>JAWQUS010000030.1:10000000-11322500 GCA_036365455.1 Macrosoma leucophasiata | reverse complement strand
TCCGCGATCACATTCGATGCAAGTTGATCGGAAATAATCACATTAAACTTGTGTTTGCACGCATCGTGGGGCCTGTTTTTTGGTTTGCATTACGGCTTAATAAATTCGATTTTTACGTTTATTTTATTCAAGTAACTGTAATTTTTAAACTGCAACCAACTGACTGAAATCAGTTATTACTCTGAATTTATGAACGCGAAAAATATATAAATCTTCACTGATTTAAACTATCTCATTGTTGCAATAAGCAAAATTTATCGATCGAAGTAGTAAGCATTGTAAAATTTTTCTTTATAACCTATCATCAACCCATTTAATTGTATAATTAGGTGGCTATTGTGTAATTAAATTATCTTATCGAAACGGAAAGGTCAGCGCAAATCATAGTGTCATGCTTCCTAACAGTTATGATAGTGACGATGAGAAAATTATGTTTTTGTCAAAAGAGAAAATTATGTTGGTTAAGTTTAAAAACCAAGTTGCTTGATAGGAACAAACCTTTCAAATGTAACTTCACGCCTTTCCCTGAAGAGTTAAGCAGAGGTAAATGCATGCATTCAAGTTTAGATGCAAATACCCACCCCGTAACTGACGACTCGTCAGTTACGTTTTGTCCCATCTAATAGGTGGCGTGCCTATTGACAATTAGATACGGGTACATTACCAAACACCGAGGGTTGTTGGTAATACCTATACCCATAATTGAAAACTTACAGAAACTAGGTTATCGAACCAAAGATATCGAGCGTTGCTACGCTATGGCTTGTTTTCGCTAGACTTTTGAATTATTTAAAACATTTGAATGTAATTTATTAACTTATGGTCCTACCCGAAAAAATACACCTGGATTTTTTCCTTTAATGGATTCCCGTAACTTCAATATCCGCAAGATTGTATTTTCCACAATCAAAAGCAAAATGTAATTACTTCAATCTATTTCAGAAACGTACGAACAAAGTAACTAGATTCCCGGGTCAAGGTAAAAACTAAGGCTCGGGGAAGAGCTTTGAAGAAATTACAAATTCTATTTCCACTCGAGTCTATTTTCACACTAACTTACACCGTTAACTTTTACTGTTTCTGTAAATGCAGAAGCTCATTTTGTATTCGAATCACTAGCAATACCTAGCTGTGGCAGAAATTTCTGTAATAATAAATATGGGTTATTCTCTTCAGGACGAAGAACAATTAGTACAAGTTAAAAGAAAATTGATTTTTGATTTTGTTCTTGATTAAATGATTGTATCTTTTTTATGTAATAAAGATGACAAACCACCATTCAGTTAAAATGGATGGTAAGTGAAGATAAATAAATACATATAAATATCTACACAAAAACTAGCCGACCATGAGGGCTTATTTATATGCGGTTGTGATAGTAATTACGACCGTGTTCTGGTTAGATGGTTATTCCTTAATTACCATCTAATCGTGTGCATTTGGATTGAGAAAGATTAGGTAATATGGCGGTACCTTCGCCTTCGAGCTCTGATTCTGGACCACCTGTAAATTTATGAACCAGGATTAAATTAACGTATTAGCATTTTATTCAACCCCAATTACCCATCCAATAGGCACCCACTCGAAATGTTATTTAACTTCTATGTATTATACAATAGTGGAAACGACAACGACACGAGCACCTCTGTTGCTATTGAATATTGATGTTCTGTAATTAAGGAGCACATTGTCCTCATGCAATAAGTTACAATCATGCAAATGTGGAATAAATTTGTAAGGGGTAATGTAATTATTCGATTTCAATATTTTTGAATGCAGACTTCTACTCCGATATCTTCAGGTAATAATTGCTATATCCGAATACACAAATAGTTGCTATTCCCAATAAGACTTAAAAAAAGATCTTTAAAATATGTTGTAAATTTCTTTCAAAGCAACTGGTAAAAACTAAACTACTTGTGTGTTCTAATAATAATAAAGATAGAAAATACTTTGAATAACTTACTAGGTTACCTTATCTTAGATATGAAGATTTAAAAAATATAAGAAACAAAAGAATAGAAGGAAAGTCTTAAACTTTTCTATTTATCAAATAAACAACAAGTTAAAACAACGGCTAAAAATAAGTTCTGCTTGTAGAGGGAAAGTACTAAATCTAGTATTGATAGTATAATTTCATTGAAACGTACGGCAAGTCCATTATAAACGTTTGTATTATTAAAGAAATACGACTTCATATCAAGAGTTTCATACAACACAGAGGCGAAATGAAAAAGAAAGTAATTTCTTTTTTCGATCGACTGAAAGCGAAAAAGAAAATGTTGCGTCCCAGTTTTCTTTGGGGCAACCCGTTTCGCAGGACGAATAATGGAAACTTCGAGAACAACTTTGGCTTTTCCTGTTCAAGACATACTATGACCGGATCCCGACTTAATTACTATTTTTTGTATTGTGGTACAAAATGATTGAAGATAATCATGTCTTCTCATTTTACTTAGTCATACAATTCATACATATTAAAATAACGGAAATGTGCTCTGGATAAAGACGGAAAGATATTAAACCTAACTTTCTATCTCCGTTCAACCATTAGAATTAAGAATTGAATTTGTTAAGAAAGCTGAATTATTCACAAATGATAATCGAACGCAGGCGGATAAATAAGGAGATTTGAATAAATAAATAGGAAAATAAACAGTTTTAATATGAGTCGTGTTCGAAGAGTCTGAGTTATGTTTCATAATAAGCGTACCTAATATCATTTTTTTAAGACGTAATGTAGCTTAACGACTATGAAATGTCTCTGTCTGGCTTTTAACCTCAACAGAATCACGGTTTTTAGGGTTCCGTACCTTAAAAGGAAAAAAGGAACCCTTATTGGATCACTCGTGCGTCTGTCTGTCTGTCCATCTGTCACAGGCAATTTGTTCCGAAACTACTCGACCGATTGAGTTGAAATTTGATGAATATATGTAAATTGGTGACCCAAAGATGACCACGTCAAGTAAAATAATAAATTTGAAACAGGGGGGGGCACTTTCGGGGGCTAAATCAGAAAATTTTAAAAAAAAAGAGGTAGAGGTAAAAGTAAAGATGTTGTTGTCAGCATCTTAAATATATATATTTTTTAATTTTTGCATAAACAAATTTGAATTTATTTAAGAAAAACGACGAAAATTGACCATTATAGGTATGCCCCCCTATCTCCGAAACTACTGAACTTAAACTTTTGAAAAAAATGTGGAAAATAGTTCTTTGCCTATAGATTACTGGAAAACCTATAAGAAGTTTGAGTATTCAAATTAAATCGAAAATTCTTAATAATATAACCCCCCCCTGCCGATACCACCGTAACCGCTATGTCCCTGCATTTTAATCTGTAATATTTTCGAAAATATTTATTTAAATTACGAAACCCACACCACGCGAGCCGAGTTTTTTATTTTCTTAAATCAGCGTCTGTAATAATTGGATTATCAAGTGGTAGCTATTCTTGAAAGGTGTGAAGTACCGTAAATTTGTGAAGTCACGTTTTACTGATTGATTTGGGGAATATTTATTTTACAACCAACAACAACAACTGACGACCGAATGCTGGCGTTGCACCATAAAACTATCTTCGACTTGAGGGGTCAAACTGCAGAAGGCTTAATGTTGAGTACAGATAGTGTGCAATATTGTTGTCCATATTTCCATTATCGCCGTGGTTTATCGTATGAGACTCGTATCCATCAAGGATCGGCACTGCCCACCTGACCACGCGACCCGGGAAGTATGCGCCCACCAACTTATTGTATGGGAATGAGTGAGTGGGCTATAACTATTACGGCTCTGTTCCACTGACGCTTCGTTACAATGGAGATGTTGAATAGGTCGCTGCTTTTTATCATTTTATATGAAACTGATGTACGAGTGAGATATGTATAAAGATACAATAATAATGAAAATTTGAGTTGAATCGTATGAGATGGAAGAATTTAAAAGTGACGAAAAACTATGAAAGAGTTAACTTTGAAATAAAAATAAAAAACGTAACGTAACTTCACGCCTATAATCCCCGAAAGGGGTAGGCAGAGGTAAGTGCATACATTCAAGCATACATGCAAACACCCACGATTCGCCGGTTACGTTTTGGCCCATGTAACAGGTGGTGAGCCTGTTGACATCTCCGGGTATATTACCAAACTTCGAGGTACTGGGAAATTTTCAGAAAACGGAAAACTCCCAATTGAACCAGAGATAAAGGCCTTTACACCATTATCTCTGATAACCCCTTGCCCGGGAATCGAACCCAGGACTTCAGCGTAGTAGTAGTGGCCTGCTACCGAGGCATACGATTTGCAAAAACTTTGTGAGTGAAGAAACACTTCCATACAGCGTTGGTTTTGACGACGAGTGCTAAAAATGATAGGCACTAATATTATACATCCGGATATTCAGCTCTTAATATATTGCTGTTATACACTTAAACAGTAAATAATCCATGTATTTAATCTCGAAGAATGGCAAATAAACGACCATTGTTTGTCATTCTTCATTTCTCAACGAGATGTCGGAAACGGAAGATATAAATCCTTTATTGACCAAGGAATTGAGTTCTGATGAATTGCTGTTACAATGTGACATTACCTGTATAATTCCTCGCACTGTACTGAATAAACAGTCTCGTAGTCTTAAGAATTGAAGCCAAAATGTGTATATGAAAAAATTATGTACCTAGTGCTGGACTCTTATTACTAGGTATTTATTGGTCAAGGAAACAAAATAGGTTTGATTAATAGGAGATTTTTCCTGCTTGCTCATTAATAACAACGTTACTCAATATTTCCACAAAATGTTGCCTTCTGATGAGTTTAGAAATTAACTTTTTCGAGTTTTACAATTTCATCCATTGGTTTACGTTGCTTTTATAAAACTGTGTAGTTTTAAACTGATTATTGAATCGTTTCTTTGCCTAACCAGACCAACATCTTAAGGTTCATAAAGTTACACATATCTCAGTGTTGTAGGAAACACACCGAAACCCGCAGATCCACTTGCACCTTCATACTTTGTGATATCATAGAAATATGAATTATTATTAGGATTTCTGTATACTGTCAATAGCATGGTTATTATTCCGCTACCTGCTATTGTAGCGTGATTTTAAGTTAGTTAACCACTCTCGGGAATAGACAAACTTTTTTATTGTAATGGTGGCAAGCAAGCGTGCAGTTCACATTGATGTTAAGTGATGACTGCAGCCACACAAAGACCAGAGATGACCTTAGTTGTCTTGTATCTGTGATAGCTATTACGGGGCCATGCATTACCATCTAACCGAAACACGCCACTACAATTTGGCGGCAGATGGATTACGTAATGCGGTGGTGCCTACGCGCTCCAGCTCCTGCAATGGAACTCTAGTAAGACTTTCTAAAATGAAAAAAAAAAAGGAAATGTGATCGGACTGGTAAGTAACAACTGTAAGTAATAACTGGTGGTAGAGCTCCAGTGACGGAGCTCGCGGGCGTAGGCACCACCGCATTACCTAATATACTTGCCGCTAAATGGTAGTGTTCAGCACTATCGTGTTCCGGTCAGGTGGTAATGTACGGCCCTGTAATTTCCGGCACAGTGGCATAACACCTTAGGCCTCAGGAGTGGCAACGCATCTGCATTTTGACCTTGGTCTTTGTGTGGGTGTCTATAGGCTGCAGTCATCACTTAACATCAATGTGAACTGCATGTTTGTTTGCCACTTTCATAACATAAAAAAAAAAAAGTTAAATAGGATTTTACTACTATTTACATTGGAACAGACAAACAACAACATAAAGCAAGAAAACTCTTCAGCTGTATAATATTAGTACTAATAGATTTTACCGATATAGCGTACAACAATTTAAGCCAACCGTGCTTGAACAAAGTACTAAATAAAGTGTCTTTAAGATTGTACAGATGGTCAATCGTTGCTATTGCTTGTTAGTATTACCGTTTTATGACCTAAATGATATAGTGCTAGATGATATATCGGTAATTTACGACTAGATTTTACCCCGCCTTTATGTTTATATTGAGATAGGAATACAATGCCACACCGTTTAGCGTTAAAGGGCGTGTATTTAATGATCCAATGACATTGTTCATAATCATCATCACTTCGACCACGTCCACTGTTGGACGAAAGTCTTTCTCGCAACAGTGTTGTGCGTCATTAGCAGAGGATGCGGATTGGCGATCGCAATGGCGGCAGTTATATCGCAAGACGCTGCTGCTGTGATTTTATTTAGGACGTAGGTGCTACCCACGATTTTGCATAATTCAGCTCCTAAGGATATGTTTTGGGATTAATAGTATGAAACAGGTACTTACCTACAACAGGGTCGAACCGCTTTGGTCAAACCCTATAGATTAGTAAAGTGATATAGGTAACATTCCACGAGTGCGAAGCTGACGCAGGCCGCTAGTTACATATTTGCCCATAGAGTATAGAGCAACACGGGCCACCGGCCGCGGCATAGCTCTATGTATTTGACTGATTCAGTTTTTATGTGTATCTTTTTATAATCCACCAAAACTGAAAGCATAATAATCAACCATGATCAACCGTTTGATGCATCGCATGTAAAGAATTTGAAACAAAACAGATATCCATAAGACCATTGTCTCTCATACCAGTTTTTGGCACGTTAAGTATGCTACCCACATCTCCTTAAGGTATACAAAGCCTCTTTGTCCCAAACTGTGAATACGAATGGATTAAGTCTGTATAATATGCAAGGAACCGATAGCATCTTGGGTGACAATAAGTTTCCCTTGGAGATTGTTGCGTAATTTATTATTACGAGTATACGATACGCTTTAACTTCTATTAGAGAGAATTGTTGAATAAAGCTACATACTTTTCATTGACTTTAATTCTGAAATTGAAGACTTTGCTGACGTTAAACAAATCTTTCATACTTCTTAACTCGTTCGTTTTCTTTAGACTGTGGTTATAGCTTGTTTCAACTAGCGCCGAGTTGTTTATCCGGCACAATGCTGAGTTGGGTACTTTTTTGGACAATTAGATCTAATTTCGTTTTTGTACCTGTATTAGTATTTATATTATTTACCACTGTTTTTCTTTCTTTTTGTATTTGTTTTAAGTGTTAGATCACTGCTGATTGATGCTTGATTTTCGATTTCAGAATTGATTATTCAACATAATTCCATTAATTTTATCACCTGTTGGTACGTATGTCTCACAAATACATTTATTACTTTTATCATCGAGACTTTTAATGATATTTATAAAAATCTCTTAAATAATATGAAACTTATTTGAGAACTGAAGAAATAAAAATTTAAACTTCACCACCTCGAAGATTGTTTATTACAAATAAGGACATTACTGGTTAATATGTGATTAATAAACAATCGTAATGAACGTAAAACTCGTTTTATTGTTAAATTAAAAGCTTATTCTCCGAAACTTTCAACCAAATTTTATAACGTTGATTAAATATTCAAATCAAGTTGGTGTTGCATAACCCACGTATTTCACTTCGCAGTCAAAAACTTCATGGCTCATGGAGTTGCCCATAAAATACAACTGTGAATACAAAAATAAGTGATTAGTTCCGGACATAGTTCTGAGTTAAACAGGCTCGCGATTTCACAGTAACCCCACGCTTTTAATCGATCTCTCGTTTTGATTCATGGGTTATCTATAATCGGTTCTCGCTTATTCGATTTATTGCTTCTGAACATTTACGGTTTACAAATATGGAACGGAAAATGTTTAGTTCGGAAATTGGATTTCATGGCCTACCACCGACCTGTGGCAAAGTAATAAACATTGATTCAAATGTAAATAGCTCGCTACCCGCATTCGAATTATCATTTTTAAATATTTTTATAGTGACTGCTAAAGAACTAACAATGAATTCTTTGATTTTATGGGTTTTTTGTTTTTATTGTCCCTTACAGATTTTATTTGTATGCATTTAAGTTTTCATGTTTATTAACCTACTTTATTACTGCATAACTTTATGTTCTGTTTACCCTGTACGCGATATAACAGGAGGTAAACATTTTATTAGATACTCGCATTTGATCCCCTTTATACGGCAAAAATATTCATTTAAAACACTAGGTATGCAATTTGTGATGCCATTCTATCTCAAAAACTCATATAAAGTTCGTATCAAGGTATTTGAAGGTACGGAGGATAAGGCCATTGAACGAAGAGATATTAGATAAAGAAATCTACACGCAACATGCCAACAATCTTGTAACTAATATCAAGATCCAAGAGATTGCCTGAAGGTGGAGATATCGATCACTATAACAAGCAATTCACAATTTTCCTACCAGAAAACGTATATAATATCTATAAACTAATACACTATACTTTATATAATATATAGCATGCACATAGGTACATATACATAGCTTTATAGTTATGGTGTGACTAATATTTCTTACTAATTTTAGTCATGATGACTAGATTAAAAAGAAGGTTCATAACAAGTCCAACTCAGTACACTTTAAAAGTAAACAACAAATGACAAAAAATAAACTAACTTGCTCATAGTCATAATTTCCTCCCACACAACGGTAGTCCAATTTAGTCTACGTTTTAACATGTATCAGATCAGGAAGTGAATAATAGCTACTAAACAATTACATACACCAACATTAATTGCTTGTCCCCATATAAGGACGCGTCCCGTCCCGATTATCTACTTTTGAACCTGATTTGACGGCGCTAACCATTTTGCATGCCCATTATATAACACGATTTACATACAACCGTTTAATATGAGTTAGACCATTCAAATCGATGTCAGCTTTGATGTCTTTATTATGCAAATTAAATACATGTTGATTTGTTTCATCCGATAAACACAATTCATCAATTATATATTGGTGTCATCATTACATATTAATATCATAATATTTTAAGTTAATAGCCTTATTAATGTCTCCGTGCGGTATTTTGTTTGTGATCATATTATTATTAATTTTATAGTCATCGTTTACGTTATTCTACATATTTCCAGACTTAAAAGTACGCAAGTAGTAAGCAAAACAAATAAATAAATAAAATACGCTTACACTCACAGCCACACATACAACACATACACAAACACCCAGATTTGTCTCGGTGCGGGGATCGAACCCGTGACCCTTCGAATCAAACAGTCATCTCACACCGCTGGACTAACTGGGTCGTCAAACCAACAAACCCAGCTGCTGGCAACAAAATCAATGTATACTACATTAAAAATATTCAATTTCATTTTCATGCACTTGATTATTATGAATGGAAAGTTAATACAGTAATGCCATGAGAATATTTAACAGTTAATTAAATTTATCGAGCAATTATAAATATTAAATAACATATAAACGATATTTACGCACAGCTCGATATTTGGGTCGCCAATATCGTGAGAACCGTTTAAAAATAATTACGTTTCCTCTCTCTGAACAAGGCTTTTATTGATTTTTATGTTTCTTATATTCGATTTGCTGACAACAACAGTTAGAATAGTTGTCTATAGTGTCTCACAATGGATAGTTTTTATAACATAGTCAAGATACGATTTATATCTTATATCCGTGTCGCGCTACGGATGTTGCTTCTTACTTTTAGTTCGTTGACGAATATAAATTTTGTAAGGAAACACAAGTGATTTCATAAAAGAAAAAAATCTTTAACTAGTTATATGTATATATGTGCATTTGCGCAACCTAGTTTTGTGTTTCATACCAGACTCAGATCATTCAAACCATCAGTTCAAATAACGCCCAATTATTTTCTTGACTGATTTAGTTTAGGTCTTATAGGTCAGGAACGATTGATACATCGCATATGTTTATGTCTATGTCTCTACTGGACGCTTAGAGAATACAGATATATTTTTAATAAATATTGATTGTCATGAATTGATTTATCAAGAAAAGGCCATTCAGATGAACCCAGAGATGTATTTTCTTTAGATTGTAAAGTCATGTTGTACCGACACAGTAATTGTTTTCGTCCTGTAAACAATTCCGAGCTTTTATTGTAAATCGTTCGGTAATAGATTAGATGTCGATGCCTAAAGATTTATCGGCACTGAATATACAGTAGCGGCGTAGGAAATTTCCCAGTGAAATTACTTTGACGCGCCAGAATTGAACGAAATAAGGCTGCTATTCCACTAGAGATGTTACATCACGCTGCTAGCTAAAGCATAGCTGCAGAGCATCTCTAGTGGACACAGAGCTTAAATGTGTGAGGAAAAGCCTTTCTCTCGAAATACTTTCTAAGTAATTTCGTTTCTTCTACAGCACATAAAATTTGTAAAGATAGCCCGAACGAGCAATCAAGCCTAATTAGCATACTCATAATTCTACCTGCGTTCGACGCCGAATCTTTTTTTTGCATTCTCTTGAATTCTTACAAGTGCTAGTAAAGCGCATTAAATATTCAAATATATGCCATTTTATTTTATTCTTTTTCTGTATTCGCTTAAATTAAACGTGTATAAACTACACAGGATTGTTCACTGTCGTGATGGCTCAGTAGTCAGGCTGGTGATGTCGGGTCCGATTTCCAGGGACTTGACCGCGTAACTGAATCACTTTTATACTCGCCTATAAGAGCAATAGCCACAGCCAGATCATCGCTTTCATACCGTCTACTTATGTAAAAACGATGGTTGGATTATCGCTATCGCTCTCATTTTGTATGGCATATAACAGCTATCACGGGCAAAACAATCCAGGTCGCAGGGGTGGCAACGCATCAGCACTCTGACCTCCGATTGTATGTAGATAGTCATTTGTTTGCTACCATCATTACATAAAAATAGGCGGTACGAAAGGACAAGAGAAATCAACGAAGATCAAGCAGCAAGTCGAAGGGTTAGTTAGATATTGAATTGATTGATCATCATCATACTTATGCCATTAGGAATATTACACGTCTATACTTAACCTAATAGTAGTAGGTAACACACGTCCGGATTCTGTACGGCGGACCGAATCCGCCGACCAAATCCGCTCTCGCTACACACGACCAGAAGCGGAACGGCGGAGAGTATTCGCGGATCAAATACGAGCGAGCGGACCGCATCGGACTTGATTAATAATAATTATGTCCGCCGAACTCCTCTACACACGGCCAGATTTGGTTCGGACCGAATCCGCTGTCCGCTCCGTATCGAATCTGGACGTGAGTTACTTACTACTATAACAGTAAGATAATAACCTGATGAATGTCAAAAGACCACCTAATTCGAATGTGTAAATGAAGGTTTATGTACTTTTACAGTACCCCATCGGGGTAATGCAGCCGTTGAAGATTATGTGTATGAACGACAAACTGCCTTATTTAATGCTTTAATAGTTGGCCTCTCTGACCACACGCACTGAACGCTTCCAGCTCATTAGGCTATTGTAAACAATAAAGCTATTTCAGTCTTAGCTCCGAAGCAATAAGCTTTAGGGAGTTATTATTTCTTGTTATTGAAGGTAATAAATAGCACTAATAACATACGCAATTATCCACTGCATACCTTTATCTAATACTAAGGTATATTCTTAGGCTATCGCGAGCTACACTTGTGGAAATAAAACTCTTTTTATTTTTTTAATCTCGCTCGTTTTTCTGATGCTTTGGTTCCGACCATGTAGGTAATCGTGAAGAAAGATAAATCATTTCAAGAGGGTTAGATTGCAAAATAACTTTTCAAAAACTCGCGATTCACACTCGTGTCAGTACCTAGTCTCACTATTTTATCCCGTATACAATTACCTAGATTATTGAGATAGCTTTTACCCTAAACTTTAAAGGTACGATTCTGAACTTTGCTGCACGCAACAGTGCTGCCGCAGCCATACTGGTCTCCATTTTTCTCTATTCTCTACTATGCAGTAGATAATGTTGCGTGACTTTGACGCGTAGCTCGGAATGTAAGCCCTACTTCCCTACTTATAAAATACCTAAATGCGAATAAAACTCTGTCTGTCTGTCTGGTACCTTTTCACGTCCAAACGACTGAACCGATTTTAATGAAATTTGGTACAGAGATAGAGTTGACTTTGAGAAAGAACATAGGCTACTTTTTAAACGACATCCACGCTGGCTAATCTGCGGCAACAGCTAGTCTCATATAAACTTATAGAGAACATGTGGAGACCAGTAGGGCCGCGGCAGCACTGCAGCGGCAGCACAGCGGCGGTAGCACTGTTGCGTGTAGCGGAGTTCGGAATCGTACTTTAATTCCCTCTACGCTTGATTAAGTTTTGACGTTACAGAAAACGAAACCGATTCCTCACGTTCTTTTATCATAAGTAGAGGTACAGCATAGAACAGAGAATAATATTTCATCTTACGGTGTCTAAGGCCTACGTCACACTAGACGGAAATCCCGTCGCTAATCATCCGAGGCGAAACGCTGATATAAATTTCTAATAACGGACATGTAATGCGGAAGATCGGTTGCTCTAATATATAGGCAAAAACATCCGCTGCGGATGAGTGGGTACGAAATTTTTGTTCAGTTTGTTTTTTTCGTACGGACACATGTCGGCACGTCTCGCGATGGCACTAGTCTACTTCACCGGGCTATCGTCGAGCACAGAGGGCGCTCTCAGACTAAATAAAAGTTATTGCAACTGCCTACGGGAGACCCTGTGGGTCCCTCGGCTTAGGGCATTGCGGAGCGACACATTTATACATCTTTACAAATTAATAAATTTGGAGTGTCTGTTTGTAATATAAAAGTATGCACGGTACATATGCCAAAACAATTTGTTTTACAATTTTTGTCTGTCTGTCTGTTTGTCCGCTAATCTGGAGAACGGCTTAACCGATTTTGACGGGACTTTCAATGGCAGATAGCTTATCTAATAAGGAGTAACTAAGGCTACTTTTATACTAGCTGCGCCCACGACTTCGTCCGGGTAGATACTGAACAATCATAAATTCTCACGGCGACGAATTCGCGGGCACAGTAAGACATATGCGATAAGGGGCGTTCAGTTTGGTGTAGGCCTAAGTCATAGGCACTTTTCTTCGACGACAAACGACAGAAGTGTTATTAAAACTGTACTTACATGCATTGATCATGTTCATTTCAGCTATTGTAATTTTTTTTTTTCACATTTCACATATAAATATAAAATTTACATTACATTGCACGAATACGGTTCACAACTCTTTTTCTGGAACAAAGCAACATTGAAGCATTTTCACAAGCCATTGACTTTGAAATCATAAAAAAAATATTTAAATGCATATTGTTACTGATAGCTAAGTTATAAAAAAAAATTAAAACATCTCTTGTTTACAGCGTTTACTCGAAAATAATGTTTACGGCGTAACTGTATCCATTTTTTACGATTACCGCGACCCTTCTATTCATTTTGTAAAATGGTAGCGTTTACAAATGACCGTCATAAACTTACTTTTCCAAGCCTTATGTTTTGTTAATTAGCAGTTTTCATACAATTTTACTAAAGAAATGTTAACATACCTACATTATTTGTACATACATATATTATGAGAATATTACAAAGGTATCGGAATCTACAGAAAAAAAAAGTAATACTAATAAACAAAAAATAATAATTGTAATTTTTTATCTAGCAGTTCAACGCCAGCCCTAAATGACTTTAAAAAAATTTATGATAGCTCCGTAACTCCGAACAGTGAAAAATCCGGCATTATCAAATATACACACAGAAACTTTTACCACTCGTAAGTTATTTACGATGCGTTGATGGTTCGTTTAAATAAAGTAGGGTTGTCACTTAAGCTTGATGGTTTAAGCTTTTAGACCGAAAGCCAAGTAAAACAACATAAAAATTAATAACTAAATCCTAAAATATGAGCGCTTGTATACTTATTTAGCGTAATCCGGTACATAAACCAAAAATATAGCAAAACGACAATAAAAGTTTAGCAACTAACTTCACACTGTTGCTTTTATCTGTTTAGCAACTAACTTCAGACTGTCGCTATAATCAGTCGGTGTAAGCTCGCATCGTAAAAATGCATTAACTCACGTGCGGACTATAATTAGGTTATCTATCTAATATTATAGGTTAAGATCCCATAACACAAACATTTCGTTCATCGAGCACTGCAAACCCATTTTTTACGCATATCTATTTACAATACTAACCATCTTTAACAGCCAGCAACCCTTATTGGGGGCCAGATTTAATTTGGCAACTGCATACCATAATAATGAGAAAAAAATAGCTTTAAATTGATATATAACTAATTCATGTACGTTATGAACGTAAAAATGTTTTCTTGATCATACCTGTTTACACCTGACTGCGAAGAGGTGCGGCCAAATGCGCAACGGGTGCCGTGATTTTTCAGAGTCTTTACATATATTGCCGTGAAGTGGACGATATTTTATTGAAAAAACAAGTCAACGAATTTTTTTCCCAAAAATAAAATAATAAAAATTAAGTATTTAAAAATACTTGCGGCCTCATTTTGATAGGCAACCTAGTGGATATATATTCTCTGGATCATAAATATGCGTAAAAAATGGGTTTGCAGCATAAACTCGATGAACGAAATGTTTGTGTTATGGGATCTTAACCTAATACAACACAACCCAATGCCACTGTTGCCGACGGCTTTCAAAATTCACTACTGAAGTTCAATTACAAGTATTACCTGTCTGTAGTTTAAATCGATCTATATAATAATAATCTATACATATACATATATATCGCCGGCGTGGAAGAGCTAGTATATATAAATAAATAAATATATATATATATATATATATAAAAAATCAATTGCTGTTCTTTAGTCTCGCTAAAACTCGAGAACGGCTTGACTGATTTAACTCATTTTGGTTTTGAATGATTTTTGGAAGTCCAGGGAAGGTTTAAAAGGTAAGAAAATATGAAGAAATTGAAGGGAAGCAGTAAAAACCATAATTTCATTTTCCCATACAAATAGTCCGTATATGTCAAACCGTTGACACATAATTTAATTCTGAGGCAATACGAAGTTTTCCGGGTCAGCTAGTAGAATATAAAAACCAAAATGCCAACCCTATTAAACGAACCATTGGTTCAACGCGATAGCGATTGTCCTATCGTCCAATTTGTGTTCATTTGTATCGCAAATCGTGAGTTGTTGCTTCTATCTGATTTAGAGCATCTGAGATGATATTGGTTAATGTTTCCTAGTCGATGAGAAGATATTGTATCTATTAATGCGTTATTTGTTCTCCGTGTAACTTAGCTTGTTATCGGTTTGTTGCCCTCTTGAGGCAAATTATATGTGTTGTTAACATTTATGAGGCCAAACATTGCCTGAATACCTACCTACGATAATTTAGTGTGGAATATAGGTACATAAAGATATATTTTTATTTTTTAAGAAAAATGGAAAGAAAAATTTGACTTCAGGCGAGGCTCGAACTCGCGACCTACTGGGAATCTAGTGCAGCCGCTCTTCCAATTGAGCTACTGAAGCCCTAGGGCTTCGAGTTCGAGCCTCGCCTGAAGTCAAATTTTTCTTTCCATTTTTCTTTAAAAATAAAAATATATTTCACAAGCATGTGTTAATGCGAAATAATATAAAAAAACAAACATAAAGATATTGTGGTAATTTTTGTCAGATTGTCAAAAAACATTGAGTAACTCGGTCCGCCGGTCGCGGCGGACCGGAGGGAAGTAGCCGTATATTACCGACTAGCTGTACCCGCGACTTCGTCGGCGTGAAAATTTATGAAAAGTCGTGGGCGCAGCTAGTATAGAAGTAGCCTAAGTTACTCCTTATTACATAAGCTTTTTGTCAGTGAAAGTCCGGTCAAAATCGGCAAAGCCGTTCCCAAGATCAGCCCCGCCAAACAGACAGACAGACAGACAGACAGACAGACAGACAGACAGACAGACGGACGGACGGACGGACGGACGGACGGACGGACGGACGGACGGACGGACGGACGGACGGACGGACGGACGGACGGACGGACAGACAGACAGACAGAAAAAATTGTAAAAAATGTTGAAACATAGGAACATTTGGTCTTGTACTTTGACAGAGGGAAAGTCTGCATATGGCTACTCCCCTCCAATCCGCCGCGGCCGGTGGCCCGTGTTGCTCTATGTCTAACAATCATATAGTTCCTTATTGTGTCAAACAATACGGCAGGGTGTTATACAAATATTCATCATCATATCAGAGAGATATATAAGGGGGATATGCCATAATCGCCATGCTTGGCTTGGATTACAGAACAAATTACAGAAATAATTTCACGCACACATTTAAACATCTAGGCGACAGGTATAGGCCCATTTGGCCTTGTACTTTGACAGAGGGGAAAGCCTGCATATGGCTACTCTCCTCCGGTGTTGCTCTATGCTTTAAACGTAGGTATCTTTTTTCAAATCCCACATGATAATTGTATTATTGAATAGAATTGCATTTCATATTTCATTTTCTCCCACCCACTGGTTTTATTTGGCACTTACATATTATTACTTAGTTTGTTGGCGTTACCCTAGTCTAGACTAGTGCTAGATTTACGATGGTCGTTGTGCGTAGGAGCTGTTAGCCTTGCGTGTAAATCCCGCTTGCTATGAACTAAATCAATATATTTGTGGTGTAAATTATTTGTTTTACTAAGTTGTCAGCCATACTTGTCAGTTTTGTATTGTTACTGATAAAAATTAATATTGGTAAAATTTAAGTATTTTTTTTTTGTCATCAAAGTTACAAGCACATATTGTAAGTAAACCTGCACCTCGTAGGGATCTACATAAAATTCGGAGATATGAATGGAGTTGTTGATACAAAGAGGAGAGATACACCAGACAGTGAAAACGTAATTTCGAGAGGATCAGTAGTGTACGATGAGTGGCTACTAACCACTACCATTGAGGAGGAAATGAGCTCAGTCATAGTATTTAATGCGAATACTGAAGGATACCGGACAATGGCGGTCAAACCATCCAAAATCCATTGTGGCGGTAGTAAATACAATATCGCAAAATGGGCCGCAGCGTCCTGTGACAACTGTCACTGCGATCGCCAATCCGCATGCCAAGCGGCGATTATGGCATGAGGCTTTCGTCCAGCTGTGGACATCATTCGGCTGATATGATGATGATGATGATGATGACTGAAGGATATGTATTTAATTATTCGAATTAGATAACTCGAGAACGGCTAGACCGATTTGGCTAATTTGAAAGTTAAGAAAATATACAGAAATTGAAGGGAAACAGTAAAAACAATTTCATTTTTCCATACAAATAGTCCGTATCTATCAAACCTTTGACACATTATTTCATTCTGAGGCAATACGAAGTTTGCCGAATCAGCTAGTTGCCAATAAATGTCTTTTTTATAAAAACAAATAAGTACGATTATGTTTATAAAGAATTTATAATTTCCTCACACATACGTTCTCATCATGAATAATAATAAATTAAGCAAAAACTAACGTATAATTAATTGTAGAAAACTTAATAAAGTGATCAAATCATTGCTATTTTATCGGGCAATTAAACACATAGCGTGACCGCAGTTTTACATGAGATCACGATAAGTACACCATTATGCAGCTAGATAATATATTTACATCACTCCTTCATTGATAAAATTGATTTTGTATAATTAAGCTGTGTTGTATGGTCGATGATTATAATAAATAACATATTTTTTCTTGGAAATACCAATAATATTATTTAAAAAATGCTAGATTACCTACTCAGAAACAGTAATCATTAAAAAAAAGTAACTTCACTCCTGTTATCCCCGAAGGGGTAGGCAGAGGTAAATGCATACATTCAAGCATACATGCAAACACCGACGATTCGCCAGTTACGTTTTGGCCCATGTAACAGGTGGTGAGGCTGTTGCCATCTCTGTGCACATTACCAAACTCCGCGGTACTGGGAAACTTCCAGAAAAATGGAAAAAATCCCAATAGATTTTAAACAGTTATCTCTGATAGCCCCCGACCCGGGAATCGAACCCAGGACCTCCAGCGTAGTAGTAGTGGCCTGCTACTACTAGGCTTCTGAGGCAGTTATTTCATTAATAATATATTAGTTTCATCGATTTCCTATATATACTATTGTAATTGTGAAAAATTTTATATAGGTAGTCTGGATCTCTACACTCTCTTGCCTTCCCCGTCGGGGACTTGGCGTGAAAATACATACATACGAGGTTAAAAGTATCTTGTACGCAGTAGTGTAATGATGAGCTTTATTAGAGAGAAATTAATACAGAAAAGAAAATCGTACACTACCATTTAATATAGATATGTACTTCATGAGCGTATTAGTAGTAATAGTAACCTGCATGTTGCTAAGGTAGCAGCTGTTGCACTCAATGGATGTTTTATCTGTATTTGCATCACTGTTACCGAGGTTCAGTGTTTACGGAAAAGCTCTGACTTGCAGAGTTTCAGTATCAGAGCTGACAAACTCTGAACTGTGTGTTCGTGTGAACCTAATACATAAAAGCAAAACTAGTACGATCTCGGAGAGATGCGTAAAATGTTTAGATTAATTTTGATTGTAACACTCGTTTACACATCATCTAATAATTAATACCCGGTAAGTCCAGCGGTGTGAGATGACCGTTTGATTCGAAGGGTCGCGGGTTCAATCCCCGCACCGGACAAATATTTGTATGACCTACAGATATTTGTTTCGGGTCTGGGTGTTTGTGCATGTGTTGTATGTGTACAACGGCACCCACGACACAGGTGTATACCTACTGGCTTTGAGTGTAAGCGTTTTTTATTATTTTTTTATTATCTAAGAATCATAATACAGTAATAAATACGAAACATAAGAAAATCGTACTCAATCATTTATACTTTGTGTGACTTTAGTACAAAGTTTGCAAGTTACCATGATCATCATAGTAACTTGCAAACTATAGTGTAATAATAAGCTTTAATTGAAAACTAAGGTTGCAGCTGTTGCACTTAGTGGATGTTTGAACTTAATTTGCATCGCTGTTTATGCTTACCGACAGCAACGTTCAGTGTTTACGAAAAAGCGCAGACCGCTGCTGAAATATACATTCCACGTCCGAATTTAGCTGACAAAATTTAATTTGGCTTTGAAATGGTTTGGTCTTTTTGAAATATGTTGTATAAAATCATATAAAATAATCCACATTTTGACACGAAATAGAAATAAAATGTTAAATTTTTGATTTAGTCGTAACTTTGCACCGGAACTCTCATATCTTTAATTTTGATGAGGAGAGAGGAGATCCGTTTTAGATCTTATTACATTTCTTAAAACGACATCTCTCCATATTTCCTTACTTATCTACATATTCTTCTATGCAAATATTATATACCAAACATTTGTTTGTAACGATTAAAGTCGAAAACTTCTGGAGAAATTGCTACTAATAAATTTCTATTATCTCAATTTAATTTTGTACTTGTTGTAGATATGCGTTCATGTCTGGGCTTTAATACGAATGTTTAAAGATTAATTACAAATCTGTGGCAACACTTCCCCTAGGAATGGGAATGGGTATGGTGGGGGTGGGAATGTGAGTCTCTTACTCATATTCCCACCCCAATACACATGGTCGGTAGCATAGTTACTAAACGTATCCACTTGATAACTTAAACCCTCACTCCCGTATTCATAAACGTACTTTAGACATGTTTTATCTATAATATGCTTTAAATGTCAGTTACATTGTCAATTGCATAAGACAGATAAAGACAAAAGAGTGATTATCGAAAAGCTAGCTCAAACACGTTGAAAAGGGATTTAGCTATTGGTGCCTACTCAAAGACGGTTAGTATATATTGAGCATAGTTCGGAAATTGTTGAGAAACTTTCTAGACAATACAAACGCCGTGAATTGTTGATAGTGGTTTCAATTAACTCACCTTTCGTCTGAACACGCACACGCATAAATCCTGCAAATGATCAAAGTTACAAGGTGTTTATTCATCGGCGCAAACATAGTGCGTAAAGTATATCTCATGTAACATGTTACGTTCTATCTGCACGCATAGAAATGCACGAAGACTTGAAATTTATGTATGAAAAATTGCGTGTATGAGTCCCGTTTTAGCGTCACACATAAACGATTCTTCCTTTGTTCCTCATAAAATAATGAGTATACCTAAACACATGATTGTCACAAGTCACATAAATAAATATTTTAAACTCTACAACGGTATGTAACTGTCTCAACAGCATTTTTATGTAATGAATGTAGCAAACAAGGATGCAGTTCTCATTGATGTTACGTGATGACTCCAGCCTATAGACATCTACACAAGACCAGAGGTTAAAATACAGATGCATTGCCACCTCTGAGACCTTATTTGTTATGTGTCTCTGTGATAATTATTACGAGGCCATACAAATATGAGTAAAGTAAACGTAAAGTCAATATATATTTTTATTGATAGTGTTCACACTATCATTTAGCGGCAATTATATTAAGTAATGTGGTGGTGCCAACGCCCGCAAACTTCGTCACTAGAGTCCTAACACCAGTAGTAAATAACTTGTAAATTTGCGAAGAAAGCATGAAAGAAACATACTTTTTTTTATGTAATGGACGTGGAAAATAAGCATGCAGTTCACATTGATGTTAAGTGATGACTGCAGCCTATAGACACCCACACAAAGACCAAGGTCGAAATGCAGATGCGTTACCACTCCTGAGGCCTAAGGTTTTATGCCTCTGTGCCGGAAATTACATTACCACGTGATCGGAACACGATAGTGCTGAACACTACCATTTAGTATATTCGGTAATGCGGTGGTGCCTACGCCCGCGAGCTCCGTCACTGGAGCTCTACCACCAGTGAAACTAAAAACACTCTCTTAATAAATTGTCAACATCTTGTGTTGTTCGGGAAAACCGTTGCAATGCCTATAGGCACAAACATAATAATTTTATTATGGCATCAAGCATGATTTTGCGTACACGAGTATAATTTTATTGGTGTATCGAACATTAAAATTGAACGATAATAATCGTCTCTGATATTGATTATGTGTACCATCATGTTAGCTGCACAATAAAAAAAGATAGGAGCCCCTACCCACTTATACTAATTTTTACTGCCGCACTTAAAGATCACTTGAAGCTCGGGGCAATATTATAATTCTCTCCTGACATGCGGTACGATAGGGTGTATAAAAAATGTTTTTTCTGTAATAATTATCAAGTGCGTAAAGTTAATCTCACACTAGAGTCGATGACGTCATTGATCGTTCTGTGTGAGATTCAACTGGAGTTTTTTTTTTCACTGTTTATCATTTTTGACGGTGTATTCTTAGTAGTCGATGACGTCGAGCGTTTCTTTGAGATTCAACTTCAGTTGAAATATTTTTGTTGATTCATGAGGTATTGTTTATATTAGAGCATATCTTATATTTATGCCGTAACATAAACAATGCCTCATGTATCCCTAAATGTATTTTTAATTATATTAATTAAAAAAAACGACTGAATCGATAAGTATGTAATTTGAATGAAAAGCTTATGACCTAGATTAACATAATATGAGAAGAAGCGGGCAAAAACTAATAGGTAATATAACCAGACCATAACAAACAACCGAGCAACACCTTTTTGCATTGTTATTTAAGAATACAATTTCATCATCATTCGTAATCTATCAGTTTCTGGTGCAAGCATTTAGAAACAGTTTTTTACTGAAAAACACTATTCTGCAATTAAGTTTCAAGATAGTTTTGCAACTTTCACTTGGACCAAGTTCTAATCGAAGAGAAGCACAGTTTATTTTCAGAGTAGTGTTAGTCATGAAGATTGTTAAAAGTTTTTGCAAAAATCAATCTGTTACAGTTGTCTTCCGAAAAAAATTAATAAAAACTTTAGAACTTATAACCCAGTAAACTGTTTACATTTGCTGCATTAAATAACTGTGCAAAAGGATAGTAATTAAGATAAAACTAGTTTTCGGATTTATCTCGCGTATATTAAACTAACTGAAATGATTATTTAGAATCGAAGCTGAAGAGCGACTGAAACGTGGGGTTCGATTTTAGTTTTATTTCAATGAGTGTAGCTCGCGTAATCCTAAGAATATACTAATTTTATAGCATTAATCTATTTCTGAGGAAGAGGAATTGAAATATCACCACATTCTATTACTAAAACTGTAACATAGGAGAAGCTTAGAAAACTGTAAAAACAAATGACAATATTACTAAATTTAATACCGAGCCCTAACTTTAAGCTTAAGTTTTATTATTATTATTTATTTATGTGCTACATAAGACATGCTAACAGCAAGAGTATCCCTTTACATAAATCGTTTTGGGCATTTATATAATAATAAGTTTTGCCCTGCCGACGTCTTTATTAGAACTACATCCATATATCTCAATGGCCGGTCAATCAATAAACGTGATATTGTTATCAATTGTTTGTTTATTGACATTGTATTATACTGTTTAATGAATAATGTTTGTTTTATCGTTCATAAAAGGCTCCTGTGAGATCTCGAAGGAGCATCTCGGTTGTCAGTTTGCTTGTATTGTTCCTGTTTTAAATGGGGATATCTCGTCTCTATTATGACAGGTTTATTGTATGCCTCTGTTTATAGGAACTAAGTAATCTATTTTTGAGGATGAATGAAGTTGAGTATTTGGAAAGGGTTGATGGAAGATAGTTTTGTCTGTGGCAACGAAGATATTTTCATTTGTAACAACAGACGAAATTGTAACATTGCATAATGATATCCAAAAACATATTTAGTTTTCTATCTTCTAATTAGTCTCAAATATTAAGTCTACTATCCTTAATTTATATGGAGAAATCTATTATTGATTGATCGTAGTTTCGTCCTATATCCGTTCAACGACAGTTTGGGATTATGTTTGAGTCACACATATGTTTTAAACTTATTTATTCAAGCACTTTTTCCGTTCCTGATTCCATATTTGGCTTTTCTACATAATTGTTGGTGCATATTTTAAGTCATATATTAATAGGTCGAGTTCTGTCTAATGGTGGGGTCAAAAGTCTTAGGAATCGGCGTGCGTGTATGAAGAGAATGATGAAGGTAGATGATGATGAGGCACGGGAGGTTTGTCAGGACCGGAATATCTGGCGCTCCACACTTTCTGCCTACCCCGTTAGGGACCTGGCGTGAAGATATATACATACATATTATAAGTAGTATGTATGTATATATCTATGTATATTACTCGTATATGTATGTATCTTCAAGCCAAGACCCTTACGGGATAGGTGGTCCAGTAAATATTCTTCTTGCATACATCTCGTGTCTCATCACTCTCTCCATGTATGTATATGTCTAGCTGGACTATGAAGTTTTATGAAGATTATCTCTTTAGAAAATATATACTGTGATTAATCTAGTTCAATGAGAACTCTTCCATTGACTTGTATGACTCAGAAATGGTATTATTTTTTAACCTCTAACTAAAAAAAATATAATTTCAAAATTGATACATTGTTATATTTAAACACAAACAGAATTTCCCATTTCAATTTGTCGAGAAACATTTCACAGATCAGACATATCAGAGATTTATTGGACTTGTGGGTCAAAACCAAACAATATAGAAACACAATCAAATCGATTGTTCAGCGAAGGGTTTCGTAAGGTAGTTTTTGTTATACAGGCGGATTGATATATCACTGGTTACAAAGTGGTCTGCCCACGTCGACACGCCGACTACTTCGTTTCACATTACGATACAGTAGATACTCGTACCTATAACTTGGTTAATGGCTTTTTTATAATTGCTGGAATGAAAAATGAAATTGAATAATTCGATCCGGATTAGGAAAATGACCAATCCGCACCAATCGGCATTGGAGAAGCGTGGTGGAGTTAGCTAAAGGCCTCTCCCCAAAATGGGGAGAGATTCGTGCCCAGCAGTGGGACGTATAATGGGTTGCCATTATTATTATGACAAAATGAAATTGAATAACAAGATAAAGGTTTCTGTTTTAACTGAAACCAATAAATTAATCCGATACACAAAAAATACGGTATAAAAATTTGTAATTACGAAGGTTTAAAAACGGATAAAGTTATGATTGATACTGGAAAAAAAAAAATTAAGTAATTTAATAAAAAGCGGAGAAAAGTGTACGGTTGCGGCGTTACAATTAGACAGCTGTTAGCTTTCTGTGTTTTATTATGATCATGATTTATGGACAATCTTCAGATTATGTGTCTCAAGATACAGTACACTCTCCCACACATTTCATTCTATGACATAACGAAGCAAAACATCAACTTTAATTGCATTACGAATGATCATATTGCAGATGATACACACTTAAAACTAGGAAACCAGAGCTCGCAACTTGTTTTTTTTTTGTTTTTATTAATTTGACTGCCACTCGAGTTACTACGTGAGCTCGAGGGCAAAGGCAACTAATCTATCTGCCGCCAAATGGTAGTATTTTGCACAATCGTGTTATACATTTAAGTATGACTCCGTAATTACTATCACGACGGTAAAAAAGTTGGCAAAAGGCTACTGCATTTTGACCTAGTGTCTTACTGTAGATTTCATTTCACTTGCCATCAACGTGATTATTACATAAACAAAATCTTATTTTAATGCTCGAATTTGTTTTTTCTTACTCGCACCAAATTTAACGCATATTAATACACTAGCTGTTGCCCGCGGCTCCGCCCGCGTGGATGTCGTTTTATAAATAATTTAAATTTTACGATCCCGTGGAAATGTCCTAATCGAGTCTCCCGTCGCGTACCTATATGTGGCGTACTTAATCACGTCTATAACTTCAAAAATCTCTATTTAATTTTAACCCCTTATATTTGAAAGTTATGGGCTGATTTTGACAAAATACTGAAGCACGTACCTATTTTTTTGTTCCTAATAGAAAGACTGGAACATCACTTTTCAAACTTAGAAACTACCAAAAATCCCACAAAAATTTTAACCTCAATTCCATACAAACAATACCCCTCCATTTTGCGGCTTTAGGGAGAAATTTTGTCCATTTCACTTCAACAGATATTTTTTTACTATCTTTACTATTCCTAATCATGAGCCTGTATACGAATTTTTATACTGTTTAGTTCAGTAATGAGAAACTTTCCATAAAAAAATTATCACTTCATTTTCCCCCTTTAGGACAGAATTTGTCCATTTCGTCAACACAGATATTTTTTTATTGTAATCCAAAATGTTTATTCCTGTTGTCTGTATAGTCCTTTATATTTATCTCTAAAAATCCTTTCTTATACATCATGAAAGGAACCCTCGTACCAAATTTTAAGTCCCTAGGAACAGTAGTTTCATATAACATTTTCGTATACAATTACAAAATCAAAAGTAAATAAATAATCAATGTAGAATCAACCGTCTAATTCAGAGCATAGGTAGCGTGGCCGCTGCCCCGACTAAGTGCAGATCAAGAAGACAGCGTTAGCGCGTTTTAAAAAACTTGTGACCCCATCCATCAAAGGCCATGGGTAACACTGCTTCTTACCTTTTATCTTTTTTTTGTACCAAAGAGCCTGTTCACAGCCTTGAAAATTGCGGTAAGTCCCATACCTATTTCCATTACCCATTTTTAGGGGTTTGGGGGAAGATTTAAAAAAAATATTTTGATGCTACTATTTTTCGTATATATACATAACATAGCCTGTAAACCAATTTTCAGGCAAATTTCATAAAATGTTTATTTTTGGTGGTAGAGATGTATGGATTTAGGGGGTGGGGCAGATTTCTAAAGAAAAGAATTCGATAATAAGCAAATGTTGTTTTTTTTTAGTAACAAAGAGTCCACATACCTATTTTTGGCTTTGAAGCTTGAACACTGCCGTAAGCCCAATACCTTCAAATTTCAGTTTTAAAGGGATGATGGCAGATTTCTAAAAAAAATTATGTACGTATTGTTTGTTAAGCTCAAAGAGTTTACATACCGAGTTTTAAGTTTCTATCTTGAAAATTGTGGAATGCTCCATACAAATTTCCACCCCCTATTTTAGGGGGATGGGGATAATATAAGGAGACAAAAAGTTGCATATGTTCTTTCTCAAAGTCAACTCTATCGCTGTACCAAATTTCATCAAAATCGGTTCACTCGTTTGGACGTGAAAAGGTAACAGACAGACCGACAGACAGAGTTACTTTCACATTTATAATATTATATAGTAGGGATATATTTCAACGGCACGGTTGGCACGTGCCTTTACGTCTCGTAAGTATTGTGCACCTGGTGTACTTAATCAGTATCGATACTTACTCAATTTGAACCACAAGATAAAAAAAAAATTGTCCCACTACTTAAAAAGATTCGCACATTAAGTTAGAATATCGAATAAGGAACAAATTACGAAACTGTCCCACAAGTCCAGCCCCTGTAAGTTTGTGGTTTGTGTGCTAAAATAAGAAGTTTTTTTTTTTATTTTTATGCCGAGAGTTGTATGTGTGTCAAGACCCACTTATAGGGAGGCCCTACTGAGGCCATCGAGTATCCTGCCGTTTGTTCTTCCAGGGTCACGGCCATGACCTCATATCATATCATCCGCAAATCGGAAGCGGGAGTTGTAATCTCCGTTAATGTTGGGAATGTCACAGTCCAGTTAGGTTCAACTTCGAGAATCAGGTCAATCTTTGATTTTAACTCGGTTGGACAACGTTCGCGAAGGCGAAGCTAAGGCAGGCTTCCTATGAGGTGGACCAACGATCTTGTGAAGGGTGCGTGCAATCGCTGTATGAAGGCGACACCAGTTCGTTCGTTGTAACTCGGCCCACCGGTCGCGGCGGACCGGAGGGAAGTAGCCATAGCGTTGATTACCGATGCAAAAGAGTCTGTCCTTTCTGCGTCTGATTTTTTGCGGGGGGAAATACGTGTAACACACACTACAAAAATCGTCTTTTATTACGAAACTCACACCAAACAAAATACATAAACAATTTCACGCACACATTTAAATATCTGGGCGACAGGCATAGGATCATTTGGTCTTGTACTTTGACAGAGGGGAAAACTTGCATATGGCTACTCCCCTCCCGTCCGCCGCGGCCGGGGGCCCGTGTTGCTCTATGGTTGTGGCAATCTTAGGGAGATCCTTTTGTCCAACTGTCTCTGCTTGCGCTGTCTCCAGATGTCTTCAGCTGAAATTATGATAATGATGATGATACTTATCAAATTTAAACTGCCTCGGTAGCCTAGTGGTAGCAGGCCACTACTACTACGCTGAGGTCCTGGGTTCGATTCCCGGGTAGGGGGTTATCAGAGATAATCCTGTAAAGTCCTTTATCTCTGGTTGTATTGGGATTTTTCATTTTTTCTGGAAATTTCCCAGTACCTCGAAGTTTGGAAATGTGCCCGGAGATGGCAACAGGTTCGCCACCTGTTACATGGGCCAAAACGTAACCGGCGAGTCGTGGGTGTTTGCATGTATGCTTGAATGCATGCATTTACCTCTGCCTACCCCTTCGGGGATTACAGGCGTGAAGTTACGTTTTTTTTTTTTACTTATCAAATTGTGAGTCAGATGTAAGGTATATTCATTAATTTTTAAAATTAAATTTAGTTTTGACCCGATTTTAGATTGCCCATTTCACAGAATTGATAAACACAGATTCATCTGTTTCATTTGAAGCACCGGCCAATAGCAACATCTGTCTGCAATTAATCATTTTATGATAATTTGCTATGTAGGTGTAGTCTGATAACAGCTTCAATTTTTGTTTGATTTATTTGGAATATTCGTTATAACATACAAATTTTAAATGTAGGTACCATGACGCTGATTTAATGTATACCTATATTGAGAGCATGCCTTTAATGGTATACATGCTATTAAAGCTAACTATCTTGTGGTTGGTTAAAAAACTAGTACAGAGCATTTTAAAATATATTTTTATGTCAAATCGATCCTATAAAGAATATTTTCATATCAAGTTAACTGATTTTAATTCCTTCGGCACCTTTTTAGTGTTGTCCAAGGTTAACTGGTGGATAAAATATATCTGAGTAATATTATGCCCCTTACAAATTCAGTAAATATATATGTATATGATGGTTATTAAAGAACCGACCAAGTGCGAGTCGAACTCACGATTACAGGGTTCCCCTTGTTATCCTATATACCATACATTTCATATAAGTTTTCCTGTAATCCATGGGTAAATAATTATTTTCTGTATCCTTATCAAAATTTAAATATTCGTTTCAGTAGGTAAATAAATTAAAATTAAGGGAAATTGTTCAAAATATACTTAAAAACTAAATTTCAAAACTCCCTTTATTCCAAAACCTATGTGAAAAAAGTCATGCTAGGTCAAAGGTAAAAAGGGATTTTCGCGATTTTCACCGAAACAGTATGCTTTATTATAAAATTACTTCGAAGAGAAATTCTGGATCAAAAAATTGTCTACAAAAAAGGTAACGATATTTTTTTCCTAAGAGCCACCGTTTCGTATACCTAGTAAAATAATAAAAGAAAACACTACGCTAAGTTATTGAATTAAAAGAAAAACAATACTTTTACGTTAAGGATTGCAATAAAATGAGACAAAGTTTACCTATTACCTAAGTGTCGTACGAAGAGTGTCCCTTAAGAATTTAATAACGTAGTATGCTTTTCTTTAAAAAATATAGATAATATATATTTAATAGTCTCTGAGCTAAATTCCAGGCGGACGGACGGTTATAGCGAAATAACAATAGGGGTTCTTGCTATGGAACCCTAAAAATACCATTTTCATTAACTTTTTTTGCTAATTATGTTTTAGAGTGGGCCATGGAAACAAGTTTTATATATTATATATTCATTCACTACTATTCACTAGCAGAAATATATTGTATTTTACTCTTTTTTCCTATTCAAAAAACCATTTTCATCATCCACAGATGAATTAAGTTATTATTATGTATGAGAATATTCATAATTTTAAATAATAATTTAACTTATTAAAATTCATATCGCATATCATATAGCAATGACTATTTAGAAAGTTGTAATAATAATAATCGTATAAGTACCTTATTTTTATATATATATAGTCGTAATACATTTATACATATTTTATTTAGGAAAAGTTATGTAAGCTTCCGTTGTATTTATATTATAGCACCGTGATAGTGCATAGGGTGAGGCAAACTGTTGTAAATATACCTAGTGTAAAACTTTATGTAAATACATTTAAATATCCACCTCATTTTATTTAAGTGGTGATGGTTTTCCTTAATGTGACTATTTTTCTATTTATATTTAAACGTAACATTGTTATTATAATGAGGAGTTATTATGTACGAATACATTACATACAGGTAGGTAAGGTAGACGAGGCACGAGAGGTTTGTCAGAACCGGGATGTCTGGCGCTCTACACTCTCTGCCTACCCCGTTAGGGACCTGGCGTGAAGATACATACATACATACATACATTACATACTGGTATTTAAAATAAGTATGAATGTATGTATGAATCACGCCAAGTCCCTCATAGGGTAGGCAGAGAGTGTGGAGTGTCAGATATCCCAGTCCTGACACGCCTCCCGTACTTCTACAGTCAAAATTCTCTTCATACATGCACGACGATTCTTACTCCTATATTCTAAGACGTTATTTGAAACATTGCTTGACTCACACTCATTTAGCGTCACTTTGACCCCCCTCCTCCCCCTTGGTGATACGTGGTGAGGTTTCAGATCCCTCCCCCCACCTAACATCACGTGTATTTTTTGGAATAAAATAGGTAGGAAGGTAGGTAGCTACCTATTTTTTAAATTTAGCTAAAAATGAGGCATCGGGATTAAGAATCGCGCAAATGTTATATACTAAGCATGTATATGACGTGAAAATGACTGACGAAAATTTCTCTAATTGTTGCCTAAATCACGCAACAATTTTCGGTTGAAATTGGGCACTTAAAGTAGAAATAAATACACGTGATATCTCCATATGCTCCACCCCCTGTGATGTTTAGTGATTTTTCCTGAAACACCCCCCCCCTCCCCCTTTCGAGCCTCACGTGATTAATGGACGACCCCCCAGCTGCTTTATGAGGAGGACTCGAAATCCATATTCTTAGTTGTAGTAGTTAGTTAGAATTTTCTGCACCACGTATATAACGCCGTTCTGGGTAATTGTATGGATAATGGAATTGGATTTCATATAGATAATACACAAAGTCTTAAAAATCCATTATTATAGAAAAATATGGTTTTTAATTATGTTTCTAGACAGTTTCGACCTGAAAAACTTATTGAGCGCAAGAATATGGCGCAAATGTAAATACTTCTCGAAACCTCAAGGTAGGTCGCGGCTGGAGCGCCTTCTGCGGTCGCCGATTTCCCGGTGAAGTAGACTAGTGCCGTCTCGAGACAGGACGCCTACACAAAGCCCGACCTAAAAAAAAAAAAAAAAACGTAGGTCGTGACGTAACCTTTGAGTTTGACAATTGCTATCTTACCTCAAACGGAGGCAGAATGTCGAGATGCCGTTATTGGTTACAACTAAGAATACCAATCCATTGAATAAGGTTGAGTTAAGGTCGAGATTACGACTTAGAATATGGGTGTAAGACTCTTGACTCTACCTTTTGAGATCAAGATGGACCTACCTTTATTAAAGGTAGGTCCATCTTGGTCTCAATATGTATCATATCAATAAAAAGCGAAAAAATATAGCTTATTAAGTTAGCACGGGTTGGATATCATTTTTTTTTTGAAGAAACTCATCATGGGCACCTGCCCTCAAGGGGAATAGACAACGCGTAGTGTGAGACTCGTATTCGGTGTAAATTATTTTAATGCAACTAAATTAGAGACATTGATGGTACAGTTTCAGTGTTAGAACTGGACAATACATTCAGCACTATCCTATTCCGGTCAGTTGAAAATATATATCCTCAAGGGTGGAACGCATCTTCATTTTGACCTTTGGTTTTTTTGTAGACGTCTATAGCCTTCAGTATTTACTTACCATCTATGTAAACTGAATACTTATTTGCCACAATCATTATTTAAACTTAAGAGAAACCAAGTTTGAATCCTACCTTATTTCTAAGCACGGCTTTGAAGAAAGCGAATTAATGTTAGTGAAATGCAATAGACACTGTAATTGAATATATTACCCACTGAATTATCTAAGTATCTAATGATTAGCATGTTGATGTAGTAGTTTACTTTGTTTTGAATAGAAAGCGTACGAGGTGTAACGCCGCAATCCGATAATGACACATTATAAAATTGTAGAGATAACTTTTTGTTTCTCGTCTCTTCAAGAAATTACACTCCAAAAGGCCAACTTTCGTCTTTAAAAGGGGTTAATCAATAAGGACAATAAGGTCAATGTTATGCAGTGAAAAATTGTCAAAGAAGTGAAAAAAAGTGCAATATGTGCAATCTTATATCATATGGGAGAGATATGCCAAAATCGCCACGCTTGGCATGCGATTTGGCGATCGCAGTGCAGGTAATTTTATCGCAGGACGCGTTACTGCACTTACTACCATTTCTATTGGAATGATTTTACTCAGTTGTAAGGCTCATAGCACACGGCGTATTTTATACGCGCAGATGACTGGCGCTTTCACAACCGCGCACCCGTGCGAAGCCAGTGCAAGTCGGCTAATATTCAATAAAGAGTTTACCAAGCTAGATATTATTTGCTGTGAATACAGCAAAATAGTTTATAATGTCTACCTTTAGCAAACCGAAAATGAAAACTGTATTTGATGATGATATTATAACATTCGTAACAAACATTACTACTTCTGAGTAATAGGTGAGACACGAATACACAACAAACATTTGATAGAAGTGCTTAATTGTTTATATTCTGGATTTGCCTTGTATGTATTAAAGGAGGTAGCATAAGGAAATATTAGCATGTAGTTACTTTATATCATTTGAACTCAATTAATGTCGTATTGACTTCTGAATAATTGTATATAATGACTAACATATTTATTGTTTGCCTATATTACTCATAAGTACTTGGTCATCAATAGATGTCGGTAGTGCATGCAGTAGTTCTATCCTGTACATAATTCCTTCAACCTGCTTTCTCTTTAATTTTAGGGGTCCTGCGATTTTAACAAGAGAAGATATTTGAAAACGGGCATCGGGTGTGTTAGCGTCTCATTTCAAGCTTAAAAATATTTAAATCAAGTTTGTAGGCGACGCAGTTGGTCGAATGAAGTCGAAAATATCGAAAATGAAATATTTGCCCACGGGGGGCCAGAAGGAAACTTATACGTTGCTAACAGCCAGAAGAAGATACATGAAGAAACTAATGTACGTATTTTTTAAGTTTTGCATGCATTACCTGCTTTTTTGGGATGTGGTTGTAAAATTGTATTAAGTTTTAAGGTGGAATTAATTATTGGTACTTTCTACCTGAAGTTGAGTTTGCGTATCAAATATTCTTATGATGGCGGTTAACATTTAAATTCTTTCAGCATTTGTAATCATTGTAATTATCCCATTTAGATAAGTATGATAAACAAGAGTAAAGTTTTGCTTAATAAGTTTATCAGTATGTCGAATCGTAAACACGTCACTTTAATTAATTTAATTTAAGCAATTTTCGGCTCAGATTAATATGTTCAAATGTAATGGATTTTTTTTTTGATAAATTTTAAAGATATCTTACTTTTTTAAACTTTCTATAGCGTGAGATTGTTTTTACAGATTTTATTTTTATCACACTACCGTAGCAAAGTAAGTGCAATCAGACTGTTTCAAGATTTAACGATCAACGCATATTTCCAATATCGACCGTCCACGGACTGTAAAATGCTTCACTTGCCTTTTCTGGTTTGTTACCAACTTTGGAAAACTCGTCTCGAGACAGAAGGACTTCGATATATTTCTTGAAATTTAAATTACTTAAGAAGAAATTACGGTTTACGGTTGGACAGTTACTTTACTCCAGATAGCTAGTACACGGATTTATTATACCTTAGCTACCTAGATTGATAAATTTATCGTTCGGGGAATTGCGAGTAACTTTTATGGATTGTTTTAGAATTGCGATTTCTGTGACCTAATTTGTACAACTTCAGTAAATAAAACAAATCTTGACGCTTTCTAGAATTAAGTATTCGGTAACCAATTAAAAAAATTTACAGTACCTAATTGTACTGTCAAAATGTTCTTTAATTCTTACTAAATTTGTCGTTGTTAGAATATGAAATCACAATTGAAAATAATGCCATTGCCGTGTTCAAAAAGGCTTCTAATTACTCTTCCCTACTTTAAATTACCTATGGAAAAAAACTTGTAGTTCGTAATGTTTGTCAAATACAGGGTGATCTGTGAATACAGGGCCCATCAGAATACCAGCATTGCAGCAACAAACAGCTGAGATGGGTTCCGTTTATCTTGGCTTCACATAAACACCCCATTTATTTTTCTTTTTTAAGTTTCTCGTGTTATTTTCTCTGTACTTTACTTATTTGTGTGTTACCAAAAAAATATTTTTTTTCCTTTCTAATATTTCCGGAATTAAAAAAGTTTATACCAATACTCACAAATCAATTCAAGATGGATCAAATTATTATTCACTTTTCAAATATAATTCACAAAAATACGCACAATATGCCAAACAATTTAATTAAGTGTTCCGATTCCACCCATTATAATGATACAGGAATAGGAAACTGGGTCATACTTCTTCGGTGGCATTTGAATAAGTTATACTCGCTTGTTATGCGAAGTACGGATACATAAAATATTTGATAAGCAACTTCTACACTTCAAAGGCACTTGAACTTTTTGAGTTCTAGTAATATAATTTGTGTGAATCCATTTTATCTATAAAGCAATTAGAAGTTAACCGTCCTCATAAAATTTATCTTTTATAAACTTACATTGACATTGTTATCACCTTATTAGCGTAGCGTAATTGCCTCATCACGTCACGAATCTATAGTATACCTATTAGAATATAGCGTTTACAGCTTATGAAATATTAAAGCCCATTAGAGCATGCTCATTACATTTATTATTACTTAGAATTATAAATGTAGCGTCATTAATTTTAGGCGACTTAGCAAATATTAACGTGACAAGATTGGAAATGCTGTCTGGATCGACGAAATTTATTCATTTTCTTAACGTTACAAGAATTTCAAATTATTTAATATAAAGACGAAGAATTTATCTTAAACCATTTTCACTGGTGGTAGAGCTCCAGTGACAGAGCTCGCGGGCGTAGGCACCACCGCATTACCTAATATACTTGCCGCTACATGGTAGTGTTCAGCACTATCGTGTTCCGGTCAGGTGGTAATGTACGGCCCTGTAATTTCCGGCACCTTAGGCCTCAGGAGTGGTAACGCATCTGCATTTTGACCTTGGTCTTTGTGTGGGGGTCTATAGGCTGCAGTCATCACTTAACATCAATGTGAACTGCATGCTGGTTTACCACTTCCATTACATAAAAAAACATGGTAAACTGTTACTTAGATTGATATTGAAGTTAAAAGCATTTGTTTGCATCATTTGTGATTGACATGCATTTTTGTAGACGCATTTATAATAATTAGTTACCGTACGTTATTAATACTCAACTGCCCAGTACTTATCATATTCTTAAGCAATCAGTTTTCGAATAGATTACAATTACGATTAAAAAATGTTGCATATTCTGCTTGCACTATATCGACTAAACAAGTATACCCATCTATAAATCACTCATAAAAAATCTTCTTACCTGTACTCTGACACATATCGATAAGAAATGTCGTGGTACGAAAAACAAACAGTTCATTCAATTAAGAACACATACCATTCATACAATCTACCATCAAAACCGGACAAGTGCGAGTTCGACTCGCGTGGTGAGGGTTCCGTAATTTAAATACATAGCGGTTACGGTGGTAACGGCAGGGGGGGTTATATTATTAAGAATTTTCGATTTAATTTGAATACTCAAACTTCTTATAGGTTTTCCAGTAATCCATAGGCAAAGAACTATTTTCCACATTTTTTTCAAAATTTTAAGTTCAGTAGTTTCGGAGATAGGGGGGGGAATGGTCAATTTTAGTGGTTTTTCTTAAATAACTTCAAATTTGTTTATACAAAAATTATAAAAAAATATATATCTGAGATGCTGACAACAACCTCTTTCATTTGATATGTCACACCACACAGTTCACGAATTTTTTATTGTTTATTTTCTGATTTACCCTCCGAAAGTGGACCCCTGTTTAAAATTTGTTTGACGTGTTCATCTTTGGGTCACCAATTTACATATATTCATCAAATTTCAACTCAATCGGTCGAGTAGTTTCGGAGCAAATTGGCTGTGACACACGGACAGACAGACAGACAGGCAGACAGACGAACGAGTGATCCTATAAGGGTTCCTTTTTCCTTTTATGGTACGGAACCCTAATAAATGGACAGACGTGTCTCCGACAGAAAATCCCGTTACCATGCAAGAGCGAATAAAAAAATCTATAATCATTTCAAAGTCGACGCAACGGTAATCAACTACATAATACAACTGAATCAATTAAGCGGCGAGCTTCAAATTAAAATATTTGCCTCTGTAATCAACCCTCATATTAAGCTACTTACAAGGTTAATTAAAGAGCCTTTAAACCGTCAATTTGGAATAGACTCGTGCCCAACTAACGGCTTAAACGCACCTGCACTGGTTCCACTATAAATAGATGGTGTTACCATGACATGATTACACCCCAGAGGTCCGCACAATGAGTCCTTCAAACCTGGCTCTATTATAAAAACCTTATAATTTTATTAGCATTACAAAAAGTGGGCGTAATTGAGGTATATAGTACGTTTGTTCGTATAGAACCGGATCTATTTCAGATAATTTGTTTGACGTGTTAATGTTCGGTACCTATGATCTTAATTTCAAACTCTGTGCTGTTACTATCTATCTTATATATATAAAAATCAATCGCTGAAACTCGAGAACGGGTGGACCAATTTGGCTAATTTTGGCTAGTTTTAAATGATTTTTGGAAGTCCAGGGAAGGTTTAAAAGGTAAGAAAATATGAAGAAATTGAAGGGAAACGGGAACACAACCACAGTTTTATTTTTCCATACAAAGAGTCTGTATCTATCAAACCTTTGACACATTATTTAATTCTCAGGCAATATGTTTGTCGAGTCAATTAATAGGTACACGCGTGTCACGCTCATTTCACTAGTAAAGCCAGCGACGCGTCGTAATCCGTGAGTGACTGTCAAAAAAACAATACAATTTGTTTATAACATATACATATATACTGGATGACTTTTTTTACCGTCTTGAAAAAAATAGGGCGTAATAAGCAAATGAAATAAAAGCCTATGGCATAGTTATTTATATTATTTTTTTATATTTTCTAACTTCATCTGAAATTAAAATTTCATTAAACATTTCTATTCATTATTCTATTTTTAATTTTAGAACACTGAATTTCAACAAACAAACGCCGGCAACTTGACACGATCCTGTTTTTGCAAGTTTTGTAGGTAATAGAATAATGAATAGAAATGTTTAATGAAATTTTAATTTCAGATGAAGTTAGAAAATATAAAAAAACAATATAAATAACTATGCCATAGGCTTTTATTTCATTTGCTTATTACGCCCTATTTTTTTCAAGACGGTAAAAAAAGTCACCCAGTATATGCAACAAATGAGTTGCTGCATAAAATAAGCAGGCAGATATAGAAATTTGAGTTTTACGATTTCATTTCGCTATTTCTTATTTGGTATACAAACAAAAAGTGAAAGATAGTTAATAACACCAATAAATAACAGCGAGCGTCTCACAAAATAACAATTATTTGAGTTAATGTACGAAACACCACATTAGCGTGTTTCCTTAATTGCTTAGAAGACGTTACAATGGTCCGTTTGTGAAACCGGGCTGAAATATCAGAATACATAATGTAAATGGCTATGTACTTTTGTACGGTCATATATTTTAGGCAAATTTGTTTGAATACGATTAAGTCCCATATTATGAATTGATAGTAATAAAACAATAGAAGGTAAACGAAACACCTGAGACTACATATTTGTCCCTTCCATAGTAGACACCAATACATATTCCAGAAATCAATACTAGAATAATAGATTTAACTGGTGGTAAAGTTGCAATGTCTAAGTCTTATTCTATCTACTGCCAAATGGTTACGTTCAGCACTATCATCTTACGTTTAGATGGTAATGTAGAATTAGATGGTTAGAAGATAACCCCCATAATTATTATCACAGAAGCAAAACAAGTTAGCCCTCGGCAATTTCAACGCATCTACAGTTTAGCATCCTGATTTTGTGCAAATTTTATTATGCCTGCTTGTTTGCCACCATCATAAAAAATGTTTCTTAGAAAAGTCCAAAAAACTAAACCATGATGCTTATAATTTAGGAATTGTATTTTATGGATGAATCGTCAACTGATTCTTGCTTGTCGCGTTACATTGATGAATGCAAGTAGTACACATTTAATTAAAGAAAATAATAAGCTATCGAGGCCGTTTTCCTGTTAAAACCTTTTTATGTGTTTATTAGTTCACACATCTGTTTCTGTAAACAGACATGAGAACGAAATACGGGTTTAATATCCTAGCTGAACACTTTATCTCAGTGCACTCGTGGTACTACACCCAACACATCAAATTCAAACAGAATCATAGACTGACACTAAATTTCATCGTGACAACCATGACGCGACTTATACTAAGACTTGGTCACGACCCGTTCCTTGCTAATAAATTTCTTTCAACTGCCTTGGGAGAGGTTCTCAGATTTGAATCCTGGATGTCTGGAACATGTACTTTAACACCTTGATAATAAATGGCCTACGCGTCATGAACTTAACAGGAATTGAATTTTCAATGTTACTTTAAATCTATGTTGTATAAATGTTTAACACGTTAATAGTGATTCATAAATATCGGTTAAAGCTGTACATTATTGCATTTGCATTTTCCGTAAGATTAAACAGAAGCGACAAACTTTAGTACATATTATTGCTATTTATTTAAATCACTGGCAATGCATAACTGCCGATCAAATCACATATTATTATAATGTTCAATAGAAATATTTATATCTGTTTAAAATCATGTTTCCTGATTTAATAAATAAGATACAAATAAAATCGTTCGAAGAGAAGTCGCTCTTAATAAAACTTTTATCAAGGATTTTTAATCATTTAAACATATCTGAGGGCGGAGTGCAAGTCGTGGCAATTTTTCTCACCAACACTTTCAAGTATACATCTTGAACGTCTCTCCGATATATTACAAAATTAAAGACTACACATTATCGATGGATATGCACGCCTATTGCATTGCTTTGACAGTGAAATATTGAACGAATTTATTTTCTCGTGTTATTAAGCGATGAAGAACTTCAATTAGAAGAAATGGTAACTTATGAGACAACAGTTAACTTAATTTTAAAAGTACTTGAATTAGCAATAGAAAATAAGTGTAAATATTTAGGGTCCTTCGTTTAAACATTTAGACAAAATATATTTACGATAAAAGAAGTATAAATTTACTTAATACGTGCATACGAGTACGATATATTTTACTAAGTTTCTTACGTAACTTCACGCCTGTAATCCCCGAAGGGGTAGGCAGAGGTAAATGCATGCATTTAAGCATACATGCAGACACCCACGATTCACGATTTCCGTTTTGGCCCATGTAACAGTTGGCGAGCCTGTTGAAATCTCCGGGCACATTACCAAACTTCGAGGTACTGGGAAATTTCCAGAAAATGGAAATATCGCAATAGAACCAGAGATAAAGGACTTTACACCATTATCTGATAACCCCCCAGTTTCAAGTAATTTAAAATAATATTTCATTATTAGAGGAAATATTCATCAGTGAAATAATCCCACATTATTCAAATTTGCAGGAAATTACGTCTGTAAATCATTATTTCCTCATAACGTTTTTGATTTAACTCACACACAGCAACCAATATCCCAAGGCTCAGAAGCGAAGTCATGATAAACTGCAATGTCGGCTAAGCAAACAGTAATAATGAGTAATGTTTCAATAAACTGCCAACTGTCGTGCATTTCGCGGTACACGAATATTGAGACATTCGACAATTTGTTATTAATGACAACACTAGACAAGTAATGAATATTATTAACGTACCTGATTCCAGTTTGAGAAATATGAATACCTTGGATGTTGTTGAAACAGTTATGGCCTCAACAGGATCATTACTAGAAATTCTTAGCTTCATTTTTGTCATCGTTCCAATCAACATTCAAAGACAGTCTCAAGTTTTTGTCTAAACTGTTCCACAAAAGGAGATCATTAGTCGTCGCAAAAAAAAAACGTTGATTGGCACAATCTGTGAAGATGATTCTGATCAATTAATTAGCTCTCGAGCAGGCTAGAGGGCATGTCGATCCCAGTTATATTTACGTACAGTGTCTTGTGAAACTTTTCTTGTGATAAAGGAGATGTTGCGAGCTCGGCTCTGGTTCGTACACTACTTCAAAAACTGGGTAAATTAAAGAAGAATCCGAAAAAAATACAATTAATTTATTCAAGAATATATTTTAGAGTTATTCATTTTTATCACATTTAATTCAAACGATTTTATCATTTTCAATATGATGGTTAGTGTAATTTGTCAAAATGACATCGCCCACCATATTCGCCATGTTGGTCTTGAGTTGCAATTCTAACTGCAAATAATGTTTTGTAACTGCAAACAAAGCTAAATAAGTGAATATATGCAGTAAAAAACGTTTATATATTGATTTTGCCTATGAATGATATTGTGTACAATACATGGCCGGAGGTCCATACATTTTTGCAACATCTCCTTTATTCAAAACTAGCTGACCTGGGGAACGCCTTAGAATTAAATAATACCTAGGCGTTGCAAAAAAGCCAGAAGAGAAAAAGGTAAGTATATGAAACAATTTATTATTTATAAGTCGCTTCGTGTTTCCCTCTGGTACTATTTGTGTTTGTTTCGGCATAAAAATATTGCGGCCGAAAAGAAATATATATTACGCTTTCTTTTATTTCGGGTAAGACGAAATCATGATAAATAAACAAGATCTAAAAATTGTTTTGTAACATAAAGATATAACAATAATTCGTCATCATGTAAAATTTTCATAATTATGATAATTAAGAGTTCAGCTTCTATATTTGAAAGGGTGAAAGTGTATCGCAGCCAGCCAAACCTTCGGTATAGAATTATTCAATTTGGAAACTTTAAACATTTATGTTTATCGTTGAACAATAAACTTGTAAACTGGGACTCAACAGACGGCGAAACTTCCTGCTTGTTTGCACCAAACTTATTCGACGTAGGTTAAGTTTCACTAGTATCCAATTTTACCGGTTATTGTTAGATACGACCAGCTTAACCCGACTGGGCTCGGATCTCTCGATATTGCTACCTTAACAAGTTTAGCATGAAGTTGCAGTAGTTGTACTAACTAAACTGAACTACGTTGTTGTTGTCGCTTTCATTCAACAGTAATTAAAACTAGAGGGTATTAAACAAGAAATGCATTTTCTTATCGCCATTATAAAAACATACTTCAGATTAAGTTAAATTACGATATACAATATCGTTTAGGTATTGAGTATTAGGTAAATTTTAATTATATTTAAAATATTATTAATTGTCACACAATAAAAATTAAACATAGTTATCTGCTAGCTTCTAGGTAAGTTCGTCACGTTGGTTGGTACTACAAAAATAACCCCAACACTGAATCTAATAATAATATATATACATATATCATCATAAGAATGGAAATATTCATAATTCAAAAAAACTATATCAGTTCAAGTAGGTACAATAAGTATGTAACTTTACTAGTCTAGTATTTTCAAATCCAGATTATACAGACCAGATTGCTAACGGTTGTTTGAGTAATAAAAATACTTTCTTTCAACATTGAAAGTAGGTATTCATTGTTGAAACGGAAGCACAATGCAGAGCTTTCATCTAGTGTGGTTATTCTAAATCAAACTTCAATGTCTCCATGTATAAACATAATGTAGTATTATACAATATATTTGTATGATGCATATCTAATTAACAAAGAAATACAATAAATGTAGTGTTTACATTTAGGGATATACACAGCCCTGTCACTGACTGTGTACTTTTCATTATGATCTTTTAAACTATTAATTGTTAGTATTATAGCTTGTTATATTATTTAGGTATTTAGGGTATAGTATCGTGTGTAGCTTCTGTGGTCTGTTTCGATTAGTTTATTGTAGGTGTGACCAATGTGTAAAAATAGTTAAATTTCGACATCAATTTTCAAATGTTTTTATTTGCTAATTATAATGATAAATCCTACAATTTTTTTTTGTATGAAGTAGCTTGAAACGTCGGGGAATGCGAACGTAAATCATATTTGAATAGAAACACATCAATCTTAATTCAATTATTCATAATCATTATTTATTCAGTAACAAAAGGGACATTTATATCAAAGCCGTCTACAATTCTTAAGAAATGACAATAGAGAATAATATCCATTTTACAGTCACAGGGCTTTTGCTTTGTTTATACAATATATAAGAACTGTGTTAAGAAAGCTATCGTGCGAAATGGTCTCGCAGAGAGCCGAATTTACATGAATAAGAAATTTGGTTTATGGATGCAGTAAAGACAAAAGTTGGTGAAATCTTGAGAATATCAACAATCAGAGCATCGTCAAGTTTTGTAAATGACGTAGCAAATGAGCATTTAAAGAACTTATGAATAATGAAATGGTCATCATGATATAAAATTTTTTTTGAGTAAAATACACTTGATCGACTTTTACTCGCACACTTGTAAAGCAAACTTAAGTGTGATAGTTTTCCTTTCCATTTCATTATTTATATGTAGCTACTATTGCCGTAACGTTTGAATTTCTAACAACAACCGTTTAGTTGGTAGAGGGGTGACCAAGTGTCACCCCTCTACCTCTACTCTAATCTAACGAAAATTGGCTCTTTTAAGCTTATTAAGTCAGGAACTGTTAGCAAAATCGAAAAATGATATTACCACATCCCTAACATTTCTGTAACCACACTATACTGAAAACGAAAAATAAAACAATTGTCCGCGCGCTTCATGTAGGGGTTCATGTAGGTACCCTAAATATTTCTGTATTTTTCATGTTTGTATTCTACCTTTTTGTCGGCGTGATCAAGGTGTTACCAATAGTTTTTGCGCTAAACCGCGGATGGACAGACCGACAGACAGAGAGACGGACATGGCGAAACTATAAGGGTTCCTTGTTTAGGACGGAACCCTAAAATACCTACAGTTTCAATTGATTTTATAATAAAATTTCTAAAATGCGGGATCCCGCGGGATCCGCCCGGGATTGATCAATCCCGAATATCAATCCCGCGGGATTGAAGAAGCTGCGGGATTGCAATCCCTACGCGTGACCCTTGTTTTTGTTTACCACAAAAGCTAGTCTATGACCTTTCGTAGAAATTAAACTGTCTGTATGTAAATTTTCATCAAAAACGTCTCTTCTTTCTTTCTTTTCTTTCTTATTTGTTCTCAGTAGGAGGGAGGAGGGGTCGGATACAAAACCCTCGAATCAAGCGGTCATCAGACACCGCTTGACTAATCGGGTCGGGATTTAAGTTTGGTATAACAAGGATACCTCATCTTCTTCTGTTTCGAATTTCAGGTTTTTATATAGAAGTTGTATTCGTTTGAACTTAGTTATTCTAACGTCATTTATATTATCATCTAATTGGTTTCACGAGGTCCCGATAGTGTACCCGTTAGTTACCTCGTTTTATTATTCTGTTTTATCGCTCGCAACTATTGTTTTCCCTCCCAAGTGTATTACAATGTTGTGAATATTCTATGCGTATTCTAAACTAAATCGCTGAAGTTGTGGACTGGGCCATGGAAAGCGTAGTTAATATACCTACCGTGTATACTGTAATGTTGGCCATTTTTAGGATTCCGTAGCAAAATGATAAAAAACGGAACCTTTGAAGATTCGCCATGTCTGTCTGTTACCTGCTTGCATTTACAGTATACCTTCTTCTAACTACGTCGCAAGCATTACCACAAACATAAATTTGACGATTATTTTCAGCTAAAATCAATGTACCTACTTCTTGGAAATTTTATGTAGTTATAGCTATAAGTACGCAAATAAGGCTTAATATGTTAGTTTAAATCTTTACTGGAAACTCAAGGTCGTGTTACGAAATATGGGAAACGTTTCACCTTAATCATTGTTTTTATTTTTCATTGGTGTTTTCGCAATATCAATATACCTACTTGCACGTCGGTGTCAATTTTTGTTCTCCAAAGTAGTGTGATACATTGAGCCATATATGTAACGTACGCGTGTAACATATACACAAATAACCATTTATATTTTTAGGTTCTCTTATAACAGCGTCTAAGCCTATTTGATACAACACATTTCCAATATCCAACATCAAACAACACTCACAATCTTTTCAGTAGAAAAAATCGAGTCACCAGAAGTCTATTATCGCTAGAATAAAACCTGCTCAAGGTTACACTACTTTTATTGCCAGCATTAATTTCAGAGTTTAGAAGATTTCATAAGTAGGTAATGTCTGCTTGATAACTTCCCAAATTTTCTTTTTCGCCAGAGACACCAAACAAACAAGCTTTTATCCATATTGGAACAAACAGCATTTAGGTAAAAAAAATTTTACGTATCCATTTACCGTCACTTTTTCGCCAACATCATTATTTATTTAAAAAACATTTCCGGAATTTTTGCCGCAACCAGCAAAAAAAATTCAGAATGCGTTAATATCCCTCCTTCCCGGCAACCCCCTAGCCTATTTGCTCGGGGTTGTTCTCCTGACTACCTTTGTGGAGATTCACACATGCCAGACACTTTTTTAAAAAGGCTTTTGTCGGCCGTCAAGTGTGACGTTCGTACGTATGTATTGTACTTTGAGGTAGACATTATTTTGCACACCCTTTTGTCTTCAAACTCATGCACAATTTACTATGTGGACCTTCGCATATTTTTTTTTTATTTTACGAGGCAGAAAGCTCGGTTTTTTTTTGCTAGACTATCGAACGCTTATTTTATGATAAAAATCATAAAAATGGTTTTAGGGTTCCACAGCTTAAGTCTGCGATTCTAAGGGTAAAAAAACTGTAATTTGGGGTGAAAAAAGTTAATATACTTCAGTTATGCCGACAAAGTGGTAATACATGTAAAACATGTAGAAATCTTGCAATTTTTTTCTTAAATGGGTACACTTGGCCCCTACTTATTCGGATGCTACTTTAAAAAAAATTCAAGATTTGTAGATATATTACTGTATTTTTTTCTTAACAAACCCTGTAGTGTCGTTCTTTAAAAAATATTTTAATTTTGAGACAACTATTTTTTAAGTGAAGGGATCCGTTTGTGAAATATTAAGCTTTAACGTGCAAACTTTTGTTAAATTCAATGGACCGCCCTCTTCCCCTAAAGCTAAATTATATTTGAATGTCTGAAAAATGCAGTTCTTCTGAGCTCTACCTTTCATCAGCAGATGGTTAAAGTTACGTGACACTCGGGTCAATCTTTCCTGGATTACCAAGTTATTAAAAAAGCCATATATTTCTCAATGACCTTAATTATTAACGTCTTTAAAAAATAATTATTTTGTTCAAATGATCAATCAAATACCAAACTTTTTTCGCCCAACTAAATGATTCGCTTTATCACCCGGTAATTAATGCGAATTAAGATAAAATGTGATTGGTACATCCTTTATAAACTTGCTCGAGTTTTGCGATAAATCAATAATATCTGGAATTTGTAGTCGATAGTATTGAGTGTCGGTCATGCGCACGCGCGTGTGACCGACATCAATCTGGTAACTGGATCGCGCAGGACGCTACGCTCTGTGAACTTGTTAGATTGGTTCATCTATTCAATTCTATTAGATTAACACTGGACTGTCCCCTTTTGATGAGGTCGTAGAGTAAATTTAATACTGAGCTCTATTGAACGTCGTTTGGTTCAAGTGTAAATAAACAATACGTTGTTAGGGCGCCTTAAAATGCAGCGGCACTACTGTGCTACCCTGCAGAACACAACAGCACTACTAATTTTCATACAATATCTAGAAGCGCAGTCGAAACGCCACTATCGCTTCCTTACGCTTCTAATTTGAAGGCGCCCCTAAGGTTTTCAGAAAACATCTGAATGGAATTGCAAGGCGCAGGCAATGGTGCATATTATTTTGACGTGTTACCTAACTATATATCGCCATGAATTTGTGCAGTCCTAGGGCAGATGACTGGTAATGTGAGACTAATAGGATGTATGTTCAGTTCAGATCTATCGCATCCAGTTAGGTAAGTGTTGATCTAAGACACTGTTATGTCTAGCATAGAAACAAAAGCCTAGCTTCAAGAAAAAGCAACTAGATAACAGAAGTGATTGCAGGTGCTAATTCCGCCCGAAGAAATTTATAACATTTCTTCAGCTTAATTAATTTAGCGACTGGTTTTGCTGAAAATCCAAGCCTCTACCAGGCATGTACTCGCATTTATAATAAAAACGAAAGTAGACTAATCCTCTATTGGCAAAACTGTATCAATTAAAATATTGTTGTTTTAATTACGGCAGTTTACATTATTCAGCTTCCCACGCCTTCAAACTCTCCCACATCGGGGATTATTTGTTAGCAGCGGTACGATAACGAGGACCTGTTTCAAAACTCAACATGTGGGTTTCCTGTAAATAAATCTATTAAAACTTTATGATCTTATTGCCCAAAAACTTGTGATTGGCAGTTCTATTATTAGACATGACGAGTCGTGACCGTTACGGATGTACTTCTTACATTTAAGTCTTGATTACGAATTATCTTAAATTTTTTGTATTTTTTTTTTATGTAATGGGCTTGGCAAACAAGCATGCAGTTCACATTGATGTAAAGTGATGACTGCAGCCTATAGACACCCACATGAAGACCAAGGTCAAAATGCAGATGCGTTACCACTCCTTAGGCCTAAGGTGTTATGCCTCTGTGCCGGAAATTACAGGGCCGTACATTACCACCTGACCGGAACACGATAGTGCTGAACACTACCATTTAGCGGCAAGTATATTAGGTAATGCGGTGGTGCCTACGCCCGCGAGCTCCGTCACTGAAGCTCTACCACCAGTAAAAATGTATGTAATGGAACTGACAAACAAGCATGCAGTTCACAATGATGTTAAGTGATGACTGCAGCCTATAGTAGGTACACCGCGGACACTAAGGCAAAATTCCATACAAACACTCAATTTGGTCTCTATTACACAGACATCAATCAGTGACGTGTATAAGGTACACGTGCCCCTGTGTCCGTAGCACGTAGAGAATACCAAACGTCGCCCATAAGATGGGAGGAGGTTGGGTGTGGCGGGGAAATCGGGCGGGACGTTGACGTGTCCATTCTATACGTAGTAGGTATTAATATATATTCTCTGCCGAAAATTACGAGTTATTCCGGTCTGATCCACCTAGTTGTGATCCACCTTTTAACAATTTAAAACTGTACCGATATTATATTCTTTATGCAGGTACTTATTTATACAGTGTAGGCACGTACAGATATCTAGACGCAAAAGATAATCAAAGCAATACACCAAGATAGGCTTATCGCATCGCAAAATACCAAGATCGTGCGATCCGTATCAAAGTTAATCTAGTCTAAAGTAATCTTGTGAAATTGGGAAACATTGATTTTATCCGCACAGTGTGTTGAGGTCACCATCACCATCGATCATTGTTTTTTTTTTATGTAATGAATGTGGTAAACAAGCATGCAGTTCATATTGATGTTAAATGATGACTGCAGCCTATAGACACCTACACAAAGACCAAAGGTCAAAATGCAGATGCGTTACCACTTCTGAGGCCTAAGGTGTTATGCCTCTGTGCTGGACATTACAGGGCCGTACATTACCACCTGACCGGAACATGACAGTGCTGAATTTAGTACCATTACCATTTAGCAGCAAGTGTATTAGGTAATGCGGTGGTGCCTACGCCCGCGAGCTCCGTCACTAAAGCTCTACCACCAGTTACATTCTGGGAGTGCCGGCAGAAGTGAAAAAGGTAGTGTTCACCACTATCACACCGCGGACACCCAAAATTCCTTAAAAACGCTTAATTTGGTCTCAATTACCACAGTAAATAGATTGCAAATTACTGTGCTATTACACAGACATCAACAAATGACGTGTATTTACACGTGCAACTGTGTGCGTAGCACGTAGAGAATACCAAACGTCGCCCATAAGAGGGGAAGAGGTTGGGTGAGGCGGGGAAATCGGGCGGGACATCGAAGTGTCCATTCTATACGTAGTATTATTACATATTCTCTGCCACTATCGTGTTCCGGTCAGGTAAACGACCAATTGCCGGCACAGAAGCATAACAACTAAGGTCTCAGACGTGGTAAAGCATCTGCATTTTGATCTCAGTTTTTTTTAATGTCCATAGGCTGCAGTCAGTGGCGGATTTACAAGTTTGCCGCCGGTAGGCTATTATTTTTGCCGCCCCTTTATTTTGATATCGAAGTTTACAATCATATCAATTAGGTATATTTTCTATCAATAAAATTTCAACTTTATGTTTTATGCTTCATAATCCTGAAGTTGATGTAAGCAACTTTTTTTCTATGGTTAGAATCATTGGGAACTATGATCTGAGCCTTGATAATTTTAACAGTAATTTTCTAAATAGAAATAGAAAAATTATGAACTAATTCTGCCGCCCTAGGCTTCAGCCTACTCAGCCTGCTGGTAAATCCACCACTGGCTGCAGTTATTCCTTAACATCTATGTGAAGTGTATGCTTATTTGCCAACATAATAAAATCGTGTTTCTAATTCAAAAAGTGGAATTCCCTCGTTGTCTATAGCTTTTAGCGGAAGCCGAAGTTAATTTGTTGATTCAAAGGATAAAACTTTAGGCTGTCGCGCTAATTGGAAAAGTTAAACAGAAATGGAATTTTAAGATCTTCAGATATTCGAATGTCTTTTGTTCGACGATGGTTCACGACAAATATTTAAAACGTAACTTCACGCCTGTAATCCTTGAAGGGGTAGGCAGAGGTAAATGCATGCATTCAATCATACATGCAAACACCCGCGATTCGCCGGTTACGTTTTGGCCCATGTAACAGGTGGCGACCCTATTGACATCTTCGGCCACATTGACTAACTTCGAGGCACTGGGAAACTACCCGGAAACTACTAGAAAATGGAAAAATCCCAATAGAAGCAGAGATGAAGGATTTAACCCTATTATCTCTAATATCCCCCTACCCGGGAATCGAACCCGGGACCCCAGCGTAGTAGTAGTGGCCTGCTACCACTACGCTACTGAGGCAGTTAAAAATTACAAATTTTTACTACAGTATAAGTACCACTGTTTAGTCTGTGTACTGCACCATACTTTGATGATATAGGTACTAGCTGAATGCCATCTCAGTGTGGATTTTTGTGTCGGTAATAAGGACGAGCTCAAGTGACGGAACTCGAAGGCGTAGGCACCACTGCATTATCTTCTCTGTTTGCCGCTAAATGGTAGTGTTCAGCGCTATCGTTTTCGAATGGTAATTGACGGCCCTGTAATTGGCCTCAGGAGTGGCAACGCTGCTGAAGTGGCAGGCAAAGCCTTAAATCAGAGATTTCGATTTAGATTCAAATCTTTAGTTTTTATGTGGATTACTATAGGCTATAAGTATCTATTCACTGACTTCAATGTGAGCTGTATGCTTGTTTGCCTTTAATAACCAAAAAAATATATTAAGCGGCAATAATGAAGTATCTACTATCGTAATTATACCATTCACACCGTACAATGCCACAAATTTACACTTAGCCAAATTAGGAGAAGACCACGTCTGGGAAAACTGTAGGTATTGCCTATTTAACCACATGTGGTACTTGTCCCTTCAGAGGCACATTATGATCTTATATATATATATATATATATATATATATATATATATCTATAATATAAAAATAAGTCGGGTTTTCCTTCCTGACGCTATAACTCCAGAACGCACGAACCGATTTCCACAGTTTTACATTCGTTGGAAAGGTCTCGGGCTCCGTGAGGTTTATAGCAAAGAATTTATAGCAAATTCAGGAAAAAATATTTCCATGCGGGCGAAGCCGCGGGCAACAGCTAGTATATATATATATATATGTATATATATATATATGAAATCAATTGCTGTTCGTTTGTTTCGCTAAAACTCGAGAACGGCTGGACCTGGATTTGGCTAATTTTGGTTTTGAATGATTTTTGGAAGTCCAGGGAAGGTTAAAAGGTAAGAAAATATGAATAAATTGAAGGGAAATAGTAAAATCCACAATTTTATTTTCTCATACAAATGATCCGTATCTAACAAACCTTTGACACATTATTTAATTTTGAGGCAATAGGGCAGCTAGTTTGAAATATACGTAAATAAGAAAAACGCAACATTGTGTTGTTGTATCTACATTTTATGAAGCAAGCGCATCTTATCGAAGTATGACATAATGAATTAATGATATGAACATCATTAATCATATAAAATATCATAATAAAATATCATAATAGTACGTAAATGATGACAATTTACATAAGTAATTGATGACAATTTAAGCCTTCAAAATACGTCAAAATTTTAGGTATTGGAAGGTGTAAGGTAATAAAATTTTAACTAATGTGACCATTAATGAAATGCTGTTATACGAGTACCTTATTGAATTATCTTCAATGCTATTAAAACAAGATATTAAAGAGCGGATATTCTCACTTAAAAGTTAAAAAGAGAATCTGCATGACACCAGACATCGTTTCATAAATTCAAATAATGATTAAAATTGTAATGTACGTAAGTACTCTTCGGCTAATTAATTAGGGTACAGTATAAGCCAGATGTTATTAAATTAAACATGACATAATTAACGATGATGAGACAAATAGTCCCATCATCTCGTCTCTTCATGAGTTATGATTTCCTGGTACTTTTATAGTTTTTCTTGTCATATGTAAAAAAAATCTTGAGGTAATTGGATTGCAACATAATCTAATTTTACCTTAATGTTACTTATTCTTACAAGATTTTCTTTATGATTATTATAAAAATGTACCTTCATTTTTTTACATAATTGTACAGCTCTATATAAGTACATTTCAAATTGTATATACCTTAGTATGTACTGATTGATTATTTGCTAACTTATTTGTTTATTCTGGGAATCCTTAAATTTTCAACCAATCGCTGATATAATATTAATTTATATCAGACTTCAAACAGGAATTGTTGTTCCGCGATAACTTCAAAATGGCTTTAGTAATTGGAACGATTTAGTTAAGTATTGATTGAAAGAAAACGTCTACGAAATAGCAAACAAGCATGCAGTTCACATTGATGTTAAGTGATGACTGCAGCCTATAAGACACCCACACAAAGACCAAGGTCAAATTGCAGATGCGTTACCTCTCCTGAGGCCTAAGGTGTTATGCCTTGTGCCGGCAATTACAGGAAATTACAACTCTGCACATATTTAAAATAAATCGAATATAGCATAATATATTACAGTACATAACATCATGTATTATACACCAGTAACTTATAACTTCATTCGTGCCAAGTGCAAAGGATAAAATTCCAAAGGAATGCGTAAGTACTCAAAGTAACGCCTCACCCTTTCAGCAACAATATTTGCATGATAGTTGTTTCGACAGCAAAATTATTAAAAATTCAAGTGCCTATCACCCCCGGTTGTATTGCCGGGCATTAATTATTTATTCATTGCCGTGGTTACAAACACTCGCCAAAAATACTCGTATACCTACGCTAGATACAGTACATCCTTGTAACTGCGGTCAGGTTTCCTCGAAACTAATGAAATTCTAAGTGAATTTACCTTTATTTGTACCGTAGAACATACGAACAGATAAGTCCAATTTCATTTCACGTGAACCGGCTTACTTAACTATTGGGTCAATGCTTCGATCGAAATTCTATTGAGTAACAAGATCGCCAATCCACTGTGATATTGAAAAAGCTGAAAAAGTAACTTACGATTAATAAACACGTTCGTTTTCTTTAGATTGTAGAAGTAGTAACTTTTACAATACAAATGAAGTCAAATGCCATACGAGTTTCAAGTAGATTTATCGTTCCTAACCTTCCATATTTCTTCTATATTGATCACTGTCTTCTACATCTTGCTACATTCACACTGATTTCTACGATTCTTCATCCAACTTTTTAATAATATCTGAACTAATTTGGTCATAGTTTGGAAAATTCCTCGCAGGATAGGCAGAGAATGGGACGCCGATTTTTATACAGCTCTCGTGCCTCTTCTACATTCATCATTATCTTCATGCAAGCACGTCGATACCGGAGACTCTTAACCCCACCGGACAGTACTTAGGTCGGGTAGTGTCCGAAGGTTCTATAGAATACAACAGAAGATCCGGGCACATTATGACCAGAAATCTGATCAGATTTAGTTGTAGTTTGTAAGTAAATACATAGGCTTTGTCTAGTGTTTCTTGTAGAGTAAGATGATAATATAATCATATTATATTATTTATTATTTATATTATAAATGCGAAAGTTTTATGTTTGTTTGTTACTCCTTCACGCAAAAACTGCTATACGGCTTTTCATGAAATTTGGCACACACATAGATAATAGAGACACGAGAGGTTTGTCAGAACCGGGATATCTGGCGCTCTACACTCTCTGCCTACCCCGTTAGGGACCTGGCGTGAAGATACATACATACATAGATAATAACTTGGATTAACACATAAGATGTCATGATCATAGTTGTTATCCCGAAAAAATGTTTCTGTGGGATGCCATGGGTTGATTTGATGAGTTTCCACAGGTTACACGCGGGCGAAACTGCAGGCAACAGCTAGTACAAAATAACTATGAAATGGAATAAAATCAAAATTATTTTAAAGCCAAGCGCCAACAATGTGACAGTAAGTTTAGCCGGTGGCAACAGGACGCCAGCGGGTTCAAATGAAATATTCACAACTGCAAACAATTGCAATTCCACGAGCGCCATGTGTTCAGTGAATCATAGCTTACGGTGCCATCACACTGGCGATTGTCCAGCGAATACTTTGCAAATATAAGACCGCAAACATTTGAACGGCTTGTGAGAAGACCGCTTAACGGTATATGTGTGAGGAAAACGGGAAAGGAAAATAAATGTTTATTATCAAAATTGTATTTGTCGGTTAAACCTTCTCGTTGTAAAAGGTCTTTTTATATAACGAAGGTGGCAAACAAGCATGCAGCTTCGATCGAAATTCTACCGTTACCTAATATACTTGCCGCTAAATGGTAGTGTTCAGCACTACCGTGTTCCGGTCAGGTGGTAATGTACGGCCCTGTAATTTCCGGCACGGAGGCATAACACTTTAGGCCTCAGGAGTGGTAACGCATCTGCATTTTGACTTTGGTCTTTGTGTGGGTGTCTATAGGCTGCAGTCATCACTTTACATCAATGTAAACTACATGCTTGTTTGCCACTTCCATAACATAAAAAAATGCAGTTCACATAAATGTTAAGTCATGGCTCTGTGATAGTTATTACAAGGCCATACATTACCATCTAACCGGAACACGATCGTGCTGAACATTAGCATTTGGCAGATAGATTAGGTAATGCGGTGGTGCCTACGCCCTCGAGCTCCTACACTTGGAACTCTACCATCAGTTCAATTTTTTTTTTACTTCCTCAAGACAAAATATACCTTACTAATAATGTTAATATCTACTATGTGACACTGTGTAAGGAAGGTGTCATTTATGCAGAAACGGCCTAAGATGAAGGTGCGGTACACGCCTGCGCTGCGCCTGCACCGCACCTTCACCTTACGCCGTGAATGATACCTAAGGGTCTACTCTGTTAAGAATCTTAATTTAAATGTCAATTCTTTTCAAACGCTTCTAGGCCAGCGGGACAGAAAATGTATCAAAACGCTTAAAAAATATTAGTAATATTTTTTCTCAATTATCAAATAAACATATTTGTTGTGTTTAATCAAGATAGTTCCATTATACCCCTTTAATTGAAACATGTAGTAGGTAACAGGAAATTACAAGTCAAAACATTTTTGCGCGATAACAAAACGTTATCAAAATGGCAGTTGTAGATCGAAAGTAAACAATCATTGCTAAAACATCTGCCGTATTACATGCTTCAACATAACTGAATACCCTTCGACACGTAATAATTAAGTTTACCCGAAAAATAAACAGTCCTTGATTAAGTCGCTCCAGAACCGGTTCTCGGATAGGGGAGATTTAATTTGGAAAACCATTAAACTTGGTCACAATGCAGTACGGGCGGACATTAAACGGATCATGAATGGTCAGTTAATTGACGCATAAATCACAGACTCAAACCATTATTCGCACGTAGCGATGTAACTCGAGCTTCGCCCAACAGATGGGGTAATTGTCGCGAGGTGCCATTTGTTTAAAAAGTAAACACGCTCAAAACTGGTCCACTTGAATATCTGTCGTTTATCAAATCTATTGCATTAAAAAATGAATGGTCTCGTGCCTCCCTAATTAGGTCAGTATTCGATAAAACGTATTCATGCTTAAACCATATATCATTTGTGACATACGCGATATAAATTGTGATTAGTTATGTTTGTGTAGGACCCTTGAAGCTATATATAAATATAGAGAAAACACACTGAATAATTATTTGAAGAGAGGTAAAACTATGGTTATCGCTGTCTGTGTGGTAAGTAGGAAGAATCCTACTTTCTCTTTCAAATGTATTTTATAATAAGAAAAAAGCAATACCACAGATAGAGAGTTCTGACCACAGATATTGTAGATATTTGACCTATGCCACACCGCGGACACTCCACCAAAATTCCATACAAACGCTTAATTTGGTCTCTATTACACAGGCATCAATCAGTGACATGCATTTACACGTGCACCTGTGTGCGTAGCACGTACAAAATACCAACTGTCGCCCATAAGAGGGGAGGAGGATGGGAATCGGGGAAATCGGGCGGGACGTCGAAGTGTCCATTCTATACGTAGTATTATTACATATTCTCTGCCTATGCTGTTGTTAGTAGTGCTGTCTAAATATTTACTTACGCTTCATGGTAAGGCTGCTCGAATTATATTGTCTTTCTATGATATTCCCAGAACCCGAGAAACTCTTAGGTGTACACAAATGTGGGCTTTGGTGAAGATGGAAAACAAGCTCGGGAATGTGACCTATATTCTATTCTATTCGATTGCTTTCGCTAAACCCACAAGATGACAATGGTTGTGTGCATTTAAATCCATGGGTAGGTATCTGGTTTATAAAAAGTAAACCTATGCTACCTAAAAGTCTAAGTCAATATAAAATACATATCTTGCAACGATACATGTTCGTGTTTTCCGAAAATTATGTCATGTTCTGTCTCATCAAGAATATTTCCTTATGTAAATATTGTTATTTCCCGTTAAGTTTAACTACAGTAATAACCCGTAAACCCTAATTAAATAAATATACGTTCAACTAACCATAAATATAGATTGGTTTTGTCATAAATGTCCTGACCAAGAAAATATGGCGCGGTCGATCTCGTAAATCGATACTAATTAGCAAGTCAGCCATAAAAAGGCCGATTGGTATAAACCTCTGTTTTTTGTATGAAAGCTCGGATTAGATATCCGCAGGCACACCGACGTGACACCTGCCGTGGATGAAGCGTCGAATTTTTGATAATTTTGACAGCTGTTAAAAAAACTACGTAAATTTTAAAGATTGAGTTCCGTTTAAATTAGATTTAAAAGTGTATGTCTTTATTTACAGTCAAGATGGATAACATTTTTTATTAACGATCTACTGATGTTAGAGCATCTCTGGAGCAGCTCGAATGAATAGGCACTACTATTCTGCTTCCAATTATGAAAGTTAAAGAAGCAGACGAATCATTAATGGTAAATTCATGCTGCTGCTTTAAATGTCCAAATGGACACGATTTTCTCCCTTATCCCTACTATTATTATCTCATAAATAACCCACACAAGCACAATAAGGGGACTACAATTTCGCTTATTACTTTCATCAAGATTCATCACGGTCTAATCGCTTACAAAATAGGTCACACTACGCTCGTGGTTTTCATTTATGTATTTCTTTATTTTATGCGGATCCCTATATGTCAAAACTGCATTTTAATACGAGTACGATCACACTAACGTAAGAAAGAGTTACATGAGCGGTTAAAATATCGATTCTTGTCATTTAATCGAATAGAATATATTTTATACGGCTAATCCTGGGAATAATAATGTAATCGAATTATAGGTAATAATAATGATGCACTTATGCATTATTAGAACGTGCCATAGGGGGGGGGGGGAGGAGGAAAATATGACAGTTGATTTTTAAAAATATGGAACCCTGAAAACAGGTCTCTGCTTTACATTACATTTAGTACCTAGCTACTTACTAGCAAAATGTCAAATTTAAACGCTTTTGAAGAGTGATGTATGTGTTAGGAATCATGAACTTCAACCCCACCAGAAAAATTTTAATACCAATAAGAGATTAATATATTATTTAATAATAAAACCAAAGAAGTACACACTGTACGTACTAGGCACGATTAAAATTTGGAACGCAAACTACTATGTGTTGAATCTAGCGCCATCTAGTGTAGGTTAAGGTAACTTCAACTAAGAATGTTTTACTGACTAGTACTATTATTCTCCACCAGGCGGCAGCACGTGGCAGCGCCATGGGGCTCCACGACGACAACAGGTGGCGCTCGCGCGCAACATGAGCTGTTTGAGTTGCTTGAACGAGTACAATGTTCCCGGCTAGACGACCAGAGGGCAGTACTGCCGCCATATTTTTCTCAGGTAAGTTACTGTTATCTACCTTTAATATTACCATTGCAAATGCTGTAAAAATTTTGAATCACATTAAAATTTATTTATAAAATGGATGAACTGAACTGTTCCCCGATACTAAATTGTCGCTGAGGCACGTCAAATGCAAATGCAGTCCGTGGTCAAACAATTGGATGTTGAATGCCAAAGAAAGGCAGCTACTTACATGTTTTTTCTTAGACAGAGATTTTATTTTTTAAGTAGATTGCCATAATAAGAAAGTTATTTTCTTATTGTATTAATAAAAACAAAGGCGAATAATATTATTTACAATTAAAGCGCCATCTATCCATCGTAGATAGAAACATTTCGCCAACTGTCAGCAAGAATTAAAAACCGATTCTCTAATTACTACAGAGATGTCACTAGTACAATTTAAACTAAAAATTGTTCGAAAGGAGATTTGCAAAAATGTATGGACCTCATATGGCCATGTATTGTACACAATATCATTAAACAGGCAAAATCAATATAAAAACGTTTTTTTACTGCATATTTTCACTTATTTAGCTTTGTGTGCAGTTACAAAACATAATTTGGCGATATGGCGGGCGATGTCATTTTGACATTTTCATTTTTTAAATCGTATTTTGATTATAGAACTTGGAGAAAAAAGTAATATTTTCTAAATACTATCAAAATCGATTGATCCCAAGTGTCGGCTATATCGCCGCCATGTTTTACATGGTTGAAAATGATAAAATCGTTTGAATTAAATGTGGTTGTAACTCTAAAATATATTCATGAATAAATTAATTGTATTTTTTTTGGATTCTTCTTTAATTTACCCATTTTTTGAGGATGTGTACGAACCAGGGCCGAGCTCGCAACATCTCCTTTTGTTCGTAATCAGTTTGAATGGATTTGGTAAAATTTTCTTCGACAGTTTTGTGTTACATACTTGTATTCTGTGATAAAATTTTCCATTCTGAGATTATAGGTTTTATGAGCGAGTCGGGGATAAGATAAGATCATAAGAGATTCTTCTAAATTCTCAGTGCTATCAAATAAGGTAGAAACATATCTCTGTATTTTTTAGGGTTTACTTCAACCTTCATAAAGATAGGTAGGTATCTTTTATTAAACGAACCATATTATTCTGTTGGTCATTGGTACCTATAGCGTAGTATTATAACATATTCTCTGCCTATAGCACAGTTAACAGGCGCCGCCACTGGCACAGCATACCTAGTTCGAGAGATCAACATTGTTTTTTCTTAACTCCATTGATACATTAATAAGGTTAAACGTCCCAATCAATCAATCAATGCGTAAATTCACGGTCACTGAATATGGTCATTCACCTACAATTCAATCTGGAGTCACAGGTCAACAGCCAAGTTCTTTCGTGAAACAATTTAGTTCCATGACCGTTGGGGTTGGTATTGGCATCAGTATAATCGGCGGAAGTGGTACGATGGTGCGATAAACTTAAGGCTAGGGTGGGAAGCGGAGCATGTCGCTAGAATTTGCCTGTCATGCTTTGTAACTGACGTGAAAATATTCAAGGTCTTGGACTTTGTTGGAAAACTTTTTAAATAAGTATGTTAAGTAGCCTAGCTTTGAAATGAATATTTCAGTTTAGATAGCGAAGGCCAGGGGTGCTACCGCCTATCCTATTTGTATTGCTGCTGACATTGTCATTGCTATCAAATGTTCATGTCGATTTGTAGCTCCTTTAAAAGTAGTATTGATAATCTGATTGATGTTCTCGTTTTCGTAGGACATAAATAAGGGATAATGGTAGATTATTTCGATTATTATTATTTAATTAAAGTAAAAATCGACTTTAAAATTTGACAGCAAAGACAATGACGACAGCAATATCGATAGGCGGTTGCACCCCTGGGCTTATTCACCGAATAGGACCTACCTAATAACTGAGATATTGGTATTTTTCAATTGAAAAGATCACCTATGTACTTAGTACCTACTAAGTTCCAGCCTCAGAACAGCTGGAACAGCAGTTGGAACTGACACGATGACAATAAACGTTATTGGAGATTCGTTACTTTTGTCATGACACCCGTGTCTCATTCCAACTGCTCTGCTTCAACCCTGTTCCCCTAAAAGATAAAAACGTTCAATATTGAAATATAATTTTCAATGTTCTATATTGTTCTTCAATATTTATATTGGTAACATGGAAGTATGTTAAGTGAACTGCATGCTTGTTTACCACCTACAGTAAGTACTTGGAACTACCGTCTTGAAAAGGGTTTAAAGATCGACCGATAGCAAAAAAATGGATTCCATCTCAAACACTTAATAGTGATAAAAAAATCTGCTTTGACTTTGCTGCCTAGTATCTACCTACTGGGATAAATATAAGTAGGAAAGTATCCATAAGATTTCAATAAGATGTTTAATTATGAGCTTATACCTCCTTCCACTTGTACCGCTAACTTATTTCAATTCGTGGGCCGTTATTGTGCAAAACATTTCCAAGTGTTCCTTTGCAAATTAGCATTTTGTATAAATATTTATGCGCAACGAATGGTTCTGTAAATATTGCATATTTTGCCAAAAATAACTGCCGAAGGCGCGCAAAACAACGATTGAAATTAATTTTGTATTTAAACGTGAATCATAAGAATTTCAGTTTGGTTTTCGAAAAGATAATGTAATTTTTTTACATTTTTTAAATAAATAAAATGCCTAATAACATATGTATTTTTTTTTTTTAATTTGTAAAAACCTCGAATTAACTAATCATTGTACCTATTATTTATTTTTCGCAATAACACATGCGGGTGAACTTTAGAACCAGTCCAGCCGCTTTACCACTACTTCGGTAGCTCAGTGGTAAAGCGGCGGGGCTGGTTATCCTGAGCTCGCAGGTTCAATTCCTGCCCGAAGCAAAATTTTACTTTTCGTTTTTTCTTAAATTTTCTAGCTAATCATTATTTGTGAAAAATTAAATACTCAAATGTCAGAATTTTTACAATTTCTACTTTGTCCTTAAATGCCCTTATTTATATTGAACCGCTAATGTAGTAATTAAATAACTTGGCCAATTAAATACATTCCAATTTGCCGTGTTAAAGCCAAGACGCCAACACTACACTGGAGCCAACAACGCTTGACAGTTATTGTTGAACCAAGAATAGAATGGGAAGAATGGGTTAGAAATATATTGCTTGAAAATAAAATGCTTTAATTTCGTTGCAGTAAATCCAAATTATAGCTACCCAAAATAGGTTAATACAGGTGTTCCTAATTAAGAACAAACCGTTTTGTAATTGTAATTATAAATCTTTATAAATATGTACGTATATTTTTACGAGTTCAAAATATTCTGGACTGTTTTGCAAAGAACATCAAAATCAAAACTAAATTATGTTTGATATAGGTATCTAAATAATGTACAACATCTACATTAAAAATAGTCACTCACAATAAGATATCTAATCTGTGTAATATCTCTCAGGGTATAGAGCAACATCGGAGGCCCTATGCAGGCGTTCCCCTCTGTCAAATTACAAGCCCAAATGGGCCTATACCTGTCGCCTAGCCCCCTTATTCATAATCGTACTTTAGATACGTTTTAGCTATAGAATGCTTTGTCTTTGTCAGTCGCATTGTCAAATGTGCAAGATAGAAAAAGACAAAGGAGAGATTAGCAACACTTTAGCTAAAATACGTTTATGAATAAGGGGGTTGATGTTTAAATGTGTGCGTGAAATTGTTTCTGTATTTTGTTAAAGTCAAGGTGTGAGTTTCGTAGTAATAGACGATTTTTGTAGTGTGCGTGTGTGTCGCACGCATTTCCCCCCGCAAAAAATGATAGACTGTTTTGCATCGGTGCCACAGTAAATAGTTGTTACTGTGTCGGTACTAAACGCTATGGCTACTCCCCTCCAGTCCGCCGCGACCGGTGGGCCGTGTTGCTCTTTGTCTCAGGTAGAGTACGTAGGTAGATCTTATATATCTTATATATCATATCTCTCTTTGCTTAATGGCGTGTTGCCATGCCATTATAAATAAAATTATCAAATTTTAGGTCCCTAGTTGAAATTGTTTCTGCAAAGGAAATATTAACTATTTCTGTTTATTGGTACCTACCTATACATTATGCTACACCTGGGTCGGACTGGAACAATACTGGATATTGAGCCCGGGGCCTAAGACAGATGTTTGTGGTAGCCCCTAAGCAGACTCGTGGAGGGCCCGGCAAAAGCCACTTCGGCTATATCCAATCCGAGGCTGTGTAGTATAAGAGTTAGTAAGCTTGAACCACCACCACCACTGATATAATTGAATCTACGGATATTTACTTACTAAAAAAAACAAGTCTTCAATACAGACTGTCTAGTGTCTGGGGGTTCTCTTAGTAGGTACAGGAGACATTAAGCGACATGACTCAGTGACCACAGCGGTTTTCCGGCTTCCTCGGGTTTCTAGTTAAATAGACAATAACAACGAACAAGAGACAAAAGCCAATAACTACAGGTCTGAGGAATAATTCTTATCTAATATACCTACTCGTCAATTTACAACTTGTCGCAAATTCTATGCGCGTATGTAGGTACCTACTTGATTCAACCAAAGTGCACGCTGTGCAGCAAGAAAGTGAATAGCTTTCTTGAGATTCAAAGACATTATGAGAAGACCCATGTTGTACCTACTGAACACAGACCAATTAGACTAGTATACCAATTACCAACAAACAATAGGTTTTATTATGGTTCCAGTGTCAACTATAATGGTAGCCGACTTTAAACTTAATTAGTGTCATTCACACACTGACCGTGACTTTATTGAACTAAATAAAAGTAAAAGTGGATGATCTCAAACCAGCCTCGTATTCACGTTATTGTACTCCCTTTTACTTTTTAAGACTGCGCATTCCGTAGTGATGTGCCTAGGTATGTGAGACCATATTGATTTTGAACCAAATTTTAATGTGACTACTGGTGTGTTTACTGGTGGTAGAGCTCCACTGACGGAGCTCGCGGGCGTAGGCACCACCGCATTACTTGCCGCTAAATGGCAGTGTTCAGCACTATCGTGTTCCGGTCAGGTGGTAATGTACGGCCCTGTAATTTCAGGCACAGAGGCCATAACACCTTAGGCCTCAGGAGTGGCAGCGCATCTGCATTTTGACCTCTGGTCATTGTGTGGGTGTCTATAGGCTGCAGTCGTCACTTAACATCAATGTGTACTGCATGCTTGTTTGCCACTTTTATTACATTAAAAAAAAAAAAAAAAAATTATAAAGGTAGGTAACCTACATTTATCTATTTCTTATGGCATAAAGTGGCAAACATACATACAGTTCAAAATAATAGTAAGTAAATAATGTAGCCTATAAAATCGACATAAAAACCAAAGATTTCAATGTAGATGATGATGATGCGTTGCTAGTCCTGATGTCTAAGTTGTTGTGCAGGCAATAACAGAGCCTCGAGCTCCAGTGTCGAAGCTCGAGGTTGAAAGCACCACCGCATTATCTAATCTATCTGTCACCAAATTGTAGTATTCATTCACCACTGTCATGTTCCGGTAATGTATGGCCACACTGTTCTGTGTGTATGGCCATGTATTAACTAACACAGAGAAATAACAGCTTAGGCTTCTGGGGTGGCAACGCATCGGTTTTTGTGTAGATGTCTATAGGCTGCAAATATTCACTGACCATCAATGTGAACTGCATGATTTGTTTGCTACCATCATTAGGTACGTAATAAAAATTTATTGCATTCTACCAGATATGAATTATCTGTGATTCTACGCAAACAAATAGGCATTTTTACAAAGAAGGTTTAATTATTGTAACATCACTAAGCTTTTTTCACCGTATCAGAGAATGCACCTTCGACCTACATACAAATTATACAATGGTTCAATACGTTTTAATAATTTTGAAGATTTTTAGAGCTTTCATTTTCTGCGTGCCATCTTGTGTGCACGTGTGTGCTATGTTCTTCGTCGATATATTTCGATGTTTCAACATTCAAGTGAGTAAGTTTCTTTTTTTTTTCAATAATTTATTTAAACTCTGAGCGATTATGGGGTCTGTCAGCTTTTTTTTCATTCCAATGAATCAAGGTTTGGCAAACTGAATGCGTGACATTTTGTATTTTGTGAGCTAGCGGGAGGGAGGAAGGGTTGTCGGTCTTCCCAAGTCAACTTAATTTACTATGTTTAGGGAATTGATGAGGGGGTCACGGAAATCTGTTTCAGGTTCCTAATCTGCCATCTATCAACAGATGCAGTGCAGTGCTCTGTCTGTCTGACTGTAATGGTGAGATTCACAGACCGCACTATGACTTTACTTTGAGCAAAGTATGCTTAGAACCAATGAGCTCTATCATCATTGATTAGAACTGTCAGTTCAGTATGGAATTTGACAGCTCGAAGCGTACTTTGTTTGAAAGTAAAGTGCGGTCTGTGAATCGAAGAGTACGGGACACCGTGACGACACTACCTACCTAGAAATCCACAGAATGCTTAGGTACTTTTCGGACTATATGAAAACGGGTGACTCAATTGCGGTTAGATATAATTTTTGTCTTTGTTAACCTTTGTTCTGCTATTCGACAATTTCCGTTTTGCAAAATGGGAAAACCAGCTCAGTTATAAATATAATATAAAATGTGTTTGTAAGTACTACCTAGAAAAAGACGGACGTTAGGAAGTGTTGACTTAGTCTAGATGAGCAAACACTGGGGATGTGCAGGATCATGTGCGGACTATTAGGTACCTATAGTAGGATCCAGTAGGTAATGGACTAATAGAAGTGGTGTGATCCCACAAGTTCGGTCGAACCATCACATACCTAATCTTGATTAAGTGTACACCTTCTCAGCTGGAACAACACCCCTCCCTCAGCCCCCACTCAAAAAATATTTTGGATCCACCACTGCTGAAATCAGTTACCATTAATATGAACTACGTCCTACATCACTACTTCAATTCACGTAAAAATACTTAAATGTGCAATGAATTTTGAAAGATATCCAATTACTTATCAAATGATCGATGGTAAAAAAAATAATTTGTTCCAAGGTTATGGACTGGCGAGAGGAGATCGTTGTGATCTCAAAGAGATTGGACCTTCAGATCTCGGAGCTGGGCCAAGTGGGCTATTCAATAAATAGGGTTGCTACTTAAAGTGTCATTAAAAATAGACAATTTTAAAGATTTACGAATAAAAAAAAATTTAATCTTTTGGACACTGAAATGTATGTTTGAAAAAGTAAGTAAATATAATTGCCTTTGTAACACAGATATTTTGTAATAAGTAGGTACCTTAATTAATATTCTTGGACCAGTGTCTGTCAATAGAAATACTATCCTAGTATTAGTAATTCACCAAAATCTAGTAGGTATATGCTACCTAGAAATTATGTTTTCTGATATTTATCTGTTTACCTGCAGCTGAAATCTAGATATAGTTGGCAGTCAGCTCTGTCCAGAATTAAATTTAGCGTAAGTATTTGCTAAACCTATTCTAAAACTCGTTTAAAATCTAGAACTTTCGAAACATTTCTCTGAGCTACTTTTCTTCGGTGCAGTTTATTTTAACAACGTGATTTAGTGAGCACTGTGATTTAAATTTACGAGTTAAACGCTGAAAACATAAACAATGATTAAACAAATTCAAAACCATACGTAAATATTGGTAACAAATTACCTACTTAATTATTTAAAAATATTGTGGAATACGTATCGATGTCAACATTGGCAACCCTATTTACACGACTTAGTATCTATAAAAATAGCATATTGCATGATCATTATGATTACAGTTTATAATAAAATAATACGTATCAAATTTTAAAAAAGAAAGATGTATGTATACGGTCTTATTCATAAAAAACGCTTATTGAAGGTTTATAGCATTCATTAGTTAAATAGAGTATATATAAACTATAGTTCACCATCCAATACGATGCTGAGGTTACTCAATTATTTACCTGTTTTTATAAACATGAACCCACTCCCAAAAGACTGTGATAGACTGCAAAGCCTTATTATTATTTTATTATGTATCCATCATTCATTTAGAACAAGCAAATCCGATTTAGGTATAGAGTTACTGTCAACTTGGCCAAAGATAAGAAGATAAAGCTCAAGAAAAAAAATCCACGATTAAATTAATAGTAAGATTATGAGAAGCCACATTTTTTTCATAATTCGCTTTTGCTTCGATATACCGTTCAGGGCTCATGTCACACCATTTCTTAACAGTCGTTCTTTGCTAAAAATGAGACATCGGCAAAAGCTTCATATGGCATGTCTTCTTTTTGGTATGATTAAATTTAACATCCCTCCATATCTACATTAAAAGTTATCCTGGATGTCTAGTACCCGTGGAACTCGACAGTGTGCGGTTCAGTTAATGACACAAAGCCACAGCTCACACGCCTTTAGAGGTAGCTTCCGTTACTCCGCGTCGAAATGTTGGAATAACATTCCACCGCCTATAAGAAACCTGCAAAGTATACATGGCTTTAAACACGCGATTAAAAAGTTTATATTTCGTCATCAGAAGTCGGAGGAGGATCTTATACATGACACTACTGTTTTTTGATGTCGCACGGACAAAATAAAGAACTGATGAACTCTGTACTAATTTAGCTTACCTGTAGATAAGGTTAAGTATATTTTATGTAACTTTTTGGTTTTATATTACGCAAGGTATATAATTTCTATTGTATATTATTGCTTCCTTTTATTATTTGCACTTTTCTTCATAATATAGTTTAAGCGATAAGATTGTAATTCATAATTGTTCTTCTTTCTGTAATTAATATGTTAATATGTCAAATGTCAAGATTGACAAGTCAATGTCATTAGAACTGTTCGCAACGGCAACTAACGTTACAACGGTACACCAGTTCTTATAATATATATATATATATATCCTAATATTTTTATTTAGTTATCTTGTTTTTAGTTAAAGCATGTATACATCGTTATAAAGTGTACCGTGTATCACCAAATTTCTAACAAAATCGTCGATTGTAGGTAGACATATACCCCCTTATTCATAAACATACATTAGATATGTTTTAGCTATATACTTTGTCTTTGTCAGTTGCATTGTCAAATGTGCAGGACATAAAAGGACAAAGGAGACATTAGCAACACTTTAGCTAAAATACGTTTATGAATAAGGGGGTTAATCTGTAATTATTAGGATAAATGATTGTATATAAATAATAGAATAAGTATGTAACTTTGTATTTATTATCAGTATAGCTTTATTATGTATAGGTATTTAATATATACGACAGACGCTTTGCTGGCGTGATTTCGGTCCTATGTCACAAAATCGGCCCCAATGGAAGACCAGCGCCGCTCGTAAGATCGGCTTTATGCTGAATTGGGGACCTTTTTGTAACAACCTTGATTTTGTGTTCTTAGTTTTAGTTTTTTTATGTTGTTACAAATAAAGTTTTTCTATTCTATTCTATTCTATAAAAAGTACCTGCCATGTGCAACGCACACAAACCGCATTAAACCGCAGCGGAACAATGCAAAGCCATCATTCATTTCAAATTAGGAAATCTGATTTACGTCTATAATTCGCCAATTAGCCAATAATATAGAGCAACAAGATGAGACTAAAAACCGCATTAAACCGCAGCGGAACACTGCAAAGCCATCATTCATTTCAAATTAGGAAATCTGATTTACGTCTATAATTCGCCAATTAGCCAATAATATAGAGCAACAAGATGAGACTAAAAAGTAACAGACAAGTGGCATAACCAAAAATAAGTAACCCTTTCTGCGTGATGAACTCTATTATCCGATTTATTAGTATCTAAGATTATGAGTATCCGTATATTTTATTCACTGAAAGTATGCAATGTACAACTCACACAAACCGCAAAATACCGCAGCGGAACACTGCAAAGCCATCATTCATTTCAAATTAAGAAATCTGATTTATGTCTTAAAAGTAACAGACGAATGACATAACCATATTTTTACTGGTGGTCGAGCTTCAGTGACGGAGCTCGCGGGCGTAGGCACCAGTGCATTATATACTTGCCGCTAAATGGTAGTGTTCAGCACTATCGTGTTCCGGTCAGGTGTAAATGTACGGCCCTGTCATTTCCGGCAGAGAGGCATAACACCTTAGGCCTCAGGAGTGGTAACACATCTGCATCTTGACCTTGGTCTTTGTGTGGGTGTCTATAGGCTGCAGTCATCACTTAACATCAATGTGAACTGCATGCTTGTTTGCCACTTCCATTACATAAAAAAAAATAACCAAAAATAAATAACTTTTTTCCTGCGACATGAACTCCATTATTCTATTTATCAGTAAGATTATGAGTAAGTGTCCGTATATTTTGTTCACGAAAAGCTGGAAAGTGACTGCAATGTGCAACCCACACAAACCGCGAAATACCGCAGTGGAACACTGCAAAACCATCATTCATTTAGAGCTAGCAAATCTGATTTACGTCGGGAATTATCCACTTGGCAACGACTATCGTTGTCTGATTTAAAAAAAATGCCACTGAACTAGTTTACCGCATGTTCTAAATATTTAAGCGGTTTATTGTAAAATATACGAGTACGTTCGCATTGTCTTTTTTGTATCAGTATGTTGGATTAACTCGTCGTGGGATTAATGCCAACGAAAATTGTGCTTTTGTTTTTAACTTTTTTTGGATTAACAGTGCATTTGTGAACGAAGTCTTTATCCTTTGCCATATACCTACATAGATACTGCAACAAATTATTCAAACAAGTTTCATTTTGCAGTTAATAATGGCTACCCATTATATATATCACCACCTAGCCGTTTCCGACTACAGTGGCTCAGGTACTTTATATAGGCGAGTGTTTAGCCCTGATGTGACTTACGTATCCAATCTTTGCACCAAATGTACGGGCGCAGACAGGACACGTCAGGGATCCTGGTTCCTTGGTAATGGTAGTGAATGGTAGAAGGCGTCTTGTCTTTAATAATTGGTCGCGTTTGAAATCTAGTTCTCGCCTTCGCCGCATATAGCAACCGGGACCGACGGCTTAATGTGCCCTCCGAAGCACGGAACCGCGCATTTTAATTGCCACTAGCGGTCACCCATCACACACCTAACCGCGCCCGTATCGCTTAACCGAGTAGATCGCTTCCGATCTACACCAGCCGTGGGGCTATGCGCGCTTCACATTTTGCAGTTACATACTAACTAAAGGAGCTTCTTGGCTATCATCATTTCAGCCGAGAGACGTCTACTGCTGGACAAAAACCTAAACTAGAGGTGTAGACATTATCGGTGACATTAAATTTCGCGAACTGTGGCACTGTCGCAAGTCTCCAAATTTTAGAAATTCTATCTGTAAATCGTAACCGCGGTAATGGTCTTTTGCCTACAGACGATAGATAGCGCGAAATTATTTCATTCGATCACATTAAATAGACGGTAAAGTCGAAATCGAGTCGTACGGTTTACCGAAATGCAGCATATAATTTGTAGGTATCGTTAATCCTCGAAGGCATATAGTACAAGTCTAGCAATATTTCAGGACCTTACCTGAGCACTAACGACCGCCAAATGAGGTGCATGCAGTTGCATAAGTGATGCATAGCTTACGTAATCACTTGACTAGTGACTTGACTACTGATATCGATATTTTCCTTGACTTGGAGTTAAAACCTAAAAGAATGTTATGTCGTTAAAAAATCGGCATTACATTTAGACTAGGTATTTACATTAATTATTATATGAAATATCGATAGAATCAATTAAAAAATCAGTTAACACAGTCATAAAAATTGTTTGGTGAAACAATAATTCGTCTCCAATACCTTCCAATCATTCGAGTTAATTTTATTTTCAAATTTATAATAAATCAACTGAACGGTATAACTATATCAGTAAATAATTATATGAAAACCGTAACTATCTAAGTAAAAAGTAATGCATGGACATACATAAAACAACAATATGGGTGCACGTAGAATTGATAACATCTTTCCTTGCTTTTTTATTGGTACAAAATGAAGTAAATTTAATTAATGTAAACTCTTATATATACCTTTATATCTTTTTGGAAACGTTGAACTTCAAGTGTTCATACATGCGCGTAACTTTAGCTATTTAAGTTTGAATGTAAGCAGTAGACATGACACATTTTTCAACTCAGGACTATCACCTGGTTCCTAACAATAGTAATAATATCTGTCGTGTAAACTAGGTACACTATCACAAAATGCTTTAGGTGCATTTTGTGATAGTGTACCTAGTTTACACCAGTTAAAAAATAAAAGTAATGTTAAATGTTATCGATAAAATTTTATAACATCACACTCCGAACATGATCTTGAGTATGCAAAATTACAGCCCGAACCTTGCCTTCCAATCAGTCTGGTATATTTCTACCATCACATTGGTTTTATGGCAGACGGATCAATCTTACTCTGCAATTAGATACTTAAATCATCGATGAAATAGATTTCAAGCGATGCTCGATGTGATTTTATTTGATTATTATTTACATTTTAACATACGATAACCGACGACATTTAAATTACTTGAATAATTCCGAAACGTATGCTAAAATTAAAGTATCCTAATTTGCCCACAGCTTAGGGCTCTTACTTACACGTAACTGCGAATTCGCATCGCATCGCAAATATCTGCGAGCTTGCACGGATGCATCAATCGCCTGCGGGGCGTCGCATCGCAGTTTTGTGTGGCCGCTCTTAGTAAATACAAAAGATATGATAATATCTAAATGAGGGTTGTCACTTCAATTCATTTTTAATATTCTGCATTTTTTTAGTACCTAATATGTAATGTTTTTCAAAACACGTCTTCATCACTTAAGTACCATTATAATTATTGTACTACTTATCGTAACAGTATATTGTAAATAATCTTTATAATAAAAGATATATAATCTTTATAACAAAAGATGCCTAATTGTGTTTGCTTTATCGACAACAATATAGTTACGGAAATTCACAGCCCCTTAATTATGTTTAAATAAATGTACTGGTATGACAAAAAATTGCCGAGGATATTAACGACTGTAATTAGTTCACTCGCAAACTCATTAACAAGTGCCACGATAAATATTATCTTCATTAAGGTTGCTTTTGTGCCGAAAATTCACATATTAAGGTGCGTCTACGCTAGGAGAGCCGAGCACGAGCCGAACACAATTCGTCTAGTGTGGACCAACTTACAAGCCTCGAACGAGCGCGCTGCGAGCATTTCGTTCGTGCTCGGCTGCGTTCCGCCTGTTGTCGGTTTTTTGACGAACACAAAGGGGTTTGCATCGCGCTCGCAGTGCGCTCGTGGACGTGTTTAGTGACAGACGTCGGTCGCTCGAGCCGAGCATCATGGAAACGTGGACCGAAGATACTTCCGTGCATTTAATTGAATTATATCAAAATAATCCATTGATATGGGACCCAAAACATGAGGATTACTATAAAAAAATAAGCAACAGCAGCGGCTACTGCAATATTATTAATATCGTCCATATTCGCCAAGAGCCGCGAACTCACTGCGGAAAACTACGTTCGAGAACAGTGATCGTTGTAGGTTCGTTGTACGTCCACACTTGACGCCGCGAACGACGAAGCCGAGAACGGCTCCGCTTGTGCTTCGCTCGTGCTCGGTTCGTCTAGCGTAGACCCACCTTTATATTGCTGAGTAAATTCTAAAAGCATTTGCTCAAAGTCAAAACCAAGCAAAGGAAAATGTTAGCAGCTACCATTGCCACTTACAGCAACAAGGTATTCTACACTTATAATAATATGAAGAAAGATTTGATTTCTTATTTGTTCGAATTGATTGAATAGGCGCCGAAACTACGGGACCGATTAAAAAAAAAAAAACCATTGGAATCCTACATTATCTCTGAACATAGGTATATATTTCAGAACATGTACGGCCCTGTAATTTCCGGCACTGAGGCATAAGACCTTAGGCCTCAAAAAAAAAAAAAAAAAAAAAACATAAATTTCATTTATTGCACCCGTGCGAAGACGGGGCGAGCCGCTAGTAATAAATAAACACTAGTATTTTTTTAGACCGCACTGCTTGCAATGTTCACTCCCTGTTAGAAAAGTGTTAGGGACATTACTTACTGTCATAGCAAACTGAGTGCATTTCTCTTAAAGATGTAGGTAATTAGTTCAACATCTCTGCTTTCTCACCAGTGCGTCACACCACTCATACAGTGCGTCTAAGAAAATAATAGTGTTTATAGGTTTCTTGCGAAAAACCTACCAAGTGCTTGTCGAGCCACACGCAATTTTGTTGCCCGTTTCGCCAAGAAGGTCCAATTATTTTTTACAAGATGGGCTACTATTTATCGTTAAGCTATTGCTTTTCTTTTGAGTATTTATGACTTCGTTATTTATAATATTGTCGTGTTTTTTTTTATTTCTATAAATCTAAAAATCCAACTATACTTCACAACGAAAGGGGTACCTACGAGAAAAAAGTGACACCCTCATTGTACGTGTAGAGGACGAACATTAAAAGCTTTTTTTCAAGTTCCTGTCACAATTTTGTGGGCTTCACTAATATGTATAAGCATACTAAATTAATCTTCATCGAATACTACGCGTCAAGACTTTATGACCCACCTGCCACTAGCGGAAGAATTATCTTTTAGAAAGAGAACGTCTTCGGCTAGTGCCGTTTGTTAACAATGGTAGTTAAACCATTCCAAGGATAGCAGCGGTAGTGCAATAATGGGTCCTGCTATAAAACTGCCGCCACTACGATCGCCGATCCTCATACCTGGCGTGGCGGTTATGGCCACTTATGGCATATCCCCCTTAAGGGGGAGTCTCTGAACTTCTTAGAATTCATTGTAGGCTACGGAACCCTAAAAATTTTACTTCTTCCTGTCGGAATATACCTAAATTGAAATATGTTTTAATGAACAATAATACATTTTAATGTTAAATGTTTTATTTATTGAGTGTCAATAAGAGAGATAGGTAAAAGTAAATTAAAGTAGATAAATTGTTACTTATGTGTTCTAATTCTGTATGAATTTAGTGAGCTGTGATTGTGACCTTGTTATATGTAGGTTTATTGACCGTAATCAATGGATTTTTTTAGTTTTACAGTTATCAAAGCTCTTTTCGCTTAGTTTAAGTGTAACTTCTGTAGATATATAAAAATCAGTTGCTGTTCTTTAGTCTCGCTAAAACTCGAGAACGGCTGAACCGATTCGGCTATATTTGTTTTTGAATTTATTTTTGGAAGTCCAGGGACGATTCAAAACGTGATAAAATATGAAGGAATTGTAAGGGAAATACTAAAAACAACAATTTTCTTTTCCCATACACAAATAGTCCGTACCTTTCAAACTTTTTGACACATTATTTAATTCTGTGGCAATACGAAGTTTGCCGGGTCAGCTAAATCCAATAAATCTTTGGCGACAATCTTTACGGACTCTGTGACAAATATTTAACGTAAGAATGTTATATTTTTGATACTAGCAATATCAAAGTGATGTATGTTCTACTTGTTCTGTATAATTAATTATTGTGTGACATTATAAAAATGTAAGTAGGTGCTCAACAATAAATATTGCACATCGAGCTTAGGAAGGGGACTTCGGCTTATTTCGGGTCTGCAGAGCGTTATATCTCTTCCGCACCGTACCTGCCTATTTGACGTTTGTCGACCATTTTGATCAAGTTTTGACCGTCGGTGCTTACGCAGGCAGTGTGCAGCAGAGATAACGTTCTACGAAGTCAAAACGAGCCGATCGTCTCTTTCGTAGGCTCGATGTGCAATATTAATTGTTGATGTATGTAATCATGATTACAATAACGCCGCGCCGCAACTATTCACATAAAACTGAGGCCACACAGCTCACAAATTTGCAAAATTGGTTTAAAATACATAGGTACATGCATGGGGGATCTATCATGGTTTGTATTTTCCGACACCAATTTATACTTAAGTTCATACCGCAGGTGTGGTAAAATTGCACTGCACAGTATCTATTCGCTTCTATCACTGGGAAGTACATGCTTGCCACTTTCATAACTTAAAACTGTGTTGCAATGCAGATCCATCTGTTGTTTAGTTGTAAAAGTCCATTGATAATACCTCCCACATAAAACGTCATGTTTTCTGATGATTGTGTGCCCGCCATTGTAATTCGAGTGCTGCGAGTGACGTACCGTGCACCACGTACAGGGATGTTAACATCGTGAACCTCGATATATCGATGCCTACTTCAAGTATTTTATAAACTTATCGATGGAAAAGAACATTGATTAGAAACACATTACTGCATGTTCTAAAAAACGTCGTTGTTTAGTCCAATTAAATTTGAATCTTTTTAAGTATTCTGTGGATATATGATTGTATATTCACGCCAAGCCACCTTCAGGGGTAGGCAGCGGTGATAGTACCTATTTATATAAAGTAATTACCCAATCCAATATCATGTATAGCAGGTATTGCAACACCAAATATTAACTCAAAATTTGATGGACAACTCTTTTTCTGACGCTCTCTAATGATAACAACTCTATGAAACATATAAAACAACTTTAGCCAACATCAGTGGAATGGCCTTATTAAAAGAGCCACGTAGTCACTCATTTTGACTCAAAAATGGATGGAACGTTTCGAGAAAAGTTAGGTAGAGACGGTAGAGTCCTGCGCTGTTGTCGCATTACGACTCGTTTTGGCCGACTAGTAAACTGCTTTCTCCAATAAGATATTTATTGTATCATTCAAACACTGTTTAATTGTTAAATTGGACAATACATCGATTCGCAGTAGTTGGAATCGTTGGTAAACATCGATATTTATCAAAACACTAATGTTTCAGTAACATCGATAATACCTATGTTGATTGCATCCCTATCCTTGTAACATGAGACATGGCTTTATGTGGGGTCGCACAGGCACCCCGCGGTTAACCAAATGTTTTAAACAGATCCCATAAAATACACGTAAATGCAATTTGCGGATGCTATTCCACATCAAACAAGGATGTGTTTTTCTTTTGATGCAAAATGTCGGCAGGCTACTAATTATTTTTTAATATAATAATAATAATACGCTTACACTCACAGCCCCACAGTAGGTATAAACCTGTGTCGTGGGTGCCGTTGTACACATACAACACATACACAAACACCCAGACCCGAAACAAATATCTGCAGGCCATACAAATATTTGTCCCGGCGCGGGGATCGAACCCGCGACCCTTCGAATCAAACGGTCATCGCACACCGCTGGACTAACCGGGTCGTCACAATATAAGTCTAAGGCCTCTTAGGTCAAACCTTGGGTAGCAGTTATTGCTATTTAGAGATTTCCTCAATTTTACAAGTTTTCTTAGAATTTCGAGAGAAAGTAATTTTCAGGTTTGCGTTACAAGATCTTTGAGATAAAAAAAAGAAATTTTTAATAACGGACTAAACGTGCGACCACGAACAAGTATTCAAGTAATTATGTTTTTTTATTTGTACTGAAACTCTAAACTTTACATGTGTGATAAGTATACTTATAGTCCTCAATTTAAAATCTCTGCAAATGTTCTGAACCGTTAAAAGTTGTCTATGTATCAAAACATACAGATCATAATTGAAGCTACAATTAAAAGCCGGTTTCCGAACGACACGATGATTCAAAATGCGTATCTGATAAACCAAATGCGGTATAAGAAATCGATAATTAGTTTCCTTACATTCAACCACATCCTACATTTTGAAGACTTCACTTCGGGCTTCGGAAGCAGATGACATGGGCACCTGTTGAATCTTTGTTCCCCACTCCACCATGGGCCCATGGCCGTCACGCATCGATGCGAGGCGGATGTTCCCACGCGAATGCAGCACTCCTTATGAGTGTGGTTACTGCATTTTTTTAAAACCGTTATTTCGATTGGCAGAATGGCTTTCGTGCATGTGCCACCAAATTATAAAACATGTATAAAATTTAATTTAGGATTTTGCGATTACAACATCATCCGAAGATTGCAGTTTATCTTATTTCCTACTGGTGGTAGAGCGTTCGTGTCAGAGCTCAAGTAAGCAACCAGTACTCATATCATCACTTCAGCCGAAAGACGTCTACACCTGGACTTCCCCAAAGTTACTTCTAATAGTGTTATGCGTCATTAAAGGAGAATATGCCGTAATTTAACGGGTTGGCCATTAACCCACCCACCTCCACCAATCCGCATTGGAGCAGCGTGGTGGAGTAAGCTCCAGGCCTCCCCCCAAAAAGGGGAGAGTGGTAGTCCCGTCCCGAAAAAGGACATAAAAAAATTAATCGTTCGGGAAGCTACAACACATCTTCTCGTCCGACTTACCTACCTACCGCAGTGTCTCAAGAAAAAGGTTTTCGACCAATGTGTGTTGCTAGTGATGACATATGGGACCGAAACGTGGTCGCTCACTATAGGCCTCATAAGAAGGTTCAAGGTCACCCAGAGAGCAATGGAGAGGGCTATGCTCGGAGTTTCTCTGCTGATCGAAAGAGATGAGCAGATCCGCATGAGAACCAAAGTGACTGACATAGCTCACCGAATAGCGAGACTCAAGTGGCAGTGGGCAGGGCATATAGCTCGAAGAACTGACGGCCGTTGGGGCAGAGCAGTTCTGGCGATCACGTACCGGAACACGAAGCGTAGGCAGGCCTCCCACAAGATGGACCGACGACCTGGCGAAGGTCGCGGGCAATCGCTGGATGAGGGCGGCCCAGGACCGTTCGTTGTGGCAATCTTTGGGTGAGAGGCCTTTGTTCAGCAGTGGACGTCTTTTGGCTGAAATTATGATGATGATGTAAAATTAATAAAGCTTTTAGACCTAGGGTTTTTATATTGACGAGCGTTTTGACGAGCTAGGTATTTGTTTCAGAGGTGTGTGACGAGCGTTTTGACCGACGCTCAATGGTTCGATCCTCGTGCCGGGGCTAATATTTGTATGGTCTAAACTTTAATCAAATTGTAACCACAGATAGGTACCTACTTGTTGCGGGTCTTTGTGTGTGTACAACGACTGTCAACGACACCCACCACACATGTTTATTTCTAGTGTGATGCTTAGTCACTTGATAGGTATAGGTACTTAGTTAACATCCATATGTTATATCAATGATCTATATAGACAATGTCAACTGCATGGTTGTTAAGGATCACTCACCCTACGCCGATGGTTCTTAACAAAGTTGGTTTTGCAAAGGCATTACCTACTTTCTGCTTTCAGCTCAAAGTTTGTTTTGACACTTAAAAACTTAGATGAATAACACTAAGTACCTAATTCTATGCTTTTAAAAGATAAGGATTTTTTTTATCGTTATCACATACTTTGAAGAACCTTGACCTAGGTAGTGCTTTTGAGAGACTGTTAGGTGAGGACAATCGTGTCTTTGTTTAATACCTATGAACATTGTATACTCTTTGCCTATGAATATCATGACTTAGGTAAGTAGGTACCTATGAAATAGTATTAATTAGGTAGGTAGGTATTTATTCTCTATTTTATGACTTCGGGGAATTGTTCAATTGATGGATATCCAAAGAGCGCGTAGGTAAGTACCTACCTAGTCCACAAATAATGCACACATTAATGTCATTCATGGCATTAATTGTATGTTTATTAATGTTATGATTGTAATAATATTACAAACTTTTTGTTGAATTCTTCAGCAATAACATTCACCTGTCTTGTCTGATCCGAAGTAAGATTAGATATCTATCCTTATCTGCGCCGTGTAGCCGGGGTGCCGAAGAAAGAGACGGCGTCTTTAGTGAACCGTTGGTGGTTGGCGTAAGCATGTGGCACGCGCCGTTCCATTCGGTTACCGAGCGTTCGTGAGAGTAGACGCTATCGCTCCGTTTTAGCGTTTTCGCGATCCTATCGAGTTTTGACAGCTGCGAAATTTTCGCAGTTTGGTGCAATAACAGTTTTCAGATCGTGTCAAAGTGTTTGCCGTATTTGAATATTTAGTGGGACATTGTGTTGACATTTTCCTCGTGAAAAGAACTAACCTACATCCAGGGAGCGAAAACGGCGCGAAGTGAAAGTTTGAAACTTCGCTTTTTTTGTGGATATCCATTGTCGAACTAGTGTTTGGGAGAGCTGTGAAAATTGAAAAAGTTTGGAGAACTCAGCTGTCTTTGTGGACAGTTTGTGATTGAAGGATGTGTTGTGCTAACATGTGTGATTAGGTCGTTAGTTGACTGTATTTGGGCTTTATGAGGGAAAGAAGGTCATTGCCGATAAGCTCCGAAGTGGCGGTAAAGAATGAGAAGGATGGAACTGGGAGGGGTTTGGTTGTGAACTCAGTTATCTGTGGTGTGGTGGATGAACTGTCTAACGGGCGGACGGGGCGGCGAGGGTCGTGGGTTCGACACGCAGTCATGGGCGTGCTCAGGTGGAAGGACCTGACCGGTGTGAGGAGCACCACGCCGACTGAACAAAAAGAGGTGTGTATGATTAAACTGTTGTAGTTGTAAGAGTAGATGTTAGTTAGTAGTAGTTGGTGGCAAACAAGCATTCAGTTCACATTGAAATCAAGTGATGACTGCAGCCTTTAGACATCCACACAAATACTTAAGTGTTATGCCTCTGTGCCGGAAATTACAAGGCCATACATTAGGTACCACCTGACCGGAACACGATAGTGCTGAACACTACCATTTAGCGTTAAGTGGGTGGTATATGGTAGTGCGGTGGTACCTACGCCCGCGAGCTCCGTCACTGGAGCTCTACCACCAGTAATCTGTTTAGTTTTCTTCGTTGATCCTAATCCCCTGGGATAATATCGGTCAGTACCTGCATTATAGACAGTACAGAAGGACAGCGGCGCCTCCTACGCCATTCAAGTAAGGATAATGTTTACTTCTATTCTATTGCTGAAATATTTTTTGAATGAACCAGGTGACTCTGTACGTATACCTACCTACGTCCAGAAATCATGGAGTTCTTCGACATAAACTTTCATCACATAGGTAGGTAGGTAGGTACCTAAAACGGTTTTAATGTAGGTCAGTACTTAGATCTTTATAGACTACCTATTTCAGATTATTCACCAACTTACCATCCAAGTGGACCACCACCTCTGTTTACCTACTTGTTTGCCATTTTCGTCATATAAAAACATAAGTACTTACTCAATACTTATAATGTAGATGTCTACAGACTACACTGTAGTCACTACAGTATTCACTTTACCATCAAAGTGAGAACTGTTTACTTGTTTGTTACCTACTTTCATCACATTTAAAAAATGACGTAGTTGTAGAGGGTAAGGTACCTAGATAGGTATAATCATTACATTCATTTCCTTCTTTGTTTACCTTGTTGGAGAATTGGTGTGAATATAATGAAGTTCGACATGTTTACATCTTCACATAAATCTCAAGCTAAATTTATTTGTGAAGCATAAATTGCGTCCATAAATTATTCAATGACTGCGAATAAACACGTTTGTAATTAATAAAACAATAAACAAACATAATCCGATATTAAACACTCCATGTTTTCCCAACGAACAAAATAGAAAGAAATTAAGATTTCGTGCCAATGATTACTGCCACCGAAGACATTATTCCTGTAAACATCTGCAATAAAATTAGAATTCATCATTTAATTAATCTAACAGTGCAGATGCGTCCCTAGTCTCTAATCCTGAGTACTAACATTTTTGACTCTTTGCCAATTTAATGAGATAATAATGTTACGATAATCTGACTGTCGTTATTACTTAAAGTAGGTACGGGGTTAAGAAAGCGACAGCGATAATCAGATATAGCTCGCTAAGAAAGCACAAGAATAATCAAAGACGTACCTAAACGATGGCAAAAGCGATTTAGTTAAGAGACAAGAACACGATAGCGACAAGCGTTAAACAGCGGCTTACAGAAGTAATTTTAGGGGTGCCTGTCACCCGCCCGACACGAATGAGTTGCTTTCTGATTTTCAAAAGAAGTTTTTTTTTTAATAAAATTGTATTTTTTTTTTTTTTTTTTTTTTTTTTTTATGTAATAAAAGTGGCAAACAAGCATGCAGTTCACATTGATGTTAAGTGATGACTGCAGCCTATAGACACCCACACAATGACCAGAGGTCAAAATGCAGATGCGCTGCCACTCCTGAGGCCTAAGGTGTTATGGCCTCTGTGCCTGAAATTACAGGGCCGTACATTACCACCTGACCGGAACACGATAGTGCTGAACACTACCATTTAGCGGCAAGTATATTAGGTAATGCGGTGGTGCCTACGCCCGCGAGCTCCGTCACTGGAGCTCTACCACCAGTAGAATTCAGTTCTTTTCATTTTAAAAGTTAGGGTTTCTCTGAGACATTTTTTGAATCCCTCCAGGTGACCCCCGCCTCGCACCCTCCCAAGAACTCCAAAATATCAGGGTTACCAGGACGGTTGACAGCCCTAATTAATGCACCTATGCTCTTGATCTTCCTCACCAGCGATAATAAACAAAAGTCTTAGTAAACAACATGCATAATTATATTTATCTATCAATTACTTCGTGTTCTTGTTTTATTTATATAGGTTAATTTATACTGTAAACATTACTCTCCGTGTATTATGCTCAATTAATTGCAATATTTATACTATCCCGTTATTTAGGTCTCGTCGTATCCGCGTCACACGGAATTGTGAATCATTATGAGTAATAAGAAGAGAAAATATTTAGCGGTTTACGTAACTAGGTATACCTATCTACCAAGGTTCTATGTATTTATGGTAAAGGTGGTGCAAGGTTGTAGTGTTATAAGAAAGTTCGTAGGTACTTTACCAGATCCAGATATTCCACTAGTTGGCGCCTTAAATGTAGTGGACGCTACATATTTTTCACTGACGGTTTGATACCTATGCGTTTATTTTATACATACCCTCCGTATGTATAAAATAAACGCATAGGTGCACTTTTCGTTTGTTTGGGAATGTAAAAAGCCTAACAAAAGCTGGATATCGTTTGTTTTGACTGGATACGGATTCAAAAACCCTAACTATGTCCGGCTCTATCCGGACGCCTGGTAACCCTAGACTCAGAGGTGGCAACGCTTTTGCATTTTGACCTCTGGTTTGTGTGCAGATGTATAGGCTGCAGTCATCACTTAACATCAATGTGAGCTGCGTGCCATTACCTTACATAAAAAGGTACTATTGAATACCTGCTATGACATTTACAATTTTCATAAAGTTATATTTTTTTAATAATTTGAAGATGGGAAAGCCCTGTCTTTTATAACAAGAAACGCAGTTGACGAAATTTTCTTGCATTTACTTTTTTTATGTCTGAAGGTTGACAGACAAGCAAACGGGCCACCTGATGGAAAGTGGTCACCATCGCCTATGAACATTTGCAACACCAAGCGAGTTGCCAAGGCGCTGCCAGCCCTGAAGGACTCTTTTGACGCCTATTTTGAAGAACCCCATATTGTAGCACCTAGGGAATACCTCACCTAGGGAGGGAAGTTCGTTCCACAATTTACACGTTCTGGGCAGGAACGAACGTGAAAACCGTACCGTTGAGCACCGCCCCGCCAGGTGTCCAGTCGGTGAGGGTGGAACTTCTATCTTCGGCGGGTAGAACGGTGTAGGAAAAGAGTCGGTGGCACCATGTCCAACAGTTCAGCAGAGCACTCACCATTGTAGAGACGGTACAACACGCACAGATTCCCAATGTCTCTGCGCAGGCTCAGATGTGGACATGCTCTCTTGTACCTATCCGTAAACAGAACATACGTCTTTTGTTTTTCGATTTCATTGATTTTTTTTATCTTATGATACGTTTATGACGCTTTTGAATGTTTATTAAAAATTCTACCTTAAGCCATTTCAATACGGTAAGGAAGAAATCAAAGTATCTCATGTTGTGACGTGAACAAGGAGTAGGTACAGAGGAAGGAGGTCGTAAGTGTCGTAACGAGAATCGTGCCGAGGCTCAGCGTACATCGTTGCGGATATTTCTCACTCCAATTACTCTCGCAGCGGTATATCCGTTTTTAGGGTTGCCATTTGTCATTGTGGACATTTTTCTTGCACCTATTCAAAAAGAAAAAAATGTCGTACCAAAAACATTTTCTTATGAAAGGTATTATTAAAATATAATATTGCTTGGACGTTAAAAAATATAAAATGGATACCAACCTTCTAAAGCAATATTTTCTACAGCTCTACCGAAATAGGTAAGATTGGTAATTTTATGAGATTTTAGTAGAACCTCTCATGGGATTATGGATGGTCGTTATGATTAGTGGTTAATGTTGAAGTTAACAAAACGGGACAATCATTTTACTAAGATGTACAGTTAATAGAGTATTTGAAGAGAGCAACTTATCTGATGACGAAGTTTTAGGTACCTAAGTAGGTAGGTACCTAAGTAACTATGCTGTTTACATTGTTGGTAAATGAATCCTGCAGCTTATAGACATCTTATTGCGAAACCATGTTGTGTAGTAAACAAGCTGTCCTAAATAAGCAACTGTATTTTTATACATAAAGATAAAATTGATCATTCTAATAACAAAAATCTGATACCGAGCTACGCAGAGTAAAATAATTTACATTGTAAAGTGACACCCCTTATGTTATTAACATAGATTCGTCGTGCCTACGTTGACACATTCGGGACGAAATTGTATTAACACAAGCAGGGATTTCGTCAAAAGCTTTTTTCCATAAACTAGGCTTTGTGTACAGGAATGATAAATACAAATAACAGCTATTTCCATTATAATCAGTATGATACACCTACATAATTACATTAATTACTTTCTTAATTATCTACAACTGGTAGATATGCTTCATAGTTTCACTTGCTTAATGTTTTATTCTTACCATAGTCTCTATTTGCCGCCAAATGGTAGTGTTCAGCGCTATCGTGTTCCGTTTAGGTGGTTATGTATGGCCCCGTAATGAATATTAGAGGCAAGAAAATTTAAGCCTCAGGGGTGGCATCGCACTCGCATCGCATCCATATGCATTTTGAGCGTTGGTTATTGTTTGGATGTCTAAGGCTGTGCTGTACCTATTCACTTGCACAGCACTCACGCAGTTCACTTGTGGACTGCATGCATGTTTATTTCCCACCATAATCATACTTAAAAAGTCTTATATAGGAGTCTAACCTAGGAGCCGCATTAACACAGTAGGTATGAAACTGGAACTAAAGGGTTTAATATCTTTAAAATGTAGATTAAACAAGAGATTTAAATGTAGATGCCACTCCTGAAATTGAGTTGAGCATCAGGGCCTGAAATTACGAAATCGTAGTCAGGCAGGCAGACATTACCACCTATCAGGGTAATGCTGGACATTCTCATTTAGTAGCATTAAGGTTAGGTGGTGCCTACGCTCTTGAGCTCCGACAGTGTTCTACCACCGTTGACACCAGTGTAACATTTACCTAAAACAAGAGATTTCAACGTGGATACCTACATTACCAGTGGCAATTATAACAGTCAGGAGAGGCTAATTGCCACTCCTGACTTTTAAAAAATTCTGTGCTTGAATTCACAGCGCTGCATACATTACTAACACAATGGTTTTGAACGTGTTGAACACTACCATTTAGCGGCAATCAGATTAGGTAATGCGATGGTATTTGTTACCTACTCCCTAACCGAAACTATTGCAAGTCGTAAAATGAATAGAATAACAACATAACACAGAGTAGTTGATCAGAAGTTACGTCGCATTGCATCAAGGTAAAGTTATAATAATAAGTGTATCAATAAATGTATTGATGACAAGCGGGAAATTTTCCAAGGAACAATGTTACTCGGAAATACGAGGATACAATGATTGCAATGTTTTCAATGATTGGAAGAATAAAGAGACACGCAGTCTAGCGAGAGACAACTTGTTTTTTTTTTTAATTGGACTTATGTAGACGGCTAATCTCGGATAGCCTTTTCTGTATTTGTTAAAGATTATGTTTCAAACGTATTTCTATTACTTTTATGTACCTACTTAGTTCCCAAAAATCATATTTTTGCCTTTGTTGTTTAAATAACAAATAATTCTTACAAGTAAAAAAAATATTGACACCCTATTTTTATGATATGGAATAATATTAAACGTTAAAACGATACACGAACGTATCACGATTTGTGTAAGACATAATAATAAGTAGGTATGTCATACAGTTTTTTGTGATCATCACAGAAGTTATCATATTTTCTAACATTTACGTAGGTACCTATATAAAATCTAACATCTCTGTCGGTTCGTTTATGATATTTTCACGCGAGATCGACTTATCCGATTTATGTCTTTATTTTGATTCGAAGCTACCGTTGTTTGAGTTGTTTCTTTAGCGAAGTTATAGGATATTTGTTACGTAAAGTTAGGGATAAAGAAGTAAAGTTACGAGGGACGTGTACATTGACGATATTGGCACATAATGGTGTGTCAAAATGGCAAAAGACGCTCGTGGGACTTAAACATATTAATTAGCTGGTTTCCGTGATTTCGGCCGCCTGCTGTTTATTTTGGTACCAAAATGCCTATATCTTTCCTAAGGATTGACAATATCTCAATTTTAAATTTAATAACAATCCGTGAAGCGGTTTGGCCGTTAAAACGAAAAAGACACACAGAAAAACCCTTTAAAATAATTCAGAAGTTTACGGGTGGGCTTTAATCACTTCTATTATAATAATACGATGCCTAGTTCTTACCATAGATTACTTTTTATTTTATTTTTACATTTATTGCAGGTAATACAGGTAGTATTACCATCTTCCCCTTTTTAACTGATATTTAAAAAATTGGGATTCTCAGCTCATGTGTCGGAGTCTTAAATGTTGTAATGACGTGATATTATTATATTAACGACTTAACGAAGTTTGTAAAGCTATTTCGGCCATTTTGAAAGTCGTGAAGTATTCGACAACTTTTCAGCGCATATTTCATTCCCTACTCTACTTTCAAGATTTCTATCGAAGCAATAAACTCCGAGTTTATAACACTGTTACGTTATTCTGTGTAATCTGGCATTTGGCCATCAAAGATTTCGGAGGATCTGTCAACATTACGTTGTTTATATACAATTTTGAAGATTTTATAAGTTTTAGGGTTCCGTACTTACCTCAAAAAGAAAAAGCGAAACACTTGGAAAATCTCTCGTGCGTCTGTCTGTCTGTATATCACATAGGCAAGCAGGCAGGTTACCACCTGACTATCAGGCGCTGGCCACTTTGATTGTGCATTTGATTGTGCTTGTGTCTATATTTACTAGGGTAAACACAACACATTTAATCTATCAGCCGGTAATGATTAATTTTGTATCGCTATTATTAATATTCTAATTCCAGCGCCGTTTTTCTTGGTTACGTCGAAAAACCACACAGTTAATTATCCTTTTGCCTGACTAACGGGCCATATTGCAACATGTGCAGCGCAGCAATTTATTAACAGGGAGTTGATATGTGTTGTAACAATTTACCATACAAAGCTGTGTTACGACTAATTTATCTGTAAATACAGATTTATTACTATTTATTTATTATCGACACGACACCCGCATCAAAAAGGGCAGTAGGTAAAGCTTTTTGATTGATGTTTCAGAGTAACCTGAATTGAAAATTAAGTGTACCTATAAGTACCTACCTTATCACATTGGCGACCCGGTGCGTTTATCAAATATAGGTACCTAATTAGTTGAACATAACTAAAGATACTTTAATATTCAATTACAGAATTAAATTAATAGAAGAATTAATAAGAATTAATTTTTAAAGCTTTGATAACATTCATTGTCACAGAGGGGAAAAGGCATAGCCACTTTGCAGTTTATTGTTATTCTGACGTAATGAGATAATTATGAAAATTTTAGAAAAACAGTAAGTAATGTACAGATCAGTGGATTTCAAATGAATGGCCACCGAGATACAGAAGACGCCTGCGGATACTTTACCCTTCTACATAAATAAATGAAAAAAGGTAGGTATTTGCTAAGCGCGAAACTCGAGAACGGCTAAACCGATTTCGCTTATTCTTTTTGTGTTGTATTTATAGTTCTTTTGGAGAAGGTTTTCATTAAAAAAATGGATACTTACATAAGTAGTTGCGCTGAAAATTAGAAATTTTAAGCAAACTTAACGACCATATTGACTTTTCAAATGTAAACCTTGTGGTGCTTGACATAACGGTCAGTCGTCAATTTATCATTTTATGCAGTTGGAACGGTAAGAATTGATCATTGAAAATGGCATCAAATTACCAGTAGCAATCTACATTCAACCCGCGCGAAGCTGGGGCGGGTCGCTAGTAACTAATAAAACAACGACTGCAGTATAAACAGGGTCAATCAATGCACTATAGTTCTTCCGACGCAGTATGCGCGTAACTTGGCACATTGTCAAGTATTACACGGCATTTGTTCCATGTTGTCAACTCGGTCGCTGACTCGGTAGATGTTCTTTTTTTTCGAAGAAAATTACATTGTTTGAATTTGAGGAATGTAGAATCTATACTTTACTATGAACCTGAAGAATATCAGCAGGGTCTATTGGTTCAAATTTGAAAGTCTTATTGTGTTGAATACCTAGTCCAATTATTGAGGAAAAATATAGCAAAGAAAGAGAAAGAATATTATAAGTATATAATATTTTCTATATATGTATTACATACATAATTCCATTGCTGTTCGTTAGTCTCGCTAGAACTTGAAAACGGCTGAACCGATTTTGTTAATTTTGGTGATCAATTATTTTTGGAAGTCCAGGAAAGGTCTCGGGAGATACAAATACCCTATATTATCCTAGTGTTTAAAAAACTATAGCAATTTTGGGAGAATTCCTTCCGAATCCGATTAGTATTTTGAGTGAAGTAACAAAATTATGCCCGAAATCTTTATAGGTCATACTCTAGTCAACAACAATCGCAAAGAGTAAATATTATTATATTATGTTTTCACATCCGACATGGTGGCACAGACATCATATTTTATTTATGAATAAAATCATCACATTTGGGCCGATTTGGGGTAATGCGGGGCTTTTCATGTCCTCGTAAAATATTTTGTTGACCGTGTTGCAAAGCATAACTGGATTACCAGGTCTGTGATACGAAATTAAAAAAAATAGTATATAGGTAAGTAATGACGTTTATATTATTAATTTTATAGACCGATTATAGGTCGTAACTTCAATCAGTTTATGTACGGTTGCATGTTATGTACTTAATTAATAACTTTTTTTTTAAAGAAAAATGGAAAGAAAAATTTGACTTCAGGCGAGACTCGAACTCGCGGCCTACTGGGAAGGAGTTCAGTAGCTCAATTGGAAGAGCGGCTGGACTAGATTCCCAGCAGGCCGCGAGTTCGAGTCTCGCCTGAAGTCAAATTTTTCTTTCCATTTTTCTTTAAAAATAATTCACAAGCATGTGTTAATGCGAAATAATATAAAACAATTAATTAATAACGTTAATTAAACAATGTTTAACTACATGTTTACATATAAAGCACGACCAGTCAATATGGTTTTTAATATTTTGCCTGCTCCACAAAATTATTTACGGAAGCAAGGTCTCATTTAAGTTCGTAAGCATTGAAGGCATGAAGATAAATAAATGTTGGTAAAGAAAGAATAAAGCGTCTGCTACACGGTTTGAAATGAGGTATGAAACCAAGGTGACCTTGAACGGTTGTGAGATACGGATTGCGGGCTACACGGTTTGAAACCAACTGAATTGCGCGGATAGGACGTGTCGATATTTCGTTTGTATACCGTGTATTACGCTATAATGGCGCCATGACACCTTACCTATCTTGTACAATATATAGTTCGAGTGAGCCTTGCGATTTTGTGTGCAATTAAAGAAAAAAAAAGAGATAAAAAGAATATGGATGAGGCGGTGGTTAAAGGAGAGATTAACGCTTAGTCAAATAACCTTAATTTTATTAATCTCCTGGACTTTCATGACATAAATAACTTTGTCGAACATCAGTTACGTCCGCACGCGCTCGCTGACGCAGATTGACTGTCGTACGCGTGGTTTTAAACAAGCGGCTAGACGGTTTCAAACAAGTTTCAAACCAACGCTTCTGCCAATGGTTTGCAACGCAAGCCCCGCTACCAAGGACGTATGAGTGCCACGTGATATTTGGCATAAAACAACGGTCTACACTGTTTAAAACCGCCGTTTCAAACCGCCGTTTAATACCGTGTAGCAGACTTTTTAGTCTAGGAGGAATCGGCGCATGAGTACCGAAAACTATCATCTCATTTATCGAATCATTTATAAATATACCTACGATCATAAAATGATTATGATTCCAAAAAATGTTCAAATACCGTTTTATATTATTATTAATATACTTAAAGGTAAGCGGCGCATACTTGTGAGCGCGTGAAATTAACAATTATAAAACAGGTATAAATAATAAAAATTTTAAGAGTCTCTATTAAGAATATTATTAACTATTGTATAAAGAATTAAAAAAAAAATATTATTTATATTTTATTTTTTTTTTAAATATATTTTTCATGGGTCAAAAGTACCCAAATTTGAGATTTTCGAACCTTTAAAAATTAATATCTCTAAAAATATTAACTTTAGCGTGAAAAGTCATAGGACTTTTTTTATTCGTATCAATAAAGAATATTAAAAAAATTGTCCGGTTGAAAAATAACAATTCCTTGCAATTGTTTAAACAATTTCAGTTTAAACAATATGGCACGGGGTTGCCCCATGGCAACATGCATTTATGTCATCAGTAGGACAATTTAAAGAGGATCGCATAAAAAAATTGAGGTGGAATAGTTTTCGGTACTCATGCGCCGATTCCTCCTGGACTAAATCAAATAGTTATGCATGAAAGTACAAGTATTAGTATTATTAAATGTCAACAACTAGGTATAGCTCCAGTGACAGGGTTCCATGACGCAGACTATTAATCTATTCCTGAAAGAAAGTGCGGTTTAATAGTGTGTTTCATTCCTACTTTACATGGATGACTAGCAAATAAATATGCGTAACGTCGGTCTCAATGCATATACATCTTATGTTCTCTGAATCAGGTAGAGTAGGTACGTACCTACTTAGAGTACGTGATTTGTAGGTAATCCTCGAGCTTCGCTACTAAAGTTCTTAGAGATGTTTGTCAACTCTCTAACAATTTAATCGAAAAATCTTTATACTCCTATATTCATAATTTTATATTCCTAAAGAAAACGTCTAACGTTTCGATTAAGCCGGAAATGCAGTTTGCTTTTGCAATACATATTGAAAATAAATGTAAAAGGAATGATTTTTTTGATGCAGGTATCTTTTTGCAAATTCGCAGTTTCTTTTGCTGTTGGATTATGTCACTATGATAAACCCTAATACTGCGTCACATTGCACTGCAAAAATAATATTATGTAAGTAATGCGCTATAATAAGACCACTAACAGATTATTTTGTTACGATTTTTTACTAATACCTACGCAATTGAGAGTGATTGACATTTTTATACAGAATTTTTGTACAAATTATAAATATTACTTTCTCTGCAGTCTGTCTAAACGGAAACCATTTCATATGTAGGTGTTAATAGGTACATTTGTATCGGTCCTTATCACAAAGTCAAATAGTTCAGGGCTAAAATGCCCAAATGCCAAAATGTTGGTACTCATACACCTGTGAAGTTGAGAACCTTCTAGAAAATACTTTTAATATAACTACGGGTTTAAATAAACTTTTCCCTAATCCCATTAATGTTAAAAAGGGGGCGGTAGTAAGTGCAACAACACAAGATGCAGAAGCGTCAGAAGCGTCCTGTGATAAAACTACCACCATCGCGATCGCCAATCCGCATGCCCAGCCTGGCCCAGGCTTTGGTCCAGCTGTGGACATATTTCGGCTGATATGATAATGATGATGACATTAAAGTTTAATTATAATGGTTGAAAAATGCCTGCTGCAATTTAGATAGGTAATACTAAACTTATTCAAGCTATACAAATACTAAGCAAATCAAATAAAAGCTTGTGGAATACGCAAAAATCTTTGGCTTTGGCAGCTGCAATAATTTTGATATACCTAGATACCTAGATGTGTTAAGGATTGTAATGTACCATCGAAGAAATGACCGGTAGATCACAACATGTCCGGTAGATCACGTCGGTACCTTATTTGTGTACCTATAGACAAGGCTAATTTGCAATGATTTTGGATCACCGGAAGCTTCTTCGATGGTACCTACTGTACTATTCACAAATCTACACAAAAATAACCTATGATTCTATTATATCGTTATATATATACAGACGTGGCATTTTTCCATTTAAACAGAGCGTATAAATCGAGTTAAACTGCCAAATAAGGGTACCTGTGCCTACTTGAAAGAGACCTTTACAACACAACCTTCTATGCACTAATATCTAATAACCTCTGTTTAACGTCACTTCATTTCGATTGGCGCCATTACTTGTCTATTGACAACACAAGACCGCCAAAAAGCAGACGCCAGTCCATCAACACATTCCCTTATCGCCTCAGCTATTGAATAAGAAGCTTCAATATACCCCAAAATTCCAGCCTAGTGGTCACTCAGTCCATATCGACTCGCAAAAAGGTTAACGTACCGCAGTTAATGGAACTAAAAGAAAGATAACAGTGACAGGCAGATGACGAATAGTGGCACCCTGACGATACAATTTTATTCTTCTTTCACTTAGGTACGATATACGTTACAATTCCCTGCACTCATGTTGTACCGTTAATTTATTGGCAATCTTAAAAGTTTGTCGTATGTGGTCTTAGAAAGATGTAGTCGAAATATTGAAAAACGATAAGGTATAGATCTAGTTTAGTGTACCTACCTAATAAATAATGGTAGTCTAACTTGTTTACACGGATGATAAGTGAATACTGGAGCTTATAGACATCTACTTACACAAAAATCGGAGGGCAGGAAAAAAGTGTTTCTTTCCGCTTTTTCTACCTCTGATATGGGGAAACCCGGCCGTCGAATTGCAGATGCTAAGCCACCCTGATGCCTAAATTGTTTTACATCTGTGGTAGTAATTACGGAGCAATAAAATATTTCCTTGTAACTGGAATACAACATTCCTGAATACGCCCTCAATTTTTACACTGGATCTCTACCACCAATAATAGAATACACAACCCTCTAGGCGGATGCGCCCCCTTAGTTGGGAACTCATGATCTAACCGGAAAACGGCAGCACTGCGCACTTAACAATTTACTGGTAGATATATAACTTCAGATTCTATCGAATTCTGGAATTAGCTAGTGTGTGGGACAAGTGTGGGCTGATATAGTCCGATCTGAATTATTTCCCTGGTCACGCATCGCAATCGATTTCATAACAGACTTCAACGCAACTAAACTTGTTGCTTTACAATAATTTGCGGTGATTTTCACAGCTCTTGTGTCATTTTGAAATACGATAAGACATTTGATATAGTGGAAATTGTTTATGATTTAAATATAATATTTGCAGAATATTATATACCTAAAACTACGCAATAAAGAAATAGGACACGACTACGTCATATTGTAAATATTTGGCTTATTCTCCAAAGAAACAGTATACGAGTATCTACAGTGCATGGGTACCTATTGTTTCTGTCCATACTTACACCATTAAAAAATGATAATCTTACAAATGACACAACTACTGCGTCCATTATGTATATTTTTATGTACTATCGTGGTTCTTACCATGATATTTGGCACTTCACGTTCTCTGCCTACCCTGTTTCAGACCTGGCTTAAAGATTCATAACGATATAATAACTAGACTCAGAGTATGTAGTTAAATACTCGTACTTTCGAATATCTACTTAGATATTAATGGTACTGTTCTGTGCTACTAGTACTTATTTACTTACTAGCGACCCGCCCCGGCTTCGCATGGGCAGTATTTATTATATTGTGGGACGCGCCTGACTTCTTTGACAAAAAACGTGATATATCCGTAAATATAGGTACGATATATTGATAAATTATAAATATAAACCTTCCTCAAAAAACCCTCTTGCCAACATTTCAAACAGGAACAAAATCCGTTCAAAACTCTCCGAGATTAGCGCATACACACCGACAGAGAAAAAAGGGGGACTTTACTTTATAATACTCGTATGTAGTGAATAGTGAATAGCGATTTACACACAGTTAAAACAATTGAACATTTAAAAAATTAAACATTATTTATAAATGAAACATGTTAATAGCACAATCAATAATTTTATAAGCGTACGCCCCTTGCACGTTATATCGATAGGTACTTACTTATAGGTACATCCGAGCACGGATAAATGAAATTCTGAGGATTTCCTTACATTGAGGTTCATGTGCTATACGAGTCTTATTTCAAACGCCAAATAACCTCAACAATGTCAAATTTTAACTCGAGGGTCTCTTGTAATACGGATCGAGTGTAGACAACTTAAAAAGCCAATGTCTCAATAGCTTCAAGTTGCGGTGACTTGAGTAATTTATCTTAAACGGAAAATATACTTAATGACGTTCGAAAGAGCAAAATTCCAGGTATTCGCACTTTTAATTGAATTATGAAAAGGAAATATTCAGAAATCAGTGGTTTTAGGCCTTACTTGAGTTGAGTACTCATATAATAATAATGGCAATATTTGTCCCAGTGCTGGGCACCAGTCTCTCCCCTTTTGGGGGAGGACTGAAGCTTACTCCACCACGCTGCTCCAATGCGGATTGGTGGAGGGATCTTCGGGCAGGAACTCATGGTGTATTACTTTATTAGATACTTCTCTTTACCGCCAAATATATTAATTTATTATGACATTTAATTGAGCTGACAAACCTTACAATAGCTGGTGCCCGCGACTTCGTCTGCATTCACGCCATATCTTTATAAATTGAAGCCTATGTTGTAGTGTATGTTATTCTGATGTAGCTAGTATTATTGAAAAGTTTCATTAAAATCGTAGAGTAACAAACATCCATCGATACTTACAAACTTTCGCGTTTGTACTTAATTCTGTCTTATACCAAAATAGGTATGAAAAGATATGATGACGTAACCGAATTCACGGGAAAACCTGGAAACAATGAATGGTTTATGGATCACTCGTGATGGCCGATGCAATTTTATTGAAGCGTCCAAGTAAATGAGCCCCGCGCAGAGACCCATTTAAAGATAATCTTTTCTTTTGAAAAAAAAATCTAAACACAACAGAGTTGCGAAACACATTAGCCGTGAATATCTCTAGGAAATGTTCTGTAGCGAATTCAAATTCATACTTAAGTAGTAGTGTTCAGACACTGAAAACATTATTGGCCGTCACGATTTTCGTGCCTGCCCCGTGTTATCGGGAATAACACGGCCGGTCGTTTTGTACTGGAGTAGCTGTACTGTTAGGGTTGGCACTTCAATTTTATGAGAGGCTCAAAAACGGGATTAAAAAGTTTCGGGATAATCCAGAATTTTAGGAGGTTCTCGCTAGCGAGAACGAGTGTATTCAAGGTAACATATTTTTTTTATTATGAAAATAATTTATTATGACAACTATTTTGCATTTTGATTAAAATGGTTTCATTGTCATTAAAACATTCTACGATTAACACGATACAATAACAAACATAGCTACCTCTTTACTAACTACTATTTTTTTAAACTGTTCTTTTTCTGAAATAAAATAATTTTGCTAGTAATTTTACCTTTATTTCAATTTATAAGTTAAGTCATATGTTATTCTTCATAATAATATAGGAGTCAGTTTCGTAATATTTTCAGAATATGAAGGCACGGGATCCCTGGTTGGGATGGGATTGTTGACAACCCTATGTACTGTATCTAATACTCCGTCCATAGCCACGTGCGGACAAAAACACGGATTAATATTGTATCAAATTGTTTGGAAAGTGACATCGTTTTCAGATTGTCTACTGATCGCTCTTTCCTGTGCACGGTCACGGTTTCTCGACTTGCATCCGCTCAGATTAATATACCTAGCAGTATTTTAAATTAAGAATGTCTTATTTTTCAATTTTTTTTTTTGCTGTCATTGGGTAAATACAATGTAGTAGTAAAATTGTGCTTCAACTTCATCATCATCATCATATCATCAGCAGAAGATGTCCACAGATGGACCAAAGCGTGGCGATTATGACAAATCCCCCTAATGGGGAGGCCATTAGGGGGATTTGTCATAATCGCCACGCTTGGCATGCGGATTGGCGATCGCAGTGACGATAGTTTTATCGCAAGACGTATTGCGCTGTTGTATTAGTGTACCTATTTTTAACTATGTGCTGTTACTGTTTCTAATATTACCTATTAGTTTGTGTTTTTTTTTTAAGTTTTTTATTCCCGTGTTGGTAAATACTCGTATTTTTGTTGTTGACTGTAGTCGGCCATTGTAATGGTTTGACCGCCATTGTTCGGTTGCCTGACTGCGCTTGTAGAAGAATTCCCTTCCAATAGAAGGAAATTCTTTCGCTAGTGGGCGATTGGGTCGTCACGTCCCGATGCCCGCTTCAACTTACAAGCTGTTAAATGAATTATTTAATTAATGTGGTGCTCCGGGGAGGAGCGGTAACATAACAAGGACCAATAACTTGTAGGGAGATACAGAAATGCATGGAAGCAGATGTTTTTATGTGTTTATTGATATCCCTTCTTCTCCTATGTTTAGCCCCGTATACCGAAAGGTAGGAAGGGGAATGGGAGGTGGTGAGAAGTTTGATGCGGTAGCAACTGAAATTCATTAAGAGCGATGACTTCAAAATGTTATCTGCATAATATGGTATCTAACGGTAATCTTTCGTCATCAGACACAGTGTGAAATTGTATTCCGATTTGCAAATTCCGAAAACCGTTAGACAAAACTTTGTCGCGGGTCGGAACTGTTATAATTAACTGTTAAAACAAAGCAGAACCCACCGCTCAAGTCCTTTGTGCTGTCCCAGACGCTTTTCAAGGGTATTAGACAACTTTTGACATCCATTGTAAATTCTTATCGATAACGCTTTGATAAGACGTGATCGATTATAAAAGGTTATATTTTTTACATTCTGTCTTTATCTAACACTAGAGTCTCGCCCCGGCGTCGCACGGGTACAATGAATGTAATAGGTATAGCCTATGATACTCAGTGAAGACGCAGCTTTGTAGTGAAAGAATTTCTGAAATCGATCCAGTAGTTTTTGTGTGAAAACGTTACAAACATACGTATTATTATAATAACACAAATGTTTCCTCTTTATTAAGTATAGCAGCTATAAAAATATTTTCTAGCTTCTAATGCAGTTATTAGGACACATGCTAGCGGCACACTAGAAAGCCGTCGAAGCCAATCCAGGCCAAGCCCCCATCAGAGTTACGCACCTCTTACACCAGTGGAGCTGTAGAAGACATTAGGGTCAAGTAAAACTAACTATGGGAAAAAACGTAACGCTACACTTAAAGCGCATTGGCTGACACAGAATATTTAATACTATATGTGCAGAAGATTCACTCTGTAAACATTTTTATGAATGCAAAGTGAACTTTAGGTATATCGCACAATAAGCTTTTAAATCGAGCCTCACTTTCTGTCGTATAAGTCTTATCAGTCACGACAAGGATAGTTTTTTTAAAGAGCGTTTTGCCAAGCCCTACGCGCTAATGTACCTGTTGGTACTTATTGTACACCTAAAATGCGGCCTTTATCAGGGTTGGCATCGGCTAAAAACACACGTCCATGAATTGAAATTAGTCCTCTTGACTCCTACGCTAGTAACTAATCGGAATAGATTCAACTAATCGGCCTAAACCTAGCTAATTAATCGGAATAGATTCAAGTCAAAGGCAATCCAACACTTAACCTTAGTACCATAACAAAAAATGTCTATTGTGACTTGTGCTTTAAGCCCGATCTCCTGTGATAAGAATCTGACGAAACAAAACAACGACCTCAACAAGCATTTTTAACAAAACGGTCAACTAATGCTATGTTATGTTCATTTTTTTGGAGGAAATCTTTCTACGAAATTATAAATATCATCAGCATCTAAATTCTGCGTTCTCCAAACTATTCCTTCAGGTTTTGAAGGAATAGTTTGGAATCAATCGAATAACATTCTAAAGGAGGCGCCTGTTACGTAATAGTACTAATACATAAATAGTGATAAATGTTACGTATAGAGGTTATGAAACTTTATAGCCTACCAATTAAAATGTTATCGATAAACTTTTAATTGTACAAACTATGATTGAAACTTATCAGGGCGCCGTTCAAATCTTTTTGTAAATAAACAATAAGAGTTGAACTAGTTGTGTAATCATGCATGTCGGGTCTATTGTTTTCTATGTTCTAATTTGTTGTTCCACACCTATTAGCGTATGTTAATCTTTGCCGTTCAACATTTTTTCCTCGTCGATTATGGAAACGCTTTCCAGATTCTGTGATATTCAATGGTTCGTTTTCACTCTTTTAGTCATGCAAAACTTGTTGAGCAGTGTTCTTGGATAATCTTGTGAAAAATAACGTGAAAGTTAGCCTGTGGATTATGTTCTTAGTAAAGTTAGCAAGAAATATTTTTGCCTTTTTCCTATTTTAATTAGTTTGTTTTTGCTATAAATGTTTGATGAGCTTTATTGTTAGTGTAATGATGTAGATGCAGTTTCTCTCATTGTTCAACAATGATCTTTTGTTTGCGTTTTCTGAATTGTTTTTGTCCATTGAGTTCAATTAATTAGATATGTTTGAACGTTATCTTTGATTATACTTACAAGTAAATTAAGGATAGAAAATAAAGTCATTAAAAAAAGGGTAAACCTTTTCAAAAATGAACTCAAAATTGAATAAATAATATTTCGTTGGCAAAAAATTGCTGTCAAGCTCTACAACAAGTATTATTTTACAATGAGAAAGCGAAATTCGCAAGATCCCAGCTCACGTTCTATTTGTCTGTCGGAGTAGAGTACAAACATCGAATCGTAAAATGTTAGATTCATACGAGAACTAGAGTTGGCAGACGATCCGTAATTCGTGGGCCGTCCCATATTTCTACGACGTAATGTAGGTACATTGTGTGCTAAATGTCTTATTACGATTTGCAAGTAGGCGAATCTGCCGAATAACCCGAATGTTTAAATTTTAATGTCTTTGTATTTTGTTTCAGGTAATTACCCAAAAACGTTGGCCGATTGTGGACGGATGTATTAGGTATGACGTTTAATTGAGCTGACTTCAAAATAAAAAAAAAGAATTGAAGTATGAAATATGAAAGTTGGCTCATCACTATCCTTATTTCATAAGTGTTACATTATTGCTTATACAGAAGCGAAGGTCTAAGGAATATGTATCCAAACGTCTCTTTTTATTGCAGACTAGCAGTGCCCGCGACTTCGTTCGCGTGAGAATTTATGATTGTTCAGTATCTACCCGGACGTAGTCGTGGGCGCAGCTAGTATAAAAGTAGCCTAAGTTACTCCATATTACATAAGCTATCTGCCAGTGAAAGTCCCGTCAAAATTAATCCAGCCGTTCCTGAGATTAGCGCGAACAAAGAGACAGACACAAAAATTGTGTGTTTTGGTACCTATATGTACCGTGAACAAACAGACACTCCAATTGTATTTATTTGTATAGATATACATACTAGGTAGGTACTTACATTGGTATTCGTTCATCATAAATTTCAGATTTTTTATTTGCTAGTTCCATGAAAAAACTACAGATCTGCAAACACTGGCAGGTGATCCCTTGCAAATAACGAAGACTTGCTATGTCAGCTAATGTTAATAAAAGTACGCTAGGGTGTTCAGTGACGTGAGAAGCATCGTGAGAGGGGAGAAAGGACAAAATGTCAGTTTTTTTGCCGCTATAAAACTTAAAACGAATTTGACTTGACAGTCAAGTGGCTACAAGCTTTTTTAACAAATATTCTCACTATTTTAATGGGATACTTAACTAAAATCTTCAAAAGTATTTTGCATATTAAATTATTTACTTAATTCCTTATTTTCTGTATTTGTGTCTTTAGAATTGAAACGTAAAGGAAAACAAGATAAGTCGAGAATTTAAACAAATCGCATGTTAGGTTTGTTACCAGTTACAAGTAATTAGCATAAAGGCTTTGCATAATGAACTTAGAAATATCACGAATGTAGGTGAAATTGAGAAGAAACAAACTAGTGATACAACTTAGAAATCCTTAAAGATAATATGAACTTAGTTACTTACCCTGTAATAATTATAGTATCTTATTAAACTGTTACCTTCGTGTTAATATTTTAAAGTGCTTTCGAAAAATATTATTCACTACTTCCATTTTAATAATTTATTTTGGTAAATATATTATCATCTCCTATATTAAGATCTTCCAATTTTTTCTTAAGAACCTAATCTATAATATATAAATAAGTCGGATTTTCCTTCCTGAAGCTATAACTCCAGAAAGCGGGAACCGATTTCCACGGTTTTGCATTCGTTGGAAAGGTCTCGGGCTCCGTTTATAGCAAAGAACATTCAGGATTATAAAACAACATCAACGCAGGCGAAACCGCGGGCAACAGCTAGTTGTATATGTAACATATTAGTTATAGTTTTGAATGTTTTTCCGTATTAAAATGTTTAGGAATTAAGTATATTATTAATATCTGTAGCACATGACAAATGTTCGTTGATTTTTTTAAAACAGTAAACCTATTGTAATAAAACTAGTTTTCGGATTTATCTCACGTGTATTAAACTAAAATGATTATTTAAAATCGAACCCGGCGTTTTGGTCGCTTTTCAGCTTCGTTGGTCTTGGGCAGACTGACTCATTGTAGTTTAATGTACGCGAGATAAATCCGAAAACTAGTTTTATTTCAATGATTTCAGCTCGCGAAAAACCTAAGAACAGTAAACCTAGTTCAAGCTGTTGTCGTAGGTAATTTAGTCGAACTCACTCATTAAACTTCCTTCAGAGTGAAAAGATTGTTAAATATTCTCCCATCATTTTTTTTATGTTATGAAAGTGGCAAACAAGCTTGCAGTTCACATTGATGTTAAGAGATGACTGCAGCCTATAGACACCTACACAAAGACCAGAGGTCAAAATGCAGATGCGTTACCACTTCTGAGGCCTAAGGTTTTATGCCCCTGTGCCGGAAATTACAGGGCCGTACATGACCACCTGACCGGAATACGATAGTGCTGAAGACTACCATTTAGCGACAAGTTATAGCAATACCACCGCATTACCTAATATGGTAATGCGGTGGTGCCTACGCCCGCCAACTCCGTCACTGTAGTTCTACCACCAGTAAATCAACAGTTTTACAATATCCTGACTATTCCTGACGCACAAAATTCCACTCGATATTTTGAAGATTACTTACATACAACGCGTCAGTTGACGTACACGCCATACGTATTGAGTACCATCATGTGCACTGTTTGACAAGCAAGAGGTTCTTTCGCAAGTTTCGTTCTTATCCTATATTGTTTATGGTATCTTAACGACGTGTTGAAATTGGGACGTGTTGTGCCTATGCAGTGGAAACTATGAGCGTTCTTCGAGAATTTTGTTTACACTTCTAAAATTTATTTGAGTGCTTCGAATTTTTATGACTGTTTATAAGCTGTAGATCTTTGTGGATGTATTAACTTTGATCAATTAGTGTTTGGCTTAATGATTTGCTATACCAAAAAATAAAAAAACATCCTAAGTAGTTTCTTTTATTTTCATACAGTTATTCATATAGAGAGTTATTTAAATCGATTTTACTATTATCTCAGAATCAATGCTATCTAAAATATTGCTTTTGTGCTATAATATGTTGGTTCATCTTTTGTTTCACATTGCTATAAGAATGTATCCAATACGTCGTATTCTCACAAATAAGATCAACAAAGAAAGAAAGATCACCTTTTTTTAGGTTAAATACATAACTAGAAACGTTTACTAAACTTAAGCACATTCATTCCAGAATTAGACTAGAGTGACAGTTTTAGAACAAAGCAACGGGTGCGAAGTTAAATCCTGTCGGCTTTGCGGGTCTTACGGTTTGTATTTACTGATTTCGTTGGTTCATAACTGTAGGTGTTGTGAGCTGATATCGTACAGACCTTGTTAGTGCTGCTAGGGATCTATCTGAATCAAGAAAATCAAGTTGGATAGCATAATTGTGTTTGATTTATACAGACTGCAATTGTGGGAAATGATTGTAGTTTTATTATGTTGCCAAATATATTATTGTCAATATTATCTTATACTGAATTAACTGTTTTTTTATAAGTAATAGAAGTGGCAAACAAGCATGCAGTTCACATTGATGTAAAGTGATGACTGCAGCCTATAGACACCCACATATAGACCAAGGTCAAAATGCAGATGCGTTACCACTACTGAGACCTAAGGTGTTATGCCTCTGTGCCGGAAATTACAGGGCTGATGATAATAATGATAATGTTCCAATGTCCACCGCATTGACCGCATTACCAAATATATTTCCCGCCAAATGGTAGGGTTTGGCACTATAGTGACTGCATGTTCACGTATGGCCTCGTAGTTTAGGTATATCACAGAGGCAGCGTAACTGCATTGTGATATCTAAGGTTTGTGTCGACGTCTTTAGGCTGCAGACTTCAGTATTCACTTACCATTCATATGCACTGCATTCTTGTTCGCCACCAACATCTCAAAAGCTGAAAGAGTAATGAAAACGTCGTATGTCAAAGTATCATTCACACTTCAATTTAAACGCACATTAATAAAACGCTACTAGTATTGACCAATGACGATTTAAAAATCACAAATCGATACTTTAATCATAAACTCGATTAGCCAGAAACAAATCCGGTGGCTAGAGCACGCAACGTAACGTGCTTTGAAACACGCCATTTTGTAAACGTTTTTAAGTCGGGAATAGATGGATCACGATGATTAGAAAGTCGTGCCAAACATTCAGATCATTAATCCTTCTGACGTAGGTATAGAGTTTTCGTAAGAGGAAATTTATTAGCAGGCAATATTTGGACGAGTGGAGCGTATCTTCCTTCTATTTCCTATCATACACAAATGTTTTTTTACTTTTAATATGCTTTCGTTAGTCTCAATTATGAATTTGAGAATTATGTAACTGAATTGTAATGGTGAGTTAGGGCCAAACTCTACACGCTTTTCCAGCAAGAGCCTAACTCTTCTTTCTTTATTGACTCTAATCTAGCCAGAAGAAGAAGCCTAGTGGCTTTTCAACGGCCAAAACGACCAGGCATTGCGTTTCGACTTAGATGTAGAGTAAGTGTTCTTAAATGCAGTAGGTATATCTAATATTTCGTATGTAATTACTTATTTGTTAAAGTGGTAATGTTCGCGCAGAGGTCGTTAAACGCAGAAATTTTACGTCATATTGTTTGGTGTTGCAAACGCAACAGCTACACGTAACTTGTATGTAATTGTATGAAAAGCGTAGGTATACCTAATGCGTGTGAGTGAGTTATTACTTGGTTTCTTCAAGGGACGGACAAAGCATGTAGTCCACAGAGATCGCAATCAAAATAGTCAGTAACACGCATATTACCGACATACGTGTTACTGCTTCAGACACAATGATTCTCATATTAAAAAACACGTTAATTTTGTGTCTTTTTTATATTATAGCAATAATATCTGTTCGTAAGTATTAATTATTCTAAATTACTCATTAGACAAAAAAATATAAAGGGATTCCAATATTGGCAATATATTGACTATTTTTGACCACGCGTTGTCGTGGATTTCTAAAATGAAAAATGTCCATCTCACATATTTTAAACAACTAAATCAAAGCTAGAAATATAGGTAATATGTTTTAAGATGAACGTAAAATGCAGACCTTAGCTAGTACCATATACCTACCTGCCAAAGATTTGATATAGGTACGAATAATAATTATAATAATTTGAGAATATAATCCATTACAATGTAGATCAAAATTCTCGAAAGGGCCTCTACGTGTTGGACCCCCCATGTGGCGCGCAAGCCTGACAAAGGTCCGGGGTTCAAATTGGACGAGAGACATAATAATTTTAAATAATTGGCAATTTTTAACGTTCATCTCTTGTATTTGAAATTCTAGCCAATACACACATTAGGTAGATGTTAAATGGTTACTTCATTCTACAACAAAGCTCAGAGCTTCAGTAGACATGGATTGTTGTTAATTGTGATGATTCTACGATATCTCTATCAGTCGATATGCTAATTACTTGCCTGTGTGATCAAACTACTTCACTGGTGGTAGAGCTTCAGTGACGGAGCTCGCGGGCGTAGGCACCACTGCATTAACTTATATACTTGCCGCTAGATGGTAGTGTTCAGCACTATCGTGTTCCGGTCAGGTGGTAATGTACGGCCCTGCAATTTCCGACACAGAGGCATAACACCTCAGGCCTCAGGAGTGGTAACGCATCTGCATTTTGACCTGGGTCTTTGTGTGGGTGTCTATATATAGGCTGCAGTCATTACTTAACTGAACTGCATGCTTGATTGCCTCTTCCATAACATTAAAAAAAATACTGTTTAGAAATGAACGTGTAGAGATATTTTCTACTTCGAGATTCTCAATAGGTACGCGTTCTTCGTAGAATTTTAAATTTAAATTTAAATTTTAATTATATAATTTATAGAAGTATTCAATGCGAGACAGACTTGCGTGGAAAATGTTATTTATTATTCCTTTTCCCGTAGGAAATTAAACAATGTGTTTTTCGTTTGCTTCTTATTTATTATGATATCAAGAATTTGTTTTATTTCCAATATGTAGTCAGCTTTATATGATGATTGTTTCTCACTACGTATATAATTCATAATATTAATGCATCATAAAATATTAATATGGTCATATCATGATATCACTTGCAAGACAAGACACGACTATGACATCTGCCCGTTTATTGTTTTTTTTTTTCGTTTTTGTCTGGTTTTGGTCTGGTTTTGGCCTGCTACACACTGAAATACACAGATTTATAAGTGATGTAATGCTTTCGTTTTTCATCGTGTGCACTAAACCTTAAAAACCATGCAAAATGCCAGTCTTCAGTTACGCCGATTGTTTTATGTAAACAAATATGCAAAGTGTATCATTATACAATTTTCTTGCTATTAGTGTATTAGTTACGGTAATATCTTTAAATAAAAGTGGAGTCACGCAATTGTTTCCGTCAACGTACCGGGTGAAGGTCGGTGTGACGGCATCGACTAGGTTTTATATCTCAGTTTGTCTAGGGAATATACGGTCAGAAATTTTGTCCGCAACCGTTTCAAGAAATTTCACGGTTTAAATTTCATATATGTACAAAACTATTGTACATATATGAAATTTAAACCGTTCAATCCTCATTTAAGAAATGACACGACAGTATTATTTTATTAAGCCTTGTTTCGACTTCAATTGAAATGATTCCCATTCAGTCCCGTCACATTATATTTCATGTGACGAGCGACTCGATTCGAGTTTTCTAGGAATCAATGTGAAAGGCGATTCAATTTGACTCTGTCAGCCTAGCGGCTTTAGCTTATTTGAACTAGTCTATTTTTAACGTTAAATTCGAGTAAGTACTCGTAGTTGATGGAATTTAATGTTAAAAGGTGTTTAAATAGTAATCTGTAAATGGTTTCAAGCGATCTTGTCCTTTTGACTTGTCGGTTTGGCCGAGTTTCAGTACTTTCCCCAACATAACAGCTGGTAGTACCTGCTAAAATTATTATGCCAACCATCATTTCTTGTTAATACTCTGAAGATATTCACTAGGATTTGTTATATGGATGCGATGCTCATTTTGTTGTAAAGTTACAACGGGATAGTCCGAAAGATGAATCGTATGTCTTCAATTGACTCTTGTGTGAGTCAGTGCCTACAAGTGTGATTGCTAGGTGTTAAACACTGTTCAACAAACTTTATGGTGCAATCACATCGGCTGTATCCTCCTTGATTTTGGCTCTGCTATTAGCTGATTGCACGCTTCGCCAAATAGCTGATCGAAATGTAATTCGGGACGTAATACGTCTAAGGCACGTTAACAAAGTACTTGTTGAATGTGAATGCTTGCTCATCGGTTTTCCGTTGAAGTTATGTCAATTTGGGAAACTATTCTAAAGTTTTTTTCATGTAATGATGGTGTCAGACCAGCAATTCACACGGATGAGAAGTGATTGATGACTACAGCCTATAGACATCTACACGAAATCCAGTGAGCAAAATATAAATGTGTTGCCACCCTGAGACTTGAGTTGTCATGTCTCTGTGATAGTTATTACAGGGCTCGTAAGAAAAGTTACAGTGTAGGAGCTCGAGGACTTAAGCACCACCGCATTAATCTATTTGCCGCCAAATTATAGTGTTCAGCACTATCCGGTTAGGGGTGGCAACTTATCTACATTTTAACCTCTGGTTTTAGTGTAATATATATGTCTATTGGCTGCAGTCATTACCTACCTATCATCCATCTATACGCACTGCATGCTTGTTTGCCACCGTCGTAACATAAGACTAAAAAACGTAACTTCACGCCTGTAATCCTGAAGGGGTAGGCAGAGAGAAATGCATGCAAACACTTACGATTCGCTCGTTACGTTTTTGGCCCATGTGACAGATGGCGAGCCTGTTGACATCTCCGGGCACACTACCAAACTTCGAGGTACTAGGAAGTATCTAGAAAATGGAAAAATCCCAATAGAACCAGATATAAAGGACTTTACACCATTATCTCTGATAACTCCTTACCCAGGAATCGAACCCAGGATCTGAGCGTAATAGTAGTGGCCTGCTACCACTAGGCTACCGAGGCAGTTATGACATAAGATTAGTAGATAGTTATTTTGAAAGTCCGAAATAAATTTGTATAAGTGGAAAGATATCAATCGAAGACGCAATTGAAACCCATATCCGAGGAACGCTCGTGGCTTCAAGGAAGAAAACAAACTCCTACCCCTTTTCAGGCTGTTCGAGGTTGTGATTAATTATTTTTTTCTCTGCGGTCGGAACATTTCCCTTCACTCTGATAATATTATTAGATCTTCATGATAGATGATGTATGTCTGTGATGAATGACGCTTAACTGACAGATATAGCGTTTACGATTTAACTATTGTTAATTAATTCAATGATGGAAATTATGAGTCGTTGGCGCCGTATCGTTGCATTCGTTCGTCATTTTGGGTCACGGCCTGAATTCTGAATTTGATTTCACACATACAAATTGTTCATTTGTCATGTTGGTGTTAGATTGTATTGTGCGTGTCATAGGAATTAGGAACATACATTAGGAACTATAGTTAGTTGAAAAAAATCGTATTAAATTCTAAGTATTCTAGAGATTCTACATAAAATTTTAGCGGTTGTTTCTCAGTGCATTAAAGTGTAAATAAATAAATAAAATTTCATTTGTAATAATTTTGGCATAATTTTATGACATGTCTACAATACATTTTTATCATTGAGAATTTTAACCTTTTTGCATAAATGATGAACAAAGATGAACATATCGTGACTTAAGTACCTACTGACATAAGTAGGTTTACCTATTATAAAAACATTGAAACTTGTCACGTTAGTAGGTAACCTTCGTTTAAAAGCGGCGTGAATTGTTAGATGACATTTATTACAATTCGTTTGTCTTGTTTAACCTATAATATTCAAGATTTTTGTATTAGGTACCTATAGACGTGCCTTTACGCCACAACATTGGCCTAAAGGCCTACATTAAATAAAATAGGTATTGACAGTAGATTGCGGTATCGGTCCTTCCTTACTGACACTATAGTTTGTTACCCACGGTTGAAGATGATTTACCTCTTGTGGAACCTATTTACTGACTTTTTATTTTATATAGGTAGAGTTTTTTTTCAATTAATATAAAATAAATATAAAATACGCTTATACTCACAGCCCCACAGTAGGTATAAACCTGTGTCGTGGGTGCCGTTGTACACATACAACACATACACAAACACCCAGACGCGAAACAAATATCTGTAGGCCATACAAACATTTGTCCCGGTGCGGAGATCGAACCCGCGACCCTCCGAATCAAACGGTCATCTCACACCGATGGACTAACCGGGTCGTCGGGAATTAATATGTCAGCTACATCATTATCCTAATTACAGATCTAACAAATGTGAAATCTAATTGCCGTAGACATATTTTTTCCACGGGAACTCTACCACGTGCGATCCGTAATTATGTCACTATGTGACTGTGTGACATTATTATTTCAATTGAATATGACAAAATTACCATTTAGTTTAGTGCGAGTTATCACGAACGTACGATAATGGCCTATAAAAAAAATTAAGTATTTACGTAACTTCGTAATTTTCGTTTTCGCTTTTCGAGTTGTAATATTATATTCATGGTCACGCATGACAATAATTTCTACGTGATATATTACGTTGCAATGGTGGTTCAAAACACCGAGAGTATTATGTATTAGGTACAAAAGACAAGCTTCTTACAATCTGAAACGTATGTTCACTTACACAAAATCTCGCAATACAGTATACCTAATTACCGACCTTGGTACCTTGCTATTATGGACATGCAAATAATTTTTAGTATTCTATGTTGAATGTGTCGTTATTAATTGAGTTTATAGTAGAGTAGTTTATGATTTAATTTTGTAATTAGTGCAGTGTCAGTATTTTTTATAATTTCTCCATGTATATGTCACAAGAAACTAGTTTCACCCAAAAATTTCATACAGCACGAAACTAATTCCGTAGGTATCATGAAATTAAATTAATGCATGCATTGTAGAACTAGATTACACGTGAAATTATTGCCGAAATTAATGTCATGAAATTAGTTTCACCAAAAGTTTCGTAATGTTAATTCGGCCTTAGGTGATTTGAAACTGTTCCATTCGTAGACCAAGCGCAGACACAAATACAAGTACGTTAATATATCTCAAGTATTTTGTGTCGTTAGCATCAGAATAATAGCCTTGATTAAAGGGTAAGTGTGTAAATAATACGGTATTAGAAAAAAAAAATGTATGAAATTATCCTAATTACGGTTTTTTTGAACGCCGGATATATTTGCTTATAAGTCAATAATATGCGAATGAACTCCATTCAACTTCTCTAATTTGATCGCTAGGGCGACAGTGGTATTTGCTAATGATTAATTCATTAACTACATTTGATTCGTTGCTTAAAAGGTTGCAATTTTCTTCGAGCATTTAGAGCAGCTGTATTTATACATTGAACGATGATAATCAATCATCATTGTTATCCATTGGAACATGATTTCAAGTCCATGGTACTGACCATCCTACTACTATTATAAAGGCGAAAGTTTGTATGTATGGATGTATGGATGTTTGTTACTCTTTCACGTAAAAACTACTGAATGGATTTGAATGAAACTTTACCACAATATAGCTTATACATTAGAATAACACATAGGCTATAGCTTATACATCAGAATAACACATAGGCTACAATTTTTGAGGTTTTTAATGTGAGGTCGTAGAAAAAACACATTTTTTGCGCTTACATTGCAAACGCTGACTGAATCCTACAAGATAGATCAAAACAATTTACTACAGTATTGTATAACTTAAAAAGGTCTACAAAAAAGTCCGTGATGGTATATGTTTATCTCTTAGGAATAACCCACAATAACCATTTTTTATCCTTTACTTTGTACGAGAAATAATGGCTTATTTACGAAGCGATTTTAAGCAATACAGTATTAATCCTTATCCAATTAAGTATCTTAAATACATTGTGCATTTAATAAAGATCAATATGGCTTTTTACAGCATGTAAATTAAATAAATATTTTCGAAGATATCACAGATTTAAAATGCAGAGTCATAGCAATTTCGGCGATAAATACCGTTTCGGTGATAAATACCGGCAGCGGCGCCAGGCGAACGGGGCGTGGGGGGAGCGGGGTAGGTGCGGTGGGGAAGAAGTGGCTCATCGCTGAGTGCGCGACCCGAACACGGGCAGACGCGTGAGGGCAGACGTCGTTGACGGTTGTGTCCGTTTCGCGAATTTTCAAGGCACTAGCGATTTCTTTTTGGTTAGGAGTTACACGTACAAATTAGGGCTCTGCAGTGCTTAGTTACCGTATTTCTTACTTATTACTAGACTAGACGGGACGAACCTGAAGTCCACGCGAACGAAGTCGCGGGCAAAAGCTAGTTATCTATATATTCATTATCTATCCCACTAAACACTTTTTGAGGACTCTTTTTCAAGAATTGCAATATATGTGTAAAAAACTACCTAACCAACAGCTTAATAACTAGGGTTTCTGCTTACAAATCAAATAGATAGTTAGGTACTTCTTTATCTGTGTGTTGAGTCGCAAGTTCTAATATATTTCTCCTGATTCACAATGAAGTGGTTCAAACCCTAACTGTTATCTGATATTAGAACCTTGCTAACTAAATATCTAGATGTACGTCGCAATTCTTCCAATTTTGCTGTTGTGGACCTTCATTAATATGTATGAAGTGTGCGAGATTGTGTGGAAACGTCAACCGTCACGACCCGTTGCAATAACATGACTGACCCTTGTCAGCAAATGGAGTCCCACGAACAATAGATGGCGCTTTACACAATTTGCTCGCATCAGACTCGAACCTACCATAAATCTTGGTACCCTCATACGTCTCTGGAGATATGGTTAGGAAAGGCGTGAATTTCATCAATATTTATGAGACTTTGTCTTTTACAAGAAAACATGAGGGCAGGGAATGCTTCCTATATTTTGTTTGATAACTTATTTAAGGGTTTCCTCATTACGGGAAAATTTGGGAACGATTTGACGTAGGTTTTGTTTAGAAATAAGTAGTAATGTTCATTCAAAACATTAAATTTGTTGTTCCACTCATCTCTTCAGAAGCTTTAGTTCATAACATTTAAGGTCATCGGAGTTAAATGTCACTTCATTGTCGTTAGCAGGTAAATCTAAATTTTCTTCTTTAGCCTTATGACTAAAGGTCAGGTTCATCAGTAAATATTAATTATCAATGGACATTAATAATAACCACGCGATAAAAGTTCAATGCTCAGAAGTCTATATTATAATATTATATCTAGAATATTAAACGCTTTATATAACTGCAGGGTGTGCAGTTTACATCGGGCTTCTATAAAATGTATGTGAAATTTACCATTAAAACCGTAGTTATTATATCCCTACATACAGTAAATATATGATATGCTTTATCTTCGTCATATGTATGCTCAGTTGCGTGAAACAGAACAAGACAAAAGAGTGATTAGCAATACTGAATAAGGACGTCATATTATACGATTTACTTGCATAAGATAATATGGAATTTAAGTCTGTAAGCACTTACCTTAATTGTGACAAATATTCTAAAAATAACATGAGCAATAAAACACCTACCGTTTTAAGTTTCCTGCAACATCGCCATTGTCTGAATAGTTATTTTGACAGCAGTCGCTATCTGCATTGAAGTTATTAAAACTTTGCACCATTACACAAGTCCGCTTGCAGTAATATTGCTCCTAGTAGATAGCAACGTATTAAATTTTATACATCTGTGTTTTATAAATAGGTAAATTATATAACCTGTTACAATAAAAAATAAATTACGGTTATTTTTTTTCGTTGTGTTGCAGCAAGTCCTTTCGTTGTCAATAATAATTTGTATCATGAAATAGTTCATATATAGTAATTTGCATCATAGATATTTTATTTCATTATTGTTATTTATTGCAACAACAAATCAAGGACTTCAATCGTCTGTCTCACTTATTGTTTTAACAGTAATTTATACACTCTACGTACTATAAGGTACAGTACGAGAAATAATATATTATAGTTAGTTATAGGTTATACTAAATAAACATCGTCATTTTATCGCGAACACATTGAATCATAAATTGAAGACTGATAGACTGACAGGTAATGGTACGCAATTCATATGATTGCGTTTACTATTTTTTTATGTGTCCGGCCTAATAATTTCGGATTTCAAACATATATCCATGTTCAACCTCCAATGACTGAAAATATGCACTACATTTGGGTCTTACTTACAAAATATTTCATATCATTTCAGAAATATATCTAGTGTTTTCCGTGTTGCAAATGGAAAAATAAACTTGATAAAATTATTTTATCTACATAAAAATGTCTATTTATATCACTTAACAATTTAAGGAAAAGTAAATATCTCGTGACAAATCATTTATTATTTTTGCTGATTATAAAAAAAAATAACTTAATTTGTGCATCATTATGAATTTATTTTTAACCGACTTCCAAAAAAAGTAGGAGGTTCTCAATTCGTCCGGATTTTTTTTTTTATGTATGATCACCGATAATTTGAAAACGCTAGAACCAATTTGGATAATTTTGGTTTTGTTTGAAAGGGTGTGCCTCACAGTTGGTCCCATTGTAACCATGTCAACTGGAGAAATCGAGGGAACTCTTCAAATTTCATAGCACACTTGAAACATTTTCGATGTTTTTTATAATTATAATGTTCCGTGTCTTGTGGCCGTATACCTCACAGGTGGGCCCATTGTCACCATGACAAGATGTGATGATGGGATCCTGGAGAAATCGAGGGAACTCTTCAAATTTCATAGCACACTTGAAAGGTTTTCGATATTATATTATGTTCCGTGTGTTTGCTTTCGGAAGGCACAATTTGATAAAGTGGAACTGATGATGAACACTATATATGGTACCTTTTTAGTTGAAATACCTATTACTCTATTCTATTCTATTTTACTGTAGTGATACTAATAATAGTTACATGTTTGTTTAAAACATTATTATTATAAACCGCGATTGTTCGAAAACGCCTGTACCAATTTGGTCATTTTTTTTGTTTGAAGGGGTGGGTATACCTCACAGGCAGTGCCGGATTAGCCATATAGCAGGAGTAGCAAATGCTACGGGCCCCGCGCCATTGGGGGCCCCGTGCCTGTGCCCAAAAAAAACACAAATATGTAATACACCTTAGCTATTCTCAAAGGGAGCGTTGACCACTAATTATATAGGTACCTATATTATTATGTTGCAAGTTGGCAATACCACAATACTTACAGGGGGAATCCCCTAAATTTTCGATTCCTTTTCGTAACTGTTGTTTTATTTACATCCTAAATTTCAGTAGGCAATGTAACTCTAGGGCCCCATGGTCACATTTGCTACGGGCCCCGCACCGGCTTTATCCGGCACTGCTCACAGGTAGTCCCATTGTCACCATGTCAAGATGTGATGATGGGATCCTGGAGAAATCGAGGGAAATACTCAAATTTCATAGCACACGACACATAGCATTTTGACGACCCGGTTAGTCCAGCGGTGTGAGATGACCGTTTGATTCGATGATGATGGAGGTGATGATGATGATGGAGGGGTGATGATGGAAGTGATGGTGACGGAGGGGATGATGATGTATGTGATGATGATAGAGGTGATGATGATGATGGAGGTGATTATGATAAAGATGATGATGATGGAGGTGATGATGATGAAAGTGATGATGATGAAAGTGATGATGATAAAGGAGATGTTCATATTATTATGCGTGTCATGATCATCAGCACCGTCATCATCATCATCATCTTCATCATCACCTCCATCAACATCACCATGTCTATCATCAACCCCATCATCATCTCCATCTTCATCACCACCTCTATCAACATTATCACCACCACCACCATCACCATCATCAACATCACTCCAGCCGAAAGATGTCCACAGCTGGACAAAGCCTATGGGCCAACAGTTAACTGATATTTTTTTGGACGCTTATGAACTTAGATGCTCCATCTAGACGTGTATATTAATCAAAGCACTACAGTAGCGGTTAGCGTTTTTTTTAAACATTACAAAACTAGATATCTTAATAGCGGGTTTTATCACTACACTTTGAATTTGTCTTATGCTTGACTGCCTAAAAACCAGCTACTCGAATAGATAGTTTTCGAAATCGCTATTAGAATTCAATAGCTAGTTTCGTTTCTTTGCCATTCCAGAAAAGCCGCCATTACTCGTACACACCTCTAGAACTGATGATAAAGACTGTAGATAGTAGTAGTAGTAGTAGTTAAAATACCTACCTACTTTTACTGTAATACTTAATTCTAATAATAGTTACACCACTAAAAAGCAAAAAATAAATTATTTTAAAATAAAAAAAAACCGCCTTCAAAAAAAATTAAAAACTGAATAGACAAAAAACACTAAAAAGCGAAAAATAAACTCAATTAGATCATTTCATTTTAAGGGAATAAACACGTAACCTATTAATTATAATAAGACAATTACTTTAATATGGGCTACGTACCTACCTACTCATAAGTTTGAAGTCGGTGCCAAGCCAATAGTGCGGCCCGCGCGTTAGGATGAATGTTGTGTTGTTGCAGTGTTATCAAATGCGGCTATTTGAATCGCAGTGAAATAGGCTCTAAATTTTTTTATTTAACTTGGCACCGACTTCAAACCTATGAGTAGTAGTAGGTACGTAGTCCATATTAAAGTAATTGTCTTATTATAATTAATAGGTTACGTGTTTATTTTTCGCTTTTTTTGTGTCTTGTCTATTCAGTTTTTAATTTTTATCCTAAGAGGTAGCTGTGGTTAAATAAGATACATAACTTGTTTTTTTACTACAGTTTGATATAATTTTTGTGTTATAACCCACTATTATGTAAAAGATTAAAGTCTCATTCATTCACAATTCTCTCGAAACTGAACAAAAAATACTGATTTTTTAGTTCTCCGTCGATGCCAACGATATGTCGATGGCAAGTGATGGCACAATGACTTGCAAAAATTTGTTGTGCCGCAATATATTTTTGGAGAAATAAGGGAAAAAAATATAGGGTCTTAAAGGCCATTTCACCCGACAATTTTCTTCTTTGATAAGATCACAACGCGTAGCAGCGGGTGCCGTTGCGTATTTTATAATAATATGTATTGGCTTCTGTATTCTTCCTGTGACCCACTATAAATCCCTTTTTTTTTTTTATATCTAATAATCTTTCATAAAACATTATGCATGTAAAAAATTGTTACGAATGAAATTGTTTTTTTTCGATATTAACTACTATCGAAAAATTTATCAAAGAGTCTATCGTCTATATCGATGACTTCGAAAGTCATCGAATATTCTAGGTTAAGCGTTCCCCTTGAGAGTATACGCGTCGATATAAAAACTTACCTTTTAACATTGCGTGAAGATGAGACCTTACTACCAAAGAGAGCGTTTCCGATGCTGAGCGAATTAAACTTGTGCCACAGAATATTTAACAGTACAGGACAGAAGGCCCCCTTTAAACAACGTTTAAAAAATCGTGATATAATTCTGTATAATTAAGATCGAACAATGATAAATGTGTATTTAAGATAATATTCACCTATGGTGTCTCTCTTTTTGTCGTGTAATTTTTTCAGTTCATTATTTTTTACTGGTGGTAGAGCTCCAGGGTGTAGGCACCATTGCATTACCTAATATACTTGCTGCTAAATGGTAGCTGAACGCTACCATTTAGCAGCAAGTATATTAGGCACTATCGTTTTCCGGTCAGGTGGTAATATACGGCCCTGTAATTTCCGGCACAGAGGTATAACTCCTTAGGCCTCAGGAGTGGTTACGCATCTGCATTTTGAAATTGGTCTTTATGTGGGTGTCTATAGGCTGCACTTATCACTTAACATCAATGTGAACTGCATGCTTGTTTGCCACTTCCATAACATTAAAAAAATATATGTATAATAATATATATCTCTTCTGTACCGTATGTACATATTTTTGTAAAGAGCGATTCGTCAAGGCGATCATGCCGATGTGTGTAATACCTACCTAAAAAAGAAATGCGCGGGAGCTTCTTGTACGAAGAAATTACGCATAATAACATGTAGCCTGACGTATAATAATCCCAAGCTTCCTTGATAAATCGCAAAAACAGGCGAATCATTTATTTAAATCATCGTCCCCTTTGAGTAATGATAGATTTCTATTCTTTTCTTGATTATAGGGACATAGATTTTCTAAATGATGGATTAAAAGGACTTAAAATGCATGTGTGCATCTCAAATTTACTGTTATTGTGAAGACAGTAGGTAAACGTTGTAAAAGTGCGTGAAGCTATGAATTATGCGATTATAATGATAGTGGAATTTTGGCGGAGTGTCCGCGGCGTGACGTGAGTTTTTTTTTAAATACGGATTGTATCTAAAATTTAGAATAATTAATCTGTGTACTTACATACATAAAATAAAACACATACCAATCGAATTAAAAATCTTCTAGCGTCAGGTAAAAAACTGAAAGTAGGATACCTCGTCCATATCGAAATCATATACAATCCGAGCCGAGTCAGTAGTTAAATTAAATTTAAGATTAGATACCTGTTATGTATAGAACACAAAGAAATGTACATTAATTAATTTTCAACAGTTTTAAGTAACATTAACATATTAAATTAACTTAAAAAAAACTTAACATTTAAACACTTTTATCACGCTTCTTTTTAAAAATGCAGATAAGTAATGGTGGTTGCTGCAGCAGAAGCACTTTATCTTATTGTGAAATACTGACACAGGAACACTAATTTGATATAAACCTTCTGACTAGTCCTTATTAACTATTTTATAACATAAATGTGATTTTCTAGAATAGCATAAATAATTATTTTGCGGTAATAGAAATGAACATCAGGTTATCATTTCCAAGTATAATTCAATCACTGAGTCTAAATAAATCGTAAGATAACTCAATTGATAGCAAATTCATTATAATTTAATTGGTCGTGGTTGTTAATATGATTAAATATACTTGAAAGCGTCTATTATCTATACTATAATAAAACTGTAGAAGTGTAAATTCTGTACATCAAAAATAATGAAAAAATAAATACCAGGGGATGTTAATAGATCGATACCGAACACAAATATATGATTAAAAAAATGTTTGTCTGTCTGTCTGTCTCTCTACCTGTTTGTTCAAGCATCACGCAAAAACTACCGGTATTTTTTATCTTTACTTTAAAGCGATACAAAGTTCGCCGGGCCAGCTAGTCTTTGAATAAAACCTAGAATTTATAGTTCTGGGTTAGTTATTTTATTCACGAATTAATTATGTTGTCTGTTAAGGTACTCTATTTTCTCGGCTCTTTTAATTATACAAATGAAAAGTGCAAAGGCATCTATCTATGTGGCACTTGAAACTACAAATCCAAAAATAAATGTATTTAAATAGCGAAGATTTGCTATTATCACCTTTGAATAACGTGAGTATTTATAAGGATTAAATGCCTTACGAGCCAACTTTAGCATGCAAAGTTGTTTCTCAACAATGTCTAAATTAATAAACTTATTCGCTCATTTATTTCTTTCGCTCCACGTCCCCGGAACAAAGTGTAGTAAGTAAGGAACGCGCAAAAACTGAATGCATCGGTTTATTCAACTTGCGAGCAATAAGGGCTTCCGCTTCGCAAACTTTTCAATCGGACCACTTTACAGCGCAGAGCAACTTTATCCTTTGAGACTCTGCTCCCTATTTTGGTAACCAAATTGTGCGAATAAAGAGACTATAGGAAAACAAAGCTTTGACCTACCTACAGACCTCGCCAATCTCAATTGTTTAAAATGGTGTTTGTGGGTTGTATTTTTTTATGTTATGAAGGTGGCAAACAATCAAGCAGCTCACATTGATGTTAGTGATGACTGCAGCCTATAGACATCTGCATAAAATAAAAAATGCAGATGCGTTCCCACCCCTGCGACTTAAGGTGTCATGTCTCTGTGATAGTTATAACGACCTCCTACTCTTGGAACTCTACCATTAGTAATATAATTATTTACTGGTAGAGCTCCAGTGAAGCACAAGACCCAAGTTACAACCGCCGCTTATTACGCAATCTGTGCTCCAAACTACACCGGTTAGATAGTAATTGTATGGATCCGTAATTACTGTTCCAGAGCCTTAATAGCTTTAGGAATTGCAATGCATTTAGGCGTCTATGTTTTTTGCAGATGTCCATGAGCTGCAGTAATCATTATACACGTAGACTGCACGTCCGCTTTTTACTTGATTCGCATAAATAAAAGCGTACTCTGAGCGTGATTATTTTTATAAAGTTATCAATTGCGCAATAAAAAATGCTGTAATTAGGACCCGCATCAGTACCATAACGGAACCCGTATATTGCGACATAAAAACGAAGTTATAATCGAATGCTATAAATCTAGATGTAACTTGTATTAAGTGGCAAAAGATCCAAACATCAAAGTTATGGCATTTCTTCAGTGAGTGTTAAAATCTAACTGCTGATCATGAAAACAGTCGGCCATTGAACTGGTCAACAACCTTACAATTAAGCTTTGTACATAGGTAACTGTATAAGATTGCTGTAATGATTCTATGTCTTGCTGTGTAAGGATTATATTTGCATGATCACTCCAGCTAAACTGGTGGTAGAGCTCCCGTGACGGAGCTCGCGGGCGTAGGTACCACCGCATTACCTAATATACATGCCGCTAAATGGTAGTGTTCAGCACTATCGTGTTCCGGTCAGGTGGTAATGTACGGACCTGTAATTTCCGGCACAGAGGAATGAAACCTTAGGCCTCAGGAGTGGCAACGCATCTGTATTTTGACCTCTGGTCATTGTGGGGGTGTCTAAAAAGACGTCCACTGCTGGACAAAGCCTTCCCTAGAGACGCCCACAACAGGGTTCTGCGCGTCATTAGGGGGAGAAAATGCCATAATCGCCACCCTTGGCAGGCGGATTTGCGATCGCAGTGGCGATAGTTTTATCGCGGGACGTGTATTTGCATACTATACTTTATTTCCAGGAAAGAATAAGTAGAGATTGCAGTCATAGCGTATCACAGAAGCGGTAGGTTATACATAGTTACATATCTACAACTCGAAGGCGGGATGTGACGACACTATCGCCCTCTAGTGGAGGAGAATTCTTCCGCTAGTACAATCAGTAAATTTTCTACTGGTGGTAGAGCTCTAGTGACGGAGCTCGCGGGCGTAGGCACCACCGCATTACCTAATATACTTGCCGCTAAATGGTAGTGTTCGGCACTATCGTGTTCCGGTCAGGTGGTAATGTACGGCCCTGTAATTTCCGGCACAGAGGCATAACACCTTAGGCCTCAGGAGTGGTAACGCATCTGCATTTTGACCTTGGTCTTTGTGTGGGTGTCTATAGGCTGCAGTCATCACTTAACATCAATGTGAACTGCATGCTTGTTTGCCACTTCCATTACATCAAAAAAAAAAAGAACACTGGCGGTCAAACCATTAGTAGTAAAAACAATTACCCGGAATGGGCCGCAGCGTCCGCGATAGAGCTGCCGCCACTGCGCCACTGTGCCAGGCGTGGCGATTATGGCTTATTCTCTCCTACTGATGCACAGCATTGTTGTGGGCATCTTTAGGGAAGGCTTTGTCCAGCCGTGGACGTCTTTCTGCTGGAGTGATGATGATGTCATACATCTCCTCTGCCATTTACATTCTCGTAAAATATCTTATTTGATTCAAGTTGAATGGTTCTATAGTGAAAAATTACTGCTTAATAGACGGGCAGTTACTTTTGCATTTACAATTAGATCCTTCGGAAGCTAGCGAAGCACGAGAGGTGTGTAAGACTCGGGTTATTTGGCGTTACGCTGTCTGCCTACCTCGTAAGGAACTGGGCGTGAAATTACATACATACGATATTAGTGTAGTAAGAATGTTGTAAATATCACAAACAAATTGTGTCTAAGTGAAATATTTGCGCTATTAATTTTCAATGATACAGATGCTAATAAAATATTCAGGCAGCTACCTCAAGATCGATTTATCTCGTGTAACCCGCCGGGGCCATAATTTGCCAAGAAATAATGAAATGGTATTAGTTTCGAAGTAATATTTTATTCAAGTCATCATATCGCTCCGTGGAAGAGTATCGGTTGTGTTCAATCATTAGTTAAAATAAGGTTGTTTAGCTAATAAAGCAGTTACTGCATCATGTTATTTTGATTGTTACGATGCTTTCTTTTTGTTTTTAGGGTTGGTCTAATAGTTTCGTCATGTTTGTCCGTCCGTCTGTCCGCAGCTAAACTAGTAGAGTCTTAACACTAGAAAGCTATAATTTAATTATTTATTAACATTTGCTTTGTGGAGAAAGTGGAGCAATAAAACCTTGAAAAAAATTTTTTTTGGGGTTAGAATATTATTGTCCACATTACTTGTAGTACACCGTGTGTACCACAGACCAATCCGCCTTCCTTTGGTTCCATAGTCGATGGGTATCCCTAACCGTAAAGAGGGAATGCAATATTTTTTTCACGCGCATCCCATCGTGTGTTTTATCGCTGGGTAGGTCTTTTAAAATATTGTAGGTTTGAGAAGACTATTTTTTTTAACAAACGATTCGTTTGTACAATATTTAACTTTAAAGTGCATATTTTTATCAGATCTAGTGTTCCTTCTCCCTATAACAACTGAACAGTGCGGTGGTAATTGGACAGATGAAAAAAATCACGGTGACAGTACATATAACGAATTTAAAAGGAAAACTAACTAAACGGCTTAGTGTAATTTACGTAGCCTGATTTCATCAGTACCGCATAAACGATGTAGGTTTTAAAAGTTACGAACAAGCGTGGACTGCGAAATGATAAACAACACCAACGAAAAGTTCAATAGCAGAGCAAACAAGGTTAACAAAGGATACTGACTTTTTATCTCACTCATAGTGAAATTATGCATCACAAATTCTCCTTTCGTATTAACACGTCTGACCTTAATTCCGCTTTTTGTTCGCATTCCTCGCATCTCGAAGGTTTGGTACGTTGAGGCGAAAAAGTGAAAAAGCTATTAACTTTTACAATGTGCGACATTATTCTTTTGTTTCAAATAACGTTCGCCGTCGGACCTTTCGTGTACTTTTCTCCAACTGGTCATTGTATTTCTTGTACTTATTGTTTCAACGTAATATTGGATCTCCGAGTATTTGGTGGGTACTGATATATTTGTCACGTTGTGGTGGTTCTGAATGGTATTACCTAATATCTACACTCGCAATTGAAGACGTGATAAGAACAATAACATTGTAGAGCTCAAACTTTTTGAAAGTCGAAACATTTTTGGATGACTTATTATTGAACCAGCCTAAATATAAAACGAAACCTTAAACTTAATTTATCCTTTGCAGCTGGTTTAGAACATTCTTCACCATAGTGGTTATACTGTCCAAGTTTTGAATTAGGAATTAAGTTGTGTCCACGCTGATAACCTCCGGTTCGTAAGGAATAAACAGCAATATAAAAAACGTATTCTAATGTTCGATATAAAAAAAGTGGTCGAAAAGGCCGAATACGCATAGTTGCCGAATATTTGTGGCGTATCTTGTTCATTGTATTAAAAAACTAAATCAATTTATTTTATTTTTTATTAAGGCATCAAACCTTAAAACATTTTTCAGTACAGGTAATAATGTCCTGTGTTTTGTACCTAACAAATGTTATCACGTATATTATTCACTAAAGGGGTCAAACATCTTATTTGACGGAGATAGCAAAGAGAAATGTAGGAATAAAGCAACGCTGGTAGTCTCCAGCACCCGAGGGACGGGGAGATGGGAAATTGAATACAATATGCTTGTACGGTAATTCCACTAACACTTTCGATGAATGTTATAGCAGGAGTGTAATTTAGCTTTGCAATGAAAGAAAAAGTGTAGTAGGTATATAGTTTTACTACTGATACAGGTTCAGCGACGGAGCTCGCGGGCATAGGCGTCAAAGCATTATCTAATCTACCTGCAGCAATGACAGCTTTCGGCGCTGTCGTATTCCAATCAATGTCGTATTCCAAAATAATCGTAATGTATGGCCCTGTAATTTCTGTCACACTCTACACCAAAAAATAAGGCACATTGATTTTATTCTGTAACAAAGGTATAACAACTTAGACCTAATGACTGACAACGAATGTACGTTGAAATCTCCGGTTTTATGTGAGTCTCATCAATGTGAACCGTATGCTTGTTTCCCATTTCATGACACAAAAACACTGCTTTCATGAAAAGTTAGAAAATACTGCTTCGGTAGTGGTAGCAGATCATTACTGTACTGTTATGTTAAGGGCTAAAATGTTGGGATTTTCCCGTTTTTCGAAAGTTTCCTAGAAGCACCTGTAACGAATCCAGACCCAGCGTTAGGAGTCGCTTAAACAATTTTGAATTGGTAATTCAAAACGGGGATGTAATAATTACAGTTTCATTAACTCACAACTGTTTTACATAAAGCATCTGCATAAACCTTATCATACAATTTTCCTGGTAGCTTACCTCTACTATCGGTCGAGTTAATACAACGCAATATATAATGGCGGTTTTCATGGTACCATTAACCGTTGTTAACTTGGATGGGACGGACGCATTATTCAACATTTAATTCGGGAGTGTATCAATTTATTGGATTGTAATTTCCCCTTACGAGGGACGCAGTGACACGGAATACTTATGGTGTAGTTGGAAAATTGTAGTGTAGTGTTTTCAAAATGTTTTCGACGAAGAGAAGAACGTCCCTGAGCAGTGTTGTCGAAATTTTGATGCGAAGGAGAGGCTCGCATGGTCAAATTCAAACTTCTCCTTCTGAATCGTTTCCTTCAAGTCCTACGTCTCCTATGGCTCCTATGTCTCCTTTGTCTCCTACGTCTCCAACGCCTCCAACGTCTCCAACGTCTCCAACGTCTACAACGTCTACAAATTCTCCTACGACTTCTACTTCACAATGTAATTCACCACTCGTCTCCCCTGGCTACAATGCGGTAAGTATTTTTAAAAAGTCGATACGCTTGTAAATATTGTTGCGTATAAAACGATGCTCCTGCGACCTTGAATATCCAATCTTATCACTGACTGATTACAGAACGATTTTTTGCAATAAAATATCAAATGTTACGAGACTCCCCCGATGGCCGCGGGAAAGGTCATCGTTTCATATTAGAACATTTATCGTGGCGTTGATTACAATTCAAGCTATGGTAATTTATTCAGTGTGCTGACTAACATATTCATCATTTTTATTTTAAAGAAAAATGGAAAGAAAAATTTGGCTTCAGGCGAGGCTCGAACTCGCGACCTACTGGGAATCTAGTCCAGCCGCTCTTCCAATTGAGTTACTGAAGCCCTGCCCGATTTGTCAAATCTTTCCTTCACATCTATTGCATTGCTTTATGGTAGCAGTAGCGCCATCTATTACCAACTATGCTAGTTAGGCAACCGATATAATAGACTTTTCAGTTTATTGAATATCGTAAAGAAGTCGCTTTTACCCTTAATAATTGTTTTTATATTATTTCGCATTAACACATGCTTGTGAAATATATTTTTATTTTAAAGAAAAATATATTTCACAAGCATGTGTTAATGCGAAATAATATAAAAACAAATATTCATCATTTTAATTAGAATATGTTGATATAATAATTTAGTGACTGAATGGTAGACACTCAGCTCAACGCATTTTCCTTAACGCAAGCTTTTCAATAATCTGCAGCTAGCTACACTGTGTGTAAAACACGGAATTATTTTGTAACGAATACTTCTCGTACTCTCTTGTACATAAATATTTTTGATTATTAGAAAACTTCATACTTTTCAATGTTACGCTATCAAATGGCGTTCGAAAGTGGTTCTACTTATACTACATACGCATTAATTTACCTAGGGTTGTGACTTCTATTTATATAGGAAGTAAGAATTCAATTTGACGGTAACGTGTTGGTAACATGAACAAATTAAAGGAGAATGATACTGTTCCATACATTTCTGGACCCAGGTGTTAACACTGTACAAATTATGGCATTTTCAAATGACTATGAAATATATTATTTGAAATAATGTACTGTGTGATGGGTTTACCAGTAACGATTTTGCGGGCCCAAAATTACCTGTCTCCTTTCGGTTCTAGATCAACAAAGTTGAGAGATAGAGACAGCTGATTGAGATCGTTATTTGTCTTGACTTTCGTATTTTCAGTTGATGAGACACCGAGTATAACCGCGACGCGTAAGTCTAAACTAAAGTTACGTTGTCTTCTTCCGAGCCCCCTTATAATTTTGACATCTGATTCAAGCAGACAATTTTCATAGTGTTGGTCTAAAATTTTCCAGTTGGAATGAACCATTTCTGATAGTGGTACGTCAAAATAGTCTCAAAGATCCTTTCGCGCCTTTTTAGAAATAGGTTCACATAAGCTGCGATGCATGTCAAGGACCCTTTGTTACCTAAGTATATTCAAAAACGAACCTCACCCGGTCTTCCTAAAATTAGTAAATGTCAGGAAATAATTCTAAATACAGAAGTCTTGTACAAAAAACGTTGTGTACAAAACTTCGTACGGAACGGCATTCAGAATAACAAACAAATGCCGGCAGGTGCTTTGAATAGCTGTTGATGTGGCTTGAATGAATTTGCCTGTTTTCATCTTAGAAATTCCAAGTTGAGTAATTTTATTAAATTTAAAGAAAATATGAAATATTCGTGACCATGTACAATTACGTTTGTCCTTTTCTTACATAATATATTTAGTAACGGAAGAAAAATAACCTAGAAATGTTTTATTAAATTAAAATTTGTCTTTATATGAACCGATAATAGTATCAACTCGTGTATTTTAGTACATTTTACTGTTTTCTTATTTGCGCACCCCGTAATATTGTCTGAAAGTTAATGCCAACCCTAATATTGCGACGGATATATTAAGAATGGCAACTTTGGAACTAACGCAAACAAGTTTATGTTCCGCTTATCGCATTCCCAATACATGTCATTTTAACCACAATTTGCTGATGTTTTCGTAATTGTTCACTGAAGGTGATCTGCCTTTATCTCTTGTTAGAATTCATTTATATATGGAGTTCATTTCAGTTATTCTGGATTTCAATTTTATACTATAGATAGCCACTACTGCATTAAACTTTGGGGGCTCATGATTGTAAAAAATATGGATGTCATTTTGCTCTAATTGACATCATTAGCTAAAGTAGGTGGTGGAAACAAAAGGAAAACGCTTTGAAAAAAACAACCAAAGTGCTAGTACAAAAAAACACAAGCTCAAAAAAACTTGCGGAGAGTTAAAAGATAGTAGAGTAATACTTGAAAGAAAAATCTTATAGGTATTAAGATGCATGCCTACGGCAAGAGATAGACTAGAGTGTTTCAGAAATGACACCGCAGGACACGTTTATTTGAATTTCAGCTTGCCTTTTAATGTTTGATATATTATATTTTAAAATATCTTAAATTCTCTATTTAAATTATTTTATTTCCGTATTGTCGTTGAATATCAAGAGTACATCCAATCAATTGTATTTCACGATCGATGGAATCGTTCACATTCGAGTTCATCGCCATTCAGTGATGTGTTACAAGGTCTGACTTTCGACCTTCACACTATTCGGTGATATTGGTCTAATCCCTATGCTTTCCGTTTATTGCCAACGTCAATAGATACAACAGTTACTGTGATGTTATCGGCCTCTAACAATTTGTTTGATTGTGGTATTGTGGAGTTTTTAATTAGTGAATTTAATGTACGGTTTGATTTTACCGTTCAGTTACCGCTATTTTTAAATGTTTGTTACGTACCTAGTTGTAATTTCAGTAATGTCTTGGCGTGACATAAATTCTAAGGTTTTCGTTTCCAAGCATAACGTTATTTGTGTACAATGTGTTTGATGGTTCGTTTTCCATGACAACGACAGTTGCGCATGCACAGGTGTGTGAAACAGCTGTGACGAACAAATGCGAGTAGTCTGAACAGCTGTATGCGAAATGTGCAGTTTATTGTTCTTCTCATCAAAGATTTTTTGTTACGCCTTCTTGCCCTTTCATCGTTAGATATAAAAAGTTGTCAGTCATGTGCAATTCGGTATGAAGTGTTCTGTAGTGTGCAATTAAAGCTAGTTGTAAAGCTGGACTGGTTATCTTGTGATCGCAGGTTCGATCCCTGCCCGAAGTCAAATTTTCCTTACCGTTTTTTTTTTTAAGTTCTTAATTCACTTGCATGTGTTATCGCAATAAATAAAAATAATACAAATAAGTTAGGTGTTACACGAAAGGTTTGTACATACCCCACGAGAAAAATAGTATATCAATCATGTGGAAGAGATCTTTATATGATCTTTGCCTATGTAATCCTATTTTTTTATATTAAAGGGCGTACCTAAACAATATTCCAAAGTTTTTATAATAGTACTTCACAAGCTTTGAAAACTACCCTAAAACTTTATGCCTTCGAGTTGAAGTAAGACAATGACTTCGAAACCTTTATAATTTACCTTGCTCGAATTCTAAATGTTCATTTCGGGCAAAGCCTGCAAATTACTTCGCAGTTTCCAACTGACGCAGAATTGGTGAAAAGAAACTATTTTCAATAACTTTGTAATTCTGTGGTTACTAAATATTTTTGGATAGGTATTTAAATCGGTTCTTTCAATTCTTGAACGTTTTTTTATTGCAAAACCGTTGTTATGTTTGAGAGAGCGAGTTTTAATAGACACTGAAAATGTTATGCGTATCTCATGAACGGGAATAATAAAGATGTATATATATATATATATATGTATATAATATTTTTTTTTTTTAAGTAGGTAATTGAAGTGGCAAACAAGCATGCAGTTCACATTGATGTTAAGCGGTGACTGCAGCCTATAGACATCCACAGAAAGACCAAGATCATAATGCAGATGCGTTACCACTCCTGAGGCCTAAGGTGTTATGCCTCTGTGCCGGAAATTACAGGGCCGTACATTACCACCTGACCGGCACACGATAGTTCTGAACACTACCATTTAGCGGTAAGTATAATTTATTTGTAAGTCAATTCATACTTCATAATCCATGTTTGTACAAACCTACAGATTATACTTAATTGCAGCCAAGACTTGCAGTTTTAAAACACGGCCTAAAAACGGGGAGAACGTTCGTGCCGATAATAAGGCTTCGTCGCGCTTAATTAGCGACGTTTTTTTTTTCGATGTCTTGCGTTATCTAGACAAAACGTTTGTTTTTGTGACCATCGGCGAATATGTAGTACATTCACCAAGGGTTGTCAATACATATTCGACCATTATTCAAGTCCTGAATTTAGACAAGCGATTCGAAATTAATAATTAGGTGATTTAAATGTATTTGCTTGTATTCTATGAATTCCTTGAAAATTCAACCTGATATTCGTTTCGGATTATTGATATACTTATAACGAAAGAATGATCACGAGTTGTTATCAATCAAAAACACACAACAGTAACTGTCGTTGACTTGGTAGTCTTTGATTCTGTTTATTATACCAAGACTTTAAAATTAATCATATTGGTATGTTCTGCGCTAAGTATAGTATTCATACTTAAGTTATTAAAATCTGTATAAAAATATTTAATTTCACACAACAAGAAAGTACATTTGATAGCTTTATATCGTATATCCACAAATATACTCGAACGCCATTTCTAACCAGCTTTACGACTCTCGGAAAGCAACTATTACCTCGTTTAATCATAAAAATGACTCAGATTATGTCCAAAATATAGTTAAACCGACACGCGAACGTTATAAAACGTTTATAGCGAACATCCGCAGAAAATAATAGTGTAGGTACACAAGATATCGTTTATCGATTATATTGTATTTACAATACACAATATTTTATAACAAACCAGTTATAGTATTCGTTTTATATATTATTTGCGATATCCCTTTATTATTATCTTATTTCGGACACTATTATCCTAATTCAGAACTTGGCGTTATTTATGTTATGAATGTTTTTGAAATAAGATCATAGTTTATTACCATGATTGAACATTACTATTTCTGCTGAACTTATTTGAATGTTTGAATAGTATGAAGTTTTCAGCGCTGGTTACACATGTTGCTAGTTGAAAGTGGATAGCGTCCATAGGCTAACTGGGATAATCCTAAATACAATGTGAAGAATTGATACCATTACAACTCAGTTCGCGAAGTTCTCGATGAAATATAATCGAGTGCATAACTCACAATAGATGTCGAATCTCATGCTTCTCGTATTTTTTTTTATTTCGTGATGTGGTTAACGAACAAAATTGATGGTAAAATTGGTAAGTGTTTACTGTACTTGTATGCCTCTAAACTTCAAGGTACATTAAAACCGGAGACTTGAAATCTGAAGTATCCGGATGTAGATGCGTTGCTTGATTCCTGAGGTTTATTTTGTTATGCCTCTGTGCCGGCAATTACAGGGCCGTATATCACCACCTGACCAGAGGAGAGAGGCAGCATTAGTACGTGATGATGTCTACGCAAGCAAGCTCCGTCACTGGAGATCTACCACCAGTAAAATTTACCTCAGAACCTATATTCATAAGGGTTTTCCCTACTATAAGGATGCGTGTCGTCAGTTATTTATAGACATGGTATCGACGATATATATACATTAGGTACTCTTGGGCGAATGGAAACAAAAGACAAACATTATTCTTAACCAATTTCATTATTATTAACCGAACTGTAAAATGAGTGTGGTTGGGCAATTCCTATTTCCAATTAACTTATTAACAATTTTCTGGCCTGTATTGATTTAAATAAGTATGTATGTATGTATGTATGTATCTTCACGCCAGGTCCCTAACGGGGTAGGCAGAGAGTGTAGAGCGCCAGACATCCCGGTTCTGACAAACCTCTCGTGCCTCGTCTACCTTCATCATTCTCTTCATACATGCACGCCGATTCCTAAGACTTTTGACCCCACCATCAGACAGAACTCGACCTATTTGGTCATGGTAGGTCAGCCTTGGTCTTCCTGGGCCTCTGCAACCATCCACATTCGCATTGTATATCTGTTTAGTCATTCGCTCATTCGACATTCTTTCTATATGCCCGAACCATCGGAGCATGCCTTTTTTCATTTTTACACCGATACTATCATTCACACAAAGTCTCTTTCTTACATCTTCATTACGAACGCGATCGGTGAGTGATACACCGCAGATCTTGCGCAAAGATCTCATCTCGACCGCGTTCAACTTACTTTCATGCTCTTTCCTGCATACCCAGCTCTCGCTTCCATATAAAAGCGTTGGAGTAAGTACAGCATTATGTACGGCTAGTCGAGCCCGCTGGCTGAGATGTTTAGATTCTAGCAGCTTACCCAACGCTCCATTCACGCAATTCCCAGCAAGCACTCTTCTTTCTATGTCAGTGGTGTACCTACCATCCTTGCTAAAAGCACATCCAAGATATACAATTTCATCAACCTGTTCTAACACTGCATCATCTACTACTACCCTTGCATTTGTTCTCTGTAAAATAAGTACCTATCTAATATTATTCGTAGAATTATGACGTTTGTTGTTTTTTCCGGTGTCCCTATGTTATCGTCTTCAAATGTAGTCAATTCAATTAATGATTCGTTCATATCGACTAATTGCAGTTTATTATTATAAGATTTTACTACTTAGATTTCTCCGTAAGTTGCAATTCCCATACATCATTGAGTACCATCCTTAATTGGAATTTCTCCACTTTATTGTATGTAGATTTACGTGAGAAAACAATAAAAACGCATAGCTGTATTGCACGATGCTGTGCTAATGGTGTAAATATGTCATCAATCATAGAACCTATTCTTTTGAAACGCTATTTGCTACTTGCTTGTGAAAGTTGAAAGAAAATTCTTTGTAAACGCATGAGAAAATCATATTGTAATACCTAGGACTAGAAATAAATTATCTATAATGACAGCGTGATCAATCAAATAACTTAACTCTTTATTTAAAAGTAAGGAATAGTACGGATTTGTATTGAAACAGTAGGTTGTCGATTGTGTGTTACTGTTTTCCGATTATTTTTACTGGTGGTAGAGCTCCAGTGACGGAGCTCGCGGGCGTAGGCACCACCGCATTACCTAATAAACTTGCCGCTAAATGGTAGTGTTCAGCACTATCGTGTTCCGGTTAGGTGGTAATGTACGGCCCTGTAATTTCCAACACAGAGGCAGAAATAATTCAAAACTAAAATTAACCAAATCGGTCCAGCCGTTCTCAAGTTTTAGCGAGACTAACGAACAGCAATTGATTTTTATATATAGTATACATATAGATATATCAACTTCGTGTACCATTTGAACATTCGTACCGTGTTTTAGTTTTCATTTGATTTGACATAATCCGTGCATGCGAACGTATTCGTGAAGTAAATTTTCATACGACATAGATACAGGCGGGAAACTCTCCGGTTATCGAAAAAATCAATCAAATATAGATTTTATTACCATTCTATAAGGTAGCCGTGTGATCGAATAACCAGTTCCCTGATTGTACATTGCGTTGAGGGTTGACAGGTGGCATCTTGGAAGATAAAGGAAAAAGTGAGAACTGCTGCATTTTAGTGGTTGGTTTGTTATACCGGATTACGGGTAGGCCAGTTCACCAAATAGGTATAGGTAGTTTGTTTAAAAATTTTAAATATTTGCGATTTGCAATCAAAACTACCTTTAGTTTTAGTTTAGTTATACTTACCAACACGGCAACGTGGAATTAGATAATTCGAAAAATGAATAGAAACTTTAAAGTTATAACAAATCTACAGGTTACTAGATATTATACCAGGTTTCGTAAGTTGATTTTGGAGTACATCGCAGCCAACCCTGCTTGTAACTAAATTTCCTTTAAGCTGTCTTGTATGAGAACATTCGAGAAGTATTGAACATGTTTATCGCATGTATACTGAAATGCTTTTAGACGCAACGAAATGTAATAAGTAGATGTGCATTCGTTCGCGTTACCTGTCTAGCACGAGGTAATCCGTTTTGAAATTGTTGTTGTTTTACCTTTACGATATTTCACTACACTGCTAAGCTGAGGTCCCAGAAGTCTGTTCGATTCTCTCGAATCGGATGTTTTTGTGATTGTTCTATTTCAGAATGCTCCGCACTTTGTCATAATGTGCTCGATTAGTCAGTATTAGTAGATACAGACAGGGAGCTCCTCGCTTATTCAAAATCAATCAAATATGACTCTCGTTACCATTGCTTAAGGTGCTCCTGTAGTCAAGTTCCCCGATACTACTTGATAATACATTAGAATCCTAACTGGGGAATCGTTGGTTCTGAGGGATGCAATGTTTATTACCTATTGAATACAACCATCAGAAAATAATCTTACATGTTTATCTAAAGTCAAAATATAGTATGTTACATATTTTATGACGTGATTAAAAATGTCCACACGATGTAATATGAATGAGGTACGGCATGTAACTTTTGCCCATTTACCACCCGCTGAAAGCAAAGCTGTAACATTTTTGCTCTCAATTATGAGTGAAATTATCAAACTCATGGAAATATGTTAAATATAAAAATCTATCATTTTATAGAGCTAAAAATAAAGTGAAAAGCTGACGAATACTACTCGTAACTACACATACCTAATACCATTTAAATCGATGCGGATATTTTTGTATTAAAAAAAATAAATAATGAAATTAATACTTACGTTCTTTAGACTGTGATAAAATGTTATAATAGTCCATATTTAGTCATCCATGTTAAATAAATGATATTCATTTGCACACGAGGTCGAGCTTATATTAAATTCATCAAAAGTGTGCTTATAGAGACAAGTTGAACGTTCGTGCGAGATGAAAGCGCACTAATTTGCACTAAATTAATACTAAAGCACGCACTAATCGTTTCTGCGTCGATGCTCTTTCATCGTGTACAAATTGGACCGTATGATTTCAATGTCAATGAACTAATCAGAGCCTGCAAACTGCAAAGTAGTTAGCATCGATCCTGTGCCGGGTAATGAGGATTCGAGTTAAGACTTTTTATTTGAATCTTTTCTTTGTCCTTTGGTCTACTGCACTTAGTCGGCAATATTGAGGCTAAGAGCTTATTTCGCGTTGCCACGGTAGTTTTGTTTGAGAGAAGATACTGTTTCAGTTGGGAGTTCCTCAAGGATGGTTTTTTGACCACTCGTAATTTTATGCTTCACTGGAGATCTTGTTTTTTTCTTGGTTTTCAAAATGTATAAATAAACTGTGACAAGAGTTAAAATAACCAGGACTGGGTGATTGTAGACAGTTGTCAATATTTTGTCTAAAAAGAGTGTTAAATGTGTATGAAGAACGTGTGCAAAACCTACTCTATTCGTTTATGTTACTTTATTTTTAAGAATAAAAAAGAATGTTTGTGACATAACCCAATATAATATGTACCTATATCTAGTATTCATGTCATAATACAGATGTAAAGCCATAAGTAAATTAGTATCTACGACAGTATTTATACCTTAATTTAAAAAAATAAACAATTTCGTTTGTAAACACATTAGCAAATCTGGATCTATGTTTAACGTCACACAATTGATTACGATAGAGATTTAATCGATTGTAACATTTGTAATGTGACTCAAGGTGATGACGCATTGGGGTCTCCTTTTGTTAAGACTCGATTTACCAGTTTTGATGTCGATGAAATGATTTGTGGTCAAAGATGTAATTACTTGATTCTGATTCATTCAATCGTTGTTATTAATTGACTGGGTTTGAAAGCTACAAATAAATCCCTTCTCCTGACGTTTAAAAAAGGAAGATTATGAGAGGACAGCGACTAGATTTGGCTTAAGAAACTTAAATAAGATGTGATATTTCAGCTTCAGAAAAGTGCTCCATGTTAATCTTATCAATTGTGCTTTCTTATCATTGCTTATTAGTGATTGAACATAAACAAATATAAAGAAACTAAGTTGGCGATATAATATATTTCTTTCAAGGCCAGAAATTATTATTTTTCGATATGATTAGGTACAACATATTACATAATTTTCAAATCTACATTTTAGAAAACTGCTTAAGAAATCTAATCACTTGCAGTTTATGGTGCGAAATGTAAAACTTTTGCACCAAATATATATGAGTAATCAATCAACATAGCAGCAGTTACTTTCCAACTATCAACCAACCATTTGAAGTGTGAAATTTAGAAAACTAACCAACGCTGACTCACACCTTTTGTATCAATACCAACAAGAAAACAGCCATCAGTGCTTGGTGTAAAAGAGTATAAGAGCCAGTTTGGTTCAGCAAGTCACGTCTAGTCACGACCTACCGTAGTCATAATTTGGTCTCCACGTAATCGCCATGCAGTTTGAATAAGTCAGTTGTCGCAACAGACAGACGACGGCTGTTTGTGAATGGAATATGCAATCATACGTGCAAACTTTTTGTATTGTTTTTTTTATCTATGCATTTTTTGTCCATCGTCGGGCGCGAGATTCCAAGTAATATGAATCTCGTTCGATATTGTATGTTAATTAAATGGGAGCATTATCTTTGTAGGGTCATTTTTACAGTTCCTGCCATAAGTCTCATCCTCTCTTCGAATTTAATCCCTTTGTTTTTACATGCTAATTGTTCTTGGACGCAGCGGTTGAGGGCGGTTGGCGGCGGGAGGGGTTGGGTCGAACTCCTTTGACGTTTCCGTTTCCCAGGGGCCAAATAGTGTGCTCATAAACTCCTACACCCGGGCGATATGGGACGCCTGTTGCAGTGAGTGGTCTGGGCCGCTGCCCCAGGGCGTCCATAGGACCTAGGGGATGGACATCGCCCGAATGGAGATGGGTCCCGAGCTGGCTGGCATGCAGGTTTTCCACGCCACTAGTGTTGGTTGGAGCAATAGGGCACGGAAACGAGAGCATTCCCGTAATCCCGCTATTGATGGCAGACGAGTCATAACACCGCGGGGGTTTAGTAAGTGTGTTATCAACGTCCATAAAAGTAATATACTGCTAAAAATCGCCTTAATACGATTTTTTAATATTTTCAATTATAAATTAATACATTTCAGTCCCCTATGTATCAAAGCCTTTAGACTAAAGAACATTAGTTGTAATGTTGTTTCAACTGTAGACAAATCGCAGATTCAACCTTCAAATTTGTATTTACACGAAATACCGGTTGTAAATAAAGTTCCCAGTGCCCCATGCGTCCGTTGATAGACTAACTGGTAATGCTCTATCCATGAGTTTCAAGGCTGAGAAACACTTGCAATCGGCGTGATTCTTTTCTTTAACGCTATTGTCAGATGTTTATCTTTACTTGACACTTAAAGTTACCTACTTAAATGATATGCTATGCTATCATTTGATATTTACGCCTTTCATAATAGTTTTCAAAAATACATAATTTATCAAAATCTGCATTAAAAGAAAAGTTAAAAGTTGTTCAGCTTTAAAAAACATACTTTCGTTTGCATACGTTTTGATTGTAAACTTTAATACGTGAATTGAAATGTATACTTCTAAAAATGATATAAAGAAGGCTCCGTTTTTACCTCATGTTATATTTATAACATTAATACCCACGTCTACCTGAAATTTTGAATACTGCTCCGCATGAATTTCTGATATTGACACAGTACAGTAAAATTATTTTTAGTTCGCAATCCATTAATAATTAATAAAATATCATTGGTTTACTAATGAAGGCCTTATGTTGCCGGTTATTCCAGTAACATTTTCCTGTTAACAATAACATTATGATTTTAGTTAGCGGTTAAATATATTGCTGCTAAAAAACTTAGGAATGCTCATGTTATTTTCAGCAACTGCATCTAACGGATCGTTGGGAAGCGATCTTACTAAGTATAAATAAAAGAATTGTGACCTAGTGAAGAGATATTTTCAGCTAGATATCTATTTCATTGTATATAGAATATAAAATTGTATATTGAATTTCTGTAGGTATTCAGGAAGAAAATAACTGTCAAGAATTAAATTGTTTTGTATTCATGATTAATTCATTTAGAGATCAATCAATTTAATGTAATTATTATCCTTTTATTTGCAATCAAATTTAAAACTATGGTGGTTTATGCTGGGCATTTATTTCATTAGCAAAGTGTATTCCGCATGATAATGTATAATGTACAATAAAGATTTCGATCACGTCTACATTAAAGTAAGCCTTTCATGTATCTCCTATATTACCACACCTATTTAAAAATGCGTGCTGAATTGTATAAAACATTTGATCTTCCATGTAATGTTAGTGAAAATCCGATGAGTGGTTGACCGTTAGTAAACTAACAATTCGTCGAAGTCTCCATGAGGTCTTTGTACATCTCAGACAGTCAGTGGACGGTAGATTGACATGATGTCACGCGATCTTCGATGGAGCGTTGCGATTGTGAAGTGTATGACTGACGACATTTTGAAAGTAACAGTGATGCTTATCTTAGATTTATTGATGATGGTGATGAAGTTTGTTTAATGGCACATGAAAGGCCTCTTACAAGCCATTGCAATAATCAGGAGTAGTATTGAAAATAGTATTGGTGATATACTGAAAATTTATCATCAAGATTGATTTATGCTTTTACGTATCTACTCTATTTTTTGTGTGATTACCTACGTTTGACGTTGAACATAGGTATGTACTATATGTTATAACGTTTTCGTAGCTTTCGACGAGCTTCACAGATTGTAGAAATTAAGTTTATGAATTTCTCTCGTATTTACAACACCACCAACTCTTCCTCAAGTCAGGATTGTGTTCTGTTTTTGTTAAATATGTACATATTTAAAATAATGAAGGAAGTATTGGGATGCCTATGTCAATCCAAATATTGAAAGCAACGTTTTTCCCCTATTCATTAACCTACAAAGGTACCTTTGTCTTTTGTTATTTTAAGTCTAACGTCTACAGTTCATTTGCCACCAGTAACGAGCAAATAAAATTATGTTAACTGTGGTAAACATTGGTGCTGCAATAGTTAAAAAGATTACCAACGTTATAATCCAAGAAGTTTTTACTCATATTTGTCGACTTACATAAGAAGTATTAAACAATGTTGAAGCACTTGAAAAGAAAGTGGCAATTTATGCTACGCGTCATAATCCAGTGCGTAATAACTATGTAAATACTGCTATAACAGTTGTGAAGACTTCACGAACATTTACAAAATCATTAGTACTTGGCAACGCTCCTTTTGCTGGACTTGCGTAATTATTCCATTAAATTCATCTTCGTATTATACCCGTATTCAATTCCGCATTAAATTCAATTGATAAGTGTATTTGCATTTTGATACACTTATGTTTTAACTTATAATTGTCATTTCTCTATGCAATATAGATGTAGGACGTAGTGACGACAAAATACACATTTACAAAATTTTGAGGTTAAACAAAATGTTGCAATTACAGACATCGGTATCTTGCAGATAAAACTACTGTACTATTTTCAACAGTAAAACTGTTTCTAATACTGGAGACACGCTCTAAATATTTTCCAAGTTGTTGATTGAAATGAAATTAAGTGAGATTTCAAGACCGTGAAAGCAAAATGTTTTCATCCGTTTCCTCGTTTACCGTTTACTTTACGTATTTAACAGCATTTTATTAACTCCTCGGCTTATTTTAAACTGCTTTTAATTTCAACGTTTGCCGCGTGAAATTTCAATTGCGATGCATTTCCGTGGCAATAAGCTTAACGCTTAACCTACTTACGCCACTTCAGGAGTCGAGCACCTTTTCTAGATTTCATGATATTTTTCCAGCTTTTCATATCTCTGTTACACTGTTGTGGCCGGAGATTAGATATAGTTAATGGTTACGGCTCGGTAGATTTGAATAACCCGAACGTTACAATTGGTAATCGAATCAAATCGATTTACCTGTCTCGATGTTTTTATGTGGAAATGTGACAAAAGGGTCTGCAGTCTTTTGGTGAATACTGCATTGAAATCTAAATATTAAGTCGAGGCTGCTTCTAAGGCCAATGATATTTTAATGTGTGCTTGTTGCTAAAACAGGGTCTACATAATCCTGTGTAAATGGAATAATAAAGCACTGATACAGCATATATTTAGACTTGCTTTTGCTTCGAGTACAAAACGTGCATTATTTCTGCTCCCGTCGAAATTTCGGCAAAATTCTCTCTTAGTGCTCTTAAGTACTACGCTCCCCATGGACCTTTATGTCCAATTTTAGCATCTACGATCAGTAGTGTCGGCTGTGTGTTGACAGCCGAAAGAAAGCTCGAAAAGAGTTTTCAAATTATTTTTTTTTAAAGAACCTATTTTTCTTTTACTCTACAGATTTACTCTCGAGCTGTCAGATAGATTTGTTAAATGTTGACTTGCATCAAATGACGCTTTTGAGTCCCTACCTAACTACCATTAAAGAAAAACTTAGCGTTGAGATTTTAACAGCCCTACTTCTTGCGCTTTTCGCAATTAAGTTCCTCCATTTCCTCACAATGACCACTTTTTACGCGATTCTTTTTGCTGCTTGTAGGTGAAACGTAATTGCAGTCGCAGGTTCAAAGTTTTTCTTAGCAACACAAGTGTAGTGAATTAAAATCGTACTCTTCCGTAATACGGCAGTCGTTTGAATGTATTCGTGTTTGTTATTATTTTTCTACAAACTTCAACGTCGGTCTTCACAGTCGTCCTGAATTTTATTACTAAAAATAGGTACTTCAGTCGGATCTTTGGTGCAGAATTATGGATTCTTAAAGATGTCTAGAGTTGGATCTAAATTTCATCCTGTATATATATATGTATGTATGTATCTTCACGCCAGGTTCCTAACGGGGTAGGCAGAGAGTGTGGAGCGCCAGATATCCCGGTCCTGACACACCTCCCGTGCCTCATCTACCTTCATCACTCTCTTCATACATGCACGCCGATTCCTAAGACTTTTGACCCTACCATCATACAGAACTCGACCTATTTGGTCATGGTAGGTCAGTCTTGCATCCATCCACAATTTAAATTCTATCAATAATAACAACTCTAATTCAGATAATAGCTGCTGTAAGTGCCGAAATAAAGAAATTACTGTAATATGCATTGTTACTACCACTTACTACCCTATTAACTTACCGTAAGTTCCCTGATACTAGCTACATTTTTTTTCAATTTGACTTCAGTAATTGCGTAAATGCTACTTCGATTGAATATTCTTGTCCGCATCAAGGCATGAAAGATTACACGCCGCACTATGTAATGTCACGCTTGATATCGAGAAAGTATGCTAGTTGAAGAATCATAATTATTGGGGTCCTGCCTTGTGTGATTATGTAGGTGCACGTCATGTTACAGAGTGAGCGAGACATGGGACATTGAACTGTATTTGAAACGAATGTGAAGAAGATGGGGATGCAAACTTTATTTTGATGTCAAGTGATTGTTATTTGACGAAGCCCGTGAATTAAAGGCTAAGTTTAAGTTTCTAAGCTATAGAGGTTACTTACTTGTGCTGCTAGAGTTCGGAGCCGTATTACAGCTATTTGCCGCCAAATAGTGTCCATTGAGTGTTAAGTTTTATCTAACGTGCTAAACAAAAGCCCCGTTTAATCGTAAGTTTTATATAGGTACACAACATGTAAAACAATCACATTAATGATTATAAAAAAATCTATCGATTATGTACTACTGCTGTATTATTGATTTTTAAATTCAATTAGTTTTAAAAGAGTGTTCTTTTATTTCTTTTAATTTTTTTTAGTTAAACACTTTTTTTTGTCGTAAAAGTAAGTACCAATTTTTTTTTCCTGTACATTTATTTTCGCAATTACACAATCTCACAAATCACTACTTACGTAACCCACAAATAAATGGTGCACAAAGGTTTCAATTTGTGCACCAGGAATTCAATTGAATCTTTTCAATCGGTTGAAAAGATTCAATTGAATTCAAACTTACCTAAGACATTATTATTGCCAATTAGATTTAGAATCAAGAGTTCAAACAAATTGATTGTAATCGTATTGATTCTGTATTCTCATACAGATTGCTGTCCGTTAAGCATTTTACAAAATGAAGCAATGACATTGACACTGAACAATGCTTAGTACATACATACTATTACATACGTTAACTAGTGTATATTGCGAGCATCATTCATGTTTATTTGTATAAGAACAGTTATGTGTGTAATATCATGCATACAGCATTTAAAGAATGCCACAATCTTACGTTTATTTTCTTAAAAGACTCGCGTTGAACCTAAATTCGTCTTAGGGATCTTTTTTCCAACCAAATCAAATTTTGAAATACTTCGTTTTGTATCCTTTTATTTATCTTGTTAGGCAGAGTATGTTCGTTGAATACTGGTTAAACCGTGCTAATTAAGGAAGATAGTTTCAATTTTATACCACAAACTATCCCTAATTTCGTTCTCACATAAACAACGTTAAAATAAAAAGATCATTAAGAGTCCGCCGTAAATTGTTAACATTAAACGTTACTATCGCTAGAGGTGGTAAAAGCAAAAGAAATGTGGGTTTATTCGGCGTATTTTTTCAGGCAAATGTTCGTTTCAGCTAAATATTACGACCTTAATGAACGGTCGTGTGTTGCGCGGTCATTTGTACCTGCTACGGGGTATTTAAGGCTGTTGCACACGTTTTATGTGATAAAAAAATATGACAACTGTCTCTTTAGTGTTAGGGTCACTTAGGAGTTAGGGTCGGCAACGCATCTGCACTTGACTGCCGGTTTTATGTAGATGTCTGTCAGTCATCACTTACCATCCATGTGATCTGCATTTTTGTCCACCGCTTCTATTTGCAATAAAAGCGGTGGACATAATAAATACAAAATTATGCCTTTTTTTCAGTAATTCGCCATACGATTTAATAAATTGTAAAAAATATTATGTAAATACGAGTTAGACTTAGAAACATTATTGTTAGCCAGTTGTTTAAATGTTTTCTTTAACGTCAGGTAACCGCGTTCGTACTATACCAAAATAAAAGTAGTAAAAATGTAACTGGACATCAATATATCTACAGTTAATTAGGCAACAGTTAAGAATTTGAAGATAAAGATTGTATACTAACGAAGAAAAAGCAATTTCTGTCTATTTGGCAGCGAGTTTTTCTAGAGATATATTCGTTTCTACTAAATACTTCCGACTGTAATGAATGGTGGTGTGGTGTACGGTAATTTGTACCTGCTAGGAACTTTTTAAAGCTAGCACACACGGTAGGCATGGTCTTGAAAAACGGAAAATTAAAATATTGACTTGGAACATAAAGTAGTTTTAGGTATGAAAGGAATAAAATATTTTTTTTTATTCGAATGCTACTTTTTAGATACTTATTTTCACGTATCAAAACATGTCTGCTCTCGACAGTGAATAACTAGCTACCAAAAAAATAAACGTGACCCGCGGTATGAACGGTCGTCACACACCGCTGGACCAACTGCTTCGTCAGAATCAGAATCAGAATCAGAAACTCATTTATTCATTTAGGGTGACAGGCACCTCTTATGACACGTCAAAAACAAACAAAATAAATTAAAGCGAATAACAATTGATATACATGTCAAACAAGATAAAAAATATATGTAAAGTCAAGAATATCACTAAGATAAAACTAAATGTCATAAACTAATGTAAAAAGTATATCAGTAAAATGTCTCTTTTCCCCTTTACAAACTGATAACAAAGAGTAAAAAGAAAAGAAAAAGAGTCATTCTTTGTCATTCACCGGCAAAGTTCCAAAGGCCAATATGATCTGAGAAAAACTTGCCGGAAAAAACTCAGTCGGCTCTTTTAAAAATATCTCAATATTACTATTATAGTAATTAACTGGAACATTGTTCTTCTGTTTATCATTAGTATTGTCAATGAAGTGACGTAACGATTGCGATACGTAGAATGTATGAAGAAACGTGACAGAATGACGGCAGCTATTGTAGCTAGCCCACTTCTCATGACCCTGAAGTATCCAACTCTTAAATTATTATCATACCATGTAATAAAAATCGCTTGCTGAATTTCAAAACAGTATGAAGAGGAGATTTTACACGTACCTTACGTGTAAAATCAGCGAGAGTCTAAATTACAGTGTTTAAGTACCCTCTGGTAGATGATCTATCTTTGAAAGTTACATTGTAGGTACTAGTGATCTGAGGATGTTGTCTATCTACGCTGGAAAGAGGTACTATATGCTGCAATTTTATTAAAACTATTAAATAAAGTACAAGAAAAAGTTGTTCAAAGAAAATTGTGCATTTTATTTTAACATTTAACTCTAAAAATGTCTGTAACCGCCCTTACATCTAATGTGAATACGCCATGTCTTTAAAAGTATAGTGAACTGAATGTGTTGGGCTTAAATTTTCCATGTACCTAAATAGTTATTTTTATGGTTGTTGAAACCATGCATGGATGAACTCCTCTTTTTAATGTGTTTAGATACCTCTTACTAATGTGTGGGTGGTAGGCATACCTAGTAGTTGATAATTCTTTTGTACTTTTAGTTGTTCTTTATAAAAAAATGTGTAGTACTATATTTAGAAAAAAATACAATATTATGAAAACTAATATATAAAGCTGATAAATAGAGAAAAACAGAAAGCGTTAAGATCCTAGGATCATACACGCGGTATGTACTCAGAAATAGGCAAATAAATCGTCGTTTCGTCCTTTCGTTCAACCTCAGTCTAAAACTAAATATTTAATGTAATTTGGCAAAGTAAGAATAGGAACACAAACATTAACTGCATATCGCATTAGATATTATTTTCAACACTGTGACGGTGCTTGCACTCAATTTACCGTTATTTACTTATACATCTCTTTACATATTTACCGGTACTAAAGATACCTAACGATCCGGTTGTAAGTCGGCTTATTGTGGCAAAGAGTTTCCTATTTGCTTGTCGCCAGGTGCACTCGCTGTGAAAATGGGAAAAATTCATTTCATTTTTATCACCGAGGCCGGCCGGTCGCCATTCAGACGTGAGCGCAAGTTGTGAGGCTTAAGCGGAATTAGTTTAAAAAGGAATATTTCGCTGTAACAGAACGATCTCAGGGAAATTAACTTTTCAATGATGTATACTATAGTCCTATTATTTAAAAAAAGTCTTGATTCATTATTAAAATGAAATTAAGTATCTACTTATTTACTCTGAAGTGTACAGCTGGCATCGTTAGCCCTAGCTTAAACCAATGACGTAAAATTTCATGTTATATGTTTTATTTATAAAGTTTTCGAGATAGAATTTTAAGTATGAATTCTTCATTCGATTGATTGAAGATTTCTGATCATCAATCAATCGTCTAATAAACAAGGTCTCTCCAGAAAGAAATTATTGAAAATACGAGGACGCATCCATTTTATTTACCTACATCCGTATTCAGACGCAAATAAATACATCGATATTGTTTTGTTTTATATTTATTCAAAGAAAATTTTAAAATCTGGAATATGAATATTTTTTACAAAGGTGTTATGAAGTGCGTTGTTTTTTGTTCTGTATGTTTATCAAATATGCTGAAATCAAATGTATATTGCGTTTATAACTGAGACCACAGAAAAGTGTTTCGCGCGGTATTTAATGAATGCACCTCGTTTTGACTCTCCATAGTAGGTAAGCGTGAAGTTTTAGCAAATTATTTTTCCTTTTCCATTATTGCTAATATTTTGTGTGGCATCATTTCTCGCAAACTGTTACACGGTGTTCAATCTCGAAAATAATGAAACTATTTTACTTTAAATCTTACCTATTATTTTATTAAATGTTATGTTACTAAAACAGATGTCAATACTCTCTACAGTTCTCGCTGAATATTTCTTGGCGTCAGAGTTTTTAATACATCCTTATTTAGAGTAGTTGAAAGTAATACAGGGATGGAAACAGAGTTTTTCAGTTTGTGAATTAAATGTGGAACGTAATTTCAGGAAGGTATTTCCCCAGATGGATAGACAGAGATTTACACAATAAAAGTCTTGTTTTTCTTTAAATTACATGTTTTAGTGTCTATTGATCATTAGACCAAGAAAAAACCTCATACCACTCCCTGGCAACAGAATTGATTAAAGATGGCATCAGAACCAGCAAAAATATTGGCACCTATTGTACCTCAACGACCTTGACGACTGTCGTATTGGAGCGGAAGAAATAATAAAATTAAAACACCACTCAATTATACGAGTATTCATATCGTGCTCGGTGCCCGTTTTGGCACTGGCACAGACATAAATAAAATGCCGCGTCATGATTTGTTTATTAAGTAACTTTAAAGACTCCATTCTGTCTGTTGTCACTGCCTTATAATAAATTAGGTATCGTTTTATTAGCGTAAGCTTTCACTTTTTCCTGTGCTTATAGGTACATCCGTTCGTAATGTTTGTCATGGTTATCGTGTATTGATAATTAATATCACTTATGGCGTCATTAGGTACTATATGCATATTGTTTTATATTATTTCGCATTGACACATGCTTGTGAAATATATGTTATTTAAAGAAAAATGGAAAGAAAAATTTGAACTGAAGTCCTCAGTATAATTGGAAGAGCGGCTGGACTAGATTCCCAGTAGGCCGCGAGTTCGAGTCTCGCCTGAAGTAAAATTTTTCTTTCCATTTTTCTTTAAATAAAATATATGCATATTACAAAACTATGTGAGTTGATGCATTCTAATGTTTGTTGTTACATATCATGTATATGTACTAGCTGTGCCCGCGACTTCGTCCACGTGAGAAAAAATAGGATTGTTCAGTATCTACCCGGACGAAGTCGTGGGCGCAGCTAGTATAAATGTAGCCTAAGTTACTCCTTATAACATCAGCTATCTGCCAGTGAAAGTCCCGTCAAAATCGGAGACGCTCAAAATTCTATTTATTTGTATGTAGGTATGTATGTATGTATGTATGGAGATAAAAGTAGCCTAAGTTACTCCTTATTACATCAGCTACCTACCCGTGGAAGTCCCATCAAAGTCGGATACCTATACTCCAGTTCTACTTATTTGTATGTAGGTATGTATGTATGTATGGGTGTATGGAGATAAAAGTAGCCTAAGTTACTCCTTATTACATCAGCTACCTACCCGTGGAAGTCCCGTCAAAGTCGGATATACTCCAGTTCTACTTATTTGTATGTATGTATGTATGTATGTATGGATGTATGGAGATAAAAGTAGCCTAAGTTACTCCTTATTACATCAGCTACCTACCCGTGGAAGTCCCGTCAAAGTCGTATATACTCAAATTCTACTTATTTGTACGTAGGTATGTATGTATGTATAGATGTATGGAGATAAAAATAGCCTAAGTTACTCCTTATCACATCAGCTATCTGCCAGTCACGTCAAAATCGGTCCAGCCGTTCCCAAGATTAGCCCCGCCAAACAGACAGAGAGACAGACAGACAAAAATTGTAAAAAATGTTGTTTTGGTATATGTACCGTACTAAGGGTCCTGTTGAAAACCAGCGTCAGGTACCTTTTATATGAAGGTACCTGACGGTATAAGACCTAAAAATTCTGTGAAAATTTTAAGCGTCTACTTGCTACCGTTATTATTATCGAGCAAAAAATATACGAAAAAAAACACGATTATTGTATGCCCCCTTGGACCTCTTAACATTTTCATTTTCTTATTTTTAGTAATTAATTTTGCCTTTATAGTGGTATCAGAAATACATTATTTGTGAAAATGCTAGCTTTCTAGCTATCACTATTTATGAGATACCTACAGGCTGGTGACAGACAGACGGACGGATGGACAGACAGACAGACAGACAGCGGAGGATTAGTAATCCGTAGGGTCCGTTTTTAGCTTTTAGGTACGAAACCTCCTAAAGATAGATAGAACTAAGATACAGAATAGCTTAAAAATATTCGATATAATTCTTTAAATTGACATAACTATTTTATTTCTGAACCGATTCACATGAAACAAACACTAAATGTTAAGTGGAACTTGCCACAATATATTAGTGAGAACTGCAAATCGAATAAGCCGTTTCTGATATAAACGTGCACAAACACACAGACAAACAGACATTTTTCCGGGATAAAAAGTACCCAGTGTTGTGCGCCAAAGGTTAAAGTATAATCATACCAAGTTTCATTGTAATCGGACCCGTAGTTATTCTGTGATGCTTGAACAAACAGACAGACAGACAGACAGACAGACAGACAGACAAAAATTTTTCTAATCACATATTTGTGTTCGGTATCGATCTAGTAACAGCCCCTGGTATTTATTTTTTCAATATTTTTAATGTACAGAATTTACACTTCTACAGTTTTATTATAAGTTCAGATTGCCTCGGTTGTATAGTGGTAGCAGGTCATTACCGCTACATTGAGGTCCCGGCTTCATTAAAGGTTTTTTTTTCATTTGCAAAGATTCACAGGCGATAATGTATCGAGGCTCATGGGTTCGATTCCCGTATCGGGACAAATATTTGCATGGTCTTCGGATATATGTTTGACTGACTGGACTGGGTGTTTGTAAATGTAGGTAATGTTGTGTGTGAACAACGGCGCCCACGACACAGATTAACCTAGTCCACACTAGGTCTTACTAAATCTGTGTCGTAGCCAACGGCTGTGAGTGTATGCGTATTTTATTATTCATAATTATCTCTGCCATCACTTAGGATGCAAGACTGATTTCTCAATGTGATTATTGCAACATTAATTAGATTCAGATAACGACAACAACTTTTACATAAATCTAAAGAAAAGGCAACTCCGTAAAACCTTCCGGAAAGCTCTGGAAAAATAACTTCTCTCATTTCATTAAACAAATCGATGTTATCATTGTAATTTGTAGACCGATTTTCATCTCATCTTACCGATTAGCTCTCGATTCACCCCCGTGGACCAATGGTAATGATCAATTTTATCTCTCCTTTTATCTTCTTTGAAAAGATTATTCTAAATACATTTATTTGTATTTGGATTTATTAATTTGGGAATATCAAAGAGATTGACTTGTTCTGAATTATTTCGTCCGTTTCGTAAATTAAAAGTATTGATTCTGTACATTTATTGAATAAGCTCTACTGGTATGTCTCTAATTTGGTAGTGTTCAGCGCTATCGTGTTCCGGTTTTATGGTAATACTAGCTGTGCCCGCGACTTCGTCCGCGTGAGAGTTTATGATTGTTCAGTATCTACCCGGACGAAGTCGTGTAAGTATAAATGTAGCCTCAGTTACTCCTTATTACAGAAGCTTTCTGCCAGTGTAAGTCCCGTCAAAACCGATCCCGCTATTAGCGGGTCGCGATATTAGCGGGATAAAACAGACAGACAGACAAAAATTGAAAAAAAAATGTTGATTTGGTATATGAACCGTGTATGCACATATGCATTTAGTAAATAGCGGTTATTTTTATATTACAAACAGACACTCTAATTTTATTTATTAGTATAGATATTGATATGGTCCTATAATTTCTAGTGTTGAGGTGAAACGACGTAGGTACCTAGGTCCCGTGGGTGGCGATTACTGGCGATACGTCTGCATTTATGTGCTCCGGTTTTTGCGTTTATATCTATAAACTATAGGCGCAGTATTCAATCACATACAATGTAATCTCATGCTTGTTTGCCACCTTCATGACATACACAAATGTGGGGTTATTCAGAACGATGACATCAATTCTTTGTGTTTTGGTGTATTATCGAAAAACTAAACAATGCGATGACCAGTGTGTATCGACAAACACTCCCACCGATAGTGGACGATAGCCGACTATTGATTTACCGACTATCTCATTACCAAGAAACGGTTAAATATATCAGCGTAGATAGTAATGCTTTTTGTGAGTACCTACCTACACATTGTTATGTAGAGAAAAGTTCCCCGTTTAAAATTTGACTAATATGAAGAAAGCAACGATTTAATTGATTGATTAAACTGCCTCGGTAGCCTAGTGGTAGCAGGCCACTACTACTACGCTGAGGTCCTGGGTTCGATTCCCGGGTAGGGCGTTATCAGAGATAATGGTGTAAAGTCCTTTATCTCTGGTTCTATTGGGATTTTTTCCATTTTCTGGCAATTTCCCAGTACCTCGAAGTTTAGTAATGTGCCCGGCGATATCAACAGGCTCGCCACCTGTTACATGGGCCAAATACTTAACCGGCGAATCGTGGGTGTTTGCATGTATGCTTGAATGCATGCATTTACCTCTGCCTACCCCTTCGGGGATTACAGGCGTGAAGTTACGTTTTCTGATATAACAACGTATGACGAAGCTCAAGCATAGGTTTCGGAAAGCATTCAGTTCACATTGATGGTAATTATTGACGGTGAATACTGTAGCCTGTAGTCATCTAGGTAGACAAAAATCGGAGGATGAAATGTTGATGCGTTCCCTAAGGCCTAAGCTGTTTTGCCTCCGTGACTATTACAACGGGGCTATACATTACCATCCAACCGGTAGATGAATTGATAGTTTTGAACACTACCATTTTGTCGAGCGCGTTTTATAATCTCCCTACAATTAAATGGTAATTTCCATGTTCGGTAAAGTGTGTGGTTCGGTAAAAGCCTCAATAGTGGCAACGTGTCATTATTTCTCTTTTCTGTAGTATTAAAATAAATAACACTAATTGCATGCTTGTTGTTCATTTTAAAAATCTAAAAAACTTTTATGACAAACTGCTTTGAATTATATTATTTGAATACTGAGTGTTCAAATGCAAAGTTTAAAGCACACAACACATTGACGTATTAGGTTCTACCAAATTTGTGTTACTATCGTATTTCACAATGCATAGTTTTCTAATATTCCAATTTGGGAATTGCTTCACGGAACTTGCTCCCACGGTTACACCGGCTTGCGAAGTTTCGATCACAATCTATTTCACCGTTATTGACAAGCTTTTGAACTTGCTCCAATTTTAACCTATTCATATTATTTTATTTCCATGATGTCCCGTTTGGAGATTGCGCAACTTTATACTGCGGTAATTTGATTTCATATTTTTGGCTAGCTGTGTCTCGCAACTTCGTCCGTACGAAAAGCAGCCTTTGTTATTTCTCAGGGTTTAAAATATCTCCATGCGAAATTTCGCAGTCAGCGGTTCCGTTACATACATACAGACAGTAATTTTCACTTTTGTAATATTAGTAGGTATGTCTGCTTAATTTTTTGACTATATAGGTAAAAGTAGCTATGAGTCGGTGGTAGCTTCGCAGTTGAATTCATCATTTTGATATTAATGGTTCATCGTTATGAAAAATGGTTAAATATTCTCTACAAATTTTCTGTTACGTATTTACAAAAAATATAAACCAATATAGAATTTTACTTATGAATATTTTCTTCTCTTACTTATATCCACGGATTCTGACTAACCTTGTATTTTGCGCTTGAGATGTTTTATAGAACCAATATCTCTCAAGATAAGCTCCCCTTGCACCTTTATTTCTTCGATTTATTCATGTCCCCGCATAAATTTCGCTGCGATAAAAGAACTGCTTGATATAAACCTTCATTTTTAGGTTAGTGCTTTGAATGGTTTATAAATATCTATTTATGGTGTGGAAAAAGAATGTAGCTGTATTTCATAGATGTCTATAATGTAGTTTCATGCTACTTTTGTTTGGTTTGTTGCAAGTAACAAGCATTCAGTCCACCCGGCTTTTATTACATCCAGAGAACTTGTGAGAGTACTATGTGAACTTTAAGATGATTACATCAGACTTGTGATTCTCATACCATTAGCATCTTATGTAGGTATTCAATCTAACTAAAACAATATAGTCCCCAATAATTTATGGGAAAATAAAAGAGGCGATATAGGCGGAGTTGGACACCTGGAACTCTACCTAAATTTATACGAAGACTGCTTAAACTATTAAATAATAAGTACCTAATAAATAGTATATTTTATATACAATTTTTCTAATTTATATATTTTTGTTGCAGGTATTTTTTGAAGGCAAATGCGAACCGGTAAGAGATGCGTGACTTACAAATCATTTTATTACACCAAAAATCACAAAACGAATGATAAGCTTTTTTTTTTTTTAAATATTAGGTGGGTAATATCCGGTTACTCGCCGCTTGACCACATGGGCACCTTAAGCCGCCGTAGTAAAAGTTATAATTGACTGATTTCGGGTAAGCTGCATCCCTAACTGTACTTTTAATCATTAACGAAATGTGAACAGAAAGAGAAAAACGCAATTTATTACAATATTTATTACCGCTTGAGTTCGTGAACCGTCTTAATAATAAACGCACTCCAATTCGAATCAATTTAAACCCTATCTTTAAGATAATTTCAAGGGCTTAAAAATAAAATAACACAAGGCAAAATATGATGTCAATAAAAATTTTAGGCATTCAAAATTTGTTTCCCTCAAATTCTATCAGAAAATATTAAATGCGCGAATAAAAGAACGCTTTATGAAAAGGCGTTTCATTCTTGTTTGGCAACGTAACCGCTGTTTTGTCGGCTCGGTGAAATATTTTTTTTGTTGCACCGTCCTTCATTCAGTGCCTCGCCCTGCTGCATTTTTCATTTGAAAGCTGAAACTCGCTTCGCATTCATGCTGCAATATTATCTTGCCTCAATACTTTAAACTTTTACGAACAATGAGATGGCTGTTTTGTCTAAGTCGTTATGGGTAGTTTTTTTTTCGTATAACTCTACAAATTGATATTGTTGAATAAGTTATGCTAAAAATATTAATACTTATTTGTTGTCTTTTTTTGGAAAAAATCGTTAACTGCACTGTATGAGTAAAGTTTGTCTAATAAATCAATGCATTTTTCGTAATTCAGTATAAAAATGGACGTCTGTAACAGATTGTCTGGATTTCTGCTCACTCCGCTAGTCTGAGATCACTAACGCGACAAATGATACGTGGATGATAGGTATTTATGATACTCATATTGGAATTTCATAGTACGTTGCTCTTCATTTTCTCAACATTTTTAAGGCTATACCTATTCGTATTTTGCGAAAATTTTATGGAAAATGTTTCAGTTTAAAGTGTAATTAAGTTTTCAACTGAATTTTCATATCAAAACAGAGGAAAATATATTGAAATAACAAAATTCCGCAAAATTTCAAGTATAAGTCTACCGGCGTTCTTGTCTTCGGTCCACGGCACTAATAATTTAACTACGAAAATTTTATCAACTACACTGGTGAATTTTGAGGTGCCGTGCTTGACCGACGCCTTGAGCGCCTGGAAAACGACTTGCCCAAATCTGGACCTACCGGGTAACCTCTCTTCACAGCGACAGTGGGACGCACCGATCTGCAGCTTGGTACGGAAAAATCTTATAGAAACGTCAACCAACGCTGCGGAGCGAGCCCGTCTTCTGGCGCTTGGAGAGTGGGAATCCGGTCTCTGGTTACAGGCTTTGCCATCACCCAGCATCGGGAAATTGATGGATGATATCACTTTCCGGCTTGCTACTTGCCTCCGCCTAGGCACATCGTGCTGCGCTCCGCATCGCTGCCCCTGTGGTGAAGCCGTCGACCGCCTGGGGCACCATGGTCTCTCCTGCAGTAGAAGTGCCGGCAGATTCACCAGGCACGCCCAATTAAATGACATTCTGCGCCGAGTCCTTTCCACCGCCGGCGTGCCAGCCATATTAGAACCCAACGGCTTGGCACGTGACGATGGAAGGAGACCGGACGGTATGTCATTGATGCCCTGGAAGATGGGTAGGCCTTTGGTGTGGGACGCAACTTGCGTTGACACCTTAGCGCCATCCCATCTTCCAAGCACGGCGTGCTCCGCTGGCACTGCTGCTGCATTTGCGGAGACCCTGAAGCACACAGCGCAAATATAGTACCCTTCCAGGGGACTATATATTTGTGCCTTTCGGGGTCGAAACCCTTGGTCCATGGGGCCCCAGTGCTCGGCTCTTATTCAAAGAGATCGCGAAACGGCTGGTAGACACTTCCCGTGACCAGAGGGCTGGCCAATTTTTAGGTCAAAGAATCAGCATTGCCATCCAATGAGGCAATGCTGCCAGCCTTCTGGGTACCATAACACAGGAAGGCAGTGATGCAGAATTTTAATGAAGATAGACGCTGCAGTATTCATTTACCATCCATGTAAATTGCATTCCACAATCATAACACAAAAAATAAAATAAGTGTATACGTTTGCATAAAAATCTGGGGTTTCTCAATACTGTGCCCCGGTACCAGAAATCCCGAATTCTTATCGCATCCAGATTTAAAAAAAGTAGCCCTTATCCTTCCTAGGGTCTCGAATTATCTCCATTCTAAATATCGTTAAAATTGTTTCAGCCGTTTTGATGTGATAGCGGCACATACATACAGATTGTTTCGCATTTATAATATTAAAGTAGGGATGCCTGTTATATGTAATAGTCTAATTTACTGTGGTCTTCTCCTATTTCCCAACAAAAACGTTGCTCGTGACCCTGTCTAAAGATGCCCCCACAAAGGCATAGTCATTTCCTCCCGCCATAAAGGTTTCGTTGTTTTAATGTCATGCCATAGCGCCGTATCCCCTGGCTTACATACTTAGCTAGGTGCGCAATAACCTTATTAACATTTACCTTACAATACCTTCTAAAAGCTGTAATGTCAGGGGTCTCATGAGAACGGCCATTTTATTTCTAAACGCTCAGTATCAAAGCTCAAAGACTTTTTACGGACTTTGTTGTGTAAAAGGTTTGTTGAGTGTGTTATCTGAATAAATAAATGTCCTAAGTGTGTTTTTTTACGTTCTTAATTCTTAACCGTATCTATATTTTATACTAATACCTGTCTGTGTAAGCTCAAATATTTATATTAGTAGATACTTTACTAATTAAGAGATACTTGATATGTTCTTAGGTTTTCGCGAGCTACACTCACTTACAAACGTCGGGTTGATTTTAAAAATCATTTTAGTTTAATATACGCGAGATAAATCCGTAAAAATAGTTTTAAGAGATACTTTTTATGTCATTGTAAATTGTAGGCATTGTAGCCATTTGTAGCAAACAATGGTGTTAATATCACATTTTATATAAAATCTTGTCACTGCTTAATATTAAAAGAAAAAAAAAACGTATCTTCACGCCTGTAATCTCCGAAGGGGTAGGCAGAGGTAAATGCATGCATTCAATCATACATGCAAACACCCACGACCCGCCGGTTCCGTTTTGGCCCATGAACAGGTGGCGAACCTGTTGCCATCTCCGGGCACATTACCAAACTCCGGGGTACTGGGAAACTTCCAGAAAATGGAAAAATCCCAATAGAAGCAGAGATAAAGGATTTTAAACCGTTAACTCTGATAGTCCCCGACCCGGGAATCGAACCCAGGACCTCCAGCGTAATAGTAGTGGCCTGCTACCACTACGCTACTGAGGCAGTTAAAAGAAAATAGCAAAAAAACATTCACACCTTTTTTGGGAATAGATTTTTTTGTGCCGGCAATTCTAAAACCATCTACAACTCCGGCTTTAACTGTTATTAAATCACGAACAAAATAGAGTTACATTGAAATTTATTATGGAGATGAGTAACAGCACAACAATTAAAGTGTCTTCATATCTAACCAGAGCAGACGTGCCCATAATTATTTCCATTACACATCCGACAACACCTTATTACATACACGATTGCTAAGATTTAGCGTTCGCGCATAGGTATATTAGGGCTGTCAATTCTGTTGCGCTAATTTGTTCTTAATTTACCTAGATTTTTCCTTGGTTTTGAAGGTGCAGGCAACTAGTTCCAAAAATTTAATCAATTTGATATATGTTGATAATTTACATTGGGAGAATTTGATGGTCTTACGGCTAATTAGCCGTCTAAGTACTTCGTAAATTAAATCATTCGTTTTCAAGACTGAGTTAGCACGTGTGGCGGAGCCTACAGCTCTGCCATTTTGAAGTATACTTAAATCTACTATGCCTTTTTTTTTAATGTCACGAAGGTGGCAATCATACATGCAGTTCACATGGATGTTAAATGATGACTGCAGCGTATAGACATCTACGCAAAAGCCAGAGGTCAAAATAGATGTGCCACCCCTTCGACCTTAGTTGTTATGTCCCTGTGTTAGTTATTTCGAACCATACAATAACTATTAACCACGTGACATATCCATATCCCGATTTAACTTACTAGCGAACTTGTTAATGTGAGCCTAGAAATCTTACCATAAATCGACTCCAGGAGCTAAGTCTTCCCTCTCGGGCGAGGCCAAGTGCTCATACTCGAGCGAACGACGCACTAATTGATGACGTTATCGAGCACTCCAAGTTTCGAGCTCGGGCGAACTTTCGGGCTTTCAAATTCCAATTTTAAACTAGTAATGCGATAGGCGCTGCGGGGAAGTTTTATAATAATATTACTCGAGTTATGGATATAGACGTGAGCCTGGCCGTGTTTAGGTACTGGCAATATTGAGATTCTGGCTGAAGAGGCTGTCGTATATCTGGCTCACTTTCTCAGTGAGATTGTGAGGTTGCATTTTATTATTTTATAAATGATATAAGAATTTTTAGGTAGACACAATTTTTTTACTGGTGGTAGAGTTCCAGTCTAGGAGCTGGAAGGCGTAGACACTACCGCATTACTTAATCAATCTGCCGCTAAATGGTAGTGTTCAGCACTATCGTGTTCCGGTTAGACATTACGTACGCCCCCGTAATAACTTATTATAGAGACACATATCAACTAAGGTATCAGGGGTGGCAATGACATTTGCAAAAACATTTTGTTGAACTCTGGTCTTCGTTCCATAGGCTGCAGTCATCACTTAACATCAATGTGAACTGCATGCTTGTTTGCCACTTTCATTACATAAAATAAAAATTGAAACTGAAAGTCCTTTTGTCTGAGATTCGTTATTTGAACTCAGTCATAAATCGGGATGCCGGATTTGCGTATTGTTCGTAGCAGTTTCGGTTTCGGGGAAAAACGGCGGGACAATTAAAAAGGAAAATTTTAATTGTCCATGCATCCCGAGAAGATACTTTTGAGCTTCAAATGGGAATTACAAGGATTTTTTTTTAATGTAATGGAAGTGGCAAACAAGCATGCAGTTCACATTGATGTTAAGTGATGACTGCAGCCTATAGACACCCACATCTAGACCGAGGTCAAAATGCCGATGCGTTACCACTCCTGAGGCCTAAGGTGTTATGCCTCTGTGCCGGAAATTACAAGGCCATACATTAAGGATAAAAGTCACAAGCAATAGCTAGTTAAGAATATAATCATAATTAAAATACCTGCCAAGTGCGTGTTCACGTTCGGGATACGTGCAATATGGGTCTCGTTTACTCGCATAGTCATGATACTTACCTTTTTAAATTCGTTATATATACCTACTTACCTACCTACCTAGTCATAGGGCATAATTCGTAGGACTCAAAAATACCACCGAAAATTACATTTCTACACGTAATATTTCACAAACGGTTTTCTTAATGTAAAACCTTACATGTTTTTCAAAGACCTATGCAATTACACCCCACCCCACTCCGTACCAAGCGCCAAAAATAAAAATACATACCTACTTTTGTTTTAGGGGTAAAAAAATGTTTATCAATATTTTAAAGTACTAAAAGTTTCTAAACTGCGGATAGACGGACACGGCGAAACTACAACAGTTCCTTGTAGACAACGGAACCCTAAAAATGAAAGCTTTCTTTTCAAAACACGCACGAAGAAAAGAATAAGTCATAAAAAAGTAATCATGTTCATGCATTATAGACATTGTTTGGGCGGCGCTGGGCAGGCGGGTTCATCAACCCCTTTAATAACTTCCGCCTGCACTGCTAGCTAGTCGTTAGCATGACTTTAGGGTGCCTAGATAGTCTCTTTAAGTCATTACCTTGATGTCGTCTGAAAAAGAACATTGAGTAATTTATTCCTTTAGGTGTGAACTATGTGAAAGGTATTACCAATCTGTCGATCAATGTGATTACTAATCGAACAAAAGTTCTTTTAATAGGTATTTTTTAGTGTAGCTGAGAAAGAAAAAGATATGAACGGTTTTAAACTTTACTAATTGTTGAGTCGTCTCTCCAAAAATTATATTGAGGTTCATTATCTCAAGTGATAAATCTACGTTAAATGGTACTGCCTTCGGAAAAAAACGCGTTATCTATAGAATTGGTGGATATGCTTGTATCTGTATTAAAGCTGGCGCGACCTATAATGCATTAGAAAAAACCCACTAAGTAAAAAAAATGTGTATGTAGGACTTTTAAGAAACTGGCGGTTCCTATTTGGACTTTAAGAAGATCCAGTAGCAGACCACTTTCATAACATAAAAACATACATGCATCTTGAAAAGAGTGAAATCCTTTAGTGATATTCTTCACTTTACATATATTTTTTATCTGTTTGACATGTATATCAATTGTTATTCACTTTAATTTATTTTGTTTGTTTTTGACATGTCATAAGAGGTGCCTGTCACCCTAAATGAATAAATGAGTTTCTGATTCTGATTCTTTTTGTTGTATCAAAATTTGCGACGCTTGGAATTGCAGACAAGCAATTAAAATTAAATGTGCGTAATACTTTTTGAGATCTCAATACACCATAAAACAAAAACACTTGTTTCAATATATTTATCATACTCAAGTTCGGAAATCCGAATAGCAAAATAATTTATTCATAAGAAACGTACACAAGTTTGTACAAATAATGGCTCACAAGTTGTTAAGTTGGCAGCTTTACTTGGCTCGGGATGTGCTTTCTGACCCAGCAGGATTAACAAGAATATAGTTAACATTCGATTGCCAACTAGGGTAGGAATAAAGGCTTCCGAGAGATTGTATAGTAGGTACGTATTTATGGTCCAATAGCTAGTTAACCTTTTGTGAAAAGTGAATTATTTGTAGAGATGAGTCATAATATGCTAAATACACAATGCCTGATCTAAACTATGGAAGTAACTTTTCTCATCAGATATCCAGATGACGTGACGGGTTGATCCTTTTCAGGCGATGGTTTTTGTACTTGGCATTTTATAATTCATTCCTACAAAAAAATCTAGCTTTACAGGGCCAACGTTACTCGGGGGGTTCAGTATCTCTCCTACTATTAAAGCTTGTGTTTCTGTGACGGTATCTTTATGGTACTCATATAGAGGCCCAAAGCTTTTTGTTTCATATATCTATGTTTCGCAGTGCATTTGCTTCATTTCATGGAAATGCAAGCATATATTTTATGACGTTAAGTGGATAGCAGTAAATATGCTGTTTCAGTTACCCGTAGGTAGTAACCTACTACAAAGGTAGATACGTGACCAGAGAATCTGTGTTGAATGAGGCGGAAGTTTTGCCACTCTGATAGATACATTGCCGTTGCTCCGGACAATATAGTGGTTAACACTACCGGCACTTTGACGCCAGATACATTGACTTAGCGGTAATGCGATGGTACGTAAGTACCATGTACACGTAGTAGATCCACGTAACGTAGTAGAACGTAGGTCCTCGACCTCTGTCACTAGAATTGTACCACTGTAGCGCTGGTCACCATTGAAGGGGAACATAGATTAAGAAATACGGTGATGGACACGTCGCTGCGGCGCCAAGATTTGCCAATACAACTTGTAATACAATCTATACAAATATATAAAATTGGAGTGTCTGTTTGTAATATTAAAATAGCCGCCTTTTCATAGGGTTATACACGGTACATATTCCAAAACAATATTTTTTACAATTTTTGTTTGTCTGTCTGTCTGTTCCGGCTAATCTCGGGAACGGCGGGACCGATTTCGACGGGACTTTCACTGGCAGATAGCTTATATAATAAGGAGTAACTTAGGCTACTTTTATACTAGCTTCGCCCACGACTTCGTCCGGGTAGATACTGAACAATCATAAATTCTCACGCGGACGAAGTCGCGGGGACAGCTAGTAAATAATAACAATGGTAACATTACCAACGTATCTTTAAGCAGTTCAGTATGTAAACCACAAACAGTAACATTGCATAACCTGATAATGTAAAATGATTTTCCTGTAACTCAGTAAAGAGTTGATGTTTTAACTCTCTTATAAGTTTGGAACAAGTTATGTCCTTGGGCAATTTCGGTCGCGGCTTTCAAAGGAATTAACGATTAAAAGGGCAGAGCAAACATTTGGCTTTATTGTAAAATATCACAAGACAGCTGTCAGCCCAGCGAGTGAGGTATTGGTTGCTTGAATGGAACTCAAACACGCCTGTCAATAACTAATATTAGACACAGTTTAGAAAAATCAGCACATCAAAAATAATTTGTCAAATGAGTAGTTCAAGGCTTTTTTCATATAGGTACATTATCACATAATATTGCCATATACATATATTCTGAGTGTATTTGTACGTCTACCTATATTTAATTTTCCGTTGAGAATAGTATGGAATTGATGACATTTTACTGGTGATAGAGTTCACTGTTGAAAATCGAGTTATTGAATCTTTCTGCCGCCAAATGATAGTTTAGCACTATGGTGTTCCGGTTAATGTATGGTCCTGTTATTTCTGTCCCAGAGGCGAAGCAACTTAAGCCTCAGGGACATCCGCATTTCGAACTTAGATTTTTGTCTATAGACCCACTATCCACATGAATTGCATACCTAATTGTTTGTCACGCTCGTTATTTAAAAAACGTACATATTTTTAACTATGTATTGCTGCACTGATGTTTTTTATATATGGGAAGGTAAGCGGGCTCGCTATTACCTTTCAGAAGCTCTGAAACTTTAAGAGGATTCTGTCAAATATGTTCGTATATTAGACAGACTAAGTTTGAAGGAAAGTTTCTGTTTCCGCTTTGATCTTTGGAAATATTCGGGTTTTCACTTCAATTTAACATTTTACCCAAGTATGCACCAAATAACGAAGACAATAACTTGGTATTATGATGCCTGTTGCCATTGCGAAATTATTTTTAAAGGTTATTCAAAGCTAAAAATATCTGTCTATCGTCTTATCCATAACCTTCCGTTTTGTTTCGCCACAGTGGGGTAAAAAAAAAAGTTTGTTTATTCTTGTCAAACACAAACTCTCGATGTACATTTTCATTCTGATATTTAATTTGTCTTTCACGGTATTTATTTTTATGGTACGAGAAAAATCGTATTTGGTAAAATTCATCCTTGTAGAAAGTCCGCAAGAATAATTTCTACAATGTAGGTACCATTATTATATATTCTCTGAATGTACGAAAAGTCGCAGTTGCGAAAACCTGCGAAAATGTTAAAATTCATCGTCCTTATTTATATCTCATAACTTCTAATCTCTCAAACCCATATTGAAATAACGTTTATTCTATGACGAGTTATCAAAAAGATCCGTCCATTTGTATTCTTCCAAACCTACACAGTCGAATTAAACTCTGACGCCTGCAACTAGGAATGTACGTACCTATATCAAACTAATAATGCTCTTGTAATGAAGCTTGGGATTGATTGAATCCATTGTCAATCGAAGACTAAAATTCAATTCCACGACCTACATCGGTCCGCAATACGATGCTTGTTCCGCCCCGCCCAAAGCAATGCAATGCAGATTATTTCAAATTTGCCTACGTTAATTCAAACCTTACGTACCATGAAATAAAACACAAAATCTAAAGCGCAACCTCTCACGGCTCCTACGCTATGAAGATGTTATTAAATGCACCGAACTGTATGGGCTCGATTCAAATAATTTCAGAGTTCACGCGAGTTACTGTTGTTCATTACATAGAAATACGATACTTTAATTAAATTTCGCCTAAAACCCGATAACAGGGAAAGCACTAAAATGAAACAACATTTATTAAAATGCAAATCATTAAACAAACATTTAAATAACACGCTTGGCTGGTCCCTTATAAAGACCAAACCTGTTTCAATCATACTTGTAATAGGACATCTCTCACACATGGAAATTATGGGAACTTAAGGCCATTGTGTTGTTAGCTGATCCATAAATCCAACACGTAGATAACCGAAGCAATTTCCTCGAGATGTGAAAATCATCTTCTTTCTCACGCGAACCACAATTGTTCCGCTCACTGATTCTGATTTCTATGCTCGATTATGTTATTTTAGATAAGTTAGTGACCGTTACTGGATCACGTAATTTTTTATGTGGGGACGTTATCTTTACCGCGAAAACTCGCCGTGTCTCAGCGTTTGTACTAAAGATGTTAAATAAATTCGAAGTTGATAATTGTGCACGAAAAAGGACGAGTAGAATATTCGCTGCTTAAATATGCACGTACCATGATCTTATATAGGTATGTCAAATATTTCCTACCACTTTGAGAAGTACGAGTACCTACTCGTAAATACCTATTTATAGAGAGATAGAAAGAGTAGGTGTAGGAACAATATGGTTTATTCTTTTAATTTACGAAAGTAGAGAATTAAATTTTCACCTACGCGCATGTCGTAAGTATATTTATTTTCTATAGATTGTTGAGAATGGTCTTTAAAAAGATCGTAGGTATCAATAACAATTTGTGTGTTCTCTATTTGTTTTGCTTCACGACTATATTTCGAATAGGCGTTAGATTGAATTTGATCGGCTCGGCTCGGATTGACGGTGGATTTTTTTGTTTTTTTTCGGCCAGACCGCGAATTTTATGGGTTGATTGAATTCTATGTAGGTACAACTTTTTGTCGGGCACTGAAGCGAGAACACTTTTGAAATATGATATTTTTGTGGAAACCTATGTACGGATTTTAAAGTCAACATTCATTATACGCATTTGCGTTTGTAAACGAATATAAGGTAAAGTACTAAATCTCTTAGAATCTAAATTAATTATATTCCATAAACAATAAGGTCTTTATTATATATATATTTTTTTCATTTTAGTCATTAAATAAACGGTAATTCTCCATCATTGTCGTTAGTTATTTGTATTGGAATCAAAATGTTTTGAATTCTTTAAAAATAATCTTTATTGTGTTAATAAATATGATAAATTGTGATTTACGTTATATCTACTTATGGAGACAAGTGTGCTATCATCATCGCATATTGTTATCAGTTACCGTAACTTACGTTGCAAATAAATTTTAACTAAATACACCATTTATAGACAAGACAACTTGTCGTAGTTTAATCTACAGTTACATTTTTAGATAAAACTCAATCAATAACTGTAGAAATATAGAATTCACAGAACCCTTAAAATATACCTACTTTTTTTACTATGGCCGTCATTTGTAATATAAATCAAGCCCATTTATATTATCGGATAAAACTAGAATTACACCAACAAAATTCTTATTTTATGGTTTATACAGACTAACTTACTAAATAACACACACTTCTCTTTTTCATTTGCGTAATTATTTTCCTCGTGATTATGTCGAAGAAAATCTGGTTTTACGTGGACATTTTTGACTGACATTGTTAACTGATATCGATCGTCTTTAGCCCCTTTCATACGAAAAGCTTGACGAATCGTACCGTGTGGACACAATATTATTGGCCTCGTAAAATATGCCGTAAACAATAAGTTTACGACGTATTAGGATCTCTGTGTAACCAATAACCAATTAGTTAGGGTGTTTGTGTTTCATGCTGTGAAGAAGGTTTTGAAAATAGTCAACGAGTGCTTAAAATAATAGAGCCGATAAGACTTCACATAAAATTGCACAGAGCTGCATTTCAATAATGGTAATCTAAGTATATAATCTAATTTTAAACTGAAACTACTATTTAAATGTGTGAATCTAATAAATCGTTTAAAGCTTGTCGCACAATCTAAATTGAATAGATAATCAGAGTAAGTATTCTTAATGAAAATAAATTCTTGTTCGTATGAGTATGAAAATACATGTGGTGTAATGCCGGGACTTTTCTGGAACGAGATATTCATAGTATAATTTATGTTGTATTACGTATTAAAATTTGTTATCACAATTCATATCTAAGTCACGCATGCATAAAAAATATGATGATTACATCCAGCGTGGTTAATATTTTAAATGATTATTCTTTTTTTGAATAATGCTTGTTAGCATTGATAAAATCATGATGAATTAACCAAATTTTGAAAAGTTTTTGTGAATTATATTAGTACTTTCAAAAGTACCTACGTTTGGTGTCTTCAGGAAAGGTTTTTTGGTAATGTCTTTAACATTAACCATAATTTAGAACGATTGTTAATTGATTGCACTTACAATGTACTAACTCTATGCACCTCAAAAGATAGCAAAGAATTTGCTTTTCACGTCCTCAAGCGTGGTTTTATCTTTTTTGGTCGCTAAACTGTGTCATATAACAGTTTCTGTCGTGGTCTCATGGCCACATTCACATAGGTACATACATGCGTAAATACTTGTGTATGTTATTGGGGACGCACAATACTCATTTACAATCAGACACTGTTAAAAAAAAAATCGTAATGAAAATCTAATCTCGGCTGATTTGGGCTGTTTGGCCCACGCATGATATTTTTTTTTATGTAATGGAAGTGGCAACCAAGCATGCAGTTCACATTGATGTTAAGTGATGACTTCAGCCTATAGACACCCACACAAAGACCGAAGTCAAAATGCATATGCGTTACCACTCCTGAGGCCTAAGATGTTATGCCTCTGTGTCAGAAATTACAGGTGCATACATTACCAACTGACCGGAACACGATAGTGGTGAACACTACCATTTAGCGGCAAGTATATTAGGTAATGCGGTGGTGCCTTCACCCGCGAGCTCCGTCACTGGAGCTCTACCACCAGTAAAAAATAATGAATTTAAAGTCAATTTACTCCTTCAAAAAATAAAGCGGTAATGAGAATATTCGTGAGCTTTGTAGTTAATTGTAGTTCCGTCGTCAAATTAACAATACCAATACAATTTCGCTCTAACTCACCCATCTAAAACTGTTATGAACACTACATCGATGGACAACTATGTTGGCATAGTTAACGAAACTCGATTCTACGTTTACGAATTTCAGACTTCGATTTCAAACTCTGGAAACGATTAAGGTATAGAGTTACGGAATGTTTTTATTAATTAAATAGTCAACGTAATTGAAGCTGAACAAAGATTAAAGGATCTTTTATCCGTCGAAGAAAGGAATAAATATTGAACTACAAGCTGATTACCTGTTTTGTGGAGGTGGTGCGAATTAGTTATAAGTAGAATTCCATCTTTATATTATTTTTGGTCGTATTAAGTCCTCTTCTTTGTACGTGTAGGTTATACAGTTTCAAACCGTTAGCTTATTATATGGTAAGATTTATTTTTTTAATTTACCGAACCATAGGCACATTCGTAGGTTCATAATGGCATTCAGGAGAGGCACGGCGCATGCAAAATTAGCACTGGCGCATTTTTGTACAGCACAATGATGCAATCTCCGAGCACAGTATACTCTTTGTGCGTACCCCTGTTCACAATTATGAACTTTTTGAATAAACCCAGATTCACTTTGGCTTGTATCTGGAAGTGGTTCATTACGCGACGTGTGTTTTAATGATACCGACTCTGGGACACAAAATACGAGGTTTTTTCACGACTACAGCAAGATGGCGGATTAATGAGGTTGTTACTGATAATCTATTTTTGGAGCGGGTATATTTAAATGTTAGATAAATGCGTCATATCCGTTTATATCTTGAGAAAGATGCGATCAAACAACGTTTCCTCGGAAGCGAACAATCGTTGGAAGTAAATCTCTCAAGGAGGTTGCATTCATATTTTATGGGAAAAAAATTACAACAATGTTCACAACTTTTACAGACATAAGTACCTCTTCTATTCAGAGAGTATTTTCAATCACAGTGAATTAAGATTTTAAGAATTTGCGCTCAATATCACGCAAGTTAATTACGTAGGTACGTATTCTTTTGAGAATTGTGGCTAACAGTCAAAATACCTATATCGATTTCTTGTGGGAATTTAATATTTAATTAGTTTATTAGTTATTAGGTAGTGTGTGGTAGTTATTAGGCTTTAGAAGCTTATGTGAGGTATCAAGTAGATACTACATGAACAAATTTATGGGAACTTTACTTTCCACTACTACTTTCATACTGAATATTATTACTATATTATTACTTTAATATTATGATTTTGTATATAGGTTCAACCCGACTTTATACTTTATGCGCCTGATGAAGAATATCATTGGCTACCATGCAAGATGCATTTCTCAGATGTGAAATCTTCCTAAAAATTAAAATGTTTTAATAAATTTGTTGACGACAAAGTATTGGCTTTATTTTTTTTTTATATCAAAAACATTAAAACGACGTGTCATAAATAACTAAAAAGAGCTAGACATAGTTCACCAGATCGCATAAACTATACAAAATACAGCCAACATTGTATCGAGATACCATCCGTGGGAGGTTTACCCACTCACCTCAAGACTGAATGGAGCATATTTCTTGTACGTCAGTGATGAAAACAATGGATAATTTCCTAGTGTAACGCGTTATTAGCCCGCTTGGTACACAATGCGTTTTGTTTATAATAACGTACCGAAGAGAAGCACGCGTACTATAGATTTCGAAATACTTGATTATTATCAATGAGTTATGGCTTGTGAATTGGTTGGTGTTTATGTGTTTTAGAAATGGTGCGAAGATAAATTGAATATTGTAATGTTTAGATTCTTTTTGCAGACTTTTGCAGGTTAATTGTGGATGGAACATTGGAAGATGTCAAGTCGTTTGTCTCAAAAACAAAAACTCAAAAGCTCGTCAAAATTTGTAATTGCTGTTTTGTATTTTTCGCAATAACATATGCGAGTAATTTTTATCTAGATAAACTGAAAAGAGAAATTGAATTTGGATAGGATTTGAACCATAGATTGATAAAGTAGATGATAAATCTATGATTTGAACGTTCCTACTACTAACCCACCTAAGTAACTACTCGTACCTACTTAACTTTATTAATCAGGTACCTATTAATTATCAAATGAAATTTTCAAGATTTTTGAAAACCATTCATACTCGTACAGGTACAATTCTGTGTTGCCTCATTTATAAAAACCTTTTCTTATCACTAACTTAAAGGAGTATTTAAAATTTATTAACGTCACCAGAGTCAGTCTGTAGTAAATTTGAACGTACTTGTTAATAACTTCAAGAAATCTATAGCCGTAAGTAAATAGATAGGTATCTAATTTACCTACGGCTTCTTTTTTGCTCTAATAAGCAAAAAAGATTTTCGCTCCGGCCTACTTGACATCACCGTAAATTATAATACAAAAAAACTGTTTAAAAAATTTTACAAAGACGTTAAAAAAGGGGTCGCATTACCGAGCTATTAGAGATAAAGGAATGACTGTGGTCGCTAACAAACAGGCCTAGGATGGAATTTATAAAAAAAAGTAGGTACGAAATGATTAAAGATTGCAATGCTCATTTACCGCTTCGATAAACGCAATTACGGACGAATTTCGCCTCTCTTTGCGCTCCCATTCGCCTCTGCTATAGGGTTGGTGATGATGATGATTGTTATGTATTATTCGATTTATTTGACCTAAAAATCGATTCTTTTAGTAGCACTATTGTGCTGGATCGATCCAGGGGATTATTGATATTTCACCCTAGAAAATTTCTTAAAAAACAAGATTCCTTTCCTCCAATATCAACGATAAATATAAGTATTACCTTACCCAACTAAAGTGAAATAAATGACAAGGTGTTCACCAAGAAAACTGTTTTTATTGTCTTTTGTGTTTTCCACGATGTGTACCTACTACATATACGAAATTAATAATACCAATTTCAGGACGCAAATCGAACACGTCAATGTTTCTTCCGTTGATTGATGAATCGATTTCGAATTTAAATCGATTAAAAATAATGTTTTTTATTTTCGGAAATAATTCGCCATCCTTATTTTGCATCTCTCTGAATCACGAAATTTTACTTCACACAAATTATGTCGATGCGATCTCATTTGGTGTAATGTGCGTCGTTGTCGTTGTTCTTATGGCATCTTAGGATGATCTGATAAGTCTGTGGGGGCCCTTAAGTTGATAAGACGCGAATTTACACGTGGGAGTAATGAAATCTGCGGATTTGGGCTTGCATTTAGATTTAAGATAATTCTCTTTAGCTTTATCGTTATGATAATAGTTATACAAACGTTTCGCCGGGTTTTTCCACATAAAACTTTTTATTGATATTTTTTATGTAATGATGGTTGCAAATAAGCATGCAGCTAAAATTGATGGTAAGTGAATGCTGCAACCTATAGTATTAGTGAGATCTACACAAAAACTGGAGGTGAGATGCGTACCCTATAATGAGTATACACTACCCCCTGAAGCCGAAGTTCTTTGCCTCTCTGTGTTATAGTTAATACGGATATTACCATATTACCATTTACCTGGAACACGATGGGAGAGGGGTGTTAGGTAATGCGGTGGCCAACGATTGAAATCCTTTATCTCTTGATCTATTGGGATTTTTCAATTTTCTGAAAGTCTCCCAATACCTGATAATGTGAATGGTCATGTCAGACTCGCCGCCTCTTACATGGGGCCAAAACGAAACCGTCGAATCGTGGGTGTTTGCATGTATGCTTGGTGCATTAACCGGTACCTTACCGTTCGGGGATTACAGGCGGGAAGTTACGTAGACAAAACAGTTAGCGCAATATAATGTGAAAATACGTACCTATCAAATGATGATTTCGATCAATTTGATACTTCATGGAGTTCATGGATAAGTTGTTGTGACATCGGCTAACCGCACACCGCAGGTTCAATCAGTCTAGACTTGACTATAATACATGTGTGGTATATGAATTTATTAATATCACACCTATATTTGTCCCAAAAAAATATTTGAATATACATTTTAGTGCATAGAACTTTATTTATTATTTTCACTGGCGGTAGAGGTGTAACTATCGTATTTCCTAATCGACATAGGAAAAGCCTACATTTACATGTCATGTGTAGTGTATTCCGGTCAGGGGTGCGACCGCCTATCGACATTGCTATTGTCGTTGTCATTGCTGCCAAATTTTCATGTCGATTTTTGCTTTAAATAAATAACAATAATAGAAATAATCTACCATTATCGCTTGTTTCTCACCTACAAAAGCAAGAAAACGATCAGATTATCACTACTGCTTTTAAAGGAGCTACAAATCGACATGAAAATTTGACAGCAATGACAACGACAATAGGAATGTCGATAGGCGGTCGCACGCCAGGTGACAATATTCCACGAATAACGGCTTAGACCTCAGGACGTCAGGATTGGCACTTACATTGAAATCTCTGGTTTTAATGTAGATATAGGCTAAAGTACGAGTACCTATCTATTTACATAACATCTGCTCTTGTGAACAGATTAAAATTTAATAAATAAATGTAAATTTAACAGTATTCAATACTATTCAATATTAGTTTTAACAGCCTTATTAGCAAGTTCAGGTTATAAATAAAATCTTTAAGCATTTGTTTTCAACGATCATGGCATATTTTTCATCGCATATTCAATCTATTTACAGTACGTATCCAACTCTCGTTTAATGCATATTCATCTGTTTTGTATAAACATTACTCTAAACTCGACTTTCAGTTTACCTTCCCTCGAACCATTTCAAGTGTCATTCACTGTAAATGCGAAGTTAAAATAATGTTCCATTCGAAACAGTAGACTTCATACACCTTTATCTCGGGGTGGAGTAGATTGTGGTGAAAAAATACGGTGGGCTTTTCCATTATTACCCGCCTACTGCATTTGTGGGCCGAAACTATAATTATGATAAATACTTATTCGAAGGTCGAATGGATACACTTTCGGTAGACAGCAGTTGCCAGCACGCATAGATAGTAAAATAAATAAAAAATACGTTAACACGCAGCCCCACACTAAGTATATACCTGTGTCCTCCCGGTACAGGAATCGAAACCGTGAGCCTCCGCTGGACCAACGGGCTCGTCAATTCTTATTATCGTCAAATATTGTTTGAATGTTGATTCAAAAAAATAAAAACATTACTCTTTGTTTTTGTTAAATATTGTGAATAAACGTACTTTTAAGATCTTCTTGTTCCAAATGAAACAGAAAACTATATATGATATTGTCATATAAAATCAATTACATATATTATATTGATAATATTAAGCATATTATTATTATTTATTTATTTTTATTTTTTTTATGTAATGGAAGTGGCAAACAAGCATGCAGTTCACATTGATGTTAAGTGATGACTGCAGCCTATAGACACCCACATGAAGACCAAGGCCAAATGCAGATGCGTTACCACCCCTGAGGCCTAAGGTGTTATGCCTCTGTGCCGGAAATTACAGGGCCGTACATTAAATTTAGTAAAGGTACCTCTAAAAAGGTAGGTAAAACCTTGAGAAACCTATCGCATCAATGAATGTTGGATACATTTACAGTTATACCTATCTCAATTATTAAATTCAGTATTGTAATATTTAATTTTAAGGCGACCTGAGACAGGCAATGAACATAGTCATGCATGCATAGACATTAGCAACGTAATAGTCGTTTCAGTTGATAATCATAGTCGGATAAAAAATAACGAGTCTGGCAAAACGCCATGCGATACCGTCCGCAAGCTCATGCCGTGTGTACACGTTAGTACAGCAATATTGTTACATCTGCCGAACAATAGCACGCGTATACTCCCCCCGTTGTTAAATGAACACAGGGAAACCCGTTTGAGATCCTAGTTTATGTTAACGTTCGTTTGTCGTACAGTTGCATGATCACGTTCCATTTTCAAAATTCAATTTCCCATCTTGTTCACAACGACCTAGTTACATTGTGGTGCCGACTGACACGTTTGCTTGAGACGCTAACAAGTGGTATCATTTCGTTTGAATAACATTGAGTGGTAAGTACTTGTTTGTTGCCTAATGTACGGTTTTATTTACAAATCGATTGTATTTTCCCACCAAGAAACGTTAGTATAGTATACTTATAAGGTATTGAACTTTACAATGATTCTTATTGTTAACTGTTTTTCATTTGTCTATGATATTTCATGGACTATCACATTCATAGTATTCAGTTCCATAAACCACCGTATCAACTTTGTTACCTTCTAGTATCAGATCAATCTTGTAAGAGATCAAAGTACCTGTAGGGGAGACCTAGGATGGTTGTGACAATTTTTACTTTAATGGCCATATCTCGCTCAAGAAACATTTTACAGTTATGAACTATGTTAATGAATGTAGCACCATTCCTTCTCGTTGCAAAATAATCAACAAAATTAATTGAAGTATCAAAGTTTCTGAGAAAATCAACAAAAACAAAGACAACTCCCTCTGTCACAACTCTCCTATCACCGAGGTAAGTTGTGACAGGGACCGAGATAAGTTGTGACAGCTTTTTATTTAGATTGTTTTATTAAATAGAAGGACCATTATAGATAATACAAATAAAACAAACAATTTCATTTGCAAAAAAGTACTGAAAATCATCTTTTAGTTCATTAAATACCAAAAAAAAACGTAACACTCGTAACAAGAAATAATACCTTATAAGTATCTAATATATGGCACTATTTTGAGTTAATCACATTATTATCCGTCAAAAATCTTCATTTAATCTCATAGACAATTATGGCAAACGTATTGCAACTTGTCTCCAGTAGGTACAATCTACATGTGATTAGTCTTTGCATTCTAGGCATTGGGCCCACTGCTTATTTATATTTTCGATCTGATGTTTTCAAATAGTCACTTATTATAGTCCTCTTATAAATGGTATAACCCATTGATGCAGCCTAGCCTTGCCTTGCTTGATAAGCGTGTTTCTTCTTAATATATCTTGACAGAGACATGTAGTTAAGATTGTAAGAGGACACACGCGACATCTCTTGGACATTTATCTCGTATCGTTACGTAACCTCTTCAAATTCCATTATCCATTACTCATCAGTCGTTCTTGTATATTTATTCAGCATTCTGTAACTAAGAACGCAGCCTTTTAGCATGCAACACATCGCGAAAAATGAAGTCAGATAGGAGAGTTGGCAGACAGGCTGTCACTACTCGCCTAGATGCTCAAAATTATGACTTGGTCCAAATAATAATTCATATTTTGTAGACACGAAATAAACAAAAAAGATTGATGCAACATTTTGAGTCTTGAATAACCACACAATTTAAGAAAATATAAAGCAACAATCAACAAGTAATAGGGCATGATATAAATTTGATCAAGTTTTCAAAGAAAAACTTACTTTTCGCATATTTTTTCACGCAGATGCCATAATTTGATAACCGCTTCTTGTAAGACGCCAAAGAGTACTAAGTCAAGTAGCGCATCTCTCAAGTCGCAAACTAGCGTTGAAACCAGCTCGCTAACGATTATAGGTAGGGAGAAATCGTCTTTGTCACAACTTACCTTTGTCACAACTCTCCTCGGTCTCCCCTATTGTTATATTGAAAATGATGATGCGTATTTTTATAAATCCATAATTTCCTCATTTTACAACTTACACGCGTTTGAACTTACGCTTATCTTTTATCGTGCAATGTTTGAAATTAGATAAAATGGTTTGGCTTTATTTAACGCTGACATGTGACTACGAAAACGTGATTCATTTATCTACTGAACATACCAATCTGTGTAGTAATGAAGTAATATATTGTAAAAGCTCCTGTTGATTTTTATTTTTTCTTTCATGGTTTTTAAGATTCGAAGTAGCTCCAGAGAACCCCATTTTGGGCAGGTTTTAACTTCGAGTATCAGAAGCACGTTTGTTGATTGTTTGTATTTCTACCGTTCAGTAATCTGTTCCGATAAAAAAAAAGGAAAAGTCTTCAGTAGTCCAAAGTCATTTTAGTAACTACAACTAAAATCAGTATTTAACTTTAATAGAAATACATTCTATATAGAATTTCTATTAAAGTTTAATACTGATTTTAAGATTTATCTTCCACTAGCTGTTGCCCGCGGCTTCGACCGCGTGGATGTCGTTTTATAAATTAAAGGCTTATGTTCTTTCTTAAAGTCATCTCTGTACCAAATTTCATTAAAACTAGTCGTTTGGATGTTTGGACGTGGTAGGTGAAAAGGTAACAGACGGACAGAGTTACTTTCGCATTTATAATATTAGATTATTATATTATAAGGGAAGTAGGGATTGAAAACGTTTTATAATTGTTTTAACATTTTTTGATATAGGTATCAGCGTTTATTTTTCGAACATAAAAATATGTTTCACTCGGGCACGTTTGCGTTTAAACGGATAAATTCCGTAATTGTATATCGCAGTGCAAATAGCAAGCATATGCTGTTTTAAATATTATGAATTCTATATACACTTGATTCAATACAAAGTTCTGCACAAATAATCGTTTTATTTACTTCGATATCGAGAAAATGCTATTCATAGGAAATTATAGCACAGTTTCAAAGTTTAAAAATACGATGCTTCCAAGTATTTCAAATGTAACTATTTCAGGATATTCCCTATACGTTTCTCGCGTTGCTTTCAATAGATGTTGTCTTCACGAAAATAGTTTCAGTGGAAATTTTAACGGCGACTACAGTCTTCTGTGTGAACGATTTCTCGTATCCACATCAAAGCAATTTACTTTCGATCGCAAACCAATCATGGCGTTCAACTTCCCAATACTGTCGCCATGTTTTATACCAAACACCGGTCATGTGTCGCCGCTACGTTGGGTTCTTTTTCTCCAAGCACATTTTATATGTAGTTATGTAAGACGTAAAGATACATACATATGTATCTTCACGCCAAGTCCGTTACGCAGTAGGCAGAGAGTGAGGTCAACTATAACTCGTTAACTTGTAAAGGTTGCTTTAACGACACCTCATATCATAAGGTATGCAAGAATAGCAGGAATGAGAAAATACTCTGCGTGTTGATGAGGTACCCAATAGGGAAATGGCCGGTCGACAAATCGACGAATAAAATCTATATTTGATTGATTTTCGATACGCGGCGACTCCCTAACTAAACGTTATTATTTTCCACTTTGTTGGCGTGGGTTACGTATCTCCAAGTAGGTGCATGTTATTAGGTGGTCGGGTTGAAGCCTGATGGGGATCGGGATGAAGCCTGGTTTACTTAATATTTTAAAGACCTCTTCAACAACATCTAATACCCTGAGATATGCGAGAAAAATGGGGATGAAAGTATCCCCAAATTGCGTGTAGATGATATACCTACATACTTACCCAATTTAAAAAAAAATGACTTACCACTTTGACAGCTTATCTGACATAGGTACCTATGTATCATCATCTCTATCACATAAGCCGACAGACGTCCACTTCTGCACAAAAGCCCCCAAAGAATACGTACAACATGGTTGTGCGTGGCAATAGTAGGTATACGGGCTCCTTGTAGATTACGGAACCATATAAATCCCGTTATCAAAGTAAACAGTTTTTGACGTGACTTTACTGTTGCCGTCATTATAATCTGTTGATCATATTTAAACATATTCGGGTTTACTCACAGCCTTATCTCACATCTCATTATTCTGTAACGTTATTTTGTTTGATTAATATTCTGTGTGATATGTGCACAACATTCATAGACATATCCCAGCCCTTGAGACAACATTGGATCACGTTTTTTCCATATTAAAGGGTACCTTAATGCTGGGACTAAGATTTGTGTATTAATATAGGCTTTAAGTCTTCAGAAAACCGCTAACTATAGATCTTAATTACATAGTTTTCATCAAAATGAAGACGTATTTTAGGCAATGACAACTACGAGTTAGTTAAAAACCATCGAAGAAAAAAAATAAAATAAAAGTGATTCGACATATTCGCAAATTTCATGATTTTTTGCTTTTAGGTAGTCAGAGGTTAGTGCCACGTTTGGTGATGTAAATTAAAAAACATCGACTTGTTTCGCACATCCACAACTTAATTAAATACCTTGTTTAATTAAACAACATTTACAACTGCTGTTTATTACTTAACGCTTGCTCAACGACACCTTCGTTACAATGAAATCCCACATACATAAATATCCGCATAATAAATTAACGCACATGTTAATAAAACAAAGCAGAAGAGATATACCTAAACTTTTTATTTTGCTATTAACTATCGACGTTTTCAATTAACAATATCGACAGAAAGATAACCTGCAAAAGTTTTACAGTAATTTTAGTTTGATCACGTATCAAACAAAAATAAAATATTCCGCTAAAAATCGATCATCCGACCGAGAACGTTGTGCAAGCAAAAATCTGATAGCGAAAATTAAATAGATGGTAGGCAAATTGAAATTTTCAGGGATGCGTCATAAACATAAGTACAAACAAGAGAGGTAGGTTCGTTTGTTCCAATAAGCAAATGGATGTTCTACATTTGCTAAATTAAATGCTGCGCTACCAATTGTTCTTTGTTATTTGTCATAAAATACCTTTTGATAGTAGGTGTAGAAGGATGGTTTGTAATGATCAATGGCCAAAATATTGTTCAATACTTTGGAAAGTAGCTGTTTACTTTGACTTCAGGTCGAATAACTATAATTTAAGGACAAAAGATAAAAGTTTATTGAGAAATATAAATCTTTCCAATTTTAGGCCAAAAGGCATAGCCCCAGGACTGGCAGTTAACGCATTTACATACATTGAAATTTCTCTCTGATTTTTTATTTATAGGTATTAGGTACTTACCATCGATGTGAACTGTATGTATGTGTGCCACTTGATGATCTAAAATATAGTTAGACATAGACTTATTTATTGATGGTTGATCTAGAATTAATTGGTGTTCAGCCCTTTTGTGTGTACGTAAGGTAGGTAGATGATAATGTTAATATCCATAATTTCTATCAGAGAGGCGTTATAGAGGAATAAGATATATAGGTACATTCTTAGGAGTTACGTATCTATATTTAAGGAATTCTTCAGATTCACAGACAGAGAGATGACATTCATCTTAATGTAAGTTACAGCTTTATTGCTGTATTCCCTTACCATCAATTTGAACTGTGTACTTGTTACCTACTTTCATGTCAAAAAAGTACTTTCCTTCTCAATTTTAGTGTGAATAAATTATTTGTCAGTGCTTTTTTGTGTAATCTGATGTAACCTACATTGTCAGTTAGGAAATTAGCGGACATAATGCAGGTGATAATATCATTTATCACGATGAACCGTGATTGTACTGTTTTGTTTTAAATCATTCATTCATTGGTCACATTTAATCCAATGAATGTCCGTAACACAAAAACGTGCAAACGATTCAGTTAATTGACATTCCATTTTAAAAATAGAGAGAACGGATTTCTAAATATATCCACTATTTCTATTGGTTAAAGTTAGAAATAAGTAATTGAAGTCATAAAAAAATAATAGTTATTATTTGCTGAGATTATTTGTATTTTCTCTTATATTTTTTATTGATCCTTGTAATGTACGTAGGTACGTACATTACAAGGATCAATATGTATGATTGAATTGTTAAATAATATTTACATCCTTATGAGACTACTTAAGTTTATGTTAAAAAATGTGTTATCTATTTTTGTAGGTCAGACGAATTCTTGAACGTTGTATCAAACGCATACACCTGAAAAACATAACCCTCCTTTTGTTGCAGTCGGGTAAATACCTTAATCGTCAAATTCTGTGTTCGTTCGTTGCATATACATAATTATTCTATGGTTGAGTTCCTGTTTGCCAGTTCGAGACATTAAAAAAAACTGTTTTTAATGTCTCGAACTGGCAAACAGACATATCTAAGCTTAAAGATAGCTTAGCCTAAGCTAAACTTAAGCTAAGCTAAGCTTAAATTACAGGATTTTATTACCACCTGACCGGAACATGACAGTGCTGAACACTACCATTTAGCGGCAAGTATAAATTAGGTAATGCGGTGGTGCCTACGCCCACGAGCTCCGTCACTGGAGCTTTACCAAACAAGAGGCTGCGTAACTACTACCACCAGTTAAATGTATAAAAAGCAGTGCTTATTGAATCTGATTCAAAGAAAAAAACTTTAAATCACCCATAATAATGAAAAGTTGAATAAAAATATTATCCACTGGAAACTTAATTAATCAGTTCTTCATTAAGATTCGTTTGTGCCCTATTTATATCGTGCAAAGTTCATTAGATTAATTAATGAAATTCTTACAGTCGAGGTGAACCGCGTGCGAAGAATTTGTTTGCTTTAGACTTTTAATTAATTAATCTTAAAGCCACCGTAGATAATTTCTGTCTACATGTCCAAACGCTTTTAGAGCCAAATTAGATGTAAATATATGTATAAAGAAACGCTTTTTCAGTGTTAAGAACGATTGTTTTTTTATTAGTATGAATGTGGCAAACAATCATACAACTCACATACTTAGTAGATATACTATATTGTAGTCTTTAAATATCTGCTTACTAAAAACAGAGATTTCAATGCTGATGCGATGAAACGACTTAAGCCTAAATGGTTATGTCTTTGTGACAGAAATCACTGGGCTGTGCATCACCATCTGACCGATATGACACTACTATTTAACGACAAGTAGATTAGGTAATGCGGTGGTACCTACGCTTGCGAGCTCCGTCACTAGAGCTCTATCACCAGTAAAGGAGGATTAGGCTTTTTAAAAGTTATGGAACTATCGTACATGGTCCTGGTAGAAACAACTAATATCGATAAAACAAAGGTAATAATGTGGGTAATAAGGATTAGTTACAAACACGATTTAAAGAAACCTTAGAATAACATAGGATACTCGATATACCAAAATACAGCCATTACAAATGTATTTTATTTTTGTCATCAAATGAATATTTTCGAATTTATTTTGAAAACAAAGAATGTTACTGTTTTTATTCTAAAAGAACCGTTAGTCTGTGATATTTCCCTTGATTTCACAATTTCCGTATATCTGAAGTTTGTAGTTCGGTCGATCTGTGGAGAATATTTTTAAATCGGCTTCCGTGCACCATCAAAGATTCTTAATTTGTCTCAAGTTATACGTGCCATTTAATATTTGACGACAGACGTGGTAAAAGTCAACATCGTTGTTTTTTTTATTTCAATGATCTTAGATCTGAATATTGATTTAAGATGATCGTGTATTCGGGAGAGTTTCTTATTTCGATATATTGATGATGCCTTTTATTTCAAAGAAGACTATGGGCTATATACCTACTAGCCTATGCTATGTTTACTTCTTATCCGTGCTTTATTCTTAATTTTTAAAATGCGAAAATGTGTAGGTTTGTTTGTCTAATCAGTGTCTGTCCTGGTATGTGCCGCTTTCACGTCATAACGGTTGAACAGATTTTAATGATAATTATTTGAATTAGAGATAGTTCAAAACCCTCAAAAGGACATATAGGTACATAGGTTTCATCATGTTTCATGAAATAGAGGATATTTTTTTTATGGAGTCCGTCATTTCTGATACGAATCCCACGCGGACGAAGTTGCGGGTTAAAGCTAGCTAGATAATAAATATTATTATATTAGTCGATACTCCTACTTTTTTAAACATGTATACGCATAAATCTACATGAATTATTTACAATACTCATGTGAAGTTCATCCTTGCGTATGACGAAATATAAAGTAAACAGTTTCTTTTTGACGTTACATTAATTTAATGTAAGTGAAAACGCCTCAAATATTTTCGGTACTCGTTTCCAGTTGCCGTCAATAGTTCGACTAATGCTTCCGTCAGCCATCAATTTTAAACTTTCCATGGTGTTTACGGCTACAGATTTGTAGGCCAGTAAATATCAAATAGCAATTTGATATCCGAATAACGACGGATAAAGCCTGGCCAAGACCATCCATCGTATTACTTAATACCTACGTCCTACTCATACCTATCTGTTGTCTATAGTGATGGCCTAATGGTTGAAATTGATATTTGTTATATCTATTTTGTTTTGAGAAAGCGTTTTACCACAGGCTGGTAAACAGCACATGTTTTGACATTGTGATATTAACAATATGAACGTTATTCTTTGTGTGTTAAATTAATGGTACCTAGTGTGTAATGTTTTTTATTATTATTTGATGTATATTGAAACATGAAAAGGATTACCTTACATATCGTCCTATAACAAAAGAGCTCGCGGACATATTCGTAGGAAACATCTAGTAGGGTGTATGGTATGGTAAAGGATCATTTTGCTTCTAGTTTTATAAATAGATAGTATGTCTACAATCGGACGTACATAATGGGCTAAATAAATGTGTCTGCCGCAAAACGTTTTGCACAGAATGGTACTGTTACAACTTACAACAATAATAAGATCCCACGCCATCGGGTCAACGAACTGCATATTTACACTTTAGTGGCTCACTGTACGCTCGATAGATTTACTGCTTCCTTTTCTTCCAACATGCATAATAACATAAGATTTCACCTGAAATTTAAAATATAGCGTCCCGTTTTTAGGACCAACACACAAGTGGTTTTGACGCCTTTGATCTCAAATGTTAATGTATTCATTTGATTACTGAGTGTGCTGTCAATTGGAAATTGGAACACATTTGTTAAATATTAATTGCATCATGCCGATGCCATGATAATGTTATGCATTCAGTGTAAATAATAACGATGATATTAATTCATCCAGCTTGGTCTGATTAAGAAACATAATTTATCCTTTTCTGTGTGCCATCATAAACATTGTATACATTTAGAGATTTATTTATTTATTTATTTATTTAAACTTTTAGCACATAAAATATGTACATAAGGCGGACTTAATACCTAGTGGTATTCTCTACCAGCCAACCTTAGGGCCAAATAAAACTGTCGAAGGTGCATTACGAAGTAAGGTTAATTAAATTTATAAATAATCCAGTAATATATAACTGAAATATAATACATATAACATAAATATATTATATAATATATATAAAAGTATAAATAATAATACTAAATAGATACTTATACATACATAAATAAATGCATAATGGATGTATATTTAATATAACAGAATAATTCAAAGAAAACAATCATGACGGCGTAAGTTAAAATCATTCATTTAGAGAGGTTAAAAAGTATTTTTTAAGCTTTTGTTTAAAGGATAATTTACTCTCTATGATCATACTTGCTAGGATCTTTCGAGATTTCATTCGTTTCACATGAAAGCTCTCAAACCGCTTTAATGTGTCAATCGTCTCTCAACTAGTTCTAATCGTCTTCATTCATTCCAGGTGTCCCGAACAGAGAAGAACCGTCGATCGGAGTCTGTGGGTGCCACGACAGGCAATGTTGGGGAGAGCAATTCTTATACCGACGGTCGCGTGCCAACTCCCCATGGCCTACCACCATCGCCGGGGACTATAGTCACGGTTGCAGCTGCCTGCCAGGCTAGCCGGCGGCTTCTTGAGGAGATTTTGGCCAAACCTGGTGAGGATTTCTGCTTATTTTGTCTTAAGGAGCGTGTGACATAGCGGGACAGTTGTACCCCAGGTAATCTTTTGTTTTCAACCCCAAGACCATATTGCTATAAATTATGATCTATTACATAGATTAAATGACTTACACAATTTGCGAATTCTACATTTACCTGTAGCACATGACCTTGTAATATCCTCCTGTCTTCCCGACAATCTTCATTCGCTTTTAGATTTTTTGGTCCTTCGTTGATCCATCGTCTCTCTTTTATTGTTTGGTTTTGAATTGGTACATTCTTTGTTTCAAAACGTATGAGTCATTCTGTAGGAATTGTTTTCTTTTACGAAGAAAACGTGGATGTCGCTCAATGGTTGAATCGGATAGTAAAATAGAATGGACTTGTAATTGAACTACAGGTATTGAACTAGTAGCTTAGTCTCAGCAGTAATGAATTAACGAAGTTCTAGCTTAGACATAAGTGCTAACCATGAACGTGGACTGTATGCTCACCAGACAACCAGAATATTTTTTTTTTTTTCAATACTAATTTGTTATTTAGTAACTTTGTTGCTTTCAAAACACGCGTTTTGATTTAATGTAACGACTGTTTTTGGATTACTAATATGGTACTTGTAAACATATCTTTTGTTCAAACTCTCCGTTTATTTTATTGTTTCATTGTGGGTGTTTATGTAAAATCTCCATTCATAGACAGTTAGATAATTGTTACTGTTGATGTAGGCGTAGGCGTATCCATTAATATGGTCTGGAATTACAAATTTTACGCTCTATAAAATCATGACAACTAAGTACAAAAGGACAGATTGTTTATTATTAAAATTATTTGCAGAAACGTGGAAGTCGCGATAAAATGACGATTATAAGTCGAGCTCGAATTCCAAGAGTTGAATTACTCTTGTCACTGGAACACTGTGCTAATTTAGGTAATTCCTGTCAGCCTCATTTTGAGCATTCAGAAAAGCTTTGCGAGAAACCAAAACTTTTAATATAGCGTTAACTGCAAACTGGGGAACTTTTAATTAGTTAGTTTCAGCATCGACGAGCATATTTTGTTTTGGGGGCACAAGTTAGGAATGTCGGATGTGGAAAATTGGTTGACGTTGATAGAAGAGGAAGTGAAACATGGCACACGTTGTTGAGCTGAAACTGTAGTTCTCCTTTCAGATTCTAATAAATGCCGTCACAATATGGTGGATACTTCTGCGTCTTATTCGTTGCATGAAATCTTCAATCGTGGTGACTGATAGATTAACATTAACGGTAATAAATGGATGAAAATTACAAACGTATTTTCTAAGTTTAAGTAAATATTTCTTATGTTTGTTTCCCTCATAATCATCTAAACATACATGGCGTCAAGTTATCATAGTTAATGTTAAAATGAACATACTTTCTAAGTGATTAAGATCAGTTCGACATCATCCAATGCATGATCTATAGTCAGCCAGTGCAATTACTTTCGTTATTGTTGCAAACCATTTGCAAGGAGAAAGTAAAGGAAATGTTGAGAACAGAAGTGTGAAAGTATTCTGCTTTAGATTAACTTACTTTGATGCGAAGAATAAAGTATTTGGACAGAATTCGTCGTTTCTAGTTTGTGAGTAGTTAACCTTTGTAAATATAGCTTTAAAGCATAAATACTTAGTGGCTGATTAAGACGAGTACAAGCGCTGGTAATCAGACATCAGTGTGATCAGTTTTGCATCTAATCCAGCATTTGAACCTGAAAACGCTTTTGTTCCAGTTTGAGTCTTTGATTTTCTTTGCTCTTTCGATTCCTAGACGATAGCATCAAAGACCGAAAGTAAACGATCTTTGGAAAAAGATTTTTTAATTTTATAATATTTATTGATCTTATTAGGTATATATATTATGATATAATTATTAAATATTATTAAAATTTAAGAATTTGTATGCTAACTTAATTATATTTGTATGGAAAAGTATGTGAAACAAATTGAACTGATTGTGACAGTTAATTGACAGTATAATGACGATATAATTATTACATTGATATTTTCACACTAATTTTAGTCTTGCTAATGTCACTGAATCACCAAATTTGGTGCGTGCTCCGTGGTCACACCGTTGGTTAATAAATTTCACCTAAAAGTACGAGCTTTCTGTGAATTAAGTCCAATTGGTGGATTATTTTTGAACAGATACGACAGGTACTATTTAAGTTTGTTTTAATGTAATTCGATCATAATGAATAATCGACGTTATGAAACCCATTCATCTCGTGTTCACTAAGTTGAAGTTTTACAAAATTTTAATTTTTTACTTTAAAGACCACCATGACGTCACACTGTGATTCAATTTAAGAATTTTAAGAACTGCCGATTTTTTTTTATCATCATGTGTGGCTTGTTATGTTTTGGGTAAATTACCACCAAATTGATCTTTGATATTCTTAAAGAGTCCGAATTGATTTTCCAGTTTTTTTTGCTACCAATTTTGCTTTAACTTTATTTAGATCACTACGCAATAGTTTTACATTAACAGAATCATTATATTTCTCAACGACCACGTTCATTCAAGATCAAAGTTTGCTCAAATAAACATTGAAATAAAAGTCCAACTGAACGTAGATTTCAAATCAACGTTATTTGTGAGGCTACGTAATAGTACTTTACAAGTCACAAGTAGAAAAAAACCTCCATAGAACACCGCTAGTTAGTTGATTAAGGTGTTAATTAAATTAGATTGCAGGGTTATATGTTGGGAAATCAGGATTTGCGGACTTTCAGTCTGTACAAGTCTAGTTCGTGTGGTTGGGTGTTCATTATGCATTCCAGTTCTGTATGTTTTGCTTACCATTTAAGTTTGTCTTTAGGTGATTCATAGTCTTTAATAAGTTATAGCTAAATATTGTTAACTGATGTTAGGTAATTAGTTGATAGTGACTGTTGTTATAATATTTCAGGGTTTATCTCAGATATAGAATAGAATAGTTTTCATTTTGCCTTAAATGTGGTCATTACAGAGCTTGAATGTTACATAGTGTATCACACATTTATCCAAGTTATTCTTTGAATGCAAAAAGGCAGAAGACAGTATATAAAGTATATAAGGTTTTCATATCTCAGATATCTCAAGGTTTTCACGAAGACACCTTGCTACTTATTCAGCTAGAATTTGGAAATGGGGCGCTTATTGACATTCATCAGGCACATTTTAAAGTCACGGAATGAAAATCTTATCAACTACCTGTAACTTATGTAATGGAAGTGGCAAACAAGAATGCAGTTCACATTGATGTTAAGTGATGACTGCAGTCTATAGACACTTACACAACCAAAGTCAAAATGCAGATGCATTACCACTCCTGAGGCCTAAGGTGTTATGCCTCTGTATCGAAAATTACAGGAATTGAAAAAGGAGAAAAGAACTTAACTACAGTAACAACAGTGGCCGGATTCTCCCAGGCCAAGACCTGGTAGCACCAGTGGCCTGTTAAACCATCGAGATTTTTCTTATGGATATCATTGAATTATTTCTAAACACTACCTTCATGACTACACAATTCGTTTCTTATACTCTGACTCCGTAAGCTGTAATACTAACAATATCCTACTTTTATTTGGCAATCTTATGTAAGTTGAATATTATAGTGTTTATCCTTTTGTAGTCCTTTTGTGGTCGATATTAGCTGCCATGGCAATAAGGGTGACTCATCGCACCCTATCTCTAGGGTTGCCAACTTGTTTTAAACAAAATATAATTACGTAAATAATAATATGTATTTAGGTGTGAGAAAATTAAGATAATAAGACACTTTGAAAAGGATTTGAACATTTTGAACAGACTTGATTTTATTAAGACTTGACTTGAAGAGTTTTGCACGTATTTTTATTCCGTGAAGAGCAAAAATTCTGAAGATGATGAAATGAAATAGTATTTTGCATTTTCATTTTGATGTACAGTATTCTACTTGTCTAAAAATAGTCTATTGAGTTAAAACAGTATTGTTGGCAACCCTACCTCTTGATAATAGGCAGGTATAGGACGGAAGCCATACCGCCATACTGAGTTCACGACACACGCACCCCCGGCGCCCAATTTAAATATATACACTCTATCCCCAAAATACGATTACATAATCCCAAAAGAGCATTGTAAAGTCTATCTAAGTAGGTATATCATTCGCCTAACACAGGATTTATTTCATACTTAAAAGTTGACATCCACCATTACGTATAGGTATATAAACGTACCTTGCTATAATTTTTTGTTAAAGAAATAAAGCAAACTTTTTTATTATAAACCCTCTAAAAGTATAAGTTTAAGGCCGAGAGAAATAAAAAAATTGCATGAATTAATTTTGTGAATATAAAATGTAAGCAATTACGTGTACAAATTGATTCCGTATGAAAGACATTGAAATTGCGGAAATAATCATTGACCCCTAAAATATCGAGAAATTACGGGTTTCATTGATTTTAATTTAATAGGTATTTTAACGAATTTAATTAAAAAGATAAATTGTCTCAGAAATAGGTAAGAGTTAAGTTACCACTTCACTAGAAAGACATTGCTTTGATATGAAGTTTTGATAGCTGCAATATACCTACCTAATGTTTTACTGCAATTTTTGCCTACGCGGGTTTCTTATATAGAGTCAAAACTGAACAGTCATGATGAAGTCATGATGAACCTGCAAGTGTTAGTGGAGAATTTAACATAAACATGTTAAGTAACATTACATTATTCTTATTTTAATATATTATAGGTATTTTCTTACCATTAATGTTATATCATTGCTCCTACGTCCCTGCATTTCCACGTGATCAGAGAGATTTTTCTCAACACGAAAGCCTGCTGCCTCTTTATGAGAGGATGAGAGGGGACAGTCCAAACAATAGCGTCCCGCAGGACTACCTTGTATATTGAAAGCCTTGTAAAAGTACCAACAAAGGCCGGTCTAGACCAGAACGTTTCCTTGTTTGAAATTAGATGGGATAACTTAGTGGCTTTCTGATTAGCTAAAAGGGGTTAGTTAGGTACGATTGATAAATATATTTAACCTACATTTGCAAGGTGCTCAACGTAACATCACGCCTTTAATCCCCGATGGGGTAGGCAGAGGTAAATGCATGCATTCAAGCATACATGCAAACACCCACGATTCGCCGGTTACGTTTTGGCCCATGTAACAGATGGCGAACCTGTTGCCATCTCCGGGCACATTACCAAACTCCGAGGTACTGGGAAACTTCCAGAAAATGGAAAAATCCCAATAGACTAAACCTTGAAATTGTTCGATGACGTTGATATTGCTGTCAATTTTTCATCAATTAGTTCGTCAAGTTTGATTTGTATTTTTAACCGACTTCGAAAAAGGAGGAGGTTCTCAATTCGTCCAGATCTTTTTTTTTTATGTATGTTCACCGATAATTTGAAAACGCCTGCACCGATTGGGATGATTTTTTTTTGTTTTAAAAAAAAATCATCCAAATCGCCCAATAGTGCGGCCCGCGCGTTAGGACTAATGTTGTGGTGTTGCAGTACCTACTATGTTAAGCTATCAAATACGGCTATTTGAAGCGTTTTATTGCCTTGGCACCGACTTCAAACCTATGAGTAGGTAAGTACGTAGCCCATATTAAAGTAATTGAGTTTATTTTTCGTTTTTTAGTGTTTTTGTATATTCAGTTATGAAATTTTTTTTTAAGGCGGTTTTTTTTAAATTTTAAAATAATTTATAAAAGCAATAGAGATAATGTGACTGCTGTTCTTGATTTCGTAAATGATGAACAAGCGATAATGATAGATTATCGTTATTGCTTTTAAAGGCGGTACAAATAGGTGTTGAAAGTGACAGCAATAGCAATGTCGACAACAATTTCGATTTCTCGAGTGCGGTCGCGCCCCGTTCAGGTGGTAATGTATGGTTCTGTAATTTCCGGCACGACATAACAGGGGGCCGACCGCCTATCTCCAATGCTTTCGTTTAGGATGTTATCTTGTCAGTTTCGTTCCGCCTATTAAAGCATTTTGCTCTTAAGTATATACCTGCGGAGGATAACACTTCCAGCAGAGAATATGTAATAATACTACGTATAGAATGGACACTTCGACGTCCCGCCCGATTTCCCCGCATCACCCAACCTCCTCCCTTCTTATGGGCGACGGTTGGTATTTTCTACGTGCTACGCACACAGGTGCACGTAAATACACGTCACTGATTGATGTCTATGTAATAGAGACCAAATTAAGCGTTTGTATGGAATTTTGGCAGAGTGTGCTTCCAGGAAAACGTTAGGCGATACGAAACTGATTAGTTGAAAGCATATGATTTAGGCGGTGACCCCCAGCTTAGATTAGTAGCGCATAGATTTTTTATAAACTCATTTTGATGCTCGTGAAGGACCTTGTAGGTATCTATATGGAGTTCACCTGAAGCAAGTGTTATTAGTCATTTGCGTAATCGTTAAACGTTTGCACTAGAGATTAATCTTCTTATCTTACTGTTCTTATTTACATTACATGTATTGCAATTCTTGAGCTGTAGGTACAGTCCGTAATTACTGGTGGAGTTGCTCTAGTGACTGAGTTCGCTGTCTGCCGCCAAATGGTAGTGTTCAGCATTATCGTGTTAGGGTTAGATGGTAATGTATGATCCAGTTATAACTATTACAGTGACTACAACTTAGGTAGGGGTGGCAACGCATCTGCATTTTGACCTCTGGTTTTTATGTAGACATAGGCTGCAGTCATCACTTAACACCAATGTGATGCAACCTTGTTCGAAACCATCTTAACATAAAAAAAAAATATTTTGAATTTTTTACATGCATAAATATTATATGCAAATTGACGTTAAAGTCCATACGAACGAAGGACGGCCTTAACTCTAAATTGCTAGGTAGCTCACGACGAGAACCGTGAGCAAAAAATAATAACATCATCACCGTGACTTCCTCAAAGAGGCTTTGCTTTACAAAAAGCAACAAATATTTCGTCACACTCCGTGTTTTGAGCACGATCAACTGATATTCGAATTTTATTGCTCGAAGTAATGGCGTGTCTCGGGGACGTTTCTGTGAATCATCAAGCTTTTAATCGCGGTGAGATTTTTTTTTTTATGTAATGGAATTGACAAACAAGCTTTCAGTTCACATTGATGTTAAGTGATGACTCTAGTCTATAGACACCCACACAAAGACCAAGGTCAAAATGCTGATGCGTTACCACTCCTAAACTTCTGAGGCCTAAGGTGTTATGCCTCTGTGCCGGAAATTACAGGGGCGTACATTACCACCTGACCGGAACAATAGTGCTGAACACTACCATTTAGCGGCAAGTGTACCTATTAGGTAATGTTCTACCACCAGTAAAAATATGTTTGCTGTAATCTTTTCAGTATCTATGTACTCGTATAACGTAGCGAACAATCTTAACAATCTGAAACAATCTGAACAATTAACGTAGTTAGTGATTACTAATTTCATTGGCATGAGTCATAGGTCCATGAGAATTGGATTCCTGTATTATTAGGTTGGGGAAAAAGTTTCTTCGCATTTTTTAAGATAATTCAAAACATGTTTTAATATAGTGTATTTAAATTTAACTAAAGTACCATTTCGCCACAGTCTGTGAAGCCTGACCGGCCTTTGACCACGACCTTTTTCGCACGTTCTTGTCGTAGGTACGTGATCAACTTTTCAACATCAGTTATCAGCTTCTTCAAAAATGATTCGGTTTCATTACGTCGTAATAAAGAATCACAAATGAGTACACGGTTCATTAGGTTTCTTTCAGTGAGCTCGTGAGGTACCCAAATATCGAGCTTTTTTTTTGTACCCAGCTTTTTTCAAATGCGCCAAAACTGTTTTGTGATCAATTCTCAGTTCTTCAGCTACGTCGTAACTACTGATATGTCGATCTTGCTCCACTTTTTCAAAAATGGCATCCATTTTATCCGTAATAGGGCGACCGGAGCGAGGTGCATCTTTGACATCAAAATTTCCGGATTGAAAACGCTTAAACCAAATTTGTGCTACTCTCACAGACACTGCACTAAGTCCATAAACATCGCAAATTTTTTTCGCGGCTTGCGTTGCATTTTTACCTTTTTTGTAGTAAAATTTTAAAATGTATCGAATTTCTTCATTAGATTCACTCATCCTGACAGTACGAAAAACAAATGAAAATCACACATTTGCCTAATTAGAATTTGGAATTATGTTCTTTAAAATTTTAAATTTCAATGATACGAAAACCAGCCGATACAAATACTACAGCCAGAGAGATTTTATTATAAGTTCATACATACGAAAAGACTTTTTCCCCAACCTATTATTTATTTTCCGCCTTTTTTACCTACAGTCTCAATATGTTCTTTTTTATCAGCGATCAGTGCAGCCACTTTTAGCAAATGGGTTTAAAGCATTTAAGACTAGAATATAATCATGTTCCAATTGCTTTTTCCAAATCTCATTGTTTAGGTTCAGAGATTCGCAAGACGCATTTATGTAGAGACAAATATCACAACTTTCTAAGAAAACTGAAATTTAGTTTCCCTACGTAGTTGCTCGTGACTATAATGGCTAACAGTTTTAACTTATATACCTATTTTTTTAAGGAGATTTTCATCTGTAATTGTATGTAATTTCGCTCGCATGCAACCACAATATATTAATATGAGTCTTACTCACGGTTGTTTTACCAGAAGTTTTTATTCCGCATTCCTCGTAAAGTAATAATAATTTGTGTTCAGTTTCTATTCCATACTTGTGGCATTGAGGTACATTTAAAGATAAAATACACACTTTTTAGGAGTACGAAATGTGCCCCTGCCTTGTTTGTTTCCTCAGTCTGTACAGTCTTCTCAGAATAAATTTATATTTTATTCTAACTTTCCATTTTGTAACATGGAATAGCTTTAAAAAAATAAAAAATATTTCCAGGTACCCCACCGAGTATAGTCCTGCCGCCGCAAGGCGGTTACTGGGTAGATGGGGTCGACGAGACCCCGCTGGACGAGGAGAACGAAACGCGGACCCAGCCAGGCACACCCCACCAATCATCCAGGCGGCACAACATACACACAGATGAAACAGCTAATATCTACAGAGAGTTCTTCCTCGGCAAGGTTAGTCAATTTAACGTCTATAAAAACATACATCTACCAGTCATCTATAGCTTCATCATCATCATTTCAGCCAAAAGACGTGCACTGCTAGACAAAGGCCTCCCCCAAAGAAGACCACAACGAACGGTTCTGAGCCGCCCTCATCCAACGATTGCCCGCGACCTTCACCAGGTCGTCGGTCCACCTCGTGGGGGGCCTGCCTACGCTTCGTCTTCCGGTACGCGGTCGCCACTCCAGAACTCTTCTGCCCCAACGGCCGTCAGTTCTGCGAGCTATGTGCCCTGCCCACTGCCACTTGAGTTTCGCTATTCGGTTACTTTGGTCCTCATGCGGATCTCCTCATTTCTGATTCGATCTCGCAGATTAACTCCGAGCATAGCCCTTTCCATTGCTCTCTGAGTGACCTTGAGCCTTTTTATGAGGCCCATAGTGAGCGACCACGTTTCTGTTCCGTATGTCATCACTGGAAACACACACTGTTCAAAGACCTTCTTCTTCAGACACTGCGGTAAATTGGACGAGAAGATATAACGCAGCTTCCCGAACGCTGCCCATCCGAGTTGGATTCGGCGATCGACCTCTTTCTCCAAGTTGGACCTACCTAACTGGACCGTTTGTCCCAGGTATACGTAATCGTCAACAACTTCGAGTGTAGTACCCTCGACCATAACAGGAGTGGGCGTAACAAGGACATTCGACATAATCTTCGTCTTGTCCATGTTAATTTTAAGGCCCACTCGTTGGGAGGCCCTACTGAGGCCATTAAGCATTGTGCTAAGGTCTTCCAGGGTCTCAGCCATGACTACGATATCATCCGCAAATCGGAGGTGGGAGATGTACTCGCCGTTGATGTTGATGCCGAGTCCGTTCCAGTCCAGAAGCTTGAAGACATCTTCCAATGCAGCGGTGAACAGTTTCGGAGATATGACATTTCCCTGTCTCACATCTCGCTGCAGTTGGATAGGTTTCGAGTTCTGGTCCTGAAGGCGAACCGACATAGTGGCGTCTTCGTACAAGCTCCTTAGCACCTCGGTGTATCGGTAGTCGACTTGGCACCTCTGTAATGACTGTAGCACAGCCCAAATCTCGACCGAATCGAAGGCCTTCTCATAGTCCAGTGGCGGCAATTTTATCACGGGGCGCTGCTGCCCATCCCGGATACTCCTACCGCCATGGTTTGACCGCCATTGTTTGGTTGACTGACTGCACTAGAGGAAGAATTCCCTCCACTAGAAGTGAATTCTTCCGCTAGCGGGCGATGGGGTCGTCACATCCCGACGCCGTGTATCTATAGCTTATTTTAATATCTATATGTTATTTTAATGTTATTTAAAATAAGTGGGTATTCAGCAATCGTTATTTACGTGGTATTGCAATATTACTGACGAGATATTTCTTTTTGCCTAGTATTTATCAATAGTAATGTGGAATAAAGTAAAAAAACTAATTTTAAAGGTTTCCAATTCATGGACAAGAACTTGAACATTCTGTTCATTTCTAACTACAGTGCAAAGTCTAAAACTGAAGATAAATTTATGACGTTAATAGATTAAAGAAATGCGTAGAACTGTTTAAGAACATTATGATTAATTAAATAAAATTAGAAGGTTTATCGGATTTTTTGTTGCCATGTTTTGAATTAGTAGGTATTGTTTAGTGTAAAAAGTCCAAGAAAATATTATATTTTCTTGGACTTTTAATACTCACAGATTTATTGGGCATCGTTAGCTTTGGCTTACAAAATTGGTAGACTTTGTAGGCTATTTGAAAATCCGGCGACTCAAGCGTCTAGCTGGCGTTGGTTGCTATTACTTTAGTTTATGATTAATCTCGTCATATCTCGTGTGCTATATATATGAAAGCAATAGCGGTAACCTGACGCCCGCGAATCTAAGTGTAGATGAGTGGAAGGATTCACTAGATTCATCTCTTCTCCAAAATACGAGCGTGAAGATGCTTTTACCAAGCTATCCCCACGAATTGACAAACGCAATTGGCTTGAGAAATAAGCCGTGCAATGAGTCACGTTTGAAGGATCGATTTATCGCAATACCTTCAATAAAACTGTCAAATATACACAAAACGAAGCACGATTTAATTGATATCGTGACTTTGAGTACTTTCTTGGGCATAAAAAGATTACTAGGTACAGTTACGCAAGCGCAAGGCTGTTGTCGCCGCGCTGGCTGCGTGTACAGCTAGCTGGGTTATTCTGTAAGATAAAACTTCATCGAATTTAAAATCATTGTCGCCTACCTTAACGGTAGGCACGTCACTTACACGGCAATTTATTTCATGAAACAAGTGATAATATTAGTTGTAGTTATAATACCAGAATAATCTTCTAAGTTTTAGAGTTGTAGCGTTCGGTTTGTAATAGGCCTATAATAATAATAATCTATTAATTAAACAAATTTGCTGCGGTGACTGAATACTTGTTTTAGATCATTTTACGAGTGATTTTTTCAAATGAGCACAGTATAATTTGTAAAAACGTTTTTCAAATATACATAGATGGTCATTAAGAATATAAAAATCAAGATATCAAACTTCCTCAATAGTTCTTAAATTGGCGATGATGAACCATTAAAGAAGTATTTTATAGCAACAATTACACAATCAACATTGATTGTGATCTGCGATCACGATTATGATTACAATAAAGGTTATCGATGAATGGGCAGCCATTATTCAATCAATCTTGATCGCGATTTGTGTTCAAAACGTCAATCCAATTCATACCAGATCACCTGCGATCTAGTATGATTATTGCATAAAATTACTGGTGGTAGAGTTCCAGTATCGGAGTTCAAGGGCGTAGGCACCGCCGCGTTATCTAATCTATCTGCTGCCAACAGGTAGTGTACAGCACTATCGTGTTCCTGTTGTATGTGGTCCTGTAATAATTAACATAGAGGCAAATTAACTTAAGCTTCAAGGATGGTAAAACATCTGCATTTTGACCTTCGGTTTGTGTGTAAATATGTATTAGCTGCAATATTCGATTACCATCAGTGCGAACGGCATGCTTGTTTGCCACCATCATAAAATAAAAACATAAACTATGATGTGCAAGTTTTTTTAATGTTATGGAAGTGGCAAACAAGCATGCAGTTCACATTGATGTTAAGTGATGACTGCAGCCTATAGCCACCCACACAAAGACCAAGATCAAAATGCATATGCGTTACCACTCGTGAGGCCTGAGGTGTTATGCCTCTGTGCCGGAAGGCCATAGATTACAAGGCCATAGATTACCACCTGACCGGAACACGATAGTGCTGAACATTACCATTTAGCAGCAAGTATATTAGGTAATGCGGTGGTGCCTATGCCTGCGAGCTCCGTCACTGAAGCCCTACTACCAATAAAAAATTATACAAGTGGAGTTGTTAAATTTTTTTTTGCGTAAAACTTGAAATATTAAATAATAATCCTTTGTATGTTCATATATTGGTTTTCCAAATTTAGAATAGAGTATCGTACTCGAATTGAAGAGGTACTGTGTCGCTGGTTGACAGATGAACAAGTACCTTTATACATTTTGTTGGTTTTTAAATATTACTATGTTAAAATTCGGCCCGAACGTCCACTTTACCACGTTCCCCTTGACTCCGTATACTTTTTGTTTTATTTTCCTTTTATAGTGACTGAGATCAGTATTTTTATTCCGGGCGACCGTGACTTGTGAATGATTTAACAGTTTAATGAATGGGTTGCTTTCATTGATAACGAGGATACTTACTGGTCTTTTTGTACCAGTGGCGTATCTCGAATATATTGGTAGCGCATTTAGCGTTGTATCTTGTTTAGATATTTGACACATAGGCTAAATCTAAACATCTTCGTTATTAGAAACAGTAAATAGTAACGTATCGAGTTAAATAATTTAAGATATCAATATAGACGTCCATATAGTTCGCATTCACACGGTATCAAGATAAATTCTACCTGTGGATGCTTTTTTATGACATAAAAATTAGTAGGTATATTTTCATCAGCTCATTATACCTATTTATAGTCGGTATGCGTGCATCAGAGCGTGGGTAGCGATTGCTATAAATAAATGTTTGATTAAAATGAAAATTATCCTAAACCCCTGAAATTGTTACTTACGCGGTGTTGCACGCTCGTCAACTATATTATTTTATTTCTTGCAGTGCGTTATCGTGCATTTATAAAGAGCTTATCTTCTCTGTTCTCGGTGTTATGGACCGTTTGTTCAAACGCGCACCGATTTACTACTGTTGCTGCGAGTTACAATATTTGTTGTTCACTATGTGTTGTTTTTTAATGTTTTTTCTCTCTTTTTTTATTTGATGTTTAAATTTATTTCCATAGTCAATCTATAAAACTAATAAATGAAGTTGGATGTTACAACTACATACCTACTAGGTAAGTGTATGTAGTGTACTACATACATTTAGTATGTAGTTGTAACATCCAACTTCATTAATTCTTCATTACATGATCATTGTCTGGAATTTTATTTCACCACTCGATAGCTCAAATACTTACCAAATAATTAGCTTCTTTGAGTACACAGATCACCTAACATGGTCTGTGGTTGAGTGAATCTCACGTGGTAGAGTTCTAATCGTAGTATTGTATATTCTCTGTACTCGGTGTTCCTAGTATATGCCGTTTTGTTTCAATGCGAACCGATTTATATTCCGCAACCCGGCATACTGTTACCGCGACCTTAGAAGCATCTATATTGATGCTGAGAAACAATACTCTCTTGTTAGACGTAAACCCCACAACAATGTTCTAGATATAGCAGTGTTGTAGAAGATAAAGTTTTAATTAGGCGTACATGATGTATTGTCGGAAGCCTGTGTGATTTTCAGAACCGTGTGTTTGTCTTTGTGTATCTGTTATTTAACAAAGTAAGTTGTTCCTAATGTTAAATTAATACTGGATTAAAAGGGCTTCATATATTTAAATGCCACTAAATGCAAACATAAATTGGAGGTTCACGTTTTGGTTCCAAAAGTTTAAAAAAAAAGTTGTAAATATTTGAAAAATATGTCTCACGTTAAATAAGCATAACCAAGAAAGGCATCAATTTAAAAAATTAAACAAGAGTCTTTATCATAAAAAAGACCGTGATAGCAGTATCACGGTCAGTATCATAGTGTGCAGACACTACGGCTGTAACAAACTAACCCTCTTATTCATAAACTTACATTAGATACATTTAAGCTATAGAATATAGGTCCTGGGTTCGATTCCCGGGTAGGGGGTTATCAGAGATAATGGTGAAAAAGCCTTTATCTCTGGTTCTATTGGGATTTTTCCATTTTCTGGAAATTTCCCACTACCTCAAAGTTTGGTAATGTGCCCGGTGATGTCAACAGGCTCGCCACCTGTTACATGGGCCAAAACGTAACCGGCGAATCGTGGGTGTTTGCATGTATGCTTGAATGCATGCATTTACCTCTGCCTACCCCTTCGGGGATTACAGACGTGAAGTTACGTAAGCTATAGAATGCTTTGTCTTTGTCAGTTGCATTGTCAAATGTGCAAGATAGAAAAAACAAAAGGGAGATTAGCAACACTTTAGCTAAAATACCTTTATGAATAAGGGGGTAACAATTTAGTGGAAGATATAGGTAGTTAGATGTAAAAGCCTGTCAGTGTGTTCTTAAAGTAGGTACACCATTAGATTCTCACTTCTACTGGTGGTAATCTATTTGCCGCCAGATGGCAGTGTTATGATAATGATAGTGATAATGCATAGTAATTATGAAATGCTTCGTAATTGAATTCACAAAAACTAAACAATTTAGGCCTCAGGGGGTGATAGGTGACACACGTCAATTTTCAATAGAAAGTATAAAAAATAAGAAATAAAAAGTTTTACAAGTGGAGTAGTAGTATCAGTATCTTACAATTTTCATCAAAATCGGTTAAGCAGTTAAGTGATTGATAACTGTATAAGCACAGAACAGTAAAAAAGGTTATAAGCATACAGAACTTTTGCAATAAATTGTCAATATCCGCTCTCCGAACCACACAAAGCTTAGCCCTACTTGACATCGGTACTGTAAGCATGTGTGAACTTTCCCATACCCACGCCCAATAAGTGAGGTTTTTTTTTCTTTTTCTATCATTAAACATCTTCATAATTACCACAGTTAAGTGCGACGAAATAAAGAGACCGAATGTATTTAAAACAGGTGAGGTACAAAAAATAGTAATTAGAATATGATTATGTGGAAATTAAATAAGGCTATACAAATTTAAATAATTCTACAGGATTCTAAATAAAAAAATAGAAGCCTGCTATTGCTACGCTACTGAGGAGCGATGGTGATACTTTTTTAGGGTTCCGTAGTAAACAAGGAACCCTTATAGTTTCGCCATGTCCGTCTGTCTGTCTGTCTGTCTGTCCGTCCGCGGTTTAGCGCAAAAACTATTAGTACTAGAGACTTGAAATTTGGCACAAGTATACATCTTAATTACGCCGACAAAGTGGTAGAATAACAACGTGAAAAAAATTTTTTTTAGGGTAACCTCACCTACTAGTAACGCGCGAATAATTTTTTTTATTTTCGATTTTCATATAGTGTGGGATATCGTTGGATAGGTCTTTTTAAAATATTATGGGTGTGCGAACATCATTTTTCGATTTAGTTAACTGTTCGTGACTTATTAAGCTTTAAAGTGCAAATTTTCGTTAGACTCAAGTGTCCCCCCCTACAGACTAAACGGTTGTTGTTAGAAATTCAAACGTTATGGCGATAGTAGCTACATATAACGAAATAAAAAGGAAAACTATCACACCTAAGTTGGCCCTGCAAGTTTGTGAGTAATAGTCGACCAAATGTATTTTACTAGAAAATTTCAAACAACTCCATTGAAAATATTTATTTATTTTTTTCATTACATTTCTTGCTCTGTAACTACGGAACCCTACACTGCGCGTGGCCCGACACGCACTTGACCGGTTTTTTGTGTCATGAAATGGCGAAGAAGCATACAGTTTACATCGATGGTATGTAATACTCATACGCAAATCATTATTTGATTAAAACAGGATAGGTACATCTTGCATTTGTGATTACAATGATTTGGATAGAGCAGAAAGATTTGGGTAGAGCAGCCAAATTGGAACCAGAATGTTAAAAAGAAGCATCGAAGAATAAAGAGCGATCGTTTGAATGTGAACCGTAGCACGTTAAATTATTTTAAAATTTCATATAACATGCCGCAAACCAAACTGAGAACATAAAACTTCCAACACGACATAAAGGCATGTCGCATCACTCGCATCAAAAACGACGTTAAAACAGACATTTCACGGCAGACGCTAAACATCCACCAATTAAATCCACCGCTCAACCAACCGTCGGGTAAGGGTCCAACTACTCATTATGGGGCATAAAAAACCACGAACGACAGTGGGAAAAGTCGTCTGGATTCACCAACGCGTAACCGTTCGGCTTCACGCCTACTGAGCCAGATATACTTAGAAAATTATGCAGCAATCTGATATTTGTTCGAATACTTGTTTATGCTGTGGAATTTAACTCTACGGAGTGTGAGAACTTTGATTTTTTGATGTGCGATAAGATTTTTTTGTTGCGTCGGTGATGGCCTCTCCGACCACGACCACTGGTGAAGGAGAATCCTTCCTAGTGCAGTCACCCGAACAATGGCGATCAAACCGTTCCGTTGGGGCGATAGTTAATACAACAATTCGGGAAGGGAAGTAGTATTCCGCGATAAATCTACCGCCAGTGCGATACCCAATGCGCCTGCTAAGCCTGAAGATTATGACATATCCCCCATATGGGCGTCTTTGGAGGAGACTATGGTGCAGCAGTTAACAGTGGATCGGATTCGGTTGAAATGATGACGATTTTTAAATTAGTCCATGCGACTAGCTTTTCCTCGTGATATCGTACGCGCTTCCCGTTCCCGTAGTAATTTCAGGAAGTCTTCTCATAGGGTACCAAATTTCAGCCTTCCACGAGTACAGTACTTTTGCTCGGTAAGTCAGTTACTCGGGCCGTAAGAGCAAGAGTTTATGTAAATTGAGTGGTAAAGCTTTTAGAAAGGAGAGTTGCATAGAACCTTCTACCTCTTCTACAGGTACCATTCTAGTACCTACTAGAATGTGTCCCGAACTCGATTGCTTTACTTACTGCTAAACGATTAGTTACGATATTAGACCTAAATGCAGTTGCTGCTAATGTTGTATGTAGTTATGGCTGTCTTAGATATTTATGGATGGCTGCAGTACCTACTTATCTACTGTCAATATCGGAATATCGCTGTGGTAGAATCAATGTTGTTGATGATAACGATTAGTAAGTCTCCGCTAATTACCTATGATCACAGACGCGAGAATATGGTCACAGAAATTATTGCAGTTACAGATTAGGAATTTCCATTTGTGAACACGCATTCGTGGATTTTATAGTCTTACAGATAATCGCGTGCAATTTATCACGAATTCAAGGAATCCAGGTTGATGACATACTACTACCTATTCGTGATACATGGTTAGTATATGCAAATGTGTGTTCTCACACTTGAATTAGTTTTTTTTTTACTTTTAAAGACAATAGGAGTAGTTGACGTAGATTACACATTTGTTTGTTTTGTTAAGGTGACCTTTTTAGACCCTATTGTTTGGATTAAAACGAGATCGAAGCTGGAAAAAATCTGTACTTAGTGCTTTCAATTTTAAGAAATTGTCTTTGTTATTTCCTGTATTAGTTAATAGTTATGTACCTACGAATCACCAAAAAAAAAAACCGCCGCCGGCAACGAACGGGCTGCCTTCAATTTTTAGATTAGTCGATCCGAAAGTAATAAAATTTCGGTCTTAAAATTCAGTCATTTCCTTTTTTTAAACATAAGAGTTAGAAAATATTTATGTATCTATAAAATATTTTAAAGTTTTGTTTTTTTTTCCTGCTTATTAATTTACCATCTTTATGTTATCTTAATATATATAAATCTCGTGTCACAATGTTTGTCCTCAATGAACTCCTAAACCACTTAACCGATTATAATAAAATTCGCACACCATGTGCAGTTCGATCCAACTTGAGAGATAGGATAGCTTACATTACGCTATGACTAATAGGAGCAGAGCAGCGCGGGCGAAGCCGGGGCAGGCCGCTAGTACTAATATATTCTTTACTAGCTGTTCCCGCGACTTCACCCGCATAAGAGTTAGAAAATATTTATGTATCTATAAAATATTTTAAAGTTTTGTTTTTTTTTCCTGCTTATTAATTTACCATCTTTATGTTATACTAATATATTCTTTACTAGCTGTGCCCGCGACTTCACCCGCGTGAGAATTTATGATTATTCAGTATCTACCCGGACGAAGTCGTAGGCGCAGCTAGTATAAAAGAAGCCTAAGTTACTCCTTATTACATCAGCTATCTGCCAGTGAAAATCCCGTCAAACAGACAGACAGACAAAAATAACGTTTGATATGCATGTGCATATGCATTTAGTAAAAAGCGGTTATTTTAATATTACAAACAGACACTCCAATTTTATATATTTGTATAAATTTGTACCTGATGGGGTAACTAAAATTGCCTACATACCAAATTAAAAATAATTCTATATCATTGCTAGCACAGGCCCTATGAAAAAATAGCAAAGCAAAAAAAAACAACATTACCATAAAGTATCACTAACGTTTACCTGTCAACGTTAAGTTCGATGGGTCATTGTGGCCCGCTGGGGTTAGGCTAGATCTGAGGTTCCCAAACTATTTTTTCTTGTAGACCCTTTACAATTTTTTCTGGTTTCTGTGGACCCCCGTCCTTGCTACATTTATATCACATTCCCATATTTGCATTATTTATTCACGCCTACGTAGACCCCCATCGAGTCTCCCATGGACCACTTTGGGAATCACTGGCATGATGTAAGTAAATTGGTACTGTCAGTGTATGTGTTGAGATCCATTATAGTGGACCCCCATTTTCATTTCATGGACCCCCAAATTTTTTTAACGCTGACGCAGACGCCTTTTATGTTATCATAGACCCCCAGGGGTCGATATAGACCACTTTGGGAATCACTGGGCTAGATGAATGCTGGGCTCGGATCACTAAGCTGATAGCGGGGGAGGGTTGACACGTAAATAAGTTAGGTACGTTGCCGGGATCGGATTACGTAACGATGCCATTAGATTTTAACGCATCCACATGTTTACGTTAATTTAATCACTGAAATGGATCATTGGGTCAGTCGAATTTCGTAAGGTTTAGTTTTTAAAGTTCTTTCAAATACGCCCTGTATGGATGAGCTGCCTGATTGTATGGATGTTTAAAAATATAATAATATGATTTTTCTACGCTATCTCATGTAGATAACGTTGTATATTGAAATAGTTAAATAATCAGCACAAACTCATTAAATACCTACTTAAGTAGAAACAGGGTAATTTTTGAAATTATTTTGACTAATGAATTAGCCATATTAAATATGTAGACTTTGCAAGCAGCTCTATTATGTATAGTAATATCACAGTTAATTAACACGTTCGTTTTCTTTAGACGGTGGTAATATGCTGTTTATCATACCTATATTATTATAATTATCTCTATCAAAATGATATGCAAAATAACACCAGAGTTAGCCAGTGAAAAGTTGATAAGTATTTATAAACGCACCTAATTATTCATAGAAAAAGAAAAGATTAATGACAATGCACATTAACAATAATGAAGAAATATTAAAAGACCCATTCGTCTTATTGAAATCCGTGACGAAGACAGATGCCCGCAGATGACAAAGGAAAAGTCGGGAGTAATAAGCAAATGCTTTCTTTCATAAAGTGAAATTGGTTTGAGGACAATTGGTTAGGAGAGAGAAATGATGGGTCTTCAGAAATGATTGCCGTTCGGCGCTGCCATCAAACCCGATTGAATAAATCTTGGGTAAGAATTTGTCGCGAAGGGAAAATACTAAGGAACTTTTCTCATATATTTGGTGCGGGTATGAAGGACTTCAGATATTTCGGAGAAGCTTTTCGTATTTATTAATGTTCATATATTTTATTTAGATATTTTTTATGTGTGACTTAATTGATTGGTAGTTTGGTTGGTCGAGCTGGATGTTGCCTGTTCGAATTTCTTTAATTTTCTATTTTAGTACTACTATGTTGATAGCTGTTGGCCGCAACTTTGTAATTTTTCTTTTGAGATTTAGGAATAAAGAAGCCAATGTTTTTCTAGCACTAAATATGTATACCTATGTGGTACTCATCTACCTACCTATCTAATATAACTTAGTATTTTAAATAAGATTTTGCTTTTAAATTTTTAGTTTTTACGAAATTTTTTTTTGGTATAGTGAACCGGTGGTCGTTGTTGCTCTATGGATTATTTCCTTAGTTACGATGTAGGAATAGGATAGGCACATCGCCAAGTTTTTTCTTCGCCTATTTACCAATTTACGCATGCACATTAGATATTCGTATATAGTTACATTGATACCAATTCACTTCCATCTACGAAATTACTTTATGCCGAACCTCCAGTACAAAACTTCGAAAAATAAAGCCATTTCAAAGTTTGAACTAGTTCCTCTCGCTTAACTTAACGATACCGAACATCAGATTACGAACCGGTCGCCTAAACACTTACCATTGGAACGTTTGATAGCAAAACTTAGCTGATGGATGGCACCCTTACGCAAGGGCCTTAAAAAGTCCGGAACATTCCATCTCCGATGACGCGATCCATCAACGCGTTCGAAAAGGGACATTAACCCGGAATCCCTTCAATTACCGTCTTTAGCTTTCAATTTGCGTCTTTGTTGTATCTATGAAAAAGGACAAGCGATAAATCCAAGTTTCAAAGAAAGATGCGATGGAAAGCTTTAGATTGTTGAAGTGATGCTAATGATGTGGTAATAACATTTGATAAATGGTTGCAAACTTGATGAAACTTCGTAACGTCTGTTTGTTACTTTTTCATGGCTCATTTGGAACAAATATTTCGCGCCCTGGGCAAGGACTTCACAGTTTTAAAACGAATAAAGTTCTGTAAATCATTAACCTTATTCCGATGAAATACCTACATATCATAATTTTTTGTCTAAATATTAGATTTAATGGAGTTTATTCGCTTTCCAGGATTTGAATAGATGCATTTCTCTGTGCATTTATTTCAACGTTGGTATTCTGTAAATGTATAACTTTGTGTTTTACGTGTAAAATTGTCATACATAGACATAGAGCAACACCGGAGGGGAGTAGCCATATGCAGGCTTTCCCCTCTGTCAAAGTACAAGCCCAAATGGGCCTTTACCTGTCGCCTAGATGTTTAAATGTGTGCGTGAAATTGTTTCTGTATTTTGTTAAAGTCAAGGTGTAAGTTTTGCAGTAATAGACGATTTTTGTAGTGTGCGAGTGTGTCGCACGCATTTCCCCCCGCAAAAAATGACAGACTGTTTTGCATCGGTAAGAAACGCTATGGCTACGCTCTAGTCCGCCGCGGCCGGTGGCCCGTGTTGCTCTATGTACATAGACCATGCGATCAATTCTTATATGTGTTATAAAATAACTTCTATCTCTTTAAAAATCTACTCCAAAGGGAATTTGTAGACAGAATAAAATTGATTGCTAATCTAAAATAATCATGGGAAGGAATGCTACTGGTGGTAAAGCTCTAGTGACGGAGTTCCCGGACATAGGCGTATTACCTTCTTCTTGCCGCTAAATGATAGTGTTCAATGTTATCGTATTCAGCATTATCGTTTTCCGGTCAGGGTATCAATTTATAGTCCTGTAATTTCTGGCACAGAGGTATAACCAACTTAGACCTCAGATTTTTATGTAGATGTTTAAAGGCTACCGTATTCATCTTCCATCAATGTGAACTGCAATGCCACTTAAATACATAAAAAACCGTTCAATTCAGACAAATTAACGCCGCTTTAATACATTTACAGGCCGGTACGGCAGGTTAACATTAACATTTTGTACGAAACTGCAACGATGTGTTATTGAATTAGCAAACTGCACTAATGACTTCCTGGCAGCGTATACGCCGGGAAGTTAGTTGCTTGAAGTGTTTACTGCGACACATTTTATATACCGATCACGTACAGCTCGCCCTAAAGAATCGAACTCCAATCATACAATAGACCTGTGAGATGTATTCTAAAGATGCACTCAGACAGGGCTGATTTAGGCGCAAGGTTGTACTCGTTTTGATTCGTCTATTTAAGATCCTTTAAGGATGTCTCTCTCCCTCTCTCAGACTGGGCTGGTTTAGTCGTAAAGCTTTACTTACTACTACTTGCTTGTCTGGCTTTGTTTAGTGTAGGTATATTGGGTATTCGAATAGTTATCGTTCTACGATATAGATCATTGATTATTAATACATTTTTTTATACCTCCACCAATCCGCATTGGAGCAGCGTGGTGGAGTAAGCTCCAGGCCTCTCCCCAAAAAGGGGAGACACTCGTGCCCAGCAGTGGGACGTATAATGGGTTGCCATTATAATCATTTTATACCCATAATTTCCGGCACAGAGATATAACTTAGGCCTCAAGAATGGCACCGCAAGTCTCTTCTTTTTATGTAGATTTTCATAGACTACCTACAACATTCAACTACACCCATCAATGTGAACTAACTAAATATATGCTTGTTTGCCTCTATGACATCAAATTCACTTTGTAAAAGCAGGCCTTTATGCTATATCCTGTTAAAAACCCGGGCTTCTCTGTGCTTCGGGAATAAGCGATACTTTGTTACTTCTTTCTTCTTCTTTTCCTAAAGATCTCCAGTGACACCGTATGTGATAAATCATTAGCAGATACTGACTGTTACTTACTGTATTTTTTCTTATGGTCAGTATACAAGAATTGTATGGTCAGACTTTAAAGGAATTAACGGATTCAAACTTTCATTAGTTAAAAATGTTAACGGTGATATCTATCATTTAAATTGAAGTATATCTAGTCTTCACTCGCCTGAGTTAGTCTGCAAGCACCTTATGAATATTTTATAATCGTCGATTGTTACGTCTTAATCCGATTATAGCCGTCTACTACTGGACTTAAGTCTGCTCCACGAATGACGAAATTAATATGAAGTAATACAAAGGGCAACCTCCCACGTAGTTCTTTTGAAAAATGAGAAGGGTTTTCGAAAGGGATGTCATCACCTGATTCCTGAAATAAAACTGAAAAAGCTAGAAGTTTTTTTTTATTTTAAACTGTAAGCTCAGTTTTATATTATGTACCTTTGCGCCCAGTCTCTTACGGAGTGGGCAGAGAGCGTGGATCGCCAAATATCTCGCTCCTTAGTCCTTACACTCCTCTCACGCCTATTCTACATTCGTCACTCTTCATATATTTTAAACATTTCCGCTCATTTTAAACACTCTTGATCCCCTGCCCATCATCAGAGAGCTAAGATTTGGATTTCCTAGTGCCTACGATAATATTTATCTGAATAAGACTGAGTAAAGCTCGGTCTTTCAAATATGAATACGTTAAAAAACGGGAAACAATAATCATTCGATATTCACAAAAGCTGGCAAAGATAATTTATTTTCTGTCGTAGACAGTCATTTTCAATACATGTAGTAGGTAAAATAAGTTAGTATAGGTACAGTGGTATTGACACCATCCTATATTATATAAACGTCCTTCGTGTAAAAAAATAGGGTTTGACAAGGTTAATGTAGTGAACAATGTAAGTGAGTATAAAACTAATTAACGTATCCCATGACAATACTTTGTTACTGTAGTTTTATCTGTGTGACCCTCAAACACTATTAATGAAACAATCGGTGGTTTGGTAATAAACCTTGTCAGTTCTGTGGTTTTGATCTTGGTGATGCAGATTCAATGTTATCTTCTTAATTTAAACATATGTATCTTCACGCTCGGTCTCATACGGGGTAGGCAGTGAGGATTAAATAAAGGTTATAATAATATAAATAGATAATAATGGTAACCGTTTATGCGTCCCACTACTGTGCACGAGTCTCTCCCCTTTTTGGGGGGAGGCTATAAAGGGAGGAATAAATCAGTTATTTCAAACTTAATCAGGTTTGGTTAGTTATAGTCTTAAAGAAGAAACAAATAGAAATTAGAAACAATCTAGACACGAGAATTTTCTATTATAAAAAAAAAAATCAGTTGTTTGAATTCGGTATCCAATGTTTAAAATCCTGGACGAATTGTTTTTGTTTTCTACGCGACAATCTCGAGAACATCCTCTTTACATCGACACAAATGATTATATAGATCTACATAATAATATAATAGCCTTATTTTTAATATCAATTGAAAAAACATGTAATCGTACACTTAAAGATGTTGTCATCGAATTTTAACAGTTAAAGGACTGATTACACGGCATGTTATTCAGGGTACGATAGCAAGGGTCAGGGTAGTGTAATAACATTTAGGGAGTTAGAACCCTAATTAGGGCGACCGGAGCGACCCGTGTATTTGTACTGTGATTGAGTTAGGGCGCTGTCATCCGGATAGTGTAATAAGCGGCAACCCGGCGCAAGGCCACGCCCACCCTTTCTGCCGGACCCTGAATACCGTGTCGTGTAATAGCCTCTTAAGCAAAATGTTTCTATCTACGAGACCTACGCGCTTTAATAAACCAATTGCCAGAACCGAGAGACATAACATTTACCAGGGAAACACTTGCAACCTCTTTTAGAATATCGTGATGAAATTGCTCACAAGGCTTACTATCGGAATAAGTAACATAATTACCACACTTCTGTAACTGTTCCGTGTACATAAATCACATAGGTAACCCACTTATCATTATTTATGACAATATTACTTATCATTGTTATTATATTATTAACAAGATTCAGCTGGGGACTAGTATTACGAGATTATGCGAGTGCCGGGATAAAAACTACTTCATCAACAATCATATTGGCCGAAAAATGTCCACTGCTAGACCAAAACCTCCCCAAATGGGGGTAATGCCATAATCGCCACGTTTTCTTTATATGCAACGGAAGTGGCAAACAAGCATGCAGTTCACATTGATGTTAAGTGATGACTGCAGCCTATAGACACCCACACAAAGATCAAAATGCAGATGCGTTGCCACTCCTGAGGCCTAAGGTGTTATGCTTCTGTGCCGGAAATTACAGGGCCGTACATTACGACCTGACTGGAACACGATAGTGCTGAACACTACCATTTAGCGGCAAGTATATTAGGTAATGCGGTGGTGCCTACGCCTGCGAGCTCCGTCACTAGAGCTCTACCACCAGTAAATGTGTGGGAGCCCTAAGACTTATTATTTTACTTCCTCATTGCATTTTCAACTTGCTTGATCCACGCCGAGATCTCATCAATATGGACTTGCGAATGAGATCATTCATCCATATAATCATGATTCATAGCATTGCGTACACGAAGATCGTGTCATTGGAATGATGAAAATTTAAGAGCGACGATCTACGTAAATGATTTGGTAATCAATAATGCTGACAATTATCATAAAATACGCGTGAGTAGTGAGGAAAATCTCAATATAGGTATGTTTTTTTTTTATGTTAACTTTTTAAATCAGTATAAACAACCGCCTCAGTAGTCTAGTGGTGGCCAGCCATTACTAACACGCTGAAGTCCTGGGTTCGATTCCGGGTCTGGGCCTACCTACCTAACTCGGGGTTTGGTAATGTGTCCGGAGATATCAATAGGCTCGCCACCTTTTATATGGCACAAAACGTAACCGGCGAATCGTGGGTGTTTGTATGAATGCTTGATTGCATGCATTTATCTCTGCCTACCTCTTCGGGGATAACAGGTGTGATGTAACGTATTTTAAATCTGAAGTTATTGTTAAAATGCGTCAATATCTGGAAATACCAGTCAGATTTCAAATCTGGAGCCACGGATCATGACAAGATTTGTACAACGAAAAGGTATCTACAATGTGTAAGAGCATCAAAATTTAATTTATAAATATAGAGACAAAGATAAATTAATGCATTCAAGCAGACATGCATACACCCACGAATCACCCTTTACGTTTTGTTACGCATAAGTCGCGAGCCTATTGCAATTTTCGGGAACATTACCTAACTTAGAATGTAATTTAATTTTATAATGTATTTTTTTTTAATTTTTATAATAGCGCTTGGGAAACTGGCGAAAAATGGAAAAATCCCAAGACACTAGTGGCACAGTAGATAGAGTAGAGCTCCAGTGACGGAGCTCGCGGGCGTAGGCACCACCCGCATTACCTAATTTACTTGCCGCTAAATGGTAGTGTTCAGCACAATCGTGTTCCGATCAGGTGGTAATGTACGGCCCTGTAATTTCCGGCACAGAGGCATAACACCTTATGCGTCAGGAGTGGTAACGCATCTGCATTTTGACCTTGGTCTTCGTATAAGTGTCTATAGGCTGCAGTCATCACTTAACATCGATGTGAACTGCATGCTTGTTTGCCATTTCCATTACATAAAAAAATACTTATTTAACCCTTGACCCTGGGATCGAAGCCAGGCACTAGCGTAGCAGTAGTGACTTGCTACCGAGGCAGTTATATATGAATAGCAATTATGATCCATTTAGGGTTCAATTTTGCAATCCGTGAAACTTGCCCCGAAACGTCGCATTACTTGACCCATGTAACATTAAAAAACCCATTAACAAAAAGTCATTATCTTTGGGCATAACCTTCGCTATAAATTGCGTTCCTATCATATTCCGTGCCGTTTATAGTCGTTGGGCGTGAAACATTGACATTATACAGTTGTTTTGACAGTAAATATTGGTTTTGATATTTCGTCTAATAATTAACCTATTTTTCCCTCTGCAGAATACATTCAGTAATATTGACCACAAGTTACTTTAATTAATTATTATTCTAGGAATAATATCACTTAAATGTAGGCTGTATCCAATTAGTTTAAAGGATAAATTGAACGATTAACACAATGTTTTATTTATTTGTCTGGCATATGTATAATGATGTTGTGGTTACAGCCAACCATATCGTGTTCATGATGTTTAAACGGACATTGAAATACATAGGTATTAATTTAAAGTGAAAACGAGACAAGTAATTTGTTTTTTTCCCATTTTCTTTGCTTTGCTATAAAATATTTTTAGTAAAATACTAGGTACATTAACCACTGAGAATTAGATAACCTGATAAAATAAATAACAAAAACATAAACTTATCATCTTTACATCTATGAGTATTTACAACAAACAGCGAGCCTCTTAAAATCCACATCACTGTCTTACTGCGGTATTGTCCTCAGAAGGGAGCATTTCCACGTGAGATGGCAATGCTGATTCTCTGTCCTTGAAATAAACCAGCCCTGTGTGCGCAAGAAGGGTCAATCAAGCTTTAATTTTTTTTTAACCACATACAATTAAACACGAAATAGTTACTTCATCTGAGCCGGAGTTCTTCCACTTAAGACAAGCAGAGTCACACTAAAACATGTTTTTTTTCTTCAAATTGATCATGAATACTTTAAAGTTTAAACTTACAAAATTACAAATAACAAACTCCCTTATTTCGTTTCAATACGATTCTCAGAGTCCGATCTCCTCGGAGAATACCCAAGAGATATTGGGATTTTCCTAATGGACTATACTTCCAATGGTAAGTACCCTCGGAGTTTGATAATGTGGCGGATGAACGCGAATTGTGTTGTCACTAAATAAATGGAACTAAAACAACGAGAATCGAGACAGGAAATACAGCTCTGCAATTATATTTTATGATTTTCTATGATTTTATCAGCTGACCTTTGCCCGCGACTTCGTACGAGTATCATTCCTCTACATTCATCAAAAACATACATTCCATTCTCAAATTTCAGGTCTAGGACCAGTAGTTTTGGCTGTGCGTCATCTGTCAGTCTCAGTCTCTCAATCAGTCTGTCAGTAACGAATATTGATGATCATCATTTGTCATTGGTGGTAGAGTTACTGCGTTAAGGTAGGCACCCGACCAGCGCCCGACCGCCTCGAGCGGTCTGCGCTCATTACATTAGCTCCGCTCCGTATCGACACCGAATCGCCTCGACCGCAGGCGCGGGTGGCGATTGTTTTTAGGGCGTCCACTCGTTGCGTTGACAACAAGTGGACGCCGTAATACGAGGCGGTGCTGGTAGGGTGCTAGGTGGCTGTAGTGAGCTATAACCCTTATAATTGTCTTTCTCCGATCTCCAGAGCTCGCGAGCGTAGGCACCAGCGCATTACCAAATCTATCTGTCGCTATGAAGTAGGTAGTGCACAGTACTGTCGTGTTCTGATCAGGTGGTAATGTATGGCCGAGTAATCTTTGTTGTAATTTGGCCCTGGCCACATAACAGCTTAGGCATCAGAGTGTCAACTCCTCTACATTTAATGTTTTACTAAATCTTAATAGATAGTTCATTTACCACGAATGGGAACTTCTTTGCCACTTCATGACATTGAAAAAATAATTACTGTGTTTGTCTTTTGTTCTCAGGAGCACATCAATTTCGTCGGGTTTGATGACATCTTGGGCCCGGTGGTGATGTCCCTCAAAAACGAACACATGGCTGGCCAGGACCACATCAGGATACTATTGAGGTTATCCAAAACGACCACGCACTATGCTATACCAATTCCAAGTAAGTTATTGCTGTATTGCAATAAAGGATTTAGTAGGTTTTCTCGGAGTCGCACCAGGAGTCGCACCAAGCACTAGATATCTACTGCAATGGTAGGTTACCAGCACATTTGTGTGCTGATTTGGCTGTTATTGGCCCGCACCACGCAGCGTAGCGCGGACGTGCGTTACGTACATACTTGCGTTCTTTCAAAGTATCTCTCTTTGTATTTGAAATACACAGAAAAGAGATTGACGTATGCGCAAAACACTCGGGTGTATTTCGCGCATGTAGGCGAAATCTGCATGTTGATGCAGGTTCTGCACTCAGCAACCACGCGCGTGGCTCCGTCGCCATGTACTCCGCACCTTGGTGTGCGAATCGCCTTAAGTTGTTATCGACGACCCCATTAAAAATCTGTGACAAATTAGCTAAGGTCTTTTGTAGTGGAAAGGCCGTAAGACGGGAACGCATTTATATTAAACTCTCAATTTTAATGTACCTGGTACCTACATGCCAAAATGCTCATTCCAGTTAACCGGGTTTCTGCGAATCAAACATATTATGTCTGATTCCGCAGACAATTATGATGGTATTGTTATATTATAACAATTGTGTTGCATTAACCCTAAGATTACTTCTAGTTGTGTAGTGCTTTCTAACATAAAATACGTAACCCGTAAAATACGTAACGTACGTAAAAGAAAGAAAACAAAATAATTAACATACCACGATTGTGGACTATATGTTTTACTTTGATCTGAATTATTTTGAGAGGATATTCGATTTCACATACATTTTGGGAATAGTTCGCAGTTAATCATCGAGGTGCATATATTGGGAATGGTGGAAATATATAATATTGTAAAGCAAATTGAGGTCGGTGGCAATTATTTTTATTACACTATCGGGAGCGTGGGTGTAATGCGATCTGAAATAATGCTTGGTTTTATATTAACTTTTAAATCCCTCAGGGAGGTTTGAGGCTCAATCCGCTCAATATTATGATTCAATCAAAGAACATGTGACACGTGGTCACTTTAATACTGAGAGAGCTAGCATCATGTTTGCCAGGTATTCGATATTGTACGTTTTTAGATGAAAAATAATAACGCTGGTCCTAATACTTGATAAGGTATTAAAACAAAAAATAGGGGTACTTTCCGACACTAACTTTTATATTCGAATCACCGAATGGAATCTGGAATCTTTATAACCGGCGAATCTTGGCATATACATACTGACCTACCTTGCCTTACCATGTCACACAAATTACTCGATTTTGCTAATCTAACATATTAAATTCTCGTGTCACAGTTTTCGTTGCCATACTCCTCCGAAACGGCTTGACCGATTTTGATGATTTTTTTTGTGCTTATCCGGTATCTATGAGAATCGGCCAACATCTATTTTTCATAACATTTTTGGACATTTTTTTTTTAATTTTTCGGGCGATACTTGCGAAGTTTGCCGGGACAGCTAGTAATTTATAATTTTCTTTTTCAGGATCAGGCATAATGCCTTCACCCTTACGGTTAGCAAAAAAAGTGAACGAGCACATTAACATAGACAATTTCATGGCGGTGATGTGCTTAAACGCCTCTTCTCTGATCGCGACGTACGACGAACACGTATTAGAGAACAACTTCAAGTTCGGAGTGCTGTATCAGAAGTACGGGCAGACGACCGAGGAGGAGTTGTTCGGGAACAACGAGACGTCGCCCGTTTTCGAGGAGTTCCTGGCGATGCTCGGTCAACGGATTAAGTTGAAGGATCATAAAGGTACGTTTTAGCAGTGAAGTTTTGGCAGAGAATATGGAATAATACTGTGTATAAAAAGGATTTCCCCTCCTCACCCATCACCCCCTCTTGAGAGCAAGCTGGATAAACAGTGAGGTTGCGAGCGGGTGAGCGAGCTTTTAATTTGGTCATGTAGTCAGTGCGAAGACTTATTTCACGATTGTTTTAGGTCGTAATCCTAAGTGCTACATTTCTGTGGGCGCGTGTAAAAACACGTCACTGATTGATGGCTGTGTAATAGGTAACAGAAAAAGAGTTTGTATGGAATTTTAGCCGAGTGTCCGGGGTGTGGTTTTGGTTCTGTGTATGGACCATATATTAGGCTGCACTGATCTAGCTGATACCTATTTTGTTCTTTATATGAAAAACAAACCAAATCACTTTTAATTGTAATTAAAGTTAATAAAGCTCCAAGTACAGAAAAATCGTGTAGTAGAACAGCTAAAGTGCGATAGTTTATAGTAAAGTTTTTGTGACTTTCACAGGAACGCTATATTTTGCGGATAAATCTATCTATTTAGTGTAGGTAATATATGTTTTTTTTTAAAATTTCAAACATATCACTTATTTTTCAATTTGTCTACGCCGGCGCCGCTTCTAGAAGATGATACTACCTAGTTGGAATTCTTGAGTTAAAGGCTTGGATAACAGCGTCTTCATGAGCGTTATAACGTTCTTGCACTATTTATATCAACCGCCATCGTCAGCACAACAGTTCAAAGTAGAAACTTTGGAAATTCTTCCAAAGCGTGTCTTTCATATGTTCAGAAACAGACTGCAGCCTGACTGATATTGATTGCACGAAAATAAACTTGGCGATTATTCTTAAATAAATATTTGCGTACGCTCTGCGTTACATTTGCCGTCGTTCAGCGGGTCCGCCTCCGGGAAAACATGTTTTTGTTTAGGCACATATAACGTATGACGTCCAATGTTATAGTGAATAGGTTGAATTCGAAGAAAAAAAGATTGTATATAGTTCTAATCCAATATTGTGTAATTCTGCGAATTACCGAATCACTTATTGCGATTCGATTGTAGATCTTAACAGAATAATTAGTTTTTCGAGTCTTCTATGTAGTCATTCCGAACCATCGACTATGGAACCAATGATTGGTCTGTGTTCCGAACCCATTTTGAGTTTTATTGTATTACTGTTGTATTAGTATTGTGTATTACTGAATGTTAAATAATTGTGAGGTATGGTCTAAGTACAGACGGGCGAAGTTTAATTGTCAAAGAATAATACTTAAAACTCCTCAATACTTTCTGCATGAAGTTTACTTGGTAGACGTCCAGGGACGGACCTCGCGGACACAGGCGCCAAGTAAACGGCAAGTAGCAATTCAGTGGTACTACCTTAGCTAGCTACTTGCCCTTTAGTTTCTCCCCATGGGGGGGGAGGGGGCTGCTTAAGCTTACTCCAGCACGATGCTCCAATGCGGGTTGATGGAGATATGGGTTATTGGCCAATCCGCGGCTGGTGTAGATTGCTTAGATCGTAAGCGATGTACACCAGCCGCGGGGCCATGTGCGCTTCGCTTCACTTTGCTTATTGCTACGCAATGGAGAAAAACACCTATAAATCAAAGATCAGATTGGAAAAATCCGGCGAAGCCTACCTGGTCCCTCTTTCACTTCGATTCTCATACACGCGATTAATATCCGAGCCAGTTCAGCGTAAAATAGGAAAATGAAATTGAAAAGGTGTATGTCATTTCAAATTCCATATACCTACATTACGTCATTTTCAAAATACCTCCATCCATTCCAGGCTTCCGAGGAGGTCTGGACATGAACGGGCACACGGGAACAGAGGCGGTGTACGAGCGGTACTTGGGCAGAGAGATCATGTTCCATGTGGCGCCCCTGTTGCCTCACACCGCTGGCGACGCTCAACAGCTGCAGAGGAAGCGGCACGTCGGCAACGACATTGTCGCTATTATCTTCCAGGTTAGTACGCCAAAATAGCTGGACCGTATTGAACTCTGGTCTTCTAGAGTTAAGACACGTAGATACGACTGCTGTTCCTAGGTTTTCTGATGGTAGTTTTCTACTACTTGGAGGCTCTGTCGCCGCACACCGTGGGTGGCGCACAACGTACATAGGAAGCGGCACATCGACAAAGACATGGTCGCTATTGTCTTTAAGGTTAGGTTAGGTTATCTCATAAATGGTAGTGTGGCTAAGTGACGACGCTGTTGCCGCACACTGCAGCCGCTCAGAATGGTCGCATGTGTGCTGGCTTGTGTACTTGGAGAGCTGTCATCTCTTCTAATCCAGACATAATCCATCTAAGTAGCGTAGTGTTCACTATGGTGCGGGTAAATTAGGAGAAAAGAGGAGTAGCAAGACATCCACCACTCTCATAATAACTGCTGAGTAGGTACTCCTTTCTGTGTAAATATCTTAATGGAACCATTTGCCTAGGAATTTTTCAATCCACAAAGAATGCTGCGTTATACATGGACATTTAATCCATTGATTCAGTTTTTATTAACACTTTAAACCAATGAATTGGGTTTGTCTGTTGCAGGAGAAGGCTACACCGTTCACTCCAGCCATGATAGCTTCGCACTTCCTACATGCATTCATTGTAGTCACACCCATAGAATCAGCTGGCGGGGAGACCAGGTAGGTTCCGTACATAGTTTTAGAAAATAACGTGCCTTCAACGCCTGTAACCCAGGACAGGGATGGTAAAAGCATGCTTTCAAGGGCTTATTGCGAGTATATTGACATCTCCGGTTTATTACCAAACGCCGAGGGTGGCACTGAACCACTTCCTTCCCCGGCCCGGAGATTGAACCAGCAGAAGTAGAAGCCTGATACTTCTAATAAAACAATAAGGAAAGTTATAAAACTATAAGGGTTCCTTGTTTTCTACGGAACCCTAAAAAGGATCGGATAAGATACTTTTAGTACATCAAATAATTGGGATCTGTTAGCCTGCTATAAAAGCGTGTTGATAATAATCAACTCGGTTAACGCTTAACAACTACAGATGATCGCTATACTAATAATTATTAATGTTCCTCGGGTTTAAGTCTCATCCTAATTCATTTATCCTATTATTATTATTATCAATTTTTCCTCGATAATTATCTTTATAATATTAAGGCGAAAAATAAAGGTGACGAACCCACCGCCCGCCGCAGCGGAAGATTTTTTTTCAACTGGAAAATAATCCTCCCTCTAGTGCAATCAGTCAACCGAATAATAGCGGTCAAACCATTCCAATCGGGCGGTATTAAGTGCTATAACGCAAGATGGGCAGCAGCATCCTGCAATAAAATTACTGCCACTGCGATCGCCAATCTGCATGCCAAGCGTGGCGATTATGGCATTTCCCTCTATGGGGAGGCTTTGGTCCACAAGTAGACATTTTTCGGCTAAAATTATCTTAACATCATCATGTAATATTGAGAAAAATAGAATATGACAGTAATAAATAGTTCATTTATTGGGAATGTTGTAAGAGGATATCAAACATCAGTTAAGATCCGATTGCTATAAAAGCGATAATGCGAATTCCTGAGTTTCCAGGCAGTGAAACCGAGAGACAAACTTGTATTTCATATAAGTACTTAAGAACCATAAGAACTTGCTGTGTTATAAAAGAGCGGTATCGTCCAATTCCTTTTTAAAGTTCTCCCATTCCAATTTTTTATAAACTTGTCGAGCTACTTGTTTAACATAAAGTTTGTGTTACTTCGCAACAACGCACGGCGTTATTTGCATGAAACGCTGTAGAGAAAATGGCTTGGAAGAGACAGTGGAGTCTCTTGATAATTTATATGCAAACGAATCGCGAGTGTAATTAAAGAGTTTTTATTAGAACATAAATAGGTACTTGTTAGACAAAAAAATTGTTGAGCCTAAATCTTAAGTGAATTACGGAACACGTTAAGTGTTCTGCGAGATGATAATGAGTCATGATATTTATAATCCATCGAACCACTTTGTTTACATGTGATATCTCAGTAAATAATAGGTTGGGGAAAAAGTCTTTTCGCATTATAGTATGTATGAACTTGTAATAAAATCTCTTTGGCTGTAGTATTTGTAGTGTTTGCAAATGTGTCATTTTCATTTGTTTTTCGTACTGTCAAAATGAGTGAATCTAATGAAGAAATTCGATACATTTTAAAATTTTTACTACAAAAAAGGTAAAAATGCAACGCAAGCGGCGAAAAAAAATTGCGATGTTTATGGACCTAGTGCAGTGTCTATGAGAGTAGCACTAATTTGGTTTAAGCGTTTTCAATCCGGAAATTTTGATGTCAAAGATGAACCTCGCTCTGGTCGCCCTATTACGGATAAAATGGATACCATTTTTTAAAAAGTGGAGCAAGATCGACATATCAGTAGTTACGACGTAGCTGAAGTACTGAGAATTGATCACAAAACAGTTTTGGCGCATTTGAAAAAAGCTGGGTACAAAAAAAGCTCGATAATTGGGTACCTCACGAGCTTACTGAAAGAAACCTAATGAACCGTGTACTCATTTGTGATTCTTTATTATGACGTAATGAAACCGAATCATTTTTGAAGAAGCTGATAACTGGTGATGAAAAGTGGATCACGTACGACAAGAACGTGCGAAAAAGGTCGTGGTCAAAGGCCGGTCAGGCTTCACAGACTGTGGCGAAACCCGGGTTAACTCGCAATAAGGTGATGTTGTGTGTGTGGTGGGATTGGAAGGGCATTATTCATTATGAGCTATTACCACCAGGTAGGACTATCGATTCTGAACTACTGCGAATAACTGATGAGATTAAAGCAAGAAGTTGAGAGAAAGCGGCCGGAATTGATCAACAGAAGGGGTGTGGTGTTTCATCATGATAACGCTAGACCTCACACATCTATAGCCACTCAGCAAAAATTAAGAGAGTTTGGCTGGGAGGTGTTAATGCATCCGCCGTATAGTCCTGACCTTGCACCTTCAAATTTCCACCTGTTTCGGTCTCTTCAGAATTCTTTATGCAATGTTAGGTTAACATCACGAGAGGACTGCCAAATCCACTTGTCGCGGTATTTTGATGAGAAGTTCCAAAATTTTTATAGCAATGGGATCATGTCCCTACCTACAAGATGGCAAAAGGTTATCGAACAAAATGGTACATACATACTTTAGTTAAATTTAAATAAACTATATTAAAAAATATTTTGAATTATCTTAAAAAATGCGAAGAAACTTTTTCCCCAACCTAATACTATCCTTTTTTAGGTACAAAGTGTTTATAATATGTAGTGATGTATGTATCTTCACGCCTGGTCCCTAACGGGGTAGGCAGAGAGTGTACGCGTCAGATATCCCGGTCCTGACATACCTCTCGTGCCTCATCTACATTCATCATTCTCTTCACACATGCACGCCGATTCCTAAGACTTTTTACACTATATACTATCCTTTTATCAGGTACAAAGTGGCCGTCACCGCACGTCGCGACGTACCATTTTTCTGGCCGACTCTCCCCCAGCCGCCGATATTCAAGAAGGGTCGTGATTTCAAAGAATTCCTGCTAAGCAAATTGATAAACGCAGAGATCGCGTGTTACCAAGCCGAAAAGTTTGCGACGCTCAAGCTGAGGACTCGCTCTTCGCTCCTCAAGAATTTGGCTGATCAACTGAAGAATAAAACCACGGAGTTCCTTGGCACGGGGGTCAGGATAGAGCCGAGTGCTGTTTCCCCTCAACCCGAAGGCACGCCCAAACAGGAGGGACCTAGCTCGAAGATACTTGATGTTGTGAAGAAGGCACTTACAAAAGTCAAGTGAGTTTAAAATACCTTTATTTGTAAATTATCGAACCGTCCCGGCTTCGTGCGGGTACAATATAGGTTGTTACTGGTAATTTGATGTCAGTTTTTCGGAATACAAATGATTTATAATCTATATAGCGCCCTAACGATTGCGTACAATAACCGCCTGTTATTAGGCACAGTACATAAAGGCCGTTTTTTTAATGTAATAAAAGTGCGAACAAGCATTCAGTTCACATTGATGTTAAGTGATGACTGTAGCCTATAGACACCCACACTATGACCAGAGGTCAAAATGCTGATGCGTTGGCATTCCTGAGGCCTAAGGTGTTATGCCTCTGTGCCGGAAATTACAGGGCCGTACATTACGACCTGAGTGGAACACAATAGTGCTGAACACTACCATTTGGCGGCAAGTATATTAGGTAATGCGGTGGTGCCTTCGCCCGCGAGCTCAGCCACTGGAGCTCTACCATCAGTAAAAATTTATTTGCATATTCAATTGTAAAACTGGTAAGCCGTGCGGCTACCCGCTCCCGCGGCTAACCGCTAGTGCGTTAGGGCGCTGGGCCTAGGTTGCACCACGATCTTTGTTAAAGTTATTGTAACATTTCTCATCCTGCTCTAACGTAAAGAAATCTCTTAAAGTTAGAGCAGGATGTAAAATGTTACAATAACTGAAACTTTAACAAATATATGGGTGCAACCCAGGCTTAGAGAAGACATGGGAAACAAAATGTGCGGAATAAAAAAATGCGGAATATATTTTCACATTATATTATTTTATTAATATCAACCGATTAATCTATTTAACGATTATTGCAGCGCGCATGCTACCTATCTATTGCGTTAACTGTCATCCGACTGACCTTTATGTCTGGCGTCATAAGGTTAACATTACCATAGTTAACGCGGTCATTATGTTTTCGTAAAATTTCTTATTTACCTCGCAACTATTTAAGTTTTTCTTCCACCTTCGCCGGAAATAAGTACAACAAAAAACAATTATCGAAGTCGGTCCAGCCGTTTTCGAGTTTTGCGTACATTTGGCGTTTAATTTTTATTTACATAGTTATTAAGCACCCATTTTTTTGTTACATTTACGACTGACCGTTTTGGTGTTTTCAGATCACCGAGTATGGATACAAACCTTTCCGGTGACAGCAATAAGAATACTCTGAACAAAAAAGTTCACGACACACCCACGCCTACTGTAAGTATTCATGCGATCTTAGTGTATATGTATATTATACAATTTCTATTGCTTAATGCAATAGAAATTGTTTATGAAAAAAAATGTTTAGATTTCTGTGATACAATTTAGCGACATGGCTCGCGATAGTTTCTATTACCTAATATATATATTATATACATAAATTATACATATACTTTTGTTGTATTTTATTTGTATTTCTATGGTTACGAACGTTCGGCATTTAAATTATAGTGCCTATTACAGAGCGGGCGGTCAAAGTCGTCGATAGCGTCGTCGTCGGCGAGCGCCGTGTCGGTGCGTTCGGCGGGCGGGTCGGGCGGGTCGGGCGAGTCGAGCCCCGACGTCACGTCGCGCGCCGCCGCTCCTCGTCCTCCGCACGACCACAGCGATGACTCCAGCCTCAATTCCGTCGATATGGACCCGCTTGGTGAGTTACTACGCCTTTTTAATGATGGTTACGTATTAGATTGCTTTCAGAGCGGCCTATGTTTGCCTATTCGACGCTCGAAATACTCGACTCCGATTGGATTGGACCTGTTCCATCAAGAGCAAAAACCGCGAGCGTTACAAGCGAAAGTTCTTTCTGACCCACCCATCTTCGTATGAACGAGATCAGCGCGACGCGGTCACAAACAGTGATGCCATCTACTTTAGGTGGCACATTACAAATTGTCAGTTATGCGGTTGGCAGGCGAGTAGAGCCCCGACGTCACGGCCGGCGACGCCGATCCTCTTTCTCATCCCCCGACCATAGCGATGACTTCAGCCTGATCTCCGTGGATGTGGACCCGCATACTACGCCTTTTAGTACTCTTCGGGCAGCAGTTCAAGTTCAACTAACGCCCTCGGCGTTTATTTAGAATATCTAGAAATTGAACTGCAGTAAATGAGTTTAATAGATTTGAAGAGCCTATACATAGATATAGAGCGAATATACATATAGGTACTGATCGATATCACTTAGCAAAGGTGTAGAAAGATGTTGAATTTGCTTTTTTTTTCAATTAGACGACAAGGACTGGATGAGTTGTGGTAAATGTACAACAGGTTAGTCTTGTAGACGAATATGGTAGATATTAATGTGTAGAATGGTGTGTAGATAATACCTATTATTTTCATAGTTTCTTGTTAGATAGTGTGATGGTTTATTGAGCACATTATGTTTTGTTCTGAGCATGGCACATATTCTTGTTATGCTTACACCCATAGCCCCGCATTAGGATCGCGTAGTGGGTGCCAACTTACCTTCTGAAAGCGAAAACAAATATCTGATATAGTTATACAAATACTTAATTGTCCATCGTCCTATTGTGGAGAATAACTTGACTAATTAGAAACCTTTGCTTTTAATGTTGTTAATTTATTTACTTAACTACATATTATATTTTTTTAATAGTCTTTGGACAAGTTTATTATTGTTTATTATTGACCCACTAGTAGTCACCCCAGTGGGTCACCCCCGAAACTTCAGTTTTTTTCACTAGATTTGTTTAATATAATTATAACATCATTATTTTTCTACCCGTCTACGGCTGGCGTCTACAGCTATACGAAATGAGACCATAAGCAATTTTTTAAGTGCAACTATTATAAAAACATTGGGACGAAAATATTGGCTACGCTATTAGATTAGATATATTTTTATGAGTCTATAAATTAACTTATTTAAAAGAACTATCAAACAGTGATGTATTTGTTGTCTTGGGTGCAATGTGTACCCTTTTCCGTACGATTTCTTATTGTCTTGCTATGTTCACAATTTACAATCGATTTTTGGTTTCAAAATTAAATTAAAAATATAATGTATTGATTTAGCAGATTTTACGTGCTTGTGCATTTGTGAATTGAAGGGGATAGTCACGAAACTGGAAAAAAACATCTTTTTTGATGCGGCTGCCGTAAATAATACAAAAAGTTAAAATATCGTTCGTCTTTCAATAATTTCTACTTTTACTGAGATTAAAACAATTTCCTCCATCCAGTTTAGTGAACTTAATCGAAAATTTGTTTTTTATTGTTTTGACAATATCAATTGCTATTTAATGTGCATACTTAATATTTATTACGATTCTCAGGTGCAGGATACGTGGACAGTGACACGGGCCTAGAGTCGATGTCGTCGGCGGAAGCGGGCGCTGCAAGGGAGATGCCCGCAGTACCGCGTTCTGATGCCGACCAATTGAGACAAGAAGTATGCCGATTGAAGAACGACAAGCTGGATCTGTTGAAGCAAAATATTGTAAGTATTAAAATATTGGAGACTTCAATGCTCGTTTTCACCATCGAACACTCAAACGTCCCTTATCTAAGGGTCCCTTAAGTGCAAAACGAAATTAAACTACATTCTATGAAACGTGATTTTAAAAATAAAACGTATAAATTAATATTTATCTGGCTGAATAGCAGTGAGCTATTGCTCCGTTTTTGTTGGTTATCTTTCATTTCTAAAATTCACTCGTATGTGGTAGTAAATTCAATGTATTTGCGAAAAATAAAAATATTACAATATTTAGAATTTGTTTTTCAATAAATATTCGTCTAACCCAACGATATCAATATTTATGGAGAAGACACAGGGAACAAACAGCCGGTTCCGTTTTTTAACTGATTTGACAGATATTTACTGAGACATTTAAACGTCATCTGTCATGTTAGTTTGGGAAACTGTAGTTACAGTACTTAACAATTAATGTTGCACATCGAGCCTGCGAAAGAGACGATCGGCTCGTTTCGACTTCGTAGAGCGTTATCTCTGTTGCACACTGCCTACGTAAGCAGTGACAGTCCGGTATTGGTCAAAACTTGATCAGAATGGTCGACAAACGTCAAATAGGTACGATGCGAAAGAGATAACGCTCTACAGACCCGAAATAAGCTGAAGTCTCCTTCCTGGGCTCGATGTGCAATATTTATTGTTGAGTACCGTAACTACAGTTTCCCATACTAAAATGACAGTTGACGTTGAAATGTCTCACTAAATATCTGTCAAATCAATTAAAAAACGGAACCGGCTGCTTGTTCCCTGTGTCTTCTCCATAAATATTGATATCGTTGGGTTAGATGAATATTTATTGAAAACACAAATTACACTGTAATTGAATAAATTGGAACCATGCTACCTAGGGGAATGTCCCGTCTAGTACTTAAGTACATATCAGTCAGTGATATAACCTGTAATTTCTTTTCTCACCAGACATGGCAAAACGAGATAAAGTCTTTGCGGGAGAGAGAGATAACGCTACAAGAAGAGTTGGCGGCGGCGGCGAGGGAAGTCAGGCGGCTAAGAGATCAACAAGCCACTGGCACCATCATACCGAACCCTTCAACACACGACTCTACCGCGTAAACATTATCTCTCTTAGCCAGGAATATCTCTATTGGCTAGAGATGTTGATATGAAAAATGAGTATCATGATTAATCTGAATCAGTGTTAACGTTTTGTTACTGCTTATGTTTAATGAACGTGTTTCCGTTTTTACAATTTGTAATGTTGGAACATATGATTGATTAAACTGATTGATGATTATTTCAAATCGTGATTGCAAGTGGGAGTTTTGATTACGTAGATAGCGACACGGTTTTGATTTTTATTTTGAAATTGTAATTGTAAATGTTAGGCGTATAATTGCTAATTGAAATTTGAGAATCAGCTCAATATTGAACTTCTTTGAAAAGAGTTCTCATAACAGGAATGTATGATTAAATCGCTTGCGCAGCACACATTACTGGTGGTAGAGTTCCAGTGTAGGAGCTCGAAGACGTAGACCACCGCATTACCTAATCTCTGTCGCCAAATGGTAGTGTACAGCACTACTGTGTTCCGGTTAGGTGTTTATCTACGGCCCCGTTATAACTGTAACAGAGACATAACAACTAAGGTCTCAAGGGTGGCAACGCATAGATCTACATTTTGACGTTTGGTTTTTGTGTAGATGTCTATTAAGCACACCGCGGACACTCCGCCAAAATTCCACACAAACGCTTAATTTGGTCTCTATTACATAGACATCATTCACTGTGTATTTACACGTGCACCTGTGTGCGTAGCACGTAGAGAATACCAAACGTCACCCACAAGGGGAGGAGGTTGGGTGAGGCGGGGAAATCGGGCGGGACGTGTCCATTCTATACGTAGTATTATTACAAATTCTCTGTCTATAGGCTGCAGTCATCACCTAACATCTGTGTGAGCTGCATGTTTGTTTGCAACCTTCGTTATAATTAAACAATGCAGATGCTACCCTTGCTTGATTTATTGAGGGTAAAACAAAGCTGTGCAATAAAACTTTGCAATATCATATCGAAACATATTTATAATTAAATAACATATTTTCACATCCTTCCCAGTCGCCTAAATTTATTAAAAAAGTCGCTTGACTGATTTACTGACGCTAATAAAAGTACTCGTATATACGAATTTCGATAGCTATTTATAGGGAATATAATTCGAGAATCTTTTATATGTTGTTGTACCAAAACTAAATGTAAATGTTTATTGTAGGCTATTTGCTTTTGTAAATGTTTGTGATAAAACTTAGCTTACTTATTTCTTCATAGAATAAGTTATTGTATCAGCGAAATATAGAAATATATTGACTTTATTCATACGTGTTAAATATATATTATACGTATGTAACTATAGTAATATAGTGTCTATCTAGCAAAATATTTGTGTGCTTAAAAGCAATTTATTTACATTTACTTTGGTAATGTAGAGGAAATATAGAGCAATCTCTGATTTAGATTTTTTATGTGTATGTTAATGGAAAAATGATCATACTGTTTTAATTACTGCCGTTATCAGTAATATGCTAATTTATATTTCAATTTCTATGAATGTTTCCATTTACAATAGGTAATCGACTCTAACTCGACGAACTCAAATGTCACTTAAATCTAAGTGCGACTTAAATTTCTTCTGTCTTTATAAAACACGTTTAAACGATAGAGGTAGCGCACATTTGAGCGTAGCTTAAAATTGAGTGACGTTTGAGTATTCGACCATAATCCTTATATTAAGATTAGTTTACGATTGATAATGGCAGTAAGTTAAATAGATTTTATATAGCAACACATTTTTTTTGTAGGTAAATACGAGTAGTAAATACATTAAATAAACAACTTCTAGACTGCTAAACTTGGGACTTTTCGATGTTAAATGTAATTTTCAATATCAATGTAAGTTAAAATGGAAGTAAGTAGATACCTGGCATTGTTAGGTGTAGTTATGGCCGTCATCCCCAAACTTAATAGCGATAACTATTAAATAATTAATAATGATAATGCCTGATCCAGTAAAAAAAATCAAATCGAATTCGCATTCGCATTTCAGGAGCAATTGTTTCATTGTTTACTAATGACGTAAATACGTTAACTACTTAAATTGTTTTCATTTGAATAAAATTCGTGTTAATGAAAATAGTAACTAAAATTGGAAAATGTTTAGATATTATATGAACAAATGTACCTACAAAATTAAGCCTTCAGTATCTAGTAAAAAGCCTACACGTATGGTGCGTTAGATAAATCTTATATATCGAATATGATCATACAGTCTGTTAAATAATAGAAGTTCTATTTATAGTATAGTACCAGTATACATGTTGTGTATATATTTTCATATTACATACGTAGATAATATTACTGCACAGTGCAATCTGTTTCTGATTAATGTATTTAATTTTCCTTAATTATAAATATAAGTTTGCCAGTTGATTGTAAATATAATTTAACTGGTTTTAGAATATTAATTAAACAGTATTTTTTCTTAATTTATGCTCGATATAAGTATCGTTTCACGAGTGTCTTTGAGTTTGATTATGTTTTGTTGTTTATAATTAATATTTTATACCAAAGTTAACATTCCCCACTAAATAGAGTAGTTTTTTTTTTGTAATATTTACCGTAATAGAGGAATCAGTATTCTTAAACGTTTTAGTTGACGGAGCACGCTAACATATATCTAAGTTTACATTTAGTTAATTATTAAATGTAATCTTTTGGATTTTTGTTCCACTGTTGATTATGATTAAGATTGACACTTACTGTTAAATCGTCTTCTTGTAGACTTAAACCAAAAAGGCGGGCGCGCAACGTTAGAGGGAATAGTTTATAATTATAAGAGATACTATTGAAATATATAAATAGTTAATTACTAAATATCCATTGTTGTTTTATTTGTGTTCTAATTTGTTCCTGTTTTTGTGTTTTCTTTATTTTTTGTGAGAAGGAAGTAAATGTACCACATTATTAGTCTTGGCTTGTAATGGTATGGCATACAAATACTTTAAACATTGAATCGTTTCTGTTATTCGTGAAAGTGTCTAGTATGTACAATGTGATAAAAGTATCAAGCATACAGTTCACATTGATGCTATAGATACTCAGATACCCTGTAATTTCCGGCACAGAGGCATAACACCTTAGGTCTCAGGAGTGGTAACGCATCTGCATTTTGACCTTGGTCTTTGTGTAAGTGTCTATAGGCTGCAGTCATCACTTAACATCAATGTGAACTGCATGCTTGTTCACCACTTTCATTACATAAAAAAAAGATATCTAATGAATGACTGTAGACTATAGACAAATAGATTCTGATAAGTACTATAGAACGGGCGATCTCTGGATGTAGATTTATCGAACCTAATCTTGTTTAAACAGATAAGGTATTATAGCTGACTTATATTGTAGAATTTTTTATTCTGAAAACATGTTTCTGTGGGATGCCATGGGATGATTTGATGAGATTTCACAGGATACGCGAAAAGCGACCTAGACGACCTAGTGAAAAATAATAATCATTGTTGACTGCCATCTGTGAGAAATGATCGATTTCACAATTTTGTCTGAGTGGGACCGAGAAGTTTACTCAAATTGTTACTTTAAATGTAAGCTAGAGGGCAGTTTACTTGTACAGTTTGTTACTACTAGGTGGCAGTGTCAGGCAGTATTTTTGGGATTTAACTGGCTTTTAAAATCCGAAAATTTATAATTACGGTAGGTAAATTTTATATTTAATAAAAGGGTAAGTTCCTACCTTAACTGAAAGAAAAGCGTCTTCATAAACAGGTCATGTTCATTATATTTTGTAATAGCTGTGCCACATCGTATTTCAATCTTACCAATTTGTAAGCTTCATTCCAAACAGCTTTCAAGTAGGTACTACTTATAGTTTCTGAGCTAAGCTGCGGACAGACGGACGGCCAGACAGACAGACGGAGATGCTGAAACTATAAGGTGGAACCTTAAAAATGAAGTACCTGCCTTGAAAAATCTTTAGGCACAAGGTTGAACTTATTGATTCACTTTTATCATTTATTATGTTTACACAGTTCAGTGAAATTAATTTCCTTAATTAAAATTGTTTGGTCTATTGAACTTTGTAAAATGGCCGTTATTCATATTTGATAATGTTGAATTCAAAGATGTTTCATAGATATTCTCTTTCAGTTTCACTGAGTGCTTAATTTACATTCATAATGGAGCTACAGACGAACCAGAAAAAAGAAATAATTTGAAGGAAAATGTTGTTTAATAATTACCTCGACAATCGTTTATTTTTGGGTTGAAAATAGGTTTGAGGCAAGCAGAATAATTTGCAATCAATTTTTTTTGTTCTGTGTAATGCACCGCCTACTTACCTACATAATTTAAATATTCTGACTACATTATGAGTTTTATATCTATCTATCTAATACCTACTAATTATAAAACAAAGTCCCCCGTCGCGTCTGCCTTTCTGTCTTAGTGACAAATTTTAATGCACGGAAAATTTTCACAAATCGAATTTTTCATGGACCCTGTCTTAGCGAGGTACGTAATATTCATTTCTATGCGCACCCGCAGACCAATCCGGTCGCTCGGAGGGTTGCGGCTCGAGTGACGGCCACCCGGACGGTAGCTATACGCACTGTGCGGTTCAGTCTGCGGCTGCCCGCCATTGAGTGATTTTATCTACAAATTTTTTAGTTCTTCGAAAAATATTGTAAAATGCTTGCTCTCATCTCGTGTTTGCAAATAAGGGTGATTTATGTTTTACTTTACCCAGTACTTCTTTTTTTGTTTTTTCTTCTTTACGTACCGTGTGTAAATGTAGTAAAGGATCGATATGACCGCAAATCGCAACGGTTCTTCACCCGCACATTGCGGTTGCGAAGGCGGCTGCCCGTGATCCGGCTGGCCGTATTTGCAACCGCATCCTGCGGTCAGCCGTACGGCTAGCCGCATTGCGGCAACCCGCATAATACGTATGAAGCCTTAGTTTTTATACTTTCGCTGATAGTAAATCCATGAAAGAATTGTAGCGAATCGTTCATAGTTCAAAGGTTTTGTCGATGAACAACTGATAAACGAAACATTCTGTCGGCGAATCATTTGCTCACTTCCCTCTAAAATGGTCGAGGAGGGCAATGGCTGTCACATGCGTCATACTCGTGAACGGGTGCTGTTGGTGGGGACTGGTCTGTTCTGGTTTGCAGGGGCTACATCACATTTAGTAGATAGCAGTTTATTTGCATCTATGCTATGGACGTTGACATTATTTGATTTTTCACGATAATCTGTACTAGATTTAAGCTCTCATTTAAAAGAGCTCTTACTGAGTTTGTTGGGTAGCGGAGTTCTTCTCAGTAGTGACTGCACTTGGAACTCTGCTAAGTGAATAACATTGATCTTGACGAATAAGTTTTTCTTTTTCTTCATTTATTATCATTGAAGGAATTGAAAAGTTTTATGATTATTATGTTTTAACCAAATAGTTTAAATTTTAATTTTTAATTTACTATTAATATATGATTTTGCTTTTACTATATGTAATGGTTATTCGCTCTAGGTAGTTTATGATTTATTGACGTTTTGAAAGTATCTGTAAAGATCTATTCGAAATAAAAACATTTTCTATTCTATTCTATTCTATTCTATAGAGAAACGTTTGTCGAAGATAAGTTTCAGAATCATAATTGAAATTGATACGTGCTGATACATACATTTCATATAGGTAGTTACATACATTTAGAAGATATATCACGTTGTCCATTATAATTTGATACCGAATCATGACTGTTGGTCTAGACAAGTCGCTTAAACTCTGATTAACTTGAAACTTTCCTGTATATACCTATATAAATTCAACACTCTCAATTCAATTAGTATAAAAACTTCGATAATTATTTAATGCAGTTTTAATCAACCTCCAGACATTCGGCTGAAATAAAAGTTTTTCTTTGTAACTCATTTATCTTATCATTCGATGGCCCTCGGCCAATTTGTCACAACGAAAATTCTCACAACTTCTAAATAGCTCAGGGCAAATTAATATCGGATTTTGCTTTAAGCTTATATCTCTGATGAGAACAGTTTAAACTGTTTAGAAAATTTCTTAAACAAGATTAGCAAGGAATACATACTTATTTGTTTCTTTTTCTCAAAAGCTATGAGCGCATGATTTATGTTTTACTTCAAATAATTAAAGTAAATAATCACGTTAGGGCGTATTTATCTACTCAGTTAAAAATAACGAATGTTTTTTTTATTGATCTCCTTTCGATGGTTTTAATTTGGAACTGGGTTAATACTCTACTGCCTGTTACCTAATTACCATTTTTTTATTTATCTATTTATAACAAACTAGCAATGTGGCCAAGAGTCCACAAACACTATTTGTATTTGATCCAAAGCGACGTATATACGTAGGTATATATAACTTCACGCCTGTAATCCCGGAAGGATCAGACAGAGCTAAAGGCATGAATTCGAGCATAAATGCGCACACACGATTCACCATCTATTTAAGAAATTACATTCGAGAAAATATAAGTATGTAACATGAATTCAGGTTCCTTACCTAGATTAGATATATTTTTCTGTGTTCTCGTTTTGAATAAATAAGAACCTTGCTTTCATCTTGGAAATTTATGAAAGTTAAAAACCATATGAAATACCTAAGAGGAAAAAATATAATGTCTGGTGTCTAAAATCTTCTGCAACTACTATATTTTTGTCACAAATAAATAGAATAATTCATTCAATCTTTTTATAGAAACCGTAATACATTCAGAACGGTACTTTCATATTACTATAATATTACGAAAATAGATAACTTTATTTCAAAGCCTCACGCAAGAGGAATATCGTATACCTACTTAGTCTAGGCGTATCATATTTTTTCATCGCAATAAATTTTCACAGAAGATAATACCTAGGTATGTATTAATGTTCCCTTTTGTTACTCTTTTATTACACAATCGGACCTGTGACCTACTTTATTCTTTCATTCTTTCGTGGTACCTACATTATTTATTTGAAAGGCAAGTCGCTATTTTTGGGACATTATGAGGGAATCGGTTGACTTTTATTCAGTGCGGCTTGCGTCATTGTTTCCATTGAAGTAATATGTATTTACTGTGCAGTACTTACATAGTACTTCCATGGTATTTTTTTATGTAATGGAAATGGAAACAAGCATGCGGTTCACATTGATGTAAGTCTGCTGACTGCTGACTGCAGCCTATAGACACCTACACAAAGACCATGTTGAAAATGCAGATGCATTACCACTCCTGAGGCCTAAGGTGTTATGCCTCGGTGCCGAAAATTGCAGGGCCGTACAATAGCACCTGAGCGGAACCCGATAGTGCTGAACACTACCATTTAGCGGCAAGTAGGTATATTAAGTGATGCGGTGGTGCCTACGCCCGCGATCTCCGTCACTGTAGCTCTACCACCAATTGTTTCGGTTCCTCTTTATGGTTCCGCAGCCTACAAAGAACTTTTATGTAGATTCGCTATGTCAGTCGGTCCGTCTGTCCACAGCTTGGCTTAGAGACTCTTTTTGTAGGACACTGACTTTTAGAAAACTGTAATTGAGCCAGAATATAGGACCTTCTTATTAGATATGCAGAAAGTATGGTAAAATAAAATTTGGAAATATTTTTTAGCGAAACGGAATACTATACCTACTGCGCGTTGACCGTTGTCAGTTTTTTAAATGCTATCATAGTGATAAAAATATAGTTCCCGTTAATGAAAAATGAGAACTGTCATGTTCTCTACATTAAAAAAGTAATGCAAATGCGCTGACGCTTATTTTAGAGGCGCATATTTTGGTAAATAAAAAATAGACTACAAATCCATACTAATATTATAAATGCGAAAGTATGTTTGTCTGTTTTACTTTCACGGCTAAATCACACACCGATTTGCTGATATTTACAGTGAAAATAGATGAAGATCTACTTTCAATTTTTTTTTCTTATTAAGATACGACTAATTATGGTATTGCTCTACATTGAATCTTACCATTTGACGGCAGATACTGAAGCGATGCCCTCAGGTTCTAGAACCACTGGTGGTAGAGGTCTAGTGACGGAGCTCGTGGGCCAAGGCGCCACCGCATTAGCTCTATCTGCCGCCAAATGGTAGTGTTCAGCACTATCGTGTTCCGGTTAGATGGTAATGTATGGCCCCGCAATTATTATCACAGACACATAACAACTTAAGTCTCAGGGGTGGCAACGCATCTGCATTTTGACCTCTGGTTCTTACGTAGATGTCTATAGGTTGCAGTCATCACTTAACATCAATCTTAGCTGCATGCTTGTTTGTTATTTTCCTTACATGAAAAAAACATATATCTATCAATTATTCAGTGAAGCAATTGTCTCAGGCTCTAGAACCAGTTTATCAATGTGCACAGATAACATTGGTCGTGGATGTTGTCTTTTTAAAAGTACTACGATGTACGGAAAAAGAAACGTCCTTTGAAATTCATGTCCCATTAAAAAGTAACGACTGAACAAAGCAGTCGAGCGTAGTAATAATAGCCAAGGAAAATGGGGTGAGAACAAACTTTCTGTAAAATGCAGCAACAGGTTCTGTGGATGTCGCGAATAACTGGCCAAATGCATTTCGAACTCCCCATATGTGGGTTCTGTTATGTTTGTGATCCGAATATCTATTGTATGTTTGACCAACCGGTTTGTACAGCGGTGTGAGACGACCGTTTCATTCGAGGGGTCGCGGGTTCATCCCCACACCGGGACAAATTTATTTTTTATTCAATTGAAGTTGCTAACAAGCCTGCCAGTTCACATTAATGTTAAGTGATTACTACAGCCTATAGACACTTACACTAAGACCAAGGTCAAAATGCAGATGCGTTACCACTCCTGAGGCCTAAGATTTTATGCCGTTATGCCTCTGTGTCGGCAATAACAGGGCCGTACATCACCATCTGACCGGAACACGATAGTGATGAACATTACCATTAAGCGGCAAGTAGGTATATTAGGTAATGCGGTGGTACCTACGCCCGCGAGCTCCGTCACTGGAGCTCAACCACCAGTATATATGAGTGTGAGGCTGTGAGGGTAATCGTGAGTGTATGCGTATAATTGTGGTTAGAATAGGTAAAGTCTTTTTTTATGTTTTTATGAAGTGGCAGTTATAACGGGGCCATACACTACCATCAAACCGGAACACGATAGTGCTGACACTACCATTAGGCGGCAGAAAGATTGGGTAATTTGGTGGTGCTTGCTCCCTCGAGTCTCTACGCTGGAACTCTACCGGGTTGTGTCCTATATATATAAAATCAAAAATGACAAAACGTAGTGACATAAAAGTTAACTGAAAAATTGGAATAATTTCTCTTTTAGAATCTTTATACAATTTCCAACAACTTTTAGTATTTTTTTTTATGTAATGGAAGTGGCAAACTAGCATGTAGTTCATATTGGTGTTAAGTGATGACTGCAGCCTATAGACACTAACACAAAGACCAAGGTCAAAATGCAGATGCGCTACCACTCCTGAGGCCTAAGGTTTTATGCCTCTGTGCCGGAAATTACAGGGCCGTACATTACCACCTGACCGGAACACGATAGTGCTGAACACTACCATTTAACGACTAGTATACTAGGTAATGCGGTGGTGCCTACGCCCGCGAGCTCCGTCACTGGAGCTCTACCACCAGTATGTCAACGTTACACAAAAACGCAGTATTGACGAAGATATTCTAACATTTTTTGATTTCACCATTCAATTCATCGGTGTCGTACACTCTGTCAGAGAATATGACATGTAATAATACTACGTATAGAATGGACACTTTGACGTCCCGCCCGATTTCCCCGCCTCACCCCGCCTCCTCCCTTCGTATTCTCTACGTGCTACGCACACAGGTGCACGTGTAAATACACGTCACTGATTGGTGCTGTGTAATAGAGACGTAAATTAAGCGTTTGCGGTCATTTCACTACTCGCAACGTTTTGAACGTTATATCTTAACAACTATCACTTATTGACATAACATATACTATTTATTTATCCAGCTTATTAGAAAATAAATACAACCTACAATGCAACAACCCTATATTTTGCGCAATGACCCATGCATTTCAGCACTATCGTGTTCCAGGTAATGTACGGCCCTGTGATTTCCGGCACAGAGGCATAATACCTTAGACCTCAGAAGTGGCAACGCAACTTCATTGAAATCGGCCGTCTCATGTAGATGTTTATAGGCTACAATATTATTTACCATCAATGTAAACTAAACTATACAGTTTATAGTTAGCTTGTTTTCCACTTCATGATATAAAAAAATATTTTATATCTCAGCTACGTTTATAATTACCTCGGTTTATTTTAATAATTAAGTACCGACTATATTTTCTTATCTAATAAAGGCAGCCCAATATCATAGTAATAACAACTGGCAGCAAGCTTGAAAGGTGGAATAAGAGTAAAAAGTTTAAGAGATTATTGTTGTCGTAGCATTAATGAGACAAACAAACTTGAGTTCACTTCAGCCTTCTCTGCCTTTGTGAGGCAATTGCCATACACATTGAAGTGATAAAATGAATGAATAGAAGTAGACTAGCGAGAAAATTATAATAGTTTTTACGGACAAATACTCAAACGTCACTCAAATCTAACTGGGACTTAATAGTTTTATGTCTTTATAAAACACGTCAAAACACGTCTTGGCGTCGGGATGTGACGACCCCATCGCCCGCTAGCGGAAGAATTCTCTTCTAGAGGAGGGAATTCTTCCTCTAGTGCAGTTAGTCAACCGAACAATGGCGGTCAAACCATGGCGGTAGGAGTATCCGGGATGGGCAGCAGCGTCCCGTGATAAAATTGCCGCCACTGCGATCGCCAACCCGCATGCCAAGCGTGGCGATTATGGCAAATCACCCCAATGATTGACACCAATACACAACGGCCCCTAGTCCCCGGTAGCTTCGCTATTCCTGACCATGGTGGTACCGGTCATGGTAACGGCGGGGCAGGGGGTGCTAAGAATCACCGGGAGATGCCAGGGTACCACACCCGACGACAACTGGCCCTGGCAACATACAACGTACGGACGCTGCGGACTGACGAGAAAGTCATGGAACTGGAGGAAGAATTGAGCGGGTTACGGTGGCACATTGTAGGGTTATCGGAAGTCCGAAGACAGGGGGAGGACTCGATAACCCTCAAGTCTGGTAACCTGCTCTATTTCCGGGAGGGCGACCAACTGTCCCAAGGTGGTGTCGGGTTTATCGTCCACAAGTCCCTCGTGAACAACGTTGTCAAGATCGAGAGTGTGTCGTCGAGAGTGGCGTACCTTATACTCAGAATAACCAAACGGTATTCGCTGAAGGTCATACAGGTCTACGCCCCAACCTCCGCACACTCCGATGATGAGGTAGAAACTATGTATGAGGACATTTCCAGAGCCATACATAGTTCGAAGACCCACTACAACGTTGTCATGGGGGATTTCAACGCGAAATTGGGCGTTCGAGGTGATCATGAGCTGAAAGTGGGACGATTTGGATATGGGCGACGAAACACCAGGGGCCAGACTCTGGCTGACTTCATGGAGAAAGAGAGCCTCTTCATGATGAACTCTTTCTTCAAGAAGCGGGAGTGCCGGAAGTGGACCTGGATCAGTCCTGATGGTGCGACTAAAAATGAGATAGACTTCATTATGTCCACGAGGCGGCATATATTCAGTGATGTCTCTGTGATCAATTCGGTAAAAACCGGGAGTGATCACCGATTGGTAAGAGGCACACTGAATATAAAGGTCAAGATCGAAAGATCCCGACTAATGAAGTCTACGCTCCGCCCAGCACCTGCCCAAATCCAAAACCCCGAGAGCTTTCAACTCGAGCTACAAAATCGCTTCGAATGCCTGAGTGAGTGCGTAGATGTGGACGATTACAATAACAGGTTCGTGGAAACTGTCCGTACGGCGGGCTCTAAGTTTTTCAAGACCCGCCCTACGAATAGAACCAAAAAGATCTCCAGCCCAACTCTCAAGCTCATGGAGGAGAGGCGCGGTATGGTTCTGAAGTCCTCCGAAGATGCTTTAGTGTACAGGCGGCTCAACAGACAGATCTCGAAGTCATTGACTCGCGACCTTCGGCACTTTAATACTGATAGTATTAAAGCAGCCATAGAGCGGCACAAGGGCTCTAAAGTGTTCGCCAAAGATCTGTCCTTAGGGCAAAGCCGTCTCACTAAGCTGAAGACAGAGGACAACAGAATCGTATCGTCGAAACCTGAGCTTGCAGAAGAGATCGAATGGTTTTATGGACAGTTATACACGACAGCACGACCACCTGTTAACAGTCCGGCAGGAGATCCTAGAGCCGGGCTGACCCGACACTACACCGAAGATATCCCGGACGTCAGTCTAGACGAGATTAGCACGGCTCTCAAACAGCTCAAAAACAACAGGGCGCCGGGTGATGACGGAATCACTGCTGAACTCCTGAAAGCGGGCGGAAGGCCAGTATTAGAAGCTCTTCAGTTGATGTTCAATTCCGTCATATCCGAGGGCAAAACGCCACAGGCGTGGCACAGAAGTGTGGTGGTACTGTTCTTTAAGAAAGGCGACAATACCCTTCTTAAAAATTATAGGCCCATCGCACTTCTAAGTCACGTCTACAAGCTGTTTTCGAGAGTGGTTACGAACCGTCTATCTCGCAGACTCGACGACTTCCAGCCTCCCGAACAAGCCGGGTTCCGTAAAGGTTTTAGCACCATAGACCACATACACACGCTGCGGCAGGTTATACAGAAGACAGAAGAGTATAACCAGCCCCTCTGTCTAGCGTTTGTGGACTATGAGAAAGCCTTCGATTCGGTCGAGATTTGGGCTGTGCTACAGTCACTCCAGAGGTGCCAAGTCGACTACCGATACATCGAGGTGCTAAGGAGCTTGTACGAAAACGCCACTATGTCGGTTCGCCTTCAGGACCAGAACTCGAAACCTATCCAACTGCAGCGAGGTGTGAGACAGGGAGATGTCATATCTCCGAAACTGTTCACCGCTGCATTGGAAGATGTCTTCAAGCTTCTGGACTGGAACGGACTCGGCATCAACATTAACGGCGAGTACATATCCCACCTCCGATTTGCGGATGATATCGTAGTCATGGCTGAGACCCTGGAAGACCTTGGCACAATGCTCAATGGCCTCAGTAGGGCCTCCCAACGAGTGGGCCTTAAAATGAACATGGACAAGACGAAGATTATGTCGAATGTCCTTGTTACGCCCACTCCTGTTATGGTCGAGGGTACTACACTCGAAGTTGTTGACGATTACGTATACCTGGGACAAACGGTCCAGTTAGGTAGGTCCAACTTCGAGAAAGAGGTCAATCGCCGAATCCAACTCGGATGGGCAGCGTTCGGGAAGCTGCGTTATATCTTCTCGTCCAATTTACCGCAGTGTCTGAAGAAGAAGGTCTTTGACCAGTGTGTGTTTCCAGTGATGACATACGGAACAGAAACGTGGTCGCTCACTATGGGCCTCATAAGAAGGCTCAAGGTCACTCAGAGAGCGATGGAGAGGGCTATGCTCGGAGTTACTCTGCGAGATCGAATCAGAAATGAGGAGATCCGCATGAGGACCAAAGTAACCGACATAGCCCATCGAGTAGCGAAACTCAAGTGGCAGTGGGCAGGGCACATAGCTCGCAGAACTGACGGCCGTTGGGGCAGAAGATTTCTAGAGTGGCGACCGCGTACCGGAAGACGAAGCGTAGGCAGGCCTCCCACGAGGTGGACCGACGACCTGGTGAAGGTCGCGGGCAATCGTTGGATGAGGGCGGCCCAGGACCGTTCGTTGTGGCATTCTTTGGGGGAGGCCTTTGTCCAGCAGTGGACGTCTTTTGGCTGAAATGATGATAAAACACGTTCAAACTATAGAGATAGCGCACATTTAAGGGTTGCTTAAAATTGAGTGAAGTTTGAGTATTTGGCCATTGCTGTATTTTTCTCTACACTCTTTGCCTACCCCGTTAGGGACCTGGCGTGAAGATACATACTGTATTTGCAAAAGAAGTTATTCTCTATTTTTTATTGAAAAACTGCTATAGCGATCCGAAATAAGCCGAAATCTCCTTCCTAAGATCGATGTGCAATTTTCTTGTTGGTTAATGTAATTATCATGCCTGACTAAATGAACAAAGTTAGCAAAATACAGGGTTTTTTTTGCAATAAGAACAATTTTCTGGTGTCCTTATCTACACTTTTTAATAGCATAAAAAAATAGTAGCAATCTGGAATCATGAAATAGGAATAGAAATTTAAATGGAGGAATTTGTAAATAATTGATGTTTTTCATATTTTACAAAATTGTTTACTTTCTATTTAATTTATTATGTGTTTTTGATTATTATTATTAGTGGATATTCACTCTAGGTTAGTTTAAAAAAAATACGATGTAAACGTGCTCCCCAGGAGCCTAATTATATGAAATAAATGAATAAACTGAAAACTGAATAAACTATATGTAATTGCTGATCACTAACACTTAGCGGCAGATAAATTATGTAATGCGGTGATGTCTACGCCCTCGAGCTCTACTAGCTCTTCCTACACTAGAACTCTACTCTACTATCAGTGAAAGCATTCTTTACGATAAAAAAATCACTCCAGTCACAGTTCATTCCAGTTTTTCTACAGTAACTACAACAAAGGGATAGTATAATATTATATTTAGAGCAGAAAAACTGTGTCTATTTTACAAACATTAGAAAACATAATATATTTTAATTAAGTAGGTATGTACCTATATACAAATTATCCGGTGCGATAATTTTATTATAACAAACATAAATGAATGCCAACAGCTCTTGCATTATTCATTTTGCGAGTTTCCGCAAAACCAAGCTTGATAACACCATTAAGACTTAATTTGTTTCAATCCTACCTCTTGATAACGTAAGATAAGAATAAGGAATAGATGAATTAAAATAAGGAATTGATGGATTAAACTGGTCAAACTAAGTCTGGGTTGCACCATGACATTTATTAAATTTAAAGTTATTAAAGTTAGAGAAGGTTGTGAAATGTTATGAACTTAAAGTTAAAGTTAGAGAAGATTGTGAAATGTTATGAACTTAAAGTTAAATTAGAGAAGGATGTGAAATGTTACAATAACTTGAACTTTAACTAATATCGTGGTGCAACCCAGTCTAAGTCATTCAGATCGATTTCCACCGGTATGATGACCCAGCAAACGTCGCACTACCTAAAAAAAGATCAAGCGGAAATTGATCTTCAATCAGTACGTTTATATTAATGTTAAATAATACGCGCAATTTTTGTGACAAATTCTAATATTGATACACTACACATCCCTGTTTGTAGATTAAGCTCGGAATGTAGAGATGACAGAGACCTATTGGCGCTCAGATGACGCCACACGTACGTACATAAAGACTTCAAACAACATTTGAATAACAATATGTCAAACGTGAAAGGCAGAACTAGAATTCGAAGAAAAATATAAAAATACCCAGTGTTAAAATAAAATATTCATAATTTTTTTTCATTATGCTTATAAATATGTTTTCCTGTTTTTGCTGAAATATTAGTTAATAGCAGGTACTCTTAACGAAGCCGAGAATCGTACCCAGAAAAAAAAATTGAATGGTAACCTAGCCGAACTATGGTTTTCTATACTGGATCTGGCAACCCTAGTTCGACCCCCAGATCATAATAAATGGCTACAAGTATTAATAATTATTAGAAAGCTTAAAAGGCGAAACATGAGAAGAAAGTTTGTTGTCTTTTATGTGATTATTGTCGTCGCATTTAACGAGACAAGTTAACATAGCGAGTACACTTTAGTTTTCCTCGCCTTTGTAGTCAACTTTCGTATAAACGGGAGACGATAAAACCATTAATGAAATACCTACAAAGCGACTGTAACGAACAAAAGTACATATTATTTTCAATTTCATTCTTGTTATAATATGCAAGAACTACACGAACTATTAATTTAAGGTCAATGGTTCTAAAATAATTTATTTTGCCTATTATTTATGTGCGTAATGTTTTTCATATCTTCACTAGTTAGGATAAAAACGAGAATTACAATCGGTGGGATAAAATAAAAATGTTTTGTCGAGCTAAGATAACCAGTTTGATTGTTAACGGCATGTACCTATTTTATGGTTTTTTAAGTTGCAGAGCTTCACACCTTATACCTATAGATATGCTCAAATGTAGATAGAGAAATGATGCCACTCAAGGCAATAAGTGAAATTGTTATAATGGTAATCAGTAAGCTTGAAATGTACGTGCGCATAGTGACACGCATTTTGCGTCTATTAAAATCTGTTTCTTTACTTATCACTTTTATTCTTCCTGTCCAAATTCACACACCTACAAAATGACAATTCTCGATTGCGGTCGGAATCGATCGATTACAAAAAGTTTTTGGGCGATTCACACCGCTGTTCGAATCGGGCGTGGCGCGAAATGCCCCAATACCCGATTAGTTTTTTTGGAGTTATTTTTGAAATGAACGTTTATCATTCGTTTATCGTCAAACATTAGTAAACAAAAAAAAATTCATCACCTATATTCATAAGTCTATATTATTATATAATAGGTTGGGGAAAAAGTCTTTTCGCATTATAGTATGTATGAACTTGTAATAAAATCTCTTTGGCTGTAGTATTTGTATCTGGCTGGTTTTGGTATCATTGAAAGCTAAAATTTTAAAGAACATAATTCCAAATTCAAATTAGGCAAATGCGTGATTTTTATTTGTTTTTCGTACTGTCAAGATGAGTGAATCTAATGAAGAAATTCGATACATTTTAAAATTTTAATACAAAAAAGGTAAAAATGCAACGCAAGCCGCGAAAAAAATTTGCGATGTTTATGGACCTAGTGCAGTGTCTGTGAGAGTACTTTGGTTTAAGCGTTTTCAATCCGGAAATTTTGATGTCAATGATGCACCTCGCTCTGGTCGCCCTATTACGGATAAAATGGATGCCATTTTTGAAAAAGTATAGCAAGATCGACATATCAGTAGTTACGACGTAGCTGAAGAACTGAGAATTGATCACAAAACAGTTTTGGCGCATTTGAAAAAAGCTGGGTACAAAAAAAAACTCGATAATTGGGTACCTCACGAGCTCACTGAAAGAAACCTAATGAACCGTGTACTCATTTGTGATTCATTATTACGACGTAATGAAACCGAATCATTTTTGAAGAAGCTGATAACTGGTGATGAAAAGTGGATCACGTACGACAAGAATGTGCGAAAAAGGTCGTGGTCAAAGGCCGGTCAGGCTTCACAGACTGTGGCGAAACCCGGGTTAACTCGCAATAAGGTGATGTGTTTGTGGTGGGATTGGAAGGGCATTATTCATTATGACCTGTTACCACCTGGCAGGACTATCGATTCTGAACTCTACTGCGAAAAACTGATGAGATTAAAGCAAGAAGTTGAGAGAAAGCGGCCGGAATTGATCAACAGAAGGGGTGTGGTGTTTCATCATGATAACGCTAGACCTCACACATCTATAGCCACTCAGCAAAAATTAAGAGAGATTGGCTGGGAGGTGTTAATGCATCCGCCGTATAGTCCTGACCTTGCACCTTCAGATTTCCACCTGTTTCGGTCTCTTCAGAATTCTTTATGCAATGTTAGGTTAACATCACGAGAGGACTGCCAAATCCACTTGTCGCGGTATTTTGATGAGAAGTCCCAAAATTTTTATAGCAATGGGATCATGTCCCTCCCTACAAGATGGCAAAAGGTCATCGAACAAAATGGTATATACATACTTTAGTTAAATTTAAATAAACTATATTAAAAAATGTTTTGAATTATCTTAAGAAATGCGAAGAAACTTTTTCCCCAACCATATGTCCTAACATATTTAGCTTTACTTAATGAATACTATCCGTAAGATTGAAACGTGACGTAGGAGTAAAAACCAAAAGCGATGACTGTTGTCATAGCAGTAAATGAGACAAACAAACGTGCCGAGTACACTCCAACCCCCTCCGCCTTTGTACGGCATTTCTCATACCAACTGGAGTGAATAAAACCATTAATTAAATATACCGTGACTGTAACGAACATTAGACGATGTAAATTTCAATTACGTATTTAAACAATTAACAATTTGTAAGATTACACGGTGCGAGAATTATACCGATATTAGGACGTAAATATCTTTTGATTTGAATGTCTCTTTCAAAATTAAGGCCAATGAGGATTTGATTTGGCTAAAAACAAAAATTATGAGGTTCCTCCAAAGGCTTTATCTTTTCTTTTTACTCTTTGTTATCAGTTTGTAAAGGGGAAATGAGACATTCTACTGATATACTTTTTACATTAGTTTTATCTTAGTGATATTCTTGACTTTACATATATTTTTTATCTTGTTTGACATGTATATCAATTGTTATTCACTTTAATTTATTTTGTTTGTTTTTGACGTGTCATAAGAGGTGCCTGTCATCCTAAATGAATAAATGAGTTTCTGATTCTGATTCTGTTAGAAATAATTTCTAGGGTAAAATCATAATTGTATAAGTATTTTTACTGGTAGTAGAGCTCCAGTGACGGAGCTCGCGGGTGTAGAAACCACCGCATTATCTAATATACTTGCCGCTAAATAGTAGTGTTCAGCACAATCGTGTTCCGGTCAGATAGTAAAGTACGGCCCTGTGATTCCCGGCACAAAGGCATAACACCTTAAGCCTCAGGAGTGGTAACGCATCTGCATTTTGACCTCTGGTTTTTCTGTGCGTGTCTATAAGCTTCAGTCATCACTTAACATCAATGTGATCTGCAGGGTTGTTTGCCACTTTCATAACATAAAAAAAATTACGGCCTTATCTTCAACATTATTATCGTATTTATATTGAAGGAGTACAACAGCGTTATTGTATTAATAACACTGCATCGCTTGATGATACCTACCGACGCTTTTGACTTCACGACTTCACAATTTTTACCGAAGCACACATATTTTGTACAGTACTCAACAAATACTATCGCACATCGACCCTGCAAAAGAGACGATCGGCTCCTTTCGACTTCGTAGAGCGTTATCTCTGGTGCGCACTGCCTACGTAAGCACAGACAGTCCGGTATTGGTCAAAACTTGATCAATTTTTTTTGTTATGGTAGTGGCAAACAAGCATGCAGTTCACATTGATGTTAAGTGATGACTGCAGCCTATAGACACCCACACAAAGACCAAGGTCAAAATGCAGATGCGTTGCCACTCCTGAGGCCTAAGGTGTTATGCCTCTGTGCCGGAAATTACAGGGCCGTACATTACCACCTGACCGGAACACGATAGTGCTGAACACTACCATTTAGCGGCAAGTATATTAGGTAATGCCGTGGTGCCTACGCCCCCGAGCTCCGTCACTGGAGCTCTACCACCAGCAAAATGGTCGACAAACGTCAAATAGGTACGATGCGAAAGGGATAACGCTCTACAAATCCGAAATAAGCCGTACCTAGTCTCCTTCCTAGGCTCAATATGTGCAATATTTATTGGTGAGCACTCTATGTCTAGTTTAATTCATTGTCTTCCTTAACTTAATAGCAGCTAAAATAAAATGATGAATAGAACTGTTGTAGTATTGGATAAAATAAATTTCTCTAGCCGAATCCTTTTCGTTAAGCCAAAAAATCGAAAAACACAGTGACACGGCTTACGGACCAAAAAAACAATAAAGGCGCCCCCAGAGGCGCGTAATATGTATATATAGGTCGATAATATCGCATGCGGTATTGCGATAATGCGTCCCGATTCCTTTTACATTCCTTGCACACAGCTGAGTTTTTATCGTCCGATATTTGTTACGAGAGAGCGCCGCGCCGCGACGGCTCTATTGGTATAATAGGCACTGCCTCTCTCAGGTATGCAAAAGAAGCATTCTTCATCTGATGATATGATATCCATATTATAGAAAAGTTTACACTCGTACAGTCATGTAACCTCTCTCAAACTGTCGATAAAACCTAACGTCCTACAAGTAGGTACTAACGTTATTTTAGCAGGTGTGTGTACGGTCGTTTGCATCCTGATACAAAACATTCTAGAACTCATATCGGAATATCGCAGGACGGAGAAACGCAACGTCCTACTTCCATTGCGGCGTTATTATCGCAGCAGTGTGTAACTACATGACCATCCTAATACAAAATGTACTGAAAACAGATATCGCAGTAACGCATGCGATATTATCGACCTATAATAACGCTCCTGCCTTAACTGTAATTTTCAATCATATACAATTTATTCGTTGCTGCAAGAATGAGAATTGTAACAAGATTGAACGTAAATGTCAACAGGTCTGAATTTATTTATCATGCAAAACACCGCACAGTGGCAGGCTTGAAATAATTTTACATTTTATAATAATAAAACAAAGTACACTTTGTAGGGTATTGAATTAATCATGAATTCAATATCCCTTAGTTATGGTATAGTGCAGCGTTTCCCAATTGTCGGGCCATCAAAATAAAATACCGCGTCGCAACATTTCCACCTATCGATCGACGCAACATAAATCTATACTTATAATAAATCTGTAGAAGTGTAAATTCTGTACATTAAAAATATTGAAAAATAAATACCAGGGGATGTTATTAGATCGATACCGAACACAAATATGTGATTAGATTTTTTTTGTCTGTCTGTCTGTCTGTCTGTTTGTTCAAGCATCACATAAAAACTACCGGTCCGATTACAATGAAACTTGGTATGATTATACTTTAATCTTTGGCAAACAACACTGGGTACTTTTTATCCCGGAAAAATGTTTGTTTGTCTGTGTGTTTGTGCACGCTAATATCAGAAACGGCTTATTCGATTTGCGGTTTCCACTAGTATATTGTGGTAAGTTTCACTTAAGATTTAGTGTTTGTTTCATGTGAATTGGTTCAGAAATAAAAAAGTTATGTTAATTTAATGAATCGTATCGAATATTTTTAAGCTATTCTGTATCTTAGTTCTATCTTTTAGGGAGTTTCGTACCCAATAGGTAAAAACGGACCCTACGGATAACTAATCCTCCGCTGTCTGTCTGTCTGTCTGTCTATCCTTCCGTCCGTCCGTCCGTCCGTCCGTCTGTCACCAGGCTGTATCTCATAAATAGTGATAGCTAGAAAGGTAACATTTTCACAAATTATGTATTTCTGTTACCGCTATAATGTAGACACTTAAAATTTTCACAGAATTTTTAGGTCTTATGTTGTATTGTAGCCTCCATAATAAATCTATATACATACAAATAAATAAAATTGGAGTGTCTGTTTATAATATTAAAATAACCGCTTTTTACTAAACGCATGTGTATGTATACACGGTACATGTACCTTACAATTTTTGTCTGTCTGTGTGTCTGTTTGGCGGGGCTAATCTTGGGAACGGCTTGACCGATTTTGACGGGACATTCACTGGCAGATAGCTGATGTGGTAAGGAGTAACTTAGGCTTCTTTTATCTCCATACATCCATACATACATACATACCATGAAAGTCCCGTCAAAATCGGAGACACTCAAATTCTGTTTATTTGTATGTACAAATAAACAGAATTTGAGTGTCTCCGATTTTGACAAATAAACAGAATTTGAGTGTCTCCGATTTTGACGGGACTTTCACTGGCAGATAGCTGATGTGATAACCACTGACGACGACTTCGTCCGGGTAGATACTGAACAATCATATTTTTTCTCACGTAGACGAAGTCGCGGGCACAGCTAGTATTCTTAATAAATGTGTATTACTTAATTTAATGGGACCACCTTGGGTTTAAAAACATTAAGTGGGCAGTGTGAAAATTACCGGGTCATGGTAAAACAATGTTTGGAAAATTCTGGTAGATATTATTATAGTGTGTTAGTGTATATCGCTTTAACAAATTGTCGTAAATTGCCGCTTTAAATTTTATTCAAGCTTCGAAAATACCTGGATACTCGAGATAACACAAACTCTTAACAAAAAATCTAGATTTGCTGGTAAAAACAACATAATTTCGGTCGTTAAAGGAATGTCTGCGAATTGGATTAGCTAGGTAGTATAGGGTCAAATAGAATGTCTGCAGGTTCCGGGTAGATCAATTAATTGTAATATTATGCCCTCTTAAAAATACGGTTAAAGATTGTGTTTAGATGAACAAAGAAACTGTTCCCGCTTTATAATATTGAATCAGATTTTGACCTATACTCGAATCTTACATTTAACCACAATAAATATTGACATATTGAGGTTAAAACACAGTCTAAGCATAAACTAGTCCTATGAGAATGCCAGTGTCTCATTCATATTAATATTGGCAAGGATACTCAAGATTGGTGGGAAAACACAATAGGTAACAAAGTTGTTTATTTTGATTCTCAAGACACTTGTGACCCAAATAAAATAATATACTATGTGATGTGAGGATACTAAGTGTAACAAAATTTAGATTATGATACTAACTCGCAAAACGCTGTTTTTTTTTAGGTTTAGGGGATTAAAAAAATCGTATTTTTCCACATTTAATGATTGCGACAGAAGTTTTCTTTAAACCTTCAAAGCCAAGAATCTACTAAGTTCTATCCTATTAAATAAATGGGCATATTTCATTATTCAATCTCATCCGTAGGTACCTTTCATCAATTGATCACTAGGGTGAATGTTGCACCCCTTAATCGTTGTCTGACCCTCCCCGCCAACGTCTTAAGTCAAGGGTAGGACAAGGGTCTTCGTAAGCCAGATACTTATAATAGTATATATAGGTTTTTGCGCTCGCCAATTGCCAGTCAAAGAAGACTATGGTCGTCTCGAGACTAGCCGCCTACAAGATCCTAAAGGAAAGGAAATTGAAAAAAATCCTATTCGTACCAAACTGTCTTCTAGCTGTCTTCTAGACCTCCAAATATCGTATGTCTCTACTGAATTTGGAATAATTTAATGAAATACGTAGAGCTTGGAAACTGAAATGCACCTAAGGTATCGGGTTTATTAATGTTTCGTTAGTAAGGAGTTTAGCTTCTACACATAAATCCAATTATTTTCGCGGACTTTATTTATAATATATATATAGCAATAAACTACAAAATCACTCAAAAAATTACACATGATTAGGAAAATTAGTAAGTGAGTAGGGACTGCGGCCTATAGACATCTAACCAAAGGTCAAAATACAGATACTTTGTCAAGTTGCTACCCCAGAGTTGTTATGCATCTCAAACTTAGGAATATTGTTTTTTAGTAGAAACAACGGCTTGAACTAGTCTCGTTTCATAACATCTCATAGTATTACATATCTACCTAGAAGGATTTCCATTTTAACAAGGCTTAGGCTTTCCAGATTCCAGAATCAATTTGCCTCTTAAAGTAGATTTACCACAGTTTACCTTAGTAGGTACGGGGTTAAATAAACGGCTTTGTTGTAAAATATTTGCGTGCCGTACTGAAATTTTGTTCTGTATTTCAAATTATAGGTTGGGGAAAAAGTTTCTTCGCATTTTTTAAGATAATTCAAAACATTTTTTAACATAGTTTATTTAAATTTAACTAAAGTATGTATGTACCATTTTGTTCGATAACCTTTTGCCATGTTGTAGGTAGGAACATGATCCCATTGCTATAAAAAGTTTGGGACTTCTCATCAAAATACCGCGACAAGTGGATTTGGCAGTCCTCTAGTGATGTTAACCTAACATTGCATAAAGAGTTCTGAAGAGACCGAAACAGGTGGAAATCTGAAGGTGCAAGGTCAGGACTATACGGCGAATGCATTAACACCTCCCAGCCAAACTCTCTTAATTTTTGCTGAGTGGCCATAGATGTGTGAGGTCTAGCGTTATCATGATGAAACACCACACCCCTTCTGTTGATCAATTCCGGCCGCTTTCTCTTGAACTTCTTGCTTTAAACTCATCAGTTGTTCGCAGTAGAGTTCAGAATCGATAGTCCTGCCTGGTGGTAATAGCTCATAATGAATAATGCCCTTCCAATCCCACCACACTAACAACATCACCTTATTGCGAGTTAACCCGGGTTTCACCACAGTCTGTGAAGCCTGACCGGCCTTTGACCACGACCTTTTTCGCACGTTCTTGTCGTACGTGATCCACTTTTCATCACCAGTTATCAGCTTCTTCAAAAATGATTCGGTTTCATTATGTCGTAATAAAGAATCACAAATGAGTACACGTACATTAGGTTTCTTTCAGTGAGCTCGTGAGGTACTCAAATATCGAGCTTTTTTTTGTACCCAGCTTTTTTCAAATGCGCCAAAACTGTTTTGTGATCAATTCTCAGTTCTTCAGCTACGTCGTAACTACTGATATGTGATCTTGCTCCACTTTTTCAAAAATGGCATCCATTTTATCCGTAATAGGGCGACCAGAGCGAGGTGCATCTTTGACATCAAAATTTCCGGATTGAAAATGCTTAAACCAAATTTGTGCTACTCTCACAGACACTGCACTAGGTCCATAAACATCGCAAATTTTTTTCGCGGCTTGCGTTGCATTTTTACCTTTTTAGTAGTAAAATTTTAAAATGTATCGAATTTCTTCATTAGATTCACTCATCTTGACAGTACGAAAAACAAATGAAAATCACACATTTGCCTAATTTGAATTTGTAATTATGTTCTTTAGACTTTTAGCTTTCAATGATACCAAAACCAGCCAGATACAAATACTACAGCCAAAGAGATTTTATTACAAGTTCATACATACTATAATGCGAAAAGACTTTTTCCCCAACCTATTAGATTATGGTCCTGTAAAGCTAACACACAGACATAACAACTAAGGTCTGAGAAGTGGCAACGCTTCTGCATTTTGACCTGTTTTTTTGGGTAGATGTTTATTCTAAAGGCTGCAGTCATCACTTATTATTCATGTAACTGCAAGCTTGTTTGCCACCTTCGTTACAAAAATAATAATGTTTTGTAGGTATCGGTGTGTATAATTTGGGAAAATACAATCTTTCGAAATAAGTCGCAATAAAGTAAAAGACTCAACCTATACTTGAAAAAAAACGGTGTCGAGATATGGGTAATTTTCCTCTAATGGCATAGTTATGGATATCTGTGGGGAAGGAAGGCTATATTGTGCTTTACTGGTGGTAGAGCTCCAGTGACTAAGCTCGCGGGCGAAGGCACCACCGCATTATCTAATATACTTGTCGCTTAATGGTAGTGTTCAGCACTATCGTGTTCCGGTCAGGTGGTAATGTATGGCCCTGTAATTTCCTGTAATTACCTTAGGCCTCAGGAGTGGTAACGCATCTGCATTTTGACCTTGATCTTGGTCTATAGGCTGCAGTCATCACTTAACATCAATGTGAACTGCATTATTGTTTGCCACTTCCATTACATAAAAAAAGTAAAAGTCTTGAGTTATTAAAGTTAAAGGCTCGAACTGTACTTGAAAAAGCAGCTTTATAAGTGAACCAGATCATGTGTAGGTAAGATGTGTTCATGAATTCTAGCATGGTATGCCTAATATGCCTATACCTTTCCACCTCTTATGAAATTCATTTATGTATAGATTACGGACATAGTACGAATTACTGACATTACAATGTATGAATATGGGCTCGATGAATGGCAAAGGTCAGACTTGACTGGCGAAGTTTCGACATTTTAGTAAGATTACAAAAATATATCTCGATCTTTTCGTAGAATAGAAATAAAGGCGTGAAGTAATATGACTTACATACTTTTAGATATTCGTTTCGGTCGGCCTACAAGGAACAGTAATAATTTCGCCATGTCATGTAAATCCGTCTGTCTGTCCACAGCTTAGCTCAGACTCTTTTACTACTAGAAATATGTAATTGACAAAAATGTAAATATTAATCACGCCAATAGTGGTAAAATGAAAAGATAAAAACAATTTTTTAGGGTAAGTATCCCTCTGCACGTAAAACTATTTTTTTCGCGCATTCTATAGGGCATAGGGTATCGTTGGATAGGCATTTAAATAATATGGTGAGTTGAGACTATTTTTAAATCAATGTACAGTACTCAACAATACCTAAATATTGCGCATCGAGCCTAGGAAGGAGACTTTGGCTTATTTCGGGTCTGTTGAGCGTTATCTCTTTCACACCGTACCTATTTGACGTTTGTCGACCATTTTTATCAAGTTTAGACCAATACTGGACTGTCAGTGCTTACGTAGGCTCTACGAAGTCGAAACGAGCCGATGTTTGTGAAATATGTATTGAACTTTAAAATGCCAAATTTCAATACTCAAGTGTCAAAAACGGAACTTCACATTGCGCGTAGCTCGACACGCACTTGACCTTTCTTTTCATGTGAATAAAATAGAGAACAAGTTCAAAATAAATGTAATCAATGTTAATACTACTCTGGAAACTAAAATTTAATATTTGAGACATCATTAATTAGCTAGGTGATCATGATTTTATTAAGATACTTAAATACATGTGTCGAACTATATCCATTATAGAGATTGGTGCTTCGGTTTATCGTTATTTTAATGTTGACGAAACAACTTTCTACGTCAGCTACATTGTTTATCTTTCCATCGTAGTCTTGCAAAAACTTGAAATTGATAGTGATTTTCGTGAATTTTTTATGTGTATTTGAGTGAATCCAGATGATTAAGATTTATAAGTAGACACGGTCGTACCATTATGTTACATAGCGAACAAAACAACGTCAGACTATGTTAATTATGCTAGTGTGTCCTAATTTAAAAAAAAACCGGTCAAGTGCGTGTCGGGACATGCACAGTGTAGGGTTCCGTAGTTTTTAGGTGTGATTAATGCAATGAAAAATATATATTTTTTAATGTAATGGACGTGGCAAACAAGCATGCAGTTCACATGCAGTTGCAGTTAAGTGATTACTGCAGCCTATAGACACCCACACAAAGACTTAGGTCAAAATGCAGATGCGTTACCACTCCTGAGGCCTAAGGTGTTATGCCTCTGTGCCGGGAATTACAGGGCCGTACATTACCACCTGACCGGAACACGATAGTGCTGAACACTACCATTTAGCGGCAAGTATATTAGGTAATGCGGTGGTGCCTACGTCCGCGAGCTTCGTCACTGGAGTTCTATCACCAGTATAACCCGCTGTCACAGTAACTGTCGCTCCTAATTCTGTTGTTAATTACCTTGATTTTACAACACACTAATTCTAATTGCCCGTATAAACATTTTAATTGCATCAAAATAAACATTTTAATTGCATCGAAATAAACTATTGTTACTTCAGCCTTGATTTATAGGATTACTTACAACACAGGCAAAGTATTAATTTAATTAGTCTTTAGGTAGAGTTCGTAGGAAGATATGTTGAATATATTCTTGTTGACGACAAATCAAAATGAATGGGGTTCACAAACTTCCATGTACAGGATATCAAAATGTAAGATGTGGGTGTTGGTAGTTGTATTACGTAAAAGTTATGGTTTAACTTTGGACTGCTGATACATGTTAAAGATTTAACCGCTTTTGGGTTGATAGTTTGTATGAAATATTCTACAGGTGGTAGAGCTCCAGTGACGGAGCTCGTGGGCGTAGGCACCACCGCATTACCTAATATACTTGCCGCTAAATAGTAGTTTTGAGCAATATCGTGTTCCGGTCAGGTGGTAATGCACGGCCCTGTAATTTTTCGGCACAAAGGCATAATACCTTAGGCCTCAGAAGCGGTAACGCATCCGCATTGTGACCTTGGTCTTTGTGTGGGTGTCTATAGGCTGCAGTCATCACTTAACATCAATGTGAACTGCATGCTTGTTAGCCACTTCCATAACATAAAAAAAAATCGTTAGTCTTATGAGTCTCAAATTTAGCATATTGATTCATTTTAGAACGTAGGTGCCTATGACGGGGTTTTGCAAAATTCGTCTCCTAAGGGAGTCGAAATGTTTCGGTCGGAGGGTATTCCGCTAAGGCTGGGGTCGGCTAGTATATCTATTGTTTAATATTGGATGAATTTGACTTTTAACCGTCTTCACAAAAGGAAAAGGTTCTATGTTTGGCTATGTTCGTGTTTTTTATGTATGTTTATCAATTTCTTCGTTAATTGTAGACCGATTCCGTAATTGGCAAAATGAATATTAAGTATGTAACTTAATATTAATTTTCATATTTCGCAGTTACATATGCGAGTTAATATAAAGACTTCTATAGAATAAATTTATGTTTTAAAGAAGTTAGTTATTCTACAGATTATCATTGCAAACTGATCTGACTTCATTCTGTAGAAGAGAATGTTAGTATGCGTTGCCGATTAGATTTTATTTACTGGTATTAAATATTCATAAAGCTAATAATAACACACAGGGGGCAGAGCAGCTTGTGGCGAGCTGTTGGTGAGTAGCGACACCACCCCCTACCATCATCTCGAGTTCCTCCGAGAGAACTGGGCTCCGCCTCGTCCGCCACACAGAGGTACGGCCGGACAGAGCATCAGGTCTCTCACCTCTGGCTTGCCTTCATTGGCCGGTCAGAGTGGGGCGCTAGAGGTATGGCATTTGCAGAAATTTAGATAATAGGCTGTTGTCTAAATTTCTGCAAGAGCCATACACTCGGGGGTGGAAGTGTCTAAAGGCATAATAGCGGGGAAGCCCGCTCCGAGCTCGAGATTACTCGCTCGTGATGGTGAAACCGGGGCCACACCTCTCGACACCCCCAGCCTCTCTCAACAGTGTTGCCCCCTGTCGACCATCGGGTTGGCTGTTTGGGGGGCCCACCAAGGAGAGGCGAGTCACCACCTGCCTAAAGTAGGATTCGATAATGTGAGATGTTGAATATAGGCAGGTGCCGGATCTCACTCCATAGGCCCAGCCAGCTAGTCCCCCCAGTTCACCCACATAGCCCAAAGTTTGGCGAATCACTTATCATTACAATAGTCCCATTATATTCTGCGGGGTCTGTCTGTGCCTGTATTAACTATTGATGCAGTCAGAGAGAGGTCCCGCCGAATATATATAACCCATTACAAAGTAGATCAAAATTCTCGAAAGGGCCTCTACGTGTTGGACCCCCTATGTCCCCGCGCAAGCCTGACAAAGTTCCGGGGTTCAAATTGGACCCCGTGCTGACGAGAGACACAACTATATAATTTGCAGAAATTTTTATAATATGCTGTTGCCTAAATTCCTGCAAGAGCTGTTCACTCGGGGGCGGAAGTGTCTAAAAGCATAATAGCGGGGAAGCCAGCTCCGAGCTTGAGATTACTCGCTCGTGACGCTGACGAGAGACACAATTTTCATGTCTTTTGAATGTCATCGTTTGGATTAATTTAATGATCAGCGTCTTTTCATAACGTTCTATTCAGACCGTATACTTAAACCCTAGAAGCAATTTCATGAATCCACGACACAAGCATTGTGTTGTAACAATGATTAAAGAAAATGGTTTCGTCATACTTAATCCACATTTGATTTAAAGGTCATTGCAATGAAGATGTCAAAATATTGTTACTAAAATATAATAAAGAGGATGAGGATTTTTGAACTTTAAAATCTCGTTAAATATAAATTGTATAGGCACAGTCATGGTACTGTAGTCAAGTAGATACTGTTTTATGAATTCCATAAAATAATTGGATTGAACTCCAAATTAATTCAATCCAGATATTTATAATTTAAATGAAAATAAGGTGGTGGCGCGTTTTTGATGTTTCAATGTCTCTAAAAAAAAATCTACAGATTTTGTATTATTATAGTTTATTAGTTTTGCCTCGGTAGCCTAGTAGTAGCAGGCTCCTACTACTACTACGCTGAGGTCCTGGGTTCCCGGTAGTTCCCGATTTCCGGGTAGGGGGTTATCAGAGATAATGGCGTAAAGTCCTTTATCTCTGGTTGTATTGGGACTTTTCCATTTTCTGGAAATTTCCCTGTACCTCGAAGTTTGGTAATGTGCCCCAAGATGTCAACAGGCTCGCCACCTTACGTTTTTGGCCCATGTAACAACTGTAAATGGGCCAAAAACGTAACCGGCGAATCATGGGTGTTTGCATGTATGCTTGAATCCATGCATTCTCTGCATGCTCTGCCTACCCCTTCGGAGATTACAGGCGTGAAGTTACGTTTACAATTTTACTATATGCCTTCATGTAATAAAATTATTTATTCATTTTGCAATTATCATTACATTTTGGTATACCTATACCACTACCCAGACCAGCTGACACTAATAGCATACAGAACCGTCGTCATTTCATAGAAAGATTGGGAGAAAGCAAAAACATTTCCGGAACATACGTGATCTGACAAGTGAATGAAGTTTACGTGGCCTTTACTATCGCTTGAGGCAAGTCGGTGTCTTATAGTAATATTATTAGGCTTCATCTGTAGTCGGCTGAATTCGCTTCATTATAGGTGTAAGCAGAAATATCGTTTGTTATTGAAGTAAACTTAGTGGGTCGTGTAGCCTTTAGAGCAGAAGTTCCCAAACAATTTTTTTCTTGTAGACCCCTATCAATTTTTTTCTGGTTTCGGTGGACCCCCTTGCTAACATTTATATCACTTTCCCATATATCCCATTTTTATTTACGCATATACGTAGACCCCATCGATTCTCCCATAGACCTTAGGGGGTCTATATAGACCACTTTGGGAATCACTGCTTTAGAGGAATGTACCGTGATTGAAGAGCGTGAAGAGCGTGATTACGCGTTTGTTGGTAAAATATATGACTTCAAATGTAGTGTTTCAGGTACTTCCTTTGTTTGACTTTGAGAAAAGACTAAAATATAAAGTTTTATCTATAAAGCATTTTTATTCGAACACCTTCACAAACCTTGAAGATGCCTTTCTTTTCCTGAGGTCTAATCTGTTAAGCCTCTGTGCCGGATATTACGGAACCATACGTTACCACTTGACCGGAACACGGTAGTGCTCAGTAGATTAGTTAATGCGATGGTACCTACGACCACGAGCTCCGTTAAGTACTACTAAACATATAATTTTATTCCCTTTCGCGACGGACACAAAAAATAATATATCTTCTAAGCTCTCATAAAGTCGTAACACACATCCGGATTTGGTACGGAGCGGACAGCGGATTCTGTACGCTCCGAACCAAATCTGGACGTGTGTAGAGGAGTCCGGCGGACATAATTATTATTAATCAAGTCCGATGCGGTCCGATCGCGCGGATTTGGTCGGCGACTTTGGTCCTCCGGACCCGAATCCGGGCGTGTGTTACTACTATTAAATACTAATAATATTAATTCTCATTGCTCTGTTGTATGCAACTCATAGAACGCGAGAGCATTGGTGGGGAAGACCGCATAAGCCGCGCCGAATCTGATGAAGCCATCCGAATTCGTCTAGGATTTCTTTCTGTCTGCCAAATTCGGATGATTCGTCGCGGGAAGTATGTAAGGTGCCATAAGATTTCATAAACAGTTTGATTCACGATATGTAAACGAAAAACTATTTTATAAATTTAGTTTGCAAACATTTTTATTGCAGTAATAGTTTTGATGAGAAACACATAATAAGTCTTCATGTGACGCCAGTGTCGCTACGGCCTTGTGAATCTTTAAAACCGGTAGATCTTCAAACCTCGCGTAGCTCGTAGCTCTCGTAGCTCTCGTAGCAATGCGAGCCTACGAGATTTTTTGCCATACAAAGCAGTTTAGATGTTCCTCATCTGCCTTGTGACCCACGGTTTACTTCTTCGATTCGTTAAAGAAAATTATGTGAATGTTGTTTGTATATTTTTATAAACGAACGAAACTTTATATTCAGTATTTTAAACACGGTTTGTTGCTTTGGGCTTAAAAATACGAATAACTAAAGAATAAGCTATAAGATATGTTTTGTTTCCAAAATATTGTGATAAACTATAAAATAATGTTTTTATTGTACCATTTATACATTTCAGAGCAGTTAGTAATAAGTCCGATATTTATTTTCTACATGTTTAGATAAAAATTCTGTAATAGTAACATGTAGGTACAACATTAAAACAGTTTACAAACATTTGTTGACAAAACATTTTTATTGAGTTCACGGGTAGATATTTATTGTATATAATTTTAGTCGACAAAACATAAAAAGGGCCTTCTTTTTATGTTTTGTCGACTAAAATTATTCCTCATAAATAACACAACCAAGATAAAAATAATAGTGAGTAAAGCTAAAATAATCGAATCTTATTTACTTTTATTCATAGTGTGTGTAAATAATTGTGCCGTCTAAAATAGCGCAGTAGCCACATTATGTCTTCATATAATTTAATACAAGGCACATATGTAATTATAAAATAATGATCAGATCACCTCATTTTGAAATAGTTATCCCGTAGAATGTCTTCAGGATTTTTTATTAATTATTTGTATAAAATTAATTATTTAATTATTTTATTTTTAAAGAAAAATGGAAAGAAAAATTTGACTTCAGGCGAGACTCGAACTCCCGGCCAACTGGGAATCTAGTCCAGCCGCTCTTCCAATTGAGCTACTGAAGTCCTGCCCGATATGTCAAATCTTTCCTTCACATCTATTGCATTGCTTTATGGTAGCAGCAGCGCCATCTATTACCAACTATGCTAGTTAGGCAACCGATATAATAGACTTTTCAGTTTATTCAATATCGTAAAGAAGTCGCTTTTACCCTTAATAATTGTTTTTATATTATTTCGCATTAACACATGCTTGTGAAATATATTTTATTTTTAAATTTTTCTTTCCATTTTTCTTTAAAAATAAAATATATTTCACAACCATGTATTAATGTGAAATAATATAAAAATATACCTTTGAGTTCATCGCTAACAGACAGACAGATAGATATTAATGTTAATAATGTAATGTTTCAAACTGTATTCAGAACATCTATATCAAAAGGTGTATATAATAATCAATACAAACTGAAGTGTCTGCACAGATACCTCATAATCCAATTATTGCAACAAACAATGTCGATTATAATAATTATTAAGTGTAATTGTTGACAGTAGAATGTGTTTCTAGCATCGCTTCAATAAATCATTTCGTATTAAATGTACTGGCTTGTGAAACAATAAAACAAATACGAAAAGTAATCACGATGAAAGGATAATATATTTTTCGTCCGGAGTATATAAGTGTTAAAAATACTGTGAATAAATGATGTATTACCAGAAAAACGTTGACATTGATGAAGGTTATATAAAAATATAGGCTATTTTTCGCTTCCCTGGAGACTTCGTTGGATTGGAATCAAACTGACTATACTGAGATACAACGTTTTGTATCCTGTGACTATGATTTTTTTAAAATAGCTATATCAATCACAATGCTCTGTCAATGAATTGGATATTATGGAATTGAGTGAAGTAGTAACTATTTACTCTAAAGAAGGACTTACCGATTGCTCAAAGATAAATTATAGAAACAGTTAGTTTAATTAAAGTGATGGGTCTATAATCATATTTAAAACATCGTCGCGTCGATGGTACAGCTGGATGCTAATAAAGATTAGTTATTAACATTATAACTTTTAAAACACTCGCGTTTCGCATTTATCATCATTAAAACGTGTGTGATGAACGTAATTTATCTTAAGGATCTATATATATAGCCTTCTAAAGATAAATTAGTCTTATAGTGTGAAGGCTTATGATGAAGGGATTATGATTAATGTCTTGAGGACTAAGGTTGTTAGGCTGTTATACGTGAAAGTGAAGATGTGGCAGTAGCTGCAGCAATATCGTTTCCATTTAATTCTACGTGATACGAATTGATAGTTAATGCTACACTTTGGCATGGACCATTCAACATTTTTTTTACGACCCGGTTGGTCCAGCGGTGTGAAATGACCGTTCGATGGAAGGGTCGCGAGACGATCCCCGCACCAAGACAAATATTTGTATGGTCTACAGATATTTGTTTCGGGTCTGGGTGTTTGTGTACGTGTTTTATGTGTACAACGGCGACACAGGTTTATACCTAATGTGGGGCTGTGAGTGTAAGCGTATTTTATTTATTTTATACTCGTCTCGCAATCTTCACTTACTATAATGACATAACTTGACATGTGATGGTTGTATGTTAAATCATGCCGAGAAAGCGGACATATACAGGTATGCAGTAGGTTCGCGATACATACCTCTATCGATTTTTGTGTTTACGCTTCTTTTGCTACAAGTTTTATACACCCATTTCTATTACCATAATAAAACCAGTTACGTTTTGTCTCACGTTATATATAGGTAGCGACTCTTTTTTGTTATCTCCGTGCACATTAACAAACTATAAAAACGGGACTGGACAACTTCCAAAATATGGATAAATTGCAATAGCATTTACCCCGCCCCAAACCAGGCGTAGCAATAATAAATTTCTATCAATAGACTAATGAAGAGTTAAACAGGTTAAATACTATTTGTATTAGTAATCTAACGTCCGTATAGGAAGCAATTTGTAACCAAGCAATGCATTAATTACAAGGGACTAGGTACCTTGTACGTAATTATTATGTATGTTCAAAACGTTGCTCATTTACACGTTATTACGTATGGTATTACAAGCAACTGAATATATTCTCGTCTGAACTTTGACATATTTATATTCTGCTACCGGCAAAGATCTTAAGTTACAACTACATCTATTAATAAGGGCTTAAACACGACCCACCACAAAGTCAATTTAATACTTCATTTTAAATATGTTTTATTTTTAATTGTTCATATAAATAAATTAAATATTTGATGACATAATATGTGAATTAATTACTTAATAATTTATAAGCAACGGTAACCTATTTCCGTCCAAATAGTTGGACTTGACAGAAAATTGTGTCTGTCAAGTTTTTACATAAATAATATTATATTATATTCTGAACTTTAAATGCCGGATCTCAGTATCAGTCAAAGATTTGATCGATTGAAAAAAATCTATTATTACTTGGTGATCATATTAATACATTACTTTTTTTTTTCTGGTGGCAGAGTTCCAGTCTAAGGGCTCGAGGACGTAGGCATCACCGCATTACCTATCTGCCGCCAATTGGTAGTGTTGAGCACTATCATGTTCCGGTTAGATGGTAATATATGGCCCCGTAATAACTATCACAGAAGCAAAACGACTCAGGCCTAAGGGGTAACAAAGCATTTGCATATTTACCACCGGTTTTCGAGTAGATGTCCATAGGTTGTAGTACGTATTTAATTACTTATCATCAATTAAACTACGCTTGTTTGCCATCTTTTATCATTTTACTGGTGGTAGAGCTCGCGGGTGTAGGCACCACCGCATTACCTAATATACTTGCCGCTAAATGGTAGTGTTCAGAACTATCGTGTTCCGGTCAGGTGGTAATGTACGGCCCTGTAATTTCCAACACAGAGGCATAACACCTTAGGCCTCAGGAGTGGTAACGCATCTGCATTTTGACCTTGGTTTTTGTGTAAGTGTCTATAGGCTGTAGTCATCATTTAACATCAATGTCAACTGCATGCTTGTTTTCTACTTCTATTACATTAAAAAAAATCTTAACATGTTTCAACCAAAAGTAAAGAAGGGAATTAACTTGCAACATATTCACTTTTTCTTCCTCTGTTGTTTTACGAGATAGAAACAAGATTGAATAAGTTTCTGTATCACTAAAGCACCTTTTGTTTTCCATTTTCCGCTTCGCACGTGAATATTGTTGTTGAAACGTAAGAAACAAGCATAGAAGTGAGAATACTAAAGCTAACAGAATGCTTCGTGAGAAACGAAAGCAGGCTAATTGGGATCGTCACAAGCATAGAGTAATACGACCTTCTTTTATGCAGAACAGACAATTTCTGTTCTGTTTAGAAATCAAAGAAAAAACGGAACAAAAAAATTACTTCGAGCAGGAATCAAACCCGCGACCTTGGGATAACCGATTCCGTAAGCGTTCTCCGACAGATGTTTCTCCTTTGGACTGATAACCGACTGGACTTTTCATTTTTGAGAGATCCGCTGACAGAATGATTTACAGGACGTTTCGTAGACAGAATGGTTCGCATTAGTTTGTTTCGGCGACAAGACGTTGCCATAGCCCGAAGTCAAATTGTCTAAGCTTCGGCAGCTCAGTGGTAAAGCAGCTGGTCTGGTTATCCTAATGCTACAGGTTCGATTCCTGCCCAAAGTCAAATGTTCTTTTCCATTTTTTTTTGTTTTGTATCTTCACGCCAGGTCCCTTACGGGGTAGGCAGAGAGTGTAGAGCGCCAGATATTCCGGTCCTGACATACCTCTCGTGCCTCATCTACCTTCATCATTCTCTTCACAGATGCACGCCGATTTCTAAGACTATTGACAGTTTTCTTTAATTTCTAAATTCGCTCGCATGTCGCGAAAAATAAGAGTTCACTTTAGAAAGTTACGAAGGAAAAATGCTCAGAAAATCTCTGATTTATCGCCCAATTCTCGCTTCCACAACATCGAACGCAATACAATATTTCACACTTTGGTAAACCCACGTTCGCGATCCGCATTTCCAATAACTATCAATCATAGACGACTGCACTTCATATATCGTCACTGTGTCAATCCCGATAATATGAATCAATATGACACCAATGATAAGCATCATACAGGTGGATAATTATATCAATATTGAAATACAAATCAAGGCCAATTAATTGTTTTAGCTGCTGTAGGCTTAAAAAAAACTGTTGCAGTTATGATTTTTGAAATGAAAACTGTATTTGTGTAAGGTACAGCGTGCTTCTTGCATTGTAATAATAATAATAATGGCAACCCATTATATGTCCCACTGCTGGGCACGAGTCTCTCCCCTCTTTTGGGGGGAGGCCTGGAGCTTACTCCACCACGCTGCTTCAATGCGGATTGGTGGTGTTTTCAAACCGCCCATAAGGCCTCCGACAAGGTTTAACGACTGCTATCTATCGATAGTAACCGGGACCGACGGCTTAACGTGCCCTCCAAAGCACGGAAACGCGCATTTAATTTGCCACTAGCGGTCACCCATCGCACTACCCGACCGCGCCCGTAGTGCTTAACCGAGTTGCGCGCTTCTTGCATTGAAACTTTACTAATTTGGCATTCTTTCGTTCTATTATTGTAAAAAAAATTGTAATAGTTCTGAAGTTAAAATGAAGTAATATTGGAGATTTTTTTTAATGTTCTTACCTAATATTGTGTCTTGTTTGTATTCAATAGCGTACAAAAACTTTCTAGTAAAATAGACTCTCATCTCGCTTTCTAGACAGACAAATATACATCGCGTAACTATACCAATTCGGAACCCTTGAATATTAGAAAGGATATTTTGTTTTTTTTTCTGATGCTGCAGATCAAAATGCTTCCCAGTAATAATATCACTGGACTAATGCATCAGTTCGAAATAAATGAAACTTTCTACCCTACATTTTCAATAGTGCTGCGTTACAAATTGACACATTGTATTAGAAAGCGCTAGGGAATCCTTTTAAACTGTTAGGTAACTACTCAATATAACTATTAAGTTAAATTGAGTTGCTGATAAAGTAGAGACGCGTGTAATTCAATTTTAGTAATAAATTGAATTACACGCGTTACATTTATTGTCTGTATCACAAGATCCAGGTTCTTATTTCACTTATATAGTTATGATATAAGTAGGTATAGGACCTTATCTATAGTTAAGTCATTTTAATTTTTATCTACTTTTTATGATAAGAGTGTTTCTGTTAAAAAAAATGGAATAGGTACTTATGTTTGTTTTTTCTCGCCAATCTCAGAAGCTACTTGTATACATTTAAAAAAAATATGTATAGTCAATTTATTGAGGAATTGTATATACCTAACATCGCGCTGTAAGGGAAATCAAAATAAAAAAAGGGAATTATAATAATATTAGTTTTATATTTGTAATGTATAGATAAAGTTTAAAAAAGAAAATTGTACACTTTGGTCAGAGAATAAAGGCTTATCTATCTATCTATCTATCTAACATCGCGCTGAAACCCCTATGAGCAAAGCAGTAGTCATGCTTAAGGTGATCAAGTCTACGTTGGGACAGTGTGATATGGCTATCTTCATCATTGTAGCCGAAAGACGCGTACAACTGGACAAACGCCTTCTCAAGATGCCCCTTTGAGTCTTCCCACAAAATATTTTGGACGTCATTATGGGAGAATATGTCATAATCGGTACCATCAGTGGCGGCCATAATTAAATATTAAGCCGTTCGTATCTTTAACGATCTAGGACTCACTGACAAACCAGTAGAGACATTGCGAGTTTTTTTCGTGCATTTTTTCTACAACACGTCTCTTAAATGGCGAGTGCTGTTCGATATGATGCTACCGTCTCATTTCTTAAATCGCCGAAAAAATCCACCATCACCGACTAGACACTTAGAAATTCAGGGCAAAAATACAAAATAAATGTAAATTTGAATTACTTAAACTTATTTGTATGTAGGTATGTATGTATGGATGTAAGGAAATAAAAGTAGCCTAAGTTACGCCTTATCCGTAATACCTCAGTGGTAAAAATATCACGAAAACAACGTAGCAAGATGCTACCTACGCTCTCAAGCCTCGCCTCTGTAATTCCACTATTAGCTACTCAGACCAATTAGTTACTGCCACCTGCATGAGTTTATCGCTAACGGATAAGTCATTAAAACTTCTACCACTAAATAACGGGTTCGCATAAAAACTTTACGTTGCAACTGTCACACTTTATCTTACATTAAAAATATATTTCATTTTCTTATATCAAAAGCTAGGAGTTTTATTTTTACGAGTAAGTTCATCTTTGCTTAAAAAAGAAAGTGTCCACGAAAACAGTGTTAAAAAGGAGATGTTGCAAAAATATATGGACCTCCGGCCATGAATTGTACACAATATCATTATCAGGCAAAATCAATATGAAAACGTTTTTTACGGCATATTTTCACTTCATTAGCTTTGTTTGCAGTTACAAAATATATTTTTGCAGTTAGAATTGCAACTCAAACCAACATGGCGAATATGGCGGGTGATGTCATTTTGACATTTTCATTTTTTAATTGTTTTTTGATGATATAGTACTTGGAGAAAAAAATAATATTTTCTAAATACTATCGAAATCGATTTCATGTGTTAATACTAAGAACTTAAACTAATCGATTACCAATTTAAAGAAGCGTCGGCTGTATCGCCGCCATGTTGAATATGATTGAAAATGATAAAATCGTTTGAATTAAATGTGGTAGTAACTCTAAAATATATTCTTGAATAAATTAATTGTATTTTTTTCGGATTCTTCTTTCATTTACCCATTTTTTGAGGACGTGTACGAACTAGAGCCGAGCTCGCAACATCTCCTTTGCAATCATTTATATTGTGAGTCAGACTCGCATGCGAAGGGTTACATATACTACTATCTATAAAAATAAACAAAAAAACATGTTTCTTGTATGGGAGCCTTTCTTAAATATGTATTATCTTTTTTAATGTGAATATATTACTAACTTTCATACGAATTCAGTTATTAATATCCAGCCATAAAATCACTTAAAATTTTGTATGTATGTATCTTCACGCCAGGTCCCTAACGGGGTAGGCAGAGAGTGTAGAGCGCCAGACATCCCGGTTCTGACAAACCTCTCGTGCCTCGTCTACCTTCATCATTCTCTTCATACATGCACGCCGATTCCTAAGACTTTTGACACCACCATCAGACAGAACTCGACCTATTTGGTCATGGTAGGTCAGCCTTGGTCTTCCTGGGCCTCTGCAACCATCCACATTCGCATTGTATATCTGTTTAGTCATTCGCTCATTCGACATTCTTTCTATATGCCCGAACCATCGGAGCATGCCTTTTTTCATTTTTACACCGATACTATCATTCACACAAAGTCTCTTTCTTACATCTTCATTACGAACGCGATCGATACACCGCAGATCTTGCGCAAAGATCTCAAAAAATTTTGTTGTATGGGATATAACCAAATCTGCGCTGCAGCTCATATGGCCACATAATTTTAACTGCCGTTGTTTTATTCTGTTGAGTTTATAAAGATTCATCATACCTGCTTTGTAAATATGAAACACTTTTATTTAATTCAACTTCTATCTGATTGACGACCCGGTTAGTCCAGCGGTGTGATTCGAAGGGTTCGATCCCCGCACCGGGACAAATATTTGTATGGTCTACAGATATTTGTTACGGGTCTAGGTGTTTGTGTACGTGTTGTATGTGTACAACGGTACGTATGACCCTAGTTTATACCAAGCGTGGTACTGTGACTGTAACGGCTAAATACTCAAACGTCTCTTAAATCTAAGTGGGACTTAAAAGTCTTCTGCCTTTATAAACCACCTTACACTCAAACGATAGAAATAGCGCACATTTGAGGGTTGCTTAAAATTGAGTGACGTTTGAGTATTCGGCCATAAGCGTATTTATCTATTTATCCTAATAACTGATGCGTAAAAAAGTATCACACAACGTATCCCGTAGCTGACAAAATAATTGAATTAATTGGAATCCTATAAATTTAATAACAGTAACTTGATTACCGTTCGAATATCGGTTCCTGTATCAGATACTCGATGCAAAAAAAAAAATTGAGGGAATCTGTTTGTGACACAATAATGAAATTAATTATTGTTTCTTTCATTCGATACATTGTATGACATCGCGTCAAACGCAGGAATCGAAAATATGGGAAATATCCGTGTTACATGTATGTCGTGTGAGAATCGTAAAAATGAATGTTTATTTAAATACAAATATTTTATTACGTAATTTTACGTTTTACTCAATAGGCCAAGAGTACCTATGTGTTTTTAGGGTTGCGTACTTCAAAAGGAAAAAACCTTTTAGTTTAATTACTTAAAGATTTAATTACTTGTCTTTATAACTGTATGTCCTTCAGATACAACTAATTATGTTAATCAGAAACATAAACCTTAATTAATCATAATTAATTTATCTTATTCAAAAATTTTACCGATGCGTAATAATAATCATGAGAATCTCGTAAAGGTAGAAAAAAAGCCAATGAAATAACTTTGTCTGACGAGATTGTCAGACCAGAATCAGATTTTTAATTTATTTTAGTTCAGTTACATTTAGTTTCACCGTTGCTAACATGATGAATATTAATTATCAAACGCTTGTTTGTAATTCCGGATTTTGAATATGTGATATTCTAAATTTTTAATTCGAAGCATGTTGAATAAAATCTGCTATTATTTTGTGAATAAACTGCAAAAAAATGAAAAAAAATATTCGACATGAAGACCTTTACAAAGCCACTTTTATGTTTAAGGAGTGTTGGATTAAAAATTACAATACTTTTAAAAAATACTGACTTTAAATAGCAACCTTCAAAGAGGGAAAATAGAAAAAAAATGAGTTAACTCCTCAAAGAACGTACATTATGTTACAGTTTTGGAATGTAGAATTTTGACGTGACAACGTCTTAAATTAGGTTGCGGCTCGGAGTCACTCATGAAAAAGTGTAACGCCCGGAAACGTAACGATGAGTCACCGAACGAGAGAGAGGCCTGCCGGACCGGCGAATGCCTTTCTACCGAGAAAAAGACGTTGTCACGTAAAATCTTCGCCCGTAAAACCGACTTTACAGGCAACCAGTTTTTTTTTTTTAGTTATAGAAGTCGGGTCTAAGTCTTTTCATATCTGAGACAGCACGAAAAATATGACAACCGATTTCTTATTGTTCTTGAATCTTATAGGGTCCATCTGCTGCTTCGGGGATTAATATGCGTAATTGTTTTTTTTATGTCCACCTTTGAACGTACAATTTTACCAAAAACTGTTCACAGAAACATTTTCTTTGATAAATACCGAAGGTTTTAATGGTAGGTTAACTACAAAGCTTGAAAAAGTTTCGGAGTAACAATTTCGAAGTCATAAATCGATTTGACACATCACTATATTAGTAATACATGGCAACTGGCCCTGTGGGGCCCACACCATGATACTAAACTACTGACTACTGACGGACTACTACGGACGTACGAAGTTTTATTGCGAACCTTAACTAAATCGCTCCTAGGTATAAGTAACCAACCGAATACTTCAACAGGATCAATGAATTTTATCATCATACCCTTGTGGGTACGATTAGTAAACTAAGATTTTACAGATTGATAGAAAGAAGCTGTAACTAGCATACAGTCCCAGTCAATAGTCAGATAATAATCCTACCTTAATAAATCTACGCGACAAACATACTTCGAGACACAATCCCCACGACTGAAGTCCTACAACTTTAATTTTAAATAATAAGTTTTTTCCGGCTCATACATTTATAATACACAAATTGTTCTTTTTAAGACTTGGTTAAATATTCCGTGGAGGGCTGCTTGAGATTGCTTGTTATATTCTTTGAAGAATCTTGTTGGTTAAATTAAACTTCTGTACTAAAGTGAGCGTAGAAAATGTTGTTGGCATTATGTTTACATTTTTCTTTAATTCGTTTGTAAAATAGCTCAAAATGTTTTCATTTTTAAGCCTTTGTTATATTATTAATCGATTAACCAAAATATTCTTAAATCACTATTCTTGTAACACTTATATATTCTTTAATCACTAACTGCCTCGGTAGCCTAGTAGTAGCAGGCCACTACTAGTACGCTGAGGTCCTGGGTTCGATTCCCGGGTAAGGGGTTATCAGAGATAATGGTGAAAAAGCCTTTATCTCTGGTTCTATTGAGATTTTTCAATTTTCTGGAAATTTCCCAGTACCTCAAAGTTTGGTAATGTGCCCGGAAATGTCAACAGGCTCGCCACCTGTTACATGGGCCAAAACGTAACCGGCGAATCATGGGTGTTTGCATGTTTGCTTGAATGCATGCATTTACCTCTGCCTACCCCTTCGGGGATTACAGGCGTGAAGTTACGTAATTCTTAAATCACGTCAATTTATCAATTGTGGATCTACTCGAAAAGTTTTTGCGTTTTTACTAGTTATGAATTTGTAAAGGTGATACCACCGTAAAATTTAAATTTATTGAATATTTTTATATTGAAGTTCAATATAACAAGTTAAACACAATCAATACATTCATTAGACTGTGATGCTACTATTATTTGATAAATTCAAAATTAAAAAAAAAAAAAAACAAAATTCGAATCATTTGTTTCATTTTGGTCTACAAGGACACTTTTGCATTGTCGGGTTATAAGATACCTAGAGAGAATGACTTAACAACAACAACAAGAATAATCTTCTTTATTGTACACCATTACAAAGATACAGATAAATAAACAAAAGATAACAAACAAAAATGTACATTTAGACTTATATAATAATAATCCAATAGGTATTAATAGATACCAATTTAATAATAATATTTAACCGATATGTAAATCATCAGATTTTCAATTCCTTCATAGAAGAAAAAGAAGAATCTGTTCGTCATAATCATAGTCATTCACTTAGCAGAGATCCAAGTGCAGACACGTCTGAGAAGAACTCCGCGTTTTGCTATTTTGACAAAACCTTAGATTTAATACAAATATTATTACATGGAATTTAAATTAAAATAGAATGAAGATAACGTGAACGTCCATGGCATATAAATATTTGCATATAAGCAAAGAAATTAAAGTGAGCATGACTGTTATGATATTCCTGTGTTTTAAGTTGCAAAGGGATCATGCGTTACGCATAACGTTTAGGCTGCCTACCCTTCTGCGCTCGACGATTGCCCGGTGAAGTAGCCTAGTGGCACTAGGCGTCTCGAGACGTGCCGCCCACATAAGTTCGTCCTAAACATAAACCGTATACTCACCTTTGGGGAAAGGGGTGGGTTATATGGGACTCCGGATAAAGCCCAATTATCTTAATTTAAATGGTTTAATATACATATCTCTACATATATCTAGTATAGATAACCGTAATATTATAACTATAAAAAGTGGTCCAAACACAGAGAAATATAGATGTCTCATATTTAGGGTTATCACAATAATTCCCAAGGTTCGACGATTTTTCGTTATTAAGTAGTAGTCAATAAGTTAACCATTAAAGAAATTGATATCCAAATTTGAAGCACTATTGAAAATAAATCTGATAACTTATTTCAAAGAGTAGAAAGTAGGTTGAAGTTTCAAATTACTGACCTAAAATAATGTGTTTGGAGGACAAAGGAGTTTATCGTGTTTCACAAACAAATCAAGTAATATTGAAGAGAGGAATTAATTAGTATTATTTCATTTGGAAGTGTCTATAAACACTAAGCTAGTAGTTATGTGTGTCAGATTATGATAGTGAGAAACTTCAGAAATTAGTAAAATTCCAATTGTGTTATAAATATTTACGTAACTTCACGCCTGTAGTCCCCGAAGGGATAGGCAGAGGTAAATGCATGAATTCAAGCATACATGCAAACACCCACAATTTGCAGGTTAGGTTTTGGCCCATGTAACAGTTGGCGAACCTGCCATCTTCGGGTACATTACCAAACTCTGATGCTGGGAATCTTCCAGAAAAAGGTAAAATTCCAATAGAACCACAGATAAAAGATTTGATAGCGACAAATATAAAAATTTTACTACTTTTTAGACAATTTTTATATTCGAGTGTAATAAACTGCATATCCTCTCTTCAGGGTAAATTGAGTTTAATCCTGTTGTCTATAGGAAATGACGTCCTAATAAGAAAAATCCTGGTCGGATTAAATTTTCAAGAAGGTAGCTGAGAAAGCGATTTAAATTCAAATAAGTTTTATGCGTCCCGACGCAGCATTATACGCTCTATCGTCTGTAAAAAGGTTGTAAAATGCTCATAAAAACTGATTTAAGTGATATTTCCTTAATAATTCTTCCATAAATAGATAATACAAGTAATGAAATGCAGAGCTTATTTTGAAAATGTTACTACTAGTATGTGAATAACTTCGTCTACCCAAAGGCTTATTACCCTGAAGCAGCAGTGGCCCCGATCGGGAGCGAGAACAATAAGAAATCAATTGTCATATTTTTTTAGTGGTTTGAGGGATTAATAGTAATTTTAAGCGCTATTGCGCTTCAATCAAGTGGTTATGTACGGTCTTATAATTTCCGGCACAGGTGCACAACAACAGATATCAGGCGTGGCAAGGCTTCTAGATTGATATTTCTGTTTTTTTTTTGTAGATGTTTATGGGCTAAAGTATTCAATTTTTTTAAAAACTTTTCGATTTATATTCAGAAAGGATTGGAAGAATTTAACCAGGTTCCTTTTAAAACGCCAGCCAAATTTCAAAGCGTCGTCTTACTCAGTACACATTTTAAATGGCACGAGTATTTTTTGCAATTCAACTCAATCAAGATGACAAAATGTTTGGGTAAACACGCATTCTTATAGTAGCTATGAAAAGGATGTAAACTTTATCGATCGTTTCATGATAATGCCATTCAACAGGCTTAACGAAAGCCCTTTGAAGGTTGCCCCAGTCATCGTGACCTCGAGCAATTATCTATGTCCTTTTTATCAGTTCCATTTTTATAGGTCTGCACTGCTATTCATTTCAGATATCCTTCGATTTGATTGAATATGTAAAAGGAATCTCCTTTTACGTAAATCTTTGTTAAAAACGGATCAAATATCCCAGTTTCGAAAAGGTCAGGTTACGTTCTGAATAATAATATTTAGTCCCAACTTTGGAGCATTTCTTCGGATGAAAACCACAAATTTCGTTAGTAGTTAGTTCTTATTGTAAAAACGTAACTTCACGCCTGTAATCCCCGAAGGGGTATGCAGAGGTAAATGCATGCATTTTAGCATAGATGCAAACACCCACGTTGCGCCGGTAACGTTTTTGGCCAGGCTTAGGTTAGGTTTTTGTAACAGGTGGCGAGCCTGATGACATCTCCGGACACATTACCAAACTTCGAGGTACTGGGAAATTTCCAGAAAATGGAAAAATCCCAATAGAATCAGAGATAAAGGACTTTACACTATTATCTCTGATAATCCCCTACCCGGGAATCGGACCCAGGACCTCAGGGTAGTAGTAGTGGCCTGCTACCACTAGGCTACCGAGGCAGTTTCTTATTGTATGACTCCGTAATAACTATCACAGAGACCACTACTTAGGTCTTAGGGGCAACGCATCTGTATTTTGAACTTGGGTTTTTTTTTATATGTACCTACCTATATAGGCGGTTGTCATCACTTAACATCCATATGAACTGCATGCTTAGTTGTGTTTTGTTTACATAAAAATATAGGTATGGTCCATTTTCAGTCTAATTTAGTCATGAATTAAAGAAAACTCTGAGTGTTTATTATATGAAGCGATAGGTAGGTAGTTATATAATTATATGTGGCCTACTTATCACGTAGGATTTAATAAAACATAGCATGACTCGTGAATTATAACTTGCGAGAGTATCTGCCTATGTTATAATTCACAAATCATCGCTTTGATTTGCATTACAAAGCAAATTAATATGACGATAAGAATTCGATAGGTTATTAAGTTACCTAGAGACTTTGTTATAATAACAAAAAACGTAACTTCACGCCTGTAATCTCCGAAGGGGAAGGCAGAGGTAAATACATGCATTCAAGCATACATGCAAACACCCACGATTCGCCGGTTACGTTTTGGCCCAAGTAACAGGTGGCGAGCCTGTTGACATCTCCGTGCACATTACCAAACTTCGAGGTACTGGGAAATTTCCAGAAAATGGAAAAATCCCAATAGAACCAGAGATAAAGGACTTAAGACCATTATCTTTGATACCCCCCTACCCGGGAATCGAACCCAGGATCTCAGCGTAGTAGTAGTGGCCTGCTACCACTATGCTACAGAGGCAGTTTATTATTAAAATTAAAATTTACATATTTAGGACAAAGGAATACTAAGATTGGAAATATATTTTTTGTGCTCATTTCCATTATTTGCTAAATTTGCGGCACTTTATATACGTATATAACTTTTAAAACACTCGCGGTTCACATTCATCACACACATTTTGAACCGGGTTGTTACACGATACTATTTTCGATGAAAAGGGCTAGCATGTTGCGGCGGCACTTCAAAAACTTGTAGGTAAAACTATGTCTTTTGTGAAGGACTCTAAGCATTTTGTGGAAATGTTGAAAGGCGTGAAACTGGAACCAAGAGACACAATGGTAAGCTTCGATGTGGAGTCGCTGTTTACCAATGTTCCAATAAATGAATGTCTGGATATAATCAGAAACAGGTTAAAGGATGGAGGCTTATCGGAAGATTATATTGGGTTAATAGATCAATGTCTCAGTGGTAACTACTTCCTCTACCAGGGTTAATATTTTCTCCAAATAAACGGCGTGGCGATGGGAAGTCCGATAGCACCAGTTATTGCCAAAATCTGCATGGAGAAATTTTGAAGAATTAGTCCTAAAGGGGGGTCCGCCATCAGTAAGACTCTGGAAAAGGTACGTCGACGATGTGTTCAGTGTCATTAGGAGAGGTATCGCTTCAGTAAAACTATACGCTGACTACTTAAACTCCATACATCCGAAGGTCAGGTTTACTTATGAGGTAGAATGTGACAGAGCCCTGCCTTTTCTAGATGTCAATATTATGGTGAAGACAGATGGCTCTCTAGCACATACTGTATACAGGAAACCGACGCATACTGATAGATACCTGCACGCGTCATCACACCATCACCCTCGTCACCTGCTCTCAGTGGTAGCCTCTTTAGAGAACAGAGTTCATAACCTTTGTGATTCTGACCATGTCGAATTTGAACTATCCCATATAAAAAAGGTACTTGCACGAAATGGATATAATATAAGCCAACACGACAGCGAAAGAAATCTGATAAGGCAAAGCGTCCAGATGTTGACAGACAAGCAGCTTTCTTACCGTACGTGAAAGGGATAACGGATAAAATTGGAGCGGTGTTGGGAAAAAACTCAATTAAGACTGTTTTCACTCCGTTATCCCGAGTAGCTACACATCTATGGAGCCCGAAAGACGTGATGCCATTTCAGAATCCAGGTGTATACAGAGTACAGTGCAGTTGTGGCAAGGTATACATTGGGCAGACGAAACGCAGCGTCCAAGAAAGGATCAGGGAGCACATCGCAGCTCTGAAAAACCGGCAGATGCGTAAATCGGCGATCGCAGAACACCTCTTGACCTCTGAGACTAACGACTGGATAAATCTGCATGACCCAAAAATCCTCGCGACTGAACGCCATTATTACCCTAGGGTAATAAAAGAGGCGATTGAAATACAAAAACACGAGTATAATTTCAATCGTGAAGATGGTTTTTAATTGTCTCCTACATGGACGCCAGTCATAAATATCTTACGGTCCCGCGATCTAACATCGAACTTATCGTCGGATACCGTGAGTGTTGTGTGCCGGCCTCACTAATAATCGCGCAAACTAGGCGGTAGAAGAACATCGAGCCACCCGAAAATTGACATCTTGCTGATACAACAGTCTACCCGCGACCACGGCTCGTGCAACCGAGCCGAAACGTCGGAATAAAAATAAAGGTAAAAACGTATATTTTTATCGAAAATAGTATCGCGTAACTACCCGGTTCAGAATGTGTGTGACTTTATATAGTACAAAAAGCTGACGTAACATAAAATGTTGTCCATGAAAAATTCAATATTGAGCGGAATGTCACCGACAAAATTGGGATGAGTTCATTCGTGAAGCTCTCGAATGACATCCATTTGCTAATGACTGATTTGTATTAAAGATAAATCGTTTATTCCCGGCAAAACCACGTGAATATTCAGATGTTCACGTGTATATTCAAATCGTGTGACAAAATTAGTATACAGTTTTATTCGTACATTTCAAAACAAGCCGGTGCGGTACCAAATGAAGATTACATAAAAGAAAAAATATTTTATTTTCAGGTGAATTGCCTACAAGTTGGAATCACGGTTACATAAAAATAAACAATTACTTATTATTACAACTATTACTAAAACATCCCCATCTTAAGGATTAAAAAAAATGTTATTAAGCACTTGATCTAAATCAACATAATGATATCGAGAAAAACATAATATTTTCACTCGTTTCGACTCTATTGTATTTTGAGAAAGAGAGAGAGGGAGAATACAATACAATACAATATTATGTATACCTATGGAAAATATTTTAAATTAAGCTATTACATCTATCCATCAATACAAAGACGGCAATAAAAAGTTGGTACTTTTATCAAATTTAATTTTGTTACTCATACAATCACTCTCTTTAATCCTATGAACGGATGGAAGGAATTAATTTTCACGGTATGAATCAAAAGTTTGTTTGTCAAATACAAATAAAAATCCAGAGAGAGGTATTTGCTACAAATAAATATATATTTGTTGAACCGCAAAATTTCAATCTCTTATCCGCCTAAGCATATTGGGGAAGCGATGCGTTTATAATCGTAGGCCCTTTTGTAAATCTTTAGATTGTCGTCTTGTTTTGCAAAAAAAAAAATACAAATAGCGTACAACGTTTATTCCTTTTTTAAAGCCAGAACACAAGATTTTATTTCTGCGGAGTATCTTCAACACGATAACTTGAGAGAAGATGAAGAGATGAATCAGAATCAGAATCAGAAACTCATTTATTCATTTAGGGTGACAGGCACCTCTTATGACACGTCAAAAAACAAACAAAATAAATTAAAGAGAACAACAATTGATATACATGTCAAACAAGATAAAAAATATATGTAAAGTCAAGAATATCACTAAGATAAAACTAAATGTAATAAACGAATGTAAAAAGTATATCAATAGAATGAATGTAAAAAGTATATCAGTAGATGGACAGCTTTATTATTAATTTGCAATATTCTGACTCCTCAAGCTGCTCAGACAGTGAAGACGATTCAAGCGATATGTACCTATATTAGTGATGAATAGTCCTAATCCTATATAACTTTTATTTGTGGTTACAATTCGTGAAAGGAGTTAATGTTATTTTATTATTTCGTACCTTAGAAGCTTTTATTAAAACATTTGAAAAAAAAAAAAATTTTTACTTAAAAAATATAGACAAGTTTTTATATAATCATATTTTATACTTTTCCAACAATATATCTCGAGATAAATATTTGGATTATTGAGTCCGTGTGTAGCGTTACCCGCCCCCGCTCCCCTAGTACCGCGCAGGCGATACGCGAGTTAAACGGTCGGTCTATAGAAAGTATATGTATAATATAATAATAATATTCCTCCCATTTTATGTGACATGAATTTAAGCTTAGTATATTGTTAGATGCTTAGATTTCGGGTAAGATAGATTTTTTAAATCTAAATTTATTTGGAGGTTTGTCCACTGGAGGATATCAGCCCCATCATATTCTAATCTACAATATACACTTATTCATTGAGAGAGACACTATATGTAATGATATAATACTTAATAATGATTTTGCTGCATCACTAAACGGTTGTCCTAATAAAGCTGTTATTGCTCCTATTTCATACTTATTGATTTTATATATTTACATAAATAATTACCTTTCTCTTACAAGTTGAACAACTTTATTCTATGATGGACATCATCCCTCGTACCACAAACATGGAGAAGTTACTTTCCTCATTAAAAATCCGAATTGATTCGAGGGACAGTGGCCAGAACGTAACCTATGTGCTAATATAATAAAACTTCTGTTAACATTACTTTGCATAAACCAAGGTATTTGAGGAAGGAAAGATAGATGGAGTGCTCTGTATAGGAAAATGTCATGCAAACCAAATTCACCGAGTGAGTATTTCGGAAGTCCTTTACGTCACATAAAATTGTTAGTTCAAAAATAATAACAAGTTTACAATAAACTTCAGTAATCATTATGTTAAAAAGTTTAAAATATTAAGCATATGTTATAAAATCGAATACTTTAATAATATCTTTACATCTTTTTTTTTTCTGGAGTGGTGTGATGGAGGATGGGCAAGCGATATTAGTTTTTTTCTTTATTGTAAAGATTTTCTATTGCAATGTGCTTAATGAATGTCAATAGACTTCCACCTACATTGGAGCGACAGGTGGGATACAAAATATATAAAATTATAATCCTATCTTAACACTCCTGGAATTTGATAAAACCTATGAATGAAGCTTGTACCCTTTACCTTTAAAACCGAAGCCTACTCTTCAATTCGTAACCTGAATGCTTTCAAAGGCATTTGTTTTTCTTTAATAAAAGTAAATGTTAAGGAATTCGTTAAAACAACATAACCCTCCTTTTGTCGCAGTCGGGTAAAAAGAATAAAATGCAAAAGATAACTAAAACTTCTAATAGTAAATAAGCACTTACATAATATAAAAACTTCGAACTCAAACGGTGTAAGATAGTAACAAATACGTAATATTTAGTTAATGTGATGTTTTGTTTTAATATTTTGAGTTCATATGTTGGCCTATCTCTTCGAAGAAATTCTGGATTGAAGGTTTTTCACGCCGCATAAAACTCTTTCACATATTTATGCAAGTGTAACATTATTACCTCGGTCAAAAACCTCGCCGTAGCTCAGTCTGATTTACGAGGGAAATTTCTAATCCCCATGAGAACTTCATGATAGGAATACCGAAATACAATGTTGGATAAAAAAATCAAGTCTCATTTTGCCGTTTTTGCAAATACTATAAACCTCGCCGTTTAAATAGATATAAACTAAAATATCTATCTATACATAATGATTTGATTTCTTTTGTATTTATTTGTAAAGATAGCAAAGTATAACTTTTTTATCTATTCCCTGAGCCTAATGGAAGCAATACTAAAAAGACTTTGCAATAAAAACGTGTCTTGAATAACAACGTACTCCTAACTGGTGGATTCCCGATAGGTAGCATTACATTAGGACACTTACGATTCTAATGTCACGGTGCGTACTTTGTTGTCTAAAAAATACTCCACCAAAAAGAGTATTTAGATAATTTACTTAATCTACGTTTACGAGCATTGGTTATAAATGTGATAATAGGGCAATTTATATTTATTATAAAAGTCAGCGTAGGTGTAAATTTTTATTATAATACCAAGTGCTAGAATTGGATTTTAAATTGAAAATGTGCCATGCCAAGTGTATTGATTAAGGCATATTCATTCCAATATGACAGATGATGTGGTTGTGGTCATCTTCGGCCTTTGTCCAGCGATGGACGTGTTATGGCTGAAGTCGTTAAAAATACATACCTACATCATAAATTTATAACTCGTACACATTTAGTTTAATTAAAGTCACTCACAGTCACAATAATAATAATTTTATTGTGATTAAATTTTAGTGTCGTGTATTATTTGTTCAATTTTCAAAATAATCTTGAAATGCCTAAGATCTTATAAAAATCTACTCACATTGAAATTTTTAAAATTATGTTTGTAACATTGTTACGTTCTTTTCAAATATTCATTTTTGTATTTTGCAGTAAATGCGACGGTTTTCCCGCTACGAAGTAAAATGAAACAGGATAACAGCCAGTCTTTTGTAATTCTTGGTATTGTGTTACTTTTATTCGTGAAATTGAACTATGAATTTTTATTTTTAGGTATAAAACAGGACAATTTATAAACGTGCGTGATATTGTCTTTGCTTTTAGCATCCTTTTCATGAATAGTAAAAGAGCCACGTAGGTACCTAAACGAAACGTTTATAACGTTACCTGTACTACCCGAAGGGGTGAGCAAAGCTTAATAATAGAACGTATAATTTTCCAGTAACGTCTTGTACCATTTAATAATTGTCGAGCCTATTGACAATAACATATCTCACATTACAGAACTCCGAACGTGGCACTGGAAAACTTCTGAAACATTCGCAATTTCAACATGTCACGTAAAAAGCACTAAGCTCCTAATTTCATCTACCTAAGTGCAAATAGCCAACAAGGGAAAAGGTTGAGTGAATAGACGAAAATACTAATCTTTTGTTTTTGCAACTCTAAAAATGATAATTTATGCTTGGGTAATATGAAGAGAAAATAACACATTTACCCCTGAATTCAACTAAGTATAGCCATAAGCCAGTAGCCATATACCTATATGCACTTAATAAAATCATAAATTTCAGCATCGAAACAAAGTCGTGACAATAAAATATTCCTTAATGATTCGTTCCATAGCGGATATATCTCTCAAAGCATCAATTTCTGTACTTCATGCTATATTCTGTATGGAGCGACTACTAGAAAATTTACTAATCAATGCTTCCTGTTTTCCAATTTTTAATAGTGTCATTAGCTTGAACAGCAGTTTTGGGTTGCATAGCCTAATAGACCAACGGCTTGACCGTTTTTCTGACCTCCTCTGAGAAAAGAGGCTTGATCTCCCTATTCCGGGTAAGATCAGGTAACCCTTCAAATATTTTGTTGGGAAATATCAAGTGGTCTCGACAGATACATTACTTGATTGGTGGTTTACTTGCTTATCCAAACAAAAAGTTTGGATAAGCAAGCAAGGAAGCATGCAAGCAAGTAAACAAGCAAGCAATTAAGCAAGCAAAGTAAGCAAACAAGCAAGAAAGTAAAGCAAGCAAGCAGCACGCCAGCAAGCAAGCAAGTAAGCAAGCAAGTAGGAAAGCAAACAAGCAAGAAAGCAAGCAAGCAGGATGCAAGCAAGCATACAAGAAAGTAAGTAAACAAGCAAACAAGCAAGAAAGCAAGCAAGCATACAAGAAAGCAAGTAAACAAGCAAACGAGCAAGAAAGCAAGCAGCATTAGTAGCGTTAGTGGCGTTGGTGGCATTGGTGGCGTTTGTGTCATTGGTGGTGGTGCTGGTGGCGTTGATGGAGTTGGTATCGTTGGTGGTCTTGGTAGCATTGGTGACTTTGGTGGCGTTAGTCTAATATCGTGTCTCTGTACACGTGAGTTTGAATGTAAACCAGATTTTTTAGCGATCCATAAGTGTTTATAATCCAAAATTAACCATAGTTATATCCCAAAAATGCTACCCAAAGTCACTATTCCACGCGAAATCGCGGGCACAGTTAGTTGTAAATAATGTTATATCAATTTAATGACTTGATGTTCGGGTCGCAGGCGAGTATTCGGGATGGTGAATGCTTCACTTTTAACACATATACCTGAAGTCGGTGTTGGTCTCAATATTTCAAAGTGAACCACACACGTCCCTGGGGAAATCAAAATGGGAGCTCAGTATGTACTTGCGTTTTGCGAATTAAATAATCGTTTTCGTACTGGGCTAATTATTCCTGCTGTCCCCGTGGCCTGTGTCCCCGTTCGACGGGGACAACGACACTTTAATTAATTATTTATTATTTAAAATTACTTCCCGTTGTCCCTGTTATTTATCCCCGTTAAAAAGTTGGCAAAAATGATTTCCCGCTGTCCTCGTTTTTTTTTTAAGTTTTGTTCTTGTTTTCAAGATTATAGTTGTTTATCGGATGTTTGTTGGACTTTTTATACTTATAATGAATAAGGGAATAATTTTCAATGCTTATGCTGTCTATTGTGCTTGAAAAAAAGGCTCTTTTAAAGAGGTAAGTACTTACACAATCCTGAACTACTTTTATTTTATGTCTTATTTTATGTATTGTTTTATATGTATCGTACATTCAAAGTTAAGTTTTCTAGTAGATGACTATGATAAACGGAGCGACATTGACAGCGTCGTCGCGCGCTCTTATGTAGCTGAAAGCATCATATTATGTAGAGCAAAAGCGCAGATAACATTTTTTTTGCAGAACTATAAAATACACTTACATTAACAGCTTTGATTGGCTCATGCAAAATCTCACTCCGAAATTCGACTAAGGTTACATACAGCACATACCTGTGAAATTCATATTGAGGGCTTGTGAATGCGTAAAAGGATATCATCATCATCGTCATCAGTAAGTAGTAATACGTTTCAGTCCAGAATGTCAAATTCCCAAAATGTCAAGCGGTTTAAAAAAAAATCTTTTTTTAGTAACAGTCAAAGTAAGTAGAAAATGTTTTTTTTTTTTAATTTTATTTTTTACTCTCAATATACAGTTCCGGGAGGTAAGACTTTATTAGGAAATTACTTCTTAATTTTTAAAATTTTAAAGTTTTTGAGATATCAAAAAAACAAATCCCTCTTTTTTTTGTTAATTGATTTTGCAATGTTTATCGGCTTCTTTCGAAACTTTTCCTTAAACGTTTACACATTATTCCGGATCGAATGACACCTCGATCGTAATTTTGACTAGACTATTATGGCCCTTGACATAACGGTCAGTCATCAATTATCGTTTTAAACAGGTAGGAACTGATGATTGAGAATGGCATCAAATTACCAGTTACAATCTAGATGGAAGCCGGGGCGGGTCGCTTGTAGTACGAGTATATGAAAATGGTGTAACATATTTTGGAGCATGAAACTAATTACCATGTTAATATTTTTTTACGCAAATAATTATGTTATTTGTGTTTATTCATATTATATTTAATATTTAAGTTGTGTGATTAATGTTAGCTTAAAAATAATTGTGTGACTGGTCTGTTTAAATAACTGAGGTGTTAAATCCATCACGATCACAAACATGATCGCGATCGATTCACTAGTTATTAATAATATGTATTCACTTGCTCTGGGCGTTCACATCATCTTAATTTTTTTTTATATAAAAGACTGTATTAGATTTAAGCTTGATTTTAAAAGACTTGTACTGAGTTTCAAAGCCTACATGCAAGCATTCACGATTCTTTACGTTTTGATTCATCTTACATCTTACAAGCCTATTGAAATCTCCGGACACATTATCAAACACCGAGAATGGTAAAATTCCAATAGCACTTCTTTTCATCCCCTTCCAATTACAATAGGAATCACTTATGTTCAATTTATTTAAAACTTTATCCGCAGTATACGCTACAGTATTTCCATATTATGTTTCTGTATTCTCTGATTTGCGGTGAGTGTTTTCAAGCGTTGATTACTTTATTGTTCCTCAGTAAGTACTTGCGAAGTTGATAATTAGGAGCTTGTTCACGAACTGTTCATTCCAGTTGCAATTTCAAAAAAGCTACATAAATAATAGGTATTACTTAACGGGTAATAGTAATGAAATCTTAATGAATTTATTTTTATTTTTAATTTGAGTTGGATTCATTAGTGTTAATGAGAGGATTAAAACAGAACGGAGGACAGTGTCTAGCAAAATATTATTTAGTAATTTTTTTATTTAGACATTTTTTTTATTAAAGTTGGCTTATTTAATCTCTTACATTGTTTTTAGTAGAATAATCTTTGCAATTTCTTATATAATCACAAAATTGTAACTTATAATTTATTTCTGCAATATTCATTACTGGACTGTTCATTTGGATTGTTCCTCGTAACCGTACTTAGGAATTAGAGCTGTAAACCACATTATGATCTTAAAATGTACGGCCAAAGGGTTAGGTAAAGGGAGGAAAATAGAAGTAGAAAAAGAAAAAACATCATTACCCTATCTATCTGCCGCCAAAAGGTAGCGTTCAGCACTATCGTGTCCGATTAGATGGTAGTTTATGGCCCCGTAATAACTTATCACAGAGACATAACACCTAAGGTCTCAGTGGTGGGTGGCAACGCATCTGCGTTTTGACCTCTGGTCTTTGTATGGGTGTCTATAGGCTGTAGTCATGACTTAACATCAATGTGATCTGTATGCTTGTTTGCCACCATCATAGATAAAGTAAAAAAAATCTAACACTGCAAGGCATATCCTTAATATGTTATTAAGTACTTCTATGAATATAAAAAACCTGAAGACGATTTTTTTGTTTTGTTTACCGACTACAAATGTAAATTGTTGAATTAAGGAAATTATAACCGATTGTATTTTATGCTATAATACACGTCCATTGTTCATTCAGCCACAAATTCATGGCGACCGGCAATTCATTGAAAGCACAGAAATTACAAAATAATTTATTATTCAATCTTATAGAACAAAGGTAATTTAAGCAAGCTGAATGTATTCGTATATTATTAACATTGTGTTGTACGCAGAATATACATTTACGGTGATTTAGAATAAATTTATAAGACCGAATGATAACTGTGTATTCATAACTGTGTTGATTACCTACGTGAATTCAAAGCATACAAGTTAAGACCAAAACCTTTGGTGGCGTTTGGCTTCCTTTTCCTTATATTAGAATTGTTATAGAATAAATTATTTCTGCTCATAATGATTGTCATATTTGCACATCCTGTAATTGTTTTTTATTTCAGTTGCATTCACGCATCGCATAACGCATAATTTGTCCCGCTGGTTGTGGGCGATAGTGGTCGACATTTTACCGCTCGGGTCACATCAAAAGTTATTTTGCATGCATATTGATTTCGTAAACACATATTGATTCGTGTCGGTCCGGTGTCAATTAATCTTTGTAATCAGTAGGTAATCAATTTTCGTAACATAATTATTTGACTTAACTTAATCTATATTAAATTATTATGTTACGTTACTTCCAGAATGGTTATCGATCATGTAGGAATTAAATCAAATTAGACTATGTATGTATAAATGCTCCTGGAAATATAATAAAATTTTTGAAAAACCTTAACTTTAAATTTAAATGGATTTGTACAGTGGAAAGAGTTCTAATTTTAGAAAGATAACGAAATATTAGCTTCCAAAATGTTTTCATTTCAGAGTGAAGTGGTAATAATAATAAGTTCACGCATCGCATAACACAATTCGTCCCGCCTGTTGCATGCCGTAGTTTTCAACAATTTAACAATATTCAATTAAGTCAATATTTGTGTTTGTCAACCCTTATTTTCAATTTAATTATCATCATTTCAGCTCAAAGACGGGCACTGGTTACTTACGCTTCCGTCCGGTACAGTCAGTAGACTGCACCAAATCACTAGAAGCAGTGCTTGAACGTTGCGTCGGTTATTCCAGCTATGTGCTCTGCTGACTAGGTACCACTTTAGTGTCTTTATTCGGTGGGCTATGTCGGCTACTTTGCAGATTTCCACATATCTAAATCGATCTATCTCTTTACCTTGAGCCTTCTTACGAGGCCTATGGTGAGCGACCACGTTTCATTTCCGTATGTCATCACTGGCAACAAATACTGGTCGAAGACGTTTTTGAGATACTTGCGGTAAATTATACGAGAAGATAGATCGTAGCTTCCCGAACGCTCTCCGAGTTTTAATTATAATATCCGAAGATATGTCGCCCTGTTTTAAGGCATCTATACAAAAAGGGATAATAGTAATTGCAGTATAAGTAATACAGATATCAATCTTATTATTCCATAAATATAGTAATGGACAATAGACGCCATCAAAGCGTTTGCGAGTGCTACGGGTATTTACATTTCAGTGTGAAGCGGTAATGATTCCAAGCATCGCAGGCAATTTGCCCCGCCTGTGGTGTGCGGTAGTAGCTTGGAACCTGCTCCCGTTATCTGCGGTACACTATTAATACGGTTGACGGCGTGGATTTATGTAATAGCAAAAAATATAATAGAATATATTCTTTTAAAACATCAAACAAAACCTCAATTTCAACAACAAAATGAGTCAACATAACGTAGACGATTTAGCTCGCCTGTTGCGTGCGGTGCTATGGGTGCTGTAGTCGTCAACATTACCGCGCAACAAACGTTGGAGTCACATCTAGTTACATAATATGCATGTTAATTTTGTAAATATGTTTCTATTAATTATATTTCATGTCGGTCTCTTAATTAAATGTATAATTTATTTATAGTTTGAACGCTGTTCTACTACTACCGTGTTATGAAATATGACAATCGATGTACTTATTACGCTTAGATTACAAAGCCGAAGGTTTTTTATACCGCATCCGCTCGCAGCCCATTAGCAAAACGTAGACTTTGCCTTCCAAATTCAAACCTATAAAATATGTAGATACTCTATGCTCTTTTGACTTGGTTTGTGTAGATTGTAGTTTTGTGTATAATCCACAGGCTCCTCGTGAAAGAACAACAAACAACACAACAACAAAGCACAACTAAATGCACCCGTACAGCGCAAATTCGAGAGCGACTGCACATGTGGCACATGTCACAACCTCCTTTTGATCTGTGCTTGAAAACTGAAACTGGCTCCTGGTCGACAACACGCTCTTGCAAGCTTACGTAAGCCAAGCCATACACCCCCGTTACACGCTTGCGTTTATTGAAATAATTTGGAAGCAAGCGCTTGCGATACAAACAGTCCTTTAATAATTGTTTTATATTATTTCGCATTAACACATGCTTGTGAAATATATTTTATTTTGAAAGAAAAATGGAAAGAAAAAAAAAAAAAGAAAAAACTGCTACCATAAAGCAATGCAATAGATGTGAAGGAAAGATTTGACAAATCGGGCAAGGCTTCAGTAGCTCAATTGGAAGAGCGGCTGGACTAGATTCCCAGTAGGTCGCGAGTTCGAGCCTCGCCTGAAGTCAATTTTTTCTTTCCATTTTTCTTTCAAAATAAAATAAACAGTCCTTTTTTGCGTTAAATGCAAGGAAGCTTAAATCCCTACGAGAGAAAGGCCATAGTGTTTTCACACAAGACTACTCACATTAACAATCAATGTTTCATCGTCTAATCTAGAACTCACTGAATCTGTAAACTAACCACAAAGATGTTAGCATGTGGATTTGATGCTACACATAGTTAAATTTTCTTTGATTAAATTACATGTAGTGGATTAGTATTTGGCCTCAAGTCATCAAAGTAAACTTTGTGGGTTGTGTAGCTTTCATCATGTAACGTAAACTTTATTTTAAAGTGAAGAGGGTTTGTTGGTAATATATATGAAGCTAAATGTAGTGTTTGAGTAATTTACTTCATTAACTTTGAGAAAAGACTAAAATGTTTCATCAGTTTTAGCTTCAAAGCGTGCTTCAAAGTTATGAAGTGGCAAATAAGCATTGTTGTTTATATTGGTCTTCAGTAAATACTGAACCACTTATTATTATACATAGAATCTGAGATGTTGAAGTATATGCGTTGCTATTCCTGAGCCTTAATCTGTTACGTCTCGGAACCATGCATTACCACCTGATTGGAACACGCTGGTGCCTACCATAAGCGGTAAGTATATTAGGTAATACGATGGCGCCTATGCCCTCGTGGTCCGCTAAACACTAGTAAACAGATTACTTTATTGCCTTTCGCGACGGACGCAAAAAAAAGAATTCCCTTAAGGAATAATTTTACACACTTTCATAGTTTTATTTTAAAGTAAAATGGAAAGAAAAATTTGACTTCAGGCGAGACAAATTTTTCTTTCCATTTTACATTAAAATAAAATATATTTCACAAGCGTGTGTTCAAGTAAAAGCGACTTCTTTACGATATTCAATAAACTGCAAAGTCTATTATATCGGTTGCCTAACTAGCATAGTTGGCAATAGATGGCGCTGCTGCTACCATAAAGCAATGCAACAAATGTAAAGGAAAGATTTGACAAATCGGGCAGGACTTCAGTAGCTCAATTGGAAGAGCGGCTGGACTAGATTCCCAGTAGGCCGCGAGTTCGAGTCTCGCCTGAAGTCAAATTTTTCTTTCCATTTTACTTTAAAATAAAATATTTTTCACAAGCATATGTTAATGCGAAATAATATAAAACAATCACTTTCATAGTCTTCCATGATGTTTTTTTTTTGCTTAACAGCACGACTGCATTAACATAATTGTATTGAGTTATATTTTTTTCCATTCCCACCCTTCCTTAATTAAGATGCAACACTCACGATAAACATTTTGGCCAACCCACATAAATATTCATTTCGTAGACATTTTTGCTTAGAAAAATAATTGTTAATTTAAATACGGGACACTCAAGAACAAATGTTAGCTCGAGCAGTGTTGCCAGCCGAAAAAAAGGGAAGGCTTTTGTCTAATTGTGGTTTGCTTACTTTATTTTTTATTTTTTAATGTAATGGAAGAGGTAAACAAGCATGCAGTTAAGTTATGACTGCAGCCTATAGACACCCACACAAAGACCAAGGTCAAAATGCAGAAGCGTTACCACCCCTGAGGCCTAAGATGTTATGCCTCTGTGCCGGAAATTACAGAGCCGTACATTACCACCTGACCGAAACACGATAGTGCTGAACACTACCATTTAGCGGCAAGTATATTAGGTAATGCGGTGGTACCTACGCCCGCGAGCTCCGTCACTAGAGCTCTACCATCAGTAAAGAAAACTTAAAACTTGCACTTTCTAATCTAAAAAAAAATTGAGAATGATCTCTTGTGATAATATAGTTTGTTTTTAAAATATTATATGAACAAGTAAAGTACTTTGTTATTCATATTTTATTAAGTAGTTAGTCCGGTGTCTGTCATAAATTACAAGTTATTATCACCTTTATTATTAGTAACATTGTACCAATTAGCTCCACTGTGTGTTATATTAAGTGTGCTTCGTAGTCGGGAGATAAGATGTCTTCTATATTAACAGCATAGTCAAGTGAGGACGTATGATTATTACACTAATTACTTGCACTAGACACTGTTTCATTATAACACGATAATCTGTACTAGATTTAAGCACTCATTTAAAAGAGCTCTTACTGAGTTTGTTGGGTAGCGGAGTTCTTCTCAGTAGTGACTGCACTTGGAACTCTGCTAAGTGAATAACATTGATCTTGACGAATAAGTTTTTCTTTTTCTTCATTTATTATCATTGAAGGAATTGAAAAAATTTATGATTATTATGTTTTAACCAAATAGTTTAAATTTTAATTTTTAATTTACTATTAATATATGTTTTTTCTTTACTATATGTAATGGTTATTCGCTCTAGGTAGTTTATGATTTATTGACGTTTTGAAAGTATCTGTAAAGATCTATTCGAAATAAAAATATTTTCTATTTCTATTTTCTACACGTTATAATTTAGTAAACCCTACGCACTTTTATTAAGCTTACTACTCATAAAAATACAATTGCGGATTAGTTGTCACCTAAGTCTTAATAAACATTCTCTGTTGTACTGAACACTACGTAAAGGAACTACTTTTTTCGCGTAGCATTTCTATTAATCTGGCAATTCGATAGTATTCTTTAACCTTGATGTTAGAGCAACAGTGACGGAGCTCGCAGGCGTAGGCACCACCGCATTAAATAAACGCACCGCTAATTAACTTGCCACTAAATGGTAGTATTTATCTATCGTGCTCCGGTCAGGTAGTAATGTACGGCCCTGTAATTTCTGGCACAGATAGTTTAACATAATGACGGCACCATCGACATAATTTCAGAAGAAAGATATCCATTGCAAGCCTGTTTCGATGACGTCTTGCGGGAGGAAGGCGGGAACTTCGAAAGAGGCGTGGTGCTCTTATTTTATTTCATTTCCTTGGTGTATTTTTGAGTTATCTATACTTAAAATAAAACTGTAGAAGTATAAAATCTGTACATTGAAAATATTGAAAAAATAAATACCACGGGATGTTACTAGATCGATACCGAACACAAATATGTGATTAGAAAAGTTTTTGTCTGTCTGTCTGTCTGTCTGTCTGTCTATCTGTTTGTTCAAGCATCACACAAATCTACCGGTCCGATTACGATGAAACTTGTTATAATTATATTTAACTCTTTGGCGCACAACACTGGGTACTTTTTATCCCGGAAAAATGTCTGTTTGTCTGTGTGTTTGTGCACGCAAATTTCAGAAACGGCTTATTCGATTTTCGGTTTTCACTTATATATTCTGGTAAGTTTTACTTAACATTTAGTGTTTGTTTCATGTCAATCGGTTGAGAAATAAAAAAGTTATGTCAATTTAAAGAATCATATCGAATATTTTTAGACTATTCTGCATCTATCTTTTTTAGGGTTCCGTACCTAAAAGATAAAAACGGACCCTATTTCTAATCCTCCGCTGTCTGTCTGTCTGTCCGTCCGTCCGTCTGTCTGTCACCAGGCTGTATCTCATAAACAAAATTTTAGCTTTCTAGCTATCAGCTAGAAAGCAAAAATTTTCACAAATTATGTATTTCTGTTACCGCTATAACGACAAAATTAAATACTAAAAATAAGAAAATGAAAGTATTATGGGGTTCGAGGGGGCATACAACAAACGTGTTTTTTTCGTATATTTTCTGCTCAATGTTAGTATTAAAAACGGTAACGGTAAACGGTACATACCTAGCAAGTAGACGCTTAAAATTTTCATAGAATATGAAGTAATACATATTACTTTCCTTAATAAATCCATACTGTCTATACTAAGATTATAAATGTGAAAGTGTGTTTGTTTGTCCGTTTTTCATGTCAAAACGGAGCAACGGATTGGTGTAATATTCTATGTAGAGATACCTGAAAAGATGCAGAGTGACATAGGCAACTTTTTGTCTTCTTATATTTCCTACCCCTCTAAAATAAATAGGAGGTGGAAATTTAAATGGAGTATTCCACAATTTGCAAGGTACAAAGTTAAAACTTGGTACGCGAACTCTTTGAGTCTAACAAACAATACGTACATCTTTTTTTTTTCAGAAATCTGCCCCCATCCCCTTATAACAGGGAGTGAAAATTGTAGTGGGATTTCCGCAGTGTTCAAGGTGGAAAGTCAAAAATTGGTATGCAGACTCTTTGTTACTAAAAAAACCCGCATTTACTTAATTTTTTTTTGGATATCTGCTTACCTCCCTAATATAGCGGGTGGAGGTTTGTAGGAACATTCCACAAATTTCAAGGCAGAAAATTAAAACTAGGTATACTGACTCTTTGAAATGTAACGTTACTTCACGCCTGTAATTCCTGGGTTGGTAGAAGTAAAGGCAATGATAATGCTTGCAAACACCGACTATTTGCCGGTAACGTTTGGACCCATGTAACAGGTGGCGAGATGTCAACAGACATCTCCGGGTACATTACCAAACTTCGAGGTACTGAGAAATTTCAAGAAAATGGAATGGAATTGGTATGCAGACTATTTGTCACTAAAAAAACAATATAAAGTTAAAAAACGTTTATACAGAATTTTTTTTAGGCTATATGAAAATAGTTAGGTATACTTAAAGGTTTTGGATAACAATTGCAACTTGCAAAATTTAAATTATTTATAAAACGAAATCCACGTGTATCGTGTGAAATAGAATAACAGTGCGATAACACGGCCTTTCGGATTGTCGCCAAAATTTCATTGTAAATGTTCTGGTAAAGTAACCATCGTTTTACTCGTATTACTCACTGTGACGCTGACTGACGGACTCATAATTGACTGACTGACTCTGACTTTTACGCTGCTTATTACGAATACATAATATCGTTTTACTTGACTGGCAATACGCGTAAAAGCGAAGCCATAACTTAAAAAAAATGCCGCCCTGTTGCATCAATTAAGGGTGATGCCATAATCAGAATAATGGATGATGATTGCAGTGTCGGGTGGTAGTTTTATCGTAATATCTTTCAATTAGATAAAGATATGTTATTACAAGATCGTTGCCCTCAATACGGAAACACGTTTACGTAATATTCAATGAAGGTGGAACGTGAATAGTCTCGTCACTTAGATCTGTTATTCATATAACGTGACATGACCTTTGAAATGTGCTTGACATTCCGTTATGAATATATGATATTTGAGTACGCGGTTTCGCATGCGACACCTGAATTGAAGAGTAGACGTAGTGTTTTATACCTCGTAAAACTCGTTACACTTTTTTTTATGTAATAAAAGTGGCAAACATGATGTTAAGTGATGACTGCAGCCTATAGACACCCACACAATGACCAGAGGTCAAAATGCAAATGCACTGACACTCCTGAGGCATTAGGTGTTATGCCTCTGTGCCGGAAATTACAGAGCCGTACATTACCACCTGACCGGAACACGATAGTGCTGAACACTACCATTTAGCGGTAAGTATATTAGGTAATGCCTACACCCGCGAGCTCCGTCACTGGAGCTCTACCACCAGTAAAATAGTAGATACTTCTAATTTTCATGATAAAATATTGTATAACCTAAGAGGTGTGCAGAGTTACCTAAGTGGGTCGATACAATGCTGGGATTGCATTACGCATTATATAAGTCGAATATTAAAAAAAAAACAAAAATCTTAACAGCACTTGTCTCCCGACCCAGGGATCCAACCTCGGACTCCCTTGCGTAACAGTAGTGGCCTGGTACCACTAGGCTGCTGTGGCAGTTATAGTAAAACCCATTTTTAAGGTTCCGGACCTCAAAAGGTAAAAACAGCATCCTTTTAAAATCACTCGTATTTAGTCTCCGAAAATCGGAGAAATTAGACAGACGTCCGTCTGTCACAGCCGATTTCTCCTAAAGTACTGATTGAGTTGAAATTCACGAGAATCACGTTCAATATTGATCATGCAAAGAACATGATTTTTTTTAACTATAAGAAAGAATTGGTTCAAAATGTCGTAGTTATAGACGATTAGAACTCGACATGGACATGACAAATAGTCTCAAGTTGAATCATTATATTGTATTTAAAAAAAAAACGGAAAGAAAAATTTGATATCGGGCAGGAATTGAACCTGCGTAGCTTAGTGGTAAAGCGGATGGACTGGTTATCCTGAGGTCGCAGGTTCGATTCCTGCCCGAAGTCAAATTTTTCTTTCCGTTTTTTCTTTAATTTCTAAAGATAACTCGTATGTGTTATTGCGAAATATAAATAGTACAATCATTATATTGATTTTCAGACTTTTTTAACTCATTAGAATTAAGAGATTTCACATCCAATGTACCTTCATACTCGTGTCACAGTGTTTGCAACAAGACTCCTCCGAAACTATAATGTTTTTTATGATTTTGTCCTTTAAAATAGTACCATTATTACCATTTATTTTGCAACTTCGCTATTTCAATTTACATTTTATTCTGTATAGTTCTGTTTTCTTTCTTATATAGGTATGGGTACAAAGACTGCGAAACTCCTCATGAAAGCTCTAAATTTATTACACTGTTTACCTACGTTTAGTAATTGTACAAGGTATTTGTGTTTTGCTGTACTTGTTGATTGATAGCTTGGGGGAATAGAAAGGTTTCAACAGTTGGGTGGGAGCTACGAATAAGTACTTAATTGTGAAGAAGTACGATAAAAAAGTGTCATCGCGAACTTGAGTTGACTTATTTAATTCTTTAAAGCTGACACACAACGCGCTGATCACTAAGGTATTTGACAATGTGTATTTATTTTGTTTTAAATGACATAACCACATAAATTAATAAATAAATAATAGTTTATTGACACAAGAATATACTCATATACATTTGATCACAAACTGATAATAACAAATAATGTTTGTACAATGGAATTTGTTGAACACCTGGTACCCAAAGTAAGATTAATCTTGTGTTATGAGTACCGGGGCTCTCGCACCTCACTTGCACAATTTACAATTTAGTGTCGGATATATTGTGTGTATGCTTTGGTGGTATATTAATTGCAGCAAACATGAATGATTACACATTGAGGTTAAGATTAACGTGTGTGTGTGTGTGTGTGAAAAATAAAGTACATAAGTATTATTAAAATTGGTGTGTTATTACATTTTTTTTTTGCAATTAGTAATTTTGATTTAGTTTAAAAATAATGACAATATTAGATACTTTGTACAAATCCCAACATTTTTAATGCAAGCTATTTACATAAACGCAAGATATTTTAAGATTTCTTGAATTTGTCATTGATCCCGTAGGTATATACATGCATGTGACGTCAGGAGCCTGTACAATTTTGTATGAGCCGTTTGAGATCATGTCATAATTTGCAACTTTTGATGAATGGTTATATCTCAAAAACGATTAGTTCTAGACTAGTGGTTCCAATGGCGATATTTACTATCATTTCTTATACTTTATGAAATCACAATAAAAAATATTAGTTTAATACCCTATTGCATACAATTTTTTATCAATTTTGACGTTTAACGAAACTTAAATATCGTTAATATAAAAGTGGTGCCACCTTTTATTACACTTCTTCCACATTACATAATCGTAGGATGGGACTCGCTAAGTTATCCTTTACTGTCGATAGTAAAATAAGAAAAGTTATGCATGTTTTTATTTTCTGGTTGTAAAAACGAACGTACATTTATCTTGACCTACACAGCCATTTTATAGTAATAATTCAGTGACACGAAAATTATGGGTGTAAAGGAAATAGTTTGTGAATTTCGTTACGTGGAATATATAGATTGATAGGGCTTCAGAAGTTGAATAAGGTCATGTTAAACGAATTGTGTGTTCGCCTAAATTTCGCACTCTTTGGATCCGGAGGTATCGATATGTAGGTTCTTAAATTTTCAAAAAATATGAAGAATGACTAAAATAGTTGACTCAGTAGAGATATTGCTGAGGAACGCAATATTTCGGTGATGATTTGAGTGCGTAGAATTAAACATGAAATATTTTCTTTAGATTGTTTTTGAGGTACCTACGTAACATGTTGTTATTTTTTTAGGTACTGTTTTTACAGTTATTTTTTTTTGTATTTTACGTTTTTTTTAATTTGTTCTTTTTAAATATTACGTATACTGTACCTACCCTATAACGATTACGTTTGGGATTATGTTTTAGGGTTACATCAAATAAAGCTGTTTCAATTTTAATTTTCAATTTAGAAACCGTTATAACTACATATTAACGATATTGTATAAACGGTAACTATTGCTAAATAAAACAAATTTGCGTGCAAACACTGCTTTGTACTTTTAGAAATCTACGTAACTTCACGCCTGTGATCCCCGAAGGGGTAGGCAGAGGTAAATGCATGCATTCAATCATACATGCAAACACCCACGACTCGCCGGTTACGATTTGGCCCATGTAACAGGTGGCGAACCTGTTGCCATCTCCGGGCACATTACCAAACTCCGAGGTACTGGGAAACTTTCAGAAAATGGAAAAATCCCAATAGAAGTAGAGATAAAGGATTTTAAACCCTTATCTCTGATAGTCCCCAACCCGGGAATCGAACCCAGGACCTCCAGCGTAATAGTAGTGGAAATCAATCAAAATTTTCTTACATACTACTACTTTACTTTCTTACAAGTAAATGATTCTAACGTCCCAGTTAACCAAGAAGGAATTGAATATTTATAAGGCTCACAAGACACCGTGAGTGTTTAATTAAATACTCATCAGGCTCAGACAGCTGACGGCACGGTTACGGTGAAACGGCATTCAACTTAGAAAGTTGAATTTCTTTTAACAAAAATTTTTAGGTGATATTAATAAAAAGTAAAGATTCCCAACTTGATTAGAATCAAGAATAAGTACCACTTGCAATTGCTGAATATTGAGTTCAGCGTATTCTGTATCTCGGTGGTCGTCTATTAAAATTTTACCCCTTTATACATTGCTTTTTCCTAAAATAATCGTTATTATTTCGTTATGTTAAAACAGCAACAGCAAAATGCCTTTTAAAATTATGTCAACCGAGATACGTAATACGCCTGTTGTGAGGATGCAGAAAATACTTTTATTGATATTGATGATACATAGGTATATTAGATAGTATGTATACGTATGTTTAATACTTATAGCTTAAACAAATATATTTAAGAATAGGAAAGATTTAACGATTGTGTAATAAGAACCAGCGGGCGTACCACGACTTGTTATTGCAAACCTAAATTGAAGCGCTCTAAGCTTTATCTCGCTTCTTTACACGCACAGTCATATATGCAGATGAAACCAAAAGGTAGTTCCTAAATAAAATCGCCATTAGACGTTAAGGTATGAGCTTCAATACCTTACTTTCAGTTTTATACTCCGATCTCCGCTTCAATTTTTAGGGTTCCGTAGCAAACAAGATACCCTTATAGTTTTGCCATATCCGTCTGTCTGTCTGTCTGTCCGCGATTTAGCGCAAAAACTGTTGGTACTAGGGACTTGAAATTTGATACAAGTAAACATCTTAATCACGCCGACAAAGTGGTGGAATAAAAATATTTAAAAAAATAATTATTTATTTATCTCCCCTATTAGTAAAGCGCGGATCATATTTTTATTTTTCGTTTTCAATATAGTGTGGGATATTGTTGGATAGGTCTTTCAAAAATGTTATCATTTTTCGATTAAGTTAACTGTTTGTGACTTAAGTGTCAATAAGGAAAACTATCACACATAAGTTGGCCTTACAAGTTTGCGAGTAATAGTCGACCAAATGTATTTTACTCAAAAATTTTGAAGTACTCCATGGAAAATATATTTTTTTTTGTTACATTATTTAAATCCAAAAACTACGGCACCCTACACTGCGCGTGCCCGACACGCACTTGACCGGTTTTTTAAATATTTTGATGAAGTTTTTTTTACTCGGTATCATTCCAAGTATAGGATTCCACCGTCCCGGTTAAACTGGAAAGGAATTCTTGAATATTTATAAGGTTGACAGGGCACTGTGAATATTTAATTAAATACACAATAGGCTCCGACAGGCTAACGGCATGGTTATGGCGAAACTGGAACAGAATTTGGAAAGTTGTACTTCTTTGAAAAAAACACGGAAGAAATAAAATGACAGAGTAAATATATTATTTAGCTATCTAAAAGAAATTGTTTGAGCTGTTTTGTGTGTTAAAATACTACACTCACTTCAATAAAAGTTTTGAACCAAATTTTGAATTATACACACATGCCTATAAAACTCGAGACACTTAAATATTTATGTTTATTATGAAATACGGAAAAGGAAAACCTTAACAATATAGCAATTCCTAATTGTCAAATATGTTAGATACCAGCTGTGCCCGCGACTTCATCCGCGTGAGAAATTATAATTGTTTAGTATCAACCCAGACGAAGTCGTGGGCGCAGCTGGTATAAAAGTAGCCTAAGTTACTCCTTATTACATAAGCTATCTGCCAGTGAAAGTCCCGTCAAAATCGGTTCAGCCGTTCCCGAGATTAGCGGGAACAAACAGACAGACAGACAAAAATAAAAAAAAATGTTTTGGTACATGTACCCTGTATACATATATATGCATTTCGTAAAAAGCGGTTGTTTTTATATTACAAACAGACACTCCAATTTTATTTATTTGTATATTAAATAGAAAATAAGGGTTGACAAACACAAAGATTGACATAGAACAAGATGTGACCCGAGCGGTAAATGTCAACTACCGCACGCAACAGGCGGGACGAATTGTGTTATGAGAAGCGTGGACTTATTATTATTACCACTTCACTCTGAAATGAAAACATTTTGGAACCTCATATTTTATTTATTTATTTATTTATTTATAACAGGTTCTTTTGTACTTACAGCTTAGCCAAAACGTACACAAGATAAATTACAGTACACACATTTAAAGTTAACATAACGTACATATACTAATTACAAATACATTAAAAACATTACACATTTACTCAAAAAATCCCTTACACTAATGTTAAACAAATCGATATCCGGATTCTGGGCAACCAGAGCGTTGAGCAGACTCAGAGCTTGGTATGTCGGTGCAGAGCGGGCCGCCCGCGTGTGCGCCGGAGGCAGTTCGAACAAACGTCGCCGATGCTGCCTCACCAGACGATCAGGGACATACATTGCACAGCGAGACAGAGCGGAAGAGTTATCCACTTTACCGTTAACTAATAGTTTTGTTATCTTTGCAAAATTAGAACTCTTTCCACAACACTACCACTCTGTCCGAATCCATTTAAATATAAAGTTAAGGTTTTTAAAAAAAAATATTATATTTCCAGGAGCATTTATACATAGTCTAATTTGATTTAATTTATGATAGTTCAGTATCTACCCGGACGAAGTCGGGGGCGCAGCTAGTATAAAAGTAGCCTAAATTACTCCTTATTACATAAGCTATCTGCCATTGGAAGACCGGTCAAAATCGGTCCAGCCATTCCCGAGATTAGCGGGAACAAACAGACAGACAGAAAGACAGACAGACAGACAAAAATTTTAATAAATGTTGATTTGGTATATGTACCGTGTACACATACATATGCATTTAGTAAAAAGCGGTTATTTTTATATTACAAACAGACCCTCCGATTTTATATATTTGTATAGATAATAAAAAGCATGTCTCAACGAGTTCTAATAAACTTGTTGAGACTAACATTTTATTTTTGATAGACGGTAGTCTCATTTTGGTTTGTATTGACTGTTCACCGAATGGGTGACCATAATTTCCTTAATTGTAATTAAGTTTGGGACAAATTATTACTTAAATCAAAAATGTCTGAAATCGATTCGGTTATCGATTCTGAACAATCTAGTTTCGGGTTGTACATTTAATCCTGTTACACGTTGTATATATTATATTAAAAAAAATTGTGAGTATAAGAGGTCCTCCACTTCAATTACATTATATTAAACAGCTACATTGTTAGAGATTTGTTTATAAATCAAATATAACATAGCTACAAGCCTTCAGCCTTGCTATGGGTGGGTGTTGGTAGAGAAGAGAGTAGTTTAAAAAAATACTCCAATGGCAACATTTTTGTACCTGCTTATACCAAAGTCAACGTAGAAAATATAGTAGCCATTTTGTATAATTTTTTAAAGTAAAGGTAAATAATTATAACAAATGAAACACAGGGCTACGAAACGTCGAGTGTCGACGTAAATACTTCGATTAAAATAGTACGCGATTAAGTCCCGTTTACAATATAAAAATAGGGCTACTATAATTTTACATTATTGTCTTTTTTACATTTACATTTTAAGTTACATCTGTGACAGTAATAACGTTCCATATCTCAGCCATTTAAGTAACAAATAGTTACAGATTAACAGATACGGTGACGACTTCAATGTCTCAAAATCCGCCTACGGAGCTTTACTTGTAAATATCTTACTAAGAACTGCACACAATCTGTCCGTAAGTACTTGATGGTGCTTAATTTGCAACTCAACGACTGTACACTGCATTAAGTCTGTTTACGTGCTAATTAACTAATGTAGGCCGTCATTTTCAAGCAATTTATATGGAAAACATCTACTTTTAGTATCATTTTAAGTCTCATTTAAGCGGAAAGCAGTGTTTAATATCTGTTGCATGTTAAAGGGCGGTAATTTGTGGGAGTCACAAGATAACATTTGAAGTAACGCCCATGACTTTGATTATTATTTCTATCTTCACAAAAGCCTTCAACCTTACCTAGGAACTTGAAAGGGTTGGTTAATCTCTCCAGACACGAGAAAAATATGACAATTGAAATTCAATTGTGTCTCGCCGCCGGTGGCCGTACGATCCTTGAAGGATTAAGCACGTGACATTGCACTTGTGTAGGTAGGTATAATATGTTTTATTATTGCAACATATGGGGAATGGTGACTAGTGGATGAGAATTCTGACATACATGCGTAGCGTTAGGGACTCTTGATTGGTAAATAAACATTTATTTTATTTGTGGCGGTGGTGTCGTTAGTGGCGTTGGTGGCGTTCGAAGCGTTGGTGGCGTTCCTGTCGTTGGTGGCATTGGTGGCGTTGGTGGAGTTAGTGGAGGGTAATTCATATCCTAATTTGAAGTATGTACTATTAAAAATAAATTGAAAAGCATGGCAAGGGAGCTGAAGTGTCAAATTACTGACCTAAATTTTGTTTGTAAGATAAAGTGCTTCATTGTGTTTCACAAGCAAAAGTTTTATTGAAGAGAAGAATACTTTAGTATTATTTAATTTGGCCGCATAAACACCGAGCAATTATTTATTTATAGAAATTGAAATGCATGTCATTACTTACCAGAAAACATTTCATAGTAAGGAAGTCTAGGCTCTGCAATTTGTAGTTGTTATGTATCTGTGATAGTTTATTTTATATCTATACTAATATTATAAAGCTGAGGAGTTTGTTTGTTTGAACGCGCTTTACTCAGGAACTACTGGTCCGATTTGAAAAGATTTTTCAGTGTTAGATATCCCATTTATCGAGGATGGCTATAGGCTGATATATAATATATATCATTACGCTATGACTAATAGGAACGAAGCAGCGCGGGCGAAGTCGGGGCGGGCCGCTAGTATTACGAGTAGATATGTTTATTACATTATGGGTTGTTAGGGGAGAATATGGCATAATCACCACGCTTGGGACATTTGGCATACGGATTGGCGATCTGAGTCACATTCAGCAACATTTAGGCCATTCCTAAATTGAATCGCAATTAAACGTGATGCGGGCCAAAGTCAGAAACTAATAAAAAGAAGCACAAAAGATTTATTCGCAATATTTGTGTAAATGGTACGGCCGCATATTTGAATTGGTGACAAATAAAATTGAACAGTTGGACCGCTAAATAAAAACAAAGGTTTCGATAAAATAACATCGTTCCAGTTTTCTAGACTGAGTTAACAAACATCCTGCCAACCTATCGCAGGGGAAATCACAAAGGAAAAAGTAAGGCGATGTGAAAAGTGTTATTTATTACCGTTGAATTTTTCATAGTTTCAGCTGTATTTAATTTAGTTCGAAGTGGACATAAAGTAATCAAAGCTTCTAATATATTATAAAGGAGATCCGCCACTTTGTATGGAGCATTGGTACATAATTGTACATCAATAAAACTTTTCGTCCTCCGACATTAGTACATATACTACTATTTAAAACATATTTCACTTCGTTGACGCGTGGGGTTCATGAGATATACCAATTTAAAAATTGTAAGAATGAAGTCATTTTTCCGCCATTTTTATTTTTATTTTCGTACTAATAGGCGCTAATTTGAAATATTGGCACAAGTGGGCTTCTGCGTGCCTGATAACTATGTGTCGAGGCGTCGGCGACCACGGCTGTTGGTCGTGCCGAAGGCTAGCACTAACCTGTGGAAAGAGGCTCCCCTTACTAGAGCGCTAAGGACCTTAAATGAGGTAGATGTAAGGACAGATATATTCTTTTGTTCTTTGTGTGAATTCACAAAAGTTGCTTTATATGTAATATCATATATAATTAAATGAATAAATTAAAAATATTTATGATAGATAATTCATAATATTTAATATAATATAATCAATATTTATTATTGATGACATACTTTTAAATTATTTGTATTTTTATGTATGTATTTTGATTGGACCTTTTTGATTCGATTGGTGATCTGAATGTTTTTTTTTTAATTTACTTTAATAATTGTCGAATGTTATTACTATTAATTAGGTATTATTTTTCTTGTCTATCGCATTGGGTTTGCCCAACCTGTAATGATAGAATTAAGTATGTTAAAAAAAAAAAAAATTGACGGTTTGTAAATTGCTATTATCGCTAAGAAAGTGATTTGTACACTAAATAATCACGCTTGTATCCACAAATACCTACCTATGAATGCTTTTCACTGAACACCGAGCACTTTTATTGGCAAACGCCAGTCTGCTTTTGCAGATTATAATAAATTGTTTACAGAGAAACTAACGAACACGATTAACTGACTTGAACAGAAACCTCTAGCACTACCTACGTATTCCAAATCGCAAAAGCACTTCAAAAAAATTCAAAATTCAAATCATTTATTTCAAATTGGTCTACAAAGGACACTTTTGCATTGTCAGGTTATAAGCTACCTAGAGAGAATGACATATAATAATAATACAATAGGTATTAATAAATACCAATTTAATAAAAATATTTAACCGATACGTGAATCATGAAACTTCTCAAATTCCTTCATAGAAGAAAATGAAAAATCTGTTCGTCATAATCATAGTCATTCACTTAGCAGAGTTCCAAGTGCAGGCACTACTGAGAAGAACTCTGCTACCCAACAAACTCAGCGTGATGCTCTTTTGTCAAAACCTTAGATTTAATACAAACATTATTAAATAAAATAAAGATAATGTGAACGTCCATGGCATATAAATATTTGCATATAAACACATACGCAAATACCTATCAACAGCTTAATATTGTGATAGAAAATAACACCCGCAAATCATAACTGACCAGTCCCCACAATCAGCACCCGTTTACGAGTATGACGCATGTGGCAACCATTGCTCTCCTCGACCATTTTGAAGGGAAGTGAGCAACCCGTCACACGACGCCGCCGAAGGCAAAGACATTAAAGTGAGCATGACTGTTATGATTACCAGTGCATAGATAGCAATATAGATGAAAGAAATCTGTTTGTGGCCAGAGCATACACTATATCAGTATCTATTAACATAAGTACAATTTTATGAAATAGCCTGGCAGCGATCGCTAAAATCCCAAGGTGTACTATCATTGAGATATTTACAAATTTTATAGTAATTACATTTGTATAAACGTTCTTTAATTACTTTTTTAAATTTATTAACAGAGAGACTTTGAACATCTTTTGGGACTTTATTATAGAATCGTATACACTGAACTCTGAAAGAATTACTTACTCTATGCAGTCGTGTTACATGTATGGACAATTTGTATTTGTTCCTTGTGTTCATATTATGATCATTCGTTCTCGTAGGAAACTCATTAATATTTTTCTGGACATACAATAAGTTTTCGTATATACACTTCTCATCAAAAAAATCGAAACACCTTGCAAGTTTATGTTTTGTAAGAATTTTAACAAATTGTGTATATTTAAAAATATAATATTTGGTGTCGTTTTATAGTGTGAGGTTTTAAAATCCTAATATTGATGTTCTAAATTCAAATTAAATTTTCATAAGTTTCGTGTTTTGTTTAATAAGTAATTTTTACCATGTATGGACTATGTACGCAATAAATAAAAAACACACGTTATTGAAAAAAAAAACTATGTAACGTGAATTCGATAACTTGGGGAGGGATCCCCGAGATCTTTTTACTACTTTCATGCGGTTTTTCATCGATCGGATGAGATTCAGAATCCCTTGTTTTTTCTTGTTGTACCATTCCTCTAGAATGGCATTTCTCAGCTGGCAAAATGTTTCTGGAATCATTTCTATCGCTCGAATTCGTCTTTTTGATTCGTCTCATAGATGTTTATTTTGGATTCATGTTCGATAAGGTAATCTCGCACGACGCCCGCAGTATGAGCACTAGCATTGTCGTGCATGAATATGAAGCCATTGCCAACAAAATGTGCATAGGGCATCACATGAGGCTCAAGACATTGTTCGACGTACCGCTGACTATTAAGTGTAGGCAGAAAGGGCCCGGACACGAAGGCAAGCTTACTTTCGGGGCTGATTCCTCCCCAACCCGTCCACGAACTACCTCCATAGCTGACCTTTTCTTCAATACGACATTGCGCAAAGCATTCTCCAGCTCTTCTGTAGACCTTGTACCTTCCGTCGTTACCATACAGCATGATTTAACACTCATCAGAACAGAGAACTTAGCTCCACTGTGAGTATGACTAATTCAAGTGCTCACGTGCAAAGTTGAGGCGCGCTCTTCGGTGGTCTGCAGTTAATTTCGACCCGTTTGCTGGCTTGTACGGTACCAATCCATGTTATTTCAATCTTCTTTTTATTATAGAGTCACTAACAGCCATCCTTCGTACAGCACTTAGCTGCCGCCGCAATTGGAAAGCGTTGAGGCGTCGATTTCTTAAGGAAATGATTGCAATAAATCGATCGTCTCGCTTAGATGTGACCCGATTCCTGCCAGAAACTGAACGCCGCGTCAACAAAACAGTCTCCCAATAGCGCCTAAAGACTCTATTAACCATTGATAGGCTTAGATGCAATCTTGCAGCCACAACGCGCTTGTTTGCCACTTCCATTACCTACATAAAAAAAAACATTTAAAGGAGCTCACTATGACGGCATAAGAATGAATAAACAATATTTTCCCATAGGGCACTTAAATCAATTGTTTTCGTTTTGAATCCATCTCGTTGTATGGCAGAGGTTTGAAATTTAAAAAAGGCTTCTTAACTTAATCTTGCGTAAAAAATGAATATTAAAAAAAATATGAGACTTCTACGAGTTGAACTACAAGTTGATCGTTGCTGAATTAAAAAATATTAGTGTTAGCTAGAAAAAAACTCATCATTATTGAGGACACAAATAGTTGATAACCTATCAACATGTGAATATAAAATAACAAATGATTGGAGGTAGAATGTTTGTATCTCGCGTATCTCTCATAAACTTTAATAAGTTGCCTTAAAACTTGGACGTCGACCTATTTCGCTCTTAAATTGAAAAAGTATCTACAAACAAAGTTATCACAGGAATACTTTGCTCACATAACAAACTTCGTTAAATTTTATGTCACTTACTATAGACATCATGACAAAAATATTTACTTACTATTGCAGTATTTACTTATCGTTTATGTGAACTGCAATCTTCTGTGCCATGTTCTTAATTAAGGTTGTTTAAAGATGGCCATGTGCGAGTAGGACTCGCGCACGAAGGATCCCGTACCATTATTTATAAAACAGGGCAAAGAAGCCCTGTAAAATAAAAGAATAGCATTTGTAGTATAGTATCGGAGCCTGCCTTAAATATTTATTTTATTCTGTTTTTGGTATTTGTTGTTATAGCGGCATAATAAATGTATAATCGGTAAACATTTCAACTCTCTAGCCACCACGGTTTATGAGATACTGCCTGATCGTTGGCGCATCATTAAAAAATTAAAAAAAGTTACAGTAACCCACTTTACGTAAATAACTTATGAAAGGGAGGTGGTCTAAAAATACATTTTTCAAGATTTTATTGCTCGTTGTTCTCCGCAAAGCTAATATGTATATTTGTGCCAAGTTACACGTTTCTAACGCCGCTAGTCTACGAGCATAGAGCTGCGGACAGACGGACATGATTTTATATAGGTACAACAATAATTTAATTACCTATTCAAAAAAAGGACATCATAATATCTAACATAGATTAAGTAACTTGTCCGGTCTGCGTAAAAGGAGAGCATTTTATTACTCTGTGCTTGTGAAGAGGTCAATTAGCCGAATTTCGTTTCTCGTGAAACAATCTGTTAACTTTTTTACTCTCGCTTCTTTGCTTGTCTCGTACATTTCACAACGATATTGACAGGCAACGCGGAAAATGGAAAAGAAAAGGTGCTTTAGTGATATATAAAGTTATCCAATCTTGTTTCGATCTCGTAAAACAACAGAGGCTGGAAAAGGAAAATGTAATTAGAGTTTATAAGTAAATATATCAATATGTACTTTAGGGCTTATAAATAAATACATATTGATACTGACGAGCCAGTTGGTTTAGCGGTGTGTGGCGACCGTTCGAACCGAGGCTCACGGATTCGATCCCCGTACCGGGACAATTATTTTATATTTATATTATGGTATGTTTCGGATCTGGGTGTTTGTGTATGTGTTGTGTCTGTACAACGGCACCCACGACACAGGTTACCTACGGCACACGACACAGGTTACCTACGGCACACGACACCTAGTGTGAGGCTGTGAGTGTCAGCGTATTTATTTATTTATATTGTTGTAGTGCGTAAGCACCATGGCATTTAGTTAAGTGGTAGTATAAGGTAGGTATAGTAGGATGAGCTACCAATATTCTATTATTAAAGTGTCAAGAGGCTGTTCAAATTCATGGTAATACTGGCGATATTGGAGTGTACTCGGATCTGTAATCCGCAAAATAACACGAGAACCCTTCACTTACTTGTCTAACACAAATATGACAGACTTCTTGTACAAAATGTAATTACCTAAATAATATAAATGGCAAACCTTGATACGTCCCACTGCTGGGCACGAGTTTCTCCCCTTCTTGGAGGGAGGCCTAGAGCTTACTCCACCACGCTGCTCCTGTGCGGATTGGTGGAGATAAGGGTAAGTGGCCAACCCGCTGTCGGATGTTTTTAACGACTGCTATCTATCGATACCGACCGACGGCTTAACGTGCCCTCCGAAGCACGGAAACGCGCATTATAATTTGCCACTAGCAGTCACCCATCACACACCCGACCGCGCTCGTATCGCTTAACCGAGTAGATTGCTAACGATCTACACCAGCCGCAGGGCAATGCGCGCTTTGCAGCGCACGGTACTTTTTACCTAAATATTACTTATTAACTTAAGTTAGGGACTTAAAACATTTCTAAACAAATTAATTAACGTTACCTTCTTAACGAGGAAAATGTCTCGCAAATCTCATCTTCTTAAAATTATAACGGGTTTAGAGATTGACGTGGCTGTGAATATTTAATTTGCGACTTTAATTAGGATGAAAAATGTACGAGAAGAATTGTTTAAAATTAGATAAGATTTACAATTGAAAGAAGATTTAGTACACAAAGGCAACTGTCCCTATTTAAAATTAAGATCTTGCAAAAACAGAGACAATTTTTGCCTTTAAGTGAAAAGGACAAATTAAAACGAAAGGTCAAATTTTGCATGTTATTAATTATGAATGTAGCTACCTCCGTGAATTAGTGGCTTAAAACGTCACGCTCGCACAGACACTGTTAATAGCACCTGTGAGACGTGACGCGAGGTATATTACGTGTGAAAGAATAGAGTTAGGTGCTTAGGTTTCTCAGTAGGAAGTAGTATGTAGTATTAGTAATCCAGCTTTTGATATGATGCGGGGGTGTATACTTCGTATTTATCCAAAAAGGTGATTAATACTAATAATTACAAACAATAAGTTGGCCAAAAACAATTTGAAAGTAACAACATATTATTTATAGGTTAAGATCCCACTGCAGAATAATGTATGTATGTGTAATGTATGTGTTTGTACACGCTAATTTCAGAAACAGCTTATTCGATTTGCAGTTTCCGCTAATATGCTGTGCTTACTAATCCTCCGCTGCCTGTCTGTCTGTCCATCTGTCCGTCCGTCTGTCTCCAGGTTGTATTTCATAAACAGTGATAGCTAGAAAGCTAAAATTTTCACAAATTATATATTTCTGTTACCGCTATAACGACAAAATTGAATACTAATAAGAAAATGAAAATATTAAGGGATCCAAGGGGCATACAATCAAGTGTTTTTTTTCGTAATTTTTGCTTGATATTAATAATGCCTAAGTAATGTGATAGATAATAATAAATAATAATAATAATAAAATACGCTTACACTCACAGCCCCACAGTAGGTATAAACCTGTGTCGTGGGTGCCGTTGTACACATACAACACATACACAAACACCCAGACCCGAAACAAATATCTGTAGGCCATACAAATATTTGTCCCGGTGCGGGGATCGAACCCGCGACCCTTCGAATCAAACGATGGTTTCACACCGCTGGACTAACCGAGTCGTCATAGATGCCTCTAAGGGCATTAATCCCCAGCCAAACGAAGGCGTCTATCCGTTTTGTACGGGATAGAGGCCTTTGGTTGCATAATCATGTTGTTGTAAGTGAGTCTGGTGGTGGTGGTGGTGGTTTTTAGTGGCGATGGAGGCATTGGTGGCGTTGGTGAAGTTGATGGTGTTGTTGTTAGTTTTGGAGGCGTTGGTGGCATTGGTTGTGGTGGTGATGGTGACTTTGATGGCGTTGGTGTCATTGGTGGCGTAGATGATTGGTGACGTTAGTGTTGGTGGTGGCGTTGATGGCGTTGGTGGCATTTGTTGTGGTGGCGGTGGTGGAGGTAGTAGTGGTTACAGTGATGGTGGTGGTGGTGTTGGTGGCATTAGTGGTTAAATATGCACAACGTTAATATTAAATTTTTCACTTCTGCCGGCTCTTACGGAGTGCATTTATTTATTATGTATAGATCTATCTTTCATCTTTCATTCTTTGTTAGTAGCACTAATTGACTGAAACTTTACAAAACTTTGTAATAATTGTCTATTAACAAATATTATGCATAGAAGTTCAAAATGGCCTTTTCGAAAATACGGTTCAGCATACGATGGACGATTGTAGGTTGTAGGTACTTACACGACTGCGCGTTTAAACACATAATTAGTAATTTTTCGCAATTCTAGCAGCCTATGCGCTTTTATCCCCGATGGCCATACATCTCATATCGTGTACAGAGAAGCATTACTATAAAGAAGTTTTTTTAGCTCAAAAGTGTATAAGATCCAAAATTCGCCAAAATTTATATCCAAAAGCGCTTTCAAAAGTCCCAAATTCACTATTCCACGTGAACAAAGTCGCAGGCACAGCTAGTTATAAATAATAATTTAAGGAATAAAATAGTGAAAATTAATCTTATTACTAACGAGTGTTAAATATGAGTGCGCAGGTTACGCTACATCATATTACGACAGTGTACGTGTGTGAGTTGGTTCGTGTTTTATGTGGGGTCGTAGGTAGAGGAAGGGTAAGTATGCATAAGGTGTGCATACTGTTCGTACAAATTGAGGACAACTTGTTTGTTGAATAAAAAACGTTAAATACATAAACATGTATTAAGATTATAACTCGATTTTCTAATCGAGGTGATTAAGAGTGTGCGTTATTCCCGTTACATGTTCTAGATCGTATCGATCTAATATTTCTTCCAAGGTTTCTTCTTTCTTCTCTATTGATTTGAATAATGGCGGGAGTTTTGTGAAAATAAAACAACAATATATATATCGCCAATTTGGCGTTACACAGTTTATTTCTTGAGATCCATTGCACAATATCGAAATAATATCTGCTACTTTCTTATTATAATAATATAATATTTATAACTGTAGATTTGATATTTATAAATATAGATCTTATTATTATTACATATTCAGAAATATAGTTTAAGGTAAGTGTTGAAGGTTTGGGTTGCAAAATTAATTAACACAGTCGGAAGCGTAAAGTTAATATTTACGAATTTTATTCGTGAAGATGTGCATATTTGTTTAATATAATATACAGGATGGATAAGAACATACTGCGTTCATTTAAACTGAGTATACCAAGTGAAAAATAAAAATAAATAATACCTTTTAGTTTAAACACTTTTGAATATTGGAACTGACAAAACAGTACTCATCTCTTGAGAAACTTTTATCATTTGAATATCACAAGTTATTGTTTTATTTTAAATACTTATCAAAAGTCTCTTTGTAATATTTTAATAACAAAAATGTTCTTTGGAGAAGTTAAAAGATTTTTTTCAAAATGTTGTAGAAAACTTTTTCATGGGTTCATGTTTAATGTCGCCTTGTCCATCTTGTATAACTATACACTAGATAGGTATATCAGTTTTGACGATGGCTATCTTATGTGTTTTAATAGATGCATGTCTGTAACGATTAAGCTATATTTACATCTATTTAATATAGATTAAATCGTGTAGACTACTATGAGAGAATCTTTATCTCAACATAAACTTAGTTCACAAATTGAAAATGGTGAAAAACTCGTATAGAGACAATGGTTGTAAAAATATATGCAGTGAGGTTCAGGTAACAAAGGCTTTGTTACCTGTGGGAGATTGATTATTTTTGTTCAATTTTACATATGTCCATAATTAATACAAAAACGACCTTACAATTACCTAATAAATGAAAAATTATAACATGACGTCGATTTTGAAGTTTTTATTAATTTAAAAAGTTATAATTAACAAAACATTTTCTTTTATGACATGATAATTTCAAGCAAATTAAAAGTCTCCTCTTTATACAACTTTTGTTTCAATTCCAATACTTTTAACAGTTTTTGAGATAGTTGTAAAATTTTAAACATCTTTACGGTTTCGTCGTTTTTGAAATTTTTAAAGAGCTAAAAAACGTTGTTAATTCTTGTTTCTAGACATTATTCCGCATCCAATGAGTTATCGCACATATTTGCGACTATTATCTCTATAAATCCCCTTTTTCAACTTGTGAACTAGACCTATTCACTTTTCAGATATACAGCATATCGAGTTTAGAGAACACTCCATACAATCAACGGATTTGATGGGACGCTTTAATTAAGTCACGGAAGAGCGAGCTGCTGAAATTTTGGTTATACATATGAACATAATATGTTTAAATTGTGATTTAGCTTTTGGTATGCTTTGAATACCGTTTAGAGCAATGCAGTTTCAAATACTCATACAATACATTATATGAGTATAGTTAACTATTTTTATTTCTCGAAGGCGGGCTTTATTTTTAATAAATGAATGAAAATATCTAAACTCAGTCATCAGTTAAGAAAAAATATTACTGAAAAAAGTATATATATTCACCTGATTAATTAAAAATAAATTAATGTTTATCGTGAAATAGAACCTGACTTCTTTTAATAATTTTGATTAAGGCCAATTCACATGAATTCGCTAGATTTATCTCGCGTTTATTAACGAAAAGATAAATCAGAAACTAATTTTATTTCAATGAGTAACTAGTGAAAACCCAAGAACATACAGATTTTTATCTATGTAGTAGTACTACCATTTAGGAATCCCCTTTCAGTTGAAATACTTCCTAGACAGATTTAAGGTGTGCATTGTTTGTTAACATGTAATGATTCAATTCAGTTGAAATTTTACCAACTTATATTATCGTATAATAAACTTCAGTTTTTTTTGGTATATCCAAAATAACATAATGAGAACGCGAGACGATAAAATTTAAACGTGGTGAATGTCATTGATAATTCGCAAATTATTTCGGTTAATTATACAGAGTGTTCTATTTATTTTTTAATTTTACAAAAACAAAAACAGATTTTCAAATGATCATGAATGAAACAATTTAATAATTAATAAAACTAGGGTCAATAAAAGGTCAAATATATAAGAGGCGGAATTTAAGTGTAAAGTAGAAATTACAAAAATATTACATTTATTTAACATACACTTGTAAATCTTACAATATAAACTTTATGATTGAATTCAATTACAGCCGATACGTGATAGTTAGAGATTTGTAAATTTCTTATTTATAATGCGGAGGGAATAGGTAGGCTAAATTTGAATATGCGTAAATTGGATTTGACTGTAAAATTTATCCTAAGGGGTTACTATTTTAAAAGCACGTAGGTGAGCTGATCATAATTTAATAATAAAGTGTCTATGAAACATATTACACGAATACATATGGCTACTATATGTGGCACTATTTTAGACGACAATGTTATTATTTACAAACATTATGGTTAAAAATAAAGATAGTATAATACTCTGTTTATACCTAGGTTTTTTTTTATTCTCCGTTTAAAGAGCTTGGTAAAAGACCGTACCTAGGTTAAGCTGTTAATGAAAAACGATATTATTCGATAAAACATAAAAAAGGACCTAAATAATAACTAGCCGTGAACCCAATAAAAATGTTTCGTTATTTAAATCTAAACACGTAGAAAATAAATATCGAGCTTATTACTAGCTACTCTGAACCAAAATAAACGGTAAAACATTAATTCAAACATTATTTTCTTGTATCATTGGATTATCTTGGAAACAAAACAGGCTTTTATTGCGTATTGGTTAAGATTCGCGAGTAACTAAATAAGTTGTACGTGTATCTAAATCCAAACCAATTAAACGTATTTAGTAAATAATATGTGTATTTAGAAATTTAAGAATACGAACATATTTTCCTTTAAACCTTGAAAAAGTGAGTCGTCTCATGGCTCGTTAGTCGTCCCATCGTCTGCTGCTTTGTATGGAAAAAACCTCATAGGCCCTGATTGAGGACGTATATGGACCAACACCCATTGACAGCGCGGGACGGGACGGCGCGGTAAAGGATTTTTGCGTGGAAAAAATGAATTTCGACCTTATTTTAATTACTTTAAAATTACATAATTTTAAAACGAATAGGCTTCATCGTCATGACGCAACGTGCCATGGGATGCCACGACAGGCCGCAGGCAGTCGTGACTTTCCACAAGATGCCACTTCACTGTTCTATGTTAAGGCAAATGAGTCCTTAATGTATAACAATAAGGTTGAATCAACCGGCAATCTCAGCGCCTAGCGCGAGGGCATACCACGACGTGCCACGGGATGCCACAGGGTGCTTCGATATACTGAGAAATGCCGTTCCTCGTCATGTCGTGCCACGCCGTCACTGGGCCCCAGCCTTTACTTCGATAGCTACGAGGTACGGAGCTACGAGCTACGAGCCGCTCGAAGATTATTAGTTATAAAAGAGCGTAGCAACACTGGCGACACATGATGTCTCGTTATAATTTTTTCACACAAAAACAATTTAAACAGTAATTAAAATTTTAAGCGAAATGAAATTTTCAGAGTTATTTGAGTCGTCTAAATATCGTGGTAGATTATTACAAACTTACGTCTAAAATCGGTTGTACGTTTCGTTTTGGCATGGTTGTCGGTTTATGGAGAACATTAATGTGTTGTCTCGTGGCATTTACACATTCATATCCTATCAAAACGTACCTTTTTCCTGATGAGAGAATAAAGCTGGGGACATATTGACATAATGTTGTTGTGTTGTTCATTACAACTTTCTCTTTTTGTTTATACTTTATCACTTTCTTCTATACTTATATTATAAAGAGGAAACATATGTGTATGTTTGTAGGTATGTGTATATTTTGTATGTATGTTTTCACACAAAAACTACTGAATCGATTTGAAAAAATATTTCACCTTTAGAAAGCTGTAGAAATACTACATTAATTGCACCCGTGCGAAGCCGAGGCAAGCCGCTAGTTTGTTGTAAGTTCCGTAATGTGATTTTTTATGAGGAAAATATTTTCACTTCGTAAAGGCTTCTTTATTATTCTGAAATCAATAAGTAAAACGGAAACGAGGTTTCCTCTTTCTCATATATTTCGCACGCAAATAATTTGCAAATCAGTTTAAAGTAGAATAAGAAGCTTGTTATAGTCAGTAATTACTACGGTCATTATGTTATTGACTGTTATATTTTTACTAGCTGTTGCCCGCGGCTTGGCCCGCGTTGATGTCGTTTTAAAAATAACTAAGTAAGCCTATGTTCTTTCTCAAAGTCGGCTCTATCTCTGCACCAAATTTCATAAAAATCGATTCAGTCGTTTGGACGTGAAAAAGTAACAGACAGACAGACAAACAGACAGAGTTACTTTCACATTTATAATATTAGTAGGGATTTCATTTCTTTGATTTGCATGACAAGATTTAATTGAAGTAGGTAAAAATACAACAAACCAGTACTTAAAACAAGTTCTCAACATTTTTAAAAGACAATATGTTAGTACGTCCCCAGAAGAACATAAAGTTAGCAAGACACGAGAAACCACTCAAGTTTCCCAATGATAACATGTTTGACTAAATAATAGCTTTCGTGTAGGCCTAATCAGTCATTGAACCACGCCACGACTCACCACACTAATGCTGCTCGGTTAATTGGTAAGCGGGTGCCACTGTTGGACTTGCTCCATGGGACTCGCGAGCGCTGAGTTCCAGTGCTTGAGAGCCCGCCCTCTCGCAAACATGTACGATCCTAGCACGAACTTGCCGAGCTGGCGATCTGAAAAGTAAATTCGAGTTAGACCATGACGTAATTTCACTCTTGTGCAGTGCTCACCATTAAATACTGCACATCGAGCCTAGGAAGGAGACTTCGGCCTTAATCAGGTCTGTAGAGCGGTATCTCCTTCGCACCATACCTATTTGACGTTTGTCGACCATTTTTATCGAACCTGCGAAAGAGACAATCGGCTCGTTACGACTTCGTAGACCGTTATCTCTGTTGCACACTGCCTACGTTAGCACTGACAATCCGGTATTGGTCAAAACTTGATCAAAATCGTCGACAAACGTCAAATAGGTACGGTTCGAAAGAGATAACGCTCTACAGACCCGAAATAAGCCAATGTTTCTTTCCTAGGCTCGATGTGCAATATTTATTATTGAGCACTGTAGTGGTGATGATACGAAATTATGTAAACGATGTACTCGTATCAGTAGTTATTCTCGCAATGTTGTGATTACAAATCACGCAGAAACATTGTTTCCATCCAGTGCTCAATTCAGAGAGGATTCTATTTATGCTAATAATCATTCCGTGAAATCAAAGCAACCACAATGTAAAGGGAACGGAAATGGGGTGTAAGGTGTAATAACACCCAATTCGAAACTTATGGTGGGCTCTGTCGTAGTCAACAATTATTTTATGCCGTTTTGAATGGGTAAACACCCATTCTTCCATTTTCTCCATGGAATTTCTCCCTTCATTCTAAAAGTTCAAATAACTCAAAACTCAAATAGCTCATCGTATGATGTATTTTTAGGTTATCGCAAGGTATATTGATTGAAATAAAACTGTTCCGTGTTACTATAAAACTGTTTTAAAATAAAATTGTTTATGTATTTATTACGCTATACACAAAATTAGATACAATGAATTTCATTCTGAAGCTGCCATGTTTTGTTGATTTTATTTAGTGAGAGTAAATGTTTAGCCTTAAAATTATACATCGTATGGCCCTGTAATTATCATAACAGAGGCAAAACAACTTAGATCTGATGAGACCTGTGAAGTATTCACTTCGAGTAAATGCGTACTTACCATCATTGTGAACTGCATGCTTGTTAACCACGATCATTAAATTAGATTAAATATTTTAAAAATAAAACAGTAATGTAGAGTGCAAAATAATTAGGTATATTTTTCATTACATATGAATTTGTTTTTCTCTGTTGATTGAGTAACGATTGATTTATCTGTAACCAGAAGACCCGGCAATTTTAATACCGCATCCGCGATTTTTACAAACATGTTTTTTTATTTTTTCTAACCTTACATAAAATATAGATTTATCCAATTTGTTCAATCGTGCAAGTTATGCGCTTACAAGCATTTCGGTGATTCATTTTTATTTATTTAAATAGATTATAACATCAATTCTAGCATATCTAACTGGAGGAGTCAGCGTTTGTAACATCACGTTGACTGAAACGGGCTACTCGAGCGTAATACGAGTGCAACAACTGTGCATTGAAACTGTTGGCTGTTCCATTTAAACGTGTTCATCCATAGTAAACAGACAAAATACGAAATCACAAAACACATGTCATTTAGAGTAGACGGAGTTGGTACAAATTTATTTGCATAACAGATGGATTTACAATACCTTCATTAGGAATGATCTTTTTATATAGCATTACTTCATATTAAAAGTTCGTTATGTTTCTTCACATTTTACCAAAAACACAAAAAATGCAAAGCATTTGTAGTAACAAGTTCTTTAAAGATTAAAAAAAAAAATGACACCTCTGTGGTTTTTGTAAATAAGTAACGGGTCTTAGTAAGCGTAATTTATATAGAATTATGTAAATTGTAGCTTTACGAAAATTTTATCAAAAAAATGCTAGGCAGAGAATTTTATGAAGATCTAGTACCTACGGCGACACTAGCACATCACTGCTCGCATCGCGAAATCGATTCTTTGTGTTGATGGTAATATCTAGCAATGAATCCCCAGCATTGTAGGCGTGTAAGAACCGGGATATTTGGCGCTCCACGATCTCCACCTACACCGTAAGGGATTTGACGTGAAGATTCATGTTTATCAACATTACCTTTGGCATACACGGAGTGTGGCTGTAGAGCTTGTACGGTGACACTGGTAGTGTGTAGCTCGTCAGGCCTGAGTCTGAAGTGGAAGCACTCGGATATGAGCGCTGCTCCATCATCAGATACTTCGACGGCGGCGGTGCGGCGCGCGCGCACCCCTCGACAAGCGCGCTCTTGCGTCACCCGCGCCACCAACTCTCGTTTACTTGATGATGGATCCAACTAAGGAAAGGAGGGTGAATTATTTAATCTTAATTTAACTTTTAATATAATTGTAATATTTATTTTTCGCAATAACACATGCGAGTGAACTTTAGAAATTAAAGAAAAAACAGAAAGAAAAATTTGACTATAAGGAAAAAAAATATTAAAATTGTAAATAATATGTTTGAAAATTTCGCTCATTGGAATCATTGCAAGGAACTCTACTATCATCTAAGTTGGGATCTGATGTAGAAAACAATACGTAGGTACTTTTCGATACGGCGCACATTATAGAAATACCCTTCCTCTATATTCTTCACAATATATATCACATACAATTTTTTTTTATTGTCAGGGATGCTCTATTCTTAGGGTGCCGTAGTAAACAAGGAACCCTTATAGTTTCGCCATATCCGTCTATCTATCTGTCTGTCTGTCTGTCCGTCCGCGGTTTAGCGCGTTTTCTAGATAGTGTGAGACATCGTTGGATAGGTCTTTCAAAAATGTTAAGGGTGTGTTAAAATCATTTTTCGATTTAGTTAACTGTTCGTGGCTTATTAATCTTTAAAGCGCCAATTTTCGTTAGAGTCAAGTGTCCCTGCCCTCTACTAACTAAACGGTTGTTGTTAATAAGCCACGAACAGTTAACTAAATCGAAAAATGATTTTAACACACCCTTAACACCCTTAACATATAAGGAAATTAAAAGGAAAACCATCACACCTAAGTTGGCTTTATAAGTTTGCGAGTAATAGTCGACCAAATGTAATACTCGAAATTTTTGCACATTTCCATAGATTTTTTTTGTTATTGTTTTTCATTATGTTGATTAAACCTAAAAGCTACGGAACCCTACACTGCGCATAGCCCGACACGCACTGTAACGGTTTTTTATCTTTAAAAATATTTGATACTAGATTTTGAGCGGGGCTTCATACGTGCATTTTTATTCACGTTAATTCAAACGCGGTTAAGGTATAGTTAATTCCTATTATTTGTAAAACGAAATTGGTCTTTTAAGATGTCTTATTTTAATTTAATAATCAAGTTCACCGCTTTATTGAAGTATGAAATAGAACAATAACAAAACTCATCAACCGGCAACCCACAGTCACGTAAAATTTCCTTTGTATGTATGTATGTATCTTCACGCCAGGTCCCTAACGGGGTAGGCAGAGAGTGTAGAGCGCCAGACATCCCGGTTCAGACAAACCTCTCGTGCCTCGTCTACCTTCATCATTCTCTTCATACATGCACGCCGATTCCTAAGACTTTGTACCCCACCATCAGACAGAATTCGACCTATTTGGTCATGGTAGGTCAGCCTTGGTCTTCCTGGGCCTCTGCAAATTTCCTTTGTGATGATTATAAATAATTACATTGTTCGTCCGTATAACGGATGAAAGTCGTGTATAATTTTTATTAGAAGCTAATACAATAACTTTGATTAGCAGACATCTTACTGCAACATACTTCAAAAGCAGCAAAGGAAACCCTTACAAGAAATATGTTGTGCTGTGAATATTTATGATGAACGTATTTTCTCCTTATTTTTTATGGAAGCTTTTGACAATATTTATATACGACTATAATATACTGCATACAAATTGGCTTTAATCCTATTGTGTATAGGAAATGACGCAAAAGAACGGATAAGAAGTAATCCTGCTTGGATTAAATTTTCAAGAAAGATTCTGAGAAACCGATTTAAATTCAAATAGGTTTTATGCGTCCCGATGCAGCATTATAAGCTCTATCGCATGTAAAAAGATTGTAAAATGCTCATAAAAAGAAACTGCTTTAGTAATACGTGCTTAGTATTTTTCCACAAATAAATATGGATAATAACTAAGTAGGTAATGAAAGCTAATACAGTCTTTATGAAGATATGACAATATCAGTCACTCCATCAAACCATCTCCTTCTTCCTTAATTATGTCACATATATTATACTTAATGTACTATCTGGTTGCTATACCTGAAAACTGTTTGCGGTTGACTTGTACCACAGGATTAACTCAAATACCTATTTCAGTTTTTAAATTTATTTTTCCATTACTAAATTAGGCAGGTCCTTATTGTTAATATATTATACATTGCTCACTTAAATCCTAGTTTTGTCCTTACAAAACTAGGATTTAAGTGAGCAATGTATAATGTATTAACTTTAGTATTATTATTATGTCTATATGTACGTATCATTATCCATGTACAGAAACCATGGCGAACCATACATATCTGTCTTTGCAAACCTACTATGTTTCTTTTTTGTTTAGCTCTTCGCATTTCCGGCAATTTCGAAGAAATCCTTAACTTTTCGGATACAGTTTGACCTATTTGATGAAAGTAGGGCAGTCTCACCTTCAATTGTTATGGTTTATGACTACAATATCGTATAATAGCTATTTAAGATGGCAGTTGTAATTACCTTCAAACCTCTTGTTTCAATTACTGTAACTGTGAGCCGATGGAGATTTTCATTGTAGAGCAACGACACCAGTACTTCTCCCAAATCTGATGGCGGGTCATGTAGTTCCTAGTAAAATATAAACAAGAAAGAATTAGAATCAGTAACTCATTTATTCATTTAGGGTGACAGGCACCTCTTAAGACACGTCAAAAACAAACAAAATAAATTAAATTGAATAAGAATTGATATACATGTCAAACAAGCTAAAATATATATATAGTCAAGAATATCACTAAGATAAAACGAAATATAATATACTAATTTAAATAAGTATATCAGTAGAATGTCTAATTTCCCCTTTTACAAGCAGATAACAAAGAGTAAAGCAAAAAGAAAAAGAGGCATTCTTTGTCATTCACCGACAGAGTTCCAAAGGCCAATATGATCTGAGAAAAACCGGCCCAAAAAAGTCCGTTGGCTCTTTTAAAAATGTCTCTTAGACATAACATTACAATTTTCCATAATTTAAACAACTAAAAGAAGAGAGAAAGAGAAAGAGTTCATAGTTAGTATTAGAATTAAATTAAATCTCACTATCCTGTATTTTTATCTTGCTTATAGCTTATTTATCCATGCGAAAGATTATGGAACTAAAAGCAGTACTTGAGAATAAGCATAAGCTTATTCTTTATTTCAAATAAAGTCCTACCCAAAAACGTTTTTTTTGTCCATTAATTTTAAAATTCGGAAATTTTCTAGTTGCTTCATTAAACTTCAAACAGTTTTTGATGTACAGGAGTAGCAGATAAAATTAAATTTGATGTACACTTTCAGGGAACTATCCGGTTGACTACATAGACACCCTATGCAGTCGTAATAAAAGCTATGTTATTGATTTTATATAATCGGAGAGTTTCCTGTCTGTACATTGCATGATATTTGAAATTCTGCTGTAGACGCTCGGCAGTACTGAGGTAAAGTATCTATTGAGTTATATGGGTCCGTTATAACTATCACAGAGACATAACAACTAAGGTCTCAGGGGTGGCAACGAATCTGCATTTTGACCTCTTTGTGTCTATAGGTTGCATTCATCACTTAACATCAATGTGAACTGTTTGCCACCTTGATTTTAATACAAAAAAATCGAAATCGTACTATAAAGTCGTATTATTTGGGCAAAGGGGCTGAAAATTATCTATTAAGAAGTCAATCAGTTTTTATAAGCTACAATATTCATTCGCCATCAATTTGAACCATATATGCCTATTTTGTGACTAAATTTAGATATACTTAAAGATAAGTCTAGACAGGTATATAAGTTATGATACAACACAAGTATATTATCCGTCATTAGTACGATACCTTCTCAATGTCAAGTTTATAAAGTTGCGGCTCTTCATCCGGCGCTACTCCCTCTAGTTCGCTGAGAGGCAGGATAACATGTCCGATCAACTGTTTACTTCTGCCGACACGACCGGAATCAATCACTGACAACTTCAGAGTCAAACTCTCAAGTTTTCCAGGCGGTATCTGAGGGGAAATATATCAAATGTAAACACGAACGACGAACACAAAATGTCAGGGAGAAACCTTAGATATAGAGGTAAAATTTTAGTAAATTTTTGGACGACTTGATTAGTCCAGTGGTGTAAGATGACCGTTTGATTCGAAGGGTTGCGGGTTCGATCCCCGCACCGGGACAAATATTTTATGGCCTACAGATATTTGTTTCGGGTCTGGGTGTTAGTGTGTGTGTTGTATGTGTACAAATGCACTCACGTCACAGGTTTATTATTTACTGTGGGGCTGTGAGTGTAAGTGTATTTTATTTATTATTTATTTATTTAATTGTTCCTCTGTGCGGGCAATTACAGGGCCATACATTACCACCTGACTAGAAACACAATAGTGCAAAACACTATAATTTAGCAGTAAGTAGATTAGGTACTGCGATGGTGCCTACGCCCGCGAGCTCCGTCACTGAAGCTGTACCATCAGTAAAATAAATATGCTATGACTTTATTGAGGTTTCAGTACTGGCCCCACGTAGTACGATTATTCTTTGCAATTCCACTCAACCAGATAACATGGTGGATGAGGAAACACGCATTTATAGTAATAGCATATAAAATATGGAAACTATTTCGATCGTTTCATGATAATGCCATTCAACAGGCTTAACGAAAGCCCTTTGAAGGTTGCCCTAGTCATCGTGACCTCGAGCAATTAATGTCCTTTTTATCAGTTCCCTTTTTATACCTCTGCACTGCTATTCATCTCGGATATCCTTCGATTTGATTGAATATGTAAAAGGAATCTCCTTTTACGTAGATATTTGTTAAAATCAGATCAAATATCCCAGTTTAGAAAAGGTAAGGTAACGTTCTGAATAATAATATTTGATCCCAACTTCAAGGCACTTCGCCGAATGAAAACATAAATTTCAACTTTGTTTTTGTTGCGAAAGGCTTAAAAATCGACCAACTTTGAAGTCGTCACAAAATTTGTTTTAGAATTATTTTGGTAAAGGGATAGTAATATATGTATCTATATCGATTAATATAATTTGATACAGTACATTCTGTTATACAGGGATACAATACATGCATTCAATACATGCAATACATATTATTGTTATGCTTCAGATTTACGAATAGTAGCAGTTAGAGCTATGGTTTTTAGTATGGCCTCTGAGTATGGTGCATATTATGTGGATCATATAATATTATAGTCTTCAATGAACAAACTCTGATTAGGTGCTCAGGTATTAAATTAGGCGACGCGGACGTATAAAATGATCTGTGGCCTCTTACATATCACACAGAATGTAATATAATATATGTCATAATTCAATTCGTATTTTCCCTTCATTTGTTTCATCAATCCTTCACTAAATTTTAGCAATCGAAATAATACCAAAACTGGTATGACACAAAATTTTGTCGATGAAAAATTCAGTACTTATTAAGAGCAATGTCACCGACTAAATTCGGATGAGTTCATTTGTGAAGCTCTCGAATCACATCCATTTGCTAATGACTGATTTGTATTTAAGATAAATTATTTATTGACGGCAAATCCTCGCGAATTCAAAGGTTCAAATGCAAATTCAAATGTGTATTCCAAAATTAGTATTCAGTTGGTTCATACATTCATCTGATTAAAATCAAAACAAGCCGTATCGTAAATGAATATACTTAGGTGAATTGTGTAAAAAAAAAACAATACACCAGAAGCAAATTCAATTTCGTTGTTTCACACTCTCACAAAAATACCAAATCATTTTCACGGTACGAATAAAAAGTTTATTTATTTGTCAGATAAACATTAACCCCCTTATTCATAAACGTAGTTTAGCTAAAGTGTTGTTGATAATCTCTCCTTTGTCTTTTTCAATCCTGCACACTCATAGTTGGCAATAGATGGCGCTGCTGCTACCATAAAAGCAATGCAATAGATGTGAAGGAAAGATTTGACAAATCGGGCAGGACTTCAGTAGCTCAATTGGAAGAGCGGCTGGACTAAATTCCCAGTAGGCCGCGAGTTCGAGTCTCGCCTGAAGTCAAATTTTTCTTTCCATTTTCCTTTAAAAATAAAATATAATCTGTTATCCGCCTAAACATTTTGAAAAAGCGATGCATTTATAATCGTAGGAGCTTTTGTTTAACTTTAGATAACATTACATTAGTTAAAATTCAAGTTATCAATTCTGCCGGCACTTCCGGAGATTTTTTAAAATATATACAGGTTTATATGCATGCCTATCTTTTCGATGAAAAACTGACTTGAAGGTTTTTCACACTGCACTTAACCATTTGGCTCTTTCACATATTTTTATAGGTTCAAAAATCTTTCGCCGTAGCTCAGCCTAATTTACGCGGGAACTTCATAGAAGGAATATTGAAATGCAGTGTTGGATAAAAAAATGAAGTGGTATGTTGCTGTTCTTCCAAACTAACCGTTATAATAAACTAAGGTAGCTACGAATAATAATTAGATTTCTTTTGTATTTATTTATACGTAAAGATAGCAAAGTGGAACTTTGCTATTTTCGTCTATTCTCTGAGCCTTAATGGAAGCAATACTAATAAGACTGTTTGCAATAAAAACGTGTCTTGAATAACGACGTACTCACTGGCGGATTCCCAATAGGCAGCATTACATTAAGCCACTTACGATTCTAATGTCACGGTGCGTACTTTGCTGTCTAATACTCCACCAAAAAAAGTATTAAGATAATGTCCTTTGTCTACGTTTACTAGGATTTGTAATTATAGGGATGTTTCTATATATTCTAAGTCAGAATATGTGCAAATTGTAATGCCAAGTTCTGGGATTTGGCTTTAAATTAAAAATATTATACTAAGCGTGGCGTTTATGGCATACCTATTCTCCCAAAAATGACGAACAATGCTGTAGTGGTCATCGTTGGTGAAGGTGATGGTGCTTTACTAAATTTAATTTTTTACCTATATTTTTAGTAAGACACATTATGCATATAATTTCGGGCTAACAAATGTAACCTGACTAAACCAATTTAAGGAAATAACAAGTGGACTCTACAGATGACCAGAGAGCCACTTATCTGGTCCAAATGTAAATTCGAACCATATTTGAACTAATCCCAATAAAAACAAACCAAATTATCGAAATCAGTGAAGCTATATTCGAATTTTCACGAGATGGCAATCGAAGATAATCTAAATTTTAGTATTAAATTATTTTCCTAATTGCCGTCCACTTTACGTATACAAGAGGTTGCATTTGATTTTGTGATACACGTGAGAGAAATCTGAATCTTAAGCTTGTAATAGCCAAAAATGTCTTGCTTTATGACTCACCTGATAAACGAATGTCTCATCAAAAAATGGATTACAGGATTTCTTCTTCTGTTTAGTCTGCAAAACTCTGCGTTCATCTGGCATCAGTTGGATTCTGTTGACAATAAAAACATGAAATCATTTGTTTTGTCTTGCAATAGGCAATATGAGTTTTGCTATATCAGCAAACTTGGTTTATAATTCTCATGCGAATCTCCTCATTTTTGATTCGATGTTGCAGGGAAACGCTGCAAGTAGCACGCTTCATTTTTTTTAATGTTATTAAATTGGCAGTTCACATTGATGTAAAGTGATGACTGCAGCCTATAGACAGACACCCATACAATGACCAGAGATCAAAATGCATATGCGTTGCCACTCCTGAGGCCTAAGGTGTTATGCCTCTGTGCCGGAGATGACAGAGCCGTACATTACCACCTGACCGAAACACGATAGTGCTGAACACTACCATTTAGCGGCAAGTATATTAGGTGATGCGGTGGTGCCTACGCCCACGAGCTCCGTCACTGGAGCTCTACCACCAGTAAAAATTACCATTTGCGTGGTTTTGGGCTTATAGTGTAAATGAGATAAATACCTAATATATAAAATTCTCGTACCACTGTGTTTGTAACAACACTCCTCCGAAACGGCCGAACCGATCAATATGAAATTTTGTGCGTATATTTGGTAGGTGTGAGAATCGGTTGTATTCTATATTTTTCATTATCTCAATTTCTATCATCTATTTTTCTCTCTCTCTATTTTTTACATCCCTAAATGGTAAGAATGATTGTCCACAAATACGGTTTTTCGATTTTTTGGACATTTAATTTTTTATACCTCTAAGGCGATACGAAGTTTGTATTATTATATTAACACAACCACTTTAGACTCCCACTGAATGTAACTACCACGTTAGCTTTCATAGGCCATTAATATATATATATACCCCATCCGTCTCGAGTGAGGTGCATTTCACATTCAAGTTTATTATGTCAGCGCAGCGCTTGCATCCATCTTACTATATCCAAGATACTATACAATTCATTACGTTTTGAGATGAAGTTCCATTTACTAATAAGAGTGGAACTAAACTACACCAGTGTAGTATCTATCTATCTAGTATAGAATCTGTATCGTATAATATTATGTCTACGTAAATGTATACCTAATTATATTGGATTTTGACCGGGTAGTTGAGCTTTAGAGCGTGGGTAAAACGATGCCTAATATAAAAAAAACTAACTAACTACTTTCTAACTGTTTATCGTTAATAAGCATTGTCGCACCCACGAACTGATTTTTAGTACCTACTAATTAAAAAAAAAAAACTTCTAGTTTCAGGTTTCCAAGGGATAGCAGAAGTATAGTATATACTATAGTCTTGACATACACACATAATTGTTTTTGAGTTCCAATGGGAGATTGAATTTTTCGATACTCGTATTCATCTGACAATTTCAAACTGACCCTCAGTTTGGAAATGTCAGATTTTTATGTAATGAAAGTGGCAAACAAGCATGCAGTTCACATTGATGTTAAGTGATGACTGCAGCCTATAGACACCCACACAAAGACCAAGGTCAAAAGGCAGATGTGTAACCACTCCTGAGGGCTGAGGTGTAATGCCTCTGTGCTGGGAATTACAGGGCCGTATTCCACCTGACCGGAACACGATAGTGCTGAACACTACCATTTAGCAGCAAGTATATTAGGTAATGCGGTGGTGCCTACGTCCGCGAGCTCAATCACTAGAGCTCTGCCACCAATAAAGATTCTCCTCCATTGGTGGGCGATAACGTCGTCATATCTCAACGTTAGACAAAAACGTAACTTCACACCTATTATCCACCAAGGGGTAGGCAGAGGTAAATGCATGCATTCAAGCATACATGCAAACACTCACGACTCGCCGGTTACGTTTTGGCCCATGTAACAGATGGCGAACCTGTTGCAATCTTCGGGCACATTAGCAAACTCCGAGGTACTGGGAAACTTCCAGAAAATGGAAAAATCCCAATAGAACCAGAGATAAAGGATTTTAAACCGTTATCTCTGATAGCCCCCGACCCGGGAATCGAGCCCAGGACCTCCAGCGTAATAGTAGTGGCCTGCTACCACTACGCTACTGAAGCAGTTAATGGTATACTCTATGTATGTATGTATGTATCTTCACGCCAGGTCCCTAACGGGGTAGGCAGAGAGTGTAGAGCGCCAGACATCCCGGTTCAGACAAACCTCTCGTGCCTCGTCTACCTTCATCATTCTCTTCATACATGCACGCCGATTCCTAAGACTTTTGACCCCACCATCAGACAGAATTCGACCTATTTGGTCATGGTAGGTCAGCCTTGGTCTTCCTGGGCCTCTGCAACCATCCACATTCGCATTGTATATCTGTTTAGTCATTCGCTCATTCGACATTCTTTCTATATGCCCGAACCATCGGAGCATGCCTTTTTTCATTTTTACACCGATACTATCATTCACACAAAGTCTCTTTCTTACATCTTCATTACGAACGCGATCGGTGAGTGGTATATTGTGTGTATATGTATTGTGAGTGGTATACTCTATTTATATTAACTACATTGCTATGAAATTTTAACCGTTTCCTCAGTTTCCGTGTTCTGTAACATGTTGACACGACGCGAATGTATAAATATATAATGAACACACAGCAACTGTTGACTCTCTACGTGTTAATGATCTCGTTTGTTTGCTATTGTTCAAAACTTATGCAATTTAGCTTGATTGGATAAATATTTGCTTATAATTATGAAAATGTTTTCCTCCGGTTGGTAATCGCATATTCACTGGTGGTAGAGTTCCAGTGACGGAGTTCGTGGGTGTAGGCACCACCGCATTACTTAATATACTTGCCGCTTAATGGTGTACGGCCTGTAATTTCCGGCACAGAGGCATCACAACTTAGGCCTCAGAAATGGTAACGTATCCCACCCACCCAAAGACCTGTGGTCTTTGTGTGGGTGTCTATAGGCTGCAGTCATCACTTAACATCAATGTGAACTGCATGCTTGTTTGCCACTTTAAAATTATATGTACTTTAGGACAAAGGAGAGCAACTAATATTTTTTAAGAGTGGAAGGAAATACATTGAAGATTGTTCTGAGTTTGAGTGTGTTGGGTGAGTTGATACAAAATAACCACCTAACCCTAAACACTCGAACATACCGCGTCCCGACTCTAGTACAACTCACGGGTCGTTATTTCGACAACCGATGACAAGAGGCAGAGTTACACCCCCCTAATTCATCTGATTGAATTTATGTGTGACTCTCATCCGGAACACCCTAAGCCGAGGTTAAGAAGAGTTAAGAAGTCTCTCTCAGGCGGTCTGAGTCATTTGCGTTGGCTTCTTATAAAACTGTAAAAAAAATTGCTGTCTACACAGAAATAAAATTTAAAAAATCTCTCGTATAGTCGCCATTATTCAAGGGTTTTCCGCCCGTAATGTAGACGCAGCTTTACACTGCCTTCACTCCCATAAAAAGCACCTATCACTTATCATTGTAAATAATGAGATATCAATTTACTCACTTGATATACGGGTCGCAAGCGTTCGCCAAGGCGGGTGTGCGGGATGGTAAATGCTTCACTTTTATTATATGAACCTGTAGCCTCTCGGTGTTGGCCTCGTATTTCAAAGTGAACCACACACGTCCCTGTGGAAATCAAAATGGAAGCTCAATTATATGTCATTTCGAATTGCGAATTAAACAATCGTTTTCGTGTCGTGCTAAATGGGCTCAATATGTTTATTGGGTTAAAGGTGAAACCTCTCGAGTGGGAAATGGGATTTTGGGTTGAGATTGATGAATCAGCAGTCTAGTGGAAGCAGGCCACTATGGCTACGCTGGTGTTCTAGGTTCGATCCTCAGATTGAGCGCTAATCCTCAGATTGAGCGCTATCAGTGATAATTTTATTTACTGGTGGTAGAGCTCCAGTGACGGAGCTCGCGGGCGTAGGCACCACCGTATTACCTAATGCACTTGCCGCTAAATGGTAGTGTTCAGCACTATCGTGTTTCGGTCAGGTGGTAATGTACGGCCCTGTAATTTCCAGCACAGAGGCATAATACCTTAGGCCTCAGGAGTGGCAACGCATATATATTTTGACCTCTGGTCATTGTGTGGGTGTCTATAGGCTGCAGCCATCACTTAACATCAATGTGAACTGCAGGATTGTTTGCCATTTTAATTACATTTAAAAAAATGTGAATAATGTTATCCTTTATAAACATAACTTCATTCAGGTCGGCAGACGTAAATCCAGGTACTGACGCCTACTACATGCAAACGCCCACTATACCTACATAGGTTACGTTTTGACCCTTTTAACAGTTGGCGAGCCTAGTAACATCTGCGGGCACATTACCAAATTCTGAGTCCCAATAGCACCTCTTTTCATCCCTTTCCAATTACAATAAACTCTAACACCCTCTTTCTTACATACGCAGTATACTCTACAGCCTCTTTCTTTCATCTTTATTACGAACGCAATCAGTGAGGGGGGACACACGGCAGATCTTGCGCAAAGATCGCATATCGACCGCGCTTAATTTGCTTTCCTGCATACCTTTCGCTTCTATATAACAGCGTTTGAGTACGTTCAACGTTATGTATGGCTAGAGGAACCCGTTTGCTTAGATGTTGAGATTAAAGTACCTTACCCAAAGCTCCATTTGCACCATTCTCAGAAAACTCTACACTTTAGGCAAAATGTGTAGTTTGGCCGTTTTACTACCACCGTCTCATGATCATTACTACCGTCTCATGAGCATAAGGAAAAAACTAATCTAATGTTCATAAATTTTTCACTAAGCAGTTTTTCTTGTGGCAACGAAACGGCCAAGCCACACATTTTGGCTAAAGTGTAGTGTTAAGCCAGGATTGTAGAATTCGAAACTTGGCTGTAGAGCTACCTACATGAGATTGGATAACTTTTTGACAATGCGAGCCATATCAACTCATCTTGGCAACATTTAACATAATAATGTTTTGGTGGGATATTCGTTTCTGATATGGATTGTTCCTTGTGACCGTACTTAGAAATCAGGGCTGTAATATTTTCATCAGAATTATTTTATTGACCCAGATTATGATATTATATTGTATCCCAAGAGATTAAAGGAAGGGAAATAGAAGGAGCAAAGGATAATTGAATACTTTAACCGCTTTTGTATCATTTATATTTTATTAAGTGCTTGTATGAATATAAAGAACCTGAAGATTAACTTATTCATACATTTTTGAATAAAGGAAAATACAACCGATTATATTTTATGCTTTAATACACGTCCATTGTTCGTTCATCTAGAAATTCATGACGACCGGCAATTCATTGAAATCACAAAAATTACTGAATTTATTATTCAATCCCATAGAAAAGAGACGTACTCACATAATGTTAACATGGTATTGTACACAGAATATACAAATACGGTGATTTAGAATGAGTTTATAAGACATAATAGTAAGTATTATATTCGTTTACGTGAATTTATAGAAAATTAGTATTAATGATAAAGTTAAAGAGGACGAATATAGAATTAATGATTGTCGGTTGATAATATTTTTTGTCATGTAATCAAATCAATTTGATTCCTATAATTCTTTGACTTCCTATAATGTAGTATATTATGTAGTTTCCAGCTAATTGCGGCGGTTATATATGATGTTGGTGTTATTACAAATTTTAGAAAAACTTTTTTTTTTTTTTTTTTTATTTATTTAAGGTCGCTTTTTAACATCTAATGTCATTAGCGACCACGGCAAAAACTATAATTTCTTAAATTAATTTGTACATATTAATCAATTTTAAAAAACTTAAAGTTCTTGTACATCCATCTTCATTTAAACATTCCTTTATACTGTTAGGTAATTTACATTTCTGTTTTTCATTACTGAAAGCTGTGCAATCTACTAATAGATGTAAAACAGTCAATTCGAGTCCACATTTGCATTTGTTTTTATCTTGTTTCGTTATCAGGTGAATATGTGTCATATTTGTATGTCCGATACGCAATCTAGTAATTACGACTTGGTCTTTCCTAGTCTTAAATAAAAGAGGACTTTTATCAAATACAGAATTTCTAATTTCAAATAACTTACTTGTATTACCTGTTCTCCAAAAATTATCCCAAAATTAGAAAAACTTTGTTTGAATACTCTATGAAATATATCGATGAAATTTTTGAGAAATTTCAATTTTAAATTTTAAAAGCATTCGTACAAAATGATAATATTGTGGAAAGCGCGTGTCTATTTTGCAAAAACAACGAAAATATCGCTCCCAAAATGTTTTCATTTCAGTGTGAAGTGGTAATGAGTCCACGCATTACATAACGCAGGCAATTCGTCCCGCCTGTTGCGTGCGGTAGTCGACATTAACCGCTCGGGTCACGTCAAATTTAGTCTGTGTGTATGTTGTTGTGTAAACACGTATTGATTCATGTCAATTTGAATAATATACAAATGCTTTCGTAACTGTTATAGGTACTTTTTCTCTCAAATGGTTTATGAATACTTTTGTAATTACATGTTTCGTATTTTTTTATTTACACACATGCGAAGTACATAAATATGGTGGACTTAATGCCACCAGGTATTATCTTTCAACTCCTAGCCAAATATTGGGTAGAACGAAAAGGCAACGAAAACTACGTAAAAATGTATTTTTCCGTTACATGCAAGGAAGCCTAAAATATGTATGTTTTAGCTATCCGCCACCCGCACTAAAAAGGCCATAATGTTTAAACATAAGAATACCCACACTAACAAACCCTGTTTCATTCATCGTCAAATCGAGCTCACTGAATTTGTAAACTAACCACGTAGAGGTTAGTATGTGGATTTGTCGCTACACAAAGTTCAATTTACTTTGAATATATTACATGAAGTGGATATTTGGCCTGAAGTTATCAAAGTGAACTTTGTGGGTCGTGTAGCTTTTAGCATGTAATATAAACTTTATTTTTAAGTAAAGCTTGTTACGGGGTTGTTCGTAAAATACATGAGGCTAAATGTAGTGTTTCATGTACTTTACTTTATTAAAGGTTCAGAAAAGGCCAAAGCGTTTCATTAGTTTTATCTTTAAAGGCATAAAATGGTAAATAAGCATAGAGTTGACATTGATTTTCAAACGAATGCTGTAGCATATCTACATAAAATTAGAGATTTAAAGGTAGATCCGTTGCTTTTCCTGAGGCCTAAACTGATGCCTCTGTAGTGGATCAAACACAAGTAAATATATTATTCCTCTTCACGACGGACGCAATAAAATAATTATTCCCTTGAGTATTAATCATTTTACCCACTCATACTTTCATAGTCTTCCATGACGTTTTTTTTTTTGTTTTACAGTACAACTGCATTAGCATAATTGTATTAAGCTAAGTTTTTTTTTTATTCCTACCCTTCCTTAATTAGGATATATCACGCACGATAATTTTACCCAACCCACATAAATATTAATTTAGTAGATATTATTGCTAAGAAAAATAAAATAAAATTTGGCTTTTGTAACAATGGAGGACATTATTATATTTATTTGTCGACGCATTTGTTTGGCAATTTCAGATTATTAAAGTTTCACATTGCTACATTTCGGAAATGGAACACACTTTCCAACTACTAAAACGTCAAAGAAGTAAGGAAACTTGGTGGAATTGTACACGGAAGTGAAATTTGCAAAAAGGCAAATATAATTTACTTAACGTGTAACGTCTGAAGCTTACGAAAAATGTGAGAACATTCATTTCATTGAAACTTGTTTTCGGATTTATCTCACGTATATTAAACTAAAATGGTGCACTCTACTGGTGGTAGAGCTCCAGTGACGGAGCTCGCGGGCGTAGGCACCACCGCATTACCTAATATACTTGCCGCGCTAAATGGTAGTGTTCAGCACTATCGTGTTCCGGTCAGGTGGTAATGTACGGCTCTGTAGTTTCCGGCACAGAGGCATAACACCTTAGGCCTCAGGAGTGGCAACGCATATGCATTTTGATCTCTGGTCATTGTGTGGGTGTCTATAGGCTGCAGTCATCACTTAACATCAATGTGAACTACATGCTTGTTTGCCATTCCATTACATAAAAAAATCCAACAAGAAATATTGCACATCGACCTTAGGAAGGAGACCTCGGCTTCTTTCGGATCGAGCGTTAAATCTTTCACATATTATCTTTCTGACGTTTGTCTACCATTTTTATCAAGTTTTGACCAATACCGGACTGTCAGTGCTTACGTGTGGGCAGTGTGCAACAGAGATAACGCTCTACACTTCGCGCCGTGACGACACCCCCGCCGCCGCAATACCAACCGCCGCGGCACCGCTGTCATCACGGCACCACCACACTTGGGAGGCACCTACTCCGTCGCTGCGCCGTAATCGGCGACGCGGCGCTCATCACTGCGCCACCCAGACAAGACGCTGCTCTCATTACTATGGGAGCAGAAGATGCCGAGGCAAAGGGCCACGTGCCTCGAAGCCTATACTGCACCGCGCGCTAGGGCGCGCGACGAATCAACGAAGTCGAAACGAGCCGATCGTCTCTTTCGCAGGCTCTATGTGCAATATTAATTGTTGAGTACTGTAACTCTACTGTCGTTTCTCTTATTTCATCATGACATGAAAAATATGTCTACTTTTAAGTGTATAACACACAGCCTGCGGGACTAATTGCGGTCTAGAGCATTAACCTTTGACAATGAGAGCCCCGAGAGTTATCTAGCCAACATAATTAATCCCAGTGGTTGCAGGAAATTATTTTATTTACATACACTAAGTGATAAATCTAGTAAAAGATGCCTTTTAGTTATGTGTTTATAATATAGTAGCGTCGTGTAGTGTCTCTATAAATTTTAATAAGCGAATCCATTTGGAGAAAAGGGTTAAAGATATAAGTTGTTTTTTTAATTACTGTGAAGATTCCGTTTGTCTGCATGTTACAGTAATATGTTTGGCGGCATACACTGAGCATAAAATAACAGAATGGCGCAGCCACATCAAGGTTTTTAAAAATAGAACACCTCTTTATGAACCGTTTCTCATAAGTCTATCCTCCTACGTTTCCGTATTTACAAATACACACATTTTAATTGTGGCCTAAGAAATATAAATTATAAAACATGTTTTTCTAATTACAAAGGGGATTCAGTTTAAGCATGGTACTTGAATATTTTGGGGATTATATTATGGTAGCGGATTTAATTATTTTCTATAGGTATTATTAAATCCATGCTTATCAGCATCAACGATGGCCGTAGTTTTCGGGTATAATAATTACTTTTACAGATAATAATGGCAATCCATTATACATCTTACTGCTGGGCACGAGTCTCTCTCCTTTTTGGGGGGAGGCCTAGAGCTTACTCCACCACGCTGCTAAAATGCGGATTGGAGATACGGGTAAGTGGCCAACCCGCTGTCGGATCTTTTCAAATCGCCTATAAGGCCTCCGACAAGGTTTAACGATTGCTATCTATCGATAGCAACCGGGACCGACGGCTTAACGTGCCCTCCGAAGAACGGAAACGCGCATTTTAATTTACCACTAGCGGTCACCCTTCACACACCTTACCGCGCCCGTAGTGTTTAACCGAGTAGATCGCTTATGATCTACACCAGCCGCCGGGCCATGAGCGCTTCTTATATATATAAAAATCAATTGCTATTCGTTTTGCGTTGCCACCATCGACGACACAACGCAGCTACCCACCCATAGACTTCAGACTTAAGATATTTCGCCTCTGTGACAGTACCATTTGACCGGCACACGATAGTGCTAATCAGTACCATTTGGCGGCAGATATATTAGGTTATGCGGTGGTACCTACGCCTTCGAGCTCCGACACTGGAGCTCGAAGTACACTACACGGAGAGCGTGGGCACTCTATCATCTATGTATACATCTATACAAATAAATAAAATTGGTGTGTCTGTTTGTAATCTATACATCTATACAAATAAATAAAATTGGTGTGTCTGTTTGTAGTCTATACATCTATACAAATAAATAAAATTGGAGTGTCTTTTTGTAATATAAAAATAACCGCTTTTTACTAAATGCACGTATATGTATACACGGTACATATACCAAAACAATATTTTTTACAATTTTTGTCTGTCTGTCTGTCTGTTTGGCGGGGCTAACCTTGGGAACGGCCGGACTTTCAATGGCAGATAGCTGATGTAATAAGGAGTAACTTAGGCTACTTTTATACTAGCTTCGCCCAAGACTTCGTCCGGGTAGATACTGAACAATCATAAATTCTCACGCGGACTAAGTCGCGGGGACAGCTATTCAGTAATGAAACTACTTACTTTAGCAAAAAACTGTACCTATTTTGAATTTTTAAAATGTGAAGCTTTAAATAAAGCGTGCAATATTTAGAAGCAGGTACCAACTGTAGATTTTAATAGAGTATTCTGTATTTTAATTAGCCGTAAATTGAAAGCGCTATTGCGGCTTGCAGCGGGCGGCCGCAGCATACGATTTTGTATTTGGAATTTCCACCTAACCGAAACATGATAGTGCAAAATTTTTTATTTGGCTTTAGATAGATTAGGTAGGTTATGCGGTTTTGCCCACACTCTTGTGCTCTGACACTGGAACTCTACCATCAATAATTAGATTCCAAATTTAAAAAAAACTGCAGAATTATGTAATACTTTTTTAACATTTTTAATATATTACTGGTATTTATTTTTACTCTGACTTTTAACTGAATGATGTACACATGTACAGTCAGGGAACTTTCCGCTTATCTAAAATCAATCGAATATAGTTGTTATAACAATTGGAGTACATCTTATGAAATTGCATTATTTGTGATAAAGCATCCAGTTCTCTGATGTTACATGCCGCATTAGATAACGTAGCGCAATAACTACTTTAATAAACATTTACCCCCTTATTCATAAACGTATTTTATCTAAAGTGTTGCTAATCTCTGCTTTGTCCTTTTCTATCCTGCACATTTGACAATGCAACTGACAAAGACAAAGCATTCTATAGCTAAAACGTATCTAATATACGTTTATGAATAAGGGGGTTAGTGTGCAAATTTTCGTAACAAGTCGATTTTTTAAATTATTATCCCGCCTCATGCATATAAAGAGCAGTCATACGAAAACGTCGTGCTTTAAAGGATGGTGCAATATTCCAGCAACGCATACTGTATTGTATTGTATGTTTTAATTGGCCGTCAACAGAAGCGCCTTTGTGGCTTGCAGTGGGTGGCGATGTGCGGTCGTGTGTTTATAAAGTCACAACGGGTGGGATGATGTAAAAGCCATTGGTGAAAAACCATTATACGTTTTTTATTTGATGTTGATGACAAACTACGAGTAGCATGAAATACACACGAATGATTTTTAATTATGGTGGCAAACAAGCATAGGTCACATAAGCAGTACGGTGTCTAATAACAAACAAAGAGGGCACACATTTATAACCCCAAAAGAAGTAAGACAACTATATTTGAAAAAAAAAAAATCTGTGCAGTTTTTATTTCAAAGCTCACTGCCTGCAATATTTGGTAAATGTATATTACAGCTACGACTACTTTTAACGGACGGTGGAATATATTTTTTCTTAGAGTCCACTTTGGAAACCATTTGCAGCTTTATCAAAGGCAATGTAATAATGTAATTCAAAGAAGTTATAGCCGGCAGTTTCACTTTTTTAATCTGTTTTTCTAATGCTTTTACTCTACTTGGGATTCTATTCCAGACTGTGCACGTCTCTCTCTGGTGTCTACTCAGCTCCGTAGGCTCGTGACATACTTTTAGAGGGTTTCTATAACGTTCTCCAATTTACGGGCCATAAAAAAGAACGCGTTCCAGCAAATGAATCAAACAATCTTTTGAAGAGCTAAAGGATTGCTAGATAGATACATCGTCCCCGTAATTTCCGACAGAGCTTAGGCTTCAGGCCACCGCATCAATAATGAAATTACTGGTTTATATATAGACTTTTACAGGCTTACCATCTATGTCAACTGTATGCTTGTTTACCACGCTTATGACATAAAAATAAAAATAAAATAATCTTTTCCTAAATCTTACTTTTATTATAAATGTGAAAATATGAATGTTTGTTTGTTGTTTAAGCACGTTAAGGCGGCTGAACGGATTTCGATGAAATTTTGTACACAACTAGAGTGCATATGGCTGTAACACTACTTTATCTCCCGTTCAGAGGTTCTTGAGGGCATTTTTAAGTATACGCGGACGAAGTCGCGGCAAAGTCTAGTACTGTATAAATTGATGTCTTTATATGATTGATTCGCGTCGCTACGAACTCAAACTGTTGAGCGTATTAACATGAATGTGGAACAGATTTCATTTATTTGCTTTCACTTTGGAAGGATAAACGGAATTCTGCTCCCAAAGAGTTTACCTCGTGTGAAGTTGAAACGTTTGTACAAATATATAAATCCATATTATCCAATTGACTTAAATTTCAGAGTAAAGATTTAACAGAATTCAAATTCTTTAGAATTCAATAATCATGGCAAAATCCAAACGCACACACACACAGCTGTTACACTTTGTACTTTTTTAATTTCTTTTTGTATAAATTTTGCCATGATCCTTTATTAAACACAAATTTTAGAGTTCACCGTCAAAAAAAGTATATATTAGGGCTCACCACATGCCCCTCAGGCCACAGATGATCTTCGTCGAGACAATCAGCTTTGTATAATGATGGATCCAGCACGCCCAAGTCCGTGGTGTTAGCTGAAACAACGACTATATGTTAATGTGGAAAAAAGAGTAAAAAGTATTAATAAAGAATACTACACTAGATCCCCTGGTAAGGGAGTAAGCGATAAAGATCCCGATCTTTCCATTGAAGAACTTTCCCAGAACCCTCAGAATTTGACAATAAACCCCAAAATGGTCAGTAAGTTAGCAAATTTTATCTCGGTTTTAAGATACAGAATCGCATATTTTTGTATTTTTATACAAAATACGAGTTTTCCTTGTTACCTGTATAATTTTTATTTATCTGACTAAATAAGTCATTTTAAAGAAATGGCGAGTGCAAATATTATTTCCATAATAGAAATAGAGCTTTGTACCTGGACTAGAAATGAAATTGTTTTCTTTTATTTTTTTATTTCGTACGTCTATCTACTTATTTAACTACTAAACGTTTTGAATTTAACCGCATATGTCTACTTTACAATTATTATTTTACCCTTTACAATTTATGAGCACAGAGGACGCGTATTTGTGGTAAAGGCGTGCCTATTATGCATCTATTATGCAAGCGTCTGTGTGTAAGTAAGGGCGGGTGCACGATTGGCCGTAAGTCACGCACATTAATACTTCCAGTGGCAGACTAAGGTCATCAGAGGCCCGGGCGGCATTTGGAGGCCCCTAGGCCCCTGTCCTAGGGGTCTCAAATGAACAAAAAAAGTATTTACCCTCTCTGTCTCAACGCGTGGCCCCATCTCTCATCTCATTTAGTATGAGATTTATAATATTTTTCAAGAAGGATGCGCTGGCAAATAAGAAACAACATTTCTCTCCGTGGGCTCTAATAATCTTTTAAAAATTATTTGGATACAATTACGATAAAGAGGGTTTATCGTCGTTTCATTAAAATAATTATATAATTGTGACGACCCAGTTGGTTCAGCGGTGTGTAACGACCGTGAGAGCTGGTCGCGGGTTCGATCCCCGCACCTGGGTAATTATTTGTATGCCTACAGATACCTGTTTCGGGTTTAGGCAAACGCATTCGTGTGAGTATCAGTGTATGTAATTGTTTATACCTAGTGCGGAGCTGTGAATGTACCTATGCGTATTTCATATATAACCTACAAGGTGTCCCGGTGAACTTCGTATCGCCTTAACACAGGAAAATATACTCAGAGGATATTCTCAGAGACACCAAATACACAAAAAGTAACAAAAATAGGTCAAGCCATTTCATTGGTTACAAAAAATGCAATTCGAGATTTTTTTTGAATTAAAATTAAATTATGTCATTTTATTTATTAAAAATGTTTCAAATCATATTTTTCGCAATTAAACATGCAAGTCAATCTGATATAAAGATTATCACGAAAAAATTACTTCGAACATGATTTGAACCTGCGACCTCTGGAACATTGGCCCTAAGACTGATATAAGTTAAGCCTAGTTTATAATACATCGCTTAAGTTAACGATTTTTCATGAAAATATGATACTAAATTTTTGAACCTGATAAACAAACGAATAATGTTTAATGGCATGAGGTTATCATGGTCTATCGATATTTCCCACTAACCCAGCAGCAGTATGCAAATTTTATGCATTATCATTCCTGCGGTTAGCAGAATTATTCATGTGCCGATTTTTATACGATATGAAGGTATACATATAGGCTCTAAGTATTTACAATTATATGGAACGCTCGAATTATACCTACGTCAGAGAATATGTAATAATACTACGTATAGAATGGACACTTCGACGTCCCGCCCGATTTCCCCGGCTCACCCAACAACCTCTTATGGGCGACGGTTGGTATTTACTACGTGCTACGCACACAGGTGCACGTGTAAATACACGTCACTGATTGATGTCTGTGTAGTAGAGACCAAATTAAGCGTTTGTACGGAATTTCGGCGGAATGTCCGCGGTGTGCCAACGTTGCAATCAAGCTACTAATAAACGTATTTTTGCGACGTCGGGACGTGACGACCCCTCCGCTCACTAACGGGAGAATTTTCTTTTACTGGAAGAGAATTCGTCCACTAGTGCAGTCAGTTAACAGAACAATGGCAGTCAAACCAAAGAGTAGATAAAAACCATCCCAATGGGTTAAGTGCAGCGGGCGGGCTCGCGTAATATAAGGGATTAAGAGTAAAGAACCAAACTAAAAACTAATTTAAAGCTGTAAATATAAAAAAGGTTGTGTAATGTCCATATGAAATAAAGTAATTAAATAACAATTAGGTATACATAATTGTTACCGAGCACGCGAGAATTTAAAGTATTATGAATATTTTTACACCACAATAATTACGCTCTAAATATTATACCGCACTCAAAGTTGCTCATGCAAAGAACATAATTTCGTCAACTATATCAAAGGTTATTTTTAAAATATCATAGTAATGCACGATAAGAGCTCGACATGAATATGAGAAAAAGTTTCAAGTCGAATAATAATTTAATAATCGGAAATAGCATGACTGATTTTTATGATTTTTTAGTATTCATATATTGGGTAGGTCTGAAAATAGGTTGTAAACTATTTTGTATACCACTAAGGTGAAATGAAGTTCGCCGGGACTTGAAAAACTGGCTACGTGTGTTGGAACCACAGAACAGATTGTTTTTTCTGTTCTGTGGTTGTGGAACACGCACAACTTAGGGAACCGCAAGTACATTTCATAAGTTGATAAACTTTAACTTTCTTTATGTAATGGAAGTGGCAAACAAGCATGCAGTTCACATTGATGTTAAGTGATGACTGCAGCCTACTACCACACAAAGACCAAAGTCAAAATGCAGATGCGTTACCACTCCTGAGGCCTAAGGTGTTATGCCTCTGTGCCGGAAATTACAGGGCCGTACATTACTTCCTGACCGGAACACGGTAGTGCTGAACACTACCATTTAGCGGCAAGTATATTAGGTAATGCGGTGGTACCTACGACTATAATTATACATGTCGCTCTTTCTATGTTGTTTTCTTATTTTTTGACATTCAAAGGTGACTGTTCTGTAATTATTCGGTGTCCAATGACTGTCAGTCAGTCACCCATTGATGACACAACGCAGCTTCATTAACTTTAATTTAAATTCATCCTTATTTAAATTTAACGTAGAGATACTTATTTTCTATAAAGAACCTTTAATAATAATATAATAATGGCAACTCATTATACGTCCCACTACTGAGCACGAGTCTCTCCCCCTTTTTAGGGGGAGGCCTGGAGCTTACTCCACCACGCTGCTCCAATGCGGATTGGTGGAGATACGGGTTAGTGGCCAACTCGCTGTAGGATGTTTTAAACCGCCCATAAGGCCTCCGACAAGGCTTAACGACTGCTATCTATCGATAGCAACCGGGACCGACGGCTTAATGTGCCCTCCGAAGCACGGAAACGCGTATTTTAATTTGCCACTAGCGGTCACCCATCATACACCCGACCGCGCCCGTAGTGCTTAACCGAGTAGATCGCTTATGATCTACACCAGCCGCGGGGCCATTCGCGCTTGAAAGAATCTTTGCAATATTACAATCGCAAATTGATCATTATTAGGTATATGTTCGAAATAAAACTGTTCTGCGTATAAAATGTTCCATCTTAATTACATTTTTGTGTCTTTCGTGGTAGCATTAATTTGATTCCCAAGTGAAATAATTTCACTGTTATACTGACGTCAACAAATATTCCAAACTGTTCAAGTACATAGTGATGGCAAGTTAAATTGTGGCTCTAAACAACTACGTAATAACCAGAGATTTAAATGTATAGATATGCTACCACTCCTGAGGTCCAAGCTGTGTCAGAAATGACATGGCCGTCTATTGAGCATAGGGTCATTAAGATACAAATATTGTATGATGGATAAGACGCCCAGTACCTCTTATATTTTTAATAATAAACAAAGGAATATGAACAATCCCATACTCAAGTATATTTGTGATCTGTAAACGCCTTCAGAGAATTATCGGTGTGAAGTTATGAAGCACATTAAAACACTTTGCACGTAAATGATCCGAACTTCACCGTTTGTTTCTTCGTATTTGTTCAATCGTAGAGACGAAGTATAGATGTTTGCCACACGTACGAATGCGATGAAACTTCGATGAATTGTTTGAAAGCCACATAAGTGTCCCAACGAATGAAACTAGTCCTCGCCCCCAGGGAAAAAGTTATAAGTAAGGCCTACCGCATTAGACGTGTGCGTAGTTCGGGCGTGCGAGAAGCGCGAGCGCGCTTCGTGAGCGTGATGTGAGGTAGGCCTAAGGGCGTCCACACAAAACTGCGATGCGAATTGCTGCGTTGCGATTTCGTCTGACATATTGAAAGCATGGTCAACTGAATCGCATCGCAAGTTTCTGCGATATGGCATCGCATCGCAACGCAGTCTTGTGAAGGCGCCCTAATATGTAATGTGTTCAGATACGCAAAATCAATCATTTAACAGTCCGCACGGAATATGAAATTGTTGAGAGTTTTAAACGTTGAGTTTGTTACAGATATTGTTGATTCGCTTCGACTCATAAATAATGCAAGTATGCGCCAATAAACGCTATCGGCCATGGAGGATATCAACTCTTAAGCTTAGCCATACACATTATGGTGTACCTGACAGGTTTAACTGTGCAGGCAAACCTGTCAGGTGAGCTGTGTGGAAACCTGAACTGTTGTACAATATACACGCTCCAGTTTACCTGTAAAATTCAACTGTACAGGCAAACCTGTCAGGTACACCGCAGTGTATTTGTGTTCCATTTTATTGGTTCGAAGGAAATATTTATAACAAAGTTAAATTTTGACGAAAAACGTCACCGTTTGAGCAATTTTGCTACCTAGCACCTGTCAAAGCCACGGGGTTGCTACTTGGCAGCATCCCTTGATAAACCGTCATCGTTTATAAAATGACGAAAGTCTGACATTCATGGGCTCAGACCATAAAGGCGCGGACCCACCGCGAAGCATGCTGTGCACGGACATGCAGCGCATTTTAGCTGCGTGTATTAATTTGCTTGACAACGTGGGTTAATGTTTCCACTGGAGTACATGAAGACTCACGAATAATGTATAGCGTGGCGTGGCACGGCGCACGGAGGCTACGCACGTCCCAGAACAGATAAGCGAGCTGTACATAGTTGTGGGCCATATTCGTGTATTTCCAGTGGAAACGTAGACCCACGTTGATAGCGTTGAGCTATGTAACCGCCTATTAGAGCTAGCCACGCATGTATCAATGAAGTCAATTCATGTGTAGCCTCTTCGTGGGTTGCAGTCATCGACGACACAATGCAGCTATGGTTGCAGTGGACACTACCACATACAATTTCATATAAAGCGAAGCTTAATACACGTGCGCAGCCTCTCCATGCGCCGCTGTACGCCCGCGCTTTAACGTAGCTGTATGATTGTGGAATAAATGGTAAAATAAAATCACTCGCTATTTGGAAAAATATAACTGTTAATTATGTTTGAACGGTTTGTGTATTATATATGACCCTATAATCCGTAGTCGGACTTTTAGGGAAGCAAGAATTACTTACCAAAAGGCAGCCGGTATTTCGACGTATTTTAAATCAAACAAGGATAATAAAAAACAGCTTACACGAAGGGTACTTTGGAGAAGTAAACCTTCAATTTAACCTCGTAAGGTTGGGAAACTCAGGATACCGATCCCGCCTACAGCTTTTCGACTCGGTCAATCAGTCTTTTATTTCCAATGTTTCATTTCACGCATCGGTACGCTTTGATCCGCTGTGTTGAAATAACGTAAAACTTATACACTTTATTGCTTGTTAAAGTCTTGAACGTTGACGAGGAAAATGATGGAGAAGAAATGTCTAGCACAAAAATAACAATAATTTAAGTTAATAATATCAAGTTGAGGTAGTCTCTCAAAATACAGGATAAAAATTTTGATGACTATAGTTAATATTGAAGATGATATGGTAATTCAAACTTTCTTGGTCTGTGGTAATTTCCAGATTTTTCAATTGCTTCGAGCAATTGAAAAACCTTGTTTTAATATCTGTGTTTTCTCCGCTTGAAACGTTTTATTGGGCATTTAGCGATATGAAGGGTATATTATTTACCCATAACTGTTAGTATAGTGTAATAAATAGTTACCAATATAACCATTGTATAAAATTTGCAACCCGTTCAATCGTAACTCTCTTGGTTACAAGTGGTGGTATACAAAATACCCTTATATCAAAGAGGCAATATGGAGGCCACTATTAAGTACCAGTATCTAACACAGGTATTTGCGTACCATGTGAAGAAATTCAAAAGATGGGAAAATATTTTAACCTTAACGAAATTTCTCATACTGTTATCATTAATTTCAGATTTGATTTACGTAGTTATCCTGACGTTTGTTTAAAAATAAGAAGGCTGAACAATTTTACTAAAACTGAACAGTTTCCTGTTCACGTGGATGATAAATGGTAAGTTATTTACCCTTTCATTTTATCCATCAATTCGATGCCCTCAAAATATTCCCGATGGCCACTCGATAAGACAAAGGTTCATCTATTTTACATGAGCACGTGTATACTAAGGAAATATTGACGAAGAGATTTTGGTGGCGGTTTTTTCCTGAATACAACGCTATGCTCGATTTTTATTGTGTTCATCGTTGGCGTAGGGACGTGACGACCCCATCACCCCGCTGGTGGAGGAGACTTCTTACGCTGGCGTAGTCAGTCAATTCTTTTTTATGTTATGGAAGTGGCACACTAGCATGCATGTTCACATTGATGTTAAGTGATGACTGCAGCCTATAGACACCCACACAATGACCAGAGGTCAAAATGATGCGTTGCCACTCCTGAGGCCTAAGGTGTTATGCCTTTGTGCCGGAAATTACAGAGCCGTACATTACCACCTAACCGGAACACGCTAGTGCTGAACACTACCATTTAGCGGCAAGTATATTATATAATTCGGTGGTGCCTACGCCCGCGAACTCCGTCACTGGAGCTCTACCATTACTAAAAAATGCGAAAGTATGAAGTCTCTTGTTATGGTACGGAACTCTAAAAAGCGCTTTCATTTTCTTGGTTATTCCGTTATCCATTTGTTCCGATAATCACCTGCTTATTAGGCTGAGAGCGCCTTCTGCGCTCGCTTCGGTTCAGGCGTTTTCAAATTATCGGTGAACAAACATAAAAAAAAGATCCGGACGATTTGAAAACCCCCCCCTTTTTTTTTGAAGTCGGTTAAAAAAAACCTGCTTATTCAGGTTTTGAACAAAAAGTAGGAGGTTATCCGTTATAACGTTGGAGGTTATCCGACTTTGAAATTTCGTTCCAGTAAATAGCCGCCAAGTTAAATCAATTGAAAGATTTAACGACTCAATGATTGCCTACTACAATCTCTTGACCCGTCCCTAATTCCCGATCAGTTCTAAGTTGTTAACTGTTTTTTTACCCAATATTGTAAGTTTTAACTGGAAAAGTACCTATTATTTTGTTTTTGGCAATGTATCATATTATCATAATCATATTATAACAAGCGGCCCGTACCGGCTTCCCACGATGTGCAAAGTTTGATCAAAATCAGTTAAGTAGTTTAGCAGTACACTTCGGACACACTAAGACGACCACTGCAACTGTCTCAGTAGCCTAGTGGTAGGAGGCCACTACTACTACGCTGGGGTCCTGGGTTCGATTCCCGGGTAGGAGGCTATCAGAGAAAATGGTGTACAGTCCTTTATCTCTGGTTCCATTGGGATTTTTTCAATTTTCTGGCAATTTCCCAGTACCTTTCCCAGTAACACATGGGGCAAAATGTAACCGGTGAATCATTGGGGTTTGCATGTGTGAATGCATGCTTGAATGCATGCATTTACCTCTGCCTACTCCGTTGGGATTACAGGCGTGAAGTTACGTTAAGACGACCATTGTGATCGATTCGTAGCTTAGTCACACCGCGGACACTACGCCAAAATTCCATACAAACGCTTAATTTGGTTTCTATCCATCAGTGACGTGTATTTACACGCGCGCCTGTGTGCGTAGCACGTAAAAAATACCAACCGTCGCCCATAAGAGAGGAAGGGGTTGTGTATGTGTGCAAATCGGGCGGGACGTCGAAGTGTCCATTCTATACGTAGTATTATTACATATTCTCTGGCTTAGTTCAATAGAATGATCAAGTAAATATATTTCTAATCATTCGGGCATTTCGTGGATCTGCTTTAATTTTAGGCCCGGTCTCTTTAATCTGATTGAAAGCAAACACTGTACCTGGCTCACCTATAATTATACGACAAGATTATGCCCAAGGGGTTACTTAATTCAACTTGAATTTGATAGTAGTCAGGTTTGTTTTAGGTTATATTTAACAAAAACAGCTATGAAATAGCGTTTGCATAGCTATTAATTAGTGATCAATAGATGTCGTTCACCAACCCTAAAATTGGTTAAAATTCAAAAAGGGAAAGCAAAATTTGACGCATCGGTGTGGGACTTCGGTAGCTTAGTGGTAAAGCGGCTGCTCTGGTTATCCTTTTTTTCTTTAATTTCTAAAGTTAACGTTTATTTGGGATACGCCTTGCAGTACCGGGCATTTAGAATAGGACTGAGGTTTCCTCTGCCTGTCGGAATAGGCGACTAAAAGGAGAAATGAAACGCGCTGGACGGCTAGAGCCCACACTCTGGCGGGGCGTGGGCTCCAGCCGTCTAGCGCTCGCGGTTCCGTGAGAATGGCAACCATGGGAGCGGCAGGTCCTTGTGGTATGCGCTGAATGGGGCTGTCAGAGTCCCCGTGAATGAAGGCAAAGTGTGTGGGGGAACCGGAGCAGTGTTGTTAGTGTACCCGGATCCTCCCTTTTATACCCTGGAGTCGGCACCGAGGTGATTTTAAAAGGTTCAAGTCCCTCATACCCCGGCTCTCCCCCGTAGAGAGCCGACTGAAAGCTAAGCCTGGGTTGCACCACAACTTTTGTTAAAGTTAAAGTTATAACATAACAGATCTTAAACTTTAACAGATTTCTTTGTTAGAGAAGGATGTGCAATGTAACAATTACTTTTACTTTAACAAATGATTTGGTGCAACCCAGGCTTAGACATTTCCACCTCGTTTCCTCCCTTCAAAATGGTCGAGGTGAGCAATGGCTGCCCGATGCGTCATACACGTGAACGGGTGCTGATTGTGGGGACTGGTCTGTTGTGATTTGCGGGTGTTATTTTCTATCACGATATTAAGCTGTTGATGGGTATTTGCGTATGTGTTTATATGCAAATATTTATATGCCATGGACGTTCACATAATCTTTATTTTTATTTAATAATATCAACTTGTATTAAATCTAAGGTTTTGACAAAAGAGCAACACCCTGAGTTTCTTGGGTAGCGGAGTTCTTCTCAGTAGTGCCTGCACTTGGAACTCTGCTAAGTGAATGACTATGATTATGACAAACAGATTTTTCATTCTTTTCTAATATATAAAATTTTCGTGTCACAGTGTTCTTAACAATACTCCTCCGAAACGGGTGGGCCGATTATTATGATTTTGTGTGTTTATTTGGTAGGTATGAGAATCGGTTGTGGTTAATTTTTTATATCCCTTAATGGAAAGGACACAACATTTTTTTTCCCGATTTCTTGGATTTTTTTTTTCGGGTTGATTGATTTGACGATGAGTCGTATAATTTCATACGTGAAATAAAAGACGACATAAATGTCAGATGATACAAAACAGGTATTACTCTCGTAATGGAATTAATCCATTTGGAATCATGGCTTGTTTAATGACTTCTAATAAAGTGTTCTTGGTGAATGTAATAAAAATACTACTCATGTTTAAATAAGTTTATTGAATTATACCAGAATATAATATTTTAGTACCCTCTGGAGTACCATACTTTACAGAGAACAAACTCATGTTTCCATGATGACTCCGTACATTTTATGGTTATGATGGAAGTTTCACAATTCATAAAGCTAAAAAACGACCGAAGTCTATTAGCATCGTAGTATAAAATGACACTTTAATTACTTCCTTTCAAGGTTTAAAATTTGACAGTAAAATCGTTATCGTTTTAACTTTTTAACAGACCTATTCAATGACCCGAACCACTCTGATTTCGTTTAAGGGGTTAAGTAGCCTGAATGACCTTGGCAAAACGGAGCTCATCAAATATTTGTCAAAATTTGAGCGATCTAGCGGATACTCGCTGTACTTGGTCGAAACGATCAAAGATTAAGTAATTGCAGAGGAGACAAGCATTGTTGTGCTTATTAATGTTGCATCACAGTGATTTTACTACTAGAACAATTTGAATACAAGTTTCGCTATTGGTACGGGTAGCGAGCGAAACTTGCTTGATATTTGCTCGTTAGTTATGACTGCATTGCGAGCGGTCTATTCTTGGATAATTTAAAAACTTAACATTTTATATACATAAAATGGTGGGCTGATGTGCTATGTATGACTGTATGGTAATAAAACTTTAATGAACGAGCTCGAAGGCGTGAACACCTCCATATCACTTACTTTATCTACCAGTAAATGATATGATGTTCACCGTTATCATATTCTGGTAAGATGGTAGTATACACTAGTATACAGTGGTAGAGTTTCAGTTGCCAAGTTCCAGGGCGAGCGAGCACCACTGCATTTCCCAATTTACATTTCACTAAATGTAAATTGGGAAATGCAGTGTACTGTAAGCGATATCAATTTTACGGTTTCTAGAATTTTCCTAATTCAAGATGGCGGGCAGAATATTTATTTTTTCTATGGGTTTTAATTTTACAGTTTCTTGGAGTTCTGATTACGAAAATGGCACTTTTTGCAGATCCAAAATTGAACTGACTGCTGACTATTTTTATTTCTCAAAAATATGATATGGCTGTCCATTTCTAGGTTTCTTGGGGTGCTGATTACGAAAATGGCATAATTTTTCAGATCCAGGATGGCGGACATAATAATCTTTCCAAATTTTGATTTGGGTGTTAATTTCGAGGTTTCTTGGGGTGCTGATTACAAAAATGGCATCATTTTGCAGATCTAAGATGGCGGACATAATTATTTTTCCAAATTGTGATATGGGTGCCAATTTCGAGGTTTTTAAATTTCGGCTGTTGATTTTGTGCATATTATTCCGGAGTAAAACTTCAAGCGAAATGCTAGAGTATAGTTAAAAGGTTTTAAAAAGAATTAACATTTTTGGCGGTTATTTTAAGGTATTTTTAAAATTAGTACTACTTGAATTTTGTTTGTATTGTTTGAAGAAACTAGCTAGTAACCTACAAAAGCGTTTTCCCATATTTATAACCCTAGATGACTATGAAATTATATTTTGCATTCATAACCAACAACACAAAGTCTCATGGCTGACGCCTTACCATTATTTCAGCCAAAAGACATCCACTGCTGGACAAAGGCCTCCCCCAAAGATTGTTACAACGACCGGTCCTGGGCCGCCCTCATCTAACGATTGCTCGCGACCTTCATCAGGTCGTCGGTCCATCTCGTGGGGAGCCTGCCTACGCTTCGTCTTCTGGTACGTTTAGAACCGTTTAGAACTCTTCTGCCCCAACGGCCGTCAGTTCTGCGAGCTATGTGCCCTGCCCACTGCCACTTGAGTTTCGCTATTCGGTGGGCTATGTCGGTTACTTTGGTTCTCATGCCGATCTCCTCATTTCTGATTCGATCTCGCAGAGATACTCCGAGCATAGCCTTCTCCATTGCTCTCTGAGTGACTTTGAGCTTTCTAATGAGGCCCATAGTCTACATCAACCCAATTGAAGCACAACAAAACATTATTTACATTCAGAAAATACATAGATCCTTACTTAACGCTAATTTGATAAAGTAAAACAAAAATAAACAAATGATTGACTAAAAGATACAAACTCATTTACTCTACGTCTTAGCACTCACACATTTCAGCAATCGGCTTAAACCTGTCAAATACATTACTTCAATCGAATGAAAATGTAATCATGTTACTCGCAATGGTTCAGCTCTACGACACAAAATGACGCAAAATAGGTATAATTATTTACACGGTGCGAAGCTAGCTGATCAAAATCAGCTGGGTGTAAATGTTATAAAGAAAAGATACCGGCTTAAATTAGGCAGCCTTTTCAATAAAAAGACGGATAACACAAATGATCTTACCCATCAGAATGTCAATTTTAACAGTACTCAAATGATAATAACAACCCTGGCTTTAAACGTTACAAATTTACGAAATTAGAAACGTTTAATCATGTTGTGCTGAGAACATTCGCAATGTTATTCCAGGCAATCCAAAACTGAATCGGAGGATACAGTTTGCTAATCCATTTACTATCAACATCTAAAATTCCTGGTGACTCAGTGATAATAGTTAAATTAACGTAAACAGATTGTCCTTTTTTTGCAATTTTGTATTAAAAAAGAATCATATACTTTTAAGGAAATCGCAAGAATTAAAAATACATGTCCAACATATTTGTCATAACTACAAAATATGAAAATTACCGTACTGTATACGCCCATAGCAAAATATCCAAGACAAAACATAAGTTTTTGGTCAATACAATTGACACCGGTGAAAAATGCCAAATGTAATATTTGCAAAAAATAACACCGCTTTTATACGAGTACAAACAAAATATTACGCTCATTTTTAACGGTAATAATGAATGTGTCAAGTTCTCATAATTCAATTCATTTTAATTTCTTACACAGAAATTAATTATGAAGTTCATTAATTCTAATAATTTAAACATGACGCACGTGCCTGGGTGTGGCTGGCATTCACCTAGCTGTAAGAGTTTCGATGTTCCATTTTCAATCAGCTCGAATGACAATTGAGTTTAACTAATATTTGCATAATCATCGTTGTGTGGTACAATGTCGGTTGACATAACGTTGAAATTGTGCCTGAAACGTTATTATTATAACTAACTAGCTGTCCCGGCAAACTTCGTATTGCCTCAGAATGAAATAATGTGTCTAAGGTTTGATATATACGGAATATTTGTATGGGAAAACAAAACTGGTTTTTACTGTTTCCCTTCATTTTTTTCCTATTTTCTTACTTTTTAAAACTTCCCTGGACTTCCAAAAATCATTCAAAATCAAAATTAGCCAAGTCGGTAGAGCCGTTCTCGAGTTTTAGCGAGACTAACTTACAGCAATTGATTTTTATATTTATAATAAGATAAGCTAAAATTTAGTGGCAGTTATTATTAGTCAAAGAATAACGAATGACTATAGGTAAATACAAACATAATATGACATCAAAATAATCTAAATTCACTTATTCGACAGCAAAAAATTGTAATCAAACCATTTTTTTTCGTATCTAGTTTGAATCAAAGATGTTAACTGAATTTGAGGTAAACATAATACTTAATCATTTTAAACATTTAAAGCTACTTTCCATAAAAAAATGGATCGTCTACGCCTTCCTTCCTTGATGAGCTTTGACTGAATCTTAGAATTAATACGATTTTTTTTTAATGTAATAAAAGTGGCAAACAAGCATGCAGTTCACATTGATGGTAAGTGATGACTGCAGCCTATAGACACCCACACAATGACCAGAGGTCAAAATGCAGATGCGTTGCCACTCCTGAGGCCTAAGGTGTTATGCCTCTGTGCCGGAAATTTCAGGGCCGTACAAATTTAGCTGTATGATGACGAATAACGTGTTCTTAAGTTTTCGAGAGCTACACTTACACTAACTACTGGTAGTGAGCCTATTGATATCTCCGGGCACATTACGAAACTGCTAAGTACCTGGGAACCCCCAGAAAAACCCTCATAGATAAAGGATTTCACATCATTATCTCTGATAGCCCCCGACCCGGGAATGGAACCCAGTACCCCAGTGTAGTAGTAGTGGCAAGCTACCACTAGGCTACTGAGGCAGTCGTTAAAATCTTTACCTGAAGTAATGTTATTGTGTATTAAGTAATTTACACATGTGTCAATTCACTTAAATCCACTTTTGGCTAAAAACGGAGCTTTCCTATAGCAAATGACCATTTATTAAAATTATTCGTATCCCCGTTGTTGTGGCATCGTAACCTCACCTGAGAAAACTAGGTCAAGGGATTTGTGTACCGCATAGTCCTGCGTCTTGGCTCGTTACACTTTATGTCACTTAATATTACGACTAGCCTTTCCTTGTTCTACATTCGTATGTGTGCATTTATACGAAGATAGATGGTATATCGTCTATTCTTAATCGGAATTAAAAACCTTCAAAAACATATTCATCCAAAATGTTGGCTTCCACTGCTAAATTCTCGTAGCATAGTAATAAAACAAAGATATCTTAACAATCAACTACATTCAGTTGGAAATAATAAATAAAAAGATAGGTATCCGTTTTTGTGCTTACACCTAGATAAATATTTTTCGAAGTAGATTTAAAGAACAAAGAAAATTACCTTCACCTTCGTCCTTTGACTCACGTTAGCAACCGATTATTAATGTTTACGATTATTATGTAAACTTTTCACTGTTTCTGAGACTAAAATAACTCGTTGGAATAACGTTAACGTAACGTTTTTGTTACTTCATTTCACAAAAGAAATCTAAATATACATTTTGCAGGTAATGTAGTTTGAGCTTAACGAAGTACTAAGACACTTTTGTAAATTTGTTTAAATGTGAAATTGAAACATTTTTTTTTCCAACTTGAATTAAAAGTTGCTGTGAGGATTGCGTGAGTGTATAGAAAGGTTTTCAAAAAGGACATTTATTGTTAATAGGAAACTACATAAATTTAGGTTCTTTCCCAAATGCAATAAAAAAGACCGAGATAATCCATATTTTTTGTGGAGGGAGATTTCTACAATCAAAGATCTTAGGCACCACCGCATTTACTTATCTATCTGTCATCATACTGAAGTGTTCAGCACTATCGTGTCTCAGTTATTACCAGATATAATATGCACCGAAAGATCTATCACAGAGACGCAAAACAACTAAAGCCTAAGAGGTGTAAGAGGTGGTAACTCATCTGTATATTGATCTCCGATTTTTGTGTAGATCTCTATAAGCTGCAGTATTCACTTACCATTAATGTGAAGTGCATGATTGTTTTCCATAATCATTGAAAAAAAAAAACAATACTCTATAAAATTTATTATAAACTAAAAAGCAACCGAGTTTAATATTTATATTCCGTTACATATCCGCGTTCAGTGATCACAGTTCAGTTTCATGTTCATGTACGAATTTCATTTATAGATATATTTTACAGGTTCGATACGCAAGGGATTTCCATGACGTGCGTTACCATTTTGAATATTTTGTGGAACTTTAAGGGATTTCCTGTTTATCTATACTCATATTATAACGAGGAAACATTTGGTGTATTTGTATGTAGGTATGTTTATATAATGTCCTCCAGACCGAATATCGGTCACGGCGGCCAATCTCAACGGAGACTCTATATCTCTAGATATTATAGTGCACAAGTGTATGCGCAAACACAGGTGCAATCTCTATTCCCTCACTCTCATAGCCCCATGGGACGACAATCCGACACGACCGGAGAGAGATCGGGTGCAGGACCGACGGCTTAACGTGTTCTCTGAGACACGACCAGACTCCGGGCTACTACTGGGAATTTCCTCACAGAAAAAACCCAATAACAGATTTTTCTGACCTGGGGAACTCAGGCTTCACCATCGCGGTTGCGACCACTGAGCCAACGAGGCAGTCTAGGTATGTTTATAAACTTTTGTTTTAACGAAGGCATCGGGACGTAACGCCCCTCACCAACATTGTTGTGGGGGTCTTCATGGGAGGCATTGTCCAGCAGTGAACGTTTATTAGCTGGAGTGATGATTGGAACATTAGAAAGCTGCACCTTCAGTGAGTGACATTGGCTATATTACATTCATTGCACCAGTGCCGGATAAAGCCGGCGCGGGGCCTGTAGCAAATGTGACCATGAAGCCCTAGAGTTACATTGCCTTCTGAAATTTAGGATATAAATCAAACAGAACATTCACGAAACGGAATCGAAAACAGTATTAGGGGATTCCCCCTGAAAGTACCTATTGTGGTATTGCCAATTCGCAATATAATAATAGGTATACCTATATAATTACAGTGTGGCCAACGCTCACTTTGAGAATAGCTGAGGTATATAACGTATTTGTATTTTTTTAGGCACATCAAGGCCAATCAAGGCGCGGTGCCCGTAGCATTTGCTGCCTGCTGCTATATGACTAATCCGGCAGTACATTGCACCCGTTCTTAGCTGGGGCGAGCAACTAGTATCAAATAAATTAAGTTACTCTTTCAGGTTGATAGCTTTTGTACATTAGTTATCTTTATGGCCACCAAATAACATACAATATTCACTAAAAAGTATCTACGAACGTCATAAAACCGATCCTCTGCTAGTTATTTTTAATTAAATTGTAACCCTAATATTTAGTCTGTGAATAGGATAAGCGACGCTAACTTCTGAAACATAGCTCAATTTCACAGTGTGATGTTCGAATCTGTGTGCCTAAAACTAAACAACATTGTTAATACATGTAACATTTAATTGGCCTCTGTAAAGAGAAAACTAAAGGTAACTTACATTGTTCTACAACGTCGTGCGTCCTTAACGTTAATAATTGCAGTGTGAATTCATAATGGTTACTCATTAAACACACGTTAATTACCTAAACAATGTAAACATAGGTGTGTTGTAGTTATACCGTATATTTGTTAGTGTTTCTGATGTGACATTGTAGCGAGATATTTATGATATTGCGTAGGTATGTAGATAATTATAATTATAGTTTATGGTGTTTTTGCAGAGGAAGGGCTTCATGAATCGACGTTCATATATGAAGAGAATGGCAGGGGAGGTGTGTCCGGACCGGGATATCTGATACGCTCCACACTCTTTGCCTACCCCGTTACGGACTTGGCGTGAAGATACGTCGTTGTCTTATTAGAGCAAAGTTTACGTTGCACGTGACCAGATTGTTGGCTTGTTTTTATCTTATTGAAGTTTCAAGAAACTCATTGTTGTTACTAAATTTTATAATGGTACTACTATAGAGATGAGATATTTTTTTCACTTAGTTTTGACTGTATGCTAGAATAAATAATAATTGTACTTTACCGCCCGACGGCAAAATATATCTGAGATATTGATCATATTTTTAGCTATATTTAACGTAAAGATAATATACTTGTAGGTAGTTAGTACCACAGAATAGATAAATAAGGCTTATTTATTTATCTTTTCCGTGGTTAGTACTTATAAAGATTTCTATTCCGTATTTTTGTTTCTACTGCCATTAAACTAGACTATACTTCCATTATTCATATTTACTCTAATGTACCGGCTCATATCACAAGCCTAAAAGGTCTATTTCACCGTGTATTTATCTTTATTATATCCCAGTATATTACACATTGTTCAGTCAGGGTAACCGTCCAAAATTACTTTTTGTGAAATTACCTTCCTTTAGGCAATTACGAAAAATGTGCGCCTTTTATTAGACAATTATTGCTTGTCGGTGTTATTGCGTATGTACCTCATAGAAATAAAAAGAATCTAAAACAAATTATTAGTCGGTTCCATAGTTAAATATAGTTTTTACAGCTTGTAAAAACTTTCTAGAATAACTTTATACAAATAAAAAAAAAGTGATAATGAATGAATAATAATGGTGTCCATTATTTTTCACTTATGTAAAAATGTGATTATATGTGTTTTTTTGAGATCGGTCATAATACGCAAAAAGGTTTTTAATATTTTAAATATTAACGGTCGTATTCATAAAACTATAATAACACCTCTAAGAGCTCGCTATAGTATGCTTTAGGAAAAATGAGATTCATAATAGCATTTTAGCGCGAAAGCAGGAAATGGGGTTAAGGATTTTTGTTTCTTCCCACGTGGGCTCAGTAGCCTAAAATAATAATTTTCATAAGCTAATTTATGTATGCGAACCATACATACTTTTTAGGGTTCCGTACCTAAAACGTACAAAACGGGACCCTATTACTAAGTCTCTGCTGTCTGTCTGTCTGTCTATCACTACGCTGTATCTCATGAACCGTGACAGCTAAAGAGCTGAAATTTTCACAAATTATGTCTTTTTTGTTGCCGTTATACAAATAAAAAATTGAAAATATTAAGGAACCCCACTTAATATATATATAAATTAAGAAAATGCAACTAAATCCCGTTATTTCCCATGATTTCGCCACGATGCCATCACATAGAGATCAAATATTATAAATGATGCTAATTGAAACAGCCTCCAAAACTCCTCTTAGCCTGGGTTGCACTACCATACTTGTTAAGGTTAAAGTTACATTTCATTCACTAAATATTTTACATCCTTCTCTAACTTTAAGAAATGTGTTAAAATTAGAGAAGAATGGAAAATGTTACAATAACTTTAGCTTTAGCAATCATCTTGGTGCAACCCAGCCGTAAAGTGGACCGTCCATGAAACAGAAAAAAAGTTAAGAATAAAGAATTCTCAATACACATCGTTATGAAATGTAATTTCTACAATTTGGAATTCTAGAAGAAAATAATAATAACCAAGAAGTACTCACGTATCACCGCGACCTGCGGAGGGCATAGATACGTAATAGGAAGAAAATAGGGCATATTTGATATTCGATTGACATACATATATTGATACTCGTAATACAGGTTGCATTATGAGTATATATTTATATTCAATTTCAATAAACATATACATGTACCTATATTCCAAGAAAATTGAACATTTCGCGCAATATTTATTGCATGGTCTCTATAAATAGTATTTCTCTGAAATGTGTTACTGTGTAAGATTGATAACAGTATAGAAACACTCTTCGAAATTGGTCATCAAAGAAAAGTGGTTCAGGTGTCATTATCAGTTCAGATTCGAGCAATCTCATAAATATAATTGTCTACTTTTTGCCTAATTGGGCTTTAAATTCTGGAAATAGTTGTGTTATTGTAACCGAAACTTTGTGAAAATCTTGTAACTATTCGAGAAGTTTGGGTTGGGTCAATAAATGTTGGCCTGTTTTCTGACTGTCTGTTATCTCATCTCATCTCACGAATTCGTGAACACTAAAAATATAAATCATGACATCAAATAGATGAGATAATTCATGCTTCAATTCTTTTTATATTAAAAAAAATCTAACTCTTTCAATATAATTGAAATATGTAAGTCGAAAACGTTGTTGTTTAAAGTGGAAAAAGTGTTTAATATTTTAAGAACTCTATGTCGAGTTTAGTTATTATATTTTGATTATAAATTCATCAGCCTACGCCAAATGCCTCAGATCTCGGCAATTTTCAAAGATCCTTCTACAAATTTAACTAATAATTTGATTAAAAGTGTTGTTTTGAAAACCCAATCAGATGTTGAAGGATTAATTATAAAGAGTAGAAATATTTATCAAAGAGGATGAGTATCGTCCAATCCCACGTAATCTCAACCTTTCGCAAGGCATTCGTAACCTTTTATACGAGATTAATTTCATTTGTTTAAATATACCAGCTCCCTTTAACTGATGAAATAGCTAAAAAGGTAAAAAAAGTAAAGCAAGTAGTTAATAATACTAATGTGTGTATTTTATCTGTATTACAAATCTGGATTGTGTTTGCGAAATTTTCCCCATGTGGATTTATACATACAATATGTGCCCCTATTCCTTAATCCCTTTTAGACGATCCATTTTTATTAGGGTTCCGTAGTTAACAAAGAACCCTTCTAGTTTCTCCATGTCCGTCTGTCTGTCTGTCTGTCTGCCCATCCGCGGTTTAGCGGAAAAACTATTGGTACTAGAGACTTGAAATTTGACACAAGTATACATCTTTACTACGCCGACAAAGTGGTAGAATAAAAACATGACATTATTTTTTTATTTAGGGTACCTTTGTTACCCCATAATCATAATCATTTATTTACGAGAATATTACATAGTTTTGTACAGATTGTGAGAGTACAGCTTAATCAGATTATAACATTCTACCATGACAATGGTGTGTAAAAACAAAGTAGAAATAAAGACATTTTTTCTATTGAATTTCAAATAGTAGATATTATCACAGTCTAAGAACGTATGTATATAAATTATAGTTCAGTTGTTACATTAAGGAAACAACAGAGAAAGTCATAAAATTTACAGTATTATTACTATTATTTTAAACATAACAATTAAATTTATTGGTTTTAATATAAAATTGTATTTACCTGTAAAATGTCATGATTTTGCATTTAAGTTTGGATTTCAATTATGTATTAAAGTAATTATGTCAAGTTGTGTGATTAAATATGTCAAAAAAAAGAAAGAGTCAGAAATTCAGATTATTATGTCTCAAATTAATATTCGATTTACTAGGAAACAACTAGGTAATTACAGTTTTATTTTATTTGTCATATATTCATTAATGTCTCTGATACTCGATCATACTGTCCCTATTCTTACACACATTATTAATTTTTAATTGGAATCTGGGACATTCCCACTAATATGGCGGAAAGCTCACATTATACCACTTCCAAAAGTTAATAATCCCTGCTGTGAAAACCATTTCAGACCAATATCAATTTTGCCATTCCTATCCAAATTACTGGAAGCGATCGAACACAAGCAACTTTCTCACCACATTTTTGCAAATAACCTTTTATCGAAATACCAATCTGGTTTTCGTCCGTCTCACAGTACTACTACTGCCTTGATAAAAATAACTGAGGATATAAGAGCTGCAATGGAAAATTCTCAGTTAACTGTGTTAGTGTTAATTGACTTCTCCAATGCATTTAACTTTGTGGATCATGATATTTTAATCTCGCTTCTCAAGCAAATTGGCGCCTCATCGTTGGTACTGGATTGGTTTACAGCATACCTTCGCGGTCGCAAGCAAGCGGTTTATGTTAATCGTGACTTGCCGATTGGTGTGACTTAGCTTCTGGCGTTCCGCAAGGCGGCATTCTTTCTCCTCTTTTATTTTCAATATTTATTAATTCCCTAACTGAACTCCTCAGCTGCTCTTTCCATCTGTATGTTGACGATTTGCAGCTTTATGTTCACGGTGAACCTGACAAATTGGATGACGCTATTGCTAGCATAAATCGGAACTTACAAAAAATTCAAAAGTGGTCAGATAAATTTGGTATTACTGTCTTGTATGTCTCCAAATGTCAGCCTATCATCTTGGGCAGCTCTTTTTTTACTAAAAATATCGATTCAAGCCAACTTACGCCTATTGTATACAATGACTTATTCCATTTTCAAAAGAAGTTAAGAATCTAGGGTTGTATATGGATAGTACACTGAGCTGGAAAAAGCAAGTCACAACTGTATGTAAAAATGTTACTGTTTCGCTACGGTCTCTATACAGATTCAAAAAATTTTTACCATCAAATACTAAGACTCTCTTAATTCAATCACTTGTGCTCCCCATAATTGACTACGCTGATGTATGCTATCCAGATTTAACTGAAGAACTCCTTAATAAATTGGATCGAATTTTGAATAATTGTACACGCTTCATTTCCAATTTACGTAAATTCGATCACATCTCTGCCTATCGCTCTAAACTGAAATGGCTCCCTATACGGCAGCGAAGATTTCTCAGAATTCTCTATATGTTATTTTTGCATTATATGATCCAAATTTTCCTGACTACCTTAAAAACAAATTTATGATCCTGGGCGACACTCACCGTCTTCATCTCCGCTCTTCGGAAAATCTTACACTCAGCATTCCATCTCTACGAACAGGTTTTATGTCAAACTCACTTACTATTTCGGCAATAAAACTCTGGAATGCACTACCCGCGGACATCAGGAAAGTTCAAGATAAATTAAACTTGAAAAGAAAGTTGCGAGAACATTACCTGAGGATGCTTTGCGTTATTGGTTTGTTCATTAAAAGTATCTTCATTTACTCAACTGCCTCAGTAGCGTAGTGGTAGCAGGCCACTACAATTACGCTGGAGGTCCTGGGTTCGATTCCCGGGTCGGGGACTATCAGAGATAACGGTTTAAAATCCTTTATCTTTGCTTCTATTGGGATTTTTCCATTTTCTGGAAGTTTCCCAGTACCCCGGAGTTTGGTAATGTGCCCGGAGATGGCAACAGGTTCGCCACCTGTTACATGGGCCAAAAACGTAACCGGCGAGTCGTGGGTGTTTGCATGTATGATTGAATGCATGCATTTACCTCTGCCTACCCCTTCGGGGATTACAGGCGTGAAGTTACGTTACGTTTATCTTCATTTAGCACACTTCATTAAATATATTTTATTTATTCATATTTTATATATACATATATATATATATATACATGTAAGTATGTTAAGTATGATGTATATTATAAATATATAATATATTTATATATATTCATATTATAAGTACTTGTATATAAATACCAATGTAAGTAGCTTTAAGTACTTATAAGTACATCATTTTATATTAATATAGTTGCCTTTTAATATTTAAACTATATTATTATAAAATTTATTGTTAACTTATCGTTTAGTTTCTTTGTTTTCATTAGTTTAATTTTAATATGCTCAGCACCTTTTTGCGTTTTCTTCACAACCAAAAGGTTGACTGGCAGAGAATGCTATATAGCATTAAGTCCGCCTCATGTAACATTTTTTTTTGTGTGCATGAAAGTGTAAATAAATAAAATAAATAATGTCATAAAAACAGTGCTGTTGCAACCATTGTGTCAGCCTTTTTTTGAACACTGGTAATCGCAATTGTTTAAAACTGTCCGGTAACTTATTATATACTCGAATGCGTTTCTTTTAAACAATTCAATTCTGCATCTCGGAACGTGTAGTTTGAAACGATTTCTAACGCTACAATTTCTGCTAGAAGCATCCTATCTTAATATATATAAATCTCGTGTCACAATGTTTGTCCTCAATGGACTCCTAAACCACTTAACCGATTATAATAAAATTCGCACAATATGTGCAGTTCGATCCAACTTGAGAGATAGGATAACTTACATTACGCTATGACTAATAGGAGCAGAGCAGCGCGGGCGAAGCCGGGGCGGGCCGCTAGTTGTAGTATAAAATTGTGTGGATGCTGCATTACAAAGACACAAAGTTCTCGGATGTACATACAGGCTAAAGGTAGTATACGAAGTTTCTCGAATGAAGGAAGGCCTTCAACTATCAACGCACCATGCTCCGCAGATAGCTCTAATGCATTTTTTCTGCACACAGAAAGCCTTGCCAATTGCAACCGAATTTCCCCATAATAGTAGTCCATAAGTAAGCACAGAGGATACGTATCCATGATATGCACTAAGAGCCGCTTCTGTTGACACAGTTTGACGCAGTCTTTTTAAAGCAAAGACGAACCTATCTAATTTGTCGCAAATATAGTCAATGTGTGTTTTCCAGTCGCAGTTTTTATCTATCATTAATCCTAAGAATTTTATTCTGTCTACTTAATTAATTTTAATATTGTCATAAATTATATTGAGGTCAATGTCTTTTTTATAATATGTCTCAAATTGTATTAAATTTGTTTTATCAATGTTAATTTTTAAATAATTATTATTCATTGTAGAAATTAAACTTGCGGATTTTCTCGTGTATACAACACTCCCAAACTTCTTACACCCGACGTTTCGGTCGCTTTCCAGCTACCGTGGTCACGCCCGTGTGTCTGCCCGTGACCACGGTAGCTGGAAAGCGACCGAAACGTCGGGTGTAAGAAGTTTGGGAGTGTTGTATACACGAGAAAATCCGCAAGTTTAATTTCTACAATGTATGAAGCTCGCGAAAACCTACGAAAACGTTTTTATTATTCAACCAGGCAATTATATTACCAAGTGCATCATTGATGTTACTATGGTATATAACTTTTAAAACACTCGCGTTTAACACTCATTTCACTCATTTTACGAACCGGGTCGTGACGCGATATAGATATTGGGTAAAAAGTGTTTTTACTTTGGTATGTCTTTACGTCATCACGTTTGACTATGAGAGTAGTGTCATCAGCGAACAGTAGCGTTTTATGGTGCGTAACATTGGGAAGGTCGTTTATGTACATTAGAAATAGAAGCGGACCAAGGACGCTGCCTTGGGGTACACCATAGTTATTCGGTTTAAAGTCAGATTGGCTGCAAATTTTATCTCCTTTTACCATTTTAGTCACTTCTACACACTGGGTGCGATCAGATAAATAACTTTGAACCCATTTATTAGCTAAACCTCTAATGCCATATTTATCTAATTTATACAATAGTAGTTTATGATCCACAAAATCAAACGCTTTGCTCATGTCTAAAAAGACTGCAGCAATCGCTGATTTTTCATTAATTGCTTCAGTTATAATTTTGATTAAATCAAAACAAGCTAAAGAAGTGGAACAAGTTTTCCGAAATCCGTATTGTTAATTTTTCAGTAGTTTTTGTTCTGTGACAAAGTTGTATAATCTTTTAGACATTACTTTTTCAAATATTTTTGAAATTATAGGGATTAATGTGACGGGACGATAATTATTAACCTCCGTCGCATCACCTTTTTTATAAAGTGGCTTTATTATCGACTTCTTCAGTAGATCTGGAAAGATACCTTCCTCAAGTGACCTATTGATAACGAAACTCAGAGGTTCACTTATGTCTTTAGCACACAATTTTAGTGATTTTGTGGTAATACCATCAATTCCTACAGAGTTCGTGTTTTTCAAATTATTAATTATACCAAAAACTTCCGCACAGTCAGTTGATTTTATGAATATTGAATTCGCGTTAGATACATTAATATATTTATTGATGTCATTTGAATTATAATTGAAGTTATTTGAATTAGTCAGATTAATATAAAAGTCATTAAATATATTACATATGTCAGATGGGTTCGAATAAAGTTGATCATTAAATAATATCTTATCAATTTCTGTAGGCACATTGCTTCCACCAATTTTCTTATTTATGGTTTCCCGCACTGCTTTACATTTACTTTTCTTGCTGTCAATGTATTTTTTATGTTGTAGTTGCTGAGCTTTATGCAAACATGTTTTAAGTATTTTATTGTATTTTTTGTAATTTTGCTTATTAGATAGTTTATTATGCCGAATTTGTTTATATTATAAGTAAAGGTGCCTTTTTTAATGCAGCATATTTTTAGACCATTTGTAAGCCAAGTTCTAGTACTTTGTTTACTGTCTTTTTTTACAGTTACTATTGGGTAACATTGATTAAAAAATAGTGAGAATATATTAAGGAATTCTTTATATGAATCGTTTGTATTTTTGTTATAAATTTCCGAAAAAGAGAGGGAGGATATAAAGTCATAAAATTTCTTTTGATTTTCTTTGCTAAAGTCTCTGACCTTCTCATACTAACTAATTATTTCATATTTATTATTAACTTTTAGAGTAAGAGTTTGCGCTGTTTCATCTGAGAGACCTAAATAGTGGACATCAGTCGAAATATTGTTAGATTTTATATTAGTTGCAAACTGGTCAAGACACGCTAGTTGTCTTGTAGGTGCTTCGATATGGACTTTCATACAATTTTTTTTTAGTAAATCTATTAAATCTTGGCATTGTTTATTTGGCTTTAAAGTGTCAATGTTCCAATCGCCGCATAATATAATTATTTTGGAACGGCTCACAATTTTCAACAAAAGTTGCTCTAATTTATTAAGAAAAATTTGTAATTTACTATTGGGTGTTTTATAAATACAAATGATTTGTATATTTTGCGAAATCAACTCTATACCATAACCCTCAAAACTGAAATTGCAAACTAAATCTTTCATTAAATGTATAGCTCTGCATTCAAGACTTTTACTTACCAGAATACATGACCCTCCTTGTTTCGAGTCACGACAAAACGAGGTTATTAATTGATATCCTGGTATTTTCAATAAGTGGTCTGTACCTTTTTTTGATAAAAGATTCCGTTAGACAAAGAATATCAATTATTTTCCCATCATGAAACGTGCGGCTATTTTTTGTAATTTTTCCTTTTTTATATAGTGTGTGTTTAAAAGCGTAAGGGGTCTGCAAATAACATTTTTTGAGTTAGTTTACGGTTTGTGACTTGTTAAGCTTTAAAGTGCCAATTTTCGTTAGAGTCAAGTGTCCCCACTTCTACCAACTAAACGGTTGTTGTTAGAAATTGAAACGTAACGGCAATAGTAGCTACATATAACGAAATCAAAAGGAAAACTATCACACTTAAGTTGGCTTTACAAGTTTACGAGTAATAGTCGACCAAATGTATTATACTCGAAAATTCGAGATGTCAATAGGCTCGCCACCTGTTTACATGGACCAAAAACATAACCAGCGAATCGTGGGTGTTTGCATGTATGATTGAATGCATGCATTTACCTCTGCATACCTCTTCGGGGATTATACGCGTGAAGTTACGTTAATTGCTACAAAACACAATTACAATTAAAATCATAATTAAATAAGATTATATTACATTTTAATTATAAATAATTATTATATTATTTATAAATTAAATTAATTGACAAATAACTTTAAATTAAAAAATCTCTTTTATGTTAGGATTAACTTATGGCATTCAATTGCCATCATTATAAACGGCGTACTTGCCTTACATGATAAAATACGTCATTAATTGACTTTACTGCCAAATTACTGTGTTCCGTCGACATCTATGAAAAAAAGTTAACTTTTGAATGTCTTCCCAAGCTCGAATATTTCTAAATGTGCGCTATTAAATTAAATTATTTTGAACGGAAACCCAATATTGGAAAGCCACTAAGGCCACAGTAAGATATCGCAACGTTTATTCTACAAATAAACCAAACTTAGTGAAACTACCGCCTAAAGTCGAAGCTACCTTCAATCAAAGTTATAACGAACACACTAATTAATTTCTACTTGTATTTGCAAACGACTTGACATGACGAAATTGGTGTAATATTTGAATACCATAATTGATTTGATACCTGAAATTGTAAACTGACGACGACCCGACATGGATACAACAAGATACGGGTGAACGAGTTTGACAGCGTTATTATTACGTATAATTAATTGCATTCGTCGTAGTAATTATAGATGATTTATAGTATGACACATGTATTTATTGCATGTACAATACAAATACAGGGTCTTTATACTCTTAATAAACAAGGAGGCTACCTAAGTCATTACAGTAGGGGAAGCTAAGAGGGATTTTTGAATTTACTCCAGCGCGTCAGATTAAGATATAGGAGATATCTTGCACTCTGTTCAGTACCTGCACCAAATCTAAGATTTCCATAAAGAGCCGAACCCTTAAGACTTCCGCCACGAGCCTGCCTCGCATAAAAATCGTGAGAATTTTGGATTGGAGCTTTGATTGAGTTCACTTTACATCACCTCTGAGTATCTGACATCCTTGAGTAATTTTTCACATTAATTTTTGAAGGAATAAAATGTTTTTTTAAAAGTGTGCGGCATCAACGTTATGGATCACAAGCGTGTCAGATATTCTGAGAGGGTGTAAAATGTACCCAAACAATGCTCCTATCCAAAATTCAGACGATTCGGAAGATGAGTAAAATCGTAGCGACCTTTGGAATTTTTTTAAGGGCGCAGCTGTATATACAATCTTTAGATTTAGTGGAGGTTACCAACGGGGTGCAAGGTATCTTCCATATCTTAATCTGACGCGCTCGAGTAAATACAAAAATAATTCTGCATTCTGAGCTCCCCTACTATTAATTGCCTATTTATTGTAATTATATGGTGTAATCCATTATAATATGCATATGCATATAATTTGCAATGATATGCATGAAATGTTGAAGGTAAATAAAGTAACATATCATCAAGAAATCTTGCACATCGAGCCTATGAAAGTGACAATCGGCTAGTTTCGACTTTGTAGAGCGTTATCTCTGCTGTACACTGCCTAAGTAAGTCCATAGTCCGGTTTTGATCAAAACTTGATCAAAATGGTCGACGAACGTCAGATGGGTAAGGTGTGAATGAGATAATGCTCTACAGACCCAAAATAAGCCGAAGTCTCCTTCATGAGGTCTATTTGCAATATTTTTTGTTGGGTACTGTATTTATTTTGAGAAAGAAATTTATTTTGAACTTTAATTGAATTGCTCAGTTTGTTTGTTTACAACTGCGCGTGTAAAGAATTTGAGTCCAGTAAAACTCTGAAATTGGATTGATGACCTTTGCAGTAGAGTCTGAAACTTAATTGTTACGTCGATACATTGTTTTACAGCTGTATTGAAAGCATAGCGACTACACCCGAAAATTTGTTATGTACACGATAGTTGATTTTATCAATAGTTCAACATTCTCTTGTATACAGCTTGTGAACATAGACAAAAAATAAGAATGGATTAAGGTGGTGTACCTACGAGTTACAAATAACAACATTATCAAAGTGAAACTTAAAATGTAGTCGTAACACGCCTGTACTCCTGGAAGAAGCCTAAGTAAATGCATGAATTCATGCAAACATATACGCAGCACATATACGTTTAATATATAGTAGAATTGAAAGATTTTTTACTGGTGGTAGAGCTCCAGTGACGGAGCTCGCGGGCGTAAGCACCACCGCATTACCTAATGTACTTTCCGCTAAATGGTAGTGTTCATCACTATCGTGTTCCGGACAGGTGGTAATGTACGGGCCTGTAATTTCCGGCACAGAGGCATAACACCTAATGTCTCAGGAGTGGCAGCGCATCTGCATTTTGACCTCTGGTCATTGTAGTTGTCTATAGGCTGCAGTCATCACTTAACATCAATGTGAACTGCATGCTTGTTTGCCACATTTATTACATAAAAAAAAAAGAAGGCAACCTATTTACGTCATCGAGTACGTTACCAAACTCCGAAGGTGGTACTATAAAACTTCCCATAAAATAAAATATCAAAATAGCACTTTACACTTACCCTTTACATTACCCTGTATTAAACCTGATACTTCATAGTAGGCCCAGGAAGACCAAGGCTGACCTACCATGACCAAATAGGTCGAGTTCTGTCTGATGGTGGGGTCAAAAGTCTTAGGAATCGGCGTGCATGTATGAAGAGAATGATGAAGGTAGACGAGGCACGAGAGGTTTGTCAGAACCGGGATGTCTGGCGATCTACACTCTCTGCCTACCCCGTTAGGGACCTGGCGTGAAGATACATACATACATACTTCATAGTAACAGTAGTGACTTACTACTACTAAAGTATTGAGGTAGTTTGTACAATTTATAGCTGCATATAATATAATATAGATACTCACTGAAGGAATTCGACCTGTATTGTGTAGGCACAGGTGGGCAGAGCACGTCACTGTTGAGACTGTTCACGCTGACGTCACGGAGTTCACCGAGTGACGACGACCGCATCGATGGAAGCGAAAAGTTCACGTCCTTCGTCCTAGAACACATTCCAAATTAATTCACAAATCAAGTTTAACACCATGCATACATTATGTAAGAGGTTTACCACAGAATGAGAGATAATAAGCTGAAAATATCTCGTAACCTTGAATATTGCATTTTTATAGACGTCAAAAGTTTCATAAAAGCCGCGTCGTAAGTTATCAAAGTCAAAGGTCACAAAATGTTTTTGCGAATATTTCAAATTCTGTGGTTCAATCCACAAACCAAACCAAATTAAACGATGACAAATATATAGGCTGTAAGATTTGCAACAAATCTTGTCTGATTGTTTGTGAGCGCCTAATTTGTAACAATACTAAAGTGTGTATTCAGACGATATATTTCAACCTACCCGATTTTATTGGATTTCTGGCAATAAATAACAATGCTGGTAAATAATTAATTAAGGAAAAATTTAACTTTAAATGGTCGTAAAAATTACACATATAAAATGTATTTGTTGGCCTCTGATGTTTCTATAGTCTAAACCTCGTAATATTATAAAGAGGTAATATTTTTTTGTTTGTTTGTTTGTAATGAATAGGCTCAATAACTACTGGACCGATTTTAAAACTTATTTCACTATTCGAAAGCTACATTATCCGCGGGTAACATAGGTTATATTTTATTATGGAAAAAATAGGGCTCCGTAAGATATTTGGGTTTTTCAGACACAAGGTGTAAAAAATCAACCAGAAAAGTTACTTATTTTGCGTACGCTGCCTAAACTATAAAAGATATCGAGGAATGTCTTTTATAGTTTATTTCACTATTCGAAAGCTACATTATCCACGGGTGACATAGGCTATATTTTATTTTGCATAAAAATTGGGTTCCGTAAGATATTTGGGTTTTTCAGACACAAGGTGTAAAAAAACAACCAGAAAAGTTACTTATTTTGCGTACGCTGCCTAAACTATAAAAGATATCGAGGAAGACTTTAAGCTATATCTATGTATAATCATCACGCTAAGACGAATAGGAGAGGGTAGGCAACATTGCACCTCGCGAAGCCGGGGCGGGCCGCTAGTTATCCATAAGCTTAGTATGCCATTTCAATGTTAACAAAAAAGAAACCTACAAAAAACTGCTTCTCATTTTCTGGAGGCATGCGCATTGGAGTAGCAACTTGTAGATTGCTCCGAGATCTATCATTAATGACCTGGCATGAAAACCGTATTTTATGTGTACATTTTGGACTAAGAAATATTACATTTTAAACATATACTTCTACCCTTGATTAATAGGTAATCTAAGGAATATTGGACTGTATATGATATTATATTTGGAATCTATAAACAGATGTAACAGTTAACAAGTTAAGAGTTTTTCATTTGTTTTTCATTGGTTGGGTGCATTATAAGGTTTTAAAATCTGAATCCCTTATTACGCATATTTTTTCTTTAGCAGAGTAAAAAAGATTGAGGTGAATAAAACATTTTCTTTTAGAAGAATACACGTAACATTTTCGCGACCTTTAACATAATTTTGGGTAATGCTTCCGGAAGTTTTAAAAGCTAATAAATCGCACGTAGCCGGGATGAATATGCCTTTTAAAATATGTTCATGTGGTGTGGTACGTTATCCTTGAATGTTATATATTAAACTGCGATCATTTCATACGCTTACAGTTTTCAGCAAGAAATATTGAGTCGACCTTATGACTTCGGCTTATTTCGGGTCTGTAGAGCGTTATCTCTTTCTCACACAACCTCAGTGCCGGATAAAGCCGGTGCGGGGCCTGTAGCAAATGTGACCATGGGGCTCCAGAGTTACATTGCCTACTGAAATTTAGGATGTAAATAAAACAGAACATTTACGAAAAGGAATTGAAAACAATATTAGGGGGTTCCCCCCTGTAAGTACTGTGGTATTGCCAACTTGCAACATAATAATATACCTATATAATTACAGTGTGGCCAACGCTCACTTTGAGAATAGCTAATGTATATTACATATTTTACATCTTAGTCTGCATGCTTGTTCGCCACCTTAAAAAATGAATTCATGGAATGTTTACGCATATTTTTATATGCATTTACTTTACTTAGAATTCCGTACATAATGGCTATTTGATACAATCAAAATTAGATTTTACCAAGTAGCTTAGATCAAAATGTATTTAACATGAAGTACATTATGACTGTGCCTTGGGCCAAATCCTTTTGTATCAAATGTGATTAGTATCTTGTAGATGGAGGAAAACATATAATATATGTTATGGGCATTTTAGAATTGTTTTAGTAATCAGTAATATACGAGATATATCCTTTCACCTCGAATGCGTATTACGACAATATACTCGTAATACGAATAGTAGGGGTATATTTGTCATTGAACTTTAAATGTTGAATTACTCAAAAGTTAACATTATAAACTTAATGGGTTTTAGCACTATACCCTTCCCAATTAGTAGTGGTTTTAAACTTCTCTATACAGGGTGAAACTTAAGTGATTGTTTTCTCGCGACAGAACGCTTTTATATAACTTATCTGCATCATTTTAATATTATTTCTTTACAGTGAAACTGTTCAGTTAAAACCTAATTTTAGTTCGAATGACGACATTCATAAATAAAATTAATACCTACCATATCTGAATAAATAGATACTCACAGATAACATGACGCTGTAATATCATGTGGTGGGTAGACCAATATTGGTGGGGATGGTGCTGGAGTGGGGCTGTTTTTACGTCGCCGTGCCACAAACACGCCCGCCATTACGATCAACAACACCACCGCTGCGCTTGCACCGCCTAACGCTACCAATGCGGCTTCTGTGTGATAAAAAGTTTTTTTTTTAATGACAGCAGCATAAAGCATGCAATTCACGTTGATAATCAGTGAACACAGCAACCTGAGTACTACACAAAAATCAGATGGTTCGGTTGACAACGGAAGAATTCTCTTCTAGTGATGAGAACTCTTCCACTAATGGGTGGTGGGGTCGTCGCGTCCCGATGCCAATTGCGTGCATAGTTATGTACTAAAAAGAACCAAAACAGACTTCACTCGTGGCGTGACATATAATATACAAATATACTCTCTTCATAATATAAGTATAGAAGTGATGAATGTAGAGGAGGCACGACAGGTGGGTACGAACCGGGATGTTTGGCGCTCTTATCTCTCTACCTATCCCGTAGGTGATCTAGCGTGAACATATACAGGTAGTTCCAGAAATCAATGATAAACCGAAAACGGGTGATAGGTCAAGTCATGACAGTTATCAGAAAAATGTGAAAAAAAAAATTGTCATGTATTTTTGATATTATTAGGATTTAAATTATAGACTGTAGTTTACAGATGGGTTAGTCATGAGTAGTCATGACTACAATATAGAGGGGAAAATTATAAGAAAGTAATATTTGTGGTCCTGGGACTTGAAGGATCATCGCAGGATGTCGGATTTCCGATATTTTTTTAATTTCTTATAATATTTAAAATACATGACAAACATTTTTTTTCACATTTTTCTGATAACTGTCAGGACTTGGCCTATCACCCCTTTTCTGTTTATCGTTGATTTCTGGGACATCCTGTACATAAGTTTCATCGACACTTCGGCTGCAAGACGTCCACTGCTACAGAAAACCTTCCCCACAACAATGTTGGTGCTTGGTGCGTCAGTAGGGGAGAATATGCTGGACGCTGCTGCTCATCCCGCGTTGTTATTTTACTACCGCCTTATTGGAATGGTTTGACCACCATTGATAGGTTGACTGGAGGAGAATTCTTCCGTTAATGCAGTATTAACGGAAGAATTCTCCTCCAATAGAAGCCAAAGGGTCGTCACGTCCCAACACCTTCATTATTTATTAAAATAAGTATAGAAATAGATAGTTCTATATTTTTGATCATAAAAAATTAACATACCTACATAATTGTTAAAACTAATTTTCGGATTTATCTCGCGTATATTAAACTAAAATCATTACTTAAAATCGAACCCGACGTTTCGGTCGCTTTTCAGCTTCCGTGGTCTCGGGCAGACTGAGATGACATTTGTCTGACAGCAGTTTGAAAAAATATTATGTACAGCTACCTCCATCTATTTCGCAAACGTCTTGCGTAGCGTTGCGACCGAAACGTGGAGATCGATTTTAAATAATCATTTTAGTTTAATATACGCGACATAAATCCGAAAACTAGTTTTATTTCATTGAGTGTAGCTCGCGAAAACCTAAGAACATACATAAATGTTGCTGTACATCGGCTACTATTATGTAAATATGTTCCCTCGATATCAGTAGGATATGGAACATCAGTAGTCCAATACGGTGTACGCTGCTCGTGAGACTTGATTTGAATTTCAATGTTAGGTACAGAAAAGTATATTCGCATTGGACAGAAGCTGTGAAAGATACACTTACGAGCAGCTTTGTACAATACGAGATATTATTATCTAGTTATTACATCCACTTCGTCCAGTTGTAACAGAGATAGAGAGCTACATTTTGTGCTCGTGAAATGGTTCTCTTGGAGATTATATAAAGTTGTGATAAAATTGGTGTACATTAAAGAGAACGAATTTTTTTATGTACACTAATGTATTTTAAAACAATCAATGCTTTTGCTACACTACATCTGTACGTCGAATTTTTCTTTCTACATTATAATTATATACTGTAAGATATAACATCGGCCGTATGACTATAAATAACTTATTAATTATCAGTCGAGACCAACAGAAGGTTGGAATCAAAAGGTAAAAAACAAAATCACTCAAACAAAGGATTGGGTTTGTCATCCCGAGATCACCGGTTCAAATCCTGGGTGAAGTAAGATTTTCATTGATAAATCTTTTATTTCTTGACCACGATAATACTTTAATCGGTACAAACGGCCATAAAATGTTTTTTAACTGAAGCCGACATTAGGACATTGTAATACATGCAGTAAAAAAATTATAAGTCTGTTCGCGATTTACGCTCCATATAAAAGTTATCCTTTAAAATCCATCCAGAAACGCCTACGTAGTGTGGACTGAGAGATAATATTATATAGCTGATTCTAATGGCCTCGGAAAGTATGAGATGGGACGTGAACATTTTTACGAGCTACTAACCGGCACTTTAATGCCTATGAAATACGTATTTGCTGCAGCACATATTTAACACTTTAACCCCTTGAAAGGTTGTTTTAAATTTTGACGCTGGAGCATATTAATATTAATTAAAAATTATCTGAAATTGCATGTTTGATTACCACATTAATTTCGTTAAAACAAAAAACTAATCAAGTGCAAGTCGGACTCGCATACATAGGGTTCCGTAGAATTGAGAGATTTCTTGTAACTATAGAAATCATAAGATTACATTTTACATTTAGGTGTTCTTGTAATCTATAGGTATAGAACTATGACATGTAATTTTTTTTCAAAATTTTAGGCCAAGTAGTTGCGGAGAAAATTAACTTCAATGAAATGAATGAAGAATGGTCAATATTCGCCTATTTCCTTTAATAACTTTACATTTATTAAAAAATTATTTTAAAAAAATATTAGAGATCCTTACAGTAAAACCTTACAGTAATATTTGAAACAAAAAAAAAAAAACATTTATTAAAAAGACTAAAAGAAAAGGTACCCATTTTTATATTACATGTATTTTGTATACATAAAATTTGCTATGCATATTTTGCAAATAGTTTCAACTCAATCAACCTAGTATTGTCAGAGGAAATCAGCTGTGACAGACGGACAGACAGACAGGCAAACGAATCGTAAAAGGATTCTGATTTTTCTTTTTTAAGTTTGGAACCCTAAAAATGATTCAACCATGACATATTGTGAGTACTTAAATCATCGTTGTTTTAGGACGCAACCTTGTTACACTTGTTAAGGAAAGACCCAACGGTAAAAAATATATTTCAGTCTCACGGACCTTTGATATTTTGTATGATCTACGCAAACATTTTTAAAAATTGACCTTTTGACTCCGTTTTTGTAGGATTGAGATAAAAGCTTATGCCTACATAATAATGTGTGTGTATGTGTTGTATGTGTACAACGGCACCCACGACACAGGTTTATACCTTTTTTTATTTTTAAAGAAAAATGGAAAGAAAAATTTGACTTCAGGCGAGGCTCGAACTCGCGACCTACTGGGAATCTAGTCCAGCCGCTCTTCCAATTGAGCTACTGAAGCCCTGCCCGATTTGTCAAATCTTTCCTTCACATCTATTGCATTGCTTTATGGTAGCAGTAGCGCCATCTATTACCAACTATGCAAGTTAGGCAACCGATATAATAGACTTTTCAGTTTATTGAATATCGTAAAGAAGTCGCTTTTACCCTTAATAATTGTTTTATATTATTTCGCATTAACACATGCTTGTGAAATATATTTTATTTTTAAAGAAAAATGGAAAGAAAAATTTGACTTCAGGCGAGGCTCGAACTCGCGACCTACTGGGAATCTAGTCCAGCCGCTCTTCCAATTGAGCTACTGAAGCCCTGCCCGATTTGTCAAATCTTTCCTTCACATCTATTGCATTGCTTTATGGTAGCAGTAGCGCCATCTATTACCAACTATGCAAGTTAGGCAACCGATATAATAGACTTTTCAGTTTATTGAATATCGTAAAGAAGTCGCTTTTACCCTTAATAATTGTTTTATATTATTTCGCATTAACACATGCTTGTGAAATATATTTTATTTTTAAAGAAAAATGGAAAGAAAAATTTGACTTCAGGCGAGGCTCGAACTCGCGACCTACTGGGAATCTAGTCCAGCCGCTCTTCCAATTGAGCTACTGAAGCCCTGCCCGATTTGTCAAATCTTTCCTTCACATCTATTGCATTGCTTTATGGTAGCAGTAGCGCCATCTATTACCAACTATGCAAGTTAGGCAACCGATATAATAGACTTTTCAGTTTATTGAATATCGTAAAGAAGTCGCTTTTACCCTTAATAATTGTTTTATATTATTTCGCATTAACACATGCTTGTGAAATATATTTTATTTTTAAAGAAAAATGGAAAGAAAAATTTGACTTCAGGCGAGGCTCGAACTCGCGACCTACTGGGAATCTAGTCCAGCCGCTCTTCCAATTGAGCTACTGAAGCCCTGCCCGATTTGTCAAATCTTTCCTTCACATCTATTGCATTGCTTTATGGTAGCAGTAGCGCCATCTATTACCAACTATGCAAGTTAGGCAACCGATATAATAGACTTTTCAGTTTATTGAATATCGTAAAGAAGTCGCTTTTACCCTTAATAATTGTTTTATATTATTTCGCATTAACACATGCTTGTGAAATATATTTTATTTTTAAAGAAAAATGGAAAGAAAAATTTTGACTTCAGGCGAGGCTCGAACTCGCGACCTACTGGGAATCTAGTCCAGCCGCTCTTCCAATTGAGCTACTGAAGCCCTAAGAAGAAATAAAATATATTTCACAAGCATGTGTTAATGCGAAATAATATAAAACAATTATTAAGGGTAAAAGCGACTTCTTTACGATATTCAATAAACTGAAAAGTCTATTATATCGGTTGCCTAACTTGCATAGTTGGTAATAGATGGCGCTACTGCTACCATAAAGCAATGCAATAGATGTGAAGGAAAGATTTGACAAATCGGGCAGGGCTTCAGTAGCTCAATTGGAAGAGCGGCTGGACTAGATTCCCAGTAGGTCGCGAGTTCGAGCCTCGCCTGAAGTCAAATTTTTCTTTCCATTTTTCTTTAAAAATAAAATATATTTCACAAGCATGTGTTAATGCGAAATAATATAAAACAATTATTAAGGGTAAAAGCGACTTCTTTACGATATTCAATAAACTGAAAAGTCTATTATATCGGTTGCCTAACTTGCATAGTTGGTAATAGATGGCGCTACTGCTACCATAAAGCAATGCAATAGATGTGAAGGAAAGATTTGACAAATCGGGCAGGGCTTCAGTAGCTCAATTGGAAGAGCGGCTGGACTAGATTCCCAGTAGGTCGCGAGTTCGAGCCTCGCCTGAAGTCAAATTTTTCTTTCCATTTTTCTTTAAAAATAAAATATATTTCACAAGCATGTGTTAATGCGAAATAATATAAAACAATTATTAAGGGTAAAAGCGACTTCTTTACGATATTCAATAAACTGAAAAGTCTATTATATCGGTTGCCTAACTTGCATAGTTGGTAATAGATGGCGCTACTGCTACCATAAAGCAATGCAATAGATGTGAAGGAAAGATTTGACAAATCGGGCAGGGCTTCAGTAGCTCAATTGGAAGAGCGGCTGGACTAGATTCCCAGTAGGTCGCGAGTTCGAGCCTCGCCTGAAGTCAAATTTTTCTTTCCATTTTTCTTTAAAAATAAAATATATTTCACAAGCATGTGTTAATGCGAAATAATATAAAACAATTATTAAGGGTAAAAGCGACTTCTTTACGATATTCAATAAACTGAAAAGTCTATTATATCGGTTGCCTAACTTGCATAGTTGGTAATAGATGGCGCTACTGCTACCATAAAGCAATGCAATAGATGTGAAGGAAAGATTTGACAAATCGGGCAGGGCTTCAGTAGCTCAATTGGAAGAGCGGCTGGACTAGATTCCCAGTAGGTCGCGAGTTCGAGCCTCGCCTGAAGTCAAATTTTTCTTTCCATTTTTCTTTAAAAATAAAATATATTTCACAAGCATGTGTTAATGCGAAATAATATAAAACAATTATTAAGGGTAAAAGCGACTTCTTTACGATATTCAATAAACTGAAAAGTCTATTATATCGGTTGCCTAACTTGCATAGTTGGTAATAGATGGCGCTACTGCTACCATAAAGCAATGCAATAGATGTGAAGGAAAGATTTGACAAATCGGGCAGGGCTTCAGTAGCTCAATTGGAAGAGCGGCTGGACTAGATTCCCAGTAGGTCGCGAGTTCGAGCCTCGCCTGAAGTCAAATTTTTCTTTCCATTTTTCTTTAAAAATAAAATATATTTCACAAGCATGTGTTAATGCGAAATAATATAAAACAAGGTTTATACCTACTGTGGGGCTGTGAGTGTAAGCGTATTTTTTTATTTTTTTATTTTTATAATAAATGAAATATTAACATGGTTGTACTAATAAATAAGTAGGTACATATTTTTTTCATTATGTATGAATTTTGCTGCCTCAGTAGCCTAGTGGTAGCAGGCCACTACTACTACGCTGGGGTTCTGGGTTCGATTCCCGTGTCGGGGATATTAGAGATAACGGTTAAAAATCCTTTATCTCTGGTTCTATTGGGCTTTTTTCCATTTTATGTTTTTGTATTTTAAAGTTTCCCAGTACCTCGAAGTTTGGTAATGTACCCGGAGATGTCAATAGGCTGGCGCCACCTGTTACATGGGCCAAAACGTTACCGGTGAATCGTGGGTGTTTGCTAGTGATGGGCGATTGTTTATGAAAGTAACAATCGAATTATTCGAATGATTTTGTAACTAGTTCGAAATGGGTTGTAGCCAAATCAATATCTTACCTCTTAAATTAACAGCATTAGCGATAGAGAATTCAGACACGGTACTGGCTGTTGTATCTTGATCGTATCTATTGATTGCTTGTGTCTCCTGTGGTAGCGATTCCAAGAGCGGTGGAGTAACTGGATCTTCCAAAATTATTCCATCCAGGTCTTCATCAATATCGAAATCGTCATCTAAAAAAGACGGCCTTTAAATAATCACAAAACCGGAAATATGATATATTAGGGCGGCCACACAAAACTGCGATACGATGCGACGCCGCATCGCAGGCGATGCATTCGTGCAAGCTCGCAGATATTTGCGATGCGATGCGAATTCGCAGTTATGTGCTCGCAGTTAGGGCTCCCACCCTAAACTACATATGTGCGTAGTACAACTGGTGGTAAAGCTCCAGTGACGGAGCTCGCGGGCGTAGGCACCACCGCATTACCTAATATACTTGCCGCTAAATGGTAGTGTTCAGCACTATCGTGTTCCGGTCAGGTGGTGATGTAATTTCCGGCACAGAGGCACAACAACTAATGCCTCAGGAGTGGCAACGCATCTGCATTTTGACCTCTGGTCATTGTGTAAGTGTCTATAGGCTGCAGTCATCATTTAACATCAATGTGAACTGCATGCTTGTTTGCCACTTTTAATACATAAAAAAAAAGTTATAAATAAACGCGATGTCTTAAAAGTAAGACTTTGATTTTTAAAGACTTAACACAAATGTATTTCTTGTGTCTTATACGGCGACAAATATGCTTTTGGGGGACCTTATCATAAGTAATTATCTTCGCCTATGGATATTTGCAACACTAGAGGACTTGTCAACGCGCTTGCGTAGAATTTCAGACTTAAGAATAATTACACTAACTACACAGACAGATACACATTTTTATTTCTTTTTATAAAACTGGCATAACAGCGTTATTCTCATGAGTGGCTGAATCTGTTCTGCAAAGGAAAGCATTTTTAAAACCAAGAGTTCTTTGTTTTTGTCACAATGTAAAATAGGCTGCAGTTTTCATATATTGTGTGTATAATGCCAAATGCCTGTTCATCACATTCACGCCTATGGAATCAGTTGTAAAGAAAACATTCAACCAAGCACCACACATCATAGTTTTGTCATTCGTAATAAGTAGAAAACTTATCGTCATGACTGAGCAAATTCTCACGTTTGCAGTTAGAGTTATATACATATTACAAATATTGGAAGACGAAGCGCAGGTAGGTCACCCATGAGATGGACCGACGATCTGATAAAGATTGCGTGCCATCGCTGGATAAGAACGAGATGGACCGACGACTTAGTGAAGATCACGGGCAATCGCTATATGAGAGCGGCCTAAGACTGTTCGTTGTGGTAGTCTTTGAGGAAGTTTTTCTACAATAGCAGTAGTACAGTATCGTTTCAGCCGAAACGATAATGATGATGGTATATTATGTAATAAAACCACATTACCTGAAGAACGATCTAATGGCTCCGGATCTGGTAGTGCATACCACGGCCTCCTCGAATAAACCTTCTTCGCGCTCACCGTCCTCTCATCATCAAAGTTTCGATAACTCGCCGGGGACAAGTTTAACATCTCTAAACATCTGATGATACCTGAAACAAGAATAATTATTATTTCATTGTTTCTATTTTATATTTATATTAATTTATTGTTTGTTAAAGTCAAGGTGTGAGTTTCGTAGTAATAGACGATTTTTGTAGTGTGTGTGTGTGTTCCCCCCGCAAAAAATGACAGACTGTTTTGCATCGGTAATAAAAGCTATGGCTAAAAATAGTCTATGACCTATTCTCAGGTATACCGAATCAAATATGTACAAAAAAAACATTAAATCGGTAAAGCCATTTCTGAGTTGTTTTTAGAAACAATGTGATACTATAATCTTATAATTGAAAATGACCCGATATTAAAATCATTATAGGTAATCTAATTTGCTTGTGCTATTGTTGTTGCTTCTTGCTTTTTACATTTCTCTTCCTGTAATGATTCAAAGTAGTATTTGTATACTTTTTGGTACCTACTGCATAAATTAAGCACATTGACAGACAGTCTTGATCCTTGGGATTTGGTTTATTAAAACAATGCTCCTTAATATTTAACATCAATTTCATTAAATTTAGTCTCATATTTTTTTTTCATTGTATTGTCATCGCTGTTACGCATATTGCCAGTGTCAAGTAAAACGATATTTCATATTTGTAGTCAACAGCATAAAATTCAGAGTCAGTCAGTCAATTACCAGATTTAACAGTCAGTCAGTCACAGATACAGTCAGGAATTCGAGTAATGTGATGGCTACTTTACCAGAACATTTACAATAAATTTTATTTTTAAAGAAAAATGGACAGAAAAATTTGACTTCAGGCGAGACTGATGTCCTTCAGTAGCTCAATTGGAAGAGCGGCTGGACTAGATTCCCAGTAGGCCGCGAGTTCGAGTCTCGCCTGAAGTCAAATTTTTCTTTCCATTTTTCTTTAAAAATAAAATATATTTCACAAGCATGTGTTAATGCGAAATAATATAAAACAATTATTTACAATAAAGTCTTGGAGGGAACCTGAAAGGCCGTGTTTTCGCACTATTGTTGTATTTCACTATATACTAGCACTGTAATAATAAACCTATATCAAACAAAATGCCATCAATTTTATTGAAAATAACTGCAAAATACATCAAGAAAATGAAATAAAATAAGAGCACCACACGCCTCTTTCAAGGATCCCGCCAAAACTCCCCTCCCCCCCTCATCATTATTGATAAAATGTAAATGCCTTTAAACTGTGCCGTTATAATGGAAACCTTAAAACGAACTGACAAAAGTATCTACGATCTGCAATTTGATTATTATCTTTTCATCGCGATGCGAACAATAGTTCTAGAAATAGATACCCTTTTCCGAGTAAAAGCTTTTATTTTCTAGAAAATAATATCGGATCGAAAGCAACGGAAACGGTAGAGTCTTTAATAAATAAAAGGAACGATAAAGGAAGCGCTATGTTAGTTGTGTAAAACCCATGTTGTGTACAATGCCTATCAATAAATATTGGACATCGAACTTAGTAAAGAGATAGTTCCGGTTTCGTAGAGCATTATCTCTGCCGCACACTATTTTTTATGTGATGTTTGAAACTTGTTAATCAATTGCGGTAGAACTCGGTTGGGTCCAGATGTGTCTAAGTAAAGTGTTCAAATATATTATTATATCTAAAGCTGTTAAACATTTATTATTGATTGTTGTAGGATGACATATTTAAAAAAAAGAGATCAGTGAAGCGAAATTACGAGTATCTACAATGCTTATACTGCCAAACGACTGTACTAAATTGGATAAATGTTTCATTTATTAGCTCATTTAACTATAGCTCTGTCACTATTTTATTCGTGTTTTTTGTAATGTAAATGGTGCACTATTTACTACTTCTGTTTAACATTTTATTTTATTTGGACAGTAATGATTTTGTTTATTCCGGGGTAATTGAAACTATCGCATTAACTCTTGCAGGCAGCCTCTATTCACCAATCCCAACAACATTTATTTGTAATATTAATTTTTTAAAACATGGTTTTTAAAATTGAAATGGTCCCATACAAAAATTTTTTTTTTGCCTTTGAACCGTCATTTGTTCTGACCGATCTGGAGAGGCTGCCTGCAAAAGGTAATGTTGTTGGTGATGAATTTAAATTAACCCTGTATAGGTACCTAATATTTGCAATGAACATAATGTACATATATAAACATATTATGTTCATTAAACTATCAGTTAAACCTCTGCAGATAAATTCTAAGAAAGAAAAACTGTAAATAACAACTACAGTGTTACAAAGAATAAAGAAGGAGCAACGTAAAGGTAATAAATATCCATAAGTTGTAGCTACTAAGGTGCGAATTTTTATTGTTTTGCCCCATATAAAAGTGGGCCATCAAATAGTGATAAAAATGAGGTTAAAGAAATCTTTTATTTTAAATGTAGGTACGAAGGAAAAAATGCTCTAAATAAAAATATATGTACCTATGGGCTACAATTTTTTGTTGACTGCCTATTAGTTTTCGTGACTGCGTCCGTGTGTCTTTAGTTGGATACAAAAAGCTTCCAACTATCTAAATTTCGTCAAAAATGGTTCAGCCTTTTTGGCATGAAATGAAACATACATATAAAGTAATAAACATACACATTTTGGCTTTAAAAATATTATTTACATTAGGTGATTTTTACACACATGTTTACTTTCAACATTTTAAGGGGTCATTTCACTCATCATTGTGAAACACTTTTACTACGGTTTCATTCAATATCTTCATCACCATACAGCAAATGTATGAGACGTGTAAAAAAATTTGCACTAATGTTTAAAGTGTCTCACAAACAGTGGTAACAAACAAAATATCTATGCGGTTCATAACTTTATTCAAATTAATTTTATTCATGGTAAGTGAAAGCAATTTATGTACAGTGTTATCCCTGTCTTAGGCTTAGACTTGTCTTAGTTATTTCGACTCTTTAACAGAAACTTGAAGGCCAAAAATTACCGTCTAATCAGGAAACGATAGTGCTACCTATCTTTTGGCGGCAAATAGACACAGAAAAAGTAACAATACTACGTATAGAATGGACACTTCGACGTCCCGCCCAATTTCTTCGCCTCACCCAACCTCCTCCCTTCTTATGGGCGACGTTTGGTATTCTCTACGTGCTACTAAAAACAGGTACACGTGTAAATTTACGTCACTGATTGATGTCGGCACACCGCGGACACTCGCCCAAAATTCCATACAAACGCTTAATTTGGTGTCTATTACACAGCCATCAATCAGTGACGTGTATTTACACGTGCACCTGTTTTAGTAGCACGTAGAGAATACCAAACGTCGCCCATAAGAAGGGAGGAGGTTGGGTGAGGCGAAGAAATTGGGCGGGACGTCGAAGTGTCCATTCTATTCTTAGTATTATTACATATTCTCTGTCCGCGGTGTGAAATAGATAAGGTAATGCGGCGATGCCAACGCCTTCGAGTTGCGACATTTGAAGTTACCACTAAAACCTAAAGATATTTACAATATTGACACCTCGGCTAACTCAACCTTAGAGAGTACCATATTAAAACTTTCTTTTTTATGTGAGGATTGTGACAAACATACATATGGTGGTAGAGCTCCTGTGATGGAGCTCGCGGGCGAAGGCACCACCGCATTACCTAATATACTTGCCGCTAAATAGTAGTGTTCAGCACTATCGTGTTCCGGTCAGGTTGTAATGTAATGTAACGGCCCTGTAACTTCCGGCACAGAGGCATATAGGCCTCAGAAGTGGTAAAGCATCTGCATTTTGATTTTACATCAATGTGACAGCATGCTTGATTGTCACTTTAATTACATAAAAAAATGGAGCTCACGTTGACGTTAAGTGATAACTGCAGTCTATAGACATCTACACAAAACCCAGAGGTCAAAATGCAGATGCGTTTCCACCCCCGAGACCTATGTTGTTATGTCTCTGTGATACTTATTAAGGGGCCATACATAACTATTATTTATTTATTTATTTATTCTTTATTGTTACAAAATAATTGACAAATGATGTAACAAATGGCGGACTTAATGCTAAAAGCTATCTAATAGGAACACGACAGTGCCGAAAACTACCTATCAGACCTAATTGGCAGCAGATAGATTAGGTAATGCGGTAGTGCCTACGCTCTGGAGCACCTGTACTGGAACTCTACCACAAGCAAAACTGATTCTTAATATTATTATTGTAAGTATCAAGGAAATTTTGAAAGGAAATATATTTTCTTACGTAACATGAATCCATTTGTGATATACACAGCTGGACCCTTTCTTGCAAGTTATTGTGAAAGCAATATGGATTCACGATGTCTTACTATAGATTATATTATATCGGTTTTATCACATTACATGGACCTCTTACAATAATTCGATAGAGAAGGTCCGGTCCGATATAAAGTTACAAAACACGAACGAACTTATTTTTATTATATTATTATACACGGAATACGTACAGCGGTAAGTAACGACATGCTTACGAATTGTTAACATGAGTTGTGGGACCTACAAATATTTATTGATACCTTAGACACCATGGCGTAGCTTACATGGGTGGCACCTGGGGCGGATGAGCAAAAAAAAGGAAAGGAACTTTCCATTCTCTTGTATCTTAAGTATTTCTCCATTCTCCATCGGCGTGCCCCCCTATTTGAGCTAATTCTGCCTCTGGCGCCCCCGGTATGGCATACTATACCATTATTCACGCTTGTATTGTCCAGAATAATCCGGGAGGATTATAAAGAACTGTTTAATAAAAGTCTGACGAAAATAAAAAAAAATGCAAATTTTATTTTAAGAATTTGAGAGCCTTTAGTGTTTGCTGGCAGATTTGTATGGCATGCCGTTTTTCACGGCATTAAGAGTCATAACAATGAAATAAAATTTCGACACATTTATTGCGCGGTATTATTTCAACGCATTTTCGCGGCTTTAGACTATCACTTTAATAAAAAGGACAGTAAAGACCATCGTTATAAAGCACAGAAGTTTCAATATATAATAACATAATTATGAGAAGCGAGTATAATTAATTTTTGCTTCTTTTGCAAAAATAATATTTATAGAACATATATGTCGGAGCAAGAAGTTTATTGTTGGTTCTGTAAAGTACTAGGCTATAGAAATACCTTGCTAAAAATATTATTTTAAGTTAATTTGATTTGTTAGATTTTGTTATCGTTTAAAATCATTATTTCATTTAAAGAGTAATTGTATTATAAAAGTACATTACCGAGTTGAGGGTAGGCCTCGAGCGGGGTCGAGGCGCCATCTGACAGATCGCCGTTAACGGAGGTTATAAAATGTGTCGTTGTTGATCGAGGTGGATCATTCTTTGGTTGGACAGTGGAGTACTATTTGATTTGGCGAAATAAGATCGGTGTCGCGAACCCGCTGCTCGTTGTACTTAAAAGTTTAAAAGTGTAATTATATCAAAGAGTTTTGAGTGTAAAGTTAAGCAGTGATATTCTGTTAAAGTGATTAAATCTGACTGATAATAGTGACTTATTGTTTTGTGCTAGCATTTAACCCTCAAGACGCCCACTAAACACATAACCACTAATGATGATGTCGAGATTAACGTTCTTTCTCCGACATCAGAAGTGGGATCGGTGCAGGCACAAAACGTGGGTAGATCTATGAAAGTTAATAATGGCGCGCGCGTTTTGTTAGAGGCGCAACAAAATAGCATGCAGTTGCTTGTGGAGGCGCTGCACAATCCGTGAGCCGCTGGGTACACGGATTACGTTGCCCAAATTTCAACCGAATAACGCAGAGACGGAGGCTCGAGCCTGACTAGCACCTGCGGACATCGGCGTATCGGATCGAAAAAAAACAGGGGAGTCAACTTATTCTTATACTTAGTAAAGTTAGATCGGTCGCGACAGGGTTTTCCCACATTGGTTTTCTTAATATGAAATGGGCTGAATTTAATTGTCTCTCGTTTTGACACCTAAGAAACATGCGTGGTGACTATTTTAATTTTTTTTTCTGGTAAACTGCAAGATGGTGAAAAGACTCTGCTTATGCAAGCCTATTGTCAAGTCTAGTGTCTTATTGTGTAATATTGATAAAGAGGAGATAGTGGTAGTGGTGTTCACATGAGGCAGATCGAGTACCGGCTGCGACGACATATTTTTTTATTGAGAAATAAGTACCCACATTCAAATTAAACGTGAACATATGCTACTTTCGAATCGTTAAGTGATACTTAACTTTACACCTGTAATCCCCGAAGGGGTAGGCAGAGGTAAATGCATGCATTCAAGCATGCATGCGGGCACCCACAACTCGCCGGTTGCGTTTTGGCCCATGTAACAGGTGGCGAACCTGTTGCCATCTCCGGGCACATTACCAAACCAAAGTACTGGGATTTGAAACTACAATGGAGACTTCACACCGTAGTGCTGTGATTGCACGGTACACTACTTTACCAATATACTTGGCTGGAAGTTCAAGTTTGCAGCAGAAGTTGTGGTGTGCATACCACTGCAGATTGGGTCATGGAAATCTATGCTGCAGAGCGATGAGCGGATTTCAACGTTTCAACCGGACATGCATCGGTTTTCTACATTTGGTGAGTCGTTTTCATTTTGTTATGACCTCGCAATAGCTGATGAATGGGTTCAATTCCCAGGTCATGGTGAATCGGTACAAATCACCAATTTGTGGCATTTCCCGTTGAAAATGTTTTCAATGTAATCCTATGCCTAGAGTTGAAATTTAACCTAACACATGGTTAAGTTTAGAAAATGGCTAATTTCATTCCCTCTATTGGGGTAGATAGTTTGAAAAAGTTAGTCAAACGGTAAAGTTGATAATGGTTTCACCTGTGGGTAATTACGGGAAGAAATTATAGGATCCTTGTGATTTAATAAGTGTGGTCTCTCCTGCTTTAGTGGGTGACGACTATCACTGTTATGTGGTCTTTCCTGCTTTTGTGGGTAACGATCATCACTGTTCCTTTAATGTGTTTGTGGTCTTTCCTGCTTTTGTGGGTAACGATCATCACTGTTCGTCTAATGTGTATGTGGTCTTTCCTGCTTTTGTGGGTAACGATCATCACTGTTCGTCTAATGTGTATGTGGTCTTTCCTGCTTTTGTGGGTAACGATCATCACTGTTCGTCTAATGCGTATATAGTCTCTCCTGCTTTTGTGGGCTAAACAGATTCTTATGATTAGGTAGTGGACACTGAGACTCAAGTACCAATTGATATGATGTGATTGAAAACGTTATGTGTGAGCATGTGTGTACAGGTTCTTGGTTCACGGGTTTCGTGACTAACCCAGAGTATCAGTGTGTTGACTCTGGGTGGAATATGAGATGATTGGGCATTCCTGGAGGGAAGTGCTGGTTGTTGAGTTGTTGGCCATGAACGAGACACCTGTGTTAATTTGTTCGATAATGTAAATTTCGTTGTGATGAGATTTTATTAACATGAAGTCTGCCAATGATACTTGATATTAGAAAGTGTTATGTTATTTACCGAGATATTAAATAATTTGATAAAACTGATGAAATAATTTAGTGAACTTGAAAATGGTGCGGCTGAGGTGACATTATAGGTAGTTGCCCGAGAACCTAAATACTTCTTGAGATAAGACAGTTTCAATCAGGTAATGATGATGAGGGTGGTGAATTTTCGTTTAGCTGGTCAGAACCGAAACAGTAGCCATTAGTGAACGGTGCGCAGATGGCACGGGGATGCCATGTAGGTACGAGCCGTAGTACATTGGGAGTTTGGCTCAACAATTTGGTGTCTGCTTTAGGAAATCCATGGACGCGCGGTAATATGTATGGCGGTGTATTGTATGCGTGCCAATATAGAAGGTTATTGCGTGTTCAGGTTGTAGGGGATGGATAATGAGAAGTCCAAGTTGGTGATCACCATATAATGCGGAATTTACACTGTTACATATTTGCGGTTACTTTAGGTGGGTTGAGTTGCGTGTGCGCGGCACTAAGGTGTAGGTGTAGGGACAACTGACGACGCAACGCTACGCTAAGCTTGCGGCGCGTCCGGATGGTTATATTATAATGCTCAATAATGTGACGCTACATATGGTAGGCGCCGGTTGAAGTTAGATTCTTCAAGAGACCGTAAAGTCCGTGAGACTCGGAGATAACAAACGGGGTTTTTCGGGACTTGTGAGAAGTTTATGGGCCATGTATAAGTTTTTTCTACTCCGCGATTTTAATTGATATACCGACTTTTGTAACAATTCACATAGATGTTACAGGAAAGCTCAATGGCAGTAGTGATCTTAAAGAATGTTTTCGTTTTTATAGATTAGTTCTCTAAATATGTGATACTCAGGCACTCCTTAAGAATTAATACTGGGAGAGCAATTAACGCTCTCAAGACAACCACATGACCAGCCAGTTGGTTCAGCGGTGTGTGTTGACAGTTTCAATCGAGGCTCAGGGGTTCGATCCCCGTACCGCTGCAAATGTTTGTGTGGCCTACGGGTGCTGATTACGGGTTTGGGTGTTTGTGTGAGTGTTGTGTGTGTGTAACGGCACCCACGACACTTGGGTAGAAGTGTAAGCGGATTTAAAGTATTTAAATTAAAAATTTCAAGCGAGTCCTATGGAGTTTTTTTAATAGGTATAGTAGCTAGACGTTTAAATTTATTAACTGTAGACGATCACGAAGTTGAAGTAAATGTTGAAAACGAAAAACAAGGCTAAGGTGACTTCATTTATTCTTAGGAGATTACTTTTTATTAGCAAATCATGATCGGAAGCCAAATTGGCACTTAAGTATAAAGGTCCTTATGAGGTCATTGAAACATTGGCTAGATAGGTACCTATCATCTTAAACTCGATGGTTGATGTTCACTCCCTCAGTCTAATATACCTAGGTACTGAGCTGGATCCATGTCCATCTGACGATAATGATGGTAAGACATTCAAAATAGTCCTAGCGTGGTGGCTATATACGAATTTTGTAGGTACTTTAGCGTATTGTGTTGTTGAGTAGAACAATTGTGTGTAAGATATCAAAGGCGAGGTGTCCGCTTTAAGACACCGTGTCTGAAGGGCGAGTTGGCCTCTGGGACAGCATTACTAAGTGGCGAGGTGGCCAATCAGACAGCATTGCTAAATGGCGAGGTGGCCAATGTGACAGCATTACTAAATGGCGAGGTGGCCAATCTGACAGCATTGCTAAACGGCGAGGTGGCCGTACAGACAGTGGTGATGTTGATTGCTTTGTGGCGAGTTGGCCTTTCAGACAAGTTTCATATAGGTTGATAGATGGTGAGGTGGATGTCTAGTTAATATGAGTTGGCAGTTAAGATTATTATGGATGATGATGTTGAATGACTGTACTTCCTGTTTGACTTAGGATGTAACAAAAGGAGTTACACAAAACATGTTTAAAGTAACAACGGAAGAGGAGAATTTACTTTGTCAGGAGTAGCCGAGCTATGTCGTACAAAATGTTATTTCTATCCTTACAGATAATGATGATGCTGGTCCTTCAACATCACACGAGGACGTGTGAAACGTCAGGACGGCCGTGTCGGAGCAAGAAGTTTATTGTTGGTTCTGTAAAGTACTAGGCTATAGAAATACCTTGCTAAAAATATTATTTTAAGTTAATTTGATTTGTTAGATTTTGTTATCGTTTAAAATCATTATTTCATTTAAAGAGTAATTGTATTATAAAAGTACATTACCGAGTTGAGGGTAGGCCTCGAGCGGGGTCGAGGCGCCATCTGACAGATCGCCGTTAACGGAGGTTATAAAATGTGTCGTTGTTGATCGAGGTGGATCATTCTTTGGTTGGACAGTGGAGTACTATTTGATTTGGCGAAATAAGATCGGTGTCGCGAACCCGCTGCTCGTTGTACTTAAAAGTTTAAAAGTGTAATTATATCAAAGAGTTTTGAGTGTAAAGTTAAGCAGTGATATTCTGTTAAAGTGATTAAATCTGACTGATAATAGTGACTTATTGTTTTGTGCTAGCATTTAACCCTCAAGACGCCCACTAAACACATAACCACTAATGATGATGTCGAGATTAACGTTCTTTCTCCGACATATATATTATAATTTCACTGTAAATGCTCATGATGCTAACGCGAAACATTTCTGGTACATCTCGCAGATTAAACTTCAAAGGAAACTTAACTATGGCTTCCTCTTCCATTAAGACAAGGAAAAGCCTTGCAATGGCTCCCTGAAGACCAAACCTCGTTAGGACTAAACTTGTTTAGCTATACTTAATTATTCTGGAGATTATCGTTTAACTTTTTTGGAATGCGTACGTAGCTGAAAATAAATTTTGCTGTTGCCAAAACAATAATCCATTTTTAAAGACAATATGGAAAAAAAATCTCTACACTCTCTGCCTACCCCGTTAGGGACCTGGCGTGAAGATACATACATACCACTGGGATCACTAATTCAGTCTACTAACAGCCAGGATCCATACGGAATCGAGACCGTTACAAATCTAATAATAGGTCCCGAACTGTTGAAATAATTATGCTCCAATAGTAAGTAATAAGTACTGTAGCCTATAAAGGTATATGAGAATGGGAGATCCCAATGTAGATGCGTGGCTACTCCTGAGGTCTAAGGTATAATACCTCTGTGCCGGAAATCACAGGGCCGTACATTACCACCTGACCGGAACACGATAGTGGTGAACACTATCATTTAGCGGCAAGTAGATTAGGTAATGCGGTTGGTGCTTAGGCCCGCGTGCTCCGTCACTGGAGCTCTATCACCCGTAAAAAATTGCTTGCCTCGTGTAATTCTTTTAGCTTTGTATTAAATTTTAAATCAGTCGGGTTTTTTTGTTTTTTTTTATGTAGATATATTGAACCCTGAAAAATGACATTGGCTGGACTTTTTAGGGCCTTACCAAAGATCACCATATGCCCCCCCTAAAAACGCCCCCCTACAATTACAGACGCTGTAAGTCGTCTGTAATTCTATTCTTATATTAAACTTCGAAGCACACTTACAAAACATTAGTGGACATCCTCCCCCATTAAGAGTGGAAGGGCATTAAGAAAATAATGAACATTCCACCTTGAGAACTTCTGAAAGGCCTTGCAATGGCTCCCTGAAGATCAAACATTGTTAGAGCCACGTTTCCATGCTACATTAACCTTTTACTTAATTATTCTTGACAAAGGATGGATTACTTGTTTTGCTATATGGAAATAAAATCTGATGAACAGTCATTAACGAAGTTGATGAAAGATTAAAATGAGTCCGCTTTGTTTATTTTTAACTAAATTTTAGTAAGGAAGGGGTTCTATTTTCGATTGTTTTTATCTATTTAATTTACCTACGAACGAAATGTTCCTCCCCAAATAAACTTTTCTGAATGTTTTCAGACAGAGCAAGAGTGTTTGGACAGACGTGGATATTACATATCGACTTTTTACTAAAATATCAAAAACAAAAAAAGTTTCTATACATTAGATTGAAAAAATACAAATTGAGAACGTATAAATATCGCATATTATATCGTATATTACAGACGAGAGACAGTTTATTAGGGTGTGTTACGGGTAGTTTTAAGTCTCATACATCTCTGGTATGTCCAGTTTTTTTTTTTTTTTGTTTTCTTTTCTATGTTTTAATTTAGTGTCTTTAACCCTTATTTAATTAATGTCTGTCTGCATGTACTGTGTCTTCAGTCTGTGCAAATAAATTCTTTGCAATTCAATTCAATTCAATATATAACGTTTTTATCCCGTCATATATTATTTAAAGTAAGTATCTATCTGTTAAAACTTATAGCTTTAATTTCAAAGGTTCATTTTTTCTGCGGACATGTGATATAATAGGTTGGGGAAAAAGTCTTTTCACATTATAGTATGTATGAACTTGTAATAAAATCTCTTTGGCTGTAGTATTTGTATCTGGCTGGTTTTGGTATCATTGAAAGTTAAAATTTTAAAGAACATAATTCCAAATTCAAATTAGGCAAATGTGTGATTTTCATTTGTTTTTCGTACTGTCAAGATGAGTGAATCTAATGAAGAAATTCGATACATTTTAAAATTTTACTACAAAAAAGGTAAAAATGAAACGCAAGCCGCGAAAAAAAATTGCGATGTTTATGGACCTACTGCAGTGTCTGTGAGAGTAACACAAATTTGGTTTAAGCGTTTTCAATCCGGAAAATTTGTAGTCAAAGATGCACCTCGCTCTGGTCGCCCTATTACGGATAAAATGGATGCCATTTTTGAAAAAGTGGAGCAAGATCGACAGTTACGACGTAGCTGAAGAACTGAGAATTGATCACAAAACAGTTTTGGCGCATTTGAAAAAAGCTGGGTACAAAAAAAAGCTCGATATTTGGGTACCTCACGAGCTCACTGAAAGAAACCTAATGAACCGTGTACTCATTTGTGATTCTTTATTACGACGTAATGAAACCGAATCATTTTTGAAGAAGTTGATAACTGGTGATGAAAAGTGGATCACGTACGACAAGAACGTGCGAAAAAGGTCGTGGTCAAAGGCCGGTCAGGCTTCACAGACTGTGGCGAAACCCGGGTTAACTCGCAATAAGGTGATGTTGTGTGTGTGGTGGGATTGGAAGGGCATTATTCATTATGAGCTATTACCACCAGGCAGGACTATCGATTCTGAACTCTACTGCGAACAACTGATGAGATTAAAGCAAGAAGTTGAGAGAAAGCGGCCGGAATTGATCAACAGAAGGGGTGTGGTGTTTCATCATGATAACGCTAGACCTCACTCATCTATAGCCACTCAGCAAAAATTAAGAGAGTTTGGCTGGGAGGTGTTAATGCATCCGCCGTATAGTCCTGACCTTGCACCTTCAGATTTCCACCTGTTTCGGTCTCTTCAGAATTCTTTATGCAATGTTAGGTTAACATCACGAGAGGACTGCCAAATCCACTTGTCGCGGTATTTTGATGAGAAGTCCCAAAATTTTTATAGCAATGGGATCATGTCCCTACCTACAAGATGGCAAAAGGTTATCGAACAAAATGGTACATACATACTTTAGTTAAATTTAAATAAACTATATTAAAAAATGTTTTGAATTATCTTAAAAAATGCGAAGAAACTTTTTCCCCAACCTAATAATTTAACTTCGTACGTAATAAAAAACTATATTTTTTCTCAACACTTTCACACAAAAAGCATTTTTTACGACGATGAACTTTTCGAGCATTTTCTACAATATTGAATTTTTTTTTTGGTTAATTGATTATACTTTTGAGGTTCCATTCATACCTCTTAAAAAAGAAAAATCTGACCGGTAACATCACATCACTATCACAGAGATATACGCCTACGGTCTCAGGGCATCAATCAATGCATCTGCATTTTGATCTCTAGTTATTGTGAAGATGTCCATGGCCTGAGTCATCACTTAACGTAAATGTAAACTGCTCGGTTGTTTGCCACTTTCATAACCTTATTAAAAAAAACAACGGGTTGTACTCCGAGAGTGCCGACAGAAGTGAAAAATTGAATATTAACGTTGTGCATTTTAACCACCACCACCATCACCACAAGGACAGCTGTCATTAGGTCCCCAAAAAGTGAGCGAACGCAATTCTGGTCACGTATCCATCTAACATATTTTCGGTCAGGGTCACGTGGCTTGACGCGAGTTTAACATTTTATACCCATCAGGAAAAGTGCAAGGCGCCGCTAAAGAAGTTTCAACATCTCTCGTAATATTTTCGTAGAGAATTCAAAAATCTCTCGTAATATCCGACATTCGTCTGACTGTTCATCTATCAAAGCTAATTTGCTTTAAAACTTCAGATTTCAGACCATTTACACGAAGGCAGACGAATTATTCAATTTTAAAATGTTTTTGTAATATAATTTAACGGAGTCATCTTTTGGAATGGTATTATTCCAAAAGATGACTCCACTATAGTGTATAAAAATCAATTGCTGTTCGTTAGTCGCTAAAACTCGAGAACGGCTGGACCGATTTGGCTAATTTTGGTTCTGAATGATTTTTGGAAGTCCAGGAAAGGTTTAAAAGGTAAGAAAATATGAAGAAATTGAAGAGGAATAGTAAAAACCACAATTTCATTTTTCCATACAAATAGTCCGTATCTACGAGTATCAAACGTATGCGTCAAAGACACATTATTTCATTCTGAGGCAATACGAAGTTTGCTCAGTTTGCGGGCCAGCTAGTCATTAATAAATTCTCTGTAAAATATTGTGTATTTTTGAAAATGTTATTTTGTAAAACAAAAAATAATGGTGCAACTGCCATTTCATATTGAACGGAAACGATGCCGGTGGAAATCGTAAAAACCGGGGATGCATTTACCTTTGGGAATACGTAAAAGCGAATATTTTGCACCACGGGATGAAAAGTAAGGTTGTGTATATGATAATAACTATGAAACGTGAAGTATTTTTTTTACTAGACATGAGGATAAATTGTCTATTAGTAAAATAGATGACATTTTTTTTATTACTGCCTGTTTCTTTATATCTTTGTGAATATAACCTTGCAAATATGGATTTATTAATAGAAAACTTACAGTGTTATTGACTTTTTAGTGTGCCTAAACAAATAATGAAACTGTTTTAGGTTCGCATATTTGTTTAGGCACATATTAATAAAGATTTTTGTAAATCGGCAATGTATTCGCAGGCCCAAATTGATGTAGGTACCTACTTAATTTAACTGATATTATATTAATGTATGACCCCGTACTAACTATCACAGAGATATGACACCTTAGGTCTCGGGGGTGGCAATGCATCTTCATTTCAACCTCTGGTTTTTATGTAGATGTCTATAGGCTGCAGTTATCACTTAACATCAATGTGCTGCATGCTCGTTTTCCACCTTCCTTACATAAAAAAAATTTAGAATTCTTGATTCCGACTTCCCTACTATTTTTTTTATGTCATGGAAGTGGCAAACAATCATGCAGTTTACATTGATGTTAAGTGATGACTGCAGCCTATAGACACCCACACACAGACCAAGGTTAAAATGCAGATGCGTTACCACTTCTGAGGCCTAAGGTGTAATGCCTCTGTGTCGGAAATTACAGGGCCGTACATTACCACCTGACCGGAACACGATAGTGCTGAACACTACCATTTAGCGGCAAGTATATTAGGTAATACGGTGTGGTGCCTACGCCCGCGAACTCCGTCACTAGGAGCTCTACCATCAGTAAAATTGATGATGATTTAATTGAATGTATTGAATGCATGACGATTGTACTTGTAAGGAATTGAACAAACAAACAATTCCTGATTCACTAGTTATTTTTGAACATTTCGAGTTTTTTAACACTGCATTGCTATTTCAGTATCAATACTTTAGTAGTGAACGGAAACGATCCCGGTGGCCATCCGGTGGCAATCATAAAAGCGCAGATTACCTTTCAGAATATATTATAAGTATGGAAACGCTACGTTGAATTTTTCACTTGACGTGGGAATAAATTGGCTATTCTAAAACGGAAATCAAATAAAAACGTAACGTAACTTCACGCCTGTAATCCCCGTGGTAGGCAGAGGTAAATGCATGCATTCAAGCATACATGCAAACACCCACCATTCGCCGGTTACGTTTTTGGCCCTTGTAACGGGTGGCGATCCTGTTGACATCTCCGGACACATTACCAAACTTCGAGGTACTGGGAAATTTCCTTGGTCAGGGACTATCAGAGATAACGGTATAAATTATTTTATCTCCTATTCCGGTTTTATTGGGATTTTTCCATTTTCTGAAAGTTTCTCAGTATTTCGGAGTTTGGTAATGTACCCGGAGATGTCAACAGGCTCGCTACTTGTTACACGGACCAAAAACGTAACCGGCGAATCTTGTGTTGCCATGTATGCTTGAATGCATACATTTATCTCTGCCTACCGCTTCGGGGATTACAGGCGTGAAGTTACCTACGTAATATGGATCTATCCCGTACCTGTCGTTAAACGATGCTGCAAGTAATTCAGTTTACTGACTATTTTTTTTTAATCTCAACTCTGTAGAGACATAAGTTTATGACATATAGCAAAAGTATAATTATATTCTACAAGAACGCGTCTTTTGCACTAGTAGTCGCCTTGCCGTGAAGCGTGTTCGCGTGTCAACTGAATTTCAATTGTAAAAACCTGTGGTAAAAACAATAAGTACATATCGTTCAATACTCAAACCTGAGTCTACAGAACAAACCTTTTTTATTTGCTTATTGGTGGATACTAAAGACACAAAGAATGTTAGGAGCTCTAAAACCCCAAGTTTTATTCTCGAACCTGATATTCTGTAAGTAATGGTTACCATATACTCGTAGAAACAACGAACTTAATATATGTTTTAGTATTCTCAGGTCAAAGATGGGTTGGCAATGAATCGATCAAGTGGAACATAAAGTAGGATTAATGACATACTTAACGAATGTGGTCAGATAATGTCTGCTTCACTAGACGGAAAAGGCGCCAAGGGAAATTTTCAGGATCGTTGAGCCTACAATAACTAGGGCAACTGCGAAGTGTGTATCATTGTTGGGCTTTAAATCATGTCTATAATACAACTGATTTAAACAATTAACATTTGTTTGACGAGATTCGAAACTACGACTTAACTAAATTTACGGAAAATTTTGCTTTAAGTGGGGGTTGAACCTTTGCGGATTCCGACCGAAATCCCATTAAAATCATATACCTACCTAACAATTGGCAACAGGTATAACTTTTCCTATTTTAGAATATTGTAACTTTTCCGCCCCAACAGCCGTCGATATTCGAGCCCTGCCCACTGCCACTTCAGTTTCACTATTCGGTGGACATTTTGGTTCTTATGTGGATCTTCTCATTTCTGATTCGATCTCGCAGGGAAATACCGAGCATAATTCTGTCTATTGCACTCTGCGTGACCTTGAACCTTTTTATGAGGCCCATAGTGAGCACATTTCAGTTCTGTATGTCATGACAAACTGATCAATGACCATCTTCAGGACAGAAGATCAGATATTGCGGCAAATTGGATGAAATGATGTATCGTAGCTTCCCGACCGTTGACCAACCGAGTTATGTAGATTCAGTGAATGACGCCTGCAACTGCTAACTGCACTGCTTGTCTCAGAATATGCATAGTCGCCAACAACTTCGAGGATAGCACCCTCAAGCATAACAGGTGTATGTGTAACATATGCATTTCATATGATCTTTGTCTTGTCCATGTTCATTTTAAGGTACACTCGTTGAGAGGCAGTACTGAGGGCATTGAGCATTGTGCCAAGGTTTTTTAGGGTCTCAGCCATGATTACCAGATCAACAGATCGCAAATCGGAGGTGGAAGATTTGCTCGCCGGTAATGTTGATACCGATTCCGTTCCAGTCCAGAAGCTTGAAGACATGTTCCAATGCAAAGGTGAAAATATTCTTAGATATGACAGCTCCCTGTCTCACATCTCGCTGCAGTTTCGTAGGTTTCGAATTGAAATCCTTAAGATGAAATATCACAGTGGCATTTTCAGACAAGCTCCTCTTTCAAGGAAAATAGTAAAAACAACTAATTAATGTTCCCATACAATTTTAATTTTTCTTGGCTGCCATTTTTGTGCATATTATTTAAATCTAAAGCGGCACGCAATTAACCGGGTCAGCTAGTCTTATTATATTTTAAAAAAGGACGGCTGTAATGACACCAGGTTCTACTTCCAGAGAGGGGAGAAAGCTATTTTAAGAATCCTGCAAAACAGCCAACCTGGTCGAGGCTTATAAGATTAGTTTTCAGCTTGATTATTCTGTAACACTTACTTCACCGAAGTGAGGATGAAACTCGCTTTCGTTCTTTCACGTAGCGTTTTACTTTTGTTAATGTAAGCACGCAATTCATTTTATCCGTACGTTTTGTGTTACAGAATAACCCTCCAGGCGGTGAAACCAGGACTAAATTGAGGTTGTTAAGAGGTCATACAAACGTGAAGTTTATGTTTTCTTTTATATCCCTATTTCAGTAGTAATATACGAGTTAATATCCAATTAAAGTAAACAATTAAGTTGTAGGTCATCTCGGAGTTTTTCATGGTATATTTTAAGTACTGGAAGAACATTTATAAGTTTTACGTGAGCAATATAAAATAGTGTCGACGTTGCATCCATAATATATTTTTTTTAATGATAATGCAAGCATGCAGTTCACATTGATGGTATGAAAATGGTAGCATAAAAATTATACGGAGCCTACAGACATCTACACAAAACTGTGGAAACGATCTTCACAATTTAATTCCTTTTTCACCTTTTTACAACAGTACAATAAGGAGGATGGCGAAATATCATCCTTACACATCCCAAAAATTCTAACCAAGCGTTTCGCCTTACATTTATTATACCTACAGATAAGATATGGAATACTCTGCCGGCTTCTGTATTTCCGAAAAACTACAACCTAGGCATCTCCGTCACCGGAGCTTTACTGGCGGTGGAGCTCCAGTGACGGAAATCGCGAGCATAGGCACCACCAAATTACCTAATATACTTGCCGCTAAATGGTAGTGTTCAGCATTATCGTGTTTCGGTCAGGTGGTAATGTACGGCGCTGTAATTTCCGGCACAAAGGCATAACACCTTAGGCCTGAGGAGTGGTAACGCATCGACATTTTGACCTTGGTCTTTGTGTAAGTGTCTATAAGCTGCAGTCATCACTTAACATCAATGTGAACGCCATTACACACCATTACATTTTTAAAAATCTTCAAATCCAGTGTGAACTGGTACTTTCTAGGTACTTTCTAGATCAACGTGCTTCATTATTGGCTATATTCACTTTCCATCGGTTGGTGGTCTAACGTTAATCTACACAAGTAAAAAAAAATCAACACCTAAACTGGAAGTTGGTAACCAGATGCGTTGCCACCCCTAAGGTATGTGTTGTTTTGGCTATGTAATTGTTATTACGATGAAAAAATAAGGATAACTATGTTTTTTGTAAATGTTCATATAACTTAACTTATATTATGTGGTCCTGAAATTCAGACAGTATAAATGTAAAATAGCGATTAATAAAATATTGTTAAATATTCAAGCACCATTAAATTTATTTCAACCTTTTCAACTTTAATCGCAAACGACATTCAGTTTTCAAAGGAATAATTTGTTACAATAATGCAGACAAGTCTCTTCTGACAGCTCATCTTGATTAAGAAAAGCAATTAATTCTTACGTTGCCCCATGGAAAAAATTAATGTTAGTAACAACAACAAAATATTTTAGTCCTTCATAACAACAGAAACAAATATATTTATTATGTTATTGACATTTTTATAACATTTAGTTTCATTTCATAATCATCATATCGGCCATAGGACGTCCACTGCTGAACATAGGCCTCCCCCAATGACCTCCATGCCGACCGATCGGAAGCGACGTGCATCCAGCGGGTACCTGCAGCCTTCACTAGGTCGTCGGTCCATCTTGCAGGTGGACGCCATACGCTGCGCTTGCCGATACGTGGTCTCCACTCGAGAACCTTCGACAACTTCGAGCATCGAGTTCCCAACGGACACTGGAGTGGGCGATACAAGGTTATTGAACATGACCTTGGTCTTATCCATGTTCATTTTAAGGCCCACTCTTTGGGACACTCGATTGAGATCTTCGAGCATTGTCCTGAGATCTTCCAGCGACTCTGCCATGACTATAATATCGTCGGCAAACCGAAGGTGAGTGATGTATTCGCCGTTGATATTGATGCCTAGTCCTTGCCATTCCAGGAGCTTGAAGGCGTCTTCTGCATTGAGTAACGGTGATCCACCCGCTTGCAGAAGCTCTGTAGTGATTCCGTCCTCTCCAGGCGCCTTGTTGTTCTTAAGCTGTTTGAGGGCCATCCTAATCTCGTACAGGCTGATGTCCGGGATATCTTCGGTATAGTGTCGGGTTAATTTGGCTCTCGGGTCTCTGACCAAATCAGAGGCAGGTTGTGCGACCGAGGTATATAACTGCCCATAGAACCTCTCGATCTCCCGCAATACCTCAGGCTTAGTCGACGCTAAACTGCCGTCCTCTGTCTTCAGCTGCATCAACCGGCTCTGTCCAATAGACAGATCCCTTGCAAACACTTTGGAGCCTTTATTTTGCTCTATCGTTTCCTCAACACATTTTGTGTTGAAGGATCTGATGTCATGCCGCAAGGACTGTTGGATCTGTCTTTTAAGTTGCCGGTATTTTTTAGCTTCATCAGAGGTCTGCAGTATCATTGAGCGTCGTTCTGCCATAAGGTTGAAGGTTTGATCGGTGAGTTTCTGAGGTCTATTTCGTCGGCGGGTTTTGAAGTATTTAGACCCCACCGAATGGACAGTTTCTACCAACCTGTCATTCATATCGTCCACTGAGATGCAATCCTCCAGGCAAGCAAAGCGATTTCGCAATTCGAGCTGAAAGCTCTCGGGGTTTTGTATGTGAGCAACAGTAGGTCGGAGCGTAGACTTCATTAGATGAGATCTTTCGATCTTATGTTTAAATTCAATGTGCCCCTAACCATTCGGTGATCACTTCCGGTTTTCACCCTATGAATCACGGAGACATCATTGAATATGTGTTTCTTGGTGGTCATAATGAAGTCTATCTCATTTTTTGTGGAACCGTCGAGGCGGCTTCTTGAAAAAGGAGTTCATGATGAAGAGTTCCTCCTTCTCCAGAAAGTTGGCCAGCCTCTGGCCCCTAGGGTTCCGATGCCCACATCGAAATTGCTCCACTCTCAGCTCATTATCGCATCCCTCCCATAACCCAGTCTCCCATAACAACAGTGAAATACGTTTTGGAAGTATGTACTTCCCTACTGATGTCCTCATACATAGCTTCCACCTCGTCGTCCGGATGTGCCGAGGTCGGTGCGTAGACCTGGATAACCTTCAAGGAATATCTCTTGGATATTCTGAGTATCAGGTACGCGACCCTACTCGACACACTCGTGATGCATTCAATGTTGCTAACGAGAGACTTTTGGACGATAAACCCGACACCACCTTGGGACTGCTGGTCGCCCTCCCGGTAGAAGAACATGTTGCCAGACTTTAGGGTTATCGTGTCCTCTCCCTCACTACGGACTTCAGATAGCCCCAAGATGTCCCAGTGCAACTTGTTCAATTCTTCTTCCAGCTCAGCAATTTTCTCGTTTCTCTTTCTAGTTTCATTTACTCATATTTTAATTAGTCATTCTGTTGTGGTTCTATCGTACTATACATTTTAAGGCCATGGCCGTAAAATAACGGGTTGCACTCTGGCAGTGTCGGCAGAAGTGAAAAATTTTATACTAACGTTGTGATTTTTTGATATTTTGGAATGGTTAGGAATAATATTGCACGAATTGCTTTAATTATCATGGCACTATCGTACACGAACTTGACAATTTCTATTATATAAAATAAATAATTCGCCGCGCGGTAGAAAGAGAGGGGGATACTACCTCTCCTTCGCCGCGCTGGCGGTCTACTCTCCCTCCGTCTTACGAGTTTTCGATCAGATCAAGTATACTGACGCGAGGTTAAATTTTTTTACCCACCATAAAAAGTGCACAACAAATTTTCACTTCAAACAAAAAACCATAATCGGTGAGAGCATATTATCACGTTCGTTTTCTTTAGACTGTGATGTTATTATATAGACCAATCATCCAATACAAATGTGTTCTACATTGGTTCGATTGGTCATAATCATAAGTAATATGTGCACTTCTATGATATACCTATATCTCTTATAAAAACTATAAAACAGATAAATAAGCAAAAGATAGATGAATAGTTTTAGTTCATGTCTTAATAACTTATATCAGCATTTTTATTCTAAAATCAACATACTATAATATCTGTATCTATATGCATACATAGATACAGATAGTTAAAAGATAGTTAGTAAAATCTTTATAGGTACATGACGAAAAAAGCGTCCAAGTTCGATAGAGTTCGAAGCCTAAAACAACCATTTCACTCAAAGCCCCTACAAAGGGATTGCTTCGTCTGAAATTCCATGTGTATTTGTATCGGGCTACGATAAAAAAATAGTATTTGAATGTTACCCGCAGATACGAGGTTACAGCTACTTTTGAAAGAACTCGTTATTTTCGTTTTACTACAAACCGGAAAAAGTTGCCGATATTCTTAATTATGAAAACTTTTCCATTTTCGTTCGTAAAATTGAAATTGTCCGTTATTAATGGAGAATAGAAAATGTTTGCTTTTGAGCGAAAGAACAATATAATAACGAAATTATTTGATTATACTCTTTTCTATTCATATCAAAGGTACTTATACCACATTTTGAATATTTATCATCACGCTGAGCCATATATTTATCAACATATTTATCATTGGTTATTATATTATTATGTCTCTCGTCAGCACGGGGTCCAATTTGAACCCCGGACCTTTGTCAGGCTTGCGCGGGGACATGGAGAGTCCAACACGTAGAGGCCCTTTCGAGAATTTTGATCTACTTTGTAATGGGTTATATTCGGCGGGACCTCTCTCTGGCTGCATCAATAGTTAATACAGACACAGACAGACCCCGCAGAATATAATGGGACTATTGTAATGAAAAGTGATTTGCCAAACTTTGGGCTATGTGGGTGAACTGGGGGGACTAGCTGGCTGGGCCTATGGAGTGAGATCCGGCACCTGCCTATATTCAACATCTCACATTATCGAATCCTACTTTAGGCAGGTGGTGACTCGCCTCTCCTTGGTGGGCCCCCCAAACAGCCAACCCGATGGTCGACAGGGGGCAACACTGTTGAGAGAGGCTGGGGGTGTCGAGAGGTGTGGCCCCGGTTTCACCATCACGAGCGAGTAATCTCGAGCTCGGAGCGGGCTTCCCCGCTATTATGCCTTTAGACACTTCCACCCCCGAGTGTATGGCTCTTGCAGAAATTTAGACAACAGCCTATTATCCAAATTTCTGCAAATGCCATACCTCTAGCGCCCCACTCTGACCAGCCAATGAAGGCAAGCCAGAGGTGAGAGACCTGATGCTCTGTCCGGCCGTACCTCTGTGTGGCGGACGAGGCGGAGCCCAGTTCTCTCGGAGGAACTCGAGATGATGATAGGGGGTGGTGTCGCTACTCACCAACAGCTCGCCACAAGCTGCTCTGCCCCCTATTATTTTACCTTATTATTATTATTATTGAAAAATTTAGAAGTCATACGAACGACAATTAGTAGACGAAAGAACGACGAAAGACGAAAATCGAAAGTGAGATAGAAATAAAAATACAAATTAAATTTAATAGGTACAATGAAGTGCAACTTCAATTACAAAAATTTAGTTGGTCAAAAATATAACGTCAATAATAACATTATTAAAAACAACAGGTTCCATAAGTTGCATTTTTTTTTTTTTTATGTAACCGAAGTGGCAAACAAGCATGCAGATCACATTGATGTTAAGTGATGACTGCAGCCTATAGACACCCACACAAAGACCAAGGTCAAAATGCAGATGCGTTACCACTCCTGAGGCCTACGGTATTCCGCCTCTGTGCCGGAAATTACAGGGCCGTACATTACCACCTGACCGGAACACGACAGTGCTAAACACTACCATTTAGCGGCAACGCAAACACCACCAACATTACCACTACCCAGTGAGCTGTCATTGGGTCTCCAAAAAGTAGGCGGATGCAATTCTGGTCACTTGTCCGTCTTATGCATTTTCGATCAGGGTCACATGTCCTGACGTGAGTTCAACATAAAAGCACAAAGCGCCGCTAAAGAAGTTTACACTCCAAAAATATGTAATTGTTCCTAAATTTTTCAGTTGAGTAAGAAAATTAAATACAGTTTGTAGCTTGTTATATCAACCGCTACTTTCAGAAAATATTTATTTATTTATTCTTTTTGCACACGGATGATGTATGTGAGAAGGCGGACTTAATACCAAATGGTATTCTCTATTAGTTTTAAAAATAAGTTTATCGTAGTTTTATGGACTGTTTTTTTTAGGGTTCCGTAGTAAACAAGGAACCCTTATAGTTTCGCCATGTCCGTCTGTCTGTCTGTCTTTCCGTCCTCGGTTTAGCGCATAAACTATTGGTACTAGAGGCTTGAAATTTGGCACGAGTATACATCTTTACTACGCCGATAAAGTGGTAGAATAAAAACAAGTCTTTTTTTTATTTAGGGTACCTCCCCTACATGTAACGCACGGATATTTTTTTTATTTTTAGTTTTCTATATAGTGTGGGGAATCGTTGGATAGGTCTTTCAAAACTGTTACGGGTATTCTATCATCATTTTTTGATTTAGTTAACTGTTCGTGACTTACTAAGCTTTAAAGTGCCAATTTAGAGACTAATCGGTAGTTGTTAGAAATTCAAACGTTACGGCAATAGTAGCTACATATAACAAAATTAAAAGGAAAACTATCACACCTAAGTTGGCTTTACAAGTTTGCGAGTAATAGTCGACCAAATGTAATACTCCAAATTTTTTAACAACTCAATAGAAATATTTTATATATTTTTTCATTACATTAATCAAACCTAAAAACTACGGAATCCTACACTGCGCGTGGCCCGACACGCACTTGACCGGTTTTTCGTGATAGCTCGAATTAAACGCGTCATGCTTAACATTGAATTCAAGACTTTACTGGTATGTAAAATAACGATATCTTTTTAATGAAGCAAAAATACTTGCGGTATACATTTTTGTTCACAACTTCACGCATTTAAAAAACGGAAAGTAAATCCACAGAAAGAACTAGAAACTCATTTTTTGTTTGAGCTACGTATAGGCCCAAAACTTGGGATTCATAAAATTCTCAAAAATCTAAAGGCTGTAGCCTTTTCACTTCTATACCATAGTACGGTACTTGCCGAAAAAGTCTTTGGAGATACTTAAATCAATTCGTTAGTAAGAATTCACAACGTGAAAGTAGGTAATTGCTTGGTATCATGTTTGGGCGTCATAATCTGCGCCCCGTTGGCGCCCTCCTTAGTCTTGGGACGATAATCAAGATAATAATAGTCGTTCATATTGTGCGTATCATGTATCATGACATCTTTATGCTTGAGCCGACTCTACAGTCGCGCGCGACATCGCGCCATGAATTCACGGGTAAAATAAATAAATGAATAACATCGGGTCATGCAAGGTCACACGACTCACACGTATCTTTTGCCTTTCGCGCGCTGTATCCCGATCAGTTCGGGGTACGGCGCAAAGCGTGAACGCGAAGACGTGAGCAACACCTACACTCCTGTCACGGGCTTTCGCGGCTATTCGCACTGCGAGTGTAGAGCCGACTCTACGTATAGCCAAAGAATGTTTATCTACTAAATACATCATGTTGGAATGTTTTTAAGAGACAGTATAGGTCGCGCCACGTAAAAAGAACTCTGGAAGAAAGTAGAAGGGATGTGTTCGCGCATCGGTACACTCGCGCACGAAAGTACTAGCCCTATTGGTTTATTTTTGATCTAGCTTTCGCTTGCGGTTTCGTGTATTGGTAGGCAGATTGAAAACTATATTACATAGAATAACATAAAATGAAATAAAACACATGACGCGCAGCTTGACCGCCACCGTTCTTTTTACCTGACGCGACCTATATCACAAATCGTGCTGTAATTTTTTTAGTCAAAAACCGCTGCGCATGTCGAGTCACGTGCGGTGTATGGATGTTAAATTATGACTGTAACCTATAGACATCTACACAAAAACCACAAGTCAAAATGCTGAAGCGTTTCCACCCCTGAGACCTAAGTTGTTATTACGGGGGCATACATTACCATCTAACCGGAACACGATAGTGCTGAATACTACCATTTGGCGGCAGATATATTAGTTAATGCAGTGGTCCCTATGCCCTCGATTTCTTACAATAGAACTCTTCCACCGGTGTTTTTATTCCACTATCTGGAAGCTTCCCAGTACTTCGGAGTTTGGTAATGTGCCCGAAATTGTCAACAGGCTCGCCTGTTACATGGATCAAAACGTTACCGGCGATTCGTGGGTGTTTGTATGTTTGCTTGAATGTACACGTTTAACTCTGCCAACGTTAGATGCAAGGCTACGACCTCGTAGCATAAAATTACGAGCGTAGTTCATCGTTCTATCTCAATCGTTCATCTTACTCTCTATGTGCTAGTATTACCCGTAACAGGATGTCTGTAAATCTTGCAATAATAAAAACTTATTTGAGTGATCACGGAATTAAAATTTTTCTAAATTTGCAGATTTTCATTTAATTTTTTAGGGTTTTGTACGTCAAAAGACTATTCTATTATAACATCTCTCTCTGTCCATCTGTCAAAGTCAATTTTCCTCGAATGTATTGGACTGATTGAGTTATTGAATATGGAATACATACATATACGCCCATTATTACGCCCATATTTACATTATACGAGTATGTATGTAAATACGACGACGAAAAAGACGTAGAAAAGTAAGTGAATTTGAAACGGAACTTGAAAAGGATAAATTGGGATACAAAAAAAATCAACTATTGTATTTTTATAATTTTAACAGTTATTACATATATTATTATATTATAGTTATTAAAAAATATCGCAATTTGAAGATAAAAGAAGTCTATAGTGTTTATAATAACACAGGAAACTATGAATTGTACGGGACCCTGTGAACTTAAGTATGACTTGCACTTAGGCGCTTTTTGTAGTCTATAGTGTCAAGAAAATGATTAGTTGTAGATAACACGGATTCTAAAAAAATATATTTAATAATACTCGAATAAAATGATACAATTATATTATGATCGAACTTCACGAACAGGTAAGTTCGTTTAATCACTAATTATTTTCATCAATGCTGAATACAATCAAACAGGTAATTGCTTTACTAATCCAAGATCGAAATATAAAAGGCGTTGATGAATCACTTTGTTTTCGTCGCAATAATTAAACTGAATGAGTGAGTTTCCTTTACAAGGTGACCTGGCAACTGAGTGATAAAAGTGATCCTTTTTGATTGGCTTCAAAACAAAAGGCTTTTGTGCTAGAATTGGATGTTGTGGACTGTTCACTCAGTAATAGATTTGTTTTTTTTTTATTTTTTTTTTATGTTATGGAATTTGTAAACAAGTATGCAGTTCACATTGATGTTAAGTGATGACTGCAGCCTATAGATACCCACAGAAAGGCCAAGGTTAAAATGCAGATGCGTTACCACTCCTGAGGCGTAAGGTGTTATGCCTTTGTGCCGGAAATTACAGGGCCGTACATTACCACCTGACCGGAACACGATAGTGCTGAACACTACCATTTAGCGGCAAATATATTAGGTAATGTGGTGGTGCCTACGCCTGCGAGCTCCGTCACTAGAGCTCTACCACCAGTAAATTTTTTTTTTATACGCGGTGATATTCTGAATCAAAAATGTATGACTAAATATGAACCAAAAGCACGATGGTCATCTGAAAAGTCGATAGGTATCTTTTTAGAATTATATATGATTAATTAATAATCAGTCTTAGAGCTCCAGTGATGGAGCTCACGGGGGTAGTTACTACCGCATTACCTAATTTACTTGCCGCTAAATGGTAGTGTCCAGCACTATCGTGTTCCGGTCAGGTGGGAATGTACCTTCCATGTAATTTCCAGCACAGAGGCATAACACCTTAGGCCTCAAGGGTGGTAACGCATCTGCATTTTGACCTTGGTCTTTATGGGTGTCTATAGGCTGCAGTCATCACTTAACATCAATGTGAACGGCGGGCTTGTTTGTCACTTCCATAACATAAAAAAAAATTGACAGATATTATTATTGCAGGAACACTTCATCGCTCACGATCCTCTCAAAGAATATCACATTATTCCAAAAGGATTGCGCCTTTCTTACTCTATCCATGATCGATACCGAGTCGGAATAATACGGATTTTTTTGCAAATAGCAAAAAAATACAAAATAATTGCCCGCCTAATCCAAGATCTAAAAAAATAAAATAAAAGGCGTCTCAACAATTAAATTGAATGAGTGAGTTTCCTTTGCGAGGTGTTCTGACTTCTGAGTGATAAAAGTCAGCCTTTTGATCGGAATTTAGTAGAATAGGTTTTTGTGCTGGATTCTGGGTGTAGTTGAATGCACAGTTTTTATATAAATTAGAAAACGATAAACAAGCAATAGGGATTTACGTTTGCACAAATTGCGTTTGTGTAGCTACCTTTTATTAATATTTTTATATTTACTTCTTTATTTAAGGAATAACTGGGCCAAATGCTTGTCGGTTTCGCCCATGAAGGTTTCCGTTGTAGCACGTACCTACCTAATTATTTATCGAGAGTTTTACTTGTAGTTTTTGAAAAAAGATTATATTTCAGAAACTATTAGGCATACCTCGTTCAAACTAAATTTTGTTGATAGTTTTATTCATATTTTTATATTGTAAACGGAACTTAATCGCGTACTATTTTAATCGAAGTATTTACCTCGACACTCGACGCCGTGACTACGGGACTTAGTCACGAGTAGGGTCTACTCGTGACTAAGTCCCGTAGTCTTGCGATTAAGTCCCGTTTACAATATAAAAATAGTTTTCATTACAAAATACAGATTTTTTTTTATTCCTCCCTTTTTGTTTGTTAAAAAAATTAACGGAATCGGAATGTCCTCGGAAGTGTATTTTCCCACTTTAAAAATGTCCATTATTCTAACTATTGACTTTCAGAAGAAGTGGCCTTTGAAATCTCAATTACATTTTCGAAGATCTATCTATCGACATAACACACGTAAAGTTTTGATGAAAACAGTTTTTTATTCAGTTCCAAATTCCAGTCCCATTTTTTTATAATTGGCACGCTTGGCACGTAAATTGGCGATCGCGATGGCAGCGATTTGATCGCAGGTCGATGCAGGTCGATATTGGAATTATTTGACAGGTAGTGTTCGGTTGACTGACTGCACTACCAAAAAAAATCTGGTTCAGTAGTGGACGGGTTGTCACGTTCCGACGTCAAGGTTGAGTTTCCAAAGTGTAACTATAATTTAATGAGTTCAATCTATGCAGTAAAGCCTCTGGCATATTTTGTAGTTTTGCTATCAGCTATTAAAATTGACTATATTACTATTGATATTACTGGAAACCACTAGGTTGCCTATCAAAATATTTTTATATTCCTTAAATCATAAATATGCGTAAAAGTTAGGCTTGCAGCATATTTCGATGAACGAAATAATTCTACTCAGCTTAACTGCCTCAGTAGCCTAGTGGTAGCAGGCCACTACTACTACGCTGGAGGTCCTGGGTTCGATTCCCGGGTCGGAGGCTATCAGAGATTATGGTTTAAAATCTTTTATCTCTGGTTCTTTTGGGAGTTTTCTACTTTCTGGAAGTTTCCCGGTACCACGGAGTTTGGTAATGTGTCCGGAGATGGCAACAGGCGCGCCACCTGTTACATGGGCCAAAAACGTAACCGGCGAATCGTGGGTGTTTGCATGTATGCTTGAATGCATGCATGTACCTCTGCCTACCCGTTCGTAGACGACAGGCGTGAAGTTACGTTTTAAATAATTCTGCAGCGGGATCCTAACCTGCAACTAAAACATCACCCACAGAGATGACGACAAAAGCCAATCTGTTTTCATTATAAATGGAACACTTATTAATCACTATCACTTGTTCATTACGTATTCTCCACGCTTAGCTGATGCCCATTACTCACTGCTGTCTGAGATCAGAGCGGTACATTTAGGTCTGTTACAAAATTCATTCCCTTAATGGTCGCTGTGACAGTTACAAGGATTTTATTGAAGGTGCTGCTCAGGAATTAAGAACAATGTAAACATTAATATGAGATGTGGCCTCGTTCAGTAAACAATATTAAAAAAATAATTTCTTGGAAAATAAGATTGAATGAAAACCCGGTCAAATGCGAGTAACACTGAGAAATTTCCTATATTACCTCGTGTACCACAGACTTCTCAAAGATTTTCCTGTAATCTTTTAGTAAAGAATAACTGTTTTCAAAATTCTATGCGTAGTAGATTTGGAGTCAGATTAATGTCAATTATCGACATTTTTTTTTAATTCAAAACAGCTCACCTGAAAATCTTTAAAAAATATGTGTGAGTCGTGTGAGGATCTTCAATTCTCAAAATTTTTTTTTACACTATATTTTTTTAATTTTCATCCCTCTACGATTAACATTTATTTATTTACGTTAGATGCGCATATACGGGTCAGTTTTTTTTTAATTATGTAGTCGGCTCGTATTGGGGTAGCATTACCTACTTCACCGGGCAATCGGCGAGCGCCAAAAGGGCTTACAACTGCCTAAGGGAAATTCCTGCGTTTCCAATCCTCGGCTCGACAATTTTTCTATCGATTAAAGTAAATTCATCAAGTCAGACAAAGAGTCAGGAAGACACACCGTTATAATATATAGTTGCGTTTTTAGGGTTCCATAGCCAAATGGAAAAAAACGGAACCCTTATAGATTTGTCATATCTGTCTATCGGTCTGCCTGGATAACCGTATGTCACAGCCACTTTACTCTGAAACTATTAAGACTACATAATTGAAACTCGATGTAGATATATTCTGCGATCTACTTTATGATTTTTATCTATATGTATAAAAATCAACTGGTGTTCGTTAGTCTCACTAAAACTCGAGAACGACTGGACCGATTTAGCTGATTTAGGTTTTAAATAATTTTTGGAAGACCAGGAAAGGTGAGAAAAATGCGACTAATTGCCGAAAAAACCCTAAAAACAGCCCTTTTCTTTTTTTCATACAAACGTTTTCGAACTAAAACGTAGACTCAGTAGTCATTTTGAGCTTTATTGCTATTGAATAAAGTTCATATTAAATTACAAGCTCTCACTGTTGCCTGTGCAATGCAGGTGTGTTCCTAACGTCAAAGAGTCAACAAATCTTTTTGACACGACGAAGTCTGTTGGGTCCGCTAGTATAAAAATAAATAAATAATAACAAGCGAACTGAAACTATTATTTTTCATCGAACCTTTAAACGTGGTGTGTTAATAGATACATATAGATAGAATTTCAAAATAAGATTGAGTTTTCCAAAACCATATTTTCTAAAAGGTAGACAATTCCAAAGTGGTACGAAATCTTTCATGGGTATCCGACTCGCACTTGGCTCGCACTTTTTCCTTATGAGGCACAGAACCTTAAAACAATAGATTAGTTGATTGCGTCAAGGAACGTTGCATTAATTATCCTTTGCTGAAGATCCAATGATAGCGTTTGAAGACGTAGGTACTTACGTTGCTAAATGGTAATGAGATCGTATTATTAGGCTTCGGTAAGATGGTATTGGATGGCTCCGTAATCTTATACCAGGAGGCCAACCGCCTCACTCTAATGCTTTCGTGATGCTTTCGATTATGACATCATGTTGTCAGTTTTGTACCGCCTAACCTTTGCCTGTAAGTGTTTTTGTCCGCAAGTACAGTACTTAACAATAAATATTGCACATCGAGCCTACGAAAGAGACAATCGAGTAGTTTCGACTTTGTAGAGCGTTATATCTGCACACTGTCTACGTAAGCACTGACAGTCATGTATTGGTCAAAACTTGATCAAAATGGTCGACAAACGTCACGTCGGTTGCGTGCGAAAGAGATTACGCTCTACGGACCCGAAATTAGCTGAAATCTCCTTCCTAAGGTCGATTTGCAATAATTCTTGTTGGATACTGTCATCGACGACACAACGCAATCGTCGATGGGTACTGTACGAGTACATACTTTTGAGCAAAATGTTTTAATAGGCGGTACAAAACTGATAAGATAACGTCCTAAAGGAAAGCTAAACAAAAGCAAAACAGTTAAACGGTCGGCTATCAGGTCAGCTTGAGGAATTTTACTCTATCTATGTACGCTTATTGGTGGTAGAGCTCCAGTGAAGGAGCTCGCGGGCGTAGGTACCACCGCATTACCTAATATACTTGCCACTAAATGGTAGTGTTCAGCACTATCGTGATCCGGTCAGGTGGTAATGTACGCCCTGTAATTTCCGGCACAGAGGCATAACAGCTTAGGCCTCAGTAGTGGTAACGCATCTGCATTTTGACCTTGATCTTTGTGTAAGTGTCTATAGGCTGCAGTCATCACTTAACAGACAGATTCACTCTTCGATAGCACGGTACATTTTTTCTATCCTGAGGCTTTGGCTGTTATGCCTTTATGTCAGATATTACGTTTGACCAGAACACGATAGCTCTGAACACTACAATTTAGGGGCAATTAAATTAGATAATGGTGTGGGTGGTTCCAAGACCCTCGAGCTCCATCATCGGAGCTCTACCACCAGTAAAATTGTAACATTTTACGGGGAAGTTTTTAAATAATATTTATTGTACATTCGCACAAGAAATTAACATGAAAAAATTGTATAAACAGATAAGCTTCGCCATTTTTCCCTCTGAGAATACAACGCAACCGTAATTTTGAATTTACGTTAGTTTCACATGCACTCATATTTATGAGTAATTTAATTTAAGCACTAAACCTTTTTGAAACACGTTTTGCGGTAGTATTCTTCCTGTAAATTTAGGATTTAAAGTACGAAACAAAATTTCTTAATATAAAAACTTGTAAATCACCGTGTAACAGATAAGTAAAGGTTTATAAAATACTAGCGGCCCGCCCCGGCTTTGCGCGGTTGTAATGTAATTTTTTTTTATGTAATAGAAGTGGCACACAAGCTTGCAGTTCTGATTGATGTTAAGTGATGACTGCAGCCTATAGACACCCACACAAAGACCAAGGTCAAAATGCAGATGCGTTACAACTCCTGAGGCTTAAGGTGTTATGCCTCTGTGCCGGAAATTACAGGGCCGTACATTACCACCTGACGGGAACACGATAGTGCTGAACACTACCATTTCATCATATCAGCCATAAGACGTCCACTGCTGAACATAGGCCTCCCATTTAACCATTTACGGCACCATTTAGCGGCAAGTATATTAGGTAATGCGGTGGTGCCTACGCCCGCGAGCTCCGTCACTGGAGCTCTACCACCAGTACAAAATACGAGTATGTTACCTACACTCTCCTATTCATCTTATCTCATCGTGATGTTATAAAGCCTAAAGGCTTCCTCGGTAAATGGGCTATCTAAAACTGAAAGAATTTTTCAAATCGGAACTGTAGTTCCTGAGATTAGCGCGTTCCAGCAAACAAACAACCAAACAAACTCTTCAGCTTTATAATATTAGTATAGATATAGTAATAGCTAATATTTTTATATTTTATATAATAATCTATACTTCTATATAGATTATTATATAAAATATAAAAATATTAGCACACTTGGACCGAGAACTACTCAATGTCCTCAAGTATATCTTTGGAATGCTCAGACAGCTGAAACAAAATGAACAAGATGTAGATTAGGCAATGCGGTGGTGTCTACACCCGCGAGCTCCATCACTGGAGCTCAACCAATGTTTATTGCAGGAGTTCTGAATATTTTTTTACTTCACGCCTGTAATCTCCAAAGGGGTAGGCAGTGATAAATGCATGCATTCAAGCATACATGCAACTACCCATAACAGTACAATAGTACTGAAAATGTGAACTGCATGCTTGTTTGCCAATTTCAACATAAAAAAAAAATATAAAAAAAATATATTGAATGCATGCACTTATTCTCTGCCTACTACTTGGAATTGAAAAACATCGAAGTATGAATTAATAATATAAAATATTTTTTATTCATACTTTATGCCAACCACAGAACAGAATAGTTTTTTCTGTTCTGTGATGCCAACAGTGGTAGTAAGACCACACTATGCAATATTGCACTATACTATGCGGCACAGATAATAATGCAATTGATGTCTAGCCGCCACCGCAATAAGCGCCGACAACTTGATCCATTTACTTCCTCCCAATATATCTAAAGCTAGACCAAACGAGACCTAACTGCGCGCTGAACCGAAAATAGTGTTTGACATTTAGAATAATATTCGAATACGGCTGCGATGACCTGAATAGAAATGTGAAATTTAAATAGAAACCCAAGAACACTTAAGTTCGCGTCACTAAGTTTATTTTTTGACGACCCGGTTAGTCCAGCGGTGTTAGATGACCGTTTGATTCGAAGGGTAGCGGGTTTGATCCCCGCACCGGGACAAATATTTGTATGGCCTACAGATATTTGTCTCGGGTCTGGGTGTTTGTGAATGTGTTGTATGTGTACAACGGCACCCACGACACAGGTTTATACCTACTGTGGGGCTGTGAGTGTAAGCGTATTTTTGTTTTTTTTTACTAATAATATTTTTTTAAATAGGTGAGGATATCAGAAATGTACTGTCTGCATTCATAATCTATTTTTTTATGTAACGAAGGTGGTATAATTCAGTTCACGTGGATGTTAAGTGACGACTGCCAGAGCCTATAGACATTTATTATGAAGCCAGAGGTCAAAATGAAGATGTGTCGCCACCCCTGACACCTCAGTTGTCATATGTCTGTGATAGTTATTACGGGACCATATATTACCATCTCACCGGTACAAGATACTGCTGATTACTAAACATTTGGCGGCAGATAGATCAGGTAATGCGGTGGTGTCTACGCCCTCGGTTCCTACACTAACACCATTAAAAAACTTGAATAATTTCGTAATGTAACTTGACGTCCGTATTTTAAATTCGCCTAAGTAGTATGCAGAGAATAAGTGTATGCATTCAAACATTTTTTTATGTTATGAAATTGACAAACAAGCATGCAGTTCACATTGATGTGTTGCAGCCTTCCTATATATTTTCTTATAGACTTCCACACAAAGACCAGAGGTCAAAATGAAGATGCGTTACCACTTCAAAAGCCTGAGGTGTTATGCCTCTGTGCTGAAAATTACAGGGTATTACCACCTGACCGGAACACGACAGTGCTGAACACTACCATTTAGCGACAAGTATATTAGGCTCTTAATGCGCTGATTCCTACCGTGTCCGCGAGCGTCACTGGAGCTCTACCACCAGTAAAAACATACATGCAAATGTCCACGATTTTCCGGTCATGCTTTGTTCTGTAATAACTTTGGTCTGGATTGGCTCTGGCTTCCCGCAATTGTCGTAAAAAGGGATAGAAAGTTTATCCTTCTAGAATTAATGTTAAATTAATACAAAGAGGATAAACTTTCTATCCCTTTAACATTGTGGAGGAACTGTTGGAAGTGTTCCTCCGGCGAAAAGGGAGGATCCTCCGACCAAGCGAGGTGATAGCGCCTGGCGGACCGCGGCCCGACGGTTGACGTTGGGAAGTTGTATATATGCCAACTCTTGAGAAATCTTCGTATGTGCGATGTAATTTGACTGCACGCCATCTATCGTACTAGACAAGTACTGTAAGGTTTCATTGTATTCCACTAGTTGGCGCCTTTATGTAGTGGACGCTACAACATAAAACATTTATTGGGCTGAATAATAAATGCCTCAGTAGCAGGTAGTAGTGGTAGTCAGTAGTAGTGGTAGCAGGTCACTACTACTACACTGAAGGTACTGGGTTCGATTCCCGGGCCGAGGGCTATCAGAGATAACGGTTTAAAATCCTTTATCTCTGGTTCTATTGGGATTTTTCCATTTTATTGAAGTTTCCCAATACCTCGGAGTTTGGTTATGTGCCCGAAAATGGCAACAGGCTCGCTACCTGTAACATGGGCCTAAACGTAACCGGCGATTCATGGGTGTTCGCATGTATGTTTGAATGCATGCATTCACCTCTGCCTACCCCTTCGGGGATTACAGGCGTGAAGTTACGTTTTATTAATAAATGCAATAGTTTGTAAGGATATTCTTAACACAAACATCACCTACAGCGCTCCATAATCTTTTGTTCTGCTAATTGGAAGGAGATCCCATTTTAAAGGACTACCAAACGCACAAAACAACTCCCATTGAATTTGGAAACAAGACCCGTTATATAATAATATCTCATCTGTAATATTTGTAGCTTGGAGCTAACAATAACTCTACCGAGAATTATAGTCATCTTTTGCGAAAATGTTACCTCTTCGTTACTTAATCCAGGTGAATATATTATTATGTCTGGTTCATTGTTCATCATAAGTTATCTCCTCTTACTGTATATTTCACAAAAACCTGCAACTTTCACGCAAACATGGAACACTACTCACAGATCCTAGAAAACAAATGGCTATGTTATCTACTTTTATATGACTTGTTTAAATACGTCTGTATGTGCTATGGTTTTATATTTTAGTGTGGTTACTTTCTGCTCTTATAAATGCTGACATAAGCTGCGTTGTGTCGTCGATGGCTGACATGGTGAACGTCGTTAAGCCATACAATAAATTTATAGACCATTGCCTTAAAATAAAACTAACTTCAAGCCTGTAATCCCCGAAGGAGTACGCAGAGGTAAATGCATGCATTCAAGCATACATGCAAACACCCACGATTCGCCGGTTATGTTTTGGCCCATGTAACAGGTGGCAAGCCTGCTGCCATCTCCGGACACGTTACCAAACTTCTAGGTACTGGAAAATTTCCAGAAAATGGAAACATCCCAATAGAACTAGAGATAAAAGACGTTATTATGTTATGTCATATTGTGTTAGATAAAGGTTCGTACATATAGGTGTACTATATCACCAAATATTATAAATAAATATTATATATAAATAAATAATAATAATAATTTTAATAAACTTTTAATAATATTTGTAAGATAATAAACACCAATGAAAATAATATTTTATTTTTTTTTATTTTCGAATATTTAAAGAGTGACCGAATATTTGTAGTATCGCTACATAATTTAATTCGCAATGTCTTTGGCATATGAAGGCCAATTTACACCCTGACTATGACAAAGTTATGAATTTCACAAGCTTAAATTTCATCCCCAAAAATCTCTCATAATTAAGTTTATAGCCCATAGAATTAAGTTTATAGTAACCCTTTTATTAATTCATACACAGATTGCAAATAACCCAGTTCAGTTGTTACGAACCAAACAAATAACGAACATTTAATATTGAGCAAAATAAAGAAATTTAATAAAACCAATTCGATGCGAAAAACCGATGGCACAAATTCGCACATTTTCGTTTGACATGTTAATCCTTCAAACTCGGACAAAGCCTCGTGGGTACATGACGTGTCCATGGATTAAATTTCGAGCAATATTTTAATCATGTCATATTATTAAGAAGTGTTTTAGTAGTAATCAAATGACACAACTTCACGATTGTATACACTAAATGGGGAGGCAGAAGCAAATAACATACAAGATTTGACAATTATGTTATTTTAAATATCTAATTATCTTTATTTTATTTCTTTAATTATTATTAATAATAGAACGCACGTCTCAACGTGTTCTAATAAACTTGTTGAGACTAGCATTTTATTTTGGATAGACGTTAGTCTCATTTTCGTGTGTACTGACTGTTCATCAAATGGGTGACCATAATTTTCTTCATTGTAATTAATTTTGGGACAAAATGTTACCTATATCAAAAATGCCTAAAATCGATTCGGTTATCGATTCTGAATCAAATAGTTTCGGGTTGTACATTCAATCCTGTTGTATATATATTTTACGATAGATTATAATGTCTTAAATGCTAACGAGGCCGCGGGTAAAAGTTAGTCATTTATACATTTTCCACAGCGGCAGTTACTACTCATATTATTATAGCTAGTAAAATATACTCCATTTCTCATTCCTCCTTTTATCAATTGACAAACAGGCTGAATTTGATTTAACCTTGATGTGTTCTAAGGTTTTCGAGAGCTACACTCATTGAAATAACGCAGACGGCCACGGTCGGTCTGCCCGGAACCGCGGAAACTGAAAAGCGAAAGAAACATCGGGTTGATTTGAAAAAAAAATCTAGTTTAACATACGCGATATAAATAAATACGTAAAATTATTTTTATTTCAATGAATTTACCTTCATAATTTTATCGTTTGAACAAATGACAATCATTCAATATTGAGCGAAACAAAGAAATAACACGGATTCGGAGAAAGCAACCGAGATGGCGGGTACAAATTTGCACATTTTCCCTTGACATGTTAATCCTTCAAACTCGCACAAATCCCCGTGGGTACATGACGTATCTACGGATTAAATAACGAAAAATATTTTCTATGATGTCATATTTAGTATGTTCAGGGTGGTATTCTCTAAACGGGCATGCAAAGGCAAATTACTCACACAATTGGCGACCCGGTTAGTCCAGCGGTGTGAGATGACCGTTTGATTCGAAGGGTCGCGGGTTCGATCCCCGCACCGGGACAAATATTTGTATGGCCTACAGATATTTGTTTCGGGTCTGGGTGTTTGTGTATGTGTTGTTTGTGTACAACGGCACCCACGACACAGGTTTATACCTACTGTGGGGCTGTGAGTGTAAGCGTATTTTTTTTTTTTTTATTCGACAATTTTCCTGATTTGAGAGTCTTACTCAAAAAAAAATTTTACATCCTTCTCAAACTTAAACAAATTTGTTAAAGTATGATAAGGATGTAAAATGTTACATTAACCTTAACAAATAGGTATGTGAAAAACAAATGAATACTTGTTAATCCCACCAAATACATAACTTTTTCAAAGTGCGAGACATGTGGTCTCGTCTTGGCAACGTTTTACTGGTGGTAGAGTTCCAGTGACGGAGCTCGCGGGCGTAGGCACCACCGCATTACCTAATATACTTGCCGCTAAATGGTAGTGTTCAGCACTATCGTGTTCCGGTCAGGTGGTAATGTACGGCCCTGTAATTTCAGGCACAGAGGCATATCACCTAATGCCTCAGGAGTGGCAGCATTACACATAAAAAAAAAAAAAAAACGTTTTATCATATCCTATTTAGAACCAAACTTCTAAATCTAAACACCCTAAGTTCAAAAACATTACACCTTAGTCAAAATGCATGAATTAGCCGTTGCTACCGTCACATCGACGTAAGATGAAAAATGTATCATTACTTTATTGCTCATTAATTTTTTGTTAATTAATAGTTCTTATAGTAAGTAACGAAGCGGTTAAATTCTGTTTCAAATAGTATTCTTAAGATGTCTTTAACGGATTGCGAGGACATTTTTCGAAATATATAATTAAATTGTAAGACGCGACTTCTTATAGGTAGGTACAATTATTTAATTAAACCGCGTTTTTTTAATCATAAATTCGCGTGAGAAGACCTACTCGTACTAATTACTTGGCTGCTTACGTAATAATTATTGTAATTTATACACATTTACAAAGTTCCCATTAACATAACGGCGGAAGTAACACGAAGCTAAAACAGTTATTTTTCAAGCAAACTTCAGAGCTTCCTTATAATGTGAAAATCATCTATCATAAAATTTATTTATTTATGTAACTTTAATTCACAAAAGAAAAAACTGTACGTAAGGCGGACTTAACGCAACTAAGGCATTATCTACCAGTCAACAGAAATAGGTGCTGTAAAGCTAATAGCTATAAATATGACATAATAATTTTCGGAACGACATTTTCGGTGATTAGAAAATATAATGAATCAATAAACGAGAGATATATAATTTTACAGTGAATGTTAAAGAAATGACTATACATTCTCATAATTTCTATTTTAAAACCAACGAAAACTAAGGGTAAAATAATTCATAAATGGGCTCAACGTCGTTGATTATAGTAAATTATTTAGGAGGTGAGTTATTAAAATTGAACAGAATAAAACAACATTTTGAAATCAACACTTTATCAGCTTAAATAGATTGGTTTATTTTAGAAACAAAAATCTTTTTTTTTAATTCTTGAGCAATTGATTACCCATTTAACGCACGTCCAATCGGATATGACGATGAAACGTAATTCAGTTTCCGATCAATTATGCATAAATTTTTATAACAAAGCACACAGTGTGTGAAAGTTTGTAAATAATAGAAAGATCGACATCGACTGGGAAACACCGGGGACATGCAATTCAACAAGTTTCACTCAAGCCGAAATCTGAAAGAGAAGAACTACAAAGATGCTTACCGTCCAACAAAAAAACCACCGAACACTTAAGTTTCGAAGAGGAATAGTCTCTAAACACACATCATGCTCTAATTTTTTTATGCTTACATTAAAACACTCGGCGGTTTTAATTGGGGGGTAACGCGTGTTTCGTATACAACTCGGATACGCACGGAGCTCCGAGTAACCAGCAAGCTACTGTACAGATAAAAGCCTGTGAAGCCACCGCCAAACTTGAAGGTACTGCGCATGTTCAGCTAAATAAAGTTAGTCCACGTACAGACAACTTTGTTCATATTAAGGTGGGCGTCCACATATCCGCATCGTACCTAAGTATCGGACACATAGTATCAATCACATTGTAGCGCCTGTTATTCGTATATAAATTACACAAGTGCGACCACAGATCCGCGTCATATGTATCGCTATGTCAATGCACCACAGAATAGATAAATAAGGATAGAATGGCTAAAGATTCATTTTCATATTGAAACCGCTGTCGCCAGTTGCACGCATTGACATTGACACTACAGAGACAATTCAAACTGCAATTGGTCAATTGAAATAGACCACTCCCAAACACTTACTTCTCACAAAACTAACTCTTTCAACTTAAGTAATTCGGTTGCTTTTCGTATGCTCTGATTTCACAAAGTTCAGACGTTTTGATTCGAAATATTCGAATGTCATGATTTCCACAAACTGTATTACCAGTTTATAACATTTCCACAATGATTGTGCAATTACTGAACCATAGATAACATTTAAAAAATGCCAAAAATGCTCATCAATCCATTGACATAATAAATGTGTGGCATACTTTTTACGTTCGATTAAATTAATTTCTAATAGTTATTATCGTGATATATAAAAAACATCCAATATTGATACTAATTTTTCACAAATTATTTCGTGGAAAAAATTATTTACTGGTATCCCAGCTTAAGAGATGTTCTTTATATTTTATCGACTTTTATCTTATTAAACGAAATTGGTGTTTTTGTTAAACAATATTTTTAATGAATTATTTTTATTTTATTTAAGAGTATTGAATGTGATCTCTATTGAGATGTTAAGTGAAAACCGTGCTCAGAAGCTAATATTGTCGCAGGTGGTCGCACATTCACAGGTGTTTTTAGTTAATGGTGAATATGACATCTTTTTTCGAATTCAAGATGGCAGACATAATTATTTTTTGAAAATGTATTAGTATTATTATTTATCAATTTCGAGGTTTTTGGGGCGCTGATTACGAAAATGACTTCTATTTTCAGATACAAGATGGCGGAAACCTCAATGTGATATGGGTGTCAATTTGAAGGTTTTCTGGGGTGCTGATTACGAATATGGCGTCTGTTTTCGAATCCAAGATATTGTAAACCTATGGAAATCGGCTGAAATGTTGATGTTGATGATGAGTATTTTATTATTAGACCGAGCCCATATTGCTTTGTAGTGTTATTTCTCTAGTTTATGATAATTGTCCCCCGCAAAGAACTTTCTTTTTTCAAAATGTGATATGAGTATCACTTTCGAGGTTTCTTGGGGTGCTAATTACGAAAATGGCATCCGTTTTCAGATCCAAGATGGCGGACAGATTTTCTCTTTTAAAATATGATATGGGTATCAATTTCGGGGTTTCTTGGTGTGCTGATTACGAAAATGGCATCCGTTTTCAGATCCAAGATGGCGGACAGACTTTTTTTCAAAATATAATATGGGTATCAATTTCGAGGTTTCTTGGGGTGCTGATTACGAAAATGGCATCCGTTTTCAGATCCAAGATGGCAAATAGACTTTTTTCTTCAAAATGTGATATGGGTATCAATATTATAAAAAGAAAGTCTGTCCGCCATCTTGGATCTGAAAACGGATGCTATTTTCGTAATCAGCACCCCAAGAAACCTCGAAATTGATACCCATATCACATTATGATAAAAAAGTCTGGCCGCCATCTTGGATCCGAAAACGGTTGCCTCTTTCGTAATCAGCACCCCAAAAAAGCACAAAATTGACACCCATCATTATAGGTTAACTTAACATCCCATACTCATTCCATGCCTTCGAGCTCTACCATTGAAGCTCTACCACCGTACGTTACCACTTAGCAGCAGGTAAATTATAGACATTAATATCACTACACAAATATTAACATAATGCGGTGCTGCTGATCGATGAAGTATGAAGAGTAATCGATTTCGAGTGTTCTTTTAAAAAATTGTGTAAAAGTATAATGAAACATTGTCACATTAACTTATTATCACTTTCATACCATTGGGTACACCACCCGGAACTAAGCAGTTGATCTGTATTTCATATCTTTGACGCAATGTTCCAAATGTTCCGAATGTTCCAAATGATGCATAAAATGATTCGGCACAGTTTAGTGTTTCAGATGCTAATGTTCCATCCACCACTGTCATATTTTAAAAAATCTACATATATTATGTAACTATACAAATATCGATATGGACCATAAAAAAATATCGATATTGTATATATCACAACACTAGTGAAGATTTTCGTTTTAGTTCAATTTAATAATTATTAAAGGGTTTTTAGGGTAACGGTGGTATTAAATATCTTTAACTATACCTCCTTGATTTACTGGAGGTCTTACTTTTCATTTTACGTGTTAAAATAACACAAAACGGCATTTTTACCCAGAGATGTGTTGTTCTAAGCTGTCTACACGACACTACGAGCGGCGAACGATTGGTTCGGCCGAACTGTGTATGTTCAGGCATAGTTGTGGTGCGCTTGCCACGCCCACATTACCATTCCATCTTTATTTATCTATTCCGTGCAATGCACCATAGAGCGCGGTTTTGCGATGCACCGTGCTCTAGCTATATATATATTATTATGATTTCTTCTGTTAGATTTTTTAAGCATTTTCATCTACTGCTATTAAACAAGCATTAACACATACTTATTCGCATTCCTCCAATGTATCACAAACACATTTTACATGTTGTTTTATATTATTTCGCATTAACACATGCTTGTGAAATAATAAAAATAAATTTTCTTTAAAAATAAAAATACATTTTACATGTGCTCTGCGACAATCTGAATGAAATATAGTGGATGAATAATTAAAAACTAATTCATAGCATAGTTTAATGCTATGCGTTCCATATTTACGATGTGGACATGTGGAGGTTTGCCTTTAGTGACGTTAGTCGCACGCTACAACTTTATCAGTAAAAGCTTATTGCCCAGGCCGTGGGCGATACTAAATGATTTACGATTCGGACACTTCCGGATTACATTTGTATTGGTTTCTCATTGCGTAATATTGCTTATCCCAGTTTGTTTCGGTAACAAAATTATGATCATCTAATATAAATGGTAAACTATTTACGAAACTTTTACCAGAGTTATCATTAGTATTTTTATTGTGAAAAGAAAGATGTCTATACTAACTGTCTTTTTCGTCGACTAAATTCAGTTTTCGTAATAGAAGCAAATACAGTCAACATTGTAAGTAGGTAATTCGGTACATAGCCCAATGATATTTCTAAAAAGTCAACGGTTCCAATCCTTTTCAATTAAAGTAAGATAGACGTGAGAAAGCTTAATCCACATTCGCCGATTCCTAAGACTTTTGACCCCACCATCAGACAGAACTCGACCTATTTGGTCATGGTAGGTCAGTCTCGGTCTTCCTGGGCATCTGCAACCATCCACATTCGCATTGTATATCTGTTTAGTCATTCGCTCATTCGACATTCTTTCTATATGCCCGAACCATCGGAGCATGCCTTTTTTCATTTTTACACCGATACTATCATTCACACAAAGCCTCTTTCTTACATCTTCGTTACGAACGCGATCGGTGAGTGATACACCGCAGATCTTGCGCAAAGATCTCATCTCATTGTTTGTGACTGCGAAATATCAAAGAGTATTACAAAGACGAAGTTTTACCTAAAAAGGAGAGCATGAGAGTATACTTTATCAATTTAACTAGGTAAGTAGCAAAGCATTTCATTTAGCATTGCAGTGGGTTTCATGTCATACAATTAATAAGAGAGAGCTTTAACATTTCTAGTGAATAACATAGTCATTGACATATAAGAGCACTCAAAATTTAATAAAGAAAAATGGATGGAAAAAGAAAATGGATTGGAGTGCTTTCATCGTCGTAGGTGGATATAAATATTTTGTATTCACTTTTAAATCGCCATAGACAGCTTAGACAGCAAATGTCTGTATGTAGCGGTAGTAGAGTTCACTGGTGGTAGAGTTCCAGTGGGGGAGAGACTGGAGGGCGAAGGCACTACCCTAGGCCTTATCTAATCTATGTGCCAGCGATAGGTAGTGTTCAGCAATAATAGTGTTCCGGGAAGATGATAATGTATGGCCCCTTAATGTTTGTCATAGAGCCATCTGCACATTGACCTCTGTTTTTGTTGTCGAGATTTTGAGTTTCCCGTGGGATATTGTTTGTTTGTTTTTCATTACAGGCTGAATAAAAATTTGAATTGTAGAAAACATTGAAAAACAATTTCATTCAGTCAGGTTTTTAATTACATCTTCCAGTTCAACATATCTGACGGTAAGACTCAAAAACATCGTTTTCAAAAATGTTAATAGGTATAGGTTTCTATAATGTGGAATAACAAAGGAGAATACAGTCCACATTGATGGTACTGTGAATTAATACTGTATATTAGATTTTTTAAGTTACCGTTTACCACAATTTAGTCTAGCCGAAACACGATAGCATTCAACTTAGTGTTCTTTTTCAGTAAGCGACAGCTCTAGCTCCTGTAGAATTCACTTGAAATCAATTTTTGTTTCAACTATTCTGAAAAAAAATTATTAAATAAAAGCCAATATAAATTTTGTGCAAAGTCCCAAAGTTACTATTCCACACAAACAAAGTCGCGGGCACAGCTAGTTTATACATATTGTTACACCTTAAACATTTATTTATACAATGCTATACATTTTATTACACGTGGTATGTACATAAATTTATGAATAAAGAATCGTTATCATAAATCTGCTAACTATCCCAATTTAAAAAACGTCATCATTACGATACTTTCATCATATCTGAAAATCTGAGTAAAATGTCCCTCAATAGACATTGCAAAAACCATTTTAGGGTGGTCAAACGCATTAATTTTTGAAATGTTTTATTGAATACAATATTTTTACCGCAACCTACTCGTACACTTTGCTTATTTCGTGACAAGATGTTGTCAATTTTTGTACGCCTATTTTGCTTACTACTACAAAATACTTTTTAAAACTAAAAGCTGAACTAAATGAATTAAAGTAGGCACCACCGCGCTAATATTCTTGCCGCTAAATAGTAGTGTTCAGCACTATCGTGTTCCGGTCAGGTGGTAATGTAATTTCCGGCACAGAGGCTTAGCTTAGGCTTCATGTGGGTGTCTATAGGCTGCAGTCATCACTTAACATCAGTGTGAATTGCAATGCTTGTTTGCCACTTCCATTACACAAAAATAAAAAAAAAATGTTATAAGTAGGTTGGGTGCCAAATTATGTGTTTTCGTGAGTTCAGAGTCACACGCACGGTGAATGAGAATGGTAAAATAATAACAAAACGTACATTATTACCACTATATGCTCTCACGGTACAACTTGACACCTTTACTGCGGAACAGGTCCATATTGTCCCACTGCGGTACTTTCAGCTGGTGCGGACGAACGAAACTATGTCACTCTCGCTGATGAACGATTACAAAACGATTATCTCGAGTGTTTGTAAGAAGAATAAATACTTCCGCTTATGGTCAAAATTATAGGTCATCATCACACCAAAAAATAACCATTTATTATAGGGATCCGCTATAATTAGAACTGAAATTAAAAAAAAATTAAATAGTGTGTAATGGTATGTATCTTGTATGTATATTGTAGCAGCAATTTAACTTAATTAGCCACTAAAGTAATAGCAGCTATGAATGGTGCCGTTCAAGAAGCGGTAGTAGCCGCCTATTAATTGAACGGATTGTTAAGCTGGTTAGCAACAGTACATACATATTAATGCATGTATTTACCTTCGCATGACTCTCCATACAAACGTAAACTTATGTAATATGATCAAATAGATATCCTTATATTGCAATTACCCCAGAAGTCTGAAACACCCTTTACTTCAAAAATAAACGGTTCTACGTGTTTGTATTAAATCACCCGATATCCAGTTTAATTGTTACTCAATCCACATGCATGTGGAGGACGACTTCAATTAAATTGTTCCGTTGATGAGTTAGTTCTCGTCGCTCTATTTGCCTTCCAATTAGTACTCGTTGGTATTTAAATTGGGACAGATTAAATGGGTTATAGTTCAGTCGCGTCTAAAGAAGGGAACGGCACGTATGAAGATTAAAAGCTATAAGGAATATCTCTAAAGTTTAAAACTGCGTCTTCTTGCCATTTTAAGGTCACGTAGACTGGCTTAAAATATTAAAAGGAGTACGATCAAAAAGGAAGAATTTTAATTAGTTTCGAGTGACACCAAATCTCACTAGTGTAAGTGCGTTAGCAACTAATCAGATTAATAATTGTGTGAGTAAAACATTAGATTGTATGTGATATTCTATTATTAGATCAGATTTATCTATTATATAATATCTTTATTTGTTACACCGCCTACTATTTTCTCTATACTACCAATGGTTGACTGGTAGAGAATGCTTTTAGCATTAAGTCCGCCATTTGTTACATAATTTGTCAATTATTTTGTAACAATAAAGAATAAATAAATAAATAAATAAATAATCACGCCTAACGTTGTTAACGTAGTTTACTAAAATGAGCGGCGTGATAGAACTCGCATATTTGACGCTCCACATCTTCTGCCTGCCCGTAAGGGAATCGGCGTGAAGATAAATGTATACAGAAACAGGCCTCGTATTATATGAACCAACACACGTATGCTACGAGGTAACAGTCGTCGAGTTAAGTCGACAAGCAGCTCAAAACTTCTCTTTAAAATGAAAACTCTGAATTGAAGTAAAGAAAATTACCATAACGATTGCCTTTATACATAGGATAGTGGGATAGCATTCTAAAAATTGCAGTTGAAAACATTTTAACGGTCCTTCGACTAACAGTAGGATACTCTACAGACGAGTCTTAAATCACCCGATATCCGAGGTTTAATTATTACTCGTTACAATTTAATTGTTACTCAATCCACATGAACGTGGAGGACGACTTCAATGAAATTGTTTCGTTGATGAGTTTGTTCTCTTCGTCCGATTACTCGTTCGTATTTTAATGGGATAGATTAAATGGGTTAAGTCTCGTCTAAGCAAGGAAAAGGTACGTATGTGGATTATGAGCTTTATATAGATTAATGTATGGTTCAAAACTTCGTCTGGGTATTATGTATAAGTCACGCAGAAAGTTTTAAAAGACTTCAGTCGATCAGGGTCCATCCCTGTCCAAAGTCAATATTTCATTCCATTTTTCTTTTTTTTTAAGACTAACTTCGTATCGAAAATAAAGTAGGTACTTTATTATCTAAGTAATAAACCGTTTATACAACGATTAAATTAAAGCACAGGCGTGAGCAGCTCTCTCATGAGTGGTCTTTAACAAAATTATTCTTTTTATCATCTTGGCAGGGAGAATTTCTTGATAATTTTCTTTTTTATTATGATCGTTAGCGTGAATAGGGCAATTTAAACAAAAATTGCTAGTTATTTTATTATTTATACACAAAAAGTGTAACGTGGCATTTATAGTATACCTACAGAAAATACAGTAAAGTATACCTACAGAAATTACAGGCTAATTAACGAATACATCTGTAAGCCATAGTTATTGTGATATTTTTATGGTTTCGTACCCAAAGGGTAAATACGGGACCCAATTACAAAGACTTCGCTGTCCTTCTGTCTGTCGGTCTTATCTGTCTGTCACCAGGCTGTATCTCATAAACCGTGTTAGCTAGACAGTTGAAAATTTATGTTGCCTCTATAAAATCTAATAACACTAAAAACAGAACTTAATAAATATTTAAGGGGGCCCCAAAAACACGTTTGTTGTACTTATTCGTACGTATATCATATACTCGTAAATTCCGACGATTGCCCCTAAAGGAATCACACCGCGGGTGGCTACATAAATTCCAAAACGCTTAGTTTTCTTTGTATGCTGCTAGTTTATTGAATTTCTGCTGTTACCAGAAGACGACTTGAGGAATCTGATGTTATCTTTCTTATAAACAAAATGTCAAATTGAATACCTGAAAAAATTCAAATGATTTAAAAGTAGATAACACCTTTTCTTTCCAATTCAAGTTAGCCATCTTACTAATTGACACAATAAGTGTAACGTTATTAATTTAAAATTAGGAATCGGAGGGCACGTTAAGCCGTCGGCTCTGTTGCTATCGATAGATAGCAGTCGTTGAACTTTATCGGAGGCCTTACGAAGGTTTGAAAACATCCGACAGCGGGTTGGCCACTAACCCGTATCTCCACCAATCCGCGTTAAAAAGCATCGTGGTGGAGTAAGCTGCAGGCCTCCCCCTAAAAAAAGGGGAGAGACTCGTGCCCAGCAGTGGGACGTATAATGGGTTGCAATTATTATTATTATTATATATACAAAGATGTTACTTACATAAAGTCTTTGATTAGATATACAAGTAACTTTCATTAAACGCTATTCTACAAGTAGAGTATACAGGAACAAAACAAAGGGTAATGAAACAAAACATACGTGTAAACCATAATTTTCGTAATCGCTTCTACTTACATACTCTAAACAGAAAATGGTATACCGCAACAAAGGAAGAGTAGTTCCTGTAAATAAATTCCGACGATTGCATCTAAAGCAATCACATCGCAGGTGGCTGAAAAATTTCCATTAGGTACGCTTAGTTTTCTTTGTCTGCTGCAAACGGTTTATTGAATTTCCGAGGCTGAAGTTGTGCTGTTATCAGAAGACGACTTAAAGAATATAATCTGATGCTGTCTTTTTTATTACGATAATGTCTGTTTGAATTGTCTAAAGTTAAAAGAACGATTTAATAGCAGAAACCCCTTTCTTTCCATTCCCAATCAGTATATTGTATTTATCGCAATAACTTATTCGAATTAATTTTAAGATTTGTATGTATTGACAGTAGTTACAGGTCTAAAAAAAATTATAATTTTGCACGAATTGCTTTAATTATCAGTATATAAGTAAGCTTACATAAAGACTGATAATTAAAGCAATTCGTGCAAATTATTATTTTTTTTAATTTATGTGGTAAAATACAATATTAATTTTTGCGCTATCGTACAGAAATATGACAATTTACATAACTTTATATCTATTACAATTACATTAAAAGAACGAAGGAATTTCAAATTAGTTTCAATGCAGCATAGATAGCAGCACGCTGTAACACAAACACACGAACACTCCCTCAGGCGTCCTACGTCGCCTAAACGAAATAGCAGGCCTGAGCTGGCGCAGGCATACATTTTCGCCACGCGGTAGAGAGGGGCATACTTCCTCTCCTACTCCACTCCGGCGGTTTACTCTCCCTCCGTCTTACGAATTTTCGATCAGGTCACGTGTTCTGACGCGAGTTTAACATTTTTTACCCACCACAAAAGTGCACAATGCCGATAAAGATGTTTTCACTTCAAATAACGAAAGTTTTCAAGAATAAAACAGTCTTGAAAAATAAAAACAAATTGATCGCGCATAAGGAAAATACGAGTAAGTTCAACAATAAAATATCAGAACCACTGTCATTTGTACAGGGGAAAAATATTGTATGAGAATCAAAACACGCGTCATAATTATGGCCTTCGTCAATAATATGAATTCGATAAATATGGGTAAACTAAGGTCAAATTCTAAAAATCTATATCGTATGTGCCACTGGAAATATTGACTAAGTGCAGCCGTATTTATATCTTAGACTAGCTGTCCCCGCAAACTTCGTATTGCCTCACAATGAAATAATGTGTCAAGGGTTTGATGTATACGGACTATTTAAAACTGCGATATCTCCCAAGATATTGATTTGAATCGAATGAAGTAAAGGGCAATTTCGTTTTAAAAATGAAATACTTGTGATGAATTACATATTTATTTCTATAAGGATTATTAATATCATGTTTTTATAGACACCTTCGCAAATACTGCATTATTTTGGAACAACTTTGGTTAGTATAAAAGATAGACATATGGTATCGCGGATTTTTTTTTAGAACTTTTGAAGGGTAAAAACCTGTAGTACATGATTTTTGTGAAACTTTTACCGTTTACGCAGCGCACGCAGTGGAAGCTCTCAATAGGAAAAAAAATCCCCCAATTTTGAAACATTCTTCTTTAGTGCTCCGCTCCTATTAGTCTTAGCGTGATGATCCTATTAGTTATAAAAGATAGACATATGGTGTCGCAGATTTTTTTTTAGAACTTTTGAAGGGTAAAAACCTGTAGTACATGATTTTTGTGAAACTTTTACCGTTTACGCAGCGCGCGCAGTGGAAGCTCTCAATAGGAAAAAAAATCCCCCAATTTAGAAACATTCTTCTTTAGTGCTCCGCTCCTATTAGTCTTAGCGTGATGATCCTATTAGTTATAGCCTTAAGCCTTCCTCGATAAATGGACTGTCTAACATTGAAAGAATTTTTCAAATCGCACCAGTAGTTTCTGAGATTAGCGCGTTCAAACAAACAAAAACTCTTCAGCTTTATAATATTAGTATAGATTATGACGTCAGTCACTAATATGCTTCTGAGAATAATGTCAGTATTGTCTGTCAACATTCTCTCTGTTTTTCGTAATAATTCCAATTATGAAGATTATAGTGATGGCCCTGGGATCGCGAATTCCACTTTGGAAGTAGAAGGCACTACAATGTTGTTTATTTTAGAAACAAATACACAGTTACTGAATTTTTCTTTGTGAATGCTTGCTTCTATTTATTTCATGAATGTGTCTGAAAAACATATTCATGTTTGTATAAATACGTGAAAAAAAAGTAAATATATAAGTGAACAAGCGTGACGTTAAGGTAAGTAAATTATGAATTATATTAAAATGAATGAGTCTTGTCTTAATATAAACAACAAACAGATACATCCCCTTTAAGAAAAAACAGCTTTGAAGTATAAAAGCAGCAGATTGGACATAAGGAAAATATGTTCAGTGAGTAATAAAATATTAGAACCACACATTTGTACATGGGAACAATATCGTATGGGAATCATAACACGCGTCATGCTGCTTTCGTCACAAATACGAATTCGATACACGGGTGAACTAAGGTTGAATTCTAAAAACCCCTCTCATAATGTGCCACTCGAGTTATTGACTTTGTGTAGAGTTCCTAACTTAGATTATGACGTCAATCACTAATACACTTCTTAGATACCTCTTTGTAGCGTTTTACGACGAACGAACCCGCCATTTGTATAATTCATAAAGTTTTTTTTATATTAAAACAATTTGACAACGGCTCGTTAGTTATTTTTCTATAAAAAATGATGTTAAATCACTCCTGCAGTCCATAGATATCTATACAAAAACCAGAAGACTATGATTAAAAAAGCAAACTTATAAGTCTATTACATCTGTCTCTTTATTAATCAATAAGCATACCTAAAGTGATAAAAACGTATTCAGGCGTGCAAGCATTGATTTGCAGCAAGCGTTTGTAAACTCTATCAGCAAACTTAATATGTAATATATCTTTCTTGGTAAATGAATTGAAAGATGAATTTATTCTACTGAAAACAGATCGTTTAAAGATACGTGACTGTTTTGCGACGGATTGAATTTCGTCTCCTCCGTCTCGTAGCGTGAAAAGCAAATTCGCTATTATCGTATTATGATAATTTGATGGCGCCAGTTGGATGGAGTGATTTAATTTCTTTTAGTTTCATGCTCAGATCAAAATTACCTAGTATCTAAAGAATAAAGATGTAGGTATCTATAATACGTACATGTTTCGAGTTCTGATACTGAAAGCGATTTTTTATGTCATGAAGTCAAGAAGTGAGAAACCAGCATTCAATTTACACATTGATGGTAAGTAATATTTTAGCCTAAAACGTCTACATGCAACGCCAAGCCAGCCATAGCTCCCCGATGATGAAGCTCGTTGGTGTAGGCACCGCCGCATTACTTTATCTGCTTGCCTCTAAGTGTTAGCGTTCAGCACAATCGTGTTCCTGTCAGGTGGTAATGTACGGCCCAGAAATTGTAATATATGGAACATTTTTAAAAAAACTTGAAAAAAATTAAAAAATGTTGAGATCAAATTTAGACCTCCTATTTGATTTATCATAAAATATAATTTGCAAAATTTATCCCCTGTGACCACTTTATATAAAATTAATTTGATTTTAAAAATCATATACCTAGGGCGTGTACACAAACTTAGCCTGGGTTGCACCACGATATTTATTAACATCCTTCTCTAACTTTAACATATTTCTTTAAGTTAGAGAAGGATGAGAAATGTAACAATAACTTTAACTTTAACAAATATCTTGTTGTAACCCACACTTAGTGTAAAATATGTTTATGAATGTGTATTGAAAGTTAAACATTATTATTTTTATATATATAATCTTACAAAATTTTCAAGCTGCGCGATACGGTCTTCAATATTTTCTGGGAGAAATCACGACAGTTTTGGTTGTAGAACGTCATCTACGTAGTGATAAATATAACCTACCCATAACCATAATCCCCCAGTCACCGGTTACCCCACAGATGTCTACTCTGTCCGGTACAATTAACACCTACACACTATGCAAATGACAAGGGATGGTTTAGCTATGTAAGGGGTGAGAATTCATGTTCATATTATTCATTAAAAATGCTAGTGAGTTTCTAAACTCTCTCATCCTACATAATGTGGTTTTATTTAATAAAAAGAATTTGTAAACTATCGATAGATTTATTTTAATGGACTCCTGTAGGCGGCACGTTTTGAGACAGCAGTAGACTAACTACTTCACCGGCGAGCGATGAGTGCGCTCTCAGCCTAAATAAAGTTAACAAAACTGCCTAAGAGAGAACCCTGTGGGTAATGGAGACCTCTGCGGGTGTGAATCTCGGCTTAGGGCGTTGCGGGGGGACAGATGCAAACTGTAGATGCGTTTCCATCCCTGAGGCTTAAGTAGTTTTGCCCCTATAACTATCAGTTATTACGGGGCCATACATTATCATTTAACTGGAACACGATGGTGTTGAACCTTCGGTATGTTGAACACTATCATGTGGTGGCAGCTTGCCTTATTTTAAATGAAAGTGGACACGAAATTGCCAAGCTGCGGGCCATTTTATTCATAAGGTTTAATATGTACTATAAAAAAGAACGCACCTTACATAAACCAGAGTTAAGTAATTCTAGAATGTTAGAACTTGAAGAGTACTTGAAGAGAACTTACCTCTGACCATAATTCCCCTTTCACTCGTTCCTGGTTTACACTGCCCACGCCACGCCAAGGTTTTGGGACACTAAAGTGGCCTACTAACGTTTGTAAGGTGAGTTTCACCTTCTATTTTCTCTTCATATTGATCTCATCATTTTGAGGATTTGTGGCGACCTTTAGTCAATGCTGTAATGAATAAATTTTAATGAATAACAAAACCCTCACTGAGTCGCGTATCCACTTAACCTTTTTAGGTTTACTGAAGTTGTTTATTGAGAGTATGACATATGGATTGGTAATCCACTACCTAATCTACTTGCCGGTAAATGATAGTGTTCAACACTATTTTTACTGGTGGTAGAGCTCCAGTGACGGAGCTCGCGGGCGTAGGCACCACCGCATTACTCCAATATACTTGCCGCTAAATGGTAGTGTTCAGCACTATCGTGTTCCGGTCCGGTGGTAATGTGCATGCTCGTTTGCCACTTCATTATAAAAAAAAACCTTATCACGCATCAATCTTGATTGGGTTAAAAATTTGAAACGGAAAGCAAACGTAAAACGGGCCCACTTGGGAATTTACAATAGCCCTTCTTGACCCATCTTTTTTGGTTAGAAGTAAATTACGTGCCCTTAAAGGGATGGGGACCATCGTAAACAGAAACCCTATTAGCGAAAGGACGTTGGGCAACCATCTGCAGGATATTTTTATGTGTGGGTGATGTACAAAACATTTGGAGTGCGGGCTAAGCACTTGATGACAGTACTGTCGCTAGAAAAACAATTCCGCTTAGATTTATATAGGTACACTATATCCGACCTTTTATGTACCCGTATATCTACTATTTACCATGGCATTTCTATTCTCCGCAAATTATATTCTCATTAGATTCTACTAGATGGCTTTAAAATTTGAAACGTTAATGCTGCAATAAAGATTTCGGATTTAAAATTTTATGGTCTACAGAAATTACTTGTGAGAAACTCATATAGTATTTACCGCAGAAGTTTATTAATTTGAAGGCAGGAAGGTTCTTGATTTGAGTAGTAGTTTTACATCAAAATGCTCCATAATTTTACATCACAATCTTGAACGTCTTGTGTCTTCTCATAGGTGATTATAGTGCGTATGTACCTACTGCAGAATGAAGCTCCCCCCTAAGGAGAATGCCACAGTCTTGGTCATTTGATAACGATCAAGACTTCGATATCATGAACCCTTCCCACCGCCGGCCGTATTGGAATACCTGGTGTTGTGAGTGGTCTGACCTGGGATAGCTATTTGCGACCATTACAGAGAGCTCAAGGTGTCGCACTACGGGACGTCCGTTGCCCATATGGAAAAAGATCCAAAACTGGTTGGCGTGCAGATGTTTCGCATACCACCAGTGTTGTCCCACCAGGGACCACCACCGGCCCGCGGATGTTATACGAAACTGTTCCCGTGATCCCGTCGCTGAAGGAAGACGAGTTAGAACAACTACAGGCTGGAACTACAGAGCTTTAGTGAGTAGAGTCTCACCCTACTCGTCGTGTGTCCCTTAGATGGCGGGGGCCCATGATGAGATTCTTCGCGAAAAAAAAAAGGTAGTACCTACAATAAAATGTATGATAAGTCTGCGGTACAAATGTAACAAAGAAATCTTCAAAGCTTAAATAAGGAGGACATAATTAAATTTAATGAATCAACACTTTATTGTAGTTGTTATTATATCCTATAATAGATAGGTACATTGTATTTTCATTATACCCAAGTTAATATTTAAAGCCGTAACGTTATCCGGTGACAGGTAGATACTTAGTTAATTAAGTAAGCAAATAAAGCCGCTGACCCTTTTTGTCAGTTCCTTAAGGAAATACGTTTATTAAGGAAGGAGATCAGTTGACATAGGTCAGATAATATCCATTCATTCTGTTATAATGGGACGGATTTTTATTTCGTCAATTTCCGCTGCGATCTTTAAACATACCTATTTAAACATTTTTTTCTGTAAATGCAAATATTTTTCGTTCTATCATTTTAGATTCGATTCGATTCAATGGATTTTGATGAAAATTTTTTATTTTTACGGTATTTAAAAAAAAACCGCGTGTGTATGTCTCGTGCTACAATACATTTATGGACATGTATTATATGTTCGTTGAAGTATTAATGAGATTCTATTGGAGATAACGATTTTATGAATACTAGGAACAATATAGTTGTCTGTGCATATTCCCACCAACTGAAAGACGTCAACTGCTATACAAAGCCTTCCCTAAAGACGGCACAACAGTGTTATGCGTAATTAAGGAAGTGGCAAACAAGCATGCTGTTCATATTGATGTTAAGTAATGACTGCAGCTTATAGACACTTACACAAAGACCAATTCGTTATCACTCCTGAGGCCTAAGGTCTTATGCCTCTGTGCCGGAAGTTACAGGGCCGTACATAACCACCTGACCGGAACACGATAGCGGCAAGTATATTAGGTAATGCGGTGGTGTCTACGCCCGCGAGCTCCTTCACTGGAGCTCTACCACCAGTAAAATTTCCGACACGAAAAACTTATTGAGCGCAAGAATATGGCTTAAATGTAAATACTCCTCAAGTTTGACAATTGCTTTCTAACTCAAATGGATAAGAATGCCGAGTTGACGTTAGTTAATAATAATAAATAATAATGGCAACCCATTATACGTCCCACTGCTGGGCACGAGTCTCTCCCCCTTTTTTTTGGGGAGAGGCCTGGAGCTTACTCCACCACGCTGCTCCAATGCGGATTGGTGGAGGTGGGTGGGTTAGTGGCCAACCCACTGTCGGATGTTTTCAAACCGCCCATAAGGCCTCCGACAAGGTTTAACGACTGCTATCCATCGATAGCAACCGGGACCGACGGTTTAACGTGCCCTCCGAAGCACGGAAACGCGCATTTAATTTGCCACTAGCGGTCACCCATCACACTACCCGACCGCACCCGTATTGCTTAACCGAGGAGATCGCTTACGATCTACACCAGCCGCTGGGCCATGCGCGCTTCATAGTTACACCTGAGAATACCAATTCCCTTGAGTAAGGTTGAGGTTACGACTTAGAATATGGTATTAGAGGCCAACGTACACACCTCTTTTACAAAATACCTGAAAAAGTTCACAGTCTCTCAATTAATAAATTTAATAAAGTAATTAATTAAAAGTAAGACAACCCGGCTAGTCCAGCGGTGTGCGATGACCATTTGATTCGAAGGGTCGCGGGTTCGATCCTCGTACCCGGACAAATATTTGTAAGTATGGCCTGCAGATATTTGTTTCGTGTCTGGGTGTTTGTGTATGTGTTATAAGTGTACAACGCCACCCACGACACAGGGAAGGACATACCTATCTATTCAAAAATATGTGAAGGTAAAAATAAATTGTCAAAAGTCACTAACGAAACTAAAACTACGTTCTATCTATGAAAACCATAAATATAAGCAAACAACATGTTCGGTGAAAATTCAAATTGGAAATAACTGTAGGTATGTATAATATTCGAGAGCAGAATAGCGTCGGTTACATAATCTCGTAACTCAAGTACACGGTTTTTCATTTTGTTCGTTGTTTTAAGAATCTATTTGCTTGAAAGCAAATTTCGTTCGATATTGATAAGAATTTTATGAAGCCTTTTAAAATTGAATAGCAACGCAGAGTATTCGCATATAGAGCTTAAAGATTCTGGATCGTTGGTATTATTTTGTTGAAAGCTGCTTTCGGATCCTTAAGGAATTAGGCACAACGAGGTATATACTGACTATACCAATATCTTGACTGACAATCTTTTTATGGTTTGGGGTTTATCTATTTTGTTGAAGAACACTTTGCATTTTTAGTTTCTTGTCTTCAGTAACAATCGGAGACAACTGAATTTTACAGAGTTCTGATATTTCTAGGGGCAAATTTTGCTGTCGAGTTCTGTCTGATGTTGCGGTCAAAAGTCTTAGGAATCGGCATTGCATGTATGAAGAGAATGATGAAGGTAGATGAGGCACGAGTGGTATGTCAGCACCGGGATATCTGGCGCTCTACTCACTCTGTCTACCCCGTTAGGGACCTGGCGTGAAGATACATACAAATTTAGTTCTTTTAGGATTTTGAACCATGAAAAGAAAAACTAAGTTCGTATAGGATTACTCGTGTGTGTATCTATGAGCCCACGCAGACAGAGAGCGGTCAGAGTTATGTTTAGTTCCGTGTTCTAGTGATCGTCGACCGCTCAAGAGTTCCAACGCACACAAGTGGCGTTAAAATTTGCGCGTTCTAGTTTCGTTTGTGTCTTTTTACATGCAACATGTCCCTAGAAAGTTCATCTTCGGATGAAGAATTAATTGCCTTGTGGAGCTTAGGAGCTTTTTAAAAGAAAAGAAAGTATTCGGTGCACCCAATTAACACAACACGAGAAGAACAAGGCGAATTTAGAAGTAATTTTCAGGATTTACTTAAAGATGAACAGCTATTCTATATTTATTTTCGCATGTCGATAAATAACCTAACCAATTCAATTAACTTTTCCGTATTTCCAACCTCAGACATCGCGGCGTTCTAGCGGTCTATGTCTCGGCGGGAAAAGAACTTTTAGAACGTGACGTTCCGCTTTAATTGCCGCGATCTGACTGCCCGCTTTGTTCGTTGTGGTATAGACTCTGTACATTATTATTCTCCAGACCGCTCTCTGTCTGCGTGGGCTCTATCTGTTGATCTGTCATTGCCATTTTTTTCATATTTATTATATTTACGCTTGAGTTGACATTCAAATATAGTGACTTCCCCAATCAAAAAAAAAATGTTGATGTAAAAAGTTGGTATCAAGTTAAGTGCCGTTAATATTAGGGATGAATACAAGTAATTTCTGTAGCCTAGGTATAACATTTTAAATCCGAACGTTTTATGGTAGAGTAGCTGCTATTATTTGAGGCATTAACGTTTGATATACGTATCATCTAACCAGAATACGTGCATATATGAAGAGAATGATAAAGGTAGAAAAAGCACGCGAGTTATGTCAGGACCGGGATTTCCGGCGCCCCACACTCTTTTTCTACCCCGTGGTATCTAAGGGACGTGGCATGAAGATACATACATACATTTAACCAGAATACATTTGCGGCAAATAAAAATATGATAGTGCCTAGTAGGTACGTAAAAAATCTAATGTTGTACATAAATCTAAACGAATTGTTTTTCTAGGGACAGTACTGTCATCAAGTGCTTAGCCGACCACTCCAATTGTCTTGTACATTACTTACACATAAATATAACCTGTAGATGATTGCCCAAACGTTCTTTCGTTATTAGGGTTTCTGTTTACGATAGTACTCATCCCCTTGTGTAATTTACTTCTAACCAAAAAAGATGGGTCAAGAAGGGCTATTCTAAATTCCCAAGTGGGTTCATGTTTATTTTCGGTTACAAGTTTTTAACCTAATCAAGATTGGTACGTACTGAGGCTGCTTTTTTTATATTTTATAAGGAATTCTGACTGGCCAGTAGTCGCGATAATCGCGATTCTGAAGCCTGAGTTCCCGGGTCCGATCGGAAGCTCGGAAAAAACCGGAGGGGATTTTTTCTGATAAGCAATTCCCAGTTGTAACCCGGAATCTAGTACTGGTACCCCAGAGAGCACGTAAAACTGTCATTTATGCGCCCGATCTTTCTCCGGCTTGTCGTACTGCTGGCCCATCGGACTACGAGAGTAAGGGAATAGGGAGCGAACCGAGTGCATCTGTGTTTGTGCATACACTTGTGCACTATAATATCTCCTGCGCAGTTGGCTAGCCTCCGCTGAGGTTTCGGTCTGGAAGACATGACTACATATTGATTTCAAGTTTTTTTTTGTTAACACCCACCTTGTGTGGAGGTTATTTAATACATTATGCATTAAAATATTTACAGAGATAATTGGTAAGTACTTACATAAATATTAATAAGACAATGTCAGAAACGAATACATAAACATGAAAAAAATAACAATAAAAAAAGATAAAGAATTCCGTAGTTATTATGTTCAAAAAGTTTCAGTTACTAGTTCCAAGAAGTATTTTTATGTTAATTTACTATTAGAACATTTTTCAGCAACTAGAATATACCTACTAGACATTGACAATTAAAATAATAAGCACCTTTCCATCAAACAACTTCAGCAAACCTGAAGCCGCCGTTAAAATAAGGTAAAGTGGATATACAAATATATGTGCAGGTTTTATTATTCACGGTCGCAATGTAACCTACCCTCTCCTATACATCTTAGCGTGATGTTATATAGCCTAAATTATAAAGTCTTCCTCGATAAATGGGCAATCTAACACTGAGATAATTTTTCAAATCGGCTCAGTAGTTCCTGAGATTAGCACGTTCAAGCAAACAAACATACAAACAAACAAACTCTTCAGCTTTATAATATTAGTATAGACTAAAATTTATTTATTACAGCATCGAGTAAAGGTCGTCACAAATTTTCAAAATGTCATTACATTAAACTGATTTTCTTGCAAATTCCGTACGTAGATACTCGTAATATAGAAGGCGAAACTCAATAAATTAGTCTCCATTAAAAGGATAAATGATTATGCAAGCTCTTGCGACCTATTAACGTTGAATTTCTTGAATGGTGTAAAAGAGACGACCTTTTAATAAAAATAAAATTCAATTGAAACACGTAACAGGATTCATTCTATCTATATTCTATATGTACAAAAGCGAAAGGGTAAGCTCCCGATTTTTTTATTTTTTATTTTCATCACAACTATTCCACGCCGATATCTTAAAAACTACAAGTGATAGGAATTTCAAATTTTAAAAGGTGAACCTCCATGCAAAATTTCTCTCTTTAAGAGGTAGTTACTCTCTAAGGCGGGCTTTTGACTATTTTTGACGAAATTCGACCCCTAATGGTTTGATTTTAGGGTTAATTGTTTGTATGAAACTTCCTTACTATAAGTGCTCCGAGTCTAAGAATTTGAATAGCATCCTTTTCAGACGTATGTGCTACCTATCGTAAGAAAGGATTTTGCGATAAAAGACTCCTAAGGGTGTGTTTTTTTTAATAAGTGAATAGCATAGGCTACCTTTTGTCCGGAAAGATGTAGATACGGCTCCCGTGTGAGACATGATTTCGTTTTTCATAGAGCTTGGATGAATGCTAATTTAAACGTTAAATGAAGGTAAGTCAATGCGACTTACTCCAGCCTGGGGTAGTAGTGTCTGAGATTTCATGATGACATACAAGTGAAGGGTCACTACTTCACTTGTATATAATATGTATATAGAATATACATATAATGTATCTTTAATATAACGCATTTTCAGGGCCAATCGCAATAGTAATTCAGTAATATATATATTCGCAATAAAATGTCATGGTAACTACCCTCCAATCTGAATTTATTTTAATTGTGATCGTGATCTTATGTTTGTCACATAATAAAACCTAATTACGGTGTGTTACGGCACTGCAGTCATAACAAGCGAGTAATTAACCTTATTGCGTATCTTCTCAAATTACTTACGTTTTAAAGTCAACTAGGTGGAATTTGAATTGCTTAGAGGACATTTCTGCTTTTAAATGTTTACGAACACGAATGTACTTTTAACAGGGTTGTTAAAACTTTATTGTATCACAACTAAGTAGACATTGTCTCTACTTAGTTGTGATTAATAAGCTTATTCAAATATGGCAGTCGTGATAATCTCATGTGCACCTTACCCGTTTATGAAAACATATGAGTGTCGCAATTTTTGTGTGAAACCAACCGTGATCCTACTAATATTATAAATACGAGAGTTTATGAGTATGGATGTTTGTTACACATTTACGAAAAAACTGCTTGACGGATTTGGATGAAACTTCACACTAATGTAGGTTATACATTAGAATAGCATAAAGGCTACAATTTGTAATGACTAAAAGTACACGCGGACGATGTCGCGGGAATAACCTAGTACACTATAAATTCCCATATTCCATTCATTTCTGAAGTTAAGAACTATGTTAAGAAGCCAAAACAAAACAGTGTAGAAGAACAAGTAATTAAAATACAATGATTGTATTGCTATCCTTGAGGATTCAGAGAGCAACTGAATATAGTATATAGGTACTAACTAATAAAGTGTTTACCATAAACATAGCCTCATCTCTGTCGTTTATGACCAGACGTAAAAAGGACGACAATAAAGATTTTTATAATGTCGTAGTCTGCACAATGCACATTACCATATTACGTAGACATACAAAGTAAGAAATAACAACCACTTGGACTATATGCATAGCCAGTCAATAAGTTTCTTATCCGATACACATAATTCGTTTGACTATAAGACAGATTGTATGTAGCTCGTAGCCACCCACGGTGGGGCAGAGTGGGGCTTGCCCCACTCTGGCTCTGATCTGTGAGTTGCCTAATCAAACCTAAAAAATTTAATCATCTAGGCTCTAACTACAAATTACTGTAATACCTATGTGTAATTGTTTATTTACTATACCTGAAAGTAGGAACTATCTGCAGATAGAGACCTTTAAATTGACTGATTAACTAATTGGCATACGCCAGAGCCCAAACGGCTGAATGACTTCGGCAATTCAAATTTTAATAGGGAGTAAGTACAGTACAGTCAGATACACATTTTTGGACGGTAGATTAGGTACGTGGTGTAGACAGGTGAGCAATAAGAAAGTGTTTTGGATAATTCTAATTATACATACAGATACAGGGTGCTATGAAGTGTGGGTGTAACCTTTTTGTATGAAAAAATGTACTGGGGTAAAACCGTAAGTATAGTTTGCGAGTTACATATTATTACAGACTACTGCCCCTGCCCTGCTTACTGAAATTGAAATGGTATAAAGATGTATGAACGCGATGTAACAATCTGAAATATAGGATTAATACGAGTTAAATATTTGCCAATTAATCTAGTTACCCGTGGCAACGTATTTTTACGACGTTATAAAGTTTTATCGTCAGATGACGATGAGACGCCTAACTTTCAAAGTGTTTCTGTTATCCTTTGTAACCATCCAATGACCTAGATACTTTATACTTTGCGATACTTTGCACGCTTGCTAAACAAGCAAGAAAATTTCAATTTACTGAGCAAAGAAACTTTGAGTTCATATTTATTCCTATGTACTCATACTTTAATAAAATAAAAAAAAACATGATTATGCACATATTTTTATCGAATTCATATTGAATCATCAACAAAAATGAAATTTAAATTGAACTAACTTCTTTTATGCACAGTATGAACTATACAACGAAGAGCAAATTACATTTAAATTATGTTTGAACGTAACACGAACCCAAAATATTTTCTAAACTAACATGAAACTAACCACAAGTGAGGTATCAACTCGACCGAATTATCCCTGAGCCTCTGTGGTCGTATACGGCTCATTTCTTCTGAATGCAATTTAAAGAGGACTGTCCCGGCTGTTACAATGTAGTGGGCTCTTAACACTTTATACATTATAATATAAATTGAGTATACTCAAAGGCTCTCTTTGACCCTTCACTATCATGCGTATCCTTGATAACTGAGTTGATTAAGATTTTTAATTGTATTACGTTTCAACTAAGTTCCTAGAAAGTTGTATGTGCATACAGAAATCAAAATAATATTGTCTTATGGACTGTGGACTGGATATTGGACAGGAATAATATGAATGTGTTATTTTCTTAATTAAATAAGCCTTAATTTCCACCTTCGAACTTAATCTACAAGGAAGACCTTTACCGGGATCAAAAATCATCCTATCAATATTAAATCTGGACAATGGTCAACTCTCTCATCTGGGAGCCTTCCGCCTATCTACATTGCTATCATCATTGTCAAATTTTTATGTCGATTTAAAGCAGTACCTGGTGATAATCTGACTGATGTTCTTGCTTTCGTAGGTGATAAACAAGCGATAATGGTAGATTATTTACATAGTTAAAGTGAAAATTGACAGCAATGGAAATGACGACAGCAATGTCGATAGGCCACTAGGCTGACGCGCCCGTCATGAGTAACTAGCTGTCCCAGCAAACTTCGTATTGCTTCACAATAATAGGTAATTAACGCGTTCGTTTTCTTTAGACTGTGATAATATAATGTGTGAAAAGGTTTGATATATACGGACTATTTGTATGGGAAAATTAAACTGTGGTTATTTACTATTTCCCTTCAATTTCTTCATATTTTCATACCTTTTAAACCTTCCCTGGACTTACAAAAATCATTCAAAATCAAAATTAGCCAAATCGGTAGAGCCGTTCTCGAGTTTAGCGAGACTAACGAACAGCTATTGATTTTTATCTATATAAGATGCTAATTATAATTAAGTACGTTGTACCTAGTTATTGAATAAGATAAGGTTATGATGAGGCTGACACACTATTGTTGGATAAAAGCCTCTAAATAAACGTGATTAAAAAAAACTCTGGTCAAAGACAAATGGAGTGGGACGTGAGAGCCCACGGATCGTTTGTACCTCATATTACATTCAAATTATTCAGATTTTAAAACCTGTTCATTTTTATTTGATGTATGTATGTATCTTCACGCCATGTCTCTTACGGGGTAGGTAGAGAGTGTAAAGTACCAGATTGCTTATTTGATCCTGTGTCAATATTAATATTGAGATACTAATTTGGGAACGGTATATTTTTGCGCAGTTAATTGAGAGTATTATATACATCATTTAAATAAACCATGTTCATTTGTACTGAGGGCTCCCATTTCGTTGGCTAATTGGAAGTGTGGGTGGAGTTCATGCTTAATGACTGTCATTCATTCCCTAATGTATAATGTATAACCAGCAATTTTTGCGTGGTCGTTATTGCTGTGGACATTCTAAAACCTTACAGTTTTAGGGCATAATGCCCTTAAAGGGTTATAAGGCGTGTTGGCATGTTGTATGAAAAGAAAAATAAAAGTATCACAGTATTTAATTTTTATGGCAACAGAATATTCCATTCTCTCTTTAGTATTTCCATAATCTTCTTATAATCTTAAGGTAAAAAAACTAAAATTTTTAATATTTTATCTTATATATAACTTCCAAACTACACCACTTAATCAGTCTGATACTTTCGTAGTAAATCGACTGAGACAGGTAGACAGACAAACAGACGGATAACTTATGATCTAATAAGGGTTCCGTTTTTAGAGTTCGCAGTCCGGAACGGAGCACTAAAAATGATCCCAATAACGACAGAACCCGGAACCTCGATATAACCTCGATATGACTTTTTTACTGGTGGTAGAGCTCCAGTGTCGGAGCTCGCGGGCGTAGGCACCACCGCATTACCTAATATACTTGCCGCTAAATGGTAATGTTCAACACTATCGTGTTCCGGTCAGGTGGTAATGTACGGCCCTGTAATTTCCGGCACAGAGGCATAAGACCTTAGGCCTCAGGAGTGGTAACGCATCTGCATTTTGACCTTGGTCTTTGTGTGGGTGTCTATAGGCTGCAGTCATCACTTAACATCAATGTGAACTGCATGCTTGTTTACCACTTCCATAACATAAAAAAAAAAAAAAAAAACTAGTAAGTTGTTATAGTCATGTATTTAGCTATGTGTCTACCCCTTCGGAGAATACTACTACTTAAAGTAGAATTATGTAAAAACACTTACTTATTACGTTTTGTTGCTTTTTATGATTTCTTTAATTGTTTGCATCCGTTTCGGTGCCACTGGTCTCCCATTATCTCGAAATGTCAAGGGTCAGTCGCTGCACTTCTGTCGCCTTTAGGACACATGTTGATTATCGCATTCACCTCGCTTACTTTGTATTGTCGACCGACGGAAAATAAAAGTGGAGTTTCTCAATTCGATGTGTGTATTTTATGCAGCGCAGCTATTGTACCCCGGCTACACTCTGGAGAACACTTTCGTTCGCCGCGCCGGGTATGCCTGTATGTCCGAGAGAATGTCTACCATTTTGAAGACAAGGATGTGTCGTTATTGAGAGCGCGGGAAGATTTATTTTATGTTACAAAGGTGTCAAACAAGCATGCAGTTCACATGGATGTTAAGAGATGACTGCAGCGTATATACATCTCCACAACAACTAGAGGTCAAAATGCAGATGCCTCGCCGCCCCTGATACCTTAATTGTTATGTCTCTGTGATAGTTATTTCAGGGCCATACATAATCTTATTATTTTTGTTGTGGTTACCATCAAACCCAAACACGATAGTGCCGAAAACTACGATTTGGCCTAAGAAAAATTAGGTAATGCGATGGTGTCTACGCCTTCGAGTTCTTGCACTGGAACTCTACCATCATTCATATGGATGTATCGGCGGAAACCCTCTCAAGTCAGGACATCTAGGTAGTATATAGCCGACATGTTACTCGTGTTTGTGGGCGTCTGTAGGTGGGTGCTCGAGCGGGTGATGAAATAAAGCACATAGTTTGGCAGAAGCCGAAGAAAAAGTCGTTTATTGCCAAAGATCCGCCAATTCGATTTCGCCGGCAGAGAAGAACGGGCAAAAAATTTTACGACCGGGGATACAATTAGCGGGGTACAAATATCCATTGCACAATTTAAATCTCTTCTGCCAATCAACTCTTACGCGAAACGTTACTATATCTGTACAACTTGAATCTAGATTATAATATCGAGTTACAGAATTATATATCAAAGAACCGACCAAGTATTTGTATACTCATTGAAACCGACCGCGCTCTTTTATTTTCTAATTTTCAAGTTCAATTGTCAAAGTGTCATTGATTACACTTGTCGATCAAGTTACTGGGTATGTTTAGTACTCTGATTAGGACTTTCTATAATCTTTAGTTTAGTCAGCTCAGTACGTTAGTTTTCTCTATTCCCGACAAATACAATTTTCTTAAATACTAGGTTCATGTTTACTACCATTTGGTGGCAAATACGAAAACCTATCAGCTGCTATGGTCATGATTATCATTACAATGGTGCATTTGGGTAGATGGTTTTGTAATCTGGCACAAAGACAAATTATAGTCTTATAAAATTTTTGTAACAAAGAAATCCCCGATATAAAGTTGGTGTTAAAATAAATGGTTCGCTACTTACTGCGTACCTACAGCACAGATGGTAATAAATCTTGGCGAAGCGCAGTAACAAGTCTTGCTTTGTTAACTTGAACTTTTGTAGAAGCAGACGTCAACCTCCTTTTGAGCTAACTCCCATGGGTCATCCCCAACTCATATTTCAACGACTTCAGTGCAAAATGCAATTTCAACTTACTTTCAATCTGCGAAGTAAGTAGCAACCTCTAGCTTTGAACTTACATTTACATTATTTTTCATCATATAGGTAGGTATAGTTCATAGAAATATCAGAGAGCAAAATTAGGTCTTTTTTATGACTTAAAGCGGCGAAGTTCACATTGATGGTAAGTGAATACTACAGCCATTAGGGGCTCCAAAGACCACCCTCTTAAAGCTAGAGAGAGCGCAAAGAGCTGTGCTTAAAGTCGCTACTTACCGTCCTATTCTTTACTCGACTGAAGAATTATACAAGAACTGTGAGGTGCTTACAGTTAGGCAACTATTTGTTGTTAATACAATTTTACTGCAACACCATCACACGCCGTATAGAGTAATAAATAAAAGGCGTAAAGATAAAGTTTGCCTTCCTTACAAAGCTAATTATGCATTTGCTAAAAGATTCTTCTGTTATCAGGACCCACAGTTATATAATAAACTTAATAAACGCCTTAATATTTATTCGTTATCAAGCAAAACATTAAAAATAATCGTGACCCAATGGCTTCAATAATTAAATTATGTAAATTGAAATGAAAAAAAAAATTAATAACTCATACTACTTGTAGGCTAGCAGACTTCACATATAGAATAATCACACCTACACACAAACACCCGCACACACACACACACTCTCTCTCTCTCTCTCTATCTCACTCACACACACACACACACACACACACACACACACACACACACACACACCACTTACATATACATTTATTCATTTATATACATTTTTGCCATATATCATTCCTTTACTATTTTTTACATTAGTTTTGTTTTTGTACTTTATATTTATTTTATAAACCTTAGTTTTCTTAACTTTAACCTGTTTGCTGATAATCGACGCTTATCATTACAAACTTGTAATAAATGGAAATATTTTACACAAGGGTTGGGACTAGTGCTTTTAACACAAGTTATTCTTAATGACTTAGCAAATGAGCTTAGACTCGTGAGCCAGATCAAGATATTTTATTTCCTTGTCTTTTTCGGCTTTCACGAGATTCTCATCATGCGGGACGGTGATGTCGATCATCATTACGCGGCGCTCCGAGCGATCTATCACCACTATGTCAGGCTTATTGGCAACAATAGTCCTGTCTGTGATGATAGATCGGTCCCAATACATCGTGACATGGTCATTTTCCAGAACTGGGTCGGGCACATACCTGTAGTACGGCACCTCCACGGCTACAAGACCGTATTTCAAGGCAAGTTGCTGATGGATTATCCTGGCTACTTGGTTGTGTCTGTGCAAGTATTCGCCGTTGGCAAGACTCGAACAGCCGGAAACAATATGCCTGATTGATTCACCCGGTCGATGGCATGCCCGACATATGTCGACCGTTCCATCCTTCAGGATAAACTTCCGGTAGTTGTTGGTCATTACCACTTCGTCCATAATTGCACAAACAAAACCTTCGGTTTCCCCAAAGAGGTCACCGAATCGCAGCCATGGAGGGCCCGGTAAAAACGCCCATGTAGCTCCTTGCCTTGCCATACAATCCTGCGGTCGCTAGTCGTGAGCACCTCAGGCTTGCGCCAGTTCTTTTTAGCCAAAGAGAGTGGGGTGAGTCCGCTGTCGACCGCCACCACATCCCGATGCATCTCTCCGCCGGCGGTCAGAAAGTATTCTCGGAGATTACACACCTCACGGTTGTGTAGGGTCTTAGCGCTTAGAACGCCACGACCCTCACATCTCCGTGGGATGTATAATCTCATCACCGAAGACCGTGGGTGATGCATGCGGTGCGCTGTCAGTAAAGAGCGAACTCGCCTGTCAAGGGCATCCAGTTCGGTCTGAGTCCACTTGAGTATGCCGAAGGAGTACAGCAAGACCGGCATGACCCAACCGTTGAAGGCGCGCACCCTATTACCGCCCGACAAAAGACTTTTCAGTACTTTTGTCAGGCGACCAAAGAAACGTTCCTTCAACGATTGTCTCATCTCGACCTCGCGTATACCTAAGGCCTCCGCCATACCCAAGTACTTATAGCTCTCGGTGGCAGAGAGGTTTCGGAACGGGATGGAACCCGGGAGATTCATTCCCTCGGATTCCATTATCTGCCCCTGTCGTACATGCATAACAGCGCATTTTTCGATTCCGAATTCCATCCTGATAGAGTTACTGAAGTTTTCAGTTACCTTCTGTAGCTCAGACAGGTTGGAATTACTGGAACCGAACAATTTCAGGTCATCCATGTATAGCAGGTGAGATATCGTCCGACCACCTCTTCGCAACCGATAGCCAAGCCCCGAAGCCTCTAGCAGCGTGCTGAGAGGATTCAGGGCCAGGCAAAACCATAAGGGGCTCAGACTATCGCCCTGGAAAATGCCCCTGGCAATTCTCACAGGTTCGCCAACCGCCAGGGGCTGCCGAGACCCTGGATAGCGAAGAACCGTACTCCACTGCAGCATACATGAGCCCAGAAAGGCCCGAAGAGTTGAGTGAATTTTATACAACTCCAGGACCCGCATGAGCCATGTATGCGGCACGGAATCGTAGGCCTTCTTATAATCTATCCAGCATGTCGACAGACTCTTTCGGTGCGACGAACCTGCTGGCTAATTGCCATGTCTATGAGGAGTAGCTCCTTAGTACCGCGGGACCCACTCCTACATCCATTCTGAGAGAGAGACAAGATGGAGGAGTCTTCAATGTGTTTAGTTATTTTGACTCTCAGAATGGATGTAAGAACCTTATAAACCGTCGGTAGACAAGTTATTGGTCTATAATTTTTGGGTTCTGCGGTACTACCTGATTTATGGAGCAGGTGGGTCACACCAGTCGTTAGAAATTGTGGGAGAGAGCCTGATTCCAGAGATGACTGAAACTGGACTGCTAAACGAGCGTGCGAACTACGCAGCCACTTTAACCAGAAATTGTGCAGTCCGTCCGGTCCCGGCGATTTCCAGTTCGGCATCGGACGGACTGCATTGGCTACGTCTTCATCTGTGATAGTTATGGAAGTCATTTCCTGAATTGGTTCGCACGCTCTTTCAACACTCCGCATCCAGCCACCCTCAGAGTGACCGACCGGTTCCGACCAGATGCTTCGCCAAAATGAAAGCATAGCGTCATCATCCGGCCGACCCCGGTCAGCCACTCCTTGGTTAGGACGCTCCCACAGTCTATAGACCCGCCTTTGATCACCCTGGAACATGCTATTCTTTTCGTACCGGTCCACGCGTTCTTTATAACGCCTAATCCGGTTTGCCCATGCATAAACTTTCTGCTTCAGGAAGTCAATGCGCTCTGTGAGGCGAGATGGATAGTCTTGGGGGCTGACTCCAGTCCCTGAAAACGCCCGCCTCACAAAACGCACTACCCTTGGGCGTGTATTGCCCATCCTGAAGCAGATTAGCTTGCCAATGAGTGCTCTGGCTTCAGCGATACGCCGCTCGATCCGGCACTGCCAGACTGGTGTTGTAGGTTTCGGCCGCGTAGCTGTATCAGGACTTGGTAACTTGACACGAGCTACACGGCACACCGCGACAGCCGCGCAGTACAGGATCGAGTGAGTATCACCGAGATTTTCGCTGTTGTCAATGTATTCTGGCAACAGCGAATTCAGAGCACACACTAGCGCCACATTCCGTTTATGCATGGGCAACCGAGGCAAACGTGGCCTATCCGCAGGCAAAGTGGACCGATATTCACGAAGAGCATGCTCCAAGGCGCTCCTCAATTGATCAATGCATCGGGTACTTACAGTTGTTACCTGGTCTACCTCCTCCCCATCATCGGGTTCCGGTGCATTCGCGTTATTGTTTCGTTGCGTCGGTACCGTAGGTAGTGGTGGGGCGGGAGTTAAGCGGTAACCCTGCATCTCAGTGCGTAGCCGATCAAGTACGCTGTCATCCAGCATGCGTCCACGCTGAATGACACGCACCTGATCCGATAGACGTTGGCTCGACACGTTGACTGATGGTTCGAGGGTCTGAAACAGAGGCATAATAATAATATTAGATGTTTAATAATAATATTATTATTATTATTAAACATCTATTTAAAAACCAGAGATTTCAATGTAGATGCGTTGCTACTATTGATGTCTCAGTTGTACCTCTGTGCCAAAAATAAAAGGGCACTACCTGACCGAAACACATTAGCGTTACACAATAACGAACCTACCCAGTCCAAAAGTTCACCCAGAAAGGTGAACCTTCTGGAGGTTCACCTTTATGTTAGTCACTAAAAATTAAATAAAAAAATAAATTAAGTACGCTTACACTCACAGCCCCACAGTAGGTATAAACCTGTGTCGTGGGTGCCGTTGCCGTGCCGATACAACACATACACAAACACCCAAACCCGAAACAAATGTCTGTATGCCATACAAATATTTGATTTCTGGTTTTTATGTAAATGTCTATAGGCTGCAGTCATCATTTAACATGAATGTGAGCGGCATGCTTGTTCGCCACCTTCCTTACATAAAAAAAAACTTAATTGGAGTAATACAAGCGTGTAAAAGTCATCTCCGCTTTTGCTTTTCTGCTTTTTGAGGTTCCGTAGTGAACAAGGAACCCTTATAGTTTCGCCATGTCCGTCTGTCTGTCTATCTGTCTGTCAGTCTGTCCGCGGCTTAGCGCAAAAACTATTGGTACTAGGGACTTGAAATTGGGCTCAAATATACGCTTTAATCACACCGACAAAGTGGTAGAATAAAAATATGAAAAAATATTTATTTAGGGTAACCTCCCCTAAAGTAAGGTGCAGATATTTTTTTTAATTTTAGATTTCCATATAGTTTAGTAGTAATAATGGATGTCCGAACATCATTATTCAATTTAGTTAACTGTTCGTCACTTATTAAGTGCAAATTTTCGTTAGAGTCAAGTGTCCCCCTCCTACCAACTAAACGTTTGTTGTTAGAAATTCAAACGTTACGGCAATAGCTACATTTAACGAAATTAAAAGGAAAACTATCACACTTAAGTTGGCCTTGCAAGTCTGCGAGTAATAGTCGACCAAATGTATTTTACTCGAAATTTTCGAACAACTCCACACAAAACATATAATTATTTTTTTCATAACATTTCTAACTCTGTAACTACGGAACCCTACATTCCGCGTGGTCCGACACCCACTTGACCGGTTTTTTAAACAAAACTTGCAAACATTAACTTGATTATTCAATATAGGTACTCAGGCAAAGCTTTAATGATGTTGCTCACAAACAGCAAAACTTAAAATTAACTAAAACTTTTATTTGCAAAGTTTTACGTCAACAATATTTTACTATTCATGTAAATAGATTTTTTAGCTGCTATTTACGAGTTAAATCCTGTTTATGATAAATAAAAATTCTACGACTGATGTTTGTCTGAACGGATTTGTTTGATAATCTAAAGATTGACGACCCGGTTGGTCCAGCGGTGTGAGATGACCGTTTGATTCGAAGGGTCGCGGGTTCGATCCCCGCACCGGGACAAATATTTGTATGGCCTACAGATATTTGTTTCGGGTCTGGGTGTTTGTGTATGTGTTGTTTGTTTACAACGGCACCCACGACACAGGTTTATACCTACTGTGGGGCTGTGAGTGTAAACGTATTCAACGTATTCATTTTTTTTTAAAAATTGATAATCATCACATCAGCCGAAAGTTGTCCACAGCTGGACCAAACCCTCCCCTAAGGGGATATGCCATAATCGCCACGCTTGGCATGTGAGGTGGCGATCGCCGTTTACCTCCACCATTATCGAATTGATAATGATGGAAGTTAACAACTACGCAGTTCTTAGGGGTGGTAGATGGCGACAGCAGCCTGTAGATATGCGTAGCAAACATAGTTGTACGGCTCTGTAATTTCCGGCACAGAGAGACATCTGCATTTTGACCTTGGTCTTTGTGTGGGTGTCTATAGGCTGCAGTCATCACTAAACACCAATGTGAACTGCATGCTTGTTTGCCAATTCCATTACATTAAAAAATATTAATTTACTTTCTCTGCGGTAGTTGCGTTGTAGAATACTATATACGTATATACGTAATATCTTTGTTCACAATGACCGTTAACAGTATTGGTATCATGAATCATTTTGTTTATCACCCCATAGATTAAGCTCGCTGCATCTGAATGTTGCACTAAATGTCTTCATGGGCTTCTGCCGGTGTAATTTGCGAAGTAGTATCATGCATCCAAGATTAGTATTAGACTGTACACAATGAATATAATATCTTTCTCACACTTGAAGGTATAACCAGAGGTATATTTAGAAGGTTAGAAGTAAGTTAGTATTAGTTAGAAGTGTATTTATCTTTCCGCTAAGTCCTTAAACGACTTCAGATTACAATAGCAAGGGTCAGGGTAGTGTAATAATATTTAGGGAGTTAGGGCGCTAATTAGACCGACCGGAGCGGCCCGTGTATTTGTACTGTAATTGAGTTACGGCGCTGTCGACCGGATAGTGTAATAAGCGGCAACCCGGCGCGAGGCCACGCCCACCCTTTCTGCCGGACCCTTAATACCGTGTCGTCTACGTAGAGAGCGTGGAGAGCTAAATTTAAAGGTCCTTACACACCTCTTGGGACTCGTCTACATTCACTACTCCGCAGGCCGATTCCGAAGACTCTTAACCTCACCTTCGGATAATATTCGACCTATTTGATCAAGGTCAGATCAGGTCAGTCTTGGTATTCATGGGTCTCCGTAACCAAGTATATTCGCTGAAAAAAAAAGCGCTTACACTCACCGCCCCACAGTAGGTATAAATAAACCTGTGTCGTGGGTGCCGTTGTACACATACAACACATACACAAACACCTAGACGCGAAACAAATATCTGTAGGCCATACAGATATTTGTCCCGCTGCAGGGTTCGAACCCGCGATCCTTCGAATCAAACGGTCATCTCAGACCGCTGGACTAACCGGGTCGTCAAAAAAAGCTGAAGCAAGTAAATATAATACTCGTAATTTACACCGACGACTTCCCTGTTATGTTTTATTATCAATCAATATAGCGACCTATTTAAGAGATCGAAATCTCATATATAATAATTATGGTGTACATACACCTCAGTAGCCTAGTGGTAGCAGGCCACTACTACTACGCTGGAGGTCCTGGGTTCGATTCCCGGGTCGGGGGCTATCAGAGATAACGGCTTAAAATCCTTTATCTCTGGTTCTATTGCGATTTTTCCATTTTCTGGAAGTTTCCCAGTACCTCGGAGTTTGGTGTTGTGTTGGTATGTGCCCGGAGATGGCAACAGGCTCACCACCTGTGACATGGGTCAAAACGTAACCGGCGAATCGTGGGTGTTTGCATGTATGACTGAATGCATAGCAAAGGTAATGGTACCTTTGCCTACCCCTTCGGAGATTACAGGCGTGAAGTTACGTGTACGAGTACATCCTATGAAAATGATCTCTAATAAACAAATCTCAGATATCAACATATCTACCTACATGACGACATTTAGTTTTGTGTTGTCAATTTGCTACTTTAATAACCACATAAAAAAGAAAAAAAACGAAAAAACGAGTAGGCTTATTGAGCATTCGGACAGAATACAAGTCTCACATAATAATTGCAACAATGTAATTATATTTGTATTAATATTTTGATTGTGTTTATTAAACATATTAAGATGACATTCGAAAATCAGCACGAAAGCTAATTAAAAGAAATGTAAACAAGTTTTTATCGTAACTGTCGCCAACCAAAAGTTTAAGTAATTAGTTCATGTACCTACCTCAATATGTGACGACATCTTTCTTATCGTAATAAAATTAGGTATATTTGTCTCAAAACAACTAGATTTTTGACGACCCGGTTAGTACAGCGGTGCGAGACGACCGTTTGATTCCCCAGGGTCGCGGGTTCGATCTCTGCACTGTGACAAATATTTGTATGGCCTACAGATATTTGTTTCGGGTCTGGGTTTTTGTGTGTGTGCAACGGCACTCACGAAACAGGTTTATACCTAGTTTGGGGCTGTGAGTGTAAGCATATAGCATTTTTATTTCATGGTTTTTGGATCATTGGAAATATCTTCGATGATACAGTAGGTACGCGCAAAACTTAAATGCCACTCCTAATCGCCTGGCCTCTCTGCTTAATAATGGCAGCCCTTGAAACGTCCCACTGCTGGGCACGTGTCTTTCCCCTTTTTGGCGGGAAGCCTGGAGTTTACTCCACCACGCTGCATGAATCCGGGTTGGTGGACATACGGGTTAGTGGCCAACCCGCTGTAGGATGTTTTTAAACCGCCCATAAGGCCTCCGACAAGGTTTAACGATTGCTGTCTATCAATCGTATAGCAACCGGGACCGACAGCCGTGCCCTCTGAAGCACGGAAACGCGCATTTTAACCGAGTAGATCGCTTCCGATCTACACCAGCCGCGGGGCCATGCGCGCTTCTCTCTCTCTCTGCTTGCGTCGACCAAACAGACGAGAGAGAAAAGCAAGTTTCTATGTTGGCGTGATGGAAGCGAACTACTTACACATTTTCCTCATTAAGTATCCTACTATACCACAAAAACGCCTTCTTCGCACCGACTTCTATCGAACTTCACAAGTTTAGGTTTGGCACATACTGCACTTATATGGCAAATATGGTTTATAGGCAAATGATAGTATTCATCATTATCATTTCAGCCAAAAGACGTCCACAGCTGGACAAAGGCCTCATCCAACGATTGCCCCTGAACTTCATTAGGTCGTTAGTCCACTTTGTGGGGGGCCTGCCTACGCTTCGTCTTCCGGTACGCGGTCGCCACTCCAGAACGCTTTTGCTTCAACGGCTGCCACATGTGTCATACTCGTGAACGGGTGCTGATTGTGGGGACTGTCTGTTGTAGTTTGCGGGTGTTATTTTCTATCACGATATTAAGCTGTTGATAAGTATTTGCATGTGTGTATTTATAATAATACTTGTTTATGCATATGCCATGGACGTTCACATTATCTGTATATATTCTACTCTAAATCCCATCTGCATTATATCTAAGGATTTTGACTAAAAAAGCAACACTCTGAGTTTGTTAGGTAGTTCTTCTCAGTAGTGCCTGCACTTGGAACTCTGCTAAGCGAATGACTATGTTTATGACGAATTGATTTTTCTTTTTCTTCTATGAAGGAATTGAAAGTTTGATGTATAAATCGGTGGTGAAGTTTTAATTTTACTTAATTTGAATATTTTAATTTGAATATTATCATACCTATTGAATAATAATAATTATCATAAGTCATTTGCTATATATATTATATAGGTATATTATAGGTTATTATATAGGTAGCTTGTAAACTGACAATGCAAAAGTGTCCTTGTAGACCAATTTGAAATAAAACATTTGAGTTTGAGTTCTACGAGCTATTTGCCCTGCCCACACCTTCTTTACATTTTAAGCCAAAAACAGTCTTTAAACTAACATCCAAATCGTTCTAAAAATTTGTAAGAAAGTTTTGTAATTGTTTTTGTTTCAAAAATGGTTAGGGTTATGAAAAAATGTGTGAGGCCAATTTTCGTAGATAATTTCACGATATCCAATTTTGTCTGACATATTTTAACATAAAACTAACCGTTAGGCTAAAAAATTCAAAAAACCCATTTTTGAAACCTTTGACCTTGAATAAAAATTTTTGCAGACATGTGATCGATAAGGACTTTTCACAATTTCAATTATATATATAATAAATAAATTTCCCAGTACCTCGAAGTTTGGTAAGGCGAATCGTGGGTGTTTGCATGTATGCCTGAATGCATGTATTTACCTTTGCCTACCCCTTCGGGGATTACAGGCGTGAAGTTACGTTTTAATAATTACCACAGAGACGTACGAACTTCATAAGTGTATACTGGTGGTAGAGCCTCAGTGACGGAGCTCGCGGGCGTGGACACACCGCACCGCATTACCTAATCTACTTGCCGCTAAATGATAGTGTTTTGCACTATCTTGTTCCGGTCAGGTGGTAATGTATGGCCCTGTAATTTCCGGCACAGAGGCATGATACCTTAGCCCTCAGGAGTAGCAACGTATCTACATTGAAATCTCTGATTTCATGTAGATGTATATAGGCTACAGTAGGTATTACTTACCATCAATGTGAGCTGTATGCTTGTTTGCCACTTCAGACATAAAAAAAAGTTGGTGGTGAATCGGCTGGGATAGTTATCCAGAGGTCGCATCTTCAAACCCCATCAGAAGTGATTTTTCCTCTCCATTTTCCCTTTGTTTTCTTTAAAATAAAACTTTTTACGTAATTTATTAGAAAACGTAACCATAAACAGAATCAAAAGTAAAATTATTCCAAGTATTCAACACATACCACAGTCCGGGGTATTCCTTGCACTTTGAAATTGCTATTTGCTGCCGACATGCGAGCCTTAACTTAGAGTAGCATCTGCAACGAATTTTCACACTATGCATACAAATAGGGTAGTTTTCTACGTCTTACATATTTTTTTTTTGTGGACGTTTATGAATGTTCGTTTTCGCGAGCTGCACTCATTGAAATAAAACTAGTTTTCGGATTTATCTAGCGTATATTAAACTAAAATGATTACTTAGTTAGTTTATTTTAATGTACGCGAGATAGATCCGAAAACTAGTTTTATTTCAATGACGTATAAGAACTTACACAAAACTATCATAATATATTCACAAAAGTTGTGAATAGGGATAAAATAAATAAATACGCTTACACTCACAGCCCCACAATATGTATATAAACCTGTGTCGTGGATGCCGTTGTACACATACAACACATACCCGAACCAAATATCTATAGGCCATACAAAGGTTCCAGTGCGGGGATCGAACCCGCGACCCTTCAAATCAAACGGTCATCTCACACCGCTGGACTAACCGAGTCGTCAAATTAAAACAAACACCCCTATGGCGTGACACCTAAGTGGATTTCAGGTAATATGAAACAAAGAATACGCTAGTATATTTAATTCCGTGAAAAACAGTTGAACTATTGATACGATTCGTTACTTAGCTTCCCTGCCATTATGTTCTAGTGAAGTGTTTTCTTTTTCTCCTGTCACTAGTGATGAGGTCCGTAAAATTATCACCGCTGTAAAATCAAACGCTATAGGCTGTGATGGAGTTAGTAGGAAGATGCTACTCCTGTTAATTGACTCTATCCTTCCCACACTTACCCACCTTATAAATTTTTCTTTGCAAACTGGGAATTTCCCTTCTCTGGTGCAAAGCCTTTATTATTCCCCTTCCTAAAGTTCCCTCACCCAGTCAAATTAACCAGTTCCGACCCATTTCAATCCTGCCCTTTATATCTAAGATTCTCGAAGCAGTCGTTCATTCCCAGTTATCCAAATTCATCCTCAAGAACAACATCCTCTCCCCTTTCCAATCTGGATTCCGATCAGGACACAGTACATCCACTGCACTGCTTAACATTGTGGAAGACGTCAGATTAGGTATGGAAAAGTCTCTGCTTACGGTGTTAGTGCTAATTGATTTTACTAACGCGTTCAATACTGTGGACCATGATGTTCTTATCGCTATTCTTTCGAACATCGGTACCTCGCCTCTAGTGCAGGAATGGTTTTCGTCATATCTTCGTGGTCGCCAGCAGTCTGTGCACGCTGATCAGGACTCATCTGATTGGTGTAATCTGTCCACTGGTGTGCCACAAGGCGGTATTCTATCTCCGTTATTGTTTTCTTTGTTTATTAATTTTGTCACACGTGAACTTGGATGCTCTTACCATTTGTATGCGGATGATCTTCAACTTTATTGCCATGCCGACCCCAATAATTTTGAGCTTGCCATTTCTGCTCTAAACGATGATCTTCAGGCCCTAAGTAATTGGTCCAATAAATTTGGTATAGTAGTCAATCCGAACAAAACGCAGGCAATTATTTTAGGTAGCCCTGTGTATATAAATAAGTTAAATTTAAATAATACTCCGCCGCTTATCTTGAATATGTCAACTATAACTTTTTCAAAAGATGTTAAAGATTTAGGTGTGCACATTGATGCCACCTAAATCTTTGGTGAAACTGTCAAATCACTAATATTTGTAAGAATACTACGGCCACATTGCGGTCTCTTTATAGATTCAAAAATTATCTACCTTCAAGTACTAAAACCCTCTTAGTGCAGTCTCTTATTTTTCCTATCTTGGATTATGCGGATGTTTGTTACTCCGATCTTACTCAATATCATCTCAACAAATTAGATCGTATCATCAATAACTGTATCCGTTTCATCTTTGGACTTCGTAAATTCGATCACATATCGAATCACAGGTCCAAACTGAACTGGCTGCCTATTCGCCAAAGAAGATCTTTTAGAATTCTCTGTTTACTTTACTCTATACTTAACAATCCGTGTTCTCCCATCTATCTCAAACAAAAATTTAAATTTCTGGGTGATTCCCACAGCCTCTATCTTCGCTCGTCAGCTAGACTTATTCTCAATATCCCTTCTCATCGTACTGGTTTTGTGTCAAGTTCTTTTACCTGCACAGCAGTTAAACTTTGGAATGCACTACCCTTTGACATTAAAAAAGCTCCGAGTAAGCTGTCATTTAAATTCAAACTTCGTCGTTTCTTTCTAAATTCATTGGCTCAAAACAGCGGCTAACACATATGTATGAAAATGTATTTAGGTATCTAAATCTTTCGTCGATTGTCGAACAGTATTTATGATTTATTATAGTCATTGGTACAGCAGCTTGGTGTATATGTTCATTATTAATGTATTATGCTATTATTATATTTAAGTATGTGTATTTTTATTATTATATATATAGGTGTGTACATAAATACATAAATAATATATATACGTATATATATATATATATATTTATATATATATCTGTTATTTTGGTTTGATTTTTTTTTTTCTCTCCGCAACTTTTGATGCTCTCTTTTACAACCCTAAGGTTGACTGGCAGAGAATGCCTTATGGCATTAAGTCCACCTTATGTACACATTTTGTAGTATGTGCATTAAAGATTAAATAAATAAATAAATAAAGCAACCACTTTACTACTACTACGCTGGGGTCCTGGGTTCGATTCCCGGGTCGGGGATATCAGAGATAACGGTGTAAAATCCTTTATCTCGGGTTCTATTGGGTTTTTTCTATTTTCTGGTAGTTTCCTAGCATCTCGAAGTTTGGTATTGTGCCCGGAGATGTCAATAGACTTGTTACACGGGCCAAAAACGTAACCGGCGAATCGTGTGGGTGTTTGCATGTATGCTTGAATGCATGTGTTTACCTTTGCCTACCCCTTCGGGGATTACAGGCGTGAAGTTACGTTTTATATGAATCAAAATAGGATCAAAACAATAAAAGGTTGTTGACCGACCAGTGTTGCCAATTAGCAGAATATTCCACGTTTATAAAAACTACGGTAATCCAGACTTTTCAACTAATTAACAAGAATCTCCCTACGTATTGTTAGAAACTTCATAAACATATTTATTTATCAAGTCGCTCCAGGGTGTAGTCATGCTTGCTACTATACAATAAAGTTCACCACAGCATTGTCCTAGGTACTAGGTAAGTAACATTACCTAGGTACAAATTGTTGGGTACAACATTATTTTTAACGACGACCCGTTTGGTCCAGCGGTGTGAGATGACTGTTTGATTTGAAGGGTCGCGGGTTCGATCCCTGTACCGGAACAAATATTTGTATGGCCTACAGATATTTGTTTCGGGTTTGGGTGTTTGTATATGTGTTGAATGTTTACAACGGCACCCACGACACAGGTTTATACCTAATGAGGGGCAGTGAGTGTAAGCGTATTTTATATTTATTTTTAGCACCCCATTCGCATAAGTTTCATGAATTCAATATACTGTGTTATGTTAATAAAATATCAACGTCATCACTCCAGTCGAAAAACGTCCACTTCTGGACAAAGCCTTCTCTAAACATGCATTCAGAGGGTCATTAGGGTAGAATATACCATGATCGCGCGAGAAGCGCGCATGGCCCTGCGACTGGTGTAGATCGTAAGCGATCTAATCGGTTAAGCAATACGGGCGCAGACGGGTGTATGATGGGTGACCGCTAGCGGCATATTAAAATGCGCGTTTCCGTGCTTCGGAGGGCACGTTAAGCCGTCGGTCCCGGTTGCTATCGATAGATAGCAGTCGTTAAAAACCTTGTCGGAGGCCGTATGGGCGGTTTGAAAACATCCGACACATCCGACTGCGCCCGTATCGCTTAACCGAGTAGATCGCTTACGATCTACACCAGCCGCAGGGCCATGGGCGCTTCCGATAACAAATATTTTTTTACACCATTATTATTAATTCTGTGAATGATGTCTTTGTTTGTACAAAATTAAAATAAAAGTGTAATGTTTAAGTTTTTTAGGGTTCCTTAGTCTGCTAGGAACCCCTAGGTATAGTCTCGCCTTTCCGTCCGTCCCGATCCCGAATCGGGTAAGTAAAAAAGGGTAAGACAAATTCGACGCTCGGTTGTGGGCTTCGGTAGGGTAAGTGGTAAATCAGCTGGACTGGTTATCCTGACAGGTAGGTCTGCAGGCTTAACTACCTAATTTTTATCATTCACCCAGTCCCGTTGCTAGTATTCGCGAAATCGTGTAATGTTATAGGCCTTTAAGAGCCGACCGAGTTCTTTTCCAGGTTTCTGATTAAAGTAGACAATGGACAGAATGGGCGACAAACTCGAGAAATTGGAATCACTAAATTACTCTGTTTAGAGACCCTAATTGCCGGTTTCTAGTTTCTTTTCGCCATCAAATCCGTGTAGACATGGCCCGAGAATCGTGTTGTGTAAAAGGGTTTTAATGACAACAAACATACAGGTTGCGGGTCATTGGGGAGGGCTATGCTCGTAGTTTCTCCGCGAGATCGAGTCAAAAATAAGGAGATCCGCATGAGAACCGAAGTTACCGACATAGCTCACCGAATAGCGAGACTCAAGCGGCAGTGGGCAGGGCACGTAGTTCGAAGAACTGACGGCCGTTGAGGCAGAGCAGTTCTAGAGTGGCGACCGCGTACCGGAAAACGATGCGTGGGCAGGCCTCCCACAAGATGGACCGACGACCTGGTGAAGGTCGCGGGCAATTGCTGGATGAGGGCGGCCCAGGACCGTTCGTTGTAACAATATTTAGGGAAGGCCTTTGTTCAGCTGTGGATGTTTTTTGGCTGAAATGATGAAATATGTAGGTAATGTTACTTACCTTCATTATTTCCTAGGACAATGGTGTCATGAATTTTATTGTATATTAGCTAGCATGACCTGCATGATAACACCCTGGAGCGACTTGATAAATTCAATGTTTATGAAAGTTTCTTACAATACGTAGGGACGTTTATACGGTTTGGACTGGAGTAATGAAGATAATAATTTATTCACCTAATACAGCCTGAATTCATGAATTTTATGTAAATGAGGTGCTAAAAATAAAGTTATACCTAATAATTTGCCGATAATTTATCAGGGCAACAACATTGTAAAAGGGGCAGATGCACTAGGTCTTATCAAATTGAAAACAATTTTAGGTGATGTCACTTATTGTCAGCCTTGATTCAGGTATAAATTGGGCTTGAATCTTGGTTAGGGCACAGTTGGCTTCGATTCGGCTGCAAGATGAGGACGATCTGTTTGGTGGTGTTAGGGTTAGCCGCTTTGGCGGCGGCTCGGCCGGACTACGATGACCACACATTCGGTAAGAAAATAATATTTTATTTGAGTTGCGCAGAACTTTGTGTAGTATCCCTTTAATTGAGACATAATAATTACCAAATTTGTTACTATGGAAATAATTTTTCATCTTAATTAGTTCAACGAGCTTGTCATGAATAGACAGACAGTTTCTTTTGTTCTTAAAGTATTCGCTGTTGCTCATGACTTTGTCTTCCTGTTATTATTAGTACAAAAACAGAAAGTTTACCATGTCCATTGAAAAAAATATATCTATATCTCCATATAAAAGTTCACAACTGGCTGAGCGTTACAGACAAGCAGACAGACAGTGTGACTTTCATATTTGTATGAAAGAAAGAAAGAAAATATTTTTTATTTCTATTAAGATTTTCCGACCATTTTCGAAAAGTCATTATGTTTTCCTATACAATTACACATAATATAGCTGCTGCTATCCTGCCGTGTACCTTTTAATTTAGTCGATAAAGGCGTTTAAGACTTTCCATAGTAGGTATTAAAATATCTCTAACAGCGCTGCTTTTTATCAACCAGATGGTACACCTTTTTGCAATCAGCGAACATTGACATTAATAATATAATTTACACCCTTCTGTCTCCTCAAATTTGTGATCCTGTATATTAGGTTGCCTGGAAGAAATCGCTGCCTGAGCGATAAGGCCGCTGTACATTTTTATGTTATGAAGGTGGCAAACAAGCATGCAGTTCACATTGGTGTTAAGTGATGACTGTAGCCTACATACACTCACACAAGGACGGGTAGTCAAATGCAGATGCGTTACCTCCCCTGAGACCTTAGTTGTTAAGTCTTTTTGATAGTTATTACGGGTTTATACATCACCATTTAACAGGAACATGATAATGCTAAACACTGCCATTTGGCGGCAGAAAGATTAGGTAATGCGGTGATGCCTACGCCCTCCAGCTCCTACAACACAGGTGGAACTCTGCCTCTCAGTACTGTTGTCCAATTTTTGTGTTAATTGACTATGTTTGGTGTACGACAAGCAATAAAGAAATAATAAATACATTCCTTAAATCAAACTCAAACTCAAAAATTCATTGAATCACTTGGAAATAATAGAATTCGTTTGTGATAGGTCAAATTACAAAATATAAAATTGTAACTGTGTAACGTTCGACAAGTCACTGTTCAAATGTTTTCTCTAAAACTTCTCTACTTTTAATGATTGCATGTACAGTACAGAACATTTTAGGCATCCGTAGCGCGCGTTGCATATAACAAAGTTTTAAAAACACGAGGTCTCTTTGATATGCACCTCCATGACGTTTAATATAATATTGCACACTCGACGCAACTCGAGTGCCTAATGCATAAGCTCTCAAATTGTCTCTACCTACACACCGTAACAAGATACAGTTTTAGTTTAATAAGACAGGCATTCCAAAATGGTGAAAAATAGTTGATAAGAAATAATGTGGTGATAATTGAATGCAAATTATTTTTGAGCCTTGTTATAAGTAACTATTATTTTCATTGTAGTGAACATGGATGTCAAGAGAAGACAAACATTCATCCTCCAACTTCTGAATCATGTCGTGGAACCTGTCATGTATAAGGACATCGAAGATATCGGCAAGAACTATAAGATTGAGGATAATGTTGACCTGTACACTGTGAGTATTATTGTCAGCCATGTACCTACAGTGCACATCAAGAAATATTGCACATTGAGCCCACGAAAGAGACAATCGGCTAGTCCCGACTATGTAGAACGATAATTCTGCTGCACACTGCCTACGTAAGCACTGATAGTCCGGTGTTGATCAAAATGGTCGACAAACGTCAAATGGGTGAGGCGTGAAAGAGATAACGCTCTAAAAACCCGAAAAAAGCCAAAGTCTCCTTCCTATGGTCGATGGGCAATATTTCTTGTTGAGTACTATATCTTACTTTGACAATAGCGAAATCGTCTTTGTCAAAAAATCCTCAGATTTTTTAGGTACTTCATACTATCCCTTAAAAAGTGGATCAGTACTATTCGTTTACAAATTTGAACGTTCTTACTCCAATACCAGACTTAACTCATAAATTCAAAAACGTTGTTAAAACTCTTCTTTTTACAGAAAACCGACGTGGTCAAGATGTTCGTCAATAACATGAGAGTTGGTTTTCTGCCCCGTGGTGAGATTTTCACTCTCCACGTTGACCGCCAGCTGAAGGAAGTCGTGAATATGTTCCACCTGCTTTACTACGCCAAGGACTTCACAACCTTCATCAAGACTGCATGCTGGATGCGTCTCTACCTGAACGAAGGCATGTTTGTGTATGCCCTGACTGTAGCTGTTCGCCACCGCGACGACTGCAGAGGAATCATTTTGCCACCTCCCTACGAAATCTACCCATACTACTTTGTTCGCGCCGATGTCATCCAAAAAGCTTACCTCCTCAAAATGAAGAGAGGTTTACTGGACAACAAGCTATGTGACTTCTACGGAATCAAGAAAACTGACAAGGACATCTATATCATCGATGAAAATGTTTACGACAAGCGTGTTTACCTCAACGATGAGGACAATCTGAGATATTTCACTGAAGATATCGGTCTTAACACCTACTACTACTACTTCCACGTAGACTATCCATTCTGGATGAAGGATGTTACTTCTCTGGACAAACTGAAGATTAGGCGTTGGGAGCTCACTCTGTACGTGTACCAGCAAATTCTTGCCAGATACTACTTGGAGCGTCTTTCCAACGGTTTGTCGACTATTCCTCTGCTGTCATGGAACAAGGTTGTCAAGAAAGGATACTGGCCCTGGATGATACTACACAATGGTGTCCAATTCCCTGTGAGGTTCAACGACCACATGCTGGTACGTGATACCAATGTTGAGATCACTACGCTTGTTGAAAGCTACGAAATGATCATCAAGGATGCCATCACAAAGGGATATGTTGATGTAAGTGTTCCAAAATACTTAAAATATTATACAAATATTGTTCTTGTACCTTTTATTAACAACAACATCTAATTTACAGATTAATGGCTTAAGGCTTGAATTGTTCAAACATGAGGATGTGGAAACTCTCGGTCAACTGATCTATGGTACTATTGACAAGACAAATGACCTCACCACTGTCCGTATTGACGCATACCGCTACTTGCTGATCCTCATGAAGTGCGTCGTCGGTGTTAACACATGGACTAGTGACCAGTAAGTAATGCAAGATTAATTACAAAAAAAACAGACAAGAGCGAATCGGACTCGTGTATACAGGGTTCCGTAATTTTTTCTTCTACATTATCTTCATTATGACAGTTTTTCCAGTGTTTTACTGGAAACTATTTATCATGGAAAAAATTACAATATACACTGGAAATCCTCACAACTAAATCTTTTATATTTATACAAAAGATCATTTACAATTTTTAGGGTTCCGTAGTAAACAAGGAACATAAGGGTTCCTTGTTTAGTTTCGCCATGTCCGTCTGTCTGTCTGTCTGTCTGTCCGTCCGCGGTTTAGCGCAAAAACTATTAGTACTAGAGACTTGAAATTTGGCACAAGTATACACCTTAATCACGCCGACAAAGTGGTAGAATAAAAATATGAAAAAAAAAATAGGGTAACATACTTGTAACGCGCGGATATTTTTTTAAATTTTCGATTTTCATCTAGTGTGGGGTATCGTTGGATAGGTCTTAAATACTATGGGTGTCCGAACATCATTTTTTGATTTAGTTAACTGTTCGTGACTTATTAAGCTTTAAAGTGCAAATTTTCGTTAGACTCAAGTGTCCCCCCCTACATACTAAACGGTTGTTGTTAGAAATTCAAACGTTACTGCAATTGTAGCTACATATATTATAACGAAATTAAAAGGAAAACTATCACAATTAAGTTGGCCTTGCAAGTTTGCGAGTAACAGTCGTTCAAATGTATTTTACTTAAAAATTTAGAACAAGTCCATAGATTTTTTATTCATTTACCACGTAAAAAATGTTTGTCAAAATTATTGTTTTCGAATGCAGGTACTTCTTGGTGCCAACTGTCCTGGACTCCTACCAGACTGCTCTCCGTGATCCTGTCTTCTACCAATTGCAAAAACGCCTCGTCGACTTCTTCATCTTGTTCAAGATGCGTCTCCCAAGCTACACCCGCGAGGAGCTGTACTTCCCCGGAGTGAAGATCGACAATGTAGTCGTTGACAAACTTGTAACATACTTCGATGACTACTTGATGGACATGACCAATGCTGTGTATCTCACCCAAGATGAGCTTAAGAAGACGACCTCTGACATGTTATTCTACGTCCGCAAACGCCGTCTCAATCACCAACCCTTCAAAATCACTCTGGACGTCATCTCCGACAAGGCTGTCGATTCTGTAGTGAGGATCTTCTTGGGACCCAAAGAAGACCACCTGGGCCGCTTAATAGATATCAACGCCAACCGCTACAATTTCGTCGAACTGGACTCCTTCTTATACAAACTGAACACTGGAAAGAACACAATTATCAGGAACTCCTATGACATGCATAACCTAGTCCACGACCGTATCATGACCCGTGATCTCTGGAAGAAGATTGACACAATCACCGACATGAAGGACTTATTGGTGAAGGATCTCAGGAACTACCACACTGGCTTCCCCACCAGGCTGCTTCTGCCTAAAGGTCGCATTGGTGGAATGAAGATGGTACTCTACGTGTGTGTGACACCGTTGAAGCTGGTTGATAACGTTGACATCAGCATTCTGGACACTACGCGCAAGGATATGTTTGTTGACTTCAGATCAACAGTTCTGCTTGACAAGATGCCTCTTGGGTTCCCGTTGGACCGTAAGATCGATGTTACTAGGTTCTATACACCTAATATGAAGTTCGTTGATGTCATAATCTTCCACAAGAAACAAGTCTGTGACATGAAAATGCGTTGGGACAGATGGGTGATGAGGAACTACAACATGTTCGACAAAACACCTGTTGAAAGCGATACGTACTTCGTGGATGCTGATATCAACACCAAAATCAACAAAAACGTGAATGTCTTCGATTTCTAAACAATATCATAAGCTAACTACGACACTAATATATATTATATGACGACGATACTTGATAGCAATTGAAAATGTAAAAAAATATATATTCAAGTAAATTTATTTAAGAACTTTTTTCATTTCTATTTTATTCAGAATATACCTTGATTGATATAAATATTTAAGAATATTTAACAACAATATTTACATTTTTAAAAGCAATACTCATTTACAATGAACTGAATACTTTATATTAAAAATTGCCAGAGAAGATTAGGTACACATTTATTTTCATCAACGTGTTTCAAAAGACATAATTTTATTTGCGTCATGAAATGAGTTTATTTCAAAGATCTTTGATCAAATACACATCTTGTATAAAATATTTTAGTATCACTAAAATATTTGAATAAAACATCAGACTAAGCTATTACAAGAACATTTTGAATCTCAAATAACATAACAGAACATTTTACAAAGGAATGGGAGTTAAAATACATTATTTGAATGTATCATTTGATAGAACCTGGACTTCATTTGCTTAACTTCATCAACTTAGCTATCAAAGAGAATTTTCAAAGAACGCTTTACAAAAAGAGAAAACATTTATTAACATGTATTTTACGTATTACAAACAACGAGTAGGTTCAACATAAGTAAAACCAAAGTAAAACTATCACTCCCATATTTAACCGATAGGTGAGGCACAGGTTAGATAAAATTTGGGAAACTTACAATTATATTAATTACTACCTATAACATCATTGAATTATATTCAATCGTCACATCATACTTACATTTATTTTTTCTCTGATAAAAACATATTTAGCGAATTGTATCAAAGTGAGGAACACAAAGACATTTGTATTATTGTAAGAGTGACAATGAAAACGTTTTCCAAATGAAAACAGTACAAACATGTCAGTGTATTATCAGAGTCTAAAGAAAACGAACCTGTTAATTACCTACAGTCATCCAACGAACATGTAAATTTCAGAGCAATCGTGCGGGGCCCATACAAAACTGTCAAAATATTTGGTACTAAGCGATAAGGGGTGCGATATATAAAAATGATTTTACTAAGTTTTTGGAATAATCTTTACTGTTAATATTTATTATAATTTTCATTTATAAAATAATGTCTGTTTTATTTTTTACTTAACCCATCTACATAATAGGTTGGGGAAAAAGTCTTTTCGCATTATAGTATGTATGAACTTGTAATAAAATCTCTTTGGCTGTAGTATTTGTATCCGGCTGGTTTTGGTATCATTGAAAGTTAAAATTTTAAAGAACATAATTCCAAATTCAAATTAGGCAAATATGTGATTTTCATTTGTTTTTCGTACTGTCAAGATGAGTGAATCTAATGAAGAAATTCGATACATTTTGAAATTTTACTACAAAAAAGGTAAAAATGCAACGCAAGCCGCGAAAAAAATTTGCGATGTTTATGGACCTAGTGCAGTGTCTGTGAGAGTAGCACAAATTTGGTTTAAGCGTTTTCAATCCGGAAATTTTGATGTCAAAGATGCACCTCGCTCTGGTCGCCCTATTACGGATAAAATGGATGCCATTTTTGAAAAAGTGGAGCAAGATCGACATATCAGTAGTTACGACGTAGCTGAAGAACTGAGAATTGATCACAATACAGTTTTGGCGCATTTGAAAAAAGCTGGGTACAAAAAAAGCTCGACATTTGGGTACCTTACGAGCTCACTGAAAGAAACCTAATGAACCGTGTACTCATTTGTGATTCTTTATTACGACATAATGAAACCGAATCATTTTTGAAGAAGCTGATAATTGGTGATGAAAAGTGGGTCACGTACTACAAGAAGGTGCGAAAAAGGTCGTGGACAAAGGCCGGTCAGGCTTCACAGACTGTGGCGAAACCCGGGTTAACTCGCAATAAGGTGATGTTGTGTGTGTGGTGGGATTGGAAGGGCATTATTCATTATGAGCTATTACCACCAGCCAGGACTATCGATTCTGAACTCTACTGCGAACAACTGATGAGATTAAAGCAAGAAGTTGAGAGAAAGCGGCCGGAATTGATCAACAGAAAAAAAAAATGTTTCAAAATGATAACGCTAGACCTCATACATCTATAGCCACTCAGCAAAAATTAAGAGAGTTTGGCTGGGAGGTGTTAATGCATCCGCCGTATAGTCCTGACCTTGCACCTTCAGATTTCCACCTGTTTCGGTCTCTTCAGAATTCTTTATGCAATGTTAGGTTAACATAACAAGAGGACTGCCAAATCCACTTGTCGCGGTATTTTGATGAGATGTCCCAAAATTTTTATAGCATTGGGATCATGTCCCTACCTACAAGATGGCAAAAGGTTATCGAACAAAATGGTACATACATACTTTAGTTAAATTAAAATAAACTAAATTAAAAAATGTTTTGAATTATCTTAAAAAATGCGAAGAAACTTTTTCTACTTCACTTAAAACGAAAAAAATCTTTAATTTCCTTAAAGATTTTAAACTCTGATAATTTTTTTTCTGTTTGTTTGTATGTATTTGTTATTCGGATTATATTGGATCGAGTTAAAAATGTATGGATTATGGATGAATATTAGGATCGGTATATTATAATTGTTAGAATACTGGTTTACTGATAGACCGCCCAACTGAGAAACTGGTAGGTTGGTGATAGATTGGTATTTTCGTAGGTTGGTAGATTGACAGGTTGAGATATTCATAGTTTGATAGATTTTTCCATTTTCTGGAAGCTTCCCAGTACCTCAAAGTTTGGTAATGTGCCCGGAGATATCAACAGGCTCGCCGCCTGTTTCATGTGCCAAAACATGACCGGCAAATCGAGGATATTCGCTTGAATGCATTTACCTCTGCCTACCCCTTCGGGGATTACAGGCGTGAAGTTTTTAGGACTTTTATATATGTTCAACGTAAACTGACGCGTTACAAACAACGTAAATAAAAACCAAAAAAAGTGACAACCTTAATGAATTTGCGTTTTATGGGTGAAGGCGGCATATTGAAAAACTTCAAAGACGATGAACTACTGTATGTACTTATACTGTGGTATTATTTTGTAAATCCTATCTTATTCAAATTTTGTGGCTTGTAATCTTATATATGAAACTGGCAAACAAGCATACCTACAGTTCTCATTGGTAGTAAATAACTGTTACAGCGTATGAACATCTACACTGGGTGCCTCAATGTACCTAGATGCATTACAGTCTAATAAATCTTACTTGGTTTTATGTCTCTTTTTACTAAAATCGTAAGCTGAGCAGTTTGCTTGCTTGTTGCTGCTCAGTTCCTTATTCTATATTATAAAAATTTGTCGGGTTTTCCTTACTGACGCTATAACTCCCGAACGCACAAACCGATTTCCACGGTTATGCATTCGTTGGAAAGGTCTCGGGCTCCGTGAGGTTTATAGCAAATAAAATTCAGGATTATAAAATGACATCCACGCGGGCGAAGCCGCGGACAACAGCTAGTTATGTATAAGGAACTGAGCACTACCATTTAGCGGTAGCTAAACCTGTTATCATATACATTTTTACAATCCATCTATAAGGCTAGTTCCTACTCCTACGCCCTTAGGATCTTTGCACGCCACGTTTTTTTCAGTCAGAGTCAGCATGTTTCCCGATCACCGGCAGCCATAGAGCAACACGGGCCACAGACCGCCGCGGCGGACCAGAGGGGAGTAGCCATAGCGTCTATTACCGATGTTAAACAATTAAAATTCAAATCATTTATTTCAAATTGGTCTACAAGGACACTTTTGCATTGCACCAATTTAAAAATAAAATTTAACCGATACAAACCTATGTAAATCATAAAATATATCAATTCCTTTATAGAAGAAAAAGAAAAATCTGTTCGTCATATTGATAGTCATTCACTTAGCAGAGTTCCAAGTGTAGGCACTACTGAGAAAAACTCCGCTACCGAACAAACTCAGCGTGTTGCTCTTTTGTCAAAGCCTTAAATTTAATACATATTATTATATTATTGAATATAATTAAAATTAAAATGGAATGAAGATAATGTGAACGTCAATGGCTTAAAAATATTTGCATAAAAACACAGTCTGTCATTTTTTGCGGAGGGTAATGCGTGTGACACACACACACTACAAAATTGTACTACACACACAATACACACTATAACCACAGTCTAAAGAAAACGAACATGTCTATAACTGTTATGCCAAGCGCCGGGTTGGATCTCCGGGTAGGGAGAGGGGGGAAGGGGTATGGAATTGGGCTATTGTGTAATACGTAGGTTTTACTGGTGGCAGAGCTCCAGTGAAGGAGCTCGCGGGCGTACGCACCACCGCATTACCTAATATACTTGCCGCTAAATGATAGTGTAATTTCTGGCACACAGGCATAACACCTTAGGCCTCAGAAATGGTAACGAATCTGCATTTTAACCTCTGATCTTTGCGTGGGTGTCAATATGCTGCAGTCATCACTTAATGCTTGTTTGCCACCTTCATTCCATAAAAAAAAAGATAAGCGCAGTGGTGCTCACACCATTAAGATTTGCCATATGGAATCTAGAGTCAGTTACTAAAAAATAAAACATGCATGTTACAAGTCTAAATTAAATTAAATAGGTATGTCATGCCATACACACTGCCGTAACGCGCTACCTATCTGCATCGATTTGTACTAAAAACTTTATCACAACACATTACGCCTCAGTATCTCTTACTTCTTGACAAAATTCAAAGATGGCGCTTTCATAATATTTAACGGAGACATGAACTTTCCATTGAGGGACCAATCTATCTTTTTAACTATTTATATAAAAATCTATTGCTCTTCGTTAGTCTCGCTAAAACTCGATTTGGCTAATTTTGGTTTTGAATGATTTGGTTTTGGAAATCCAGGCAAAGTTTAAAAGGTAAGAAGATATGAAAAAATTGAAGGGGAATAGTAAAAACTACTGGTGGTAGAGCTCCAGTGACGGAGCTCGCGGGCGTAGGCACCACCGCATTACCTAATATACTTGCCGCTAAGCGGTAGTGTTCAGCACTATCGTGTTCCGGTCAGGTGGTAATGTACGGCACTGTAATTTCCGGCACAGTGGCATAACACCTTAGGCCTCAGGAGTGGCAACGCATCTGCATTTTGACCTTGGTCTTTGTGTGGGTGTCTATAGGCTGCAGTCATCACTTAACATCATTGTGAACTGCATGCTTGTTTGCCACTTCCATAACATAAAAAAAAAAAACTACAATTTCATTTTCTCATACAAAAATCTTTTATCCGTTTTTTTTTATGGAATGAAGGCTTGGGCAAACAAACGCAGGGCAGTAGCAGCAACCCAGCCACTGTGTGGCTCCTCCGGTTGCCTCCTTCGGGAGGGGCCACATGGTGCCGGTCTCAAGCCCGGGTAAATGGGGAGAGGCCTACTCCACATACACCCAATACACTTACAGATACACACCCTCATTCACACAAGTCACACACACACAAAACTCACACAGACAGTTACACTTTTCATTCCCGTTATCACGTCTGTCTCGTTCATTCCGTGAGACGGGACGACCTGGTCGTCTTGTCGGCGAGATAGGCGGCGGGACCCGGTGGCACGGGCTATGCTCACACCGTAAACCTTCCTACGGGTAGTACCCAACGATGTAAGGAACGGGGATCTTGGCCTTCAACAGCCGGATCGCGAGGATGGACAACCTCTTCAAAAACCCCTAATCCTCGCGCGGCGTCGAGGTGCTCGAGGAGAGCCGTTGGAAGGATGACCAACGACTGGGGATCTCCCGTCCCCCAGGTGTATGTAGGGTTACCGGGGTGCTCTTCTCTCCGGTGGACCTTTTAGATGGGTATTACTCGTGGGAACAGTATGCCAAATAAACAACATCCCAAAACCGACGTTTCGGGTCCAGAGGACCAGGAGAAGATAATCGGGGCTAGGCCTGGATCAAGGAGCCCCGTGCGGTCAGGCACTTCAAGTGCCTGACCGACCGTAAAGGCAAAAAGAAGGAGCGGGCGCCCACGCCCGTTGTGTTGTTGGAGAGGTGCGACAGCGCCTCACCGACACAGGCGGTGGCGCCGCGCTCGTGCGCAGTGCGCTCGGGGACGAGTTCCCCTACTGGATTGGACGTTGCAGTTCCCGGGCCCTCGGGCTCAGGCTGCAAAACAAGGATTGACGCAAAGGCCGGAGCACCAGACCGCTCACTTCTGTCTGAGTCTGACTCAGACATGAGCTGTGTTACGGTGAGCTCCGAGCCGTTATTGGACGTGGACAGCCCAGAGAAATTCTGGAGAAAGAGAAGGAGGGACGAGGGGAGCGCAGGAGAAGACTCCGGTGCGGCAGCGAAAATACCAGCCGCCCACAGAGGTCGAGGCCGACCGCCCACAACGGGCCACTATGTGGGTCTTGCCAAGGCCAAAGCGGAGCTCAATGCTCAAAAAGAGAAAGAGCTCCGGCTGACGGCGGAGGCTGAAATGATAGAGATGGCGCGGTCTCAAAAGGAGTCGCGCAAACGTTACCTACGCTCGCCAGCTGAAACTGATTGTGAAATCGCGGATGTCGAGGTGCTGATCGCCAGTAGCCTTAAGGTGATCTCTTCTGTTGCCACCAAATCCGGTAATCTTAAGGGGACTTTTATCCGGGCCCTAAAGGATGCGGTGGAAACAATTAAAATGGCGACCTCAGAGATACGCGGCCGGACAGCCGGGGACTTGACCCGGCAGCTGGAGGAGCTTCGGAAGGAGGTCTCCCAACTGTGAGAACAGCGGGTTCCGCAGCAGCAGCCTCAGATGGACGGGTCACTTATGGAGGAGTTCTCGCGCTCTGTCATGGTGCAAGTTGGCACAATGATGAGCGCGAGATTCGAAGCCCTGGAAGAGCGGCTTCTGCCGGAGCGGCGTCTGCAGCCACCATTGGCTGCAGATAAAAAGCGAGCCGAGGCTGCTGCTGCCGCCTCATCTCTGCCTGAGCGTCCTCCTGTGGCCGCACCTCAGAGAACGGTCCCGGGCAATGCTTCCTCATCCTCAGCCCGAAAGCGTGCCCAGCCCCCAGTGGCCGTAGAGCAAGAATTGGAGGAGGGTGACGTACATGCGACGGCTGCGCCTGTTAGGGCCGCGTCCGGATCGGCGAGGCCCCCGGCACTGACTGCGAAGGCCATAGGCGGCCAAAAGAAGAAGGGCCTAAAGAAGCCCTCTTCTCAACCGCCACCACCCGCGTCTATGGACGAAGGGTGGAACGTGGTGGCGAAAAGGGGAACGAAGAAGGCGGGCGCCTCGCATCGTGTCGCCCCTCAGAGTGCAGTGCGCGCCCGTAAGCTCCGCCCCCCTCGTTCGGCTGCTGTCGTCCTAACGTTGCAGCCGGGCACTGAGGAGCGGGGCATGACCTATGCCAAGGTCATCGCCGAGGCGAAAAACAATATCGACCTCAAGACTCTTGGCATAGAGGGGCTGCGGTTTAAGGTGGCGGCAACAGGTGCCCGAATTCTCGAGCTGCCGGGTGCCTCCAGCGGGGAAAAGGCCGACTCACTGGCCCAAAAGCTGCGGGAGAGGTTCTCTGAGGGAGACCTCAAAATCTCCAGACCCACAAACAGAGGCATAACACCTTAGGCCTCAGGAGTGGTAACGCATCTGCATTATAATAGTGGTCTTTGTGTGGGTGTCTATAGGCTGCAGTCATCACTTAACATCAATGTGAACTGCATGCTTGTTGGCCACTTCGATTACATTAAAAAAAAAAATACTAGAGATACATGATAAATACTAAAACAAATAGATTTTTGATGTCCCTTTTTAAAAGCACATAGATGTATTTATGGGAAGACAAGTAAATAACCCAGCCACTGTGTGGCTCCTCCGGTTGCCTCCTTCGGGAGGGGCCACATGGTGCCGGTCTCAAGCCCGGGTAAATGGGGAGAGGCCTACTCCACATACACCTAATACACTTACAGATACACACCCTCATTCACACAAGTCACACATACACAAAACTCACACAGACAGTTACACTTTTCATTCCCGTTATCACGTCTGTCTCGTTCATTCCGTGAGACGGGACGACCTGGTCGTCTTGTCGGCGAGATAAGCGGCGGGACCCGGTGGCACGGGCTATGCTCACACCGTAAACCTTCCTACGGGTAGTACCCAACGATGGAAGGAACGGGGATCTTGGCCTTCAACGGCCGGATCGCGAGGATGGACAACCTCTTCAAAAACCCCTAATCCTCGACGTTGGGGCGCCCCCTTTGGGGCCGTCGCGCGGCGTCGAGGTGCTCGTGGAGAGCCGCTGGAAGGATGACCAGCGTTTAGCGGCCAACCCTGGGTACCTCCCATCCCCCAGGTGTATTTGGGTTACCGGGTGTGGAAAGCCCGGTGGACTTTGGCTACAATCCCTATTGCTCGTGGGATTTAAAATGATAATTCCTAAAAATAAATCTGACGTTAGTGTACTAATGCGCGTTCTGATACCCCAAACGTGACAGTGGCCAAGGACCACAATAACAGCAGTTTGCAATGTACACCTTGTTCGGTGCGCTTGGAGAAGTCGCTGCTATCGGAGACAGACTCGGACATGAGCTGTCATACTGTAAGCTCTGTTCGGTCCGACAACATGGATGCTTCAAAATTCTGGAGAAAACGGAGACGCAGCGATGGTAGTTCGGACTCGTACACTCAGACAGCCCCTAAAGTATCGGCTGCTACAAGAGGGAGAGGTCGTCCGCCTACGACCGGCCAATACGTTGGCTTGGCTAAAGCTAAGGCGGAGCTTAACTTTCAGAAGGAGAAGGAGCTGCGACTGAGGACCGAAAGTGAGGTCGTGGACCTCACGGACAAGAACAAAGAGTTGCGCATCCGCAATCTTAGCTCCACAACAACTGGGCCAGAGTCTGAAGCAGAATTGAGACCGTCCGAGGACTTAAATGAAATGGTGTCCAATAGTCTTGGCATAATCTCGAAGGTTGCTAAAAAGTCCTCCAACCTGAAGGGTACGTATATACGGGCCTTAAATGAGGCTGTTCAAACAATCCGGATGGCTACAAGCGAGATGCGCGGTCGCTCAGCCTCTGACGAGGTTCAGAGACTCGAGGCCGCGAACAGAGAAATGAGGAAGCAGCTGGACGAACTTCGTGCGGAGATGGCTAGACTGCGTGAGCAACGAGCTCCGCAGCCATTGGTGGGAGCCCCAATTGAGGAATTGTCCCGCTCCATAATAACGCAGGTGGGAACGATGGTAAACGCTAGGTTTGCCGCCATCGAGGAGCGGCTTTTACCCGAAACGCGTTTGCGGCCTCCTCTTGCAGCCGATAAAAAACGGAACCAGGCTCCGGCCGCCGCCTTGCGGCCTGTGGATTCTTCTGCTGTTGCGCCGGTGAGGGCGGGTTTGGAAGGAAGCGTCTCCTGCTCTGCGCCTCTTAAACATGTGACGTCTGGAGCGGCTGCCCAATCGGCTGCTGTCTCGAAACCAAACTCTGGCAAGGCCCCAGTTCAAGTTGGCCGAGAGTCTGGTAAAGACAAGAAGCGACGAGGCCGAAAGAACGGTGTTTCTGCGAGCATAACTGCTCCTACTGCAGCGCGGCCTCTGCCTCCGCAACCCGCCTCTATTGATGAGGGGTGGAACGTGGTGACCAGCAGGGGCATTAAACGAAGGCCGGCCACTGCTCAACAAACTACCCAACAAAAGGCGAAGCGTGCCACACGGCTGCGACCCCCTCGATCGGCGGCGGTAACTCTCACACTGCAGCCGGGCGCCAATGAGAGCGGCGCCTCCTATGCCAAGGTCATATCTGACGCAAAAAACAGCATTGATCTGAAAAGCCTTGGCATAGAGAGCCTACGATTCAGGGTAGCCGCTACAGGCGGTCGAATCTTGGAGCTTCCAGGTGCCGAGAGCGCTGAAAAAGCAGATGCTTTGGCGGACAGGCTGCGAGGAATCTTCGATGCTGCCCTTGTCAAAGTCTCCAGGCCCACAAAGTGTGTTGATCTTCGGGTCTCTGGTCTGGACGACTCCGTGTCGGTGGAGGAAGTGGTGACCTCTGTGGCTAAGGCCGGTGGTTGCTCTGAGGACGCCATAAAGTCGGGCGAAATCACTCGAGGTGCTGCCGGTCTGGGTAGCTTGTGGCTCCGATGCCCTGTAGCAGCGGCGAAAAAAGTCACGGCTCAAGGAAGACGGCTGCTAGTGGGACGGGTCTCGGCGCAAATAAAATTACTCGAGCCCAGGCCACAGCTATGTTTTAAGTGCCTTAGAACTGGACACGTGCGGCAAAAGTGTACCGCGCAGGTGGATCTCGGCGACGTCTGTCGCCGCTGTGGTCAGCCCGGTCATAAGGCCAAAGAGTGCACCGCCACCCTTCGTTGTGTTGTCTGTGCGGAGGAGAAGAAGCCGGCTGATCACCGGGCCGGAAGCAAGGCCTGCGGTGCATCAGTTGCGGCTAAAAAGAAGACGCGGACGACGACTGCTGATGGCCCCCGGGTCTCCTCACAGCCTGTCCCCCTATCTAATAGGTTTGAGGGCATGGAAGTCGAGGGAATAATATAAATGGCAACCATTCGCTTCCTCCAAGTGAACCTCAATCACTGCGCCCGGGCACAGGACCTCTTGTTCCAGAGCATGGCGCAGTGGTTGACGCACGTGGCCGTGATCGCCGAGCCCTACTTTGTTCCACCTAGTGAATGCTGGGTAGGGGACCGTGGGGACTCGGTGGCAATAATCTCCCGTCCAGCTGCCCGTTCCCCGCCCTTCAAAAAAGTAGCGAAGGGCCAGGGATGCGTCGCCGCCCTTGTGGGAGGGATATGGGTCGTGGGGGTGTACTTCTCGCCTAATCGGACCCTGGCAGAGTTTGAACGGTTTTTGGACGCAGCCGGGGCTCTGATACGCCAAGGTCACCCCAACCCCGTGCTCGTTGCTGGGGATTTCAACGCCAAGTCTGTGGTGTGGGGATCTCCAGCAACTGACGCTCGCGGCGCGGCCCTGGAAGAGTGGCTGGGGACGACTGGGCTGGTCGTCCTGAATCAGTCGGTCCACACTTGTGTGCGGCGGCAGGGAGGTTCTATTGTGGACCTTACTTTCGCAAGACCTGTCGTGGCGCGCCGTATCCTGGACTGGGAGGTCCTGGAAGACGTAGAGACACTCTCGGACCATCGCTATATCCGGTTCCATGTGTCCTCGCTTCCGGAGGCCTCCGAAAGTGTTCGGCCCCTGCGTGGGGATGGCCCCCGCTGGGTTGTTCGGCGGTTGGATCGGGAGATTCTAATGGAGGCGGCAATGGTTCAGGCGTGGGTGTCTCCTCCTGTTGATCAGCTTGACGTAGACGGCGAGGCGGATCGGCTTGGCGAGGCAATGACAGCTGTATGCGATGCGGCCATGCCCCGGGCCGGTCCACTCCTGCCTTTCCGTCGGGTGCACTGGTGGTCCGCGGAACTCACCCGGCTCCGAAGAGCGTGCGTAGAGGCGAGACGCCAGTACACCCATTATCGCAGGAGGAGGCAACGTCAGCAGTCGGTAGAGGATGATCTGTACGGTTCGTATAGGATGGCGATTGGCGCACTGCAGGTGGCGATCAGCCAAGCCAAAGAAAGTTCTCGGAATGATATGCTGGAGGCTCTCGAGAGGGATCCTTGGGGGCGACCTTACAAGCAAGTGAGGAATAAGCTTCGCCCCCGGGCTCCTCCCTTAACCGAGAGCCTTCAGCCCCAGTTTGTGGATGGTGTGGTGGCGGCTCTATTCCCAGTTCGGAGTGAGCAAGCCCCACCCAGAATGGCGCCATCAGCAGTGGCGACAAATCCTGAGGTGGTCGCTCTTGAGGTAACCGGAGCGGAGCTCGGGGCTGCAGTGGAACGGCTGAAGGCCAAGAACGTAGCCCCGGGTCCAGATGGGATACCCGGTCGTGCCTGGGTGCTAGCTCTCGAAGCCTTGGAGCCGCGTGTGCGAGGGCTCTTTGACGCGTGTCTGTCAGGGGGTCGGTTTCCGCGGAGCTGGAAGACGGGGAAGCTCGTCCTTCTCAGAAAGGACGGGCGACCGGTGGAGTCGCCGTCGGCTTACCGTCCTATCGTGCTGCTTGACGAGGTGGGCAAGCTCTTTGAGCGCATCTTGGTTTCCCGCATCGTCAAGCACATGGCGCGGGTGGGGCTTGACTTGAGCGGCTCCCAGTTTGGATTCCGCGAGGGGCGATCCACGACAGATGCGATCGCACGAGTTCGAGCCCTAACTGATGCGGTTGTGCGCCAGGGTGAAGTGGTTCTGGCAGTGTCACTTGACATCGCCAATGCATTCAACACACTCCCCTGGCCCACGATCCGAGAGGCACTCAGGTACCATGGAGTCCCTCCGTATCTCCGGCGTGTTGTGGAGGACTACCTCAGGAATAGGGCCGTGTGCTACCCGGCCCGGGGCGGGTGGGTCCGCAAACCTGTGTCATGCGGTGTTCCGCAGGGCTCGTGTCTTGGCCCGCTCCTGTGGAACATCGGATATGATTGGGTGCTGCGCGGGGCCAATTTGCGGGGTGTCGAGTTGACCTGCTACGCAGACGATACTCTCGTGACGGCCCGCGGCAAAACCTTTAGGGACGCGGCCCTGCTTGCCACGGCTGGCACGGCCATTGTCGTGCGAAGAATTCGGGCTCTGGGGCTTAATGTTGCCCTGGAAAAGTCCGCGGCCCTGTGTTTCCATGGGCCGCGAAATGCCCCGCCAATGGGAAGCAGCATAGTGGTGGGGGACGTTTCCATTGGCGTCGAGTCGACGATGCGCTACCTGGGCCTCGTCCTCGATAGCCGGTGGAATTTTCGTGATCATTTCCGCCGTCTTGCCCCCAAATTGGTGAATACCGCCGCCGCGCTTGGAAGGTTGCTTCCTAACCTGGGTGGGCCGAGTGTTGGGTGTCGCCGCCTCTACATGGGAGTGGTGCGGTCAATGGCTCTGTATGGTGCCCCCATATGGGTGGACGCTCTGACCGCCCAGAACAAGACCCTTTTGCGGAGACCGCAACGGGTCATGGCGGTCAGAGTAATACGAGGATACCGCACCATTTCCTGTGATGCGGCATGTGTACTGGCTGGTAGCCCGCCCTGGGACCTCGAGGCCGAAGTGCTGGCGGCGGTTTATGAGCGCGGCTCGGAGCTGCGAGCTCAAGGATCCCGGCCGCTCCCGGAGGAAGTTCGACGATGGAGAGAAAACTCTCGTCGTGCCATCTTCCGGAAGTGGATAGACCGGCTTGGTGAGCCGGGTTTCGGCCGGCAGTTGGTAGAGGCTGTTCGGCCCATTCTACGTGAGTGGGTCGATCGTAGGCACGGCGTGCTGACCTTCCGCCTCACGCAGGTCCTCTCGGGGCATGGTTGCTTCGGGAGGTACCTGTGTAATGTGGCTGGGAGGGAGCCGACCACTACGTGCCACGAGTGTGCGAGTCGATTGCCCGGCATGGGAGGAGCCGCGCTCCGATCTGGTGATGATCTTGGGGGCCGATCTCTCGCTGTCGGCAGTGGTAGAATCCATGGTCAGCAGCGAGAGATCGTGGCAAGCCATGCTCACCTTCTGCGAGGTCGTGATGTTGCAGAAGGAGGCGGCGGAAAGAGAGCGGGAAGATAGCGCCCTCTCCGCCCCGATAAGGCGTAGGAGAACTGGGCGGCGGCGGTTGGCATATGCCCACCATCTGCCGCCTTAACTGGGACCTCCGGGTGATGGACTAGGGGACGTCCATCGCTCGGGTTGAAATGGGTCCCGAGCTGGTTGGCGTGCATGTGTTCCGCACGCCACTAGCGCGGCAGGGGGTCATGAAATGACCCCGTTATTTTTGGTGTTGGGCCTGGTTTGCGGGCGGCCGCCGGCGGGGTTGCGGATGTGTGCTAAAGCGTTCCCGCGACCCCGCCACCTCGTGCGGACGAGTTGGAACACCCAGGGGTTTTTAGTGGGTAGACGGACGTCTTCTCTTTGTCCGGAGTCCCACATAACCCACCCCTCTCCCCAAGGGTGGGTATGCGTAACGCATTTTCCACTGGTGAAAAAAAAAAAAAAAAAAAAAAAAAAAAAAAGACAAGTAAATGGTTTTAAGTTATTTTTTTTTATCTTATCAAATCTCATTTTATCTTACTCATCTAAACTCATCTTATCTAAACTCATATCATCGATATTTAACATAATCGATATAAAAATCGATATTGAAAATTATTAGATATTTAACATCATCGATATTTGAAAAAATCGATATTAAAATCGATATTGAAAATTATCTATAATATAATAGATATAAAAAGCGATATTTTAATTGACATGTAACATAATCGATATTTGAAATAAACGATATTTAACATTATCGATATTTGTAATAATCGATATGATAATCGATATTTGATAGCTTTTGTAGCTTTTGTAGCCGTACTAGCTTTTCTAGCCGTTTTCTACACTTATCAGTTAAAAACTTATCGATTAAGTGACTTATTGCTTTAATAGCATATCGATTATTTGTAGCCGTTCTAGCTATTGTAGCTTTTCTAACTTCTGTAGCCGGTTTAGCTTTCGTAGCCGATGTAGCTTTTCTAGCATTTCTCACTTTTGTAGCCGTTCTAGCTTTTGTAGCCGTCCTAGCTTTTGTAGCTTTTCTAACTTCTGTAGCTGTTCTAGCTTTTCTTGCCGATCTAGCTTTTGTAGCCATTCTAGCTTATGTAGCCGTTCTAGCTTTTGTAGCCGTTCTAGCTTTTCTAGCCGTTTTCTACACTTTTCAGTTAAAAACTTATCGATTAAGTGACTCATCGCTTTAATAGCATATCGATTAATGGACTTGTCGTTTAAATGACTTATCATTAAATTTCATATCGATTATGTGACTTATCGTTTAAAACTATATCGATTAAGTGACTTATCGGTTAAAACCATATCGATTAAGTGACTAATCGGTTAAAACCATATCAATTAAGTGACTTATCGGTTAAAAACATATCGATTAAGTGACTTATCGATTTAATTGCAAATAAATTAAATGATTTATCGGTTAAAAAACATACCGATTTAGTGACTTATCGGTTAAAACCATACTGATTAAGTGACTTATTGGTTAAAAACATATCGATTGACTTATCAGTTAAAAAACATATCGATTAAGTGATTTATCGGTTAAAACCATATCGATTAGTATGTAGGTCACGTGCAATACGTGGTGGCTCTCTTATATTGTTAAAAAATACATTAAACATAAAGAACGATGAGATATAGTGAGTCTTTCCGTTGAACGAACTGCAGAAATAGCCTGTGTGGAGCTTGAGCGCTTGATTATTGTGTCCGTATACAGACCTCCAAGTGGATCTTATCAATGTTTTGAAAAAAAATTAAATGTTGTACTAAACAATCTAACTGCTTCAAAAAAACGTGTCATTATTTGCGGCGATTACAATATAAATTTATTGGAGGAAACTCCAACAACTGTGAGCTTTAAATCGTTACTTATGTCATTTAATCTGCATAATTTGTTCTCAGAACCTACTAGAATTACACAGAACTCAGCGACATGCAAAGACAATATTCGATTATTTCTTATATCGATTATCATATCGATTATTTCACAAATATCGATTTTGTTTAATATCGATTTTATAATCGATTTTAATATCGATTTTATAGTCGATTTTAATATCGATTCTATAATCGATTTTAATATCGATTTTATAATCGATTTTAATATCGATTTTATAGTCGATTTTAATATCGATTCTATAATCGATTTTAATATCGATTTTAGTATTGATTTTAATAATAATAGATTTTAATATCGATTTTATAATCGATTTTAATATCGATTATATAATAATAATAATATAAATAAATCGATTTAAATATCGATTTATTTCCAAATATCGATTTTTTTAAATACCGATTTTAATATCGATTTTATAATCGATTTTATAATCGATTTTAATATCGATTCTATAATCGATTTAATAATCGATTTTAATATCGATTTTAATATCGATTATTTATCGATTTTATAATCGATTTTAATATCGATTTTATAATCGATTTTTATATCGATTATTTATCGATTTTATAATCGATTTTAATATCGATTTTATAATCGATTTTTATATCGATTTTATAATCGATTTTAATATCGATTTTATAATCGATTTTAATATCGATTCTATAATCGATTTTAATATCGATTTTGTAATCGATTATTTTTAAAATCGATACTAAAATCGATATGAAAATCAATTATAAAATCGATAAAAAATCGATATTAAAATCGATATTAAAATCGATTATAAAATCGATAAATAATCGATATTAAAATCGATATTAAAATCGATTATTAAATCGATTATAGAATCGATATTAAAATCGATTATAAAATCGATTATAAAATCGATATTAAAATCGGTATTTAAAAAAATCGATATTTGGAAATAAATCGATATTTAAATCGATATTGAAAATAATCGATATTAAAATCGATTATAAAATCGATATTAAAATCTATTATTATTAAAATCAATACTAAAATCGATATTAAAATCGATTATAGAATCGATATTAAAATCGACTATAAAATCGATATTAAAATCGATTATAAAATCGATATTAAAATCGATTATAGAATCGATATTAAAATCGACTATAAAATCGATATTAAAATCGATTATAAAATCGATATTAAACAAAATCGATATTTGTGAAATAATCGATATGATAATCGATATAAGAAATAATCGAATATTGTCTTTGCATGTCGCTGAGTTCTGTGTAATTCTAGTAGGTTCTGAGAACAAATTATGCAGATTAAATGACATAAGTAACGATTTAAAGCTCACAGTTGTTGGAGTTTCCTCCAATAAATTTATATTGTAATCGCCGCAAATAATGACACGTTTTTTTGAAGCAGTTAGATTGTTTAGTACAACATTTAATTTTTTTTCAAAACATTGATAAGATCCACTTGGAGGTCTGTATACGGACACAATAATCAAGCGCTCAAGCTCCACACAGGCTATTTCTGCAGTTCGTTCAACGGAAAGACTCACTATATCTCATCGTTCTTTATGTTTAATGTATTTTTTAACAATATAAGAGAGCCACCACGTATTGCACGTGACCTACATACTAATCGATATGGTTTTAACCGATAAATCACTTAATCGATATGTTTTTTAACTGATAAGTCAATCGATATGTTTTTAACCAATAAGTCACTTAATCAGTATGGTTTTAACCGATAAGTCACTAAATCGGTATGTTTTTTAACCGATAAATCATTTAATTTATTTGCAATTAAATCGATAAGTCACTTAATCGATATGTTTTTAACCGATAAGTCACTTAATTGATATGGTTTTAACCGATTAGTCACTTAATCGATATGGTTTTAACCGATAAGTCACTTAATCGATATAGTTTTAAACGATAAGTCACATAATCGATATGAAATTTAATGATAAGTCATTTAAACGACAAGTCCATTAATCGATATGCTATTAAAGCGATGAGTCACTTAATCGATAAGTTTTTAACTGAAAAGTGTAGAAAACGGCTAGAAAAGCTAGAACGGCTACAAAAGCTAGAACGGCTACATAAGCTAGAATGGCTACAAAAGCTAGATCGGCAAGAAAAGCTAGAACAGCTACAGAAGTTAGAAAAGCTACAAAAGCTAGGACGGCTACAAAAGCTAGAACGGCTACAAAAGTGAGAAATGCTAGAAAAGCTACATCGGCTACGAAAGCTAAACCGGCTACAGAAGTTAGAAAAGCTACAATAGCTAGAACGGCTACAAATAATCGATATGCTATTAAAGCAATAAGTCACTTAATCGATAAGTTTTTAACTGATAAGTGTATATTATAAAATCGATTTAATAATCGATTTTAATATCGATTTTAATATCGATTATTTATCGATTTTATAATCGATTTTAATATCGATTTTATAATCGATTTTTATATCGATTATTTATCGATTTTATAATCGATTTTAATATCGATCTTATAATCGATTTTTATATCGATTTTATAATCGATTTTAATATCGATTTTATAATCGATTTTAATATCGATTCTATAATCGATTTTAATATCGATTTTGTAATCGATTATTTTTAAAATCGATACTAAAATCGATATGAAAATCAATTATAAAATCGATAAAAAATCGATATTAAAATCGATAAATAATCGATATTAAAATCGATTATAAAATCGATATTAAAATCGATTATAAAATCTATAAAAAATCGATTTTAAAATCGATATTAAAATCGACTATAAAATCGATTATAAAATCGATATTAAAATCGATATTAAAATCGATTTTTATATCAATTTTATGATTGATTTTAATATAGATCTTATAATCGATTTTAATAATAATCGATTTTAATATCGATTTTATAATCGATTTTAATATCCATTTTATAATTGATTTTAATATCATTTTTACAATCAATTTTAATATCGATTTTGTAATCGATTTTAAAATCGATTTTAGTATCGATTTTAATAATAATCGATTTTAATACCGATTTTATAATCGATTTTAATATCGATTTTAATATCGATTTATTTCCAAATATCGATTTTTTTAAATATCGATTTTAATATCGATTATTTTCCAAATATCGATTTTTTTAAGTATCGATTTTAATAATAATCGATTTTAATACCGATTTTATAATCGATTTTAATATCGATTTTAATATCGATTTATCTCCAAATATCGATTTTTTTAAATATCGATTTTAATATCGATTATTTTCCAAATATCGATTTTTTTAAGTATCGATTTTAATATCGATTTTAATAATAATCAATTTTAATATCGATTTAATAATAATCGATTTTAATATCGATTTTATAATCGATTTTAATATCGATTTATTTCCAAATATCGATTTTATAATCGATTTTAATATCGATTTTATAATCGATTTTAATATCGATTCTATAATCGATTTTAATATCGATTTTGTAATCGATTATTTTTAAAATCGATACTAAAATCGATTATAAAATCGATATTAAAATCGATATTAAAATCGATTTTTATATCAATTTTATGATTGATTTTAATATAGATCTTATAATCGATTTTAATAATAATCGATTTTAATATCGATTTTATAATCGATTTTAATATCCATTTTATAATTGATTTTAATATCATTTTTACAATCAATTTTAATATCGATTTTGTAATCGATTTTAAAATCGATTTTAGTATCGATTTTAATAATTATCGATTTTAATAATAATCGATTTTAATACCGATTTTATAATCGATTTTAATATATCGATTTTTTTAAATATCGATTTTAATATCGATTTATCTCCAAATATCGATTTTTTTAAATATCGATTTTAATATCGATTATTTTCCAAATATCGATTTTTTTAAGTATCGATTTTAATATCGATTTTAATAATAATCAATTTTAATATCGATTTAATAATAATCGATTTTAATATCGATTTTATAATCGATTTTAATATCGATTATTTTTAATATCGATTTAAATATCGATTTATTTCCAAATATCGATTTTTTTAAATATCGATATTAATATATTGATTTTAATATCGATTTTATAATCGATTTTAATATATTTATAATCGATTTTGAAAATCGATTCTATAATCGATTTTATAATCGATTTTAATATTGATTTTAATATCGATTTTAATATCGATTTTATAACCGATTTTAATATCGATTTTATAATCGATTTTTATATCGATTTTATAATCGATTTTAATATCGATTTTATAATCGATTTTAATATCGATTCTATAATCGATTTTAATATCGATTTTGTAATCGATTATTTTTAAAATCGATACTAAAATCGATATGAAAATCAATTATAAAATCGATAAAAAATCGATATTAAAATCGATAAATAATCGATATTAAAATCGATTATAAAATCGATATTAAAATCGATTATAAAATCTATAAAAAATCGATTTTAAAATCGATATTAAAATCGACTATACAATCGATATTTGAAAAAAATCGATTATAAAATCGATATTAAAATCGATATTAAAATCGATTTTTATATCAACTTTATGATTGATTTTAATATAGATCTTATAATCGATTTTAATAATAATCGATTTTAATATTGATTTTATAATCGATTTTAATATCCATTTTATAATCGATTTTAATATCATTTTTATAATCAATTTTAATATCGATTTTGTAATCGATTTTAAAATCGATTTTAGTATCGATTTTAATAATAATCGATTTTAATACCGATTTTATAATCGATTTTAATATCGATTTTAATATCGATTTATTTCCAAATATCGATTTTTTTAAATATCGATTTTAATATCGATTATTTTCCAAATATCGATTTTTTTAAGTATCGATTTTAATATCGATTTTAATAATAATCAATTTTAATATCGATTTAATAATAATCGATTTTAATATCGATTTTATAATCGATATTAATATCGATTATTTTTAATATCGATTTAAATATCGATTTATTTCCAAATATCGATTTTTTTAAATATCGATTTTAATATATTGATTTTAATATCGATTTTAATATATTTATAATCGATTTTGAAAATTGATTCTATAATCGATTTTATAATCGATTTTAATATTGATTTTAATATCGATTTTAATATCGATTTTATAACCGATTTTAATATCGATTTTATAATCGATTTTTATATCGATTTTATAATCGATTTTAATATCGATTTTATAATCGATTTTAATATCGATTCTATAATCGATTTTAATATCGATTTTGTAATCGATTATTTTTAAAATCGATACTAAAATCGATATGAAAATCAATTATTAAATCGATAAAAAATCGATATTAAAATCGATAAATAATCGATATTAAAATCGATTATAAAATCGATATTAAAATCGATTATAAAATCTATAAAAAATCGATTTTAAAATCGATATTAAAATCGACTATAAAATCGATATTTGAAAAAAATCGATTATAAAATCGATATTAAAATCGATTATAAAATCGATTATAGAATCGATTTTCAAAATCGATTATAAATATATTAAAATCGATTATAAAATCGATATTAAAATCAATATATTAAAATCGATATTTAAAAAAATCGATATTTGGAAATAAATCGATATTTAAATCGATATTGAAAATAATCGATATTAAAATCGATTATTATTAAAATCGATATTAAAATCGATTATTATTCAAATTGATTTTAAAATCGATACTTAAAAAAATCGATATTTGGAAAATAATCGATATTAAAATCGATATTTAAAAAAAACGATATTTGGAAATAAATCGATATTTAAATCGATATTGAAAATAATCGATATTAAAATCGATATTAAAATCGATTATAAAATCGGTATTAAAATCGATTATTATTAAAATCGATACTAAAATCGATTTTAAAATCGATTACAAAATCGATCTTAAAATTGATTATAAAAATGATATTAAAATCGATTATAAAATGGATATTAAAATCGATTATAAAATCGATATTAAAATCGATTATTATTAAAATCGATACTTAAAATCGATATTAAAATCGATTATAAAATCGATATTAAAATCGATTATAAAATCGATATTAAACAAAATCGATATTTGAAAAAAATTGATATTAAAATCGATTATTAGATCGATATTAAAATCGATTATAAAATTGATATTAAAATCGATTATCTAGGTAAAAATTTAAAATCCTAATCCACTTCAAAACTATGTTAACTATAATAAATAGTATGATAAAAGTGTTTTTATGCATGTGTCTTCAGGCCAAATGCTTCACGTGGTAGGAAACTTAGAGAATGTGGAATCAACCAAACACACACTACATTCGAAGCATTTATTTTATTGCCGAAATTTAATAAACATCAAAACGATATGTAATGGGTTTTTGTGTAAAGTATTTCATCAATTATCATTCTAGTCTTTCTAACAACTTTATTATGATCAATATTTTATGTAAGATGGCGCTATTCTACAATATAAATATCGCCCTCGCGCTCGATGTCTTTAATTTTGAATTTGTTAACGACATCTAATGAATTATGTGTGAAGGATTTCATCAACTATCATTCTAGTCTTTCCAACGACTCTATCATTTTATGTTAGATGGCGCTATTTTACAAATATCGATCGCAAAAGATCATCGCGCTGCGCTGGCTGCCATTGGTTCGCGATCGCCATTGGACAACGAAGTAATGTTCTGTTTCACTTTAATCGCCCGTATTAGAGTGAAACAGAACATTACAATTCGTTTTAGTATCCTTCTCCGTTGGAAAGTGACAAACTTAAGTGGAACCATGTGAAAGAAAGAAATAAAATATGATCAACGCCTGTACCATGACCTTTCTTTGTCACCATAAACTGCACCGCTTTTATCTTTGTCTCGTTTTGTCATACGCGGTATCATACACGACAAAATGAAACAAAATTTTGGTAGCGCATAAATTTTACAATTAGGTGACATGGTGCAGGGTAGCATGATCGATGAAACTGTAAACAAACTGAAGTGTACTTTATGTGTATTATAATAGAGTTCACGAGAAACAAAGTAATCCAAATGATCGACTTTTTTTGTACGTCACGACCCGATCACTTGTGTTTCGATCGTGATTCAATCAAAGTGATTCTATCGCTCGCGATCGACTCTGCTCTACCACGCGTATGACAGTCACTCTGCATCAGCGAGCGCGTACGGACGCCACTGATGTTCGACTAAAGTTATTTATGTCACGAAAGTCCAGGAGATTAATAAAATTAAGGTATATGACTAAGCGTTAATCTCTCCTTTAACCACCACCTCTTCCATATTATTTTTATTCCTCTTTTTTCTTTAATTGCACACGAAATCGCAAGACTCACTCGAGCTTTATGTTTTACAGATAGGTAAGGTATCATGGCGTCATTATAGCGTTAATACACGGTATACAAACTAAATATCGACACGTCCTATCCGCGCAATTCAAACCGTAGCAGATGCTTTAAGCATCTGCTACGGTTTGAAACAAAACTCTTTTTCTTTTCCTATACTCATACCCTACTTTGTTAGAGTCTAAAAATGAAAGTTAAATATTATTTTAATATTTTGATAAACTCAACAATATTTTTAACTTTGTAATAAAGATTTAACTAGGATCTTTGTAGTCTCTTTGTTGATAGTCAACGTGTAGTCATGGATATTACCGAGAATTGTTGTCGCAGAGGCAAAGCAACCTAGGCCTCAAAAATTGATTAAATCTTCTATAATATAAAAATAAGTCGGGTTTTCCTTCCTGACGCTATAACTCCAGAACGCACTAACCGATTTCCACGGTTTTGCATTCGTTGGAAAGATCTCGGGCTCCGTGAGGTTTAAAGCAAATTATTTATGAAACGACATCCACGCGGGCGAAGCCACGGGCAACAGCTAGTGTGTCATAAAATGTATCTACTACCTATCTCATAAAATGTATGTATTGTGACTCTTGGTCTATGAGTCATAAGTATCATTAGCAAAGAAAGGTATTTTAAACATACAAAGACTCTGGAACGAGGTTAAATCTATATTTTGAGGTACTAATCAGCAGTACTCGGATGCGTATTATTGGCAGTTAATTTCATATAATATTCATCTAAAAGCGTGGCGTAGTAGCAGAAAGCTACTATTACCTACTACGCTAAAGACTTTGAAAAAAGCTTTGTGTGAATGAGAGTATCGGTGTAAAAATGAAAGAAGGCATGATCCGATGATTCGGGCATATAAAAAGAATGACGAATGAGCGAATCACTAAACAGATATACAATGCTAATGCGGATGGTTGCAGAGGCCTAAGAAGACCAAGAGTCAGAATCAGAATCAGAATCAGAAACTCATTTATTAATTTAGGGTGACAGGCACCTCTTATGACACGTCAAAAAACAAACAAAATAAATTAAAGTGAACAACAATTAATATACATGTCAAACAAGATAAAAAATATATGTAAAGTCAAGAATATCACAAAGATACTCGTAAAACTAAATGTAATAAACTAATGTAAAAAGTATATCAGTAGAATGTCTCATTTCCCCTTTACAAACTGATAACAAAAAGTAAAAAGAAAGTCATCTTGACCAAATAGGTCGAGTACTGTCTGAGGGTGGGGTCAAAAGTCTTACGAATCAGTGTGCATGTATGAAGAGAATGATGAATGTAGAAGAAGCACGGGAGGTCTGTCTGGACCGGGGTATATGGCGCTCCATACTCTCTGCCTACCCCGTGAGGGACTTGGCGTGAAGATAAGTCCATGAGAAGGCGTATTGGCGTATTATATAATTCAGTGGTCAACAATTTGAAAGCACATTGCAGTACATTGCTGTATTCTTTAAAACGTAACTTCACGCCTGTATTCCCGAAGGAGTAAGTAGAGGTAAATGCATGCATTCAATCATACATGCAAACACCCACGATTCGCCGGTCACGTTTTAGACCAGCGGCATTAAGGACCAAATAAACTATTTAATGTTTTGCTTGTAAACATATTTTTTCATGTTTTACTACTGGTAGTAGAGCTCCAGTGACGGAGCTCGAGGGCGTAGGCACCACTGCATTATCTAATATACCTACTTGCCGCTAAATGGTAATGTTCAGCCCCATCGTGTTCCGGTCATGTACGGCGCTGTAATTTCCGACACAAAAGCGTAAACCTTAGGGCTCAAGAGTGGTAACGCATCTGCATTTTGACCTTGGTCTTTGTGTGGGTATCTATAGGCTGCAGTCATCACTTAATATCAATGTGAACTGCATGCTTATTTGCCACTTCCATTACATTAAAAAAAAAATTAATTTTTTACATCATAATAACACCAAATCTTCAGTTAATTGACCGCATAAAATGTGTCACTTACAATGTTATTACGTATATGTCATAACAAAAAAATAATTACGAAGTGCATTCAACTAATTTAATCAGTCTGAATTTTAAAACAAATAGGGTCTGTGAACTCAATGTATTTGATATATATAGACCAGTCCTTTGAGGATGCATTAGTTTAGTATCCAAAATGAAGCTGTGGGTGTTGTTTGTATTATTTGCGGTCGGCACCACGGGGTACCTTATCAAGGTCCCCGAAACTCCTCTTATAGAGAACACAAGTAAGTGGTTTTGAGTTTTTTTGTAAGCTAAGTCTCAGACAAGCATACCAGCAAACAATCTTTGATGGTAAGTAAATACTTTTTTTTAAACGTAATTATGGTGGTAAAACCATGACGACCCGGTTGGTCCAGCGGTGTGAGTTGACCGTTTGATTCGAAGGGTCGCGGGTTCGATCCCCGCACCGGGACAAATATTTGTATGGCCTACAGACATTTGTTTCGGGTCTGGGTGTTTGGGTAAATCTACCTAGTGCCAATCTACCACCATAATTACGTTTAAAAAGAAGTGTTTTGCTTACCATCAAAGTTGTTTGCTGGTATGCTTGTCTGAGACTTAGCTTACAAAGGGGGTTCTGGGTTCAATCCCCGGGTAGAGAGCATCAGGGATAAAGGTGAAAATAGTCCTTTTTTTCTCAGACGCTATTGGGAATTTTCCTTTTTTTATGTTATGAAAGTGGCAAATAAGCACGCAGCTCACATTGATGTTAAGTGATGACTGCAGCCTAAAGACACCCACAGAAAGACCAGAGGTCAAAATGCATATTCGTTTTCACTCCTGAGGCCTAAGGTGTTTATGCCTCTGTGCCGGGAATTACAGGGCCTGTGCATTACCACCTTACCGGAACACAATAGTGCTGAACACTGCCATTTAGCGGCAAGTATATTAGGTAATGCGGTGGTGCCTAAGCCCGCGAGCTCTGTCACTGGATCAGCTAGTAGTAAAACATGAAGAAATATGTTTACAAGCAAAAGTTTTAATAGGTAGAGCTCTACCACCAGTTTTTCTGGCAGTTTCCCAGTGCCATTCTCGAAGTTTGATAATGTGCCCAGAGATATCAACAGAGTCGTCACGTGAAAATGTAACCCGCGTTGTGTGTGTGTATGCATGCTTCATTCAATACATGATGAACGTCTGCCTCCTTCGGAAAATTCAGGCGTGCAGTTGGTTATATTTATGGTGCAAGTGAATAATGTGGTTCTCATGGAAGGTAAGTGAATACTGCAGTCTTTAGACCCAGAAAATGGTCACAATACAGAAATGCGCTGCCAACCTTGAGGCATAAGTTGTCTTATCTCTGTGATAGTTATTACGGTACTTTACATTACCGTCAGACCGGAAACACGATATTTCTGAACACTACCATTTTACGGTGGCAGTTACCAGCAATATCGTATCCCAATTAAACGGTAATTAATTACCCCGGAATTAATGTGGAAGAGGCAAAACAGCATATTGTGCCTTAGCAATGTCCATAAAATTGAATTCATTTGCTTTACTAGAGAGACGTCCTACTATAGATGTAATAAAATGCACGCTTGTTAGCCAATTTGATTACAAACGGATTCGTGTTCACAGTACCATTTTGCTAGATTTTTTCCAAAATGTTAGTAGCCGCAGTTTTTGAGATAAAGAAGGAAAGGTTAACTGTTCGTCTTTTGTCTCATATAATAATACTAGCAGCTGCCCGCAACGTCGTCTGCGTGAAGGCTCTACAGCACCTAACATACCTTAGATGCCAGTGTCGCTTTAGCATTATAAGCAAACAATTTTTAAAATAGTATTAAATTAAAAGTATAAGTTTTTTTGCAAACGAAGCAAGTGAAGGAAGTCATATGGGATCCTGCTGGGTTCAGTAGTATTATTACATATTCTCTGGTTCAGTCATAAGATGTTACTGAAGGAAATAGACAAAATAATGCAGGAATATATTCCCGGACATAAAAGAGTAAAAATACGTACAAAAGTATCAAACCTTACAACACTTTCTTATAAACTACGTTGGTAGTTATTCTGCCAGGAGCCAAAATGTAAAGAGAGACAGGACTGGTAACGCGGTAGCAAGCGACGTACAGTTGCCCGCGTGAGAAGCAACTTGTCCTGAGGTTAACAGCCGCTGACCTCAGTGTCTGCCCCTGCGACTTATTGATGGTCATCGCGAAGCAAACATTCAACTGTACGCGCTTGAACTGGAATGTGTAGTTATGCGGTATGAGGGGAATGCGTGGTATAAATACTGCCTCGCCAATGCCGGGTTCCGTTATACAACTTCGGAGGAGATAAGTTCCGAAGAAGCATAATCGGGACACCTACCTTCAGCTTGATGGTATGCGACGGAAGTCCGCTTGCTGACAGGAAGTTCAGAAATGCCATGGGATAATGTGTGGAGTCATCGTGCTCGACGACAGTATTTATGGAGGTGTAGACCACTTAATTGCCTATTAATTGCTGCAGCCTGATCATTTTGGGGCGTCAAAATGGCACGCTTCGCTTACACACCCAAAACGTCGTATTCTGCTGGTGCGGTATACGACTAATGTCCCCGTAGACACCGAGAATGAGTTCTTCTCACCTGGATACATCTCTGTCGAGAGGCTCTGGAAACACCACCTATCCACCTCTCCCTTCTGGTAGAGTGATGCCGCGAAGACTTAGAAGGACATCGGAAAATTCTTGAGCACGTGCATTGTCGTCGAGCCGAGCTCTCATATTAATGGTCAAGCGTAGCGTAAATACGAACCCGTTAAGATCGTTTCAACAAAGCATTCATCTCTTCAGCCCTCGATCTTCGCGTCACCACGGGAAGCGTTTGCCGGAAATCGTCAGTGAACAATAATGTGACACCACCCACTCAAATGTTCGTTCTTGCGGATGTCCTGCAGGGTTCTGTCCACGGCCTCAACTGCCTTTCTATTGGCCATCGTACACTCATCCCACTGTTACATGACACACCAAAAACAGTCATTTCGGCGCTCTCTAAATATAAGGGAATTTTAAACATGGCATGTACTGTCTTGCTATCTGGAAGCAGTGTGGCAGCAATTCCCCACGACGCTACAGCAACAGCAATTTTGCCTTGCCTCCTCACCTCTGCAAGTATGCCTTAACAAATGTTTTTCCTGTTCCACCAGGAGCATCCACAATCCAGGATAAAAACATTTTACCCTGGTTTTGCCCAACGCATTTGCCAATTTGTTTTCAAGGACGGTATCATAAATTTGTTTTTGCTCTGAAGAGAACAAAGCGACATGGTAATTTCGCCCGGATCGTAATTTGTGTCAGCGTTATACTCCCAATTTCTACGGTTTTAATGCGGTGATGATTTGAGGAGCTGCCAACCCATATTCGATAGTTCAATCGGTGGTGAAAATTACCACATCTTGAAATGAACTAATACAGGTGTTCAGCATGCGTTCATTAGTTACTTCGACTTCGTCTCCAGTAGCACGTGTCTCAAAGCTCGTAAAAAATCTTCAGACAGATGATGGCGATATTTCTCCGTCACTGACGCTTGCCTCCTCGAGGGTGTAATCCCAGTTTTGGTAACCGCCGAGAAAGTGACGTGCTACGCAGGCTGCGCGGTAAGTGGGATACTCCACGCCATCAAATGTCCTCAGAAAAGTGAAATACGTTGGGCCTCGGACCGCGTGAAGTAACAACCCCAGGAAATAGATTTCGCCATTATTTGAATGCACGGTACCTATAAACCTTACCCAAAGCGGTGTCCTTGAAAATTCTCGGATATTCATGCAAAATTTAAAGTAAATCCATTAAGATCCTTTATATTTTGAGTTTAGCTCGCACATACATACAGACAAACAACAACAGACAAAACAAACACTATATTTGGCTTCGATATCGATAGTAGATCACGCCCCAAGTATACTTTAAAACAAAAAAATCAATGCACAGTTTTGACTTTCCTACGATTTTAAAGATTTACAGCTCTTCCCCCGTAGGAGATAGCGTGATAATATGTAGCCTATATGTTGACCGGACCTGTTAGTATTCATTAGCAAAATTTTTCTTCAAATTTTGCATGAATATTACTAACAGGCGCCATTTAGTAGGTACTTTTTTAGTTTAGCCCAGACATACATAGAGACAAACAGACAAAAAATCTGAAAACCATATTTTTGGATTCGATTTCTATTGTAGATCACGTCCCAAGTATTCTTTAAAAAAATATTCAATGTACAGTTTTGACTTTCCTACGATTTTATTAAATGTAGAGATTCCCGTGGGAATGAGGGATTTTCCCGCAGTAAAAAGTAGCCTAAATGATGGCCAGGCTTAGTATCTATACACCACAAATAGTTTCCTTCGAATCCGTCCAGGATCTTCGGAGATTAGCCTGGACAAAGGGACAAACAGACAGACAATAAAAATAAAAATCATTGAAAAGTGTTCTTATACTGTTTTAACATCGCCCCCAATTAGTTTTTTGTAAATATATACAATGTACAGACACGCGGGTTTTACTGTTTTATTATATGTATAGATGGCCTGGCTCACGAAATTTACATAAAAGAGTTTGCAAGACTACTAGACTACTTTATCTCCCAAAACTATGTTTGTAATTTATTTATTTTTAGACAAGTCCATCTTAGGGTCACCTTAACGGTCACTGGTTTATATGTGTGTACCAAATTTAAATTCGATTGGTCCAGTACTTTTGAAGAAAATCAGCTGTGACAGACGGACAAACAGACAGATAGAAAGACAAGCGAATGATCTATAAGGGTTCCGATTTCTTCCCTATGAGGTAATCATTGTAATAATTTATTGAAATAACTAAGTAATACTATTTTTACATATTTATTTCGCGTACAAAACTAAAATTCATTATTAAAATTCATGTAGGTACGTTACACAATTAGAACTTTTTTTTGAAAATTTGAACGTTTTATTTGCCGACTTATTGTGATATTTGTGATATACGTGTGAATCAAAGCCGTGTTAGGTTTAGACTGACGTTTATTACATATGTCATATTTCTTTATCAATATACATTTCTCCAATACCAAGTAGGTTATAGTTATACATAGCCAATGTCCCACATCCCCCTTCTTAATGAAATTAGAATTAATATAATAATAAGAAAATACAATACATAGGTACCTATCTATTTCACATAAGCTATAAAACAATGGTATACAATTATACACCTATTTTAATTCTATATTAAAAAAAAAACAAAAATCAGTTCATATGCAAAAATAATAAGTGCAAAACATCAAATAGTTAGGTACATATTATTAACTATGTTTGACTTGCGCGTATCTATGCCGACTATTGCCGACCTCTACGGAATGATCCACCGATCAGGAGGCTTCACTATCCTGCCAAAACGAGTACAATAATTATTAGGTATCATGGAATCAACTATTTGCTCCGCCGGCACACTGGAGCCGGCGCAAGAAGAGCGCTCCGCACTATCTATAGATGTATCGTTAAATTGTTGATATGAACAAGCCGCGGGCCTTCTATTTGAATCTAATATTATGTGTTTCCGATTTCTTCTTAAAATATTAAAATTCCCGCTTTGAATTAAATATGACCTAGGTCCCGCTGTTCCTGTGATAACACCCGGAATCCATTCATTATTTAAGCGAATTTTAACGTTTTGCCCTATGCGCACTAAAGGTAGTTTTCTTGAACCTTTATCGTAGTAAATTTTTTGTGCGGTCTGCCGCGATTTCAATTTATCAATGATATTCCTTTGTAACTTCGGTAACAATAAAACCGGTTTACAAGGAAGAATACTCCTTAGTTTTCTATTAAATAATAACTCTGCAGGTGATGCTAATTTGCTACTGATCGGTGTGTTGTGATATTCCAGTAACGCTAAATGAAAATCCTGTTGTGTATACGAAGTCTTTTTCATCATGTTTTTAACTATTTGGGCAGCCCGTTCAACCTGGCCGTTAGATTGCGGATATGTCGGCGAGGATGTGTTATGTTTAAAATTCCATTGACTTGAAAAATCTTTAAAATAATTTGACGAATATTCAGGACCATTATCAGATATAACTATTTCAGGAATGCCAAGTAGGTTATAGTTATACATAGCCAATGTCCCACATAGAACTTTGATTCGATCAGGTTAGTAGTTTCCAACCAAATTGGTGAAGCGTTACAAAATGCAGTTACCTATGCCCATCCATTCGGAAAATACAGGCGTGAAGAGGTTTAATAATTTGATTAGGTACATTATTTGACGTCACATATGACATCTGTACACTATAGCCATTTATGTATGCGTCATTCCTCTACGACTCAAAGGCAACGACAATTTAAAGATATAAATAGATAATAGCTGAATGGGGAGAAAAAATCATAGACGGTACAGTACCTAGACAATAGTGACCCTAAGAGCGTGTTCTCATTTCATCACGTCGATTGATTGACGTTTACGTTTACAGAAATATGTATGTTCATCATCAAAATGATTTCAGATATCTGGTGCTCCACGCTCTCTGCCTACCCCGTAAGTGAGTTGGCGTGAAGATACATATAAAATAAAAAATACGCTTACACTCACAGCCCACACTAGGTATAAACCTGTATCGTGGGTGCCGTTGTACACATACAACACATACCTACACAAACACCCAGATCCGAAACAAATATCTGTAGGCCATACAAATATTTGTCCCGGTGCGGGGATCGAACCCGGGGGGGTCGTCAGACAGACAGTGTAAAATCATTTCATATCATTGTCGGCAGACGATAAATAAAACTTGAAGTAATTGCAACTTATCGCCATGTTTTACAAAATATGATATGATTTAGTTTTAGTGCGTACAGGCTAGGTGCTATAGTTGTTTAATACTACCAAAATTAAATAATAATAATAATAATGGCAACCCATTATACGTCCCACTGCTGGGCACGAGTCTCTCCCCATTTTTGGCGGAGGCTTAGAGCTTACTCCACCACGCTGCTCCAATGCGGATTGGTGGAGGTGGGTGGGTTAGTGGCCAACCCGCTGTCGGATGTTTTCTAACCGCCCATAAGGCCTCCGACAAGGTTTAACGACTGCTATGTATCGATAGCAACCGGGACCGACGGCTTAACGTGCCCTCCGAAGCACGGAAACGCGCATTTAATTTGCCACTAGCGGTCACCCATCACACTACCCGACCGCGCCCGTAGTGCTTAACCGAGTAGATCGCTTCCGATCAACACCAGCCGCGGGGCCATGCGCGCTTCAATTTCAAAATTAAATAATAGTAACATATACGTGTGATGTGCTTTGCAAATAATGGTAAAAATCAGAATTTGGTTATAATAGTTTATATATTAGATATATAGAATATTATCATGATACATTAGAATAGTGAACATTTTCTTTAATTTTTGAAATCTTAATACCATAATTTACGACACACAGGCGACCGACAGTTGATTGAAGTAACATTACACAGGTATTTTTTAACGATAAAAAAGCGTGACGGTGTAGTGGGAACGTACCCTTGCTCATTCGTTTGATTTCTTACGCAACAGGACAAAGTCAAGGATAAAAGAATAATTTTCAAGCGAATAGATAACAAGTATTGTAAAAATAATTGTTCATGATTATGTTAGTAAACACGAGCATATCATGAACAACACTTACAATATACGGATCTATAAATATGAAATTGAAATAATTTTTTTAATGTCGTTAAGTGGCAAACATGCATACAGTTTTCAACTGGTGGTAGAGCTCCAGTGACGGAGCTCACGGGCGTAGGCACCACCGCATTACCTAATATACATGCCGCTAAATGGTAATGTTCAGCACTATCGTGTTCCGGCCCTGTAATTTCCGGTACAGAGGCATAACACCCCCATTCCATGTCCCATGTACCACATGTGTCCATTTGCATTGTTTTAACTATTGTGTCTGCTTGAGGACAGTGAACGTGTTAAGCCTCAGGAGTGGAAACGCATGTGCATATTGACCTTGGTCTTTGTGTGGGTGTCTATAGGCTGCAGTCATCACTTAACGTCAATGTGAACTGCATGCTTCTTTACCACTTCAATTACATACAAAAAAAAAGTTAACATTTATGGTAAGTATCACTGCCTATCAACATCCTCATGAAACCAGAGATTTCAATGTAAATGCGTTGCCACTGCTGAGGCCTAAGGTGTAATGCCTCTGCTGCCGAAAATTGGCAAGTAGATAAAGCAGTGCTGCCTACGCCCATGATCACCGTTACTTCAGCTCTACCACCAGTCCCATTCACTACCACTTGAATATTTTCAATTTGTTAATTTACTTACCTTTTTTTTGCAGCTCCTGTAGGATGGGTTCACGTTCAAAAGCTGATTCTGCCACTCTTCGAAAATGTCTGCGAAGTTAGCTATGACCCAACTATTATACAACTGAGTGAAGAGTTTGATTTTGATACAGCAAGTGACAACTATTTAGTAAGTAATAATAGTTGATACAAATAAGTTATCAGATCACAGAATTATTGCTACATTTAAGCTTTGATTTAGATTTGGATCTCTCAGTCCAATACATCGGGCATTACTGTATCTATCTGCCACCAAATATCAGAAGTGTTCACCACTGTCATATTTCAATTAGGTAGATGGTAACATTCTATCACATCAGCAAAATAACTTAGACCTCAAGATAACAGCATACGTACATTTAAGGCCAGACCTTATGCTTATCAATAGCTTTAGCGATAAAATTATATGAATTTATTATAAAAAGGTCTAATCGTCCCACGCAATGACGCGACGTTCCACGGCACGCCACTGGAGCAGATGCAACTCACAGATTATTATTCTGAATTAAGGAAATTAGTACTAATCGTTAAAAATTAAGGTTGAATCTAGGTCGTTCCGCCGGCAATCTCAGAATCTCAATGGCTAACGTGAGCGCCCAAAGCACGATCAGCTAACTGCGGTGAACGAAGGAATGCGTAGAAACACCTACTTCGTGTCACAGGACGCTTTGGTATATACTGAAGCTTGCAGTTCTTCGCCATTACGTGCCACGCCGTCACTGGGCGCTCGGGCCTTTAGACATCTGATTTGTATGTTGTATGTCTATAAGCTACAGTAGTCACTTACCATCGGTGTGAACTAGGCCTTAATTACATAACTAATTTCTATCATCCTTTTGATCCTTTTTGATAGGCATGAAGCTATATTTGATAAAAACAAAATTTTCGCAGGTACCGAATGCTATTGATAATATGAAAAAAATAAAATATGAAAAAGGATTAACACCAAAAGGAGAAATATTCAGCGAGTATAATTTAGATCATTTGAATGAATTTAGAATAATTTATGAGGCATTATTTTATGCAAAGAATTTTGATACATTTTATAAAACCGCTTGTTGGGCTCGTCAAAATATTAACTGTGGTATTTTCGTAGATGCCATATACTTAGCAATTATGAACAGAAGAGACACAGAAAAATTGGCACTGCCTCCACCTTATGAACTGTTACCTAATTATTTTGTTCGAATGGACTATATTGTTAAAGCAGCTTCACTTGTAACTGGCTTAGATGAAATTATTCCGTCAGATTTTATTCGTCATGAAGGAAATGCCTATATAGTAGATGCAAATCATACAACAAATTTGGAAAATGGTGATGAGGGTCAACTTGCCTATTTCATGGAAGATGTCGGATTGAATTCTTACTATTACTTTATGAAACTGCAAAATGTACCATGGTTTAATACTCCAGATTATGTAAGAAATAATAGATTTGGAGAATATTTGTACCATATGATGAAACAATTTAACGCTAGATACAATTTAGAGAGATATTCACTTGGATTACCTGAAATAGAAAGTATTAACTGGAATTCATTATACAGTATTCCCTACGACCCAATGCTAATTTATTCGAACGGAAATGAATTCAAACAAAGAACATCCCTTGATACCTTTGATACCGAAAACAAACCTTTATTAGAAAGTATAGAACATAATGTAGTCACAATAGTCACACATATGGTAAGTAGGTAGTGATAGAAAAGTATGACAATAAATTTTTTAAGTATAGCTACTTTATAATTAACTTTTGTTTATTCACAAAGATGAAATATTTACAGAGAGATGGTGGATATAATAAAAGCCAAATAATAAGTCACTTAATGGAAATATTGGTCAACAGCGAAAAAAGTTACGAAGCTATCATTAGGCAAATATTGAATAAAGACGCTACATTTTTGAACAGGTCGGTTAATTCAAGCTCTAATTAAAATGAGATAATTAATGATCTACAGCATTTTGATAAGTATGAAATATAATTCTTATTCACTTTTTTTTTCAGTCCACCTTCAGTGTTCGGTCATTATATGACATCTTTAAGAGATCCTATGTTTTGGAGATGGAACAAGAAAATTGTAGACATTATAGATGATGCACTGAAAATCTTACCAACTTATACCAAAAATGAATTATATTTCCCTGGAGTAGAAGTTAATAACGTAGAAGTCAAGAAAATAATGACTAATTACGATAATTTTATGTTTGATGTCACCGATGCCTTGAAAACAGGAGAAGAACATACAAACTTTCAAATAAAGATAAATCAGATGCGATTAAACCACAAACCTTTTTCTGTCAAAGTTAATATTTCATCTCTCGTATCTCAAAGGGGATTAATGAAAATATATTTGGGACCAAAAATATTGCCTGGAGAGCTTGCGATAAAGAAAAATTTATTCATGTTACTTGATTGCTCTGAAGTAAATCTTAAACCAGGAAGTAACTTAATAACCAGAACATCAGATCAAATGATCCATTTATCAGAAGATTTGTTTTCACTTAAGACAATTCGCAAAAAAGTAGAAGATTCAGAATTTGGTCTGGATGCTTTGCCTCTTAAAAGTATACAATATCAAATCGGCTTTCCAAAACGTTTAATCCTTCCTAAGGGCTCCAGTGGTGGATTAGCATTCCAATTATTCGTATTTGTTGCACCATACATAAAAGCTTCCATAGGCTCTACAATATTGAATGCAGAATTTAACACGGCAAGTTTGTCTCCAGGATTCCCATTAGATCTAGATGTTGGAATTCGCCAATTATTGGATCTACCAAATACATTCATTAAAGATGTAAGTATTATTCACAAGGCAAATGGAAATGGTAATGGAAAACCTCCAACTTATGGCGGAAACAACTACGGTGAAGGGGCTTGGACGTGGCAAGACAACAATAGTGAAATACAATCAGATGCTTTGACTATGGCAGCAAAGTCAGAATTGTATAAGAGAAAGGAAAAAATCGATTACTCAACTAAAAAAAAGCAATATGAAAATAAACAAGATTACACTGTGCAGAAAACTTCAACATATCTGACTGAACAAGAAAATTTGGGCAAAAATGAAAAATATAATTATGAAACGACGACTAAAGTTACTGAATTCGTTGATAAATATATAAATAAGCCAATTAATTCAGAAGATACAAAATCTTTCAAAAATGTCGATTCTTGGACCAAGGATAAATCAACTGAGGTAAATAATGGCAATAATAAAGTAATTAAAGATATAGATGACGAAGTTCTTGTTTATATAGTTGACCACGATAAATCGAAAGTAGAAAAAATAACAGATACCATTTTTAATGTAGGTAAAGAAAAGTTCAGTGAACCGATGATTGCAAAAGATATGAATACTTTTAGAAGTTTTGATTTTACAAAAGATAAATCGATTGAAACCAATAACAGCAATGATAACGTAATGAAAGATAAAAATAAAAATGTTCATATTTATTTAGTTGACAACGATAAATCAGAAGTTAAAGTAATAACAGATCAAGTTGTCAAAGTAGACAAAGATAAACTTAATGAGCCAGTGAGTTTAAGAGACACAAAAACTTTTAAGAATATCGATTTTTTGACGAAAGACAAATCAATTGAGGTAAATAGCGATAGCGATAAGACGATGAAAGATAAAACTAAAAACGTTCATGTTTATGTGATTGACAATGATAAATCAGAAATTAAAGAAATAACAGATGAAGCTGTAAATACAGATAAGTTCAACGATAATATTATAAGATATCCCATGTCATCTAAAGAAACTTTTGTAGATACAAACGGATTCAAAGATAAAAAAATACAAAATGATAATAAAAACGTTGAAATATTTGTAACGGACGATGATACATATGTTATCAAAGATATTTTTGAATATGTTACTACACATGAAAATCTAGAAAATGCTGAAAAAGATAATTTTAGCTATAATACACCAAATTTATTAATAAAACAATCTGCTGATATAAGTAATAGTATAGATAAACAAATAGTAAACAATAAAAACAAAAATGTTCAAGTTCACGTCACAAATAATGATAAAACTGTTACTAAAGACATAACTGATAATGTTACAAAACATGTTGATGGTAATAATGGAGATGTGATCGTAGAAAAAAGCGGAGAAATTACTATTACACCACATCTAAAAACATCTATATATGATGTTATGGTAAATCCATTAGATCAAAATGATGAATCTTTTGAGGGAGTATACGAGTGAAAAGCAATTTGTGTGTTTAATTGTTAAAGTTATTAATAATTACTGTTACTTAAGTACATTTAAGTTTGCAATAAATGTAGTAAAAACAATGCGTTTTAATTTTTATTTCTTCTACTGATTTTTTGTTAACACTTGGCTTGTTTATAAGGATTGTAATGTTACTTACTTACTTTAAATTATATTATTACATCCAATCGAATAGCAGCTAATTATTTCGCTTAAGATATTTTCATATTGGGTGGTTCTATTTTGATTTTCTAACCATGGTAGCAAACGAGCATGTAGAGCACATGGATGTTAATTGACGACTGCAGCCTATAGACATTTACACAAAAAAAAACTTAGCATCTTACCGGAACACGATAGTGATCACTACCATTTGGCGGCAGATAGATTAGAGGTGTCAAAATTTGCATATTCCTAATACTACAACACAAGTAGATTAGTTACTGCGGTAGCACACCTATGCCTTAGAGTTCGGTCATTGGAATTGTTTCACCCGCATTAAATCCCTACTTCCCTACTAATATTAGAAATGCGAAAGTAACTCTGTCTGTCTGTCTGTTACCTTTTCACGTCCAAACGACTGGACCGATTTTAATGAAATTTGGTGCACAGAGATAGAGCTGACTTTGAGAAAGAACATAGGCTACTTTTCGACATCCACGCGGGTGAAGCCGCGGGCAACAGCTATTTTATAATATGTCCTTAAAGTTGTCATTATTAACAAATCATACTTAAAATATATATATATATATATATATATATATATTAGATATCTTAGGTTTATACTAAAATGAAAAAAGTTTCTTAAATTAAATGTAAGGCCGTGGTTTATTTACTTCTGCTTTTTACACCTTCTGTTCTGCATCTTAGTTCTGCTTAAGCGTTTTATTGAAAGGAAATTCATTAAAAATTATGAATGTTGCCATAGAACAATACAAGAAATGACACACAAAAGATAACTGATGCAGGTTATTGCTATATCACACGTTTTCTATCATTATTTTTGGACAGAGTCCAAATATTTTACAACGATGCTACACTTTCCCTATTTTCATCACGGAAAATTTAAAAACCATCGCTCACTACTGTGACAACAGCTAGAATTTAAATAGAAATATTTTTACAGCCGTTTACAAGGTTTTGGTAAATTAAATATAAGTTTTGTCCATAATACATACAAGGTGACGAAGTCATTACTTTTTATATATGTATACAAAAACATTTTTTCGGTAATGTTGGTAATATTTATTAAGTTTATGAGAGTAATATTAATTATTAATAACATACATTAATAACATAGTGAACATGGATAGCAAGTAAATAGTGCCTATAATTATGTATAATTAAGTATGTACGACTCGCACATTTTTGCAAACTTAGCATTAAGTGACATTGTTTTAGGAATAAGAGACAGTTCGAATACAACATTTGCACCGATCGGACTCGTTTTATTGCATTTGACATAATCTGACATACTCACACATTTATAACAAGTGCGAAGTCACAACTTGCAGTGACCGCACAGAAAGAATAGGAAATACACATCAATGGAGGTACACACTGCGTCTCCTGAGACTTTTAACATCTAACCTAAACAGCTTAGGACTAAAACGCAATTTGCTGCTTTGCCATTTCGCATCCGTACATCACCATCACTATAAACTGAAACCTGTAATTAAATGTGATAGTAAGTTAATTACAACTAGGTTAGTTAAAATTCTAAATAATATAAAACTAGGAATGAACTAGGAATACACCGAGAGATAAGATTGTGTTGATCGTTTATAATATAGACGTCAAACTCCTTGTTAGCCTTAAAGTTGTACGCTGATCAAAAAAGCCGTTTTCACGCGAAAATTATGAGCTTTTGACAGGCAGATGGACGAATCGCGTTAGTTTATGTAAATTACGTGAAGAAATAAAACTAATGTAAAATCGCTTGGACCACCGTAGACACTGTTCACAGCTATATTTCGAACAGATAAATTTAATATATTTCAACGCTAACATGTAACTGCTTACAGTTTTTTTTAAGAGATCATATTCTCTAATCTGAATGAAAAATACTATTCAATATTCTTTATAACGTGTTCACATATCAATAAAATTTATTTACCTAGGTCATTTGTCTCGGTGACTTACCTGATGGTGCTATGATTAAGATTCGATCTATAAAAGGTATACTTACATCTGTTTCTATCTCAATTTAATTCTTTTTTCAGGTTATATATACATATTCATGGAATATTGTAGAGTCGAAAGTATAGGTAGACTCCATGAATTAATATATTAAATAATATTAGAACGTTTTTCTATAGGTATCAAAAGCGATCATAGTATACATCGAAGACTTCATTGATTGTTTTTCTTGCTTTCGTAGGTGAGAAACAAGCGATATTAGTAGATTATTTCGATTATTGTTATTAAGTTAAAGCAAAAATCGATATGAAAATTTGACAGCAATGACAACGACAATAGCAATGTCGATAGGCGGTCGCACCCCAGGCCTCCCCCAAAAAAGGGGAGAGACTCGCGCCCAGCAGTGGGACGTATAAGGGGTTGCCATTATTATTAAGTCATGCCATTAGTATTAGTTTTTTTCGGCTGGCAACACTGGTCGAGCTAACAGCTGTTTTTGACTGTCCCGTATTTAAATTAATTTTTAATATTTATTAATTGGTATGATTCACTAATAATTGTATTATTTGCCCCATAATTGACAGAATTTTATAATTTGTAAGTGTTTACGTAATAACTGTGCAATAATTTCAAGATTTGAGGGACACAGTACCGGCGAAGTAACACAACCACAAGAAAGCCCGACCAAGAAAATGTAAGAAAAGTGGGTCTAAATGACAATGCCAGATTGTGACCCAGCATTTACACGAAATGTAAATTAAAGAAAAACTGTGTTTTGAAAATAGAATTCTTAGTTAATTGATCTTTTTTCTGTATAACTTGAGGTTAATAATTACGATTAAAAAGACTTGGTTATGGTTGTTCCTAATTAGAAACGCAATCAATTGCGTTACTCTAAATAACAATACAATACTTTAAAACGTTTTAACTCAAGTTTTAACCACCCAAAGTTAGTTTTAATCCAAATATATTATTTTCGTACATTTAATTAATATAAACATTATTTTAAAATTATTACAAACGCTGTTTTTATTATCGAAACGTTGACAGTGAAGGTATCGGTCAACATTACTGTCACAGATTTTTGATCTACCCGAAAAACGATTGTGCTTATATAATAGCAACAACAAACCTAGGTACTTATGTCAAAGAACGGTTCTTTAAATATTAAATAATTTGAATTTTACATAGCATACAGGTTTGAAGAAATCAGAATGATTTAATACTTGACCAGGCTGTATGGACCATGTCCTTACTGTGTGTACTGTACCAAATGTATATTACTGCGGCCGTGCCATGCATGACATTTTTTATGATTACACATAAACTACAAGTTTAAAAGTCATTAAATGTGTGTGTATATAATCAGTGATAAAATCCCAGCAAAAAGAGGTATTCGCCATGCTGGTAAATAACTGTTTGCAGGTGGGTCAAAGTTCTATGTAATTTCTGGCATTGTCATTTATTTTTATTTTTCGACATAGTCTCCATCCAGCTCAACACACTTCTTCCACCTGAACTGCAACTTGTTTATCCCCTCGAAAAAAATAGATTCCGGAAGGTCGGCGAAATACTCGTTTACTGCAACTATCACCTCATCTTTGGTCGAAAATTTCGAGCCACCCAAATGTTTTTTTAAATTTGGTAATAAATAATAATCTGAGGGGGCTAAATCCGGCGAATAAGGTGGGTGGGGCAGCAATTCGTAGCCACAATCATGGATTACAGACATTGTTTCAACCGAAGTGTGAACACGTGCATTGTCTTGATGGAACAAAACTTTCTTACGCAACATTCCCGGCCTTTTTTCTTTTATTTCTTTCGTAGTCTTCGTAAAAGGTTACAATAATAACTAGAATTAATAGTTTGAACTTTCGGTAAATAATCTACAAAAATAACGCCCTTCGCATCCCAAAAAACAGAAGCCATGACTTTGTTAGTCTACAAAACGACTTTAGCCTTTTTCGGTGTAGGTGAGTCAGATCTTTTCCACTGTTTGGATTGTTGCTTTGATTCAGGAATATGGTGGTGAACCCAGCTTTCATCCATGGTAACAAATCTAGACAAAAAGTCCTCGGGATCAGTCTCAAAAAGTTCCAAACAGTCTCGCGAAATTGTGAATCGAACTCGTTTTTGTTCAGCTGAAAGCAACCTCGGGACCCAGCGAGCAGAAACCTTATGGGATCCCAAATCTTTCGTTATTATGTGTTGCACCCGGCCATAACTAATGTCTGTTGTCTCAGCTATCTTACCAATGGTCAAACGTCGATCACCCAGTACGAAATCACAAATTTTATCGATGTTTTCTTTCGTGGTAGAGGTTGTAGGTCCGTCCACTCCTATGAGATAACATCCTATGAATAATGCTCACACGACCGCGCTTAAACTCAGCTACCCACTTCTTGACACTGGAATACGATGGAGCAGACTCCCCTAAAGTGCCCACTATATCTTGATGGATGTCTTTTGGTGACAGGCCTTTTTTATTGAGGTACTTAATGACTGCACGATGTTCAATTTTCTCCATTATTGAAAATCGCGTCCGAATGCTTCAAACAAATACTCACAGAATAAATCGATAGAAGACATACTAACAAATGACGGTAAATTTAAAAAGATGTCATGTCTCCTTGTAGTTTGGGCCACGAACTTTTAGATCCACCTCGTATTTGAATTACTAACCCATATTAAAGGTGTAAATCGTGTTAATCATTGTTATCTCTGTTGTAGAATCTTGTACTGAGTAATATAGTACTCATTTAGTTACATATTGACTATTTCTCGCGTACCAATTATTGTAATATTGGTAAAGAAGTGTTGAGTTTTTTTTTCAATCCCAAAACTCACTTCAACAACCTCTTGGAATATCAATACAGAACCTTAGTTCATATTACCTACTTAAAATGATGACTCGCAAGGCCTTATGCCGTCAGGAGGAGTCCAGGCTCCAAATTACTTTGAAGGAATTAAAGGTCACCAAGGAGTTAGTTGAACAGTTGCATAGGGAGAGAGATGACAGTGAGAAGGAACTGCTTGAAGTGTTAGCCAGGGACACAAAATTAAAAAAGGAAATGGCAGAACTCCACTGCCAATGTTTATCAGTAAGCGAGGAACGGGACCACCTTCAGTTAATTGTTAACGGGTTCAACCAGTGTAGTGATGAGTATGAGCAGGCCCTGAGACGCATCACCACACTGGAAGAGGAATTAAGTGAGGCATATATCCAAATAAATAAGCTACAATCTGACAACTTTAATATTACCATCTCACAGAACCAAAGTTTATTTGATGAGTTGGTCCAAAGTTCTCCAAAAAATGTATATATCAGTCCACCTACTGTCACAATTGATTTAACATGTGACACTCCTGTACAAATGAACAACAACAAAATATAGTAACCGAATTGAGCTCTGACCATTGCGGACAGTTAGTTTCCTTCCCTAGTCAAATAAAAAATGATAAAAATAAACGAGAAATTGTATTTGTTCCTATTAATGAGAAGAGAATACAAATATTACGGGAAAATTTTATGCCTAAACTTTTATATATGAAGCACCATGACAATCCAAATATATTGTACAATGATTTCTTTAACATTATTATAAGAGAGTATAATTCAGTCTTTACAAAAAAGACAACAAATGTGAGAAGTCATAACTCGTTTGATGAATGGGCGACTGTTGGAATACACAAGAGTAGACACAGATTATATGAACGGGGAAAGGTCTTTTAATCACACATTATATTTTAAAAATTATGTTAAAATATATTCGAAAATATTTAAGAGTGTGTTTTGCAGCCAAGGCATTACACATTAAAAGTAAAATTAAAAACTCAAGTAACAAAATTAAAGCGACATGGAACGTAATCAATAGTGAAAGTGGAAAAAAAGTTGAACGCGATATGGATTTTAAATTAATTATTGACAATAAACAAGTTACTACTGACGAGGAAGTTGCGTCAGCATTTGAAACATTTTTTGCTAATATTCCAGTTTCTACAACTAAACATCTGATTTCTTCTCCTACCGTCGCCGAATCATTATTAGAACAAAATTTACATGAAAGTAGCACTAGATTTAGTTTTAAATTAGTAAACACATTAGATGTAATCAATGCTTTTAAATCTATTAACATTAAGAATAAACTGATTTCTGGGGCTAATCTGTTAAAGTTGCATTTAAAATATTGGACATAACCGCACCTTACCTAGCGGCTATGTTTAATAATAGTATTGTAAGTGGTATATTTCCTGACTTAATGAAACATAGTAAAGTGATTCCCCTTTTTAAATCTGGTAGTACAAGTGACCCCACGAATTTTAGACCTATTTCAGTACTACCCACATTTAGTAAATTTTTTGAAAAAATAATGTTAAACCAATTACTAGCCTATTTTAATCACAATAAACTTTTAAACGTTCGGCAATTTGGATTCACCAGGGGTCGCTCAACTACTGACGCAGGTGTTGAGCTTATAAAACATATATTCGAAGCTTGGGAAGAATCGCACGATACTCTAGGGGTATTCTGTGACTTATCCAAAGCATTTGACTGTGTGCAGCATAAAACTTTGGTCAGAAAATTATATCACTATGGCGTTCACGATACAACTCTTGAGCTTATGACATCATATTTAAGCAATAGAACAATGTATGTTGATGTCAATGGAAAGAGATCTCCCGGGGCTTCAATGGATATGGGGGTCCCGCAAGACTCTATTCTAGGACCGTTTCTTTTTTTAGTCTATATAAATGACTTGCCGTACATCATCAACGATAGTAAGATATGGTATTGTTTGCTGACGACACTTCTTTAATTTTTAAAATTAAAAGACAACAGGCTTTATTTGACGATGTGAACAATACTCTCTCTAATGTAGTACATTGGTTTAGTGCCAATAACTTATTGTTGAATAGTAAAAAGACAAAATGTATTAAGTTCACTACTCCTAATGTAAAACTTGTGGACACCAATGTCAAAATAAATGAGGAAGTATTGGAGTTAGTAGACTCCACGGTATTTCTTGGCATTACCGTGGATGCTAAATTGCAATGGGGCCCCCATATTGACAAATTGGCCAGTAGACTTAGCTCACCAGCATTTGCAGTAAAGAAGATAAGATTATTGACGGACGTGGGGACGGCTCGGCTGGTCTACTTTAGTTACTTTCTTTACTAGTATAATGTCCTATGGCATTTTGCTATGGGGAAATTCCGCCGACGTCAATACTATTTTTGTTTTGCAAAAGAGAGCAGTACGTGTTATCTACGGGCTAAGCCCAAGAGTGTCTCTGAGAGATAAATTTAAGGAAATAAACATTTTGACTGTTGCTTGTCAATATATACACGAAAACTTATTGTATGTCCGGAAAAATATTAATGAGTTTCCTACGCGAACCAATGATCATAACAACAAGGAACAAATACAAGTTGTCCATGCATGTAACACGACTGCATAGAGTAAGTAATTCTTTCAGAGGTCAGTGTATACGATTCTATAATAAAGTCCCAAAAAATGTTCAAAGTCAATTTGTTAATAAATTAAAAAAAGTAAATAAAGAACGTTTATACAAATGTAATTACTATAAAATTTGTGAATATCTCAATGATAGTACATCTTGGGATTATAGCGATCGCTGCCAGGCTATTTCATAAAATTGTACTTATGTTAAAATAAATAAAGCAGTTATGCATCAAAAAAAATCACATCGTGGTCGTACTGCGGTAACATTCCCAGAAGGCTGGCAGCATTGCCACGTTGGTCACGGGAATTGTCGACCAATCGTTTCGCAATGTCTCCAAATAGGAGACGAGCACTGGGACCCCATGGACCTAGCGTTTCAACCCCAAAGGGCACGAATAGGTAATCATCTGAAAGACTACTGTATTTGCGCCGCTTTAGGGTCTCCGCTGATGCGGCAGCAGTGCCGGCAGCGGACGCCGTGCCTGGAAGATGGGTAGGCGCTGGGGTGTCAACGCATGTTGCGTCCCACACCAAAGGCCTGCCCAGCTTCCAAGGCATTAATGCCATGCCGTCCGGTCTCCTTCCATCGTCACGTGCCAAACCATTAGGTTCTAAAACAGCTGGCACGCCGACGGTGGAAAGAGCACGGCGCAGGATGTCATTCAATTGGGCGTGTCTTGCATATCTACCGGCACTTCTACTGCAGGAAAGCCCATGGTGTCCGAGGCGGTCGACGGCTTCACCGCAGTGACAGCGATGTGGAGCGCAGCAGGGAGTACCTAATCGGAGGCACGCCGCGAGTCGGAAAGTGATATCGTCCAGCATTGTTCCCACGCTTGGCGATGGCAAAGCCTGTAACCAGAGGCCAGACTCCCACTCTCCCAAAGCCAGTAGACGGGCACGTTCTGCAGCATCGGTTGACGTCAATAAGTCGACGATCAATAAGTTGTTTCCGTACCAAGCCGCAGACCGGCACATCCCACTGTCTCTGCGACTCTCTTTATTTATTTTAAGATAGTTTATTTAAGGTTTTTTGTTATAAAATTTTATGAATGCATAAGTAGGTACATTCTTATGTTAATGGATATTGATATTGTGTATGTTCTGGCCACAAACAGATTCTTTTCATCTATAATGCTATATAGGTATGCACTCGTAATCATAACAGTCATGCTCACTTTAATGTCTTTGCCTTCGGCGGCGTCGTGTGACGGGTTGCTCACTTCCCTTCAAAATGGTCGAGGAGAGCAATGGCTGCGACATGCGTCATACTCGTGAACGGGTGCTGATTGTGGGGACTGGTCTGTTGTGATTTGCGGGTGTTATATTCTATCACGATATTAAGCTGTTGATGGGTATTTGCGTATGTGTTTATATGCAAATATTTATATGCCATGGACGTTCACATTATCTTTATTCTATGTAATAATATTTGTATTAAATCTAAGGTTTTGACAAAAGAGCATCACGCTGAGTTTGTTGGGTAGCGGAGTTATTCTCAGTAGTACCTGCACTTGGAACTCTGCTAAGTGAATGACTATGATTATGACGAACAGATTTTTCTTTTTCTTCTATGAAGGAATTGAAAAATTTGATAATTCACGTATCGGTTAAATATAATTATTAAATTGGTATTTATTAATACCTATTGGATTATTATAATAAGTCATTCTCTCTAGGTAGCTTATAATCCGACAATGCAAAAGTGTCCTTGTAGACCAATTTGAAATAAATGATCAGAATTTTGAATTTTTTGATTTGAATTATTATTATATACCGAAAACATAACATTATAAGCTTACCTGTTTTTGTATATTTGTTATATTGAATACCTCATTGATTGAACAACGCACATTTCGTTTGCCATTGAAATTCTCCAAATTATTTTTAGTTCCGTTGGTGAGGAAACATACGCATTATCATACTTCGATTAGAAGATAGTCGGATGAATTTAATTGACGACCCGGTTAGTCCAGCGGTGTGAAACCACCGTTTGATTCGAAGGGTCGCGGGTTCGATCCCCGCACCGGAACAAATGTTTGTATGACCTATAGATACTTATTTGTTTCGGGTCTAGGTGTTTGTATGTGTATAACGGCATCCACGACACAGGTTTATTTAATACCTAATGTGGAGCGGTGAGTGTAAGCGTAAAAAAAAAACTATAAACGATTTGTCTATCATTATCGTGTTTTTCTATTTAACTAAGAACCATAATAAATATGAGTCATAAAACTTAATATAATAATATTACCATGATATTCACTGTAAGATATGTAATGTATGTTTGAATACAACGATTTTATTGGTACAAAAATGTAGATAATATCTACTGATAAGTTATAACTAGTTATAAGCAAGACAAAGTTAAGCTGTATGCTAAGCAGGGCCAAGTAGTCATTGTAATCATTGCTGATTGCTTTACCTTTTTCTGTTTTTCGACCAGTGAATATGTAATATGCTTCCGCTTTTTGTATTTTCCCTCACATTTTTATTGAATGACATAGAATAAATCTCAAAAGCTATTTGTTTTTGCGTAGTATCAATATAACATAGACACAAAATATATAACACGTCTGTATTATCTTACCATGATATTTAATCGTTTGCCCAAACTTACAAGGCCGCTTGTTATATAAAATATGGTTATATCGTAGGTAGCTACACTTGGCTATAAACCTACTTGCGCAAATCCCAGTTTGTGTAAATCTTAATGTTACCAGCCAACGTTTACGAGTATGTTAAAAGTAATTTCTACAAAAACAATGTATAGCTGTAACAGAATTCTTATTAAAAAAAAACAAATTTTACTGATTTTCGTAGATATAAATAAATTTAACACAATTCAACCCTTTTTTAATTGGTCTACAAGCACTTAATTGCGTTGTCAAGTTAATAGCTACCTATACTCAGTACCTAACTCCGAGCGTCCCGACGCTGAGCGTTCCGACGCCGAGCGTCCCGACGCCGAGAGTCCCGACGCCGAGCGTCCCGACGCCAAGCGACCCGACGCCGAGCGTCCCGACGCCGAGCGTCCCGACCCCCAGCGTCCCGACGTTAAGCGTCCCGACGCCGAGCGTCCCGACGCCCAGCTTCCCGACGTCAAACGTCCCAACTCCCAGCGTCCCGACGCCCAGCGTCCCGATGCCCAGCGTCCCGACGCCCAGCGTCCCGACGCCCAGCGTCCCGACGCCCAGCGTCTTGACGCCCAGCGTCCCGACGTCGAGCGTCTCGACGCCGAGCGTCCCGACGCCGAGCGTCCCGACGTACCGACGCCGAGCGTCCCGACGTCCAGCGTCCCGACGCCCAGCGTCCCGACGCCGAGCGTACCGACGCCGAGCGTCCCGACGTACCGACGCCGAGCGTCCCGACGCCGAGCGTCCCGACGTACCAACGCGAAGCGTCCCGACGCCGAGCGTCCCGACGCCGAGCACCCGACCCCCAGCATCCCGGCGCCGAACGTCCCGACGCAGAGCGTCGCGACGCCCAGCGTCCCGATGCCCAGCGTCCCGACGCTCAGCTTCCCGACGGCCAGAGAACAGACTCCCAGCGTCCCGACGCCCAGCGTCCCGACGCCCAGCGTCCCGACGCCCAGCGTCCCGACGCCCAGCGTCCCGACGTCGAGCGTCTCGACGCCGAGCGTCCCGACGCCGAGCGTCCCGACGCCGAGCGTCTCGACGCTGAGCGTCCCGACGCCCAGCATCCCGACGTCAAACGTCCCAACGCCCAGCGTCCCGACGCCCAGCGCCCCGACGCCCAGCGTCCCGACGCCCAGCGTCCCGACGCCCAGCGTCCCGACGCCCAGCGTCCCGACGTTGAGCGTCTAGACGCCGAGCGTCCCGACGCCGAGCGTCCCGCTGTACCGACGCCGAGCGTTCCGACGCCGAGCGTTCCGACGCCCAGCGTCCCGACGCCCAGCGTCCCGTCGCCCAGCGTCCCGACGCCCAGCGTCCCGACGCCCAGCGTCCCGACGCCCAGCGTCCCGACGCCCAGCGTCCCGACGCCCAGCGTCCCGACGCCCAGCGTCCCGACGCCCAGCGTCCCGACGCCCAGCGTCCCGACGCCGAGCGTCCCGATGCCGAGCGTCCCGATGCCGAGTGTCCCGACGCTGAGCGTTCCGACGCCGAGCGTCCCGACGCCGAGAGTCCCGACGCCGAGCGTCCCGACGCCAAGCGACCCGACGCCAAGCGTCCCGACACCGAGCGTCCCGACCCCCAGCGTCCCGACGTTAAGCGTCCCGACGCCGAGCGTCCCGACGCCGAGCGTCCCGACGCCGAGCGTCCCGACGCCGAGCGTCCCGACGCCGAGCGTACCGACGCCCAGCTTCCCGACGTCAAACGTCCCAACGCCCAGCGTCCCGACGTCGAGCGTCTCGACGCCGAGCGTCCTGACGCCGAGCGTCCCGACGTACCGACGCCGAGCGTCCCGACGTCCAGCGTCCCGACGCCCAGCGTCCCTACGCCCAGCGTCCCGACGCCCAGCGTCCCGACGTACCGACGCCGAGCGTCCCGACGTACCGACGCCGAGCGTCCCGACGCCGAGCGTCCCGACGTACCGACGCGCAGCGTCCCGACGCCGAGCGTCCCGACGCCGAGCGCCCGACCCCCAGCATCCCGGCGCCGAACGTCCCGACGCAGAGCGTCGCGATGCCCAGCGTCCCGATGCCCAACGTCCCGACGCTCAGCTTCCCGACGGCCAGTGTCCCGACGCCGAGCGTCCCGATGCCGAGCGTCCCGACGCAGAGCGTCCCGACGCAGAGCGTCCCGACGCAGAGCGTCCCGACGCAGAGCGTCCCGACGCAGAGCGTCCCGATGCAGAGCGTCCCGACGCCTAGCTTCCCGACGCCGAGCGTCACGACGTCGAACGTCCCGACGCCCAGCGTCCCGACGCCGAGCATACCGACGTCGAACGTACCGACACCCAGCGTCTTGACGCCGAGCGTCCCGACGCCCAGCGTCCCGACGCCCAGCGTCCCGACCCCCAGCGTTCCGACGCCCAGCGTCCCGACGCCGAGCGTCCCGACGCACAGCGTCACTTTATTGCGTTGTCAAGTTAATAGCTACCTATACTCAGTACCTAACTCCGAGCGTCCCGACGCTGAGCGTTCCGACGCCGAGCGTCCCGACGCCGAGAGTCCCGACGCCGAGCGTCCCGATGCCGAGCGTCCCGACGCCGAGCGTCCCGACGCAGAGCGTCCCGACGCCTAGCTTCCCGACGCCGAGCGTCCCGACGTCGAATGTCCCGACGCCGAGCGTACCGACGTCGAACGTCCCGACGCCCAGCGTCCCGACGCCCAGCGTCACTTTATTGCGTTGTCAAGTTAATAGCTACCTATACTCAGTACCTAACTCCGAGCGTCCCGACGCTGAGCGTTCCGACGCCGAGCGTCCCGATGCCGAGAGTCCCGACGCCGAGCGTCCCGACGACACGCGACCCGACGCCGAGCGTCGCGACGCCGAGCATCCCGACCCCCAGCGTCCCGACGTTAAGCGTCTCGACGCCGAGCGTCCCGACGCCGAGCGTCCCGACGCCCAGCGTCCCGACGCCCAGCGTCCCGACGCCCAGCGTACCGACGCCGAGCGTCCCGACGCCGAGCGTCCCGACGCCTAGTGTCCCGACGCCTAGTGTCCCGACGCCTAGTGTCCCGACGCCCAGCGTCCCGACGCCCAGCGTCCCGACGCCAAGCGTCTCGACGCCGAGCGTCCCGACGCCGAGCGTCCCGACGCCCAGCGTCCCGACGCCTAGCGTCCCGACGCCCAGCGTCCCGACACCCAGCGTCCCGACGCCCAGAGAACCGACCCCCAGCGTCCCGACGCCCAGCGTCCTGCCGTCGAGCGTCTCGACGCCGAGCGTCCCGACGCCGAGCGTCTCGACGCCGAGCGTCCCGGCGCCCAGCATCCCGACGTCAAACGTCCCAACGCCCAGCGTCCCGACGCCCGGCGCCCCGACGCCCAGCGTCCCGACGCCCAGCGTCCCGACGTTGAGCGTCTCGACGCCGAGCGTCCCGACGCCGCGCGTCCCGCCGTACCGACGCCGAGCATCCCGACGCCCAGCGTCCCGACGCCCAGCGTCCCGACGCATAGCGTCCCGACGCCCAGCGTCCCGACGCCCAGCGTCCCGACGCCCAGCGTCCCGACGCCCAGCGTCCCGACGCCCAGCGTCCCGACGCCCAGCGTCCCGACGCCCAGCGTCCCGACGCCCAGCGTCCCGACGCCGAGCGTCCCGACGTACCGACGCGAAGCGTCCCGACGCCGAGTGTCCCGACGTACCGACGCCGAGCGTCCTGACGCCCAGCGTCCCGACGCCCAGCGTCCCGACGCCCAGCGTCCCGACGCCCAGCGTCCCGACGTCCAGCGTCCCGACGCCCAGCGTCCCGACGCCGAGCGTCCCGACGTACCGACGCGAAGCATCCCGACGCCGAGCGTCCCGACGCTGAGCGTCCCGACGCCCAGCTTCCCCACGCCCAGCGTCCCGACGCCGAGCGTACCGACGCCGAGCGTCCCGACGCCGAGCGTCCCGACGTCGAGCGTACCGACGCCGAGCGTCCCGACGTCGAACGTCCCGACTCCCAGCGTCCCGACGCCGAGCGTCCCGACGCCCAGAAATGTCCTGACTAAACAACAAACAAAATATTATATCTTTTCATGTCTATTTTCATGACTAAAGTAGTCATGAAATTCCTCAAATATTTGTTTATTCTCAAAAAATAAATAAAAAGTGTTTGTATGTACAAAAAAAATATCTATGAAATCAAACAAAAAATAGTATTTTTTTTTTTAGTTAAATCTGAATAAAATATAATATTATTCATATTTTTCCTTTGCTATCGTAGCGCTATCCCTATTAGTCATAACACACGTCCGGATTTTGTACGGAGCGAACAGTGGATTCGGTACGCTCCGAACCAAATCTGGCCGTGTGTAGCGGCAGCGGATTTGGTCCGATGCGGTCCGCTCGCACGGGTTTGATCGGCGGCGGAGTCGTCCGCCGTACCCAGCGGCGTTGTGTTGTCGATGGCCGGACCGAATCCGGTCGTGTGTAGCGACAACGGATTTGGTCGGCGGGTATGGTCCACCAGACCGAATCCGGTCGTGTGTTACTTATATTTGTACTGTTTTGATAAACACTTTTTCAATACATAGACAGAGTTCTTTATTTTAATTTTCCCTAATAAAGATGAAGACAACACTACCTACATACCTATATGTAACGAGGTAAAACTATCGTTATCCCTGTCAATTTGGTATCACTTTTTCTTGCTCATGTATGGTAAGATTAAAAGATAGCGAATCCACAGAAAGAGCGATCTGACCACAGATGTAGGTATCTCGATGACTCGGACTGTTGTTCGCAGTGCTGGCTTCTACGTGCTACATGCCTGCACCATGAAAACTCTCTTGAGTGAGCTAAATTGCTTATTCATCATACGATTAGATATAAACAGGTAGATGCAAGAAAATTTGCAACAGAGTAAGTAATCAGTCATAATACTCGTATTTACTACGAGTAAGTAATTCACACACGCTATTTTCGAAGAATAATTTACATTTGGCATCTATCGTGTCATTGGTAGGGAATGCAATGAAAACTGCAGGTTTCATGCCAAAATAAAGTTATATATGTCTTCTCCATTGACGTTCAGGGTTCAGTCGGATTGAATCAGTATCAGCGGCAGTAGGTGTGTTGGCTGTGCTCCCCAATTAGCTTTAGTGTACAAATATGAAATCGGAGTAAATTACCCACATGTCAGTTTTGGACCGTTTCATAATTATAATAAGCCTCGGTAGGACTGATACGTAATATAATCTTGGCTTAAGATGATCCCCTTGGGATACATTCTCGTTGATGAGTTGTTTTGACATTGAATGTTGGCTTGTAAATTGAATGGCTGTAATTGATTTTAAAAAGCTAATAACTTAATGCTGCCGGAGATTTTTGGGTAGAACTATGAAAAATATAAGATGAGATAGGAATACTCTTCATTTATATTATTTATTTACTTATAAAAAGATACATCTACAAAATTAATAGAAAATGCATTGTAGGCGATATTAAACAGCTAAAGAGAAAGGATACATGACAAATTTAGAAAATGATAATAATTCTGAACACAAAATTCACATTTTGATAAATACTAGATAAAAATATGAACTATTAGAAAGCTGCATCTTTGCCGCAGCAAGCCATTCAGTATAAGCAGTTCATTATAAAAATATATAAAGTCTTACCATCAAGTGACCCCATCTGAGGGTCAATGCCAATAGGCCATAATGCCAATAGGTAGTAACTTTTAAGACGATGCTTAAATGTTATCAGAGATTGCGCCTGACAAATAGTCAGAGGCAAAGAATTCCACAGCTTGTCAAATTCAACTGTGAAGGAGTTAGCATAGAAGGAATAGAAGTGAGAAGGAATTGATAGTCGAAGGTTGTTGGAGGAGCAAAAAAGAGGTTTTTTTTTTGACAAATGAGGTGGAATTGATCTCTAAGGTATTAAGGATAATGTGGGTAGAATAGTAGGCAGTATGAAAATGAGAGCATGTGTGTGTAACTGGGTAGATTGATTAAAGCCACTTGATCTGTTTGCGAAATTTAGAGATTTGATCATATTTACGTAATCCTAATATGAACGGTATGCAAAGATTTTGAAGGCGGTGAAGCTTCTTCCGAATATAGGTCAAACTTCACCTATCATTTTACCAAATGAAACTTTTTTAAATCAAATTTTTGCTTAAATATGCAAATAGATATTCAAAAAGTCTATAAAGCTTTATTAGATTTGACCTGCTGTACCAAAACACGTAGTAAATCCTTTGACAGGTACATTAAATTGCATATGAAAATGCTTAAACTTAAAGCGTTGTTGTGCTTTACATTTAAGCGCAACAATGCCGTACAATTGCACAATTGTGTTCTATAATTGATTTGTGCGTACAAATATAATCACTGCCCTCATACGTAAGCTATGAAGGTATAAGAAGGCGTCTGGACGTAACAACCTTCGCTGCACGCTGCTGGAGGAGAATTATTCCACTAGTGCAGTCAGTCAACCGAACAATAGCGGTTAAACCATTTCAATGGGGCGGTAGTAAATACAAAAACGCAGGATGGGCACTCAAACGATAAAACTACGCACGTCAAGCGTTGCGATTAAGGCATTTTGTCTCCTAATAATGCCCTACATTGTTGTGGGCAAAAGGGAAGGCCTTTGTCCAGCAGTGAAGGTATTTCAGCTGAAGTGATGATAAGAATTTAAAATTGCCTCACAAGTCTTGCTAAGAAATATTTAATTTAAAGAGTTTGTAGGAACCCGCACCGAGGTAGCTGGTCACTACAGGGGACTGACAGGTAGTGAGACGATTTAACGATGCGTTCGTAAATAGGCAGCAACAAATACAATACACACACGTACCTTGGACTGCTGTCTGCACTCGATGATCCTCCACCAACTTATACAGGGATTCGTGTCGTAGGTAGAAAAACGAAATTTGCGTTATGTGCGATGCGCGCGCGACGACGATGACAAGTGAACTCGTTTGGTTTCGAATCTGACACTTGACAGTCAGCTCCAATGTTTGACGAGTACGGTGTGCATTCCAGTCTTTTGAGCCTGGTTTGCCACCGCCGTAAATACGTGTTGCATCGTTAAGAATTTAATAATATGATAACGAAACATCCCGCCCACCAAAATGCCTATGGTATTTTCTGGTTAAAAAGACGAAGATGCTACGGAACTAAACTTAATAACTATACGATATACTAATAATATAAATAAAACGAAGTACTAGTGATACGATAGAATAAAACTAATAATTATTTAAATTAGTCCTCCGTAGGAAGAGGGCATAATTTAACCAAAGGTCGTTGAATTTCATGACGATTTGCTGTCATGACTATCGCGATTCGAGCCACACCATCAATTCCGGAAATAAGATTCGTGACTCTTCCTAATGGCCAATGCAGCGGTGTTCGATTATCGACTTTGATAATCAATAATGCACTTATCTTTAAGGGCTTAGAATCCTTGGTACATTTGGCTCGTTGTGTAAGAGAATGAAGATATTCATTTTTCCAAAAATTTGATGAAATGATTGTAGCAACTGCCACCGATGAAGCCGATTTATGTTTATATTCGAGAGATCCTCATCGGGAACAGCTGTAAGCGGTTCTAAAATCAAAAAATGACCAGGAGTTAAAACATTGAAGTAGTTTGGATCCGCGCTCAAAGGGTACAACGGCCGTGAATTCAAAACTGCCTCAATCTGAATAAATAATGTGGAGAGCTCCTCGAATGTCAGCACCTGGTTGCCAACTATTCGGTACAAATGTGACTTGGCAGCTTTGATTTGGATCTCCCAAACGCCTCCAAAGTGTGGAGCTGATGACGGGTTAAATTTAAACTCAATCCTCTCTGCATCAGAAGCTTGTTGCATTAAAGATTGAATTTCGGACAATCGATTTTTAGCACCGATAAAGTTCGTTCCTCAATCTGCATGTATAATATTACAACGACCACGGCGACCAACAAAGCGCCTTAGAGCCGCAATAAAACCGTCTGTTGATAACGTTGAAACGGCTTCGAGGTGAACCGCTTTGGTAGCAAGACATATGAATAAACACAAATATGCCTTGTCAATTTTAACACCTCGATGTGGACCTAATTTAATGCGGAACGGTCCGCCAAAATCGACTCCTACAATTGAAAAGGTCTTCACCTGATTGACACGATATGAAGGAAGATCGCTCATAAACGGCTGCAAAGGCTGCGGTCGGGTACGATAACACTGCATACACTTTGAGAGATGTCGGCGAATAGTACGTTTAGCTGATATTATCCAAAACTGTTGCAATAGTAAAAAATGTGTGGTATTTAAACCGGGGCGACAATAGCTGCGATGAATATGATCAATAATTAGATAGGTTAATGGATGATCAGATGGTAGGAAAGCAGGGTGTTTCTGTTCGTATTCTAATCCTGACCTAGAAATTCTACCGCCCACCCTGAAGATGCCTCCACTATCCAAAAAAGGATTAAGTTTTTGAAACTGCTTAAGCAACGGTTTTTTAGATTTAAGGTTAGATATTTCTACTTCAAATTCTTGATTCTGTACGTGCTTAATAATTTGTAATAACGCATTATGTTTCTCAACATTAGTAAGCACCCGATTACGATCCGCTTGATTTGAATTTCGTGAATTGTTAAGAAACCGATAAAAATACGATAAAATTGTGACTATCCGTTGTAAAGAAGAGTAGCGAGTTAACAGATCATCAAATATTGATGGTGGCTTATCTTGCAAACTTTCAGAAATTAAAGCTACGGGCCTACGAGATTCAGCTTCTATAAGTTCCTTATCCACTGCTGACGCTACCACCTGATTTATAGGCCAAACAGCGTGTTCCTGAGATAGCCAGTTAGGCCCCGCCCACCAAAACGAATTGTAAAGCACTTCACATGGAAACTGACCACGCGAACAAATATCAGCGGGGTTATCTCCCGATATTACGTGGTGCCAACATTTTGTTGGTACAATGTCTTGTATGTGATTTACACGATTAGCAACAAATGTAGCCCAACGTGATGAAGGGGAGCGCAACCATGATAGTACAACCATTGAGTCGGACCACAGGTATATAGCGTCAAACGATATGTGGGGGAGGTAAATGTCACACACAATCTTGTACAAATCTGCCAGGAGAACGGCAGCGCAAAGCTCCAATCGATGCAATGAAATACGTTTTAAAGGAACAACGCGAGCTTTCGAGCATACAAAGAAAACTTGACAGCTGCCATCCCCGTGTGTAACACGCAAATAAAACACCGCACCGTAGGCAACTTCGGAACTATCAGAAAAACCATGTAACTCATAAGATTTTGCTTCACTACCGGTAAGCTTACGAGGAATTTTAAGTTCTTTTAGTTGAGGCAGTTGATTGCGATATGTGTCCCATATACGAACGATATCGCTTGGGGAAGTTTCATCCCAATCAAGTACGAGAATCCAAAGTTTCTGGATCAAACACTTGGCTAGTATGGTAAGGGCGGATAAAAACCCAAGCGGATCGAATATTCTAGCAATCTCACTCAGAATGGCTGGTCTGAAGGTTTAATTTCGAAAACAAAACTATCGGCCACTGGATCCCACTTTAGACCGAAAACTTTCTGAAGGACAAAACGGAAGGTTCTGAATTATCCAGCGTTACATAGCCTGACAACAAATCTTCTGGAATAAGATCGGATAAAAGCGGAGGAAAGTTACTGACCCACTTTCGGAGCTGAAATCCACCTCGCTGAAAAAGATTTATAAGTTGATGCTTAGCTTGTTGAGCGCCTTCCAAAGAGTCACATCCAGTTATCACATCGTCGATATAAACATCGGACTTAATTATTTCTTTGGCTATTGGATACAAATCACCATGATCATCAGCGAGCTGTTTCAAACAACGACATGCAAGATATGGTGATGAAACGACGCCATTTGTAACGGTGTTCAAATAATATTCTTTAAGAGGTGCGTCAGGTGAGTCCCTCCAAACTATACGCTGATATTCACGATGATCAGGAGTAATTAAGATTTGGCGGTTCAAAATTAGCCGCTATATACTTTACTTCTTGATGATACGTAAAAAGCAACTCCTTTTGAGAATCATCGTTAGTAGCTGAAACACCGATCTCTAAAGCCCTGCTTAACCGTTTATAAGCGATCGTACGTTTTCTTCGTAAGGACGGTAAATCCTGTGCAGAATACTCAATGTCCATTGACTTTAGTTTCGATTTTTTCGAAGTACTAAGTTTACGAGATGAATGCCTTCTCAAAAGAGACATACCTACCAACTAAAATCGTTTAAATTAATAATATAAGTTTAAATCGTAAACGTTACAATTAAAAAATATATTTAAGTTTACAATTTCACGAACTTTAAAACGTTTGATAATATACGAGAAACAAAGTTAGTTAATTAAAGAAGTGATTCTTGTTGTTTACAAAACGAACGCACAAAACCAATCCTAATTTCTTTAATCATAAGGTCGATATGAATCAACAATACGGGCGAGTAACGAGTCGAGATCGGTTGGTTACAGTTGCAATCTTGCAATGATTGCAATATACCTTAAAGTTGTTGATGATTTTTTATTGTTAGCTAATGAATGCGATTTCGATTGAAACGTTTTAAATGGTCAATTTTCATACACCATTTAATAAAGAAATTATTATTTCTGTTTACAAATACTTATATGAAAACAAAACAATACAAATACTATAAGAACTGAATTATTGTAAGCCGATAAGTAATTGAATAAACACCGATAATTAGATGAGATTGTTTATTTGATCCCACAATAAATCAATAATTATAAGAAAATATTAAAAATATTTTTCTGCAACATTTCGTGGTTTTTCTTGTACAACCTTAAGGTTGACTGGCAGATAATGCCTAAATGCATTAAGTCCACCTTATGTATCTCATTTTTATAATGTGTGCGTTAAAGTTTAAATAAATAAATAAATAAAATAACGATAATAAACACGAACTCGCTGTTCGTTACGATTTACTATTTAAAATTGTAATGTTAAATACGTATGTAGGTAGTTAGGTACTTCTGTACGGAAAAAAGTTTGTTAGATTGAACACACTTAGTATTCACTATCTAAACTATAACAATACGATTAACCAGAAATACCATGAACATTCGTTTGTCGAGAGGTCGAAAGTGGTGGAAATCCCAGGTTTCGGCACCAAAAAATGTAGGAACCCGCACCGAGGTGGCTGGTCACTACAGGGGACTGACAGGTAGTCAGACGATTTAACGATGCGTTCATAAATAGGCAGCAACAAATACAATGCACACACGTACCTTGGACTGCTGACTGCACTCGATGATCCTCCACCAGCTTATACAGGGATTCGTGTCGTAGGTAGAAAAACGAAAATTGCGTTATATGCGATGCGCGCGCGACGACGATGACAAGTGAACTCGTTTGGTTTCGAATCTGACACTTGACAGTCAGCTCCAATGTTTGACGAGTACGGTGTGCATTCCAGTCTCTTGAGCCTGGTTTGCCACCGCCGTAGATACGTGTTGCATCGTTAAGAATTTAATAATATGATAACGAAACAGAGTTAATTAAGTCATATTCTAGTAATAATTTAGCGGTCTTATTCATTAAAAGTTATAACACCTCTAAGAGCTCGCTACAGTATGCTTTAGGAAAAACGTTATTCAAAACTAGCTGTGCCCGCGACTTCGTCCACGTGAGAAAAAATATGGTTGTTCAGTATCTACCCGGACGAAGTCATGGGCGTAGCTAGTATAAAAGTAGCCTAAGGTACTCCTTATTACATCAGCTATCTGTCAGTGAAAGTCCAGTCAAAATCGGAGACACAAATTCTATTTATTTGTATGTAGGTATGTATATATCGTGACATTGAGCGCGTTCCATTAATCGACCACAACGACCGTAACGCCCTTTGTATTGTTCCACCTGAGGCCCGTCGTCGCCGAGGTCGTCGCGAGCGGTCGTTTGACGTCATAAATGACGTCACTGTTTGCGACCGCATTGCGTCCATTCCGATCCACCAATATTTTGTGCTTTCACCAAGACGGCAATTTCAGCGGTCTTGGTCGCGGTTGTTGCGGTCGATTAATGGAACGTAGCCATGAATGCGAGAAATTGCGCGCGATTTTTTTAAAACATGACTTTATGTAACCTGTGACGTTGATTTCTCTTTTTAATTCGAAATAAGGTCATTTTCACACGTAATTTGTAGACAATTTGGCGTGTTTGGTCTCTTGTTAAATCTATTTGTCCCCTGAATTCCTTGCACTGGCAACATTTTGACTATTAGCAGAATTTTAACTATAGAGGGTTTATAGAACGTTTTATAGGCTTATAGAGCATTTTAACTAATGACTGCTATAAACCTTCTATAAGCGTTTCTTATGAATAAGACCGTTAATGTATGATCACAAAAAAAGTCAAACTCAAACGCTGACCAACGCGTTAAAAATGCATACATGTACTTTATAAGATGTAAACTGCCAATAATAAACACCGAGTCTCGAATTAGGAAACGATTTAATAGTCAACCCACAAACAGTTACATTGCAAGAGATGTATGGGTATAAATAACATACCTATAATTCACAATTGCTACAAATGTAAATCAGAAATAGTTTTAGGAGAGGCCAAGGTATTTCGCATCATGTCCATTGGCCAATAGTTTACGTTATCTATAGTTGTCTCACCTTTAATTTAAATGTAAAATGTGATAAAAAACTTAAGAAACGATAAATTAAAAACAACTTAGATATCACGATGAGCCACCTGTCTTGGCAATTTAACTAATTTTTGTTTTGTCTCTCATCACATTGTTAGGCGTTTACGTAATGAATTCCACTAAATTAGAAATGATAGACATAATAAATTATTTATATAATGTTGTCGACATGCCTCTATAATAGGTATACTGCCTAAACGCATAGGTACATTTTAAGTAGGCTTTAATTATAAAGACCGCTCAATCCGGGAGGGATTTCGGGATATCTACTTTTAATGCACTCTTCAAGAACTGTAATCCCTAAATTAATCACTATATACCAAATCCCAGTTTACTACGAGTAATAATTTCGACTGTGCGCAACAATCCTGTCAGTAGCTCAAGCCGAAGAGATGTAAGTTAGTCACGCAAGAGTTGTAACATGTTTGGCAATTCTAATACGAGATAATTTGCACCCCTGCAAAACATTAGAATGGTTGCAAGACAAGTGTAGAATGAAATCCCCAAATCGCCGGCTCGTTTTTGAAGATACATGATTTTAGGAATTTTCAGATTCCGAGTGATAGTGATATTGCGATGTCAGGAAAATAGTAGGCAACCGGATGTTCTCCTGTCTGCCTTTTTTGATGTTGGACTTACAGAACTTGGCGTACACCAAACAAAAAAAACGAAACATAATTTTGAAACTGAAGACAGAGACAGATATTGACAATAATTGAACTTTTAGATAGAAATACTAATAATCTAAATCACCAAAATCCTATCAATCCATAACATTGGTAAATCCACGCAGAGACAGCTACAAAATAAACAATAATAAAAAATACAGAGAAAGTAACACGCGACATCATTTCACTATTAAAAATAAATTGTGTCATACAATCTCCAGCAATAAAAATAAAAAATGACATTACATTACATTTTTTCAAGGCAGCATTAAAAGAATACGTAGACGCTGGAATTATGAAAACAAAATCGTGACCCGTTTTCAGTTGTCATTACTATGTAGCACGTGGGCGCAGCTCCGATCCGAGCTTACGTTTCACTCATTGTGGCATTCACGAGAACACAAAAATTATAGTCGATCCCCGACATTCTATATCTGAACGAACGCCGTATAACTCGTTTCACGCGCCAGTAGTCACAAATTAATGACGCATACCAAAAACAGTCGCTGTTTCCTTCGAATCCTAACCAACAATTGATTCCGATTTAAAATTAAACCCTGTTTTTATACAAAGTCATCGGTTATTCTCGTCTTTTTGGTTGATATAAACGTTTGCGTAACGCTATGCAATAATTACCAGCTGGAATTCGACATCCGGTTGATGGGTGGGAAAAGTTTAATACTGACGTTCGCTTTTATATTTTCGTCTACATCCTAATGCACATAATGTGGATAATCAATGTTCTTGTTACTAGTGAAAAATGTTATATTCTTTCTTGCATTATAATTTAAGTTTTCAGTCATTTCTTAAATGTATATAGTACTTCGATTTGAACAAAACTTTATTTTATTAGTAATCGATAGAATATTTGTTATTTTTATACACGGTGAAACCGAAGACATTTTGGATCCGATAATTCTGAATTTGGAATCAATCACGATCTTATTTTCGTAGCCGAAAGTTAATGAACTTAAAACATTAAAAACTTGTAGTAAATACATTTTACATAGTCAATACATATCTCTGGTAAAGTTTGCCGACTGTTACTTACATAATGCATAATTCAAAAGAAATAACCGTTTTCAGTTATATGATTTCCTATTCATTCTTGATTTGGAGAAAAAAAACTATTTAAAATAGATTGTACCAATAGTTTCCTTGATAAATATCGAATTCGGGATATCGAATACAGTAATAAAATATTTATAATAACAAACAAAAATAATGTTTTTGATTTGTATATTAGTACGAGTATACAATAACATTTTTGTACTAATACTTCGATAACATGCAGTATCTTCGCATTGATTAAATTCTTCCGGAATCTTTACTTGTACGTACGAAGCATCGGCTTCGATCTGCATCGGCAGATCTGGCATTCTATATTTAAATAGCCTTAGATAACCAAGAGTTATTTAGTTATGAGCATGCAAATTAAAACCACAAATCAACAGCTCGATTGAAATGTTTGGCACGTATGAGCTGGAGTCTGTCCTTCCAACAAGACGTTACGTCGCAAAGCGTGATATTTTCATTTGGATTGTTATGAATCGGCGGTCGCTTCAAAGGTATTTCCTGTTCTTAATTGGGAAATTGGTTAATATTCACGTTCCACGTATCTGGAACGTATTAATCTGAGATATATTGGGGATGTTCAGTATCACGTGTTTTGACCAAGGATTATGTAAAGCTGCGTTGACATGGCCAAAGTTAACTTTGAAAACAAAACAGCTTTTAATACTACTTTGGTGGTAATAGCTTTTTGAAAATTATGAATCAATTAAATTTCACATTTTCATCGTGTCATTTACGATTTTTTTTGTTGGGAAAATCCCTTGTATTTTAAATACATTTAGGAATAACAGAATACACTAATCTTAGTACACTTACAGAACTGAACACCCTTTCTTCATTGTGCACTTTGTGAAAAAATTGATTACAGTAATTTACACGGGCAAGTATCAATGAAATAGGTAGGTTTCGGTCAAGTATACGTTCTTTCAAAAACTTAAGTTAATGTAAAATTACATTTCCTAATGTTGGTGTCGGGGCGTGACGACTCCACCACCCGTTGGTGGAGTAGACTTTTTCCGCCAGTCTACCGAATAATGACGATCAATCCATCCTAATAAGGCGGTGGTAAATATAACAACGCGGGATGGGCAACAGCGTCCCGCGATAAAACTATAGCCACTGCGATGGCTGATCCGCCTGCAAAGCGTGTGGCGATCATGGTATTTTCTCTCCTAGTGTTGCAGATCTGCGCTCGCCGATTGCTCAACGAAGTAGACTCGTGCCATCTTCAGACGAGCCGTCTTAAAAAAGGCAGTGTTGTGCGATTGCGGGCGTCTTTGGGGATGGCTTTGTCCAGCTAGCAGCATATATTATGATGATGAACTTCGACAAAGAGTCGATAGTTAATTTCAACTCGGCTGGGTAGTGTTTGGGATGCTACGATATATATTTTCGTCCAACTTACTTCAGGGTTTCAAGAAGAAGGTATTTGACCAGTGCGTGTTGCCAGTGATAACAAACGGAAATGAAACGTGGTAACTCACTAATGTTATTCATAACAAGGCTCAAAGTCACGGCGACCGCAGAGCTATGCTCAGAGTTTTCCTGAGAGATCAAGTTTCGGGCAATAATGCGGGCTATATGAGTGTGGCCCCAAACCATTCGTTGTGGCAACCCTTGAGGGAGGCTTTTATCCAACAGTAAGCATCTTTCAGCCAAAATAATGAAGTTTATTAAGTTAATATTAGCAGCATAAATCACAGTTAAAATGTAAAAGCAGCTTGAAGAGTGCATAAATTAATTATTAGATTGAACTACGATACCAGTGGTAGCTGTAGTACCACAAAGGTGGTAAGTGGTAAAGTGGTAGGTACATGCCGGTATCAATGAGCTTTACTTATTTTATCAAAGTTAGCTTTGACTGTGTCAACGCGGCCTTAGCCGTAATTCATAGTGGACGCCGCTCATCAATTCAAGTGGTCTGATTTCAAACGTACTTGTCTTATGTATTACACTTGTACTACATACTGTTTATAATGCTTTAAAAATAAACCAATTGACAAAAATACATTCACAATATTTGATTCGCACAAATCATATTTATATGGTAATGGGAAGTTGTTGTATGTACAACACAGGTGTTAACAACATAGGCAGTGGAGAGAACTACCCGCTAGAGAGGGAGCTCTAAAATAAAGAAAACTGCACCTAACAGCAAATTTCCTCGATATCGCCACAGAAATCTAAATTCATGTTTCTATAAAATCAGATATTTGCCATAAATATTACTATCCTGCCAATCCCTAGAGTCAACCTGCCTCCCTAAAGACTCAAACGCTTATTTTGATCGTTTATAAATATTGATATCTAGATTGATCAAATCAATCTATTATTAGATCTATTAATATATTCTAGGCGCAGCCTGTTCGGTATTATTTTTAATATTGTTTAAGCAATTTAAGCCTACTATTCCAGTATTTAATTTTACCACTGATAGATATTGGTATATATAATTTATCTTGGACTAGCTGTGTATTACAATTCAAACTCGAGATTGCAATTTTAATCTGATCTTTATAATTTTCTGTTCGATAGAAACAAGTGACATAAAAATGTAATAAACAAAATTCATCTCGATTTAGAGTGAAAAATTGACAGATCGTTTCCTGTGTTGAATATTTTCATCGTCGGCCACGTAAAAGCTGACGGCGGCGCCGCGTCACACATTTACTATAGGAAACGATCCTACTGAGCTTTTCACTTATTTTCGTATTTCTCCGTTTCTACCACCGTGGAATGCTATAAATAGGGGTGCCACATGAATGTAAAATCCAGTGTAACAACACTCGCACTCGGATTCGGTTCTTGTTACAACTGCAAACCCTACTAAAACAACATGGTGAGGATAATAAAGTTTTAATTGTGTGTGCTATAATAGTGATTTGTTACAAGTGCTAAGTGATACCTGGATTTTTATGGAGGCGTAAAAGGATATGGTTTTAATCAGTTTTGACCTGAAAACTACAAAATGTATTTAATTAAAAAAATATGCACTTGTTAAAATTTTATGGAGGGGTAAAATGATTTGGTTTTAATCAGTTTTGACCTGAAAACAACAAAATGTATTTAATTAAAAAAATATTCACTTGGTAAAATTTTATTGATTCTAATCATATTCAAAAACTTCTGCTTATGAATAAAAAAAATACGTTGGTGAAAGAAATTTATTGTTTTTCTTTGTCCAGTTTTAATATACGGATTGTGTTTTAAATAATTACGGATTATTACTAAATTACGGATTGTGTTATTATAGGACTCAGACGATGAGCAAAAGATGGCCATGCTTCGCAAGGCCTTCCAGATGTTTGACACCACCAAGTCTGGATACATTGACGTTCTTAAAATCTCCACCATCTTGAACACCATGGGTCAGCTTTTCGACGATTCTGAACTCCACGCTCTCATCGATGAAAACGACCCTGAAGGTAACTTTAAAATTTTAAACTAATTTTTGCTGTCGTTTTCATCAGTATTTTCAAAAAGTTGAAGCTTATTTTAACAAAAAAGTTATGTAATATTTTTATTTTTTGCAATAACACATGCAAGTGAATAAAAGAAATTAAAGAAAAAAATACAAAGAAAAATAAGCTACTTCGTGGCTTTCGTAGCTTGGTATTAAAGCCGCAAGACTGGTTATCCTGAGGTGGCAGGTTCAATTCCTGCCCGAAGTCAAATTTTTCTTTCCATTTTATCTTTAATTTCTAAGAAAGTTATGAACTGAAAAACATTTGAAATATTTTTAATTTGATTTATATTTTCATCATTCATTAATTTACACATCTAAATAAGTGCCATAATATAATACTTTATAATTTTAATAATCAGTAGTGATGTTTGTTATAAATATACAGTACCTACTTGAGTATATTTATTTATCATAAATAAGACAATATTATAAAATAAATATACTGCTTCAATATAATGCTTCAATATATTATAATAATATTTATCATAACTCTGAGTGACCATAGTAACAGCACCAAATAATTGTTATTGAAAATATAAACGAAAGGCAATTCCGCCTACAAAGCTCGTTGCCATAAAATTTCATGGCTAACACCTCATAAAAATACTCAAACACTTCATAAAATGTCGTAAATGTAACAAGACACATTAATCATGAAATCTAACCCTCACACGTGGCGCAACGACGACATTTTGAAGATATACAGGATATTTTTACTCGACGCGTCTGCTTTAATGAGGCTATTTCTGTACGTGTCTCTTCAAGATTCCAGTACCGATGGATCACTATCTTTAATACATCGGTATATTTACTCTATTGATGAAATACTTATAGGTCAAGTGATGTATAAGATTTATGGCCCATTCAATATTAAATGAAAAAGTGTTCAGCAAAACATAACGACAGTTTTTTTTTTTCGGTATCACACCAAAAATACAGCTGCAGTTGTTATACATTAGCAGAACTTTTGTTGTGATCAAAATTATTACGGTCCTTCGAGAACCCATTTGAACGGGATTGGGAAAAATAAACCTCGATGCTTCTTTATTCAAACGCATTTTACACTTTTTCACAGGTACCGGAAAAATTAACTTCGATGGGTTCTGCAACATTGCGTCCCACTTTTTGGAAGAAGAAGACGCTGAAGCTATGCAGCAAGAACTGAAGGAAGCTTTCAGGTATGCATTTAATATTTAAAACCCTTATTCATGAAGTGTTTTCGTTTACACAAAATGTTCAAACCCTTACTCAGAATTATACATTTGTAAAAAAAGATGTGTTGTAAAAAATTGTACGGGTAAAAGTCGTACAATAAAGTGACATCCAGTGACGGAGTGAGTCCTTTCATCTTAGTTATAATAAAGTACCGTTACCAAAAAAATCATAGACCTATGTTCGAATTAAAATTAGTTTTTTCATCTTGCTACATCTGCCACAACATTAATCTATGCTAAAAAAAAGGAGATTTCAGGACATAAACTAATCCAGACTTAATCAAATTCCAGGTTATACGATCGTGAAGGTAACGGCTACATCACCACCTCTACCCTGAAGGAGATCCTGGCCGCGCTGGACGATAAACTCAGCAACGCCGATTTAGATGGCATCATCGCTGAAATTGACACTGACGGGTCCGGAACCGTCGACTTTGATGGTAACTTGAACTTTGATAAATTACCACTGAATAATGAACTAAAACTATTGTAATTTAGTATGTTAAAAGGCTTTTAGAATTTGCAACCATGATTTTATTTTGCTTTTCAATTATGAACAAAAACTAAAGTCAATTCAGTTAAGGTTGTAATTTGCTCCTATTGCGATATCAACCACATATTCTAACCCCCTTATTATGAATAACGTACTTTAGATACGTTTTAGCTATAGAATGTTTTTCTTTGTCAGTTACATTGTCAAATGTGCAGGATAGAAAAAGACAAAGGAGAGATTAGCAACACTTTAGCTAAAATACGTTTATGAATAAGAATTATATGAATTTTGAATTTCGTAAACCATTGCCGGCTTACGAAATTCAAAATTGACGGAAGTAGCAGCGAATAATTTTCAAATTGCTGTCAGACTGATGTCATCTTATCTTCCTAAGACCACGAAAACTGAAAAGTAATCAAAACAAGTTTAAATTTTGAAAAATAATAATGCGTTAACGCGTGATGTATCCGTAGAAATGGTTGTGTATTTTCAATGAATGTAGCTCGTACAAGCCTTGCAACATATTAACATCTTTTACATTATTCTGCACATACTCAGTATATACCTATAGCATATCAGCAACTACAAACAGACATTATTAAATTTAAAACTCTTTTGTGTTTTACCCATTTTGGAAGACAAAGCTTAGAAATAAGATTGTAGATAATTATAGAAAATATCTGATACATAATAATTTTATCAGTTTTGGGAATCAAAAGGATTATCGATTAATTTTAGCCATAGCAGGTCTTCTGTGATAGACGCGTAGTGGCGCGAGTAAAAGATTTGAAAGTTTTGCGGAACACTTAAAACTATGCGTTTTTATTTCGAGTTAAATAGACCACACCTGTTAAAAAGTTCAATGTAATACCAGACTAGATATTTATCTTGAACTACATCTACATTGAACTTTTTAACAGGTATGTTCTATTTAACTGCATGTATCTTGCTTACATGTTTTAAGTTTTGTTGCCTAGCTATAAGTTTTGTATGGTTAGATAAGTATTCACTTAATACTGCTAAAAATACTGCGCTGAATGAGATTCTTGATTAGATTAGCCAATCAGATATTTTAATGAAATCAGATAATGGTTATGTAATTCAATTTAAAGAACATAAGATATTATACTTAAGTAAAATTACACTTATTAATCATATTTTTTAATTTTGTTTCAGAATTCATGGAGATGATGACTGGTGATTAAATCAACAAACTATATTTATACATTATAGTATTACTTTAGATTCTATGTTATGTATATTGTATATTTTAAGGAGTTGAAAGACTTCGTAGTACAAAACCGATGCGGTATTAGCATGGTTGTTAAGATTTCTAGCCAGGATACATAATATACTCTATCTTATAGATAGGCTCTTGATTTTAAATCGTCGAATCCGTTCTTAATAATTATTTCCGGAATAATTCATGCGAGCGGAGCTCTGTAATTAACAAATATATGCTAATATTTATAACGCATTGCATCTTTTATATCTTTTAGGCAAATGTTCAACAAAATAATATTATAAAAACAACTGAATATGATGTTTTATTTCTCCAAGGTCCTACGTTACGTAGTTTTTTATTAGTTGATAAATCACGTAATAACTGTTGTATAACAACGATTTACCTCCCGACCAAAATTAGACGTGTTCCAAGAGTCGCAATTGAAAAATTGTCCAATTGCATTTTGTTTCCTGGGAAGAATGTACAGTTCCCAGTAAAATACGTTTGGCCTTTATTTATGTACAATCTCTTAGATTTAGGTGGTAGTAAGCCACTAAGTCATACATTTAATTATTTAGCTGATAGAATTTGAGAACGAGACTAAAGTTATAATAATATTTTATAAGTACCTACCCATAGTATTTTAACATAAAACAAAATGGTTTATTGGAAAATACTCGAGATATTATTATTATTATTAAGTATTCAACAAAAAAAACTGTAATATATTTAAAATAAAAGCAACTACTATTTTCCCGACTTCCTGAATCAAATGATTTTCCAAACACAAACCGGTTAAATTATTAAGGATTTTTATGAAATAAAAATGTATATGACATCGAAAGTAAAAAATGTACCTAGCACCAAAATAAGTGATCCTGTAGTGAAATTTGATGATGCTACTGCATTAGCTCATTTAAAAGATTTTTTTACCTATAGGTAAAAAAAATATAGGTACTGTACAATGCATAGTAATTTCTGACACTTATGCAAAACAGGGTGGCAACACATTTGTATTAAAAATGCTTTGGTGTTTTTACGAAGGCAGGCTAAAAGGAAATCGAATCGAAAACAAAAAATGTGAACCGATAGTGAAATATGCTTAAAGCTAATTCAAGATCTTACAACCTGCGTTCTCTACTTGAATTGTCGAATCTGACTTTGCTTGACCTTCATGCCACTCACCATAATTTTGACTGCGACGACTCGTGGCTAGATCACATTATTACCGCCTGCCCTGATAAAGTAAAAAACTATGGTCAGCTTTCAACCCCGGGTCTTTCTAGGCATGACTTATTATACGCGTCGTACAATCTTAAGCCCCCTAAAATTGAAACGAAATTCTTATACCTTAGAATTTTTTTGAACTTAGATTTGGATAAACTAAAACATGATGCAATGTCCATTAATTTCTCTAACATCGAATTGGCAGCTACGGTGGATGACAAAGTATCTCTGCTAAATAACGTAATTTTAACATTGTTTGATACCCACGCTCCCGTTCGTAAAGTTCGTGTTAAACGCCCTCCCGCACCCTGGATCACCAGAGGTGTACGGATGGCGATGTCTCGACGTGACAAAGCGTTTCGGGTCTATAGAAGGGATCGCACTGTGGTTAACTGGGACTTATATAAACGAGCTAGAAATCGATGCAATCAAATGGTAAGAACTGCTAAACGCCGTTTTATTTTTGATAATGTTATGAATTCTTCACCGGCTAACATATAGAAGTTTCTGAAGTCGATTGGGTTTTCCAAGCCTTCTTTAAACTTGTCTACATTAAATTTTACCATTAATGAACTTAACCAACATTTTGTAAAAAGTCCTCCCTTTCATGATAATATTAAAACTCAAACCATAAGTTATCTTACTTCCATGCCAATCTACTCTGTAGACGTACTGTCATTTTCTCCCGTTACTTGCGATGAGGTTCCATAAAATCGAAAGCTAATGGTTGTGATGGAGTGAGCAGAATAATGCTGCAGTTGTTACTGGACCCTCTGCATCCAATTTCAACTCATTTAGTTAACTTTTCACTTCAGACTGGGACTTTCCGCTCTTTATGGCGAAAAGCTTATATATTATTATGTCTTTAAAAATAATTTACTTTCCCCATTTCAGTCAGGTTTTCGAACAGGGCACAGCACTTCCACTGCAATGCTCAATGTTCTTGAAGATATTAGATGTGCTATGGAATATTCTAAGCTAACAATACTTGTTCTTATAGATTTTACTAATGCATTTAATACCGTGGATCACGACCTACTTCTCATTGTGATAAGAAATATTGGTACCTCTACCCTTGTACGGGATTGGCTCTCATCATATCTTCGTGGCCGTCAGCAAGCTGTTTATGTCGAGCGTGAGTTGTCCGATTGGAGTGAGCTGTCAGCTGGTGTGCCATAAGGCGGAATCCTTTCTCCTTTATTATTCTCTTTATTTATTAATTTACTCACCTTCCACTTCTCTTGTTCTTATCATTTGTATGCAGACGATCTCCAACTTTATGTTCATGCAGACTTTAACAATCTTAATAATGCTATTTCCATTTTAAATAAAAATCTTGAAACATTATCTAATCTGTCGCGTAATTTCGGCATCCTTATCAACCCTGTTAAATGTCAGTCCATTATTATAGGCAGTATGTTCAATTCTAAGCATGTCAATTTTTCAGAATTATCACCTATAGTTTTAAACAATATGATTATTCCATTCTCACAAAACGTTAAGGACTTAGGTGTGCATATCGACTCCTCTTTGACTTGGAATACGCATATAACAAACATTTGTAGAAGCACCACTGCCACATTGCGTTCTCTCTATAGGCTCAAGAACTTTTTACCTTCTCAGACAAAGACCCTTCTTGTCCAATCTCTTATCTTTCCACTCATCGATTATGCTGATGTTTATTACACTGATATCTCTCAAGAACAATTAAACAAATTGGATCGCATTTTCGACAACTGCATTCGTTTCATATATGGTCTTCGAAAGTATGACCATATTTCTCACTTTCGTTCCAAGCTTAAATGGCTCTCCATTCGTCAGAGACGATCCGTTCGGATTCTCTGCCAACTTTTTGCAATCATTAACGATCCATGTTCTCCCGATTATCTTAGGCATAAATTTAAATTTCTGGGTGATTCTCACAACCTGAACCTTCGCTCACTTGAAAACCTTACTCTTGATATCCCGCTTCACCGCACTGGTTTTATGTCCTTTCTGGTTCTGGTTCCGTTTTACTCCTTTGCTGTTACAGCTATAAAACTATGGAACAGGCTTCCCGTTGATATAAGAAGAGCTCGGAGTAAAATTTCGCTTAAATCTAAGGTTCGCTATCATTTTCTAAAATCTGCTTTGTAATTCATTTTCTTCATATAATTTTAACACCAATTTGTATACATGTACATATACGATATATTTATATATATATATATATATATATATATATATATATATATATAATTTATATTTTAGTATATCTATTTAGTTCTAAATATTGTATGTAATATTAAGAAGTAATAATACATTATATATATCTATTATATATATACTTACCTTACGTATTTATGTTTCTCATATTTGCCTGTGCTAAATTTATCCATCTTTCCCGTTATATGTTGTTTCGAGTTATTTAATATCCCTGCACCTTTTCGTTGACTTTCTGTTCTACCTCTGGTTGACTGGGGGATAATGCCTAGGGGCATTAAGTCCGCCATATGTACTTCTCATGTGCATTAATATATAGTAGTAAGTATAAATAAATAAATAAATAAAATGTGCTATCCATGCCCTACACATCTCTACTAATATGTATTATAAGAATAATAATAAGAATAAGAAACATTTATTTGACATACAGCGAGACACATAAAACAGCCACAAAACGTAACAGGTAACAGAGAAAAGACAACACATATTCTAAAAATTAATACATACCTATACACGTAATATGTGTCTCGCGGCTGCCAAAAAGGTGTCCTGTTCAGCAAATGTCAGGTACCTTCATATACAAGGTACCTGACGCTGGTTTTCAACAGGACCCTTAGTGAGTGAACCACGGATATCAAATTTATAATAAAGTATAATTGTACTAATACATAAACAAGGTACATACATACGGATTTATAACCGATAATTTAATAAGCCATTAAAATAACATACTTAATAAAACGATAAATGTAATACATACTAGTAGGTACAAACAATAATAAATAGATTAATACCAAAATAATCATCTTATTAATATCATAATAATAATATGCAATCAAAGAATTATAACGCAATTGTGTGGTGGCGCGTCGATCGCCGGGAGCCGGGAGTATCGTATTACAAATACGAATATAAGTTTATTAGGCTTTCGCGCCAAAACTACTTAACCGATCATCATGAAACTTTCTGGAGGTATGAAAAATAACATACCTACCTAGGTAACTTATTATAAAAAAAAAATTACGAAAGATTTTAGTGGCTTAAATGTGAGCGAAGCCGTGGGTAAAACCTAGTAATTCATAAAGATCTAAGAAGTTTGAAAAAATATTTTCTTTTCTTGCACTTACCTATATTACCTACTAGAAAGGTTAATGGAATTTTATTACGCCGTTGACAATCTAATCATATTATATTGACGTAGGTCATGCTATTATATCCCCTATATATTACCAAAGTGTTTTATATATTAAGTTGTATTATGATAATGATAATATTATTATCATGTTCGTGACCTGCCCATTTGTAATTTACTGAAATCATCGCAAATTGACCTTTTTAACATCAAAGACGAAACCTATCATGACTAAAAACTAGCCTTTCCTTCTCCCTGCTTTGTCCGCATGGCATTCGGAATAAAAATAACGCGACTTTTATACAAAATTGAAAAGATTGATTTTTATTAAAAATAACCTTTAGTTGACCCTGAGTTTTCGACTATTTCTATCGCAAACTATAAGGAACCGTAATATTTATTTTTCGCAATAACACATGCGATCGACTGACACTGCGACCCCAGGACAACCAGTCCAGCCACCAACTTCGGGACTTCGGTGGCTTAGTTCGGTGGCTTCAATTCCTGCCCGAAGTCAAATTTTTCTTTCCCTTTTTACTTTTTTATTCTATAAGGAACCGTCTTAATGTGTTTGTTTTAATAGTTTTACAGTTTTACATTCTGTATAGATCTTTTTTAAATTAATTGTTTCTAAGTCTTACGCCACGAATTAAGATGAAACATGATGATCTTAAGCGGTATAATTGTGAAAGCTGTAATTTAACGCTGTAGTTTTTCTGTAATGCACGTCCAAATATACAGACAGACAGAAAAAAACATTTTGGAATCTACTGGCCCTATAAGGACCCCTCAAATGCGTTTTTTTTAATATCTCCTATGTATAGGCATGCAAAGCGCGCATGGCCCAGCGGCTGGTGTAGATCGTAAGCGATCTGCTCGGTTAAGCACTACGGGCGCGGTCGGGTAGTGTGATGGGTGACCGCTAGTGGCAAATTAAATGCGCGTTTCCGTGCTTCGGAGGGCACGTTAAGCCGTCGGTCCCGGTTGCTATCGATAGATAGCAGTCGTTAAACCTTGTCGGAGGCCTTATGGGCGGTTTGAAAACATCCGACAGCGGGTTGGCCGCTAACCCACCCACCTCCACCAATCCGCATTGGAGCAGCGTGGTGGAGTAAGCTCCAGGCCTCCCCCCAAAAAGGGGAGAGACTCGTGCCCAGCAGTGGGACGTATAATGGGTTGCCATTATTATTATGTCTCTCGTCAGCACGGGGTCCAATTTGAACCCCGGACCTTTGTCAGGCTTGCGCGGGGACATGGGGGGTCCAACACGTAGAGGCCCTTTCGAGAATTTTGATCTACTTTGTAATGGGTTATATTCGGCGGGACCTCTCTCTGACTGCATCAATAGTTGATACAGACACAGACAGACCCCGCAGAATATAATGAGACTATTGTAATGAAAAGTGATTTGCCAAACTTTGGGCTATGTGGGTGAACTGGGGGGACTAGCTGGCTGGGCCTATGGAGTGAGATCCGGTACCTGCCTATATTCAACATCTCACATTATCGAATCCTACTTTAGGCAGGTGGTGACTCGCCTCTCCTTGGTGGGCCCCCCAAACAGCCATTATTATTATTATTATTATAGGCATAGTCCAGTTTCAGTTTTACAATATCTATACTTATAATAAAACTGTAGAAGTGTAAATTCTGTACATTAAAAATATTGAAAAAATAAATACCAGGGGATGTTACTAGATCGATATCGAACGCAAATATGTGATTAGAAAAATGTTTGTCTGTCTGTCTGTCTGTCTGTCTGTCTGTCTGTCTGTCTGTCTGTCTGTCTGTCTGTCTGTCTGTCTGTCTGTCTGTCTGTTTGTTCAAGCATCACACAAAAACTACCAGTCCGATTACAATGAAACTTAGTATGATTATACTTTAACCTTTGGCGCACAACACTGGGTACTTTTTATCCTGGAAAAATGACTGTTTGTCTGTGTGTTTGTGCACGCTAATTTCAGAAACGGCTTATTTAATTTGCGATTTTCACAAATATATTATGGTAAGATTCACTTAACATTTAGTGTTTGTTTCATGTGAAGCAGTTCAGAAATAAAAAAATATGTCAATTCAAAGAATCATATCGAATATTTTTCAGCTATTTTGTATCTTAGTTCTATCTTTTAGGGAGTTTCGTACCTAAAAGGTAAAAACGGATCCCACGGATTACTAATCCTGCGCTGTTTGTCTGTCCGTCCGTCTGTCTGTCTCAGTCAAAGTGTTTATGATCCAAAATTAAACAAAATTTATTACCAATAATAAATTAATTTAAATAGCGATGCCTAAAGTCACTATTCCACGCGATCAATGTCGCGGGGACAGCTAGTTTACAATAAATTGATAATTATTGGCTACTTGGACAAGTATCTCAACTATCAATATCTAACCTCACGGAGAAGACAGAGTGCGTGGAGTGCCAAATCTATATTCTAGATATATTTGGCCACTGCACGCAAGGCATGCATGAGACTTTTCTACATTCATCACTCGCTTCATAGCTTCATACATGCATGTTGATTCCGAAAACTATTGATTTCGGACAGTACTCTAAAAAAATGCATTATTATTTATAATGCAGTAGCAATGATAGCTAGCATAGTTGGCAAGAGATGGCGCTGCTGCTACCATAAAGCAATGCAACAAATGTGAAGGAAAGATTTGACAAATCGGGCAGGACTTCAGTAGCTCAATTGGAAGAGCGGCTGGACTAGATTCCCAGTAGGCCGCGAGTTCGAGTCTCGCCTGAAGTCAAATTTTTCTTTCCATTTTACTTTAAAATAAAATTTATTTCACAAGCATAATATGTTAATGCGAAATAATATAAAGCAATGATATTTGTCATTGTGTAGTAGTGAATGAATAGGGAAACTAAGCTTACTGCTAAGCTCGCATTGGATAGGTTGGTGGTTGCGCTTTTTTATTTCTAACTAGCTGTTGCCCGCGGCTTCGCCCGCGTGGATGTCGTTTTATAAATAACTAAGTAGTCTATGTTCTTTCTCAAAATCAGCTCTATCTTTGTACCAAATTTCATTAAAATCGGTTCAGTCGTTTGGACGTGAAAAGGTAACAGACAGACAGACAGAGTTACTTTCGCATTTTTAATATTAGTAGGGATAGTAGGGATTCGATTTCTTTATTTAGTAAATAGCCACTAAGCATATAGATGGAGTATTATGACCGAATACTAAAACGCCATCTACTTTTATGCAACCACCATATATATGAGCTATATATCTGACGTTTGCACATGTTTTGTAGAGACAAAAGACTTTTAAGTCCCACTTAGATTCAAGTGACGTATCAGTTTTTTCTGATATATATTACAGTTTAATAATAAAAAACCTTGATTTATAATATAAAATGCCACTTGTATAAATACTCCGTTTATCAATACAGCTAACATTTGCTTGCAAAAATAATACTGTGGCCAGATTTGTTTATTTTCTGGATATTCTCAAACACTATCTCTTGGATAGCCAACTAGATTTAGCTTTTCATTAAAAAAGTTTTAGCGTGTATATTTGTTTTCTTTAACGGATTCTTTCAAATCTATTATTATCCGAACCGCACTGTTTCTCTGTTAGTGGCTCCAAAAACGTTCGAAAGTTGGTCATTCAGCGACGCTTGGAATTCATTTGAATTAACAACTTAGATGAATATTTTTTTTCTTCAACAGAACCAATTTCCACATGTTATGACTGTTCATATGGCGTGATATATTTAGATACTTTATAAGAATTTATCATTATTCAAAGGCATGGAATAAAATGTATGTATGTATGTATGTATCTTCACGCCAGGTCCCTAACGGGGTAGGCAGAGAGTGCAGAGCGCCAGACATCCCGGTTCTGACAAACCTCTCGTGCCTCGTCTACCTTCATCATTCTCTTCATACATGCACGCCGATTCCTAAGACTTTTGATCCCACCATCAGACAGAACTCGACCTATTTGGTCATGGTAGGTCAGCCTTGGTCTTCCTGAAATAAAATGAAGAACAAATAATTCCTCTTGGAGTTAAAAATAATTTTATTTCATAAGCAAGGATATCTGACTGTTTTTTTTAAAGTTATTGTAACTATTTTTGTATTTGAGTTTCACTTACATACAACACCAATACCACAAACATTTCATAGTTATTAAATATGATGTAGGTAAATTCTCTATAGCAGAACCGCTCTGTTTATGACTGTACATTGAAAATTATTCCTATTAAAGCGACCCCAAGATCTCAATTGACTGAACAGAAACAGAGACTGGTATGACGTACATATAAGCGTTGTTTACTATTTACGTAGTCAGTCCCTCAGTTTCTTTCTGTGATGGTGTTGTTAATACCCGTTCATAAAATGTTAGTGTGGTTTTTCTTGTTGGGCGCTACTTTGGCTAGCCCCGTTGACGAATTTCGGGGTTTTGTTGATGAAGGAGGTACGTCTAAATATATTTGTGTATCGACGTGTCTAAACTTGATAGTTGTGATACGTTATACCCATCGCTTATTCACTTAATCTCTTGATATTTATTTTATATTTTCAATCTCATCTTTAGTCACTATCAATAAAGCAAGGAAATAAAAAGAAAAACTTAATTTTTATTCTATAAGAAATTTAATTAGAGCACATATGTAATGTATTGTATTATTTTATGTGAAACAAAAAACCATGAATATTTACCCCCTTATTCATAAATGTAATTTAGCTTAAGTGTTGCTAATCTCTCCTTTGTCTTTTTCTATCCTGAACATTTGACAAAGACAAAGTATTCTGTAGCTAAAACGCTAAAAAAATAGCTAAAAAATCTTTATTTCTATTTCAACATCTAATGCCAAAATATTTAAATTAATTACCTTTATCGTTTTATCGTCAACAAACTTTGCATATTGCAGAACTAGCTTTGAATGGCGAAAAATTCTTCAAATACATTATACCATCTGGGTATTCGCCACAAAAAATTCAAACACATTACAAAATTTTACTTGAAGATATCGTGGATAAGGTAAGAGTAATACTTTATACGTCTAAGCATAAACATTCTCATTCGTCAATAAACATTTTATAAGCAATTCATAAACAGTTTCAATATTTCACAGAAAAATGAAAACTACGTCTTATTCAATAAGTATATGGAAGCTGGACATACAATGAAAGGATTGACATTCAACATTTATGATGATAATATGAGAATAGCTACAATAGCACTGTTTCGCTTACTGCAAAATACTGAAGGAGATGACTTCGTTAAACTACGGGAATGGGCTGTCGAAAATGTAAACAAAGATATGTTCGAATACGCATGGCGATTAATGTTCATATACAAAAATAACTACTTCATTGAAGAGCAAGAACCACCATACATAACAAAACCAAATTATTTTATTAACGCTGAAACTATAAAAAAAGCTTTGGACATAAAAGTAAGTAATGGGATAACAAATCATCAAGAAGCCCATGTAAATCAAATTTTTAAATCAGAAGATAGTAAAATAACTATTAATAGTAATTATTCGGGATGGAATCTATTAAATAATGGTTGTGATGAAGAATTGAATTACTTCAGAGAAGATCCCGCTCTTAATAGCTATTATTACGGCGTTCATCTATTACATCCTTTTTGGATGGGAAATGAAGAACTAGATGCACTGAACCCAAGACAAGCAGAGCATTATTACTTTACTCATCAACAACTTCTAGCACGGTATAATTTAGAAAAAGAGCATTTAAGTAACAATACAACCAAACCTGTAAAATGTATCAGCGATTATTACCCATACTTGTCTTACGATAATGGCCTACAATTTCCTACAAGGTCATCATATGTAGGAGATAGAACAAAAGATCAAAATCGTATTAAAGCAATAGATATTGCTATTAGAGAATGTATATCTAGAGGAGTCATATTCATGGTAAGAAATTAATTTATTACTCTTAGGCTCAGTCGGACCAAGATATTTGTTAAAGTTATTGTAATATGTCACATCCTTCTCTAACTTAAAGAAATCTTTAAGTTAAAGAAGGATGTGAAATGTTGCTTTAACTTTAACAAATATCTTGGTGCAACCCAGCCTTAAAGATAATATTTTTCATTCATATAACCATAAATTAATCCCAATGTTTTTTTTGCGTAAGGACAATGGAACAAAAATTTCTATGAATGCAGACAACTACGTAGATTTGTTGGCGAAGCTAATACGAGCTAATTTTGACTCTATTAAAACTGCAAAAATTATTAAATCATTATTTGGATATGCTGGCATTGGTAATCCTGTTGACACGTGAGTATGAAAAACTGTTGGTTTTCTTTTAATTGCAACAATTTACACATTTTTAAACCACAAAATTGGATTCTTGTCTTGAGTGATTGTGCATCATGGGCAATAACTGGGTTTCCGTGTACCGGAAGACGAAACGTACGTAGGCTCACGAGGTGAACCGATGATCTGGTGAATATTGCGGACAAACACTGGCTGTACTGAACCGTTCGTTGTGGCAATCTTTCGGGAAGGCTTTTGTCCAGCAGTCGACGTCTTTTGACTGAAATGATGATGATGTCACAACAAACGGTCCTTCTTTTTTTCTTCTGTGCACAAAGGGGGGGAGGGGGAACACAAAAACACAGCTCCGGTTCCACCCCCACGCACTTCGCCTCCATAAGACTCATCCACGGGGACTCTGACAGCCCCAGACTCTGCTACCACGGTCGCTGTCTTCCCGGAACCGCGAGTGCTGGACGGCTAGAGCCCCCACTCTGGCTGCCCGCGATTCATTCCCCTTTTAGTCACCTCTTACGACAGGCAGAGGATACCTCAGTAATATTCTACAAGCCCGGTACTGCAGGGCGCAGCGCCCGGTCTACTGACTATTGCCCCGTCGCCTTCGTCTCCTACGAGCGGGATCGGCTCTCTCCCGATCGCTCTCGGTGGCCGCTTTCTGAAGCATAACTTCCTCACAGAAAGAGACCAGGGATTTCGACGCCATGTCATCTGCAAGCATGGCCGTCACTATAGCAGTCGGAGATAGATCTCGCCCGATTCGTGCGACAAGGACTTGTCGCTCGGGCGCCCAAGCGGGGCACTCAGCGAGCGTGTGCTGGGCAGAGTCCAACTCACTTCAACAATGGTGGCATTGTGCCGTCGCTTCTCGTCCTATTCGACTCAGATATTTACTATAAACACCCGTGTCCGGTGAATATCTGAGTGAACCTGTAGGTAACGCTGCCGCGTCTCCGTCCCATCCAGGCTTCGAGACTTGGCAAGATTGCTTCGACCGTGCGTTGGCGCACATTTCGCGGCTCCTCGAGTCACGTGCGCCATTGGGCAAGCACATGCCGGTACACTCTTTGCCGTAGCTCTGCGAGGGTCAAATGGTCCTAGGCCGCCCTTAGCCAGTGATTGCCAGTAACCTTCACCAGGTCGTCGGTCAACGTCATGAGCCTGCCTACGCTTCGTTTTCCGGTACGGGAAACTCCCGTTCCCGCCCATGATGCACCATCAGTCAGAACGGTAATCCACTCACAACAACACACACCATTTTCTACCATCTAGTAGTAAATTTCTCCTTTTGATGTGTGTTATTCCTACTATTGTCTATGCGGACGTTTGTTACTCGGATTTTTGACAGATTTTTTTGAAAAAATTGGATCGGCTACTCAATGTCTATTCGGGTTATTTTCGGCTCGAAAATATGACCATATCCTCGTTTCGTCCTCAGTTTTCAGTAAGTGGCATTCCATCCCACAAAGAAGAAGCGCTTTGGATACTTTGTGTACTTTCTTTCATAATTAATGATACTTGTTGTCCTACTTATTTGAAATTTAAATTTAACTTTCTTCTTATTACTGTTTTCGGTCCTTAGAAAACTTTAATCTCGAAATACCTCCTTGTCACTCTGGTTTTATGGCAAATTCTTTTGCTTTAGCTTCTATTAAGCCCTGGAACATAGGTACTGCCTCTTGACATCCGTAAGTCGCAATTATTATTTGTATCAGGATTGTATTGTAGATTGAGAGGCAAGTTCTTGCAAAAAGTAAATATATTATATTTTTACATAGATTATATTTTTCTTTTTCTTTAAGGTATAACCCGGCCCCGTCACTACTTCATCATCCTGAAACAACATTAAGAGACCCTATATACTGGTATTTGATCCAGTGCTTAATGGATTATTTTGAAGATTACAAAAATACGTTGGAACCATTTGATTTAGCTGAACATGAAACTGATGATTACAGCATAATTGAACACAATTTTACAAAAATAATCACATATTTTGAGGACTTCGAATTCGATTTAAGCAAAGCTCTTAAAGATGATGGTGACTATTTCAAAAAATCTTCTGTAACAATTGCAGCCAAACAGAGACGTCTCACACATTTACCTTTTACACTAAACTTTACAGTGCAATCTAAAATAAATGAAAGTGTAATTGTACGATTATTTTTGGGACCGACATGCATCGACAACTATTGTTGGCGAGAATATAAGAAGTTTTTCGAATTAGACACATTCAGATATTTTCTTGAAGAAGGTTCGAACACTATAAGTTGGTCACCGGATAATATTGATAAATTTTCTTTTGACAGTTTTTACAATTTAAGATTGGATATGTTAAGAAAAAATCGTTACGATATGTTTAAATTCCCTAAAAATTTATTAATACCAAAAGGCCTAGAACAAGGCTTGAATTTAACGTTATTTGTCATTATAACTCCAGCCGATGAATCCGATTCTCGTAATATTGATTCAAATCCTGAGAAATCTGCATATAAACGATATTCGTTTGAATTAGATAAAAAACCTTTAGGCTTTCCTTTCCAAAGAGAAGCGTTAATATATGAAAATTCAAATAACTACAGATTTTACAACATTTCTGTGTATCATAAAAAGACACAATTTTACGGAAATGATTATTTCTCTCCTCAGTTAATATGATTATAAGTATTTTTTTGTGTTAGATGAAATAACTAGGCTCATAAGAAATGTTGTGATACATTAAAATAATTTATAATAAAGAGATTTTAAATTTTGCGCATTATTTCAATATTTCCACAATCAGTTTTTTTTTTCCTGAAATTGGTAAACATGTATAATAATTTATCACATTGATGATAAGTAAATACTATCTAAAAATCTAAATAAAAATGGGAGTTTTCAATGAGACCTCAGGCCTAAATTGTTATGCTTTCTTGCCGGAAAATACGGAGCCGCATATTATCACTTGACTGGAACACTAATAGTGAATACCATTTAAGTAGATCAGATAATACAGTGGATTCTGCGCTCTGAACTCGGTTACAGTTGCTAGCTACCAATTATATTGAAACCTGAATATGAAAAACTATAATGTGAAATTTAAACCAATATTACACATTGATAGACATATACACTCTTTTTCAACTTTTGGCATAGATTGAGTTCCCCACGAACTCTTATTGCTATTCAATAGCAAGTCTTAATTGAACAGCTAAGCTTAGCCTGGATTTGTCGTACTATTTGTCTTAAAATATTAGGTTGGGGAAAAAGTTTCTTCGCATTTTTTAAAATAATTCAAAACATTTCTTAATATAGTTTATTTAAATTTAACTAAAGTATGTAAGTACTATTTTGTTCGATTACCTTTTGCCATCTTGTAGGTAGGGACATGATCCCATTGCTATAAAAATTTTGGGACTTCTCATCAAAATACCGCGACAAGTGGATTTGGCAGTCCTCTCGTGATGTTAACCTAACATTGCATAAAGAATTCTGAAGAGACCGAAACAGGTGGAAATCTGAAGGTGCACGGTCAGGACTATACGGCGGATGCATTAACACCTCCCAGCCAAACTCTCTTAATTTTTGCTGAGTGGCTATAGATAAGTGAGGTCTAGAGTTATCATGATGAAACACCACACCCCTTCTGTTGATCAATTCCGGCCGCTTTCTCTCAACTTCTTGCTTTAATCTCATCAGTTGTTCGCAGTAGAGTTCAGAATCGATAGTGCTGCCTGGTGGTAATAGCTCATAATGAATAATGCAATCCCAACCCCACCACACACACAACATCACCTTATTGCGAGTTAACCCTTCGTGCGAGTTACTTCTACACCTATTCCAATTTGTGAAATAGGTGTAGAAGTACACCTGGTTGTCTTTCAGAGTTAATATATATACAATATCATGAGGTGACGAAAATTCACTTAGATTTATTTAAATTCTTTTTGAATTCACTATTCCCGACCATAGACTCGACTGGATAACATGATTGTAATATACTTTATGAATTACTTACCTCTATCATTTGGTAGAAAACAATAATCAGATTTTATATTGATTTAAGACTGTCCGAGAAAAAATATCAGTCAATATATTATAAAAAAAATTTAAACAGTATTTAGACGTAATTTATCGCACTTTGCCAAGAAGACACAGGAATTTTCTCAAGTCCATTAGTGAGACGTTCTAAATAGTGTCGAGTCAGAATTTGTGAATAGAAATAGGTACACGAACATAATATCTCTCCACTCGCCAAGTAAGTTGGAGTATAAATTGTCCCCGAAATATGCTGATTTCAAAATTTCTTTCCCGAATAACGCAATGGGAAATTAAAAATAATAATAAAACAGACCAAGTAGACAAACTAGGATTATCTGACGCATAATTATTTCAACTGTCCGGGACCTATATAAAATCGATACCGGCACTAATTTGCCTAATCATGGGTCGAAAGACAATCATGGGTCGGGTCGAGTTATTTGATTTTAAAACTCATAGAGCAACACCGGAGGGGAGTAGCCATAAGCAGGCTTTCCCCTCTGACAAAGTTCAAATGGGCCTATACCTGTCGCCTAGATCTTTTAATGTGTGTGTGAAATTGTTTCTGTATTTTGTTAAAGTCAAGGTGTGAGTTTCGTAGTAATAGACGATTTTTGTAGTGTGCGTGTGTGTCGCACGCGCGGCCGGTGGTCCGTGTTGCTCTATGTTTAAACTATATAAGTCACACTTTTAGTGAGTACAGCTAGTAAGTACATTTTCTAATATCTAATGTGTAATAATGATGTTAATGTGAAATTTAGGATATTTGTCTTAATCATAATAATATTGTGCGTTATATTATTAAAAAACACTTACAAATATCTGTAGGCCATACAAATATTTGTTCCGGTACGAGAATCGAACCGGTGAGCATCGGCTAAAACGATCGTCACACACCGCTAGACCAAATAGCTCGTCAAATTTTCGAATACTACGAGTAGGTATTTATGTGAACTTGCAATCAAATCTAGTGATATTTTAAAAAAATGGAAAGAAAAATTTGACTTTAGGCGGAACTTCAACCGGACTGTCTTATTTTGCCAGTTTATTGCATTGCATTGAGGTAGCACTAACAAAGTGTGGAATTCAATACTCAACTCAACTGGGAGAGCGACTGGACTAGTGATACCAGTGGTTGTGGGTTTAAGTGCCGAGGCAAGTAATTTTTTTTCTTTTTATAAAATATTTCACTTGAATGTGTTATTGGTAAACATTTTATAAAATTAGCAATTGTGGTGAATTATTTCACCAGGTTCTACAAATATTTACGTATATCAAGAAAATAATACGTTTTTAAAAGAAGCTTACTGATTTTTTTTTTGTATTAATTATCTATTGAAATTTAAGTGTGTCCGTACATTACAATAAATTGAGTAAGACTAACTGACTGAAGATACTATGTTTTAATATGTAGGCATGTACCTATATTCAAAATTGTAAGAAAATAAGAAAAAGAGAATATGTTAATAATAATATGTTATTTATTCATTTAATATATACATACTAATATATAATATAGCTTTACATCATATCATTTACCATTCTCAAAGATTCTTACATATTTATAAATAATTTCTCTCTCCTTTTAATGCTTAGTTACTTCGTTGTAGTGGGTAGTGTACCAGGGAACAGTGTACTTGTAGGTGTAATCTTCTCCCTCGTGGTACACTAACACATCCTCGAAGTACATATTCGGCTGTTTGAAGTAAGCCTCATGGACTGGACGGTCAAATGGATAGCCTAGAGGTTTGCTGTCAGGTACGAAGGCCCTAATCGACTCCCATTTTGTAGTCAGAGGCGAGTATGGGTAGGCAACCACGAAGATCTGGAAGGGGAATCCACCCTTTGTACCCTTAGGCAGCATCAGTCTCTTCGGCATAGCACCAGACTCCACAGACATATCAGCAGGCACCTTCGATTCCTCCAACAGCTTCCAGATCTCATTGGTAGGCATAGAGTCTTCCTTGTAGAAGAAGAAGTCGGTCGAACTGCGCTCAATCTTGTTCTGTCCCTTAGTCAGCGTTTGCACAAACCAATCCAATTCTACGAAGTTCTTCCAGTTCTCGTCTAGGCTAATCGGGTAGCCGTTCTCGTCGTATTTCGGTCCTAAGAATATCTTGAATGCGGCTTCACCTTCAACGTCGGATTTAACATCAACGGTTACAGTGAAAGGCTTGTGGTCCAGACGAGGTTGACGTACCTTATACCAAGGCTCTGGCTTCTTGAATTCGTCACGTTTCACAATGACTCCATTGGATACGTCAAAGTCGTAGTAATCGAAGAAGGTCACCAATTTGTCTACTTTAACGTCGTTAATCTTAACACCGACGTAGTGAAGGGTGTCCTGGGTGTATGGCTGCAAGTATTCCTTGTAGTTGACAAAGTATTTGAAGATCTTGTAATACAGTTGGTAGAAGACAGGATCACGAAGAGATGTCTGGTAGAAGTCGAGAGCAGAAGGCACGAAAGTATACCTGTAAAAACAGAAATGTTCTTGTTATTCACCATAATGCAAAAATTTAATGTTTATGTACATTTTAATTTATTTCCGTTGAGAAATTATTACAAACTAGCGGACCCGACAGACTTCGGTCTGTTGACTCTTTGACGTAAGGAACACACCTACATTGCTTAGACAATAGCAAATGCTTAAAATTTAATATGAACTTTATACAATAGAACTAAAGCTCAAACTGAGTCTACGTTTTAATTAGAAGACGTTTGTATGGGAAAAAGAAAAAGGCTGTTTTTAGGGTTTTCCCGGCAATTATTCGAATTTTTCTCACCTTTTAAACCTTACTTGGACTTCCAAAAATCATTCATAACCAAAATTAGCCAAATCGGTCCAGACGTTCCCGAGTTTTAGCGAGACTAACGAACAGCAATTGATTTTTATATATATTTATTTATTATTAGCTTTTAGTCACACACTTAGTAAGGTTTCGGGACGTGACGACCCCATCGTCCTCTTGTGGAAGTTAATTCTTTTGCTAGTGTATTTAGTAAAACAAATAATGTCAGTCGAACCATTCCAATATGGCGGTAGTAAATATAATAACGCGTCACTGCGATCGCCAACCCACCTGCCAATAGTGGCGTTTATGGCATATTATCCCCTAATGATGCACAATACTGTTGTGAGCGTCTTTGGCGAAGGCTTTGTCCAGCAGAGGGCGTCTTTTGGTTGGAGCGATGATGATGATGATGATTACTGGTGGTATAGATTGAGTGACGAAGCTCATTACTAAACCACCGTTCAACGTTCAGCGCTCTTGTGTTTCAGTTAGGTGGTAATATACGAGTATGACCCCGCAATTTCCGAGAGCTTAAACTTCACGAGTGGCAACACATTGAAATCTCTGGAGCTCTGAACATTTAAAAAATATTTGTTGATGCTCGGAATGCTTGTTTGACACTTCCTGTCATAAAAAGGAAAAAAGTAACAACAAGTATGCGGTACAACAGATCTCCTGTTTTGCTATACAATATTATTTTTTTACATGAAAGAGACATATACAATATTACATACTTGTCCACTGGTTCAGGAGAAGCAGCCAAAACACGACGAGCGGTCATCTCGTAAGAGTTGTGGTAGCGTCTAGCGCCGAGTTTCACAAACAGATCGTGGTTCGCTTGCCAGAAGTTGCCGACAAAGTTGATTGACTTGGAGTTGCGGAGATCAACATCCTGGTTGTACTGAAAGATAGAGATTTCAATTAAAATGTTGTATTTGTTGCTGTAGAGTACATTTTAACGAATCAAATAAAAAGACTTCAACTTGAATCCATTAATTAAGATCATACTTACAGCCTTGAAATGGCCTTGCTCCAGGAGCTGAATGAAGGTCTTCTCGTAGGAATCAAGGAACTGCAGATCGCCAACGTGTTTCTCATGCGGGACTTGGTAGTAAGACGGCCTCTGAGCGAAGGGATAGTGATCGTACAGGAACGGATAGTAACCAGTCTTGATGGGCCACTTCCATGAGAATTCTGGAATTTCACCCAAACCGTGGACGAGACGTTCTAAATAGTAACGAGCAAGGAGTTGCTGGTAGAAGTAGAAGTAGATTTCACCGCGACGCTCTTTCATGATTGGGTACAAATCGCCGTCCATCCAGAAGGGGAAATAGGTGTGGAAGTAGTAATAGTACGAGTTCAGACCGATATCTTCGGTGAAGTACGACAGCCTGTGTTCATCATAGGGGTAGGTCAAGGAGTTGGAGTAGTTGGCGTAGAAAACGTATTTGTTTTCCTCTTGCACAACTCCGAATTGAGAGACAGCATCGGTGTGGATATCATTGTTTTGGATCTTAACACCGCTAATTCTGTACCACATAGGAGCGTTGACGAAAAATTGCGGGTAGACTTCATAAGGAGCTGGTACAACGATGCCGACGGTGTCCGGGCGGTGGATGACTGCTATATAGTAAGCATATAGGAACTGGCCCTGGTTAAGGTAGACACGGGCGAACGCAGCAGTTTTGTAGAAAGTGTCGAAGTCTTTGGCGTAGAAGAACAAGTGGAACAGAGCGATGGCTTCTTCCCTCATCTTCTCATAGAAGATGGAGAAGAGCTTGCCCTTGGGGAGGAGTCCAACCTTGTAGAGTGTCAAGAATTCTTCAACAGCTTTCTTGTTCTATAATCACAAAAAATATACTTTGTAAGTAAAATTAAATTCAAATTTTAAAATATATAACATTTGATTTTGTTAATGGGTATTATGAGTCATTAATAACTTTTAACTTACAGTGTAACAGTCGATGTTCTGTTCAATGCTGTATTCAATTCCTATTTTGTAGTACTCAGATTCGACATCGATTTGAGATGGGTGGTAGAACAGCGAAAGTACTTTCTTCTGCTTTGCAACGAACTCCGCATCGACTGGAAGTGAAATACAATTTTAGTAAGATTCATAGGTAGGTATGTATATAATTACTCAATTAGACCGAAAATATTTATTAACATCTAAAACTGCAATAAGTCTCCTAAGTATTTAAATATATCAGAATCGTCGAAATCATCAGAATCAGAAGACGAATTCGATATATTTGATATTGATAGAAAAAATCTGTCCATATAACTGTATGATTGAATGCACAACTGTATGAATGAATTTTGAACCATGTATTACAATGTGCAATGCATTATTCTATATACTGCATACTATATACGCCGAAGTCATACTTCTGAGATTGATGTATACATCAACCGCAGAATTTGCTTCTAATGGAAGACAATTCAAACACTAATGCAGTCAGTCGGACGGTGGCGATGGGGCGGTAGTAAGTGCAATAACGCAAAATGAGCAGCAGCGTCCTGCGATAAAACAACCGCCAATACGATCGCCAATACGCATGCCAAGAGTGGCGATTATGGCCAGGGGCGGATTTCCCTATAGGCCGAGTAGGCCCGGGCCTAGGGCGGCAAAATTTGGTAGTTTTTTTTAAGCAGTTGCGAAAAAATTTACATGTATGGCAATTACGATTATTAGAAGAATTAATTAAATCACTTACTGACTGTCGTTTTTTTTTTCATTTTAATTTAATTTCTATAGTTTATCAAATTTTTTATGAACAGGGGGGGGGAACTTGTCAAATCCGCCCCATGTTAAAGGCATATCCTCCTTATGATAGAAGGCTTTCGTCCAGTAGTGGACATATTTCGGCTGATATGATGATGAATTTCAGAAGGAGTAAGCAGAGATGTTAAACTCTATAGTGTCTATGAGTCATGTTTTTAAAACTGCGGGGAACTTAGGGGAGAGCGTATTGACTTTTATTCTTTTATTGAGCACATTTTTCAAACGCCAATAGTCCCACATGTTATCTTTCCAACTGAGGACCGAACTTGGGTTCTAAGGGCCTAGCAATAGCTACCCCTAAAAAAAAACATATTAATATTAAAATAGCTGTCTGTCTGTTTGTTATGCCTTCAGGCCAAACTACTGAACCAATTTCGATCAAACTTGGACATTCAATGAATAGTACAATGAGCTGAGAAAAGTCTGTATGTCTGATATGTTTTCACAATCAAACCGATTTAGTCTAAATATAAAGTGGAAAATTTCAATCCTGACAAATGAAAAATCTTCTGTTTTACCAAGTAGATCGAGTACTGTCTAAAGGAGGGGCTAAAATTCTTACGAATCGGCGTGCATGTATGAAGAGAATAATGAATGTAGAAGAAGAAAGGGAGGTATGTCAGGAACGGTACATCTAGTGCTCCACAGTCTGTGCTCACCCCGTATGGGACTTAGCGTGAAGATACATACTTTATATTATACATATATACTTTTTTAGAAAGAAAAAAAAGATTGAAGTAGTGGGCAACATTCCGTAAATATCAATAAAAATTTAATAAGAGAAAACTCACCGGACTTCGTTTTGTATTCACGCTTGACCGTCGGTACGGCCCCGGACAAAGCCAGGGCCACGAGTGTAGCCAGAACCAAGGCAGTCTTCATCGTGCCAGTCCAGGAGGAAACTGTGCCGAATACAGAGTCCGATGCACTTTTTATACCATTATTCGGATCTTATCATCACATTACTATCTGTTAGTAACTATTGTTTATAGACCCAATCGATGTGTTGACCTATTCCGAACTTTGTTGTGATTTCGCGATACACCTTCGATATCTACCTTGGTGATATGTTAATAACGAAATCTTGGGCAAATAAAAGTGCTTTCGTCTTTTTAGGATTTTTAAAGAGGCAAACTCATATCTAGTGTCATAGACTACATACTACAGTATTTATATAGTAGCATATATAAGGGTCCCTGTATAAGAAATCTTAGATTTGATGGAGAAGGCACCACCGCATTACCTGATATACTTGCCGCTAAATGGTAGTGTTCAGCATTATCGTGTTTCGGTCAGGTGGTAATGTACGGCCCTGTAATTTCCGGCACAGAGGCATAACACCTTAGGCCTCAGAAGTGGTAACGCATCTACATTTTGACCTTGGTCTTTGTGTTAGTGTCTGTAGGCTGCAGTCATCACTTAACGTCAATGTGAACTGCATGTTTGTTTGCCAATTCCATTAGGTACATGAAATCATAATTTAGATAATCTATACATACAAATAAATAAAATTGGAGTGTCTGCTTGTAATATAAAAATAACAGTTTTTACTAAAGACAATATGTATGTATACACGGTACTTAAACCAAAATATCATATTTTACAATTTTTGTCTGTCTGTCTGTCTGTTTGTTCCTGCTCATCTCGGGAACGGCTAGACCGATTTTGATAGGAGTTTCACTGACAGATAGCTTATGTAATAAGGAGTAACTAAGGCTACTTTTATACTAGCTGCGCCCACGACTTTGTCCGGGTAGATACTGAACAGTCATAAATTCTCACGCGGACGAAGTCGCGGGCACAGCTAGTACTCAATAATTTGATGATATTCATGTAAACTCTCGTGTAACTTAGTAATATTCTTGAGTTCTAATTAGTCGAGTATAATTGGGCAAGCTTGTTGACATTTATCGGCGATTTTTTTTATGTACCTCATGATAGTGGCTAACAGGCATGCAGTACACATTGATGTTAAGTGATGACTGCAGCATATAGACACAAAGACCAAGGTCAAAATGCAGATACGTTACCACTCCTGAGGCCTAAGGTGTGATGCTGTGCCGGCAATTACAGGGCCGTACATTACCACCTGACCGGAACACGATAGTGCTGAACACTACCATTTAGCGGCCATTATTAGGTAATGCGGTGGTGCCTACGCACGCGAGCTTCGTCACTGGAGCTCTACCACCAGTAAAAAGTATTAATAATCTTCAATCAACCTACTTCTTAAACTGGAGATCGAACCCAGGACATTAGCTTAGGCGCGGCAATAATAAAGCTTATTATCACTGAGGCATTTTAAACTCAATATTTCAATATCTCTCACACTGTAAGTACTATTCTTTGGTCTGTCATGTATCAAAGTTTTTAAGACATTAAGTGGCGAACATGCATACAGTTTACATTGATGGTAAGTAATACCGTGTATGTGTAGACGTAGACCCGTATAGTGTATATGTAGACCCGTGGCCGTCACACTTTTCTGGTTAAGGGCCGCAAATTACTAGGGAGTGTCGGTGCTGGGTCCTTACTCTGACGCATTTGACTATTTATACGTATTCGGTTCATTTCTTATTAAAGAAAAGGAGATGTTGCGAGCTCGGCTCTAGTTCGTACACGTCCTCAAAAATGGGTAAATTAAAAGAAGAATCCGAAAAAAATACAATAAATTTATTCAAGAATATATCTAAGAGTTACAACCACATTTAATTCAAACGATCTTATAATTTTCAACCATGTTCAACATGGTGGCGATGCAGCCGATGCTTGGGATAGTACCTATGTAAAACAAAACTAATGCTATCTGTATCTTACTAGTGCATCACATATTATCAAAAAAACGATGTATCGAATCGATCAATTTAAAAAGTTCCGATGAATTTCTTTAAATTGGAAATCGATTAGTATTAAGTTTTTAGTATTAACACATGAAATCGGTTTCGAAAGTATTTAGAAAATCATACTTTTCTCTCCAAGTAGTATATAATAAGAAAACAATTTAAAATAAAAGAAAGTCAAAATGACATCGCCCGCCATATTTGCCATGTTGGTTTTGAGTTGCAATTCTAACTGCAAATAACGTTTTGTAACAAGCAAACAAAGCTAAGTGAAAATATGCAGTGAAAACGGTTTTATATTGATTTTGCCTGTTAATGATATTGTGTACAATACATGGCCGGGAGTCCATACATTTTTGCAACATCTCCTTTGTATGACATATTGAAAAAAAAATACTTATGTGTAACTTAAGAATTATGGTACCGACATTTTTTTAATTTCAGGTATATCGATCTCTTTAGGACTACACGCAGTCCTCATCGTGTTTTTTGAAGGGTTGAAAAGACGATTGCGGTACTTGCTTTACAAAAAGCTCATTTTCGAAAATGAAGCTCCTCAGATATAATCATATGTCGAAGAAAATGGAAATCTCCTCTTGTAGCGGCGAGCGGCGTATCGTTCGTCAGTCGCAGGATTTGAAAACAAAATCCGTTTTGATTTAATATGTATCTTCTATAAGTGGTTGGAGTGGAGTATATGAAATAATCTGCTCAATCGCGGGCCGCAGTTTGACGACCACGGCTGTAGACTATCAACATTAGCATGAAACTAGAGATTTCAATGTAGATGCGTTATTCCCCTGTGTTAGAAATGACAGGGCCACACATTACCACCTGAGCTGAACACGATAATGCGAACACTACCATTTAGCGGCAATTAAATTAGGTAATGCGGTGCTGCCTACGCCCGCGAGCTCCGCCATTGGAGTTCTACCACCAGTAAAACATACCATCATTATGGCATAAATAAAGTTACGTTATCTATTCTTAATATAATAATATATAAAATACGCGTCGCGTTGTTTGTCCGCGATAGTAACCTAAACTAATAAACCGATTTTAATTAAACTTTACCCACTGTGTGCAGTTTGATCCAGCTTGAAACATAGATTAAATACATCACAATTTAAAGTCGCAATATTATGTAAGTACCTAAATTCCACGCGAGCGGTTCCGGTCGCTAGTATGCATTTAAATCATTATAAACTTCTAAAGTAATTTCTCCTTTTATGATGAAAACAATGATGAGAGATCAAAGGTTTCATATTTTCATCGAATGTTCGGCACCCTAAACATAGAGGTAATAGATGTTATAAAGCAGGTATGACCAAGCTTTCGGACCAGCAAAAAATCTTGATTGGACTCTTTAAGCATAATAAATATTTCTTGTTAATTAATATCTGTCATACTGAATTATAGCCGGCGACGTCGCCATGGCATCCCGGTCAGTTACAGCCCTTACAGGTAAACGCTTCAAACATTCATAGAATATTTTAGTTATACATACACCACAGACCAATCAGCCTTCTTGGTTCCATAGTCGATGACATACATTATAAAATAAAAAAAGTTCATATAATTATAAGAAATGTGAAACCTTCATACGCGAGTGCGACTCGCACTTGGCCGGTTTTTTAACTAAACAAATAAAACAGCTCTAATATTTTATGCAATTTGTTAGTATTTCACTGACAAATTGCATGAAAGATTTCCGAACAAAAATAATAATTGCATACCCTTCGTTGCTCCGCGCTACGAAGTTGTATCCATTTGCATATTTCTTTACTTACGACTACTACAGATTATAATCATACAGCATAATAATATTGTTAAGATTTCACTGGTAGAAGAACACCAAGGACAGAGAACACCTGTACCGTGTATTAGCTAACCTATCGCTATCGTGTTCCGGTCGAGTGGTAATGTACGGCACCGCAATTTCGGGCACAGAAATAGATCATCATAGAAAGAGGACAGACCTTAGAAATGGCAACGTATCTACATTAAAATTTCTGATTTGTATGTCAATGTTTAAAGGCATTGACATAGAAACAAGTAATCACTTACGAGTACCATCAATGTAAACAATGTAAAAAAACTCAGCAGCAGCGCCATCTATTGCCAACTATGCCTAACTAGCATAGTTGGCAATAGATGGCGCTGCTGCTACCATAAAGCAATGCAATAAATGTGAAGGAAAGATTTGACAAATCGGGCAGGACTTCAGTAGCTCAATTGGAAGAGCGGCTGGACTAGATTCCCAGTAGGCCGCGAGTTCGAGTCTCGCCTGAAGTCAAATTTTTCTTTCCATTTTTCTTCAAATAAAATATATTTCACAAGCATGTGTTAATGCGAAATAATATAAAAACAATAATTAAGGTTAAAAGCGACTTCTTTACGATATTCAATAAACTGCAAAGTCTATTATATCGGTGGCCTAACTAGCATAGTTGGCAATAGATGGCGCTGCTGCTACCATAAAGCAATGCAATAAATGTGAAGGAAAGATTTGACAAATCGGGCAGGACTTAAGTAGCTCAATTGGAAGAGCGGCTGGACTAGATTCCCAGTAGGCCGCGAGTTCGAGTCTCGCCTGAAGTCAAATTTTTCTTTCCATTTTTCTTCAAATAAAATGTAAAAAATATATTACTATTCCAGTATAATGTTACTAATTTTATTTGTACTTTAATAAAAACTAAAAAAATCTGTCTATATGTCTGCCTCAGTAGTCTAGTGGTAGCAGGCCACTAGAACTACGCTGGGGTCTTAGGTTCGATTCCCCGGCTATCAGAGATAATGGTGTGAGATCCTTTTTCTCTGGTTCTATTGGGACTTTTCAATTTTCTAGAAGTTTTACAAGATTTTTACTGGTGGTAGAGTTCCAGTGTACATGCTCGAGGACGTAGGCACCACCGCATTACCTAATTTATCTGCCGCTAAATGTTAGTGTTCAGCACTATCGTGTGCCAGTTAGATGGTAATGGATGGCTCCGTAATAACTATCACAGAGACAGAACACCTAAGGTCTCAAGGGTGGCAACACATCTGCATTTTGACCCCTGGTTTTTGTGTAGATGTCTATAAGCTGCAGTCATCACTTAACATCAATGTGAACTGCATGCTTGTTTGCCACCTTTTTAATATAAAAAAAAACCTCGGCGTTTGTCAATGTGCCCGGAGATGTCAACAGGCTCGCCACCTGTTACATGGGCCAAAACGTAACCGGCGGATGGCCCGTGGCTGTTTTGCATATGCATTAACCTCTGCCTATCACTTCGAGGATTAAAGGCGTGCTGTGGCTTATGTTTTTTATTAATTCGCTCATTATTTTTTGATGCATCAATTCCATGTTCGGTCAAAAATAAACATGCGGGCCGTTTCTTGGACACCACTGATATTAAGTAGTTACATATTTTTGTATTATAATATGATTGTAGGAGCCGCTTGTCAGTTTGTTAATTAGCTGATATCTATATAAAAACAACAAACTCAAACGTTGTTGTGGTACATAAGTAAATAATGGAATAATTGTTATCTATTTATCACGCTTACCTACATTACTTATATTCCTTTATTACATTATTTTGTTTGACATTTCACCAATATCAATCTATTAATATCGGTAAAGGTATGTATGTATGTGTCTTTACGCCTGTTTCCTTATGGAATAGGCAGAGGTAAATGTGTACCACGAACTTTACTGGTGGTAGAGTTACAGTGTAGGAGTACGAGGGCGTAGGCCGCCGCATTACCTAATATGTCTGCCGCTAAATGGTAGTCTTCAGCACTATTGTGTTCGGGTTAGATGGTCCCTTTATGGCCCCGTAATAATTATCACAGAGACAACTAAGGTCTCAAGGGTGGCAACGCATATGTATTTTGCAGATTTCACTTAACATCAATGTGAACTGTCAGCTTGTTTACTGTCTGCTTGTAATGGAGGTGCCATTACATAAAAAAATAATAATAAAGTTTTTCAATTGTATAGATACTGTATTCTGACAAAGCGGAAGATGTAAATAATAATAATGTAGGTAGGTGCAACCATCAACCATGCAAGTTTTACTGGTGGTAGAGTTAGAGGCCTTTGTTCAGCAGTGGACGTATTTTGGCTGAAATGATGATGATGAGAGTTAGAGTGCAAGGACTCGAGAGCGTAGGAAACACCGCATTACCTAATTCATTTACTGGTTCTAGCTCTAGTGACGAAGCGCACGGGCGTAGGCACCACCCCATTACCTAATATACTTGCCGCTAAATGTTCAGCACTAGATGTTCCGGTTAGTTGGTAATATACGGCCCTGTAATTTCCGGCACAGAGGCATTACACCTTAGGCCTCAGAAGTGGTAACGCATCTGCATTTTGACCTTGGTCTTTGTGTAAGTGTCTATAGGCTGCAGTCATCACTTAACATCAATGTGAACTGCATGCTTGTCTGCCACTTCCAAAACATAAAAACAAAATGCGTAAGTCCTACTGATGGTAGAATTCCAGTGTAGGGTATCAAGAGCGTAGGAAATACCGCATTACCTAGTTTAACTGCCGGAAAATTAATGTAGTGTTCATCCCTATCGTGTTTCGATTAGATGGTATTGAATGGTAATAACTAACACAGAGACACAACAGCTAAGGTTTCAGAGGTGGCAACGCATCTGCCCTTTTGACCTGCGGTTTTTGAGTAATTTTTTTTTTTTTTGTAAAGGAAGTGGCAAACAAGCATGCAGTTCACATTGATGTTAAGTGATGACTGCAGCCTATAGATACCCACACAAAGACCGAGGTCAAAATGCAGATGCGTTACCACTCCTGAGGCCTAAGGTGTTATGCCTCTGTGCCGGAAATTACAGGGCCGTACATTACCATCTGACCGGAACAGTACAGTAGTCTGCAGTACTTAACATCCATGTGAACTGTGTGCTTGTATGGAAAATTGAAAAGAAGGTTTCGTTTCAATTTTCCAGTTCCAAGAAGCCAATGAGTATTTTTGATATGAGTCGCTCTCGGTGTTTGGGGATGTGTTATGGATGTGCCTATAGGCAGTCCCGGATCAAGACTTTTTGATGTTTGATCCCCTAAGCAACTGCTTAATTGGCTTATTATACCTAAATAATAATGGCAACCCTTGAAACGTCCCACTGCTGGGCACGAGTGTCTCTCCTTTTTGGGGGGAGGCCTGGAGCTTACTCCACCACGCTGCTTTAATGCGAGTTGGTGGGGATACGGGTTAGTGTTCAACCCGTTGTCGCATGTTTTCAAACCGCCCATAATGCTGCCGACAAGGTTTAATGACTGCTATCTACCGATTGCAACTGGGGCCGACGGCTTAACGTGCCTTCCGAAATACGAAAACGTGCATTTCATTTTTGCCTCCCATCACGGGTGATCTGTGCCCATCACACACCGACCGCGCCCGTATCGCACTACAGAGTAGATCTACCGCTTGCGATCTACGCCAGCCGCGGGGCCATGCGCGCTTCAACATAAACACATAAATAGTTAGCTAGCATAGCTGTTTAGTGATTTTTTACTACTTTTCCACTTTTTAGGGCTCCTCATAAGCTATACACGGCAACTTTATGGAGTCACTCGTATCGATTGTCCGTCCCCATTGTCCCCATTTTCTCCAAAGCTACTTAACTAATGTGAACTCATGCATGCCTTTGAGTAATAACGTGGGGAACGCATGCATTTACACAAATTACGATGCACCAGTTACTTTTCTAACCATGTAATAAAAGAGTCTGAATGTACGACCCTGTAATTTCCGGCACAGAGGCATAACACCTTAGGCCTCAGGAGTGGTAACGCATCTGCATTTTGACCTTAGTCTTTGTGTGGGTGTCTATAGGCTGCAGTCATCACTTAACATCAATGTGAACTGCAAGCTTGGTTGCCACTTCGATTAAATAAAAAAAAAAAATGAGTCAATTGGCATCTCGGGGCATGTTACCAAGCTCCGAGGGAGGCATTGGATGACTTCAAAAAGTGATTAAATCCCTAAAGCACATACTCCTTGGTCCGAGAATCGAAGTAATGACCTATTACCACTGTACTACTGCAGCAACTCTGAACCGAAACTACTATATTGGTTGACCCCAATACGGACGGGTAACGGTACCTATATCAAATAATTGTACAACATGAGTACCACATTTTTTGAGGATTTTATCGGGTACACAAAGGGTAAAAAGGGAATCCTATTACTAAGACTCCAGTGACCGTCTGTCTCCAAGTTACCACGCTATATCTCATGGACCGTATCTAATAGACAGGCTAGGCAACACAGTTAAAATTTTCACAGATTATGTAGGTATTTCTTTTCCCGCTTTGTCATAAAATACGGAAAACCTATTTAAATAAAATTTAATGGCGGCACTTTAATCACGTTTGGCTCGGGAAACGTGATTTTTTCCACGATAGTTCGCTTAGTTCTCTCTAGCCTATCTAAATTATCCCTACTCATTACTAATATTTAATATTATAAATGCGAAAGTAACTCTGTCTGTCTGTCTGTCTGTTACCTTTTCACGTCCAAACGATTGAACCGATTTCAATTATATTTGGTAAAGAGATAGAGTTGACTTTGAGAATGAACATAGGCTATAATTTATAAAACGACATCCACGCGGACGAAGCCGCGGGCAACAGCTAGTATTTTACTTTAAATTTTTTCATTGAAACGAATGTCAAATATCAGCAATTTTTGCGATCATTGGGTCCATTTAAAGATAAACAACGATGATTCGATCAAGTGCGAGTCGGTTTTGTCCATAAAACGTTTACTAGGGATACAATTTAATTTAACGGTGTGAGAAGTAATCATCACTCCAGGCGAAAGAGAACTCCAAGAGAATGAGAAGAAATAAGTTTATATTTAGCTACATACTTAATAGGTATTATTGACCTAATTGTAAACTATATAAAAAAAATGAAGTTTAAAACTAATAATAATATAGGTACTTAGTACATCTAATAATACAAAGTGCGAGATTCACAGACTGTACTACGACTTTACTTTGACTTTGAGTCATCAGTTGTCCGTAACGCGTGCGAAGCGCGCGGCGCGTATATAGCACCGGGGCTGCCCCCCTCTGCTGCGGCTTCTTCTGGCCTGCCATGCAGGTCGGCGTTGGGTGCCCTGGGATTCAAGGACTTCGTTGGAGGAGGCACGCATCGTCAGTCGAGAGAGGGTGGAGGCTTTATACTTTTTTTTAAATTTTTTTTTTGACTTTGCGTCGAATTTTCAATTATTACTTTATTTTACAGACGAGATGAACTTTTATTTTACTTTTAATTTTTTGTTTGTTGCAAAGTAAAGATTAAACAGAAGTAAAACAACAGTTTTACCACGTCTGTGAAACGAAATAAGCTTTGAAAGTTTGACTACAAGTCAAACTTTCAAAGCTTATTTCGTTAAGTATAGGTATATCATCAGGTTTGTGAATCTCAACCTAAATATTTTTTGTGACAAGAGAATATTTTGAAAAGAGGATTAAAAAAAACAGCTCCGAGTACTAAGGAAAAACGTAGACACAATCCACCAAATGTTTTTTTTTTATGTAATGGAAGTGACAAACATGCATACAGTTCACATTGATGTTTGTTAAGTGATGACTGCAGCCTATAGACGAAGACTAAGGTCAAAATGCAGATGCGTTACTACTCCTGCGGCCTAAGGTGTTATGTCTGTGCCGGAAATTAAAGGGCCGTACATTACCACCTGACCGGAACACGATGATAGTGCTGAAGACTACCATTTAGCGGCAAGTAAATAAGGTAATGCGGTGGTGCCTACGCCCGCGAGCTCCGTCACTGGAGCTCTACCACCAGTGAAAAATGTGGACTGATGCTTAAGTGTGGACTACTCTTACTATAAATTCTAAAACTATTTGAGCTTTTCTCATTCATGTTTGTGAGAACTTTAAGCCTTACTATTTTATTTATTTAACAATTACATTACAAAACCTAAATTATGGAAAATTATACAATAAATCAAAAATATTTATATTTTAAACATGTTATAAAAATAAACTGAACATTTTCAACACTGTTATGGTTCATTCAGTATGCAGCATCTATGCAGTATGCTATCGATGTTCTCACTTTGAATAGAAACACTTATTCTCTGAGAAAGATAACCAGCCCTACGATCACTAGATACCCCACAAATCTTATTAACTACTATATGAATGTTGCCAAAGATCTGATTATGGAGACGAAAGACACCCGAGAGAACTTTTCAGGGCTTTACATCAGCAACCAAACAAAAAAATGTAACGTCACGCCTGTAAGCCCCGAATAACACTGAAGACATAAATGAAGTCACGCTGACACTCCCAGCCCTTCACTAGTTATAAACCTGTATAGTAGGTGCCATTGTACTCACACAACACATACACAAACACCTCAACCCGAAATATCTATAAGCATACAAATATTTATCCCGGTGTGGGGGTCGAAGTGGTCGAACCCGGGGCCCTCAAATCAAGCGGTCGACACATACCGATGGCCTAACCAGGACGTCAAAATACCAAGCTTCTAATAAAAAAAACCTAAACCAGTAGACTACCTCTTTTCCATTCGATAAATGAACCCTAAAATATTGTGCGTTTATGTTCATAATAAATATCTCAGTGATAAGAATGTTATAAAAACCTTGATCTCTGTTTTCGCTAAGTTCAAGTTCGATAAAAGGTGACTTTCACGATTATATATTGTTTATTGTTTTAAAAAATGCCTAAATATAAATTAAATGCAATATCAATGCAGTTTCCTATCACATGTTTTTTTAAATATGTCAAAAATTTATAATTATACGAAATGACATTGCTGTTTGTGAATTTGTTTTTGAGTAGGCAGGCAGGATTTATGCATCTAACATTTAATTAAAATGGTAAATGTACCTATGTAGCCTATAGTATTTTGAGAGATTTTTTTATCTGATGTCACCTGCCGATATCGCGTCTCATAAAATGTGTTATCTAAACAAGCTGAAGAGCGTCGCTAACTAATAATTTAGGAAGGGAGAGGGCAGTCAAGTCAAGAAGTCCGCCTTTTGTACTTATTATGTGCAAAGAATAAATAAATAAATACATTATATTATTATATTTATGTAAGCTTTGATACATGTTTGACGTTAAAAATATAGTCTACGAATGAAAACTTCAATCTAGGTTCCTAGCATTGCACTATTTTATTGATAGCTAGGATGGGGAGCAGCGCTCCTTTTTTTATCCGTGTATGTTAGTATATATGAATATATCTTTACGCAAATTCCCTTACGGGGCTAATGATAAGAACTACTAAAAGACTACTAAGAAGACTAAATAAACTACTGAGTTTTCGAGTAGTAGTTTTAGATCAAGGTTTTATTACTGGTGGTAGAGCTCCAGTGATTTCGCGGAGATTGCGCGCGTAAGCACCACGGCACCAATCCACTTGCCGCTTATTGTAGTATTCAGTACTATCGTGTCCCGGTGTGTGTTGTGTTCATGTGAAAATGTACGACCCTATAATTGCCGGCAAAGAGGCATAACACTTTAGGTATATGAGTACGCATCTCACATTGAAATCTCTGGTTTTTTATAGTTGTTTATTACTTACCATCAATGTCAATTGTACGCTTTGTTTGCTATTTAATGACATAAAAAAACGTTTTATTTATTCCAAGAGGAACATAAAATTCACCCCAACCTCCAAGAATTGGGTTTTGGGTTAGCGTACTTGAAGCCGAAGTTTGAAGTTACCCTCGAGTTAAGCAACTATCTGGTGAAGATAGCAGACAATCGTTGGATGAGGGCGACCAACGACCGGTAATTGTAAGCATCTTTTGGGGAAGCTTTTTTTAGCAGTGAATGTCTTTCGACTATAATTATCATACACCATCACCACATCATATTTCCTTTTGTTACTAACTGCCTGTCTGCTAGCTAACAAACGAGTCAATTATTATGATTGGATGTTAGCGACTGATTAAACCAAATGTAGGGACTTTAGGTCCTAGTCATACAGACCATAATGCAATGTATGTATGCAGGTTTACATGCTATTGCCGTGAGTAGGCGACGTCGCACCACTTAATTCAATTATAATTAGCAACTCTCTTTGTCCACAACAATTACCTTTAATATTTCTAAGCATTGTGTGTTCCGTTTGGCGATCGAGTTGACACGCCTATGTAGATTAATTAAATTTGATGAAGAATCTCTCAAAAGCGTATGTCACATTATAATATGAAGAAATTCACGATAAATAAATTATGTAAATTAGGTTAGCATATATACAAACCATAATGGCACATAATGGTTTTCTATTGCTAGCATTAAGTGCAATTTTTGTTAATTTATACTTTATAGTATTATGATATAAAGACGTGGTCGGAGATTTCTATATTAAAAAAAATAAGCATGATAAAAATGATATTTATGAACTGAACACGATAGTGCCGAACTGAGTAAGTAGATTAGGTATTGCAGTGGTGCCTATGCCAACTAGTTTTGCCACCGGAACTCTACCATCAATCAGTAAATGTGTATGAATACTCCAGTTACAATACTGACCACCTATAGTTTATTTCAAGCATTGACACATTAATTTGTAAAATAAAGCAATGCAATAGATGTGAAGGAAAGATTTGACAAATCGGGCAGGGCTTCAGTAGCTCAATTGGAAGAGCGGCTGGACTAGATTCCCAGTAGGTCGCGAGTTCGAGCCTCGCCTGAAGTCAAATTTTTCTTTCCATTTTTCTTTAAAAATAAAATATATTTCACAAGCATGTGTTAATGCGAAATAATATAAAAACAAACATTAATTTGTGATTGAATTGAAATGAAATAAAAAATAGACAGAACAGTTATATATGGGGCTTTGGTAGCTTTATCGTAAAAATTATGGTAATTTCTAAACGTTTTGAAAGTAGGCATCTGTAAAGATCTATTCGAAATAAAAATATTTTCTTTCTTTGGTTGGGCTAGCTATCCAGTGGTTCCCCCCGTGGGTTTCCACCTTGTCGTGGTGGGCTCAGTACCCGTTGGTTATCACCGCACCGGCGAAGCCAAGAGAAACCCAGAGAGGGAGCGGCGTTTGGCGTGACTCCGCCCGCCACTCGCTGCTGTAGACAGGAGACGGCTGGGGAGGAGGTGTGCGGGTATTTCGTTGGCCCTGCACCCTATCCGCCTAACGGTAGTCCCGAAGTCGGATAGGGACGTGGAGGGCGCGCGGACGAGAGGACTAGAATTCCTTCGACGCTCCCCCAAGGCCGAACTTTGTAGTATTGTGAGTGGTCGGGTCAGGGACCTTCAGGCGACGGATTAGGGGAAGTCCGCCGCCGAAATGGAGAGATCCCGGGCTGGCTAGCGTACAGGTGTTCCGCACGCCACTAGTCATAGTGGTTGGAGCCGAAAGGCTCCTAGGAGGGCTCGGCAACGAGCAGCCGCCGCGCCGGTGGGTCGCGGATGTCATTGTGTGCGATAGCGTTCCCGTGACCCCGCCACTTATGGCGGACGAGTCGGAACGCCCTGTTTTTAGTGGCCAGACGGATGTCCTTACCCGGAGTCCCACATAACCCACCATTCTCCCCAAGGGTGGATATGCAAAACGCATTATTCCTTGGATAAAAAAACTATCCAGTGGTCACAGGGGGGGCCCAAATCGAATTTTGCGCAAATTACTAGGATAACTCACATTTTACACTCTACGGAGTGTAGGTAAGCGTAGGCAAAACGTGGATCATCAACATTATTATATCAGCCAAAAGATGTCCAATGCGATGGCCCACATCGCAGGACGCTGCTGCCCATCTTGCATTATTACACTTATCCGTTACCACCGCCCCATTGGAATGTGTGACCCTATTGGAAGAATTATCTTCCAGTATGTGAGGTGGTCATGGCCCGACGCCAGCAATACGTGGACGCATTTCTACATTTCTGCCTCCCCTTTGGGAGAATTGTAACCATATTGTAATCTTTCACGCGAAACAATATTTGTTATTAAAAATAATCTGATATATACCTACCTAATAATAAATGGAACATAACGTAAGGTCAATGTCAAAAGATTATGAGATTATTTTTTTTACTGTTACTAGCTGCTATGCTTGTATGTTGCTAATTTTGATTCGGCTAATCATTCAATAGATTTTTAAGTTCCGCACCTCAAAACAAAATACGGAAGACTCATATGATCACTCGTCTGTCTGTCTGTCCGTATGTCAATCCCGCACAGCCTGTATACCCAGCTCTCGCTTCCATAATAGGATTGGAGTAAGTATAGCATTATGTATGTCTGTCTAATCGAGCCTGCTGGCTTAGATGTTTGGATTCTAGCAGCTAAACCAACGTTCCATTCACGCAATTCCCCGCAAACACTCTCCTGTCTATGTCAGCGGTGTACCTAACATCCATGCTAAAAGCACATCCAAGATATACAATTTTTTCCGCCTGTCCTAACACTGCATCACCTGCCACTACCGTTGCAGTTGTTCTCTGTTCGTCTCTTGCAAAAACTTTAGTTTTATTTACATTCAATTATATGTCTTTCTCCGTACAATCATCTTTTGTGACTGTGACTAGTGCTTGTAGCCAAGATGGTGTAGAGCTTACAATTACAGCATCGTCTGTGTAAAACTAACAGTTTACCACTAAGTCACCCATACGCACTCCCACATCCACTAGCACACTCACACACTTGCACTCATTCTCATAAATATATACTTATTAAAATAAAATAAGAATAATTTTAAATTTATGGCACTTTTGGAGACAAAATAAAAAAAAATGCAGATTACATTGTGTCGTAAATATTTCAAATAATAGAATAGATATAAAGAATTTAAAAAATATTGCCTTATTTATTCTACCTAAATAAATAAAAATGAATCGCTAAATATGTTGCTAAGCGCAAACATCAAGAATGGCTGAACCGATTTGGCTGATTTCTTTTTGATTATATTAGACAAAGTCTGAGGGAGGATCTTACGGAGAGAAAAAACTTAAAAAATACCGGGCAAATAGCAGAAACGATCATTTTTTTATCATACAAACTACTCTATCGCCAGCCTTCCAACATTTGAGGACAATCAAAATGACAACGCTTTCATCACATTAGATACATATTACATTACCATCGACCATAGAATCTGTTTTTTTTTGACGTAAGGGAAGTGTTAAACAAGCATGCAGTTCACATAGATGTTAAGTGATGACTGCAGCCTATAGACACCCACATAAAGACCAAGGTCAAAATGCAGATGCGTTACCACTCTTGAGGCCTAAGTTGTTTATGCCTCTGTGCCGGAAATTACAGGGCCATAGATTACCACCTGACCGGAACACGATAGTGCTGAACACTTCCATTTAACGGCAAGTATATTAGGTAATGCGGTGGTGCCTACGCCCGCGAGCTCCGTCACTGGCGCTCTACCATCAGTTTATATTCATCAGTCGATCTTACTAAAGTCTTTCAATATTATTTTATTTCTATGAGACTGCGACAGGTCAATTACTTTAGATAAAACGAAATCTAACGGGGCAGTTATTTATATTTAAAAAATCTATGTAACTTTGTTTTAGAGAAAAGGGCAGAATAAGGTCTGCCGGCTAGATCTGCTAAATCATTTACCTAAAGTTCGCCGACGTTAGTACTCATAGCTGAGAACTCTGGCCAGCTACAAGCCATATTGGAAGACGAGCAAGACAGCTGGACTTACAATGAACGAAAGCAAAACCAAAGTGATTACTAACTAACAATACAGCAACACCTAGGTATAATAATAGAAAGCGAAAATATTAACTACGTGGACTCCTACATCTTTCTTGACCAAATTATAGCATTCACTGACCAGATGGAGAAGGAAATAAACATGGGAGTTATAAACTCTTGGAAAAGTTACTGGCCTCTCAAAGAAGTCATGAAAAACAACTATCGAATGGCCTCTAAAAGAAAACTCCCTGATATTTGTATACTTCCCCGCCTAAACTTCCTAGTTGGTACCTACTAGACCAGAAAACCTAAACTTTGGTACCAGTGATAGCGTCGAAGTAATCCTGAGGCCTCAAAGCTCAAAGGGTTTTGATCTTAGTGAAATAAAGGAGTCCCTGACTTATACAAAAAATATAACCTTGCCATAAAAATAAAGCCCTATTATTTTATTTTTGTCTCAGTGTAGGTACTTGGTTGCGTGACCTAAAATGCTTTTTACATTCCTAGGTATTCATACAATAGAAAAATCTAAATATAAGTACTACCGTGGCGAGTGATAACACAGTGTTAAAGTAAATAAATACAATACGAATGATTCTACATGTAAAACCTGTAGCAGAATATGTAATAATACTACGTATAATACTAGCGCCATCTGTCATTTAAATCTAACATCTCTTGGATAGCCACCGGACCGGTTCAGTGTTAGTTACTGTTAGCATGACACTTTACTCAATGTTCAAGTAGTATTGATGTTTTTCACTAGATGGCGTTGGTTAACTTCTACTGTTTGTTGTCCTTGTGTGAAATTCTTTTTTCACATATCAGGTAGGTATTTTGCTAGAGACAACCCAAGTCCGACAAAAAAATATTTTGAACGGTTTCCTAAAAACATAAAAATAAATTGAATGACGTGATTAACGCAGTTATTAACACAACTTCATAACTGTTGTATTATAGATAAGTACATAGGTACTTATATTACTTAAATCAATGGGCGTAGCAGGGGGTAGTAGGAGGGGGCAGCTGCCCCTCCTTAGAGATGAAAAGTAGCGCAATTCACTGGAAAGACTGACCTGTGCCACAAGTAAGTATAGGTACCAATCCTGGTCCTAGAACCAATGGCCCCTTCCCTATAGCCAAACTGCCCTCCTCTATATCGTCGACTGGCGACGCACTTGGGTAAGTAGGTACCATTTATTAGCTTTGCCAGTTATTAAAGAGATTTTTCTATTACCCATCTCCGACAGAGATTAAATCTCTGTAAATAAATAATAAAATTCATTTATTTCAGGTTATTTCACCCATAGTAATTAAAACATTTGAAAAATTTCAAAACACTGAAAAATTATAAAATACATAAAATCTTCAGCATTATTAGCTTGATATAAAAATAAAAAAAATCGTAATAAAAATAAAAAAAATAGTAAGGTTAAATTTACTTAGTGCACTCCTTACTTAAGACATCAAACGCATTGAGAACACATTAGTGGTAGAGTTACACCACCACATTTAATCTGCACTAGCCACTTACTTTTTACTGGTGGTAGAGCTCTAGTGACGGAGGTCGCGGGCGTAGGCACCACCGCATTACCTAATATACTTGCCACTAAATGGTAGTGTTCAGCACTGTCGTGTTCCGGTCAGGTGGTAAAGTACGGCCCTGTAATTTCCGGCACAGAGGCGTAACACCTTAGGCCTCAGGAGTGGTAACGCATCTGCATTTTGACCTTGGTCTTTGTGTGAGTGTCTATAGGCTGCAGTCATCACTTAACATCAATGAGAACTGCATGCTTGTTTCCCACTTCCATTACGTAAAAAAGCCACTAAATTGCCGTGTTCAGCACCATCGTGGGGTAAATGTTTAGCTCTGTAATTTCAGTCACAGGCAGAACAACTACGATCTCAAAGTCAAGTACAACTGCCTTTATGTTTTCAAATAAATGTCTATTAGCTGCAGTAGTCACATAGGACCATCCATGTGAGCTACAGAATTATTGCATGAAGGTGTCATTACAAAAAAGGGCAGATCCTAAGCAATCATGCTTGTCAGTCAAACTGTGAGATTCACAGACTAGACTCATTTGCTCAAAGTAAAGTCGTAGTGCGGACTATGACTTTACTTTGAGCAAAGTTTGCTTAGAACTGTTAGTACAGTATGGGTTTTCACAGTTCGAAGCGTAAATATTTTGCCGGAAGTAAAGTCGTAGTACGGTCTTTGAATCTCACCCTAAGAGCTCTTGTACATGAATTTCACCGTGTCTGCTGCAGATAAGACCAATTCCTTAAGTAGGTACACGACAAGAATTTTGTCTGATCTAGAGACGAAAACTTTTTGCGTCTACGACAGACAAGACAAATAGACACGTGTACCTACACGCTAAGATTGTTTTCGGGCAGTCGTGAATAGGGTGTGAGCGACAACTCGGCGTCAGTCATAATAGGCATTTCTCCTACAAATTAAATAAACGTACAAAAACTGCTTGACGTCTAACCACCGTCCACCTTACCTTACTTGCCCGGTGACTTTTCTTGTCGTGTACAAGAAGCCTAAGTCGGAGTCCCTTTCTTACGAGTGCTTTTCAATTCAACCTGCTATCTAGTGGAGAGAGCGAGGATATGAGAGACTTGAGGCTTTTAAACTACGTCGGTGCTGAATTCAGTACATGAAGAGTCACAAGGGGCATCCGCTCACTCTATACTTATACGTAACTTCACGCCTGTAATCCCCGAAGGGGTAGGCAGAGGTAAATGCATGCATTCAATCATACATGCAAACACCCACGACTCGCCGGTTACGTTTTGGCCCATGTAACAGGTGGCGAACCTGTTGCCATCTCCGGGCACATTACCAAACTCCGGGGTACTGGGAAACTTCCAGAAAATGGAAAAATCCCAATAGAAGCAGAGATAAAGGATTTTAAACCGTTATCTATGATAGTCCCCGACCCGGGAATCGAACCCAGGACCTTCAGCGTAATAGTAGTGGCCTGCTACCACTACGCTACTGAGGCAGTTACTATCTATACTTATCATCATAATAATTTAATACTGCACCGGTTTTCCGCATTTCATCTCCATAAGGCTCGTCCACGGTGACTCTGCTGGCTCCTACGGTGCATGTCAAGATGACCTGCAGCTACTTAGATCACCGTCTACAGGTAACTGTGATTGCTATACGGCTGAGTCCACACTCTTGCCGCCTATCACTCATATTGCCTTTTAGTCACCTCTTACGATGGGCAGAGAACAATTCGCCCAAGGCAAATTTAATATGTATAATTAATTCTTGTAACATTTTAAGCTCAGTCGTATCGATTTCCGTATAACGATGAAGCAAGTAGTACTTATGCGCGAAACCATCTGTATAAATCAATTCGCTAGTGGTAGAGCCGCTATAAGTAGGTATCTAATAAAAATAAAATGGTTATTTTCTAAACCACTATATCCCACTGTACACACCCCTATATCTGCGCTTTTACCTAACAATAAAAAATATCTAATAAACGTCGTTATTTCTGGCACAGGATTTTTTTTTCGATCACATTATATTAAGAATTCTAATGCTTAAAGTATATGTTAGTAGCCAATGTTATTTACTAAAAGAAACATGTTATAAATAAAACCAAATATAAGAAACACAAAGCGTTGTATCACGTTTTACAAAGCCAGGCCCACATCTAAGCCTTCATATATCGGTCTGCGGAGCCTAAATAAACATAATAATGTTCTAACGAACCATAATAGTATCTCATTTCTGAATTATACCTATAGACAGGCGACCTCTGCAAATATCCGTGAACAGTCAATAAATATTAAGCGAAAATATTGTGTGAACAGGCACTTAGTGAGAGTGAGGAAAGTATATTTCTTATACGCCAATATATAGTCTTAGGCATCTTCAATCTTAGTAAGTGAATATTACTGCCTTTTAAAAGATCTTTGCCTCCATGATAGCAAATACAGAAACACACATTACCATCTAGCCAGACTACGAGGCCGGGTACTAAAAGTTAGTAGCAGAAAGATTTGATCCCCATTTGATTTGATGAGATTTGAAGCCCCATTTGGAACACTACTTTCATTTTTGAGCTGGGAGTCCCTAAAATCTCGATTGGTCCCCTTGACTTCATTCAAAAACGTACCATTCGAATCTTCAACGACCCAGAAATCAGAAATCGACTCGAAGATCTAAGTCTGCAGCTGTCTAAGGCGCAGAGACATCCGATGTCCCTGCGCCTTTTTGAGTCTCTCACCTAAGGTCAATGTGCAATATATTTTACTGTGTACTGTACACAAATCTCAAGAAACATCGTCGCTATATCGATTGGATGTCTCAACCATGATTTTATCATCGGATGTCTGTGCATTTTCTAACCCCTTTCAATGGTGAGTGCTCTGATGAACTGTTCGATCTGGTGTCATCGTCTACATTCCTACATCGCACTACCCACCGAAAAGAGAAGTTCCACACGCACAGATTGGATTCTTGGAAGTGCTCAACAGTCCAGTTCGCGCGTTTATTCTTGCCCAAAACGTGCAAATTGAGGAAGGAACTTCCCTCTGAGGTGTTCCGTTCCCCTCGTGCAACAATATGGGGTTCTTCAAAACTGGCGTCAAAGAGTCCGTCAGGGCTGGCAGCGCGTTGGCAACTCCCCCGATGTTGCAAATGTTCATAGGCTACGGTAACCACTTTCCATCAGATGGCCCGTCTGCTTGTCTGTCAATCCTTTGACGTTTGTCGACCATTGTGATCAAGTTTTGACCAATGCCGGACTATTAGTGCATACGTAGAGCAGTGTGCAGCCGAGATAACGCTCTATGAACTCGAAACTAGCCGATTGTCCCTTTCCTAAGCTCGTTGTATAATATTTCGTGATGAGCACGGTATGTTGTTGATAATTCGAAATAACAAGTAAGCCGCCATATACAATGGCGGCTTACTTGTTATTTCGAATTATATCGCAAGCCAAATTAGGTAGGTAAGTAAAATAAAACAGCAGGAAACGTATTCATAATAATAATATATTACTTATCTGTAGTTGGAGCGAATATATTCAGTGCGACAGGTGGCGAGACTATCAGTGATTCAACAACTATTCATAATACATGAACAAAACTCCGTCCCCCTTATTCATAACCGTATTTCAACCTTAGTGATGCTACCGCGACGGCTTCACGTGTTCCAATACTATTGGGAAATTCCTTACAGAAAAATCCCAATAACAGCTTTTCCTGTCTGATCGAACCTATCTTAGGCTCAGCATCGCAATAGCGACCTTTGGACCAACGAGACGGTCAAAAAGACAAAGAATATTTTGGCTATAGCGTATCTAATGTATTTTAACTGAGGGGAACTATCTTCAGACACGATAAGCATTTATCTTAATAAAAAATATGTATATAGGTAAATAAACATTACATTTAATTATTATTTATTTCGATACTTTGCTTCATAGTAAATATAATCAGTAAAAAGTAAGTTACAAGCACTTCAGATCAAGCTGTATAAGGTAGATTAAGTTCAGGAGTGGGCTTGTGGTGTATAATTACTTCTTGGATGTTCATGTTGCTCACTTTCTCTACTTGCCATTGATTAAGTGGCCTGTCAAGAGGGAAGTTCAGGGGATAGCTCGTCATGCGGCGGGATCCAGTTCCAATGCCATAAGTGTTGGGCGGATTGGCTCCGGTTCCGTAAGGCGCGTGTGGTGGAATGTACTCCGATATGTAGACCATGAAGATAAAAGGCATACCACCAAGGCGACCTAAAATACATTTTCAGTTATGATAACAGACACGTTATTTGTTAATGATAGATCCTGGATGAAATGATGTCGTTAAGAATTTATGAACATAATAACACAACTGCTATTCCTGCTGTGGTATTTAATCAAAGCCAACTCCGAGTGCGCCAATTTGAGTCTACAACACGGAAAAATCCAAACAAGAAGGAGCCGAGGATCGTAACCGGGAAATCAAGTTTAGCTGTAGTGGCTTGTTATAAGTTTCAATTTATAGATAGGTATGAATCTCAAAATCTAATCAATCTCCACTTCGGCTAAGCTGAAGTTGCGGATGTGATATTGTAAACGAGGACGTCATTGGTCTTTTTCAAATTTTCAGAAATATTTCCCGTGGTCGTTAGTGCACGCGGCTCGACCGCTTAACTAAATAGATTTTGTCATCGTTTACGTCTTAGATTTTTCGTATCCTTTCGTGCACGAAGCAAAAACGATAATCCGATCATTAACGTTTTCAAAGCGCCTGCTAAAATGGTACCGACAGTCACATTATCGCTATTAATTTCTTTACTTACGGCATGCAAGGACAAGAAAAATCAAACACGTAAAAAGGGCAAAAGCGATTTCGTTATCAAATAGGCTCACCTTGCCTTATAGGAGATACAGGCGTGAATTAATTAACAACATTATACGAGTTTAACACCAAACGCATATTTTTATGTTAAGGGCCTTCAAAAACTAATGCTCTAGACGTGAAAAGTAAAAATGAGTGGAGATACTACGGTATTTTCTAATGCGTTTTCGAAATCAAAGTTATTTATTTTTACCTTTAGGCAGCATTAGTCGATTCGGGAATCCAGCGAAGAATTCAGATAAATCCACAACAAATTGTCCCTTGCCATGCATTGCATTTTCTGCTTTCACGTACAAATTGTAAAAATCGGTCCATTTATCTATGGTGTATACATTTCCATCAGACTGACGTTTAATAACAGACTCCCCTACCGGCACTGCAAAAATGTAACAAATTATAAAATAAAAAAGACCAAACCAAAAATTCAATCATCTGAACAATTAAAAATGGACTTACAATCGTAAACGAATTGATCTAACTGGAAAAAGTTTGCCGTATTTTCATGAAGAGGCATCTCATAGCCCTTGCTATTATATTTAGGAGCAAGGAAGAACCTTACAACAACTTTTTGGGCGACGTCATTTTTAACATTGATGCGGACTTCATATGGTTTGTAGCTCAGCTGAGCACGCTCAACGAGTACGCTGATTTCATCCATGTCAGCTTTCCCTGTAAATATAAATACAGTTTTATAAACAAAATTCGCATTGAAATAGAAATACAATATATCCAATAATGTAACCTAATTTTACTTACTTTCCCATTTGTTCATATACAGTTCATTCGTTACATTCAGGAAAACATTTTCAAAATAGGTGAGGAGCTTTGTTACTTCTACTTTTTGAATTGTAACAGTAGGCATCGATAATTCTTCAGATTTGTAGGCTGGCAAATAAGACTGCCAGTGGTTGAAAAGTTTCAACGCTCGCTTCCAAATCATGTAAAAGGCAGGATCGCGAAAAGCTGTCTGATAATTTTCCAAAGTACCCGGTACAACAAGTGATACGATCCTGTAATTTAAACGTATTTGGACTTCAATTGGTTTCCTTTATAAAGCATCTGTGATCTTTGCGTAGTTGGTACAAATTATATCGTAGATCCTAACTATCCAAGATCTAAATCCCCGAAAACGTAGACCTACTAAAACACTTAGGAATCGGCGTACGTATATGAAGAGAATGATGAAGGTAGACGAGGCACGGGAGGTGTGTCAGGACCGGAATATCTGGCGCTCCACATTCTCTGCCTACCCCGTTAGGGACCTGGCGTGAAGATACATACACATATATACTAAAAACACCGACCAAAAGGTAGTTTTTTAAGTTCATAGTCCTATAATTTTTTGTCCGGACTGGCAATGCATCAACGCATCTATTGACATTTACGCGAATGAATTATATACATTTTATATACACAGTACGAAATTTCTCGAACAAGGGAGCCAGTGTAATCCATATTTTTATCGGTTATAATGACGGAGATCTGACGACTGTATCCCGACAACTACACTCTTTTCGAGACGGTCAGGCGCTGGTCGGGTCCGGGATGGCTCCAGTGACCCTGAGATTAACGGGTCAATTTATTTTAAAAAATGAGTAAAAGGGTTTTTTACATTAAGCATTTCAACAAAATTAATTAAAAAAAATTAATACATTAATCAGTGGTTCTTAAACTTTTTGGAACACTTTCGGAAAACCAAATACTTAAGTGACGGAGCGCCAAAAATAAAAAAAATGAACCACAGCGATCTTTTCAGTTCTTATGAAATCCTAGTCATAAAGTCACTTGATGCCGTTTTAGATAGAGCGGAAGCGGTCGTCTCGTTTTTTTATTATTCATTTACAAGTATTTAGTAAGATAAGTTAAGCAAATCCCTATTTCTAAAAGTTAAAGACATAAGTTTATACCCATTTTTGTATTGATGACCAGGAACATATGAGTTGCTGAGGAGAGTTTTCCACAGTTGAATGAAATCACCAAAATAATTGAGATTTCCTGAATCTACATTTCCTTCAATTATGTTTGCAATAGTATTAATAGATTCTGGTGTACGGAGACTCACACGTTTACCATCAGTCTGCAATAAAATATCACGTTTTTTAATTAGTATGTGTGGTAAATTAAGATAATGTTGTATGGGTGAGTTTTGGTAACACTGGCAGAGGATATGTAATAATACGACGTATAGAATGGATACTTCGACGTCTCGCCCGATTTCTCCGCCTCACCCAACCTCCTCCCCTCTTACGGGCGACGTTTGGTGCGCACACAGGTGCACGTGTAAATACACGTCACTGATTGATGTGTGTGTAATAGAGACCAAATTAAGCGTTTGTATGTAATTTTGGCGGAGTGTCCGCGGTGTGACACTGGTAGCTACTACCACTATTTAATTGTGTTCCAGTAAAATTTGCTACAGATTGCGCCACATCGCAGGAGTCTAATTTAGGTACTTACAAAATAGTATCTTTTAAATATTGAACGAAACTCTATCAGCCGCTCCTTTGTATAATTACTTGTTTATTTGGTTTAAATGTTTACTAATTTATCCATTAAATGTATGTACTTACATCAAAGAAATATCCCAAGTCTATAGCTTTACGGATGCGTCCTTCAAATTCTTTAATATTTTGTACTAGATCAACGTATTCTTCTTGATTTAGGCTGAAATGGTTTGGCCTACTTGGGAATGGAACGCCATTAGGGTACAGAAGTCCACTTGAATAACCTTGCTCGACTTCGTTCCAATCTATTTCTGGGATTTCGCCAAGACCGCTAGAAAGTCTCTCCATATAGTATCTAGTCAAAAACTGCTTATGGAAAAACCAGCAATATTCTCCACGCTGAAATCTGGTAAGAGGGGAAACATCTCCACTCAGCCAGAAGGGGTAGGTCAAGTGAAAATTATAATATAAGGTATTCAAGGCATAATCATGAGTGTAGTGTTGAACGGGCCAATCCTTGTTATTGTATGCCCAAGTGGTGTCATTCCACCGGATTACAACGTTATCTTCCCATAGGTATGTGCTCCACGGGTACTTCTCGACGTATTGCTTTCCGTAAGCGTTTATTTCCCGTGCAATAGTCATAATCTCACCATTATGGAAATATGATGGCAAAACATTGTAAAGAGGCGGAATTAGAATATCCTGTGTGTCGGGATGGTTCATTGTCACGGCGGCTAACACGTAAACAAATAGACCCTCGTTAACTCGCCCCCTTAAACAAGCAGCTGCTCTGTATAATGTTGCAAAGTCTTTAGCAGACAAAAGGAAGTTGAATAGAGATATAGCCTCGAATCTATGACTTTTCTCTAAAATAGAGAATGGCACATTACGGGGCAGTGTCCAACCAAAGTCCATCAAGTCTATATAGACTTTTACAGCCGACACATTCTGAAAATGCACAAATAATTAGATTAATTAATGAACTTATTTATAATACGCCACTATACTTGTAACATGTTTATCACAAGATCCCTAATGATGTGCTTGTGAGTACAGGTATCGTTTTTTTTTTAAAGAACTAGAGGGTTTTTGTTATAAATTATATCTCTTACAAATAAAGTCAAGGTGTCTAATAATTCACGTAGCTTTAATGTCTGTCAATTTACGTAGACATAACATATGTATTATTATAACCACCTATTCAACTTCAATGATATTTGAAAGACCTCGTTAGGGTTGGTACCTAAAAATATAATGCTCTGAACCCGTGTGAATCCTATTAAGTTATTCATTGTTATTTATTTAAGACAAGTCAGCTAAATATTTATATCCCCTATAGTTTATTGTTCCTAGTAATTATTAGAATTTAGAAGTTTTTAGTTCCCAGGTAGCAAGTAGGCCGGCGTACAACATTTTTAAAAAAATGGATCGTGTGATTCCCAGTAGCATTTAACCCCGAGCCTTTGCAATATTTACATACCTAATATTTTGGTAAAACACCCAGTTGATTTAAAAAATAAATCTTTTTTTTTACCTTGAAATTTTCGATTTCCTTTTCAACGGACCAATTATTGTTAAGGTTTTCCGAAGCTGGCTGATTCACATGGTAGTACAAGTATAGGAGTTGGGTCTGCTTTTGAAGAAATTCCTGGTCCGCTGTTAAATAGTATATAAAGTTCGATTATTTTAAAAGAAAATCGAATTTTGTTCCCCAGGCGTACCTAATATTAAAAAAAATCACATCCTCAATTTTTAGGTTTAGGATAGTCAATCCTAAACTTCTCGATAAAGCTACCAAAATAAATACTAAACACCTTATATGTAAGATTTACCAGACTGAGATTATATTTGGGATAGAGGAGGATTTTAGAGCTTCAGTCTCGCTCCCAGGTCTGCTATTGCTAAGTGCCTTACTGGTTAGAAAACAACGCACGTTATTTCCTATTTAGCTAATACCCCTATTTAACTTATTGATTACTAATTAGCTGACTCGGTAAACATCGTTCTGCTATGCAACAAATGTTAAAGCCATTTCCTTACTAATAATTAAAAATTCCAGGAGCAGTAATACCGCGCGAGTTTCGCTGCGGTATTTTGTATGAAGTTCCGCGACTAGAGCGGAACATAAGCGGTATTGTATCGGTAAGCGGTGTTCTTAGGTTAGGATCCCACTGCAGAATTATTTCCATCATCCAGATATGCTACAAACCTGATTATTACGTACTTATATTTATGATCTAGAGAATATGTATCTACTAGGTTGCCTGTCAAAATATGGCCGCTAGCATTTTTAATGAAATCATTTTATCTTTAACAGCCAGCAACCCTTATTCGCGGCCCATTTAATTTGGCTCCCGTAGGTATATCATAATAATGAGAAGAAAAATGCTTTAATTTGATAATAATATATAAAAAGGAATGTATGCTATGTACGTAAAAAGATATCGGGGCGGAACTTAACTATGTGAGGGCGGCTAAGTGCGCAACGGAAGTCGTGATCTTTCGGAGTCTTTATAGGTACATATTGCCGTACAGTATTCATTAAAAAAACAAGTACTTAACAAAATAAGTTTTGCCAAAAAAAACTCTTGCGGCCAAATGTTAATAGGCAACCAATAGGATATAATATATTTTCTTGATTATACATATGCGTAAAAATTAAGTTTGGAGAATATCCGGATGAACGAAATAATTCTACAGTGGGAACCTAACCAAAAAAGTGCCGCCACGGGCATCGAAACTTAGTGCTTATGTGTGAACAGTAATTTTACCGCGTCCCCACGCGTTTTCGCCACCGCAGGCGGCAGCGATTACAGCGCGTCTGAATAGCGCTTAAGATATTAATTTTAATTATAAAATGTAGTGTATTAAAATAATGTTCATGTAATGCTTGAGGTAACAAAAGGATTTAAATTTATAAGGATTGATGCTGTGTTGGTCTAAAATAATAGCTTTCGAAACAAACCAGCTTGACGGAAGTGACAACGAAATATCACGATTGCTCTGTCTTGTTCTTCTGTCTTTATAACTTTGCCATTTTTAACTTAAATATACGAGAGAAAATAAATTTAAATACGACGGTTTATATTAACAAGTAAAAAAAACTAGTTATTGAACTTGTCACGTTATTGAAGCAAAGAAGCGAAATAATCCTTTGTCATTTAAAACCCTTAATTAATCGAAAATATATGATAATAATTTTTAAACGTGTCACTATAAAATGATATTGAGATTACTTACATACAAAATCTAAATCCCGTATAACTAATTAAAAGAAGAAAAAATGGAAACATACCAATTATCCCAGGTGGGTATTTATCGGGCGTTTTAGAAAACCCGCTTGAGACGAATAGGACCAGACAGCACAACACTAGGCGCGCCATCTTTACCGCTACTGATTTTTTAATCTGTCAACTCTTATATATATTAGAATGAAATTTGACCTGTGTATCTACAGGTCAGTTAAATGACATGCGTTATCCAGTTTTCTTTAAAATATTTTCGATTCTTAATGACCCATTATTTAAACGATTTATGCGTTTCGATCAATAGTTATCAGTGTATGAAATTACTCAGCATAATATTTTATCTTTACACTTTTTATGTAAAGGCCTTCCTTTAAGGTCCGTGGCTACCCTGCCACGGACCTTAAAGGATGGCAAACAAGCTGTGCAAGGGTGGCAACGCATCCGCATTTTGATTTCTGTTTTTTATGTAGACGTCTATGGACTGCAATCATCACTTCACATCAATGTGAACTGCATGCTTGATTGCCTTGCTATTACATAAAAAAAAGTTTAAAGTTTTTTGATATCTGAAATAGATACGGAATAATCACCTGAGCACACTTAACGATTACATCCTGTATAACAAGGAGAGTAGTAAAACTTTAAAAAAATAGGTCAAAATCGGTTAAGGGAAAAAAAAGTCATTGTCAATTGAAAATTTAAAACAGAGTTGAATGCGGTGGTCTACCTAAACATATTTAATTTAGATTTCTCCATCTCTCACCGCCAACTATCGTCTACTCTTTTAGAGATGTTATTATTTTGATTCTGATATCGTAACAATGTATGGCTATATATAATTTGGCACGGGAATAGGATACTACAGAATTAACTGTAGGTAAGTTTATTATAGATCTGGACAATTGTAGTTTCCACAGGTTACGCGAAAAACGACCTACATGCGGACGAGTCCGCGGGCAACAGCTAGTTTTACAACAAAAGACTTCTATCATAACTGGTGGTAGAGTTCCAGTGTAAGGACTCAAGGGCTTAGGCACCACCGCATTACCTAATCTAGCTGCCGCCAAGTAGAAGTGTTCAGCACTGCCGTGTTCCAGTTAGGTGATGGTGGTTGGATGGTGGTTCATGGTCCCGTAATAACTATCACAGAGATATAACAACTAAGGTCTCACGGGTGGCAACACATTAGCAGTTGACCTCTGGTTGTAGGGTAGATGAGATGTCTATAGGCTGCAGCATATTGCCTTAATGTTTGAATTTCTAACAACAACCGTTTAGTTGGTAGAGGGGGGGACACTTGATTCTAAGGAAAATTGGCACTTTAAAGCTTAATAAGTCACGAACATTTTACTTAATCGAAAAATGATTTTAACACACCCGTAACATTTTTGATTATTATTGACCTAAATAATTCTAATATTCATGTTTTTATTCTACCCCTTTGCCGGCGTGTTTAAGGTGTATACTTGTGCCAAATTTCAAGTCTCTAGTACCAATAGTTTTTGCGCTAAACCGCGGATGGACAGACAGACAGACGGACATGGGGAATTATAAGGGTTCCTTGTTTACTAGGGAACCCTAAAAAACTTATCCATCAAATACAGCGATATATTTCTTAGAAAAGAACAATTATTGGTGATATTAAAAAAAACATATCTTCGAACGGTAAAAACAGAAGTGTTTTATGAAAAGACTCTGAAATACAATACTAAGTTTTACACATTCTTACACACTTTGCGTGCTTCAGGGTTTATCAGTTCTAAGTGTTATCGTGTTGTCTTGTTTGTCTGAAACTCTCTAATGCAAGATGTATCTAAGCTTATATCCCACTTGAAACATAAGTGCGAATTATTATTATTATTTATTTATGAATACACAGTAAAATACATATTTGCCGATCAGCTTCACTCCCTTAAACCAGAGATGGTTTGTACGGAAGTTGCAATTCCTCATTAAACTTATTATTAGTAATACATACGTTATACAAGAATAAGCAGTAATTATGATACATGTGGTCAGGATAGTGTTGTCGAAAAAAGTATTGAGATCTGAATGAGTGCGAAGTTCTATAGACAATCCTGAAATTCATCTCAAAGCCGTCGTATTCTAGGATGTAACACGACAGAAGTGTGATGGTAGTCTTTTTTGAAAAAGGTGATAAAACCCCTCTCAAACCTACAGGTACATCGCACTTTTGAGTCACGTCTATAAGCTGTTTTCGAGAGTGATTACAAACCATCACCCAACGATTATGTACACCAGGACAAAACGATATATAACTGTACGATGGATGTGGTAAACAAGCCTGCAGTTCACATTGACGTTAAGTGATGACTGCAGCCTATAAACACTTACTCAAAGACTAAGGTCAAAATGCAGATGCGTTACCACTCCTGAGGCCTAAGGTGTTATGCCTCTGTGCCGGCAATTATAGGGCCCACCTACCTACAAGCTTCAAGACCTATACACATCTACACAAAAACCAGAGGTCAAAATGCAGATGCGTTGCCACCCCTGACACCTAAGTTGTGATGTCTTTGTGATAGTTATTACGGGGCCATACAGATGTGCACATAATAATATTATGTCTTACCTAAGTATAACTTAATATTGAATTGAAATAAAAACATGACCGTCAATACGAAAACTAGTTTTATTTCAATGAGTGTAGCTCGCGAAAACCTAAGAACATACTATGACCGTCAAGTTAATGATCATGGGACAAAAAAAAGAATAGTTCCGGTTTTCACCATCGAGTCCTAATTTTAGAGAGAGTCCCTTGACGGATCTCGTTTTCACCGGCACATAGGGGGTACACCTATCATCCTCAACTGGCCTTTAACTAAAGGCCTAAGGGATTTTTACATTTTAGAGCTAAGATGCTAGTGACTGTTTAGTTTGTTCGAAGTACCTAGTGATGCCGCTATCGATAGTGCGGCAATAGTGAGACTAACGATAGGACTATCGATAGTATCGATACTACTGCAGATCATCAATAGTTATACCATTTTTTATATTATCGATAGTATCGATAGCACAGCGATTATCGTAGTTAAATACTATCGTATGCAATGTATACAATCGATACCTACTATTGTAACAATACATTTTCGATATACTTTTGTTTACTTTGACATATTAACCAACGTATCAGTTGTTATTCGCTTTAATTTTTAATCTTGTAATTTGACCTATCGCAAGAAAATTCTATTATTTACAAGTGATTTAAAAAAAATAAAAAAAAAATAGATAAGGGACGGTTTTTAGGGAAGGTTTGGTCTCAAACGTATAGGACAAAATCAGGGAATTTCCATTGTAGAAATTGTGTAATGTAAAAAATTAGGTTTTTTCTTTAGTTGTGTAAACTTTTGTATTGTACTTCCTAGTATTTTCATTTTTTGTTTCGATATTGTAAGATAAGGTTCGAGTGCCACTACTACTGGAGTTTTTTGTGCATAATCAAATTCATTTTATTGTTGACAGCCCTAGCGCAATTGCCAAGCGTAGGGATAAAAAGAAAATAAGCTGAAAAGCGACCGAAACGTCGGGTTGATTTTAAAAATCATTTTAGTTTAATATACACGAGACAAATCCGTAAAAATAGTTTTATTTCAATGAGTGTAGCTCGCGAAAACCTAAGAACATATCATAAAGTGAAGTAGTTTACTGGTGGAGAGCTCCAGTGACGGTTGCCACTTTCATTACATAAAAAAGTACATGAGATTCACTTATGTACCTTTTTATTTTGTGTTAGAAGTAAATGTAATTTTTACTTGGTAGCACATATTTAACTATTACATGTCATGTACGTATAATACGTAACTATTTTTTCATTCAGCCAACATTTCTGCATTTTCACCTCTGCTTTTAGTATAAGTAGATGGCTTGCAACATTCACGTACCATTCACGTGAACTTCATGCTTGTTTTTATTTGCATAAAATATTGCTAGTATAAAAGTCAATATTATTTACTAACCTCATTTTGTCTCCTGTATGATAGAATGAATGTCAAAGCTTAGGAACTGGTAGCAAGTAAAACGCAGTAAGTTTAAAGATCAAATAAAACTTCAAGAATCATATTTCACCGTATATTAACCCAATCAGAAACACCCAGTGACGTAAATTGGCATTCAATGTATGAAATATATTTCCGTTGAGAATTGGTGGGCTAACTTCTATTTCACAATATTGCATTACCTAAATATTATAGATATGTACTTACTATGGAATATATGATACGATACTGAGAACATTAATACATATTATTCTAAAACTAATACAATTTGATACAAAATAATTGTTCCAGTTGATTCATTAGTTCAAGGATTGTTCATGTCGTAGTTGTTCAAAGCATAGTTTTCAATCCGCATGTGGTACAACGACCTTGGCCATTGGTTTGTGGTGGATGTATACATCTTGGAAGTGCATGTTCTTCAAGTTCTGCACCTGGTATTGGTACAGCGGCCTATCAAGAGGATAACCTAAAGGATGTCTTGTCATACGGTGGGATCCTGTTCCGATACCGTACGTGTCTGTAGGGTTGAAACCGGTACCAAAAGGCTTTTTGGGTGGCAGGTACTCCGAAATGAAGACCATGAAGACAAAAGGCATACCGCCGTAGCGACCTATAAAAAGAGAATATTACATTATAAATAGTTTTTAATATTCTTATGGTGCTGAACTGAAATAATAAGTAAGTGTTATTAAGACTGAACTTATAGACATTTCCATATCTAGAGGATGCATTGAGAATTTTCTCAATTGATAAATCTTGATAGCACGAATAAACTAACCGATCCGGGTATTTAAAACGATATGAATATGAAAATATATGTGGTAATTTGTAATTACTGTAGGAAAAGCAGCAAAGTGCACAGTTGGGCCCAATTTATTATCTAGACTAATTTTAAAATACTTTTTTTATGATACACGGGCCGAAGCAAGTTTTACATTAACGACTTGTTCACGACTTCAGTCTTAGCGACAAGCGGCGCGGCTGGCGGGGGCGGCGTCGGTGAGGTCTCGTCACACCCCGGACACTCGGCTAAAATTGCATAAAAATGTTTTTTCCGGATACCTATTACACAGACATCAGTTTTTAAACGCGCACACAGAAATTTAGCACGTAGGGTTATGACCTAAAACAATCGTGAAATAAGTCTTCGCACTAACAACTATGTGACCAAATTTATTAAAAATAGACCGCTCGCTCGCCAGCTCGCAACCACACTGTTGAAATGTATCCAGATGGCTCAAGGGGGGTGATGGGTGAAAACAGTCGGAACGTCGTAGTGTCCATTCTATACGTAGTATTATTAAATATTCTCAGGTCTAATGAATGGCCGGTGAGACGAGCGGTGTCTCGTAGCGTGTGTTAAACATTTTCATGCTGCCAAGGTCGCTCACGTGAACGTGAAGAATAAAGAAAAATATTTTACAGGATTATTAATTAACCTTTAGGCAGCGTCAGCCGGTTCGGGAAACCATCAAAGAATTCAGATGAATCAATAACGAATTGTCCGTTGCCATGCAGTGCTTTATTTGCCTTCTCATATAGGTCATGGAAGGAGGTCCAGTGATCAATGGTGTATCGGTTTTCAGTAGATTGACGTTTGACTTCACACTCTCCAACTGGCACTGCAGAAAATAATTAGTATATGTATATGTAAAATTAAACCTAAAAAAAGGTTATAATATTCAAGATGTTTGTTACTTTACGCAGTACGTATTGATTATATATAGATAGCTATACATAAAAGCTAGAGACTTCAATGTTACTCTTGAAGACCAAGCCCCTTTTGCTTTTATGCTAGAAATCGTACAGCCTTCCATACATCCATCTAACCGGAACCTACCTATTATTCACTATAAATATTAGAAGAAAATATATTACTTTAAGTGGTAGTGCCTACTTACTAGGAAGTCTGTTAGCGAAGATCATAGAAAATACGAGTATTACTACTACATAATACCGGGGCTCCAACTTCATATACGACGTGTGAAAATAATAATTTCTATACTTACGCTCATAAATAAATTGATCCCAAAGGAAGAAGTTTTCTGTGTTCTTATGAAGAGGAATTTCGTAGCCCTTGCTATCAAATTTAGGGGCGAGGAAGAACCTCACAACAACCTTTTTAGCAACTTCACTCTTGACTTTGACGCGAATTTCGTACGGTTTGTGGGTCAACTGTGCACGCTCAACCAAAACACTGACTTCATCCAAATCAGCTTTACCTGTAATGGTAAATTATAAAAGTAAGTTATATATTGGCATTTTGGCATTAACCGTAAGTAATAGTACCTATTTTACCTTCCCATTCGTTCATATATAATTCATTTGTTACATTCAAGTAAACGTGTTCAAAGTAGCTGACGAGATTGTCTACTTCAACATTTTCAATGGTGACAGAAGGCAACGCCAGTTCCTCAGGTTTATAAGCAGGTAAATAAGATTGCCAGCGGTAGAATAGCTGCAATACTCGCTTCCAAATCATGTAGAAAGCAGGATCACGAAGAGCAGTTTGATAATTTTCCAAAGCACCAGGAAGGACTAGAGATACAAGTCTGTAAAGTAATGGAATTTAATAATTTATTCAGTTTCGGAATTATGTTATTATTTTAATACAACATTATTACACATATTCATACCCATTTTTATATTGATGGCTCGGAACGTAGGAGTTGCTGAGCAGAGTTTTCCACAGTTGAATGAAATCGCCAAAGAATAATGGATTAGCTGAGTCTGCATTTGCTTGAATTAAGTCTCCAAGAACGCCAATAGATTCTGGTGTGCGAAGACTCACGCGTTTGCCCTCAGACTGCAAAAAAAAAACAATAAATCTTAAAAATTTTACAAACAAGCCGATACATTTTTTTTTTCGTGCAATATTTTTTTTACTTACATCGATAAAATATCCCAGGTCAATAGCTTCGCGAATTCGTGACTCAAAGTCCTTGATGTTTTGATTTTTTTCAGCAAACTCCGGCTGGTTGAAGTTGAAATGGTTAGGCCTAGTTGGGAATGGAACGCCATTAGGATACACAAGACCAGCAGAATATCCTTCTTTAACAATATTCATTCCCAGTTCTGGGATTTCACCAAGATCATTGGCAAGTCTCGCCATATAATACAGAGCTAAAATCTGCTTGTGGAAGAACCACAAATATTCTCCACGCTGGAATTTAGCAAAAGGAGCCGTTTCACCGCTCAGCCAGAAGGGATAGGTCAAATGATTATTATAATACAAAGAATTTAAGGCAAAATCGTGAGTGAAATATTGAACGGGCCAGTCTTCGTTGTAGTACGCCCATGTGGTGTAATTCCAGCGGATGACAACATTGTCGTTCCATAAGTAAGTCCAAGGATACTTTTCAACAAAGTTTTTGCCGTGTGTATTTATTCTCTGGGCACAGGCCATTATCTCACCATTATTGAAATATGATGGGAAAACATTATAGAAGGGTGGTACCATAATACCCTGCGTCTCGGGATGGTGGATCGTTACAATGGCTAATACGTAGACAAACATACCCTCGTTAACGCGTTCTCTAAAATAAACTGCTGCTTTGTATAAGGTGGAATAATCTTTAGCGGAGAAAAGCATGTTGAAGAGGGTAATGGCTTCAAATTGATGACTGCGCTCAAAGATAGAGAACGGAAGAGATCGAGGCAATGTCATGCCTGACTCCATGAGCTCTGTGTAAACTTTTACCGCTGTTACATTCTGAAATGAAGAAATCATGATTTTAATAAAAATGTTTTTTGCACTTATTTACGTTAGTTAAAAATGTGATTTATAATATGGGATTATAATATTTTTATGGGGATTAATTACCAAAATAATATTTATGTCACTGCTAATTAGAAAAGCATAGGCATCATAGATAAGTGGTATGACGGGTGAACTAATTGCTATCGAAGTAGCATATTGCTGTGATCATGTAAGATTTTGCTTTGTCCAACTTTTCTTTGGAAAGAACATCCTTACTTAGCAAAAAATAAACAGAGTAAGGTAAAATAGAAGCTTAACTCGTGACCTATGGTCTTTGTGTAAGTGTCTATAGGCTACAGTCATCACTTAACATCAATTTGAACTGCATGCATGTGAAATCTATACTACGAGTACGAAAATATGTGACCGTTTCCACCAATACTAAGCTATGTAGCTATACGAGGAAGATGCGTTGTCGCCAAGTAGCTGCGCGAGAAAGATGCGCAGCTCGAGCTATGCGATGTATCGATAGTAGGGAACCGACAAGGACTAGTTACACCACTCGCGACGGCCCATAGCACGCATCCATAGCTCGCATCTATAACACGCATCCTTAACACACATCTTTCCCTAAAAAAACATATCTTTGTTGAATCCGTTTCCGCTATGTGTACCAATGAATATGATTGGTGGATATCAAACGCATTCATAGCAGCGTACCATAGCACATCTCTGGTGGAAAAGCACCCTAAAGCTAATGTTTTATTACCATTTTTTCAGAAAAATCTTTAAGATGTATTCTTTTTTTATAAAACCTGTAGGTACCTTAAAATTTTCAATGTTTTTTTCGACGGTCCAGTCTCCCAAATCGTAAGGCTGAGCAGCTGGCTGGTTCACATGGTAGTACAAGCTCAGAAGTTCTGTCTGCTTTTTCAAGAATTCTTGGTCCGCTATAGTAAGAATTATTTTTTATATTAATAGGGTCAGATACTAGTTAAACTGTGCATATGCATATTGAAAAATTGAACTATTAAGGCGATTCGCACTCTGCACCGCATCGTAGTGCAGGAGTGAGTTTTCTTACGTTTATTGCGCAACACAGAAAACGAATGCACTCGCAGTATTACAGATCATGCATCTATAGGTATACGAAAAGACACTTCTTTAGGACTGACTTAATATGTAATCGGCTTGTCTCGACACGGCACTACTAATCTATAGCAATCGGCCAGCGCAAAAGGCGTTCCAGCCTAAGCAAAAAAGTTAGCACAACTGCCTATGGCAGACTCCTGTGGATCCGAACCTCGGCCTAGGTCATTTACGATATATGCTATTTAGGGGCGGTGCGACTTTCGCTCTAGACATGAGTTGGAGATAACCGGTAAACGACCACGCGGGTCGTGCTAGGGTCGGAACTAGAGGCGGGCGCGGTGCGGAACGCGTCGGCGCGTTATTCGGGTGTACGTGGTCACGCACGCACGGGGGTATTGGTTTATGCGGGGAAATGTGCATGATCATGCGTACCTGCACTCCCACAACCACGTGCGTGGCTCTGTCGCCACGCAGACCACTGCGTAACATTATGAAATTATGAAAATTCGAGTTGAATACTATGAAATATAAAAATTTAAAAGTAACGAAAATTAGTGAACAGAAAAGTTAAGTTTAAAATATAAATAATTCCACTTTTACATTCTTTATACGATATCCAACAAATTTTAATAAGGATGTTTTTACAAAAACGCATTACTGAAGAAGATATGTTTTGATTTCACCATACAAGTTTTAACTGTAACGTAACGTCAGAATAAAGTATCGTCTTATATGAGCCGCTTTGAGTCGTTTCACAACTCGCAAAGTTTTGAATCGTTATATTTTTTAAATCATTAGCTTTTGAATAGACGTTTCAATATTTATTTATTTTTCCTATACTTTTTGAAATTACAATAGAAAAAAACTAGTCATCATCCCCATTGTTATAAATGCATAATATTAGGCTCATATTTCTTTATTTATGCTGTTTCAAACAATAAAAAAGCTAAACATCCACCCTCGTTGTTAACCCTACAGTTATATTTGCAGATAGAGATTACATGTCTTATTATTTTTAATGTTTAATGTTAAGTCAGTAATTTCAAATGTCTTTTTTTTTTCAAAAGCGTTTTAACTTATTTATTTTGCTTATATGCGTACGAGCAATAAAAAAAATGAACCCTTACAAATACTTTAACTTCGCTTTATAATATTACTCTTAAGTGAATTGGTACACTTCTATTTATTTTGTTTGTAAGTAACTTTAGTTACATGTTAATAATTTTTTATACATATACAAATGTACGTATATACATGACTCCATATTTGAACTATTTTCAACAAAGTGTTAATTACCGATGTATATGTATATTTCATTTAGTTCTGCATAATTAAGATTCCACTTCGCACTGTCTTAATTACTTACTTAACTTATTACTAGTGTAGGGGGTGAAAAATTATTCAATAAAAAAAGGATTTACTTTGTGTGGGTTATAAACATGAAGCCCTTACCGTTAAATGGTAGTGTTCAGCATTATCGTACTTGATTCATTTTGTAGTAAACGACCCGGTAATTTCCGGCACAAAGACAACAATTTAGACCTGAGAACGGACCTTCATTAAAGAGTTTTTCTTTAGATGTCAATAGGCTTTAAGAATTCACTTACCATCAATGTGCATGCTGCGCATCTTGCGTTATTGCACTTACTAACCCTATTGGAATGGTTTGACCGCCATTGTTCGCTGACTGCACTAGTGGAAGACTTCTCTTCCAGTAAAAGAAAATTCTTCCGCTAGTGGGAGGATCCTCCTTACGCCCGACGCCCAAATTTGTGCCATTTTCATGACATTAAAAAGAAAACAACTCACCAATTTTAGCTGGCGCCCAATTTTTGTCGAGCGGTTCGCAGAACCCTCCCGCCACGAAGAGTAACACGGCGCATAACACTAACCTAGCCATGTTCCCCGGAATTGACGACTACCCACCTTGCACACCTGTATTTATACACAAATTTAATGCGATAATACAACAAATGTGCATTATCTGCAAGGCAAAAGAATAATATGTCGATAACTTTCGACTTCTTTATTGTTATTCTCAACGTAAACAATCTTTGGTTTAAATATCTCATAAAATATTTTCATTGTGCAATAAACGATTGCATCAGGGATGTCACTTGCTGGATAATTAAATCTCAATCTATACATATATACATACCTGCAAATACATAAAATCGGAGTGTCTATTTGTAGTATAAAAATAACCACTCTATCTATTTATTTATTTATTTTATTTCTTATCGTACACCAAACAGAGGCAATTGCCATACATAGACGACAGTAAAATAAGTACAGTAGGTGGCCTTATCGCTCAGGCAGAGATTTCTGCCAGGCAACCTTGCATAAAGGATCACAAATATAAAAGTCGGTAGAGTGTACATAGTTAATGTAACAACTAACATCTGTGTAACATACATATACAATATACAATAAATAATTTCATACAGAAATATAACGTAAGTAATTTCATACAGAAGTAGAACGTCAACAAGTTTTACAAAATGAAAAAAAAATACACAAATTGATGAATAACAGAAATAAAGGAAATAGGGATATGAATAGGAAAGATGGAAATTTGAAGATTTTTACTTAGAAAGTTAGAAGTAGACTAACTTTTGGCCGAATACTCAAACGTCACTCAATTTTAAGCAACCCTCAAATGTGCGCTATCTCTTTTGTTTGAACGTGTTTTATAAAGACAGAAGACTTTTAAATCCCACTTAGATTTGAGTGACGTTTGAGTATTTGGCCGTTAGAAAATAATAGACTCAGATACAATTTAATAAGGAAGTTATTAAGAAAGTTGAAGCAATCCCTCAGGTATAGTGGAGTTGCAGGGTTGAATAGCACATTGTACAGAAGAGAAATAATGTGTGTATCCCGGCAATGGATAATTGGGAGCCAGTTGAGTTTTTTACGAAATTCGGAGATATGATCATACTTACTCGTATGTAAACCAATATGAAAATATTTTGGAGACGCTCAAGCTTATTAAGTTGCTCCTGGGTCACATCAATATAGCTTATGTCGGCATAATAAATTATTGGAAGAACAAGACCATGTGCTAGTACAATTTTGGTAGGCATTGGCAATAAGTTCCGTTACCTCCTCAAAGAACCTATTGTCGTAAAGATCCTCCTGCCCACCTCACAAATCTGAGGAGCCCATGAAAGATTACTGTCTAATATGACACCCAAACTTTTAACATTCTCCTTATACCGTAAATTTATTCTATAACATGTAACGTGTGTCAAATTAACCCTATCTGTTCTATTTTGAAGACGTCTACTTCCAATCATGTTATTCTAAGTCTTTTCAGGATTAAGTTTTAAACCGTTTGATCTACTCCAACTTGAGATATAAGCCAGATCATCATTAATGGTAGATATTGCATTGGGGAGATCATTCAAGCAAGCCTGTGTATATATTATATTTGGAGATCGTCTGCATTTACTAAATGCATATTATTATTATGTATGTACACGGTACAAGACAATTTTTTTCACAATTTTTGTCTCTCTGTCTGTTAGTTTGTTTCGGCTAATCTCAGGAACGGCTTAACCGAATTTGACGGTACTTTTACTGGTAGATAGCTCACATAATATAGAGTAAGTTAGGGTTTTATGTATGAATTGTAATAAAATATTACACTTTTTTTTTTTCCACCTCCTTTGTGTATTTATACAAGAGGAGTAAGTATTGCTGTGGATGACTTGACAGAAGTCCTCGCTACGGTTTACGGGCGACTTAAGTCAATATCTAGATGAAAGTGGGTATAGAGCTGATTAGGTTTTTTTTTTTATTTGAGTTAAGGTGTATATGTATGTGATGATAAATCATGAATTATTGAACTGTTTCAAGGTGTTTAGTGAAATGGTTGAATGAGTTTCTTGTACTTTCTTTTAGTAGGATGCTTTCTAATTTGAATGGGTCTATATTGAGCATATTGCATGTGTTTATGTGAGTAAAGCGAGCGTTACTGTAGCGAGGACAATCGATTAGCAGATGGTGGATGCTTTGAGTTGAAGTGTTATCACAGGGACATTTGTCCGAGGGTGTGATTTTTAGTCTATGGAGATATTGTTTGTGGTAGCCATGCCCGGTGAACATTTGAGTGAGGTGGAAATTTGGGTAACCTATTTTGTATTGCATTCAAGTCGGGTAACCATTTTCGGGTGTGATCGCCAGTTCGAGATTCGGTGTAATTTTTTTTGCTTGATAGTGCGGTTTCATCTCTTCACAAAATATATGCTTCACAAAGCTTATCGGAAACTCCTTGAAATCAGGGGATCTGTGTAAACATGCAGCGTCCTTTGCCGCGCTGTTTGCTTCTTCATTACCTAATACCTTGATCCATATAAAAGATATGTTTTCTGAGAGTTGGTTATAGTGTTTACGAATGGAGTTGACTTGTGAGTTGTTGGAGTATGGGTTAGAAATTTCTTGTAGTGCCGACATACTATCCGAGAGTATAGCTGTATTGGAGGTGTTAGTGCTATGTTTCCATTCTATTGACTTTTCGATGGCCAAGAGTTCTGCCTGGAATACCGAACAACTATAGTGTAATTTATTTTTTTTAATAATTTTGGAGTTATTTGGTCTATGAATTACATAAGCGGCACCGACACTGTTCGAGTGTTTGCTACCATCTGTAAAAATTTTAACAGTGTCAGGGGTACATAATGCATCTATGTCGCTTTGATCTGTTGCCAGATCAAAATTGATGGTTTGTTTAAGCGCAGGGTGCGGTGCGTTTTCAAGAGAAGTCCGACGATGAAGAGTGACGTAATTGGGTAAGTATTTTGTGTAACCTTTTAATTTTACAGTTTCTATTTCATGTATCTCCTTTACTTTTAAGTGTAGTGGTGTGAGTCTAGCAAGGGCTATTGCGGAATTAGTGGATAGTGTTCTAAAACCTTTAATTATTTTAATTGCAAACCCTCTCTGGAGTGACAGAAGGGATTTTACGACATTTTGATATTTGATGGCACTGCCCCAGATACTTGCCGCGTACGTAATGATTGGGTCAATAACCTATAATAGCTATATTTTCACTGTGGATGCCCCAGGTGGGACGGACGAACTGACATATTTTTTTATAGATGTTTAGTGCTTTATTTATTGTATGCTTGGAGTGTCTGATGAATGTTAGTTTTTTATCGACTATCACGCCAAGGATCTTTATTTCATCAGAAAATGTTAACTGTTTATTATTAATATATATATATTTGCTTTGCTAGCTTTAGGTGTGAATGCTATTAACTTCGTTTTGTCCGGGCCAAATTTAAGCTTGACAGTTTCACCACAACTGTATATTTTTCTAATGCGGTGTTAGCAGTAGTTTCGAGAGTTTTTGCGTTTTTCGCTGAAACTATAAGTACCACATCGTCAGCGTAAGTTTGTATAAAGCAGGTATCGGGTAAGTGTATATCTAGTAATTCATCTAGTATAATGTTCCAGAAAGTAGGACCACACACAGATCCCTATATGCAACCCCTGATCATTGTTTTGGACGCCGTTGCATCCGAGTAATTAAGTGTGACTATCCTGTTTTCAGTGTAATTTTTAATAAGAAGATAAATATTGCGTGGACACCTTATATTGTTTAACCTTTTAAATAGTGAAGGCCACCAAGCATTGTCAAATGCGGCTTGTATGTCGAGAGAAATTGCTATAGTTAGATTTTTGTGTATGCGGGATGTTTTTATTTTATCTAACATAGTATGTAGAGCTTCGACGGTAGAGCGTTGCTCTCTAAATCCAAACTGTCTTGAATTATTATGTTTGTGGGTGTGCATGTAGTGTATGAGTCTTATGGTAATTAATTTTTCCAGGAGCTTGCCAAATATATTAATCAAGCCTATGGGTCTATATGCTGATGCGTCCGATTTGTCTAGTTTATTTAATTTCAGTGCTGAGATTATGAAGGCCTGTTTCCAGATTTCAGGGAAGTATGCCAACGTTAAACATCGATTTAGTAACTTGGTCATAAGGACAGTGAATACTTCGGTGAAAGCCAAGCAGATGTCCGAAGTGAGATGATCCGGACCTGGGGCCTTATTAGGGTTCATTGATTTGAGACAGTTTAGAACTTCGTCTTGAGTAAATGGTATATCATTTGGCGTGTCAGGTATACAGTAAGCTTGATCGCGAATTTGTTTATGAATGTTTAAGCGATCGGGTGTATCGTCTGGGAAGAATTTGTTTATCAGAGCCTTACATGTTTCAGAGCTGTTATTCGTGTAAGCATTGTTGATTTTTAGCGTACTTGGGGATTTACTCACGCGTGTAGTTTTTATGATACGGTTTGTGAGGGACCATACATTCTCTTTGCCCTGTTTATTACAAAATTCACGAAAATGCTGATGTGAGGCCGATAGTAGTGCTTCTGCATATTTCTCTTTGATTATTTTTCGTTCTTCAAGTACTTTGTCTGTGAGTTTGTTCCCCTTTTTTAGGTCGGAAATGAGGTGATGCATTTTTATGACATCTTTTTTTAGCTGTTCTAGGTCATCATTCCACCATAGCGTTTTATTTGATACTTTATTACTTTTTGGTAACTATTTCTTACATACATTTTGATTTTTTTTTTGTAGTTGTAACTATGAATCTTTCTATATCTGATGTGTTTAAGTTATCCATCTCTGTTGAGTTTAATGTACTTAGTTCTGTATTTAGTTTAACTTTAAACGTTGACCAGCAGACCTGTTTCGTATTATATTGACGAGTTGACATTTTTTTGACTCTGGTGATATTATTTGGATTGAAGGCTATATAGAAATGTATGTATGTATGTAAATATTACACTAGCTGCTCCGTCTGTGCCTACGATTACGTCCGCGTCCGCTGAATAATAATTTTGTTATATTCAATGCTGACGACATTTCCACCACAGAATGGGTGGAAATGTCTATGGCTCTTGTAGAAATTTAGAAAACAACCTATTACGAGTATTTAAATTTCTGCAAATGCCATACTTCTAGCGGCCCACTCTGAGCGACCAATGAAGGCAATCCAGAGGTGAGAGACCTGATGCTCTGTTCGGCCGAGGCGGAGCCCGGTTCTCTCGGAGGAACTCGAGATGATGTTAGGACATGGTGTCGCTACTCACCAACCGCTCGCCACAAGCTGCTCTGTCCCCTTATTATTATTATTATAAGTCTAGTTGTAGCAGGCTACTACCGCTATGTTGCGGTCTTGTCATAGATTCCTTGATCGGAGGCTACCAAAGATAAAGGTGTAAAATCCTTTGTCTATGGCTCTATTGGGATTTTTTCCATTTTCTGGACGATTCCCTATTTCACTTTCACATTATTGGAGATTAGTAATATGCCCGAATATCAACAGGCTCGCCAACTGTCACATAGGCCAAAACGTAATCGACAAACCGTGGGTGTTGGCATGTATGCTTGAATGTATGAATTAACCTCTGCCTACCCCTTCGGGAATTATAGGCGTGGAGTTACGTTACGTATGCATGTATTTACATCTGTCTACTCTTTGGGGCCATATAAGCGTGAAGTTACGTTTTTATTTTCTTTCCCTGCTCATGGGCGTAGTTATAGTCGGGCAGAATGGGGCGCTTGCCCCACCCTGCCTCTGATCTGTAAGGTACATAATCAAACCTAAAAAACTTACCTAATCGTCTCAGGTACTAACTACAATACCTACTCAATATCCGTAAGAAAGTTCACACTCAACAGTCATCAGTCGAATTATACATACAGATAGAGGGTGCTATAGGGTGTGGGTGTAATCTTTTGTATGAAAAAAATAACTGGGGTAAGGCCGCGGGTATAGCTTGCTATGGTCCAAGAGCTAGTGAACCCTTCGAGTATCTAAACGCCTGTAAGCCTAGAATTTTTTGTAGGGCTGAGTCATAATATGCTAAGTACGATAACCATCGCCTGGCAAGGATCAGCCAGTTACGTCATCTGAATTTCGAATGAGAAAAGTTACTTCCATATTTTAGATCTGGCAGCCATAGTTTTGCGATCATAACAACGGAAGTGTGTTTCTATGATGATTAAAATTGTGACGAATTCAATAAATTATGTATCGAGCGTATCATGTAATCCTGCAATTAGCCTGGTATTGATATACGATTAAGTCGCTCATTTGCAGTAAACAAATCGTGATTTTCTTTAAATATCCGAACACACAAAAATTAAACTTTCAGGCGCAACATAAGTGGTCGCAATCGAGGCAGATCGAAAATAATATGGAAGTAACTTCTCTTATCAGAAATCCATATGACGTGACGGGTTGATCCTTGCCAGTCGATGGTTTTTGTACTTAGCATGTTATGATTAATCTCTATAAAAATGTTTAGCCTTACAGGCCCAACATGATTCAGTGTCTCTCCTGCGACTAGTTACATATCATTTTAGACTGCTGCTCTACCCTAAGCCCATGGTTGGCTACACCTGCTGTAAAATTTGACAACGACTTCACTTTGTCATTTTCATTGTGTGAAAAACGTAAGTTAATTGTTACATGTTTACTGGTGGTAGAGTGCCAGTGTAAGAGCTCGAGGACGTAGTTGCCACCGCATTACCTAATCTATCTGCCTGCAAATTGGTAAATGATAGTGTTCAGCTTTAGAACACGATTGTCGTGTTCCGGTTAGGTTAATAACGTATACGGCCCCGTAATTACTTATCACAGCGACATATCAACTAAGTTCTCAGGGGTGGCACCGCATCTGCATTTTGACACACACACACACATGTCCATGTGTGTGTGTCTATTGGTTGCAGTCATCACTTAACATCAATTTGAACTGTATGCTTGTTTGCCACCTTAATTACATAAAAAAACGAATTATTATGAAATCGATACAACTTTGTTGTCATCTTATCCAAATGTCAAATTTTATAAAAAAATATCAGTAACATTAACGTATTCATGTACAGAATTATTAATTTAACGCCTTGACGATAAAGTTTTTTTTTACCTTATCTCTCTGCTTATAAAAATAATAAGCTTATATAATCCAAATTAACTAAGTGTAAAAGTCAAAGATGTGATGTGATAATATAATTTAATAACAAACAAATGAGATACAGCTTTTCAGCGTTGCCATGCGGTGTCAGTACGGTGCGGTGTCATTCTGTTCTGTGCCGATGGGGGTTGGTGTTAGATATCCGGTACCGGATTTAAGCATAGGCAACATAGGCAGTTGCCTATGGGCCGTCACCACTCCGCAAAAAAAAAACAAATTAAATCTCAGTTAAAACAAAAATACCTACATTGAGTTTTTTTGCAAATTCTTACACGTAAATTTTCTTAATTGAGGAAAATAGATCTCGACAATATTGTCGCTACGCTTACTAATGTTATACAAAGACGAGAAATAATTTAGCTTGTTTTATTACCTCTTGTTTTATTTTGAATTAATTTGATGTTATCTAACATATTCAGTGGCTCTCTTCATTATCTTGACCCATAGAAACTTTCAACAATTAACCACAAACGATTTGAAAGCCACCACATGCTCTGCCTACTAGCCGCCGAAGTCCAAATCCGGCACTGGAGATACGTATGAGACGGATATATGAATCCATTTCATGATACCAAACTAAATAATAATTATTAATATTTCTGTGATCCATCTCCGTCATCCAATCGTGTAGCATCGCACCATCACCCATCACCAATAAAGAGAATACATAATGTTGTTAGAACATATGATTTACATTATTTTTATTATTTGCCTACTAGGCAAGTTGTGTGTAATTTTAATATAACCTTTTCTCCGCCCTCCTTCTCCCGGAATAGGGCGCATGACAAAATCTTAAAAGGTAATGAAAACAATGAAATTTTTCGATTTGCTAACATATTTTAATTCTGATCAAGAGCTGGTAAGCTAATGGAAATTTATTGGAATTAAAATCTCCAACTGGCAGAATTTTTAATTCAGATAAAAAAGTAATCCAATAAGGATTTTTTTTCCGAAAATGTTACCTAGAACTCCTTTCTAAAAATATTATTAATAAAATAATATACGACACATTTTACAAATGAGGTTTTAAATTACATAAATAACGATATTCATCAACCTTCATCTTACCGACATTTTGTTTAGTAGGTACCAATAATACAAATCAATTCTGTTACGTACTTACTTCAAATGTATCGCGTGACAAAATTACTCCCATCCCTTACGAAGTACTGGCTCAGCACATTTAATTTTTTTTAGTCCCACTCCATATTATAACGTGTCGTCAACATGTGTGATGTAACATCGCAGAAATGTGCGATGCGAATCACATCGCATGTTCTTGCGATGCATCGAAAAGGCCGAAGTGAAAACTGGGACTTTTGATATTTTGGCATGGTTATGGCCGAATACTCAATCGTCACTCAATTTTAAGCAACCCTCAAATGTGCGCTATCTCTATCGTTTGAACGTGTTTTATAAAGACAGAAGACTTTTAAGTCCCACTTAGATTTGAGTGACGTTTGAGTATTTGGCCGTTAGGGAATAATTTTGCACGAATTGCTTTAATTATCAGTATAAAGGTAAAATAAAATATTCATTAATTGCGCTTTCATACACAAACATGACGTAGCTTGCTAATTTTTAACCGACTTCGAAAAAAGGAGGAGGATCTCAATTCGCCCGAAACTTTTTTTATTTTTTTATGTATGTTCCCCGATAATTCGAAAACGCCTGTACCGATTTCGATAATTTTGGTTTCGTTTGAAAGGGTGTGCCTCCCAGTTGGTCCCATTGTAACCATGTCAATATGTGATGATGGGATCCTGGAGAAAACGAGGGAATTCTTCAAATTTCATAGCACACTTGAAAGATTTTCATAATAATAATGTTCCGTGTGTTTGCTTTCGGATGGCACAATTTGATGAAGTGAAACTGATGATGAAGACTATATATGGTACCATCTTAGTTGAAATACCTACTTTTACTGTAATAATACTAATAATAGTTACTCGTTTGTTTAAAACATTGTTATTATAAACCGCGATTGTTCGAAAATGCCTGAACCAATTTGGACATGTTTTGTTGTTTTGGTATACCTCATCTCACAGATGGGCCCATTGTCACCATGTCAAGATGTGATTATGGGATCCTGGAGAAATCGAGGGAACTACTCAAATTTCATAGCACACTTGAAAGGAGATGATGATGGAGGTGATGATGATGGAGGTGATGATGGTGGAAGTAATGATGTTGATAGAGGTGGTAATGATGAGAGGTGATGATGACCGTGGTGATGATGGTGATGATGGTAATGATGATGGTAATGATGATGGTGATGATGGTGGAGGTGAAAATGATAGAGGTGATGATGAAAATGATTATGATGGAGGGGATGATGATGGAGGAGATGATGATCAAGGTGATGATGATGATGGGGGTCATGATGATGGAGACGATAATGATGAAGGTGATGATGTAGGTGATGATGATGGAGGTGATGATGGAAGTGACGATGATTGAGGTGATGATGATTAAAGTGATAATGATAATATCACTACACTTTAAATTAGCCTTTTGTTTGACTGCCTTAAAACCAGCTACTGGAATAGATAATTTTCGAAACTGCTATTAGAGTTCAATAGCGGTTCGTTGCCGTTCCAGAAAAGCCGCTATTATACACCTCTAGAACTGATGATAAAGACTATAGATAGTACTTTCGTAGTTGAAATACCTACCTACTTTTACTGTAGTACTTAATATTAATAATAGTTACACCACTGAAAAGCAAAAAATTAATTATTTTAAAACTAGCTGTGCCTGCGACTTCGTCCACGTGAGAAAAAATATGATTGTTCAGTATTTACCCGGACGAAGTCGTTGGCGCAGCTAGTATAAAATTAGCCTAAGTTACTCTTTATTACATCAGCTATCTGCCAGTGAAAGTCCCGTCAAAATCGGAGACACTCAAATTCTATTTATTTATATGTAGGTCTGTATGTATGTATGGTTGTATGGAGATAAAAGTTGCTTAAGTCACTCCTTATCACATCAGCTATCTGCCAGTGAAAGTCCCGTCAAAGTCGGATACACTCCAATTCTACTTATTTGTTTGTGGTGTATGTATGTATGGTTGTATGGAGATAAAAGTTGCCTAAGTCACTCCTTATCACATCAGCTATCTGCCAGTGAAAGTCCCGTCAAAGTCGGATACACTCCAATTCTACTTATTTGTATGTATGTATGTAAGGAGATAAAAGGAGCCTAAATTACTCCTTATTACATCAGCTACCTACCCGTGGAAGTCCCGTCAAAGTCGGATACATTCCAATTCTACTTATTTGTATGTAGGTATATATGTATGTATGGATGTATGGAGATAAAAGTAGCCTAAGTTACTCCTTATTACATCAGCTACCTATCTGTGGAAGTCCCGTCAAAGTCGGATACACTCCAATTATACTTATTTGTATGTAGGTATGTATGTATGTATGGATGTATGGAGATAAAAGTTGCCAAGTCACCCTTATCACATCAGCTATCTGCCAGTGAAAGTCCCGTCAAAATCGGTCCAGCCGTGCCCAAGATTAGCCCCGCCAAACAGACAGACAGACCGACAAAAATTGTAAAAAATGTTGTTTTGGTTTATGTACCGTGTATACATACATACCTATGCATTTAGTAAAAAGCGGTTATTTTAATATTACAAACAGACACTCCAATTTTATTTATTTGTATAGATTTATTATGGAAGGTAATATACAACATCAGACCTAAAAATTCTGTAAACATTTTAAGCGCCTACTTGCTACCGTTATTATTATCGAGTATAAAATATACGAAAAAAAACACGTTTATCGTATGCCCCTTGGACCCCTTAATATTTTCGTTTTCTTATTTTAAGTAATTAATTTTGTCTTTATAGCGGTGACAGAAATACATAATTTGTAAAATGTTAAGCATTCTACCTTCTAGACATTTTTCCGGGATAAAAAGTACCAGTGTTGTGCGCCAAAGGTTAAAGTATAATCATACCAAGTTTCATTGTAATCGGACTGGTAGATTCTGTGTGATGCTTGAACAAACAGACAGACAGACAAAAAATTTTTTAATCACAAATTTGTGTTTGGTATCGTGCTAGTAACATCCCCTGGTATTTATTTTTTAAATATTTTTAATGTACAGAATTTACACTTCTACAGTTTTATTATAAGTATAGATTAAAAAGCGGCGGCCCGCGCGTTAGGACTAATGTTGTGGTGTTGCAGTACCTACTATGTTAAGCTATCAAATACAGTCGTAATAATATATTAAGTCGTATAATAGCCATTTGAAGCACACTATTGCCTTGGCACCGACTTCAAACCTATGAGTAGGTAAGTACGTAGCCCATATTAAAGTAATTGAGTTTATTTTTCGCTTTTTAGTGTTTTTGTCTATTCAGTTTTTAACATGTGTAATAAACAACTAGGTTTTGGCGGGAACCCTGAAAGAGGCGTGTGGTGCTCTTATTTTATGTCACTTTCTTGGTGTATTTTTGAGTTATATGAAATAAAGTTGGTGGCATTTTGTTTGATATAGGTTTATAACTGTGCCCGTGTATAGTGAAATAGAATAACAGTGCGAAAACACGGCCTTTCAGGTTGCCTCCAAAACTTCATTGTAAATGTTCTGGTAAAGAAGCCTTCGCTTTACTCGAATTACTGACTGTGACGCACTTGACTTGACTGACATAATAAATAATTCACTGACTGACTGATTATAACTTTAACTGCTTTTATACGAATACGAAATATCGTTTTACTTGACACTGGCAATATGCGTAATAGCAATGCCATTTTTAATTAAAAAAAGTAATAATAAACAACTAATGAAGAACACTAGAAATAAACAGTCAAGTAAAATTGACTCGGCTGGCTTTCATAAACTAGCTTTGATTAAATTCCACCACCACCACCGCATTACCTAAATTATCTGCCGCTAAATAGTAGTGTTGTGCACTATCGTATACCGGCTAGATGGTTATGTAAGGTCCGGTGATAACTTTCACAGAGACATAATAACTAAGATCGCAAGGGTAGCAACGCACCTGCATTTTGACCTCTGGTCTTTGTCTGAGGTTCTATAGACTGTAGCCATCACTTAACATCAATGTGAATTGCAGACTTGTTTGCCACTTCCATTACATAAAAAATACATAATCCCTTTAATGAAAATAATTATCATAGGTACACATTCCTTTGAAAAGAGTTAATTTACCTATTCATCCATAGATCAACCGAAAACAGACAAAATAATATGCATAAAGATAACATTTAAAAACAGTTTATTTAAAAAAGTGCTAATTACAAAAATCAATGCTAATTACTAAACATCAATTAAAAATTAGAGGATCAATTAAATATTACCAGTCTTACAATATCTCAATTTTTTACACTCCATTGACGGGTACCTACCATTGAAGTAGTAATTTAAAACATTTAATAACCTTAATAGACCGACTCGTTAGAGTAAACGGTGCAACAAAATGAGTAATTAATTAATCGCTGGGCGTATTAAAATCTGTAAAAAAGGCACAATGCTGTGACAAGGCCCCAATATATCACTTCAGCGCGGCCCGTCCGAAGATTTGACGTATGAGTAATTTATTGGCTAAAAAAATAAATTACCGGATTGCCCACATTTGTTGGGTACAAGGTGGTTGATTCGGGTGCACGGCAAAAAACAGCCCGAGGCCCGATATTAAATCGCTACTTGCAACTAAAGCTGCTAATAAAACCGATTACAGAAACATTGCTGACTGTGTGTATAGTCCTTTTCTTAAGCCTTGTTTTTATAAATGGTAAAGTACATCAACGTTAGCAAATAACAGTTTTTTTTTTAACCGTTTTTACGCTCGCTACTTTCGCCGCGTAAGATTACATTACGCGCGTTATGATTTTGCCTATTTTTTCCCGTTATCGCGAGATGTTGTAAATTTTAAATAATGTAATGTAATATATTTATTAAAACTAAGAAATATTTCTGTCGAATATTATTGAATGACACTTAGGATTTGTAGCTCCTTTGAAAGCAGCAGTGATAATCTGATTGTTTTTCTTGCTTCGGTAGGTGAGAAACAAGCGATAATGGTAGATTATTTCGATTATTGTTATTTAGTTAATGTAAAAATCGACATGAAAATTTGACAACAATGACAACAACAATACCAATGTCGATAGGCGGTCGTACCCCAGGACTGACTTACTATGACCATATAGCTCGAGTGTTTTCTGAGGGTGGAGTCAAAAGTCTTAGAAATCGGCGTGTATGTATGAAGAGAATGATGAATGTAGAAGAAGTCCGGCAAGTATGTCAGGACCGAAATATCTGGCGCTCTACTCCTGGACCTGGCGTGAATTTAAACTGAAACTCAAATATTTATTTAATCACTTGGAAATAACAGAATTTTCTTGTGATAGGTCAAATAACAAATTTAAAATTAAAGCGAATAACAACTAACCTACGTTGATGAATATGTCAGAAAAAAACAGAACTGAGTAAGGTCTTTTCAAAATATGTTCACTTACAACTAATTTCAATATCTAGTACAATGCACATTAATTTCACTAAATTATTATTTTTTTAAGTCTTGTGGAGCTAGACCAGCATTTGTCCAGGCATCTCTATCCTTTAGATAGTCATCGAGTCTATAGTAGCTACGCATTTTTACTTAGGTACAAATTTATTATCTGAAAGTTATAGAATGTTGGACGGGATTTTGTTATAAAACTGTATACCACATGTTAAGAAACATTTATGTGTTTTCGATAGACGAAAACTTGGAAATGCCAATTTATTTCTGTTTCTGGTATTATATGTATGTATGTCATTAATTTTCTTAAATAAGTGCAAGTTTTTTCTAGCATACAATATATTTTCATAGATATATTGGGAAGGGACCGTAATATCTTTCAAAGAGTCACGACTATTTAAGATATACATATATCGCTCTAATAGCTCTCTTTTGTAATATAAATATTGAATCAATTTTAGCTGCACGACCCCACAACAAAATACCGTAGGACATGAAAATATGAAAGTAACTGAAATGAGTCGCGCAGTGTCGACATCCGTTAACTGTCTAATCTTCCTGACGGCATAAGCAGCAGATCATAGTACACTATATTTTTAAACTAATTAGGTATATTTGACGTTGCTGTCTGGCTGTTATGGTCGAGGGTACCTACTACACTCGAAGATGTTGACGAATATGTACACCTGGGACAAACGGTCCAGTTACGTAGGTCCAACTTCGAGAAAGAGGTCAAACGCCGAATCCAACTCGGATGAGCAGCGTTCAGGAAGCTACGATATACCTTCTCGTCCAATTTACCGCAGTGTCTTTAGAAGAAGGTGTGAGTGTTTCCAATGATGACATACGGAACCGAAACGTGGTCGCTCACTATGGGCTTCATAAGAAGGCTCAAGGTCACTCAGAGAGCAATGGAGAGGGTTATGCTCGGAGTTTCTCTGCGAGATTGAATCAGAAATGAGGAGATTCGTATGAGAACCAAAGTAACCGATATAGCCCACCGAATAGCGAAACTGAGATGGCAGTGGGCAGGGCACATAGCTCGCAGAATTGACGGCCGTTGGGGCAAAAGAGTTCTGGAGTGGCGACCGCGTACCGGAAGACGAAGCGTATGCAGGCCCGACGACCTGGTGAAGGTCGCGGGCAATCGCTGGATGCGGGCGTTGTGGCAATCTTTGGGGGAGGCCTTTGTTCAGCAGTGGACGTCTTTTGGCTAAAATGATTATGATGATATGTATTAATTAAAAAACACACGCTTTCAACCCAGCACGCGTAAACATTTTGTGAGGATAACAGGTAAAAAAACCTATCAAGTATCTACTCAAGTGAAAGCGACACTCGAGAAAACAAAACATTTTTGTATTGTCAACGAGATTTAAGGCTAAGCTGCTTTGAAGCGTCATGTTGACATTCAATTTTCGCTTTTACCACCCCGAAAGTGATGGAGCGATGAAATCACAATACGCAAAACTGCTAAAACGAGATAAGACCACCAGTTGTGACACAAAATTGACAAAATATTTTGTGGATATTTCTGTTTGTTGTCTCGTAATCCTATTTCTTAAAAAAAAGGATTAGCGACGCTCCTTTCATTTGACGATGTCTTATTTCATCTATTTATTAAGTGAGAGTGTGATTCTGAGAACAGTAATCCCTATTTACCTTTTGATGACGATTTTTTTTAGTTGACGAAATACCTATATTACCATACGTTGATCATGTGATATAATGCTAATACAAAAAAATAGAGGATGACTTGGGATTAAGATGAATATTTTTACAGAATAATATTGGAATAAGATAATTTACGGTGATTTACTGCTAGCTTGAACTAGATTCTATAAAGTTCTTAAGGGTCGGGCGGACGATTATCGTCCACATAACAATAGAAAATCAATTGTCATATTATTATTATTCTCGTAAGCTGACGGGTTATATCTATTTATATAAAAATCAATTGCTGTTCGTTAGTCTCGCTAAAATCGAAAACGGCTTTGCCGATTTGGCTAATTTTGTTTTGAATGATTTTTGGAAGTCCAGGGAAAGTTTAAAATGTAATAAAATATGAAGAAATTGAAAGGAAACAGTAAAAACCACAATTTTATTTTCCTATATAAATAGTCCGTATCTATAAAACCTTTGACACATTGTTTTACTTGTTTTATTCTGAGGCAATACGAAATTGCTGAGTCAGCTAGTATTATATAACAATTATGAATCTGGCAAAGTTGATACAATGTAGCTAAACAACCTAAAAAGCAACTCGTCTTTCAAAACCTTCTAGACCTAAAGCCTAAACCTACCTAAACCAACTTTTAACAATGCAAATAAATATTATGTAAAGAAAAGAGACTCACAAGAGTTCATTTTGTGAAAGATATAAAATAGTTCTTGACTTCTATCTGCATCAGCAATTTTGGAGATTTTTTTTTTATTATCATATTTGTGGAGTCAGATAATTGCCATTCCCCGCCTGTGTAAGACATCCCCTGGCGACGCCTTTGGCTACAGATGTACTTCATGTGGGCTACACTATCTGGGACTTGTTGGTAGATTATGCTTGCCATATATGCTAAAAATTTCTTTGATTCCAATTACGCTCAAGGTAACCATCATTACCTCCACGTCAGTGTGATGGGAATCTAAACGTTTTTTTTTTTTTACTTGTAATTCGTAAAATTGATTTCCAATTTATAAAAAAATATTTCTGAGCTGACGTGCAGTCGGTTGCAATAAATACCTATTTTATTTGAAATCTAGCTTTTGTTTGATTTCTCGTGTAAGTAACTCCTATAACCCTGTTTTCCCCATCTAAAAGTACCTCGTTACGAGAATTTTGAAAGTTTAAATATAAATAAAAATACATTTAAAACATAACGATATTGATGATAACCACAGACCAATCAGCCTTCCTATAGTCGATGATGATAACAGAACGGAATGACGAGGAATAATGTCTTGTTTAAATATTCAAATATTTGTTTTCGACGGCGTTTCGCTCTGACACTTTACCGATTACTGTGTATTCATTATACAATGCATGAGCACGCATACATTGAAGTTTTCATTGGTTTACACGGCCCTTTTTGTTAATAACGAGGATCTCGTTTGTTTGACAGCATGTTTTATCAAACTCTTTAATAGCTGGTCTTGAGTTACTGATAGCCATTTTTAAGGTTCCGTAGCAAGCAAGGGACCCTTCTATTTTCGCCATGCCCGTCTGTCTGTCTGTCTGTCCGTCCGCGGTTTAGGGCAAAAACTATTGGTACTAGAGACTTGAAATTTGGCACATGTATAAACCTTAATTAGGCCGCCGATAAAGTGGTAGAATTAAAACATGAAAAATAAAAATATTTGGGGTACCTCCCCTACATGTACCTAACGCGTGGATATTTTTTTTTGTTTTCTATATAGCTACTGGATAGGTCTTTCAAAAATGTTACGGGTGTGCTAACATCATTTTTCGATTTAGTTAACTGTTCGTGACTTATTAAGCTTTAAAATGCCGATTTTCGTTAGAGTCAATTATGCCCTCTACCCCCTACCAACTAAACGGTTGTTGTTAAAAATTCAAACGTTACGGCAATAGTAGCCACATATAACGAAATTAATACTTGAAAGTTTTGAACAACTCCATAGAGCATATTTATATAACTATTTTATTCATTTTATTAATCAAACCTAAAAACTACGGAACCCTACACTGCGCGTAGCCCGACACGCACTTGACAGTTTTGTTTACAGTCATATCTTTAGATTTAGATAGTATTCGCTGTGATTGAAGTGAAGCGAAGACCTTGGATAGTAACCACTTGTCTTGTGTGCTAGTAACCAACTATCATAATGTTGTAGATTATTAATTTAAAATTACAGACAAAGACGCCAGCGATGGAGCTCGCGGGCACACATTACCTAATCTACTTGCAGCTAAATGGTAGTGTTGTTTTTTTATTTTATTATTTATCAATGTAAAATGTACGCTTGTTTGCTACTTCATGAGATAAAAAAACCCTTTATGCGTCTTATACAAAACACGTATTTTAAGTATGCTGCGATATATTTTTTTCAATTATGCAGTGATATATATGTATATGCAATAGGAGTTATTTATACGCATACTTTTAAAAATAACACAAATCACCGATTTACCTACATTGCGCCGCTGTCCCACCCTAACCCTCTAGTACAGCCAGCAAACCCCTCTCTCCTCTAACCCATTACACATCTTAATCAAAAAAGGAACCAAAGTTGATAATATGGTATTTGCATCTCCTCTTGACTTAAATTGGTTACCTACTTAGCTTGTATTAGTGAATATATTATATAGAATATTACTTATTTCATAATTTTCAGTTTATTTATAAAAACACTAAAAATTTTGAGACTGCTTTTCTTATTTAAATTGTCGCAAAAATTGTTAAAATCAATTTAATACTTTTAGCGATTATCACTTTTTGTATCGCACTCAAAGAACGATGTCAGCCAGTTACAAACAGAATACTAAAAGATTGATGAAACTTTGTAAAGGTACCTACACCAAATTGGAAAAGGCGCCTTCTGGTTTATAATATTGTAGGTATTACATTTCGAACAATATAATAAAATTCGAATTTAAAAATTATACGTAATTTATACCGGATATTACCTATTTTTGTTAAGAATATTTAATATACGTAAAACACACCGTCAAATAGTATCATTTACGTTAAAATAGCCTCGAGTTTCCTCAAACATGCATCCAGATTAGAATACAATAGGTTATCTACGCTCCGTAAAAAGTATTTAATGTTTAATCAAATTTTTGGGCAGACAAAAAGAATCTAATTAAAATATTCAATCGTGTCGACCACACATTAAGAGCGATCGTAAAATCAACGGGAAACATTCAAATGACCGTTCCAATCCCATACCTTCGTGCTATATGATCATAACGATTCCGATTTTATTACTCAAATTAACAATTATAAAGAAAAGGATCTCATACAGAGCAATTGATATTTTTATAAATAACAGAATTAAAAAATAAGAACATCCTTTAAAATACTTAATAATGAAGCTTTGCAATATTGCTGTATTTTGGTGGGGGTGGTGGTGGCGGTGTAGTTGGTGGTGAAAACATAAGGTTAATGTTTTATTTTTCACTTCGGCCGGCACTCTCGGAGTGCAACCCATTGTTTTTTTCTATAGATGTTTATAGGTTGCAGCATTCACTTACTATCAATGTGAAATGCATGCAGTTTAGATAGGCTTCCATGGGGTAAACCTATTATAATTGTCATATCATTCATCTCGGCCAGAAAAATCCTACTCCCCATCCGGTGTTCGAACTCATGACCACAGGCCTATGAATTACATATCGGTTTAAACTATTTTTGCCGTTTTCATATCATTAGTCACCATTTGCAATTTCAAGTTCATCATGAACAATTTAAATAGTGCGGTTCACTTGATACCATAATCAAAGTTTAAGAAGGTATTAAACAGTATTTATGATTATGTGAACTTTTGACTCTGATATATGGGATTTATCAAGCAAGAGATACTAAGCTGTTGTGTTTTGTTTTTTTTATTTATGTAAGGTGATAAACTAGCATACAGTTCACGCGGACGTTAAGTGATGACTGCAGCATATAGATACAACCAAGAGTGAAATACAAATGCGTTGCCATCCCGTTAAACAAACGAAACAAGATAGTGCTGAATGCCACCTTTTAGGGAGCGTTCAAGTATTATCTATACATATATACAAACGTAAACGTAACTTCACGCCTGTAATCCCCGAAGGGGTAGGCAGAGGTAAATGCATGCATTCAAGCATACATGCAAACACCCACGATTCGCCGGTTACGTTTTGGCCCATGTAACAGGTGGCGAGCCTGTTGATATCTCCGGGCACATTACCAAACTTTGAGGTACTGGGAAATTTCCAGAAAATGGAAAAATCCCAATAGAACCAGAGATAAAGGCTTTTTTCACCATTATCTCTGATAACCCCCTACCCGGGAATCGAACCCAGGACCTCAGCGTAGTAGTAGTGGCCTGCTACCACTAGGCTACCGAGGCAGTTTACATATATATACACACATTTACATATATATACATATATACAAATAAATAAAATTGGAGTGTCTGCTTATAGTATAAAAATAACCGCTTTTTACTAAATGCATATTATTATGTATATTATGTAAACACGGTACATATACCAAAACAACATTTTTTACTATTTTTGTGACTGTCTGTCTGTCTGTCTGTTTGGCGGGGCTAATCTTGGAAACGGCTGGACCGATTTTGACTGGACTTTCACTGGCAGATAGCTCATGCAATAAGGAGTAACTTAGGCCTCTTTTATACTAGCTGCGCCTACGACTTCGTCCGGGTACGGTCCATACTGAACAATCATAAATTCTCACGCGGGCGAAGTCGCGAGCACAGCTAGTCTCATATATAGAGAGTTCAAGTATTATCTTATAAGTAGGTATCTCATAAACCGTGATAGCTAGAAAGCTGAAATTTCCACTAATTATGTAATTCCGTTGCCGCTATAACAACAAAAACGAAAAAAAAAAAATATTAAGGCATTCCCATACAAAAAATGTGACTTTCTTTTTTTTTTTGCTCAATATTAATATCGGTAGTAGGTAGACAGTTAAGAATATTTAGTTTCATATTATCTTTCCAAATAAATAATTAAATAACAATATAGTAGATAAATATTAAAGGGCCCTTACAGCAAACGTAATTTTTAAGCAATTTTTTACTCTATCTTAATAAACATGTAGAAACTTGAATATTTTCAATGGTGTGGGCACGGAACCCATCGTGTGTGAGTCCGACTCGCACTTGGCCGGTTTTTATGTAAGGAAGGTGGCAAATAAGCATGCATCTCACATTTAGTAATGACTTCAGCCTATAGACATCTACATAAAAACCAGAGGTCAAAATATAGATGCGTTGTTATGTATTATCATCTAACCAGAACACGATAGTGCCGAATACTATCATTTAGCGGCAGATAGGTCAGGTAAAGCGGTGGTGCCTACGCCCTCGAGCTCCTACACTAAGAACACTACCACCATGTTGAGGTTTATAGGCTACAACATTCACATAGCATCAATGTGAACTGTATGCTTATTTGCCATTTCATGACATAACTAACCAGTCATGTGCGTGTCGGGCCACGCGCAGTGTAGGGTCCTTAGTTACAGAGTACGAGATGTAATGAAATAAAAAAAAATATATTATTATTTTCGAAATTTTCGAGTAAAATTCATTTGGTCGACTATTACTCGCAAAAAAACAAGCAAGCAAGGCCAACTTAAGTGTGATAGTTTTCCTTTTAATTTCGTTATATGTAGCTATTATTGCCGTTACGTTTGAGTTTCTAACAACAACCGTTTAGTTAGTAGGAGGGGGGAAACTTGACTCTAACGAACATTTTCACTTTAAAGCTTATTAAATCACGAACAGTTAACTAAATCGAAAAATTATGTTCAGACATCCATAATATTTTTTAAAGACCTATCCAATGATACCGCACACAATATGCAAATCGAAAATAAAAAAAATATATTCACTCGTTAGGTATTATAGGTTACCCTAAAAACATTTTTACAATTTTTGTCTGTCTTGTGACAGGCCTGTTTGTTCCGGTCAATCTCGAGAACGGGTGAACCCATTTTGTCGGATATTTCACTAGCAGATAGCTCATGTAGTAAGGAGTAATTAAGGCTACTTTGATTTATGAATTATATTAAACTAGCTGTGCCCACAACTTCTTTGAACAATAATTTTGTTAAATTCTACACGGACAAAGTTGCGAGCACCGCTAGCAGTTGTATACACCGAGTCAAGCCTCTTTAACAATTAAAAAAGACGTGTGGCACTCGGGGACTGCCGCGGTAAAGCTATTGCATTTACATAATTATCTAAAATTATGCAAATCAAAATAAAATGCAAATAAAAGAAAAAAAAATAGTACAATAAATTTCTATTAATATTTACCACTTTTTAAATACTGAATGGAAAAACAAACAATAAAAAAAATGAACAAAAACAATCTTGGCAGCGCTGGGATTCGAACCCACGCCTCCGAAGAGTTTGGTGCCTTAAACCAGCGCCTAGACCGCTCGGCCACGCTACCCACGAGGTCGGCGAAATTATACATGACTTTCTTTAAATGAGTTTAAAATTTATAATCCGGAGCGTCCGGTTTTTTGCGTTACGGAATTTCTGAATTCGGTCCCCGCGCTCAAGGCGCTCGCTTCCATCTCGCTCGGTATCGCGGGATAGAAGCTATGCAATAGCTTAAAAAAAAAACGATCATCGCTATCTCTCGAATAAGCACTATCTATTCCTTTGTACATAAACCCCCTTATTGATAAACGTACATTAGATACGTTTTAGATATAGAATGCTTTGTCTTTGTCAGTTGCATTGTAAAATGTGCATGTGCAGGATAGAAAAAGACAAGGGACAAATTAGCAACACTTTAGTTAAAATACCTTTATGAATAAGGGAGCAAATGTTTTAGAAATCGATTCTAAAATCCTGTTGACAAGAGTAACCGATGTGAGTAAAAAAAAATAATTTAAAACAATACTTTCCTCATATCCCACACCCCCACTATATGCCAATGTACATAACACAGTTTATAATTAAACGTCTGGTTAACAGTCGTTAAACGGTCATTTACAACTGGTCCATGGCATCACACCTGTGGCATCAAACGCGCCGTCTTTCACCCCACCACCCCCCACACGAGCCGCCGCGATATAGTCCCATGAGAACTAAAAAACTTTACTTGGATGTAGGCCAACTAAATGTGGCTTAGAGCGCACGTTTTGCTTCAAATTGTTCTGAATTTATTTCAGGTAATAAATAATTTTACAACGTAGAAGAATTCAACAGAGAGTGTGCTTATTTTGGGGGAGAAAATAATATGAATAAAGTTTTTATTGAAGGTGCTTTGCAAATACATATTTTATTTAAGCTTAAAAATGCATAGTTCCTCAATATAGTTTACTCTACCGAGTTATGATTTATTAATTACAAAATAACTCATGTAAAAATAAACATATTTTAATGAGTCCTTTAGATTGAGAAACTTTAGATTCTCATCCATAACACTAATTTACTCCAAGAATGGGGTAAGTTATAGTTGGAAAAGTAATAATATAATCTGTTAATTAAAGGATAAAATTCTAGTGTTCGTTTTCTTGCGGCAGAAAAATTTACCATCGGTATTATTGTATAATATACCTAAGTGTTAAAATTTTTAAAATGTTTTCAAATAATTAAAAAAATTATCAGCACCTTGAAAGTGTGAGAAATGATAGTTATTCACTAAAATCATGTATGTACTACTTCAACTAGGTCACGCGTGCACACTGCAGTGCGCTGCCGACAAAGTGAAAAACTACTAAAACAAAATAATAATAATTTTCTTGCAGGTAAACAACGATTAAAATTGCATCGTGATAATAAATCACTATTATGTCATGACAACAACCAAGACAAATCTCATATTTAATCATGGAAAATTTTAATTAATCTAATCGTGACTGTTAATAACATGCTTGACATTAACATAACGTCACTATCGAAAGTGGAAAAATTGGATAGAATTAAGAGATATCTTATAATAATAGCCGATAGCTTCATGACCTAATAATTTTTTGAACCAATTTATATTTTCCTTATCTGTAGCTTTGCTCTGCTGTTCATTCAGACTAAGTTTATAATAAATTTAAAACTAATTCTGTTTGTTTGTCTGCTCCTCTTTTTATATATACCTTAACAAACCACTATACCTACCATTTGTTATAAAATGTCACAAGAAGGTAGTTTAAACTCTAACAAAACACATAGGCTACTTACTAGTTTATGATGCCAAAGCTAAACACCACGCGGATGAAACCGCGGAAAAAACCTAGTTGTTTACAAAATATCTTATTATATAAATTTTCTTTTCAAATCATCTACAGAGTCTTGAAGGATTTGAATTCACAGCTTTTGGTTAGCATTAGGTTATGATATTACTTTTATTTACTCATTTACTACTTTTTCTGAAAATCGCAACCATACCAGCCCAGTATCTACTGGAATCATACTTTATTTAGCCATGTTTTTTTACGTGATCAACTTGCAAAACGTAACCGGCGAATCGTGGGTGTTTGCATGTATGCTTGAATGCATGCATTTACCTCTGCCTACCCCTTCGGGGATTACAGGCGTGAAGTTACGTTATTTTTGCAGATAATGTTCTGACTAGATAGTCAGAACATTATCTGCAAAAATACCCACGTCCTCAAGGGACTCAACTAGAACTCTATTACCACTCATGTTACATTTGTTTATAGCTGCTTCGGCTGTCATATATTTCAAATGAATAGTGTTACATCTAGCAAGCATTTACTGTATATCAATGATAATAGCCTTTTCATATTTTATTGATTTGAGATACCTAATATGCTGATTGATTTCTTTATTGCCCACCGATGCGTCGGAGTTATATTTTGTTGATCCTATTGATGCTTGTCTAGGTATTAATTGAGTTAATTGCCCTGGAATTGATGATGTTCACGCGCGTACAAGACTTGTTTTAGCACCTAATTAAGTCCTGTGGGAATATTTTTTATTGGAACCGATGGACACGTGAGAGAAATTTGTATGACTCATACTGATTGTCTTCTATTTTACAGTCATCGCGTATCTAATTTTATTTTCTTTAATTATTATTATTAATTATTATTATTATTTTTAATTATTATCTTCTCGCTTTGTGTCCAGCCTAATTTACTTCATATCTAATCTTTTTAAACGTAAAAATCTTGTAGTTGCACTCTTCTGAAACGAAAAATATATATATTTTTTAAATATTTGAATATGAGATGAATATGAGAAATTAATTGCAATGTGTAGTTTTGTTACACACACCTTCACTTGCTATCCCTTTTTTCTTAATTTCCCTGAACCCCAACTTTTTTCTTTTTTAACCTTCTGTCAAATGGTCATTACCACTTTGGTTAAGTTTTTAATATTTATAAATATTCGTGTGATTGGTACACCCTACCGAATTTTCTTTTTTTTTTTTATTATTATTCCTGACCCGAAGGTTGCCTGGAAGAAATCGCAGCTTTGCGATAAGGCCGCCTTTTGTACTAATTGTTTTTTTTTGTATAATATCTGTTGTAAATTTTCTGGTGTACAATAAAGTGTATTCATTCATTCATTCATTCACCTTATCACAAACATACCCTTTGACAATGTTTGGGTACATGTAGGTATGTATTCAAAATGTATACCGCTAATGTTCGCCGTGGAGGCACGCATTGCCCCGCGGCTGGTGTAGATCGGAAGCGATCTACTCGGTTAAGCGATGCGGACGCGGTCGGGTGTGTGATGGGTGACCGCTAGTGGCAAACTACAATGCGCGTTTCCGTGCTTCGGAGGGCACGTAAAGCCGTCGCGTCGGTTCCGGTTGTTATCGATAGGTAGCAGTCGTTAAACCTTGTCGGAGGCCTTATGGGCGGTTTGAAAATATCCGACAGCGGGTTGGCCACTAACCCTTAACTCCACCAACCCGCATTGGAGCAGCGTGGTGAGTAAGCTCCAGGCCTCCTCTCAAGAAGGGGAGAGACTCGTGCCTAGCAGTGGGACGTATTTGGTTGCCCTTATTAATGTTCGCCGGGATATCACATATATTTTTTTTGTTGTACTGTGATATATGAAGCAATATTATTAATCATGAAGGTGAATGTGAATGTATGTATGTATGTTGACGACCCGGTTAGTCCAGCAGTGTGAGACGACCGTGATTCGAAGGGTCGCTGATTTGATCCCCTCACCGGGACAAACATTTGTATGGCCTACAGATATTTTTTCGGGTCTGGGTGTTTATGTATGTGTTGTGTGTGTACAACGGCACTCACGACACAGGTTTATACATAGTGTGGAGCTGTGAGTGTAAGCGTAAGTTTTTATATATGTAGGTGTATTTATTTAGAAAAAAATAGGTTGGTATAGTATTTTGGTGTTTATAACTGTATACATATACACGCAACAGCAATTGAACAGATCCCCGACATAGTTAGGTACGTTATAAACTAGATTTACATCTTATTTGCATTAAATACTTTGTCTATGTTTCTATTTGACGACCATGGAGACATAGTCGCAGGTAGAAGCTAGTTTTTAAGTCGCAAAGTTCAATTGCACATAAAGAAAGATAAAAAGTACAAGTGCGACCAGGGACACTATCTACTATTCAGATAGTGATAAAAAATGCTAATAAACGATGTTATTACATTTTTAATTGTATTTATGATATACCTAAAGATGTAGCGGTTCGTATATATTTATATTAATAATTTTATTTTTATAGTACATAAATAAAAATAAAAATAAAATAAAATAGCCTTTGTTTACCCTAAATAACAATAAAAATTACAAAATTAATTACATTAAAAGATATATATATATATGTATTATTCGGGCACCCATGACTGGTAAAAGGCCTCCTCCATGCATAGGCCTGTGCTACGATCCTGAGCCATCCGGGTCCAGGTAGCACCTGCTGCCTCCACTATGTCGTCGCTCCATCTTTTCTTCGGTCGCCCTACCGATCATAATTTGTCGCGTGGGTACCAATGGATGATATTTGCACTCCATCTCTGGTCTTGGGTACGCGCGATATGTCCGGCCCATTTCCATTTTAGTTTGCAGAGCATCTTTACTGCGTCTATTATTTTCGTTCTCTCCCGTATCTCTGCGTTTTTAACTCTATCTTTAAGTGTGAGCCCTAGCATGGAGCGCTCTACTGCTCTCTGGAATGCAGCTATCTTTCTAATTATATTTTTGGATAGAGCCCACGTTTAGCAACCATATAGTAGAGATGGTAGTATGGTGTTATCCATTAGCCGTTTCTTTAGATGAATTGAAATATTACTTTTAAAGATATCTTTATGCGACCAGTACTTCCTCCACGAGGATGCGATCCTTCGGTCTACTTCTTTAGAGGTAGCATCTATAAATTATATTGTATGTCCCAAATACACATATTCTTCCACATACTCTATGTTTTTACCGCAGAGATTAATAGGGAGTGCGCTTCCATTAGTCATTATTTTTGTTTTCGAAAGGTTCATGTGGAGCCCTATCTGTTTACTCTCTGTGTCTAAGGTACTTATCATGTGTTGTATATTGTATTGGGATTCAGCTAGTAGGACGATATCATCCGCGAATCTCAGATGCGTCAGTCTCTCGCCATTAATGTTCAGACCATATTCAAGCCAATTAAGTTTTCTGAACATGGACTCCAGAATTGCTGTGAACAGTTTAGGAGAGACTGGATCGCCTTGCTTTACTCCTCTATTAATGTTAAAAGGAGAACCGACCTGCTCAGTTCTAACTTGTGCTCTACAATTACTGTGTTACTCTAAGTAATGCCACATATTTTTCGTGTATGCCTTGTTCTTTTAGGCTTTCCCACAGTTGTGTGTGTGATATAGAGTCGAATGCTTTCGAGTAATCGACAAATGCGATATAAACTGTTTTATTGTATGCTTTACATCGTTCGATACATTGCGTTAAAGTGAATATATGGTCTATAGTTGAGTAGCCTTTTCTAAAACCCGCTTGTTCCCGTGGCTGTTGTTCATCTAAGGCTTTTGTTATTCCTGATAGTATTACAGATGAGAATAGTTTGTAGAGAGTAGGGAGTAAGCTTATAGGTCTATAATTATCAATTAGATTCGGATTGCCTTTTTTGTACAGAAGCGTTATAATTGAGTATTGCCAGTCTACGGGAATTTCTTCGTTATCAATAATAGTATTAAATAACTCTGTTAGATGTGGCGCCAGAGGCTCTAGCATTGCTATCACTGCATCTGACGATACTCTATCCGCGCCAGGTGCTTTGTCTTTCTTTAGTCGGGATACTGCATGCTCTATTTGGCGAGTCAGAAGAGTAGGAACCGTTTTGGAGCTTTTTTCGAGTGTGTCGGGTTGATTTTCCTGACAGGAGTACAAATTGGAGTAGAATTTTGTGGTAACTCTCAGAATGTCTTTTCTTTTCGTGGTTTTTTGTCCTGTCATGTCATTAATCATCTGAATTCATTCTTTTCTATGGTCAAACTTTTTCCTGCTATATTTAGTAGAGCTTCGACTCTCTCATTCTTTTTCTATACACTGTAGTTTACTCTACGTAACTTCACGCCTGTAATCCCCGAAGGGGTAGGCAGAGGTAAATGCATGCATTCAATCATACATGCAAACACCCACGACTCGCCGGTTACGTTTTGGCCCATGTAACAGGTGGCGAACCTGTTGCCATCTCCGGGCACATTACCAAACTCCGGGGTACTGGGAAACTTCCAGAAAATGGAAAAATCCCAATAGAAGCAGAGATAAAGGATTTTAAACCGTTATCTCTGATAATCCCCGACCCGGGAATCGAACCCAGGACCTCCAGCGCAATAGTAGTGGCCTGCTACCACTACGCTACTGAGGCAGTTTTCTTATGTAGGTATTTAAGTCTTTTCCTCTGTAGTAATGTTTTAGAATATATGTTTTTTAAGAATTCTCTTTCAGTAATCAATGTTTTTACGTGCTCGCTAATTGTGTTGTTTTTTGTTTTTCCTGACATTTTTGGTAGCTTTGATATACATTGTCTAATTGCAGTACATAGGTATATATATTTTTTAATTATGGCATCGCTGTTACGCATATTGCCAGTGTTAAGTAAAACGATTTATTTCGTATTCATAGGCAGCGTGAAAGTCAGAATCAGTCAGTCAGTCAATTATCAGTCAGTCAGTAAGTCAGAGTAACAGTCAGTAATTCGAGTAAAGCGATGGCTTTTTACCAGAACTTCCTATGTACTTACCTGTAGGAACACTAGGAATAAATATACATACCCGTGACTTCAGTTTATAAATTATGCAAGAAAAAATATGAAAATTTACCACCCCTCACATTATTTCCGGGTCACTTTTATTTCTAACTACTGGGCTCTAATTTTTTAACATAATCCAAAAACTTGACCTTTTCCTATAGATAACTTAGATACGTGTTTGTAATTTCTCGACTAAAAACGCTTATTTAAATCCAAAAAAGCTTAAAATGCAACAGAACTTCGCTTGCCGCCTAAATACGACTAGGGTAAAGGAAGAATCTATGTAAAGGAGATCGCTCACAACCAGTCCAGACGAAAAAAAAATATTAATAATGGGGTACCCATTCGTTTTTAGGTAATTATTACTTTTCGGTTTCCGGTCAAGTCCGTTATATAAGGGTGGATATCAAACATTTGTACCTGCTCTCTTCGTGAATAATGGTGGCGTAATGTTATATTTGTAACACATTTTACTTGACATAATATGCTTGAAGGACTCGTACTTGCCATTTCAAGTGACTTTTTTGTTCCAAATTGGCAAACTTAACCTCAAAATAATAATTTTCATTTATGAATATAAATATCTCAGCAATACCATTACACTTAAGTTCAATCTTTTTGTAAAAGTATTTAAATATATCATAGAGTTGATTAAAGGTAAATGACGGCGAGACCAGAATTTTGAGATTAGGAATTTTGTCCACAGTGCAGTGGGCGATCCCACGTTATTCGCAGATCATGTCTATAACAACTATGTCTTCATCAACATAAACGGAATTACCACCATACCAGTTAAATGGAAAATAACATAAAAATTAAAGAGAATATTGATTTTAAATGATGGATTCCAAGTGTATTTTCTCACGGAAAAGCCTCTTAATTCCCTTAAATCTTCTGACTGAAAATATTAGACAAATCCCAACATTTTGTGAGTATTTTAAAATTATATTCGGCGGGATGTTGATTCTGGATTATGGGCAGGCGCGTTTCGTCCTAAGTCCCACTTTTATCTTTTAATATTTTTTATTCACCCATCTGAGCCGGGGCTGAAACAAATTTTGCCTAATTATATTTACCATTGGATTTTTTTATGTAATGAAGGTGGCAAACAAGCATGCAGTTCTCATTGATGTTAAGTGTTGACTGCCGCCTATACCTACACACACACAGAGACCATACAATAATCCTGAACACTTCTATTTCGCGGCAGATAGACGCCTACGTTCTCGCGCTCCAACACTAAAGCTCTAAATAGATAAAATCCAAAAATCCAATCATTATTATTTATCCACTAGAAAACGAAACGCTCAAATATGAATATTTTTCTCCGGAATATTAGGAACAATGTAAGCGGTTTAGTCAACAGCATTGTGGGCGACCGTAAAAGTTTTCGAACACGAACAAAGACATCAATCGGCTCACATTTCATCTCAAATAACACATGTTTATTCACAACAGACACGTTCGCTGAAGTTCCAGTGCTCGTGAATACTTCTCAACGACATATTCAACATTCGCGCATAACTTTCTGCTTTGCCGTAAGCTATTCCTAAAATACCATGTGAAAATTTTGAGAACGCAACCAACATCGTGGAATTCATCATTGTTCCCTTCAAAGCCGTCTTTACGATCAAAACTGTAACAAAATGAAGATGTAGAGGATATTATATTTCTTGACATAAAATTCGTTGAATGCTGCTTAGTGTCATACTCTAATAAAATTGTTAGTAAGTAGGTACCTAAGCGAATGTAACTAAAACGTTTTCAAGGAATACTGATATGAATGAATGAATTTGGGGTAATATCGTCATCCCAAATTGAAGTTCTTGTTCGCTTTGCATAGAGTAAGGATTTCATATTGTAGGATTGGTTTTATGAGTGTTTTGAATCAAGTAAATACTTCTCAGTTAAGAATCCATATTCCCGCATAACTCTAAACGTGGACGTGAGCTATTTCGAAAATACCATGGAACATTTTGAAAATGTAACAAACATTTATGATCAAAACTGTCACCAAAATTAAGATGAAAATGGATGAAGAGAACATTATATTTCTTAACATAAAAATTGGTTACCTGAGATACCAGTACGAATGATACTTCAATTGTATTCAAGGAGCTTTCCATAGAATAGAATAGAATAGAATAGAAAATATTTTTATTTCGAATAGATCTTTACAGATACTTTCAAAACGTCAATAAATCATAAACTACCTAGAGCGAATAACCATTACATATAGTAAAAGCAAAATCATATATTAATAGTAAATTAAAAATTTAAATTTAAACTATTTGGTTAAAACATAATAATCATAAAATTTTTCAATTCCTTCAATGATAATAAATGAAGAAAAAGAAAAACTTATTCGTCAAGATCAATGTTATTCACTTAGCAGAGTTCCAAGTGCAGTCACTACTGAGAAGAACTCCGCTACCCAACAAACTCAGTAAGAGCTCTTTTAAATGAGAGCTTAAATCTAGTACAGATTATCGCGAAAAATCAAATAATGTCAACGTCCATAGCATAGATGCAAATAAACTGCTATCTACTAAATGTGATGTAGCCCCTGCAAACCAGAACAGACCAGTCCCCACCAACAGCACCCGTTCACGAGTATGACGCATGTGACAGCCATTGCCCTCCTCGACCATTTTAGAGGGAAGTGAGCAACCCGCCACACGACGCCGCCAAAGGCAAAGACATTTAAGCGTGCATGACTGTTCCGGATATGCATACGGCAAAATAAAAGATGGAATTCATTTTCAGCCAGGGTATTCACATTATTCAACCCTTAACAATAGTAGATACTAATTACAGAATACACGAAATCACAGGATCATGAAATAGCCTGGCAGCGATCGCTATAATCCCAAGACGTATTATCATTAAGATAATCACTGGTCTTATAGTAATTACATTTATATAAACGTTCTTTCATTACTTTCTTAAATTTATTGATCGATAGACTTTGAACGTTTTTGGGGATTTGATTAAAGAACCGTATACATTGACCTCTAAAAGAATTACTGACCCTATTCAGCCGCGTTGCATGCATGGACAACTTGTATTTGTTCCTAGTATTTATACTGTGGTTGTTACCTATTGTAGGAAACTCATTAATGTTTTTACGGACATATAATACATTTTCATAAATGTATTGCGAAGCTACAGTCAGAATATTTATTTCTTTAAATTTATCTCTAAGAGATACCCTCGGACTCAACCCGTAGATAGCCCGGACAGCTCTCTTTTGCAGTACAAAAATAGTGTTGACGTCGGCGGAATTTCCCCATAGCAAAATGCCATAGGACATTATACTGTGAAAATAACTAAAATAAACAAGGCGAGCCGTCTCGACGTCTGTTAATAGTCTAATCTTTTTCACAGCAAATGCTGCCGAGCTAAGTCTACTAGCTAATTTGGCAATATGGGGACCCCATTGCAATTTAGCATCCACGGTAATGCCAAGAAATACCGTGGACTCTACGATCTCCAATACTTCCTCATTTATCTTAACATTGGTTTCAACCTGTTTTACGTTAGGAGTAGTAAATTTAATACATTTTGTCTTACTGCTATTTAACGAAAGGTTATTGGCGCTAAACCAATGTACTATATTAGAGAGAGTATTGTTTACACAGTCAAAATCTACCTCCTGTCTTTTAATTTTGAACACTAAAGAAGTATCATCAGCAAACAATACCATCTCTTGGCCATCATTGATAATGTAGGGTAAGTCATTAATATAGACTAAGAAAAGAAATGGCCCTAAAATAGAGCCCTGTGGGACCCCCATATCCATTGAAGTCCCGGGAGATCTTGTCCCATTTACATCAACACACATATTTCTATTGTTTAAATATGAAGTCATAAGCTCGAGAGCGGTATCTCGAAGGCCGTAGTGATATAACTTTCTGACCAATGTTTCATGCTGAACGCAATCAAATGCTTTAGATAAGTCACAGAATACCCCTAGTGCATTATGTGATTTTTCCCAAGCTTCAAAAATGTGTTTGACAAGTTCAACACCTGCATCGGTAGTTGAACGACCCCTAGTAAATCCAAACTGTCGACAATGTAAAAGTTTATGATGGTTAAAGTGTGCAAGTAGTTGAATTAAAATAAGTTTTTCAAAAATTTTACTTAAGACAGGTAGTACAGAAATTGGTCTAAAATTTGTGGGGTCACTTGTACTACCAGATTTAAAAAGAGGAATCACTTTACTATGTTTCATTAAGTCAGGAAATATACCACTTACAATACTATTATTAAACATTGCCGCTAGGTAAGGTGCAATCACATCCATTATTTCATATGCAACTTTTACAGATAAGCCCCATAAATCAGTTGTGTTCTTAATATTAATAGACTTAAAGGCATGTATAACATCCGCAGTATTAACTAACTTAAAATTAAATATAGTTTTACTTTGATGTACATTTTTTTTCAATAATGATTCGGCGACGGTAGGCGATGAAATGAGGTCTCCAGTCAAAGAAACTGGAATATTAGCAAAGAATGTTTCAAATGCTAAAGCAACTTCTTCGTCAGTAGTAACATATTTATTGTCAATTATTAATTTAAAATCAGAGTTGCGTTCAGCTTGTTTCCCAGTTTCACTATTAATTACATTCCAAGTCGCTTTAATTTTGTTATTTGAATTTTTAATGTGAAGTGCCTTGGCTGCAAAACACACTTTCTTGAATATTTTCGAATATAATTTAACATGATTTTTAAACGAATTTGTGTGATTATGTGACTTTTCTCCATACAGGTCATACAATCTCTGTCTACTCTTATGTATTCCAACCGTCGCCCATTCATTGAACAACTTATGACTTCTTACATTTATTGTCTTATTGGTAAAAACTAAATTAAATTCTGTTAAAATTGTGGCAAAAAAGTCATTGTATAATATGTTAGGATCGTTATGGTATTGCATGTTTGCAAGTTTTGGGACAATATTTTCTCTGAATTCCTTAATTCGCTTCGCATTGAAAGGAACAAATACTATTGCTCGTTTATTTTTATCATTATGTAATTGACTACAGAAGGAAACTAACTGACCACAATGGTCGGAGCTTAATTCAGTCAAAATATTTTTATGTGTAGGTTCAAAATCGATAAAAATATTGTCTATGCATGTCGCTGAGTACTGTGTAATTCTAGTAGGTTCTGAGAACAAATTATGCAGATTAAATGACATAAGTAACGATTTAAACCTCACAGTTGTTGGAGTTTCCTCCAATAAATTTATATTGAAATCTCCGCAAATAATGACACGTTTTTTTGAAGCAGTTAGATTGTTTAGTACAACATCTAACATTTTTTCAAAACATTCATAAGATCCACTTGGAGGTCTGTATACGGACACAATAATCAAGCGCTCAAGCTCCACACAGGCTATTTCTGCAGTTCGTTCAACAGAAAGACTCACTATATCTCTGCGTTCCTTATGTTTAATGTCTTTTTTTAATAATATAAGAGAGCCACCACGTATTGCATGTGACCTACAGAACGAACTGCCTACCTGGTGCCCACTAAAATTGAATATTAATTCGCTATTTTTCAACCAATGTTCAGTAAAACAACAAATTTGTATGTCATGAATGTTTAAAAATAACTCAATTTCTAATTCTTTACCCAATATTCCTTGTATATTTTGATGCACCAGGTTTACAATGTTATTATTATTATTATGAAACAACATACTAGATTTATAAACATTTTCCTTAGGAAAATGAGAGCAAGAGGCTGTCTCTTTTGTCTCTAAATCTAATTTAAATGATTTAATTGAATGTCCACATTATTAGATGTCATTTGTAAACTATTATTCACAGTATTGGTAGTAAAACTACTCAATACTGATTTGTCATTTACTATGCTAATATTTGGAATAAACATTGAGAATAAACTTGCGCAATCAACATTATCATAAAAAAAACATGTTTCCTGTGGGCTTTGATTTACTAGCTTTTGCCCACGACTTCGCCTGCGTGGAATACGTAATGTAAAACCATACAGCGCTATCTGTTCATTTTCTTCATCCTTGTCACTCGTCACTGTTGGATTTTCGTATAATTGTGTCTCAGGTCTCAGGGACGTCGGTAAATTTAATGATTTTTTTTTATACTAACTTGGTGTCTGCATCATGAGCGGCAGATAGCTTTGCAGTTTTTTTGGAATAATGCTAGGTATTTAATCGTGTAAATGGTACAAAGAAATAGACATGTTAACCTTTACAGTAGGTATATAATAGATTGGTCTTGTTGTAACAAGACCAATCTATAGCGGACATTTTTTTACTAAGTTAAATGCAGAAATGAAAGTAACCGGGGAAAACTTTTCCCTCACGATTCCTCACGGATTTTAACACCTGATCCCCCGATGATGACGCGAAACGATATTATTCGTCCGTAAATAAGCAATTATTCAAGCGTTTTACCCAGGTCAAAATGCTGGTGGTTTACCGGTTTATCAGTTAGTCTTTATCTTTTACATTTTTCTCGAAAAATCTGCAGCAGCAGCAATATTTATTCTATTAGAAGGAAAAAGGTTGATTCCTTTTTTCCATCTAACAGAACATTTAACTAAATCATAAAATCTTAATCGAATAAATAAAGTATGGGAGTCGGTTGTGGTCACTATAACTAGAGAATATACAATAATCTATTACTACTTCGGAGGAGAGTTAAGGTTAATTTATTTGTTTTTATTAAGTAAAAACCTAACAGTAAGGAGAGAGAGCTTTCTGCATGCCTTGAGCGGGACATAGTCAGGGGATCAGGTGTTAAAAAAGTGAGAAGTTAGCGGAGAGATTGCCTCGAGATAACTGAATTAAACTTAAGTATCCCCAAGGACTACCGCTTCGGGGCAGACAATTGGAAGATGTTTAGCTGATAGCAGTATACACGTACAATACATGTACAGTTCTCAACAATTAATATTGCACATCGAGCCTGCAAGAGAGACGGTCGGCTCGGTTCGACTTCGTAGAGCGTTATCTCTGTTGCACATTGCCTACGAATGCACTGACAGTCCGGTAGTGGTCAAAACTTATCAAAATGGTCGACAAACGTCAAATAGGTACGGTGCGAAAGATATAAAGCTCTACAGACCCGAAATAAGCCGAAGTGCAATATTTATTGTTGAGCACTGTATGTTTTCAAGCAACGAGGGTAACAAACAAGCATTCAGTTCACATTGATGTTAAGTGATGACTGCAGCCTATAGACACTCACACAAAGACCAACGTGAAATGCAGATGCCACTCCTGAGGCCTATTATGCCTATGTGCTAGAAATTACAGATAGTTTTGAACACTACCATTTGGCAGCAGATAGATTAGGTAGGTAATGGGGTGGTGCCTGCGCCCTCGAGTACACTGGAACTCTACCGCCAACAAAATGTGCTTGTCACCTATTTGAAATATATAGAACCCAGATAACTTTGAAGGCAGCTCATACTACAATTTGCATATTCAAGCTAAATTTAGCGTGCACTCTCTTGTTGCACTATTAATGAACCGTAAGTATTCCATCCGCGTATCCGTTTGTAACTTCGTTCATTTCAAGTTTTTCGTTTATTTCGAAAAAAAAAAGCATTTAGCATAAGTCACCATAGGTATTCCCAAAAATGAAAATAATAACGTAACTTCACGCCTGTAATCCCCGAAGGGGTAGGCAAAGCTAAATGCATGCATTCTAGTATACATGCCAACACCCACGATTCGCCGGTTACGTTTTGGCCCGTGTAACAGGTGGCGAGCCTGTTGCCATCTCCGGGCACATAACCAAACTTCGAGGTACTGGGAAATTTTCAGGAAATAAAAAAATCCCAATAGAACCAGAGATTGGTTCTTTGGTTTTAGAGCTCCAGTGTCGGAGCTCGCGGGCGTAATGCTCAGCACTATCGTGTTCCGGTCAGGTGGTAATGTACGGCCATGTAATTTCCGGCACAGAAGCATAACTTCTTAGGCCTCAGGAGTGGTAACGCATCTGCATTTTGACCTTGGTCTTTGTGTAAGTGTCTATAGGCTGCAGTCATCACTTAACATCAATGTAAACTGCATGTTTGTTTACCACATCCATTACATAAAAAAAGGGATAAAGGACTACCGTACCCGGGATTCGAACCAAGGATCCCAGCGAAGTAGTAGCAGCTTGCTACCACTAGGCTACTGAGGCAGTTACCGATAAATTAAATGAAAGGTTATATTCAGCTCAGCAGGATAACGATGTTATTAAATGAGCTCCTTACTGGTGATAGAGTTCCAGTGTAAGAGCTCGGGGACATAGGCACCATCGCATTACTTATTGTCACCATCATCATCATCATATCAGCCGAAAAATGTCCACTGCTGGACCAAGACCTCCCCATAAAGGGGGAAATGTCATAATCGCCGAGCTTGGCATGCGGATTGGCGATCACAGTGACGGTAGTTTTATCGCAGGACGCTGCTGCCCGTTTTGTGTTATTGCACTTATACTGCCCCATTGGAACGTTTTGACCGGCATGGTTCGGTTGTCTGACAGCACTGGTGGAAGAATTCTCCTCCAGTAGAAGAAAGTTCTTCCGCTAGTGGGCGGCGAGGGTCGTCACGTCCCGACGCGAAATTACTAAGCCTGGGTTAATGTACAATAATGTATCTACATAGGCTGCATAGGCTTAATGTATCTGCTGCTAAATGGTAGCGTTCAGCAATATCACTTTCCGGTTGGGTAATGTAAGGACCCGTAATTATTATCACAGAGACATACTCGTAACAACTTAGGTCTCAGGAATGGCAACGCATCTGCATTTTGATTTCTGATTTTTGTGTCGATGTCTATAGGCTGCAGTCACTGCAAGTGCATCACTTTACATCCATGTGAGCTGCATACTTGCAAATTTGAGATGTGTTGCCACCCCTGAGACCTTAAATTTTGTCTTTGTAATAGTTATTACGGGGCTATACATGCAAACACAGATAACAACAAATCTTGAGATGTTTCACTAAAATGATAGGTTTGACAGCAGTGCGAACGCAAGCACCAACAGGACATATCGCAATACATATTTTATGTGAGGAGTTGCAAAACTTCATTTTTAATGTTTTTAGTGCAAAGTAAGGGTTAATTAGATAAATTCAATTCAATTCATTTATTTCAGACCATGTGATCCATAAAATAAATACACAATAAATCTTAGAATTAAAAATTAAAAATTTAGATAAAAAAATAACTTTGTTTAACGTAACTTCACGCCTGTAATCCCCGAAGGGGTAGGCAGAGGTAAATGCATGTATTCAATCATACATGCAAACACCCACGACTCGCCGGTTACGTTTTGGCCCATGTAACAGGTGGCGAACCTGTTGCCATCTCCGGGCACATTACCAAACTCCGGGGTACTGGGAAACTTCCAGAAAATGGAAAAATCCCAATAGAAGCAGAGATAAAGGATTTTAAACCGTTATCTCTGATAGTCCCCGACCCGGGAATCGAACCCAGGACCTCCAGCGTAATAGTAGTGGCCTGCTACCACTACGCTACTGAGGCAGTTAAACTTTGTTTAATTAGGTAGAAATATGATTTAAACGATAACTGACTTTATTCCATTTCATCATTTAATTTTAATATCTACCACTCGTAAATACTGTCAAAATTTTACTTTACTGACAGTTCTCAGCATACTTTTCTTAAAGTAAAGTCGTAGTGCGGTCTGTGAATCTCACCCTAGGAATTTAAGTATTACGTAACGTAATTTGGGTGAAAGGGGGGGAATCTTGTAAAACGTTACGCAATGCGTTACTGGGACAGGAGGGGCGTTTGAACAACGTGTTACGTTACATTTTTTTTTATTATAATAAAAAAATTAGGGTATGACACAACACTTTTACAGGTAAAACACAGGTAAATGCTCATTTGGGTGTTACTTAACATTTTGAAAGGGATACATAACAAAGTTACGGCATGGGGGTGGGAGGGTTCAAGAATTGCGTTACGTAATACTTGAACGCTCCTACCCCTTAGCAATTGGAAACAAACATACACACACACACACATTTAAACTTGTGCAAGATATCTACCTTCAGGGGCGTAGTTACCGCTGTATCTGCCGTATCAATTGTACGGGACCCTCGGGCTATGGGAGCCCAAAACCTGCAGGGACGAGGCTTCGAATTTTACCCATTTGAGTACCTACTAAATCCATATAGAGACAATGGAGGAAAATGTTCTTTTTTTTTCTTTTATGTTTTGAGTCCCCAAACAATTTTTTCAAAGCACGCAACGCCACTGTCTACTTTTAACCACGTCAAACTAAGTCACAATTAATAAAAACTCATTCATATCGGGATTAAATTTCGATAGAATTAAAATGTTGATCATCACTTCAATCGGACGAATCCAAACGTTTCCAAAATAAGAATCGTGGGTTCTGTTTATTTTACACTTAACACTTGCTAATGGATTCTTATTGACCGATTGAAAGTGATTTAATCTGTGATTGATTGAGTGAATGTACCGAATAAATATGTTATACAACAGTAACTCTATTACAAATTCTGATAAGATGAATTATCTGCAATACAATCGTTATATGCTTTACGGTTCATTCTTCATTCATAAAAGATTATTTTTTAAATCGTCTGATGGTTTGTTAAAGACTATTTAATTAAACTTCACAGTATGTATGGGAGTATAATAAAATATAAGTATCAGCAATGAGTACTGAATAGACTTCAATATCGTTGACAAAATCCAATAATGAATAATGTCACAGATAATTTTGGGTTAGAAAGGTGAACAAATTTATAGTTTCTTTATAAAAAACTGTTACGTTATCAGTTTTTTTTTATGAAAGCTTACATTTTTATATCATCAATACTTAAATGTTATTATACCTACAAGATTTGCGAGTGATGCAATTTTAATTTTTCGTTAACAAATTGGTAAATTGGGCTGTTTGTTTTTTGCTTGCAGTGAAACTGTCAAAAGTATTTTTGTCATATCTTTGCATAATTAATTTATTTTTGTGCAGGTTGTAGATCATTAAAATAACACTTTTTTTCTGCTTATTAAACGTCAACTTGCGAAATACATCCATTAAAAGAATAATCTTCATATTCGGGTCGGAGTGAACTCTTTTGCAAATGAAAAATTAAGTGCACCAACGACAGTTGTTTTTTTTTTAAATAAACTAACTACGATTTTTTTTCAATGATGGATGGACCATCATTACGCAAAAGAGTTCACTCCGACCCGAATATGAAGATTATTCTTTTAATGGATGTATTTCGCAAGTTGACATTTAATAAGCAGAAAAAAGTGTTATTTTAATGATCTACAACCTGCACACAAATAAATTTATTATGCAAAGATATGACAAAAAAACTTTTGACAGTTTCACTGCAAGCAAAAAAACAAACAGCCCAATGGCCACATGCATTAATCACAATGAATTAACAAAACTGTAACACAATCAGTAATTAATAGCCCGTATTTATCGGACTCATCATAAATAGCACCGTGTGCTCTATAATATCAAGACAACGACTCAAAATAAATTCTCTCTCAGGACCTCCAGGTGTGAGTGCATAAATATAATACACAGGCGACCCGCTGGCAAGCTCATGCCTGCTGTCATATTAACTGTTACATTAAATTACTGCTACGAAACCGATAGACCTTTCGTACTTATTGTCTCACACGCGAACATAGTAAAATAAACTGTAACAAACATCATTAAAGTTCAATTTTAATGAGTGAACCTTAAAATCATACGTCACTCGTCCCTCCACCAGCAATATACTCTCGCACATTGATTTCGGCTCTTTCGAAAAGATATCTTTTTGTTCATTTGTTTGTTTTAATAATATTTTATCCGATGTGATGGAGCGGACGCATTTGTCAGGTTCGTGAAATATTGCCGTGTCCTGAGTGAAGCCAGCCCGGGTTAATTAATTAGTAAGAATGTTGTAGGTATGCTAATTAGGGTGCCTACTCTGCTGATTGGTTTACGGTTCTTCTCGCTGTGATTGATTTGAAACCTTCACCCAGTATGTGTAACTACTATAAGAATGATTTCAACACTGCAAATGAAACAACTCTGTCTTTTGAATCAAATCGTACTGAAACTGGTTTTGCAAATGAAAGGGATTTCACTACCTAGTAGTCTAGTGGTTGTATGTCACTATTGCTACGTTGAATCCTGGGTTCGATACTCGGGTCGAGGAGTGAGTGCATAGGGCATAGGGATATTTCTTATTTTAGGAAGTAACCTAGTGCCACCTTACCAGTTTCGTGATGTGCCCGGTGATATCCAAGGGTTATTAAATGGGACAAAACGTAACTGCAGAATCGAGGAAAATCCATACTGAACATATAGTGTGTGAGTTGAGTTTTCTCTACTTATTTGTAAACAAACGTATTTGGATCTAAAAATATTCACTTCTGAGCTGACGTTGGAAGGCGTTGCACTCCTTACCAGATGAAAGTTAGAAGATACTTATGAAATTTGGAATAGATCAAAAGGTATAATTCCTATAGGTGCTCATATGTTTCCAATTTAAATATTTGGTGACAAATTTCTTTGAAAAAAGCACTCGAAGTTTCCGTATTTAGATGAATGAGACAAGATAACGAAATATTTATGGATTTCCAATTTGCTGAAACCATTGTTGGTACAAATCAATTGAAGCAGTCTTCAAGGACCTCTTCAATAGTAGGTGGCAAACAAGTATGCAGTTCACATTGATGTTAAGTAATGACTGCAGCCGATAGACACCCACACTTAGACCAGAGATCAAAATGCAGACATATGCCACCCCTGAGACCTTAGTTGATATGTCTCTGTGATATGTTATTACGGGGTCTTAATATAATTTATTTATCTTAAATTTTTAGGTTGGATTACCGTGGTGAAGCTGAACATTGCTTCTGGGTGCTGCAGCCGACCTTCACGTACCTCATCATGGAGAGGATCATGTCCTCAACGAAATTCTCTAAACTACGGACACACAGATCTACGACATGTTTTTTAATAAAAAACTTTTTATGATTTTGTTTTATGTAAGTAGTTGTAGGTACATTTCTGAAGTGATTCTCAGGAAGAAATTATGTACTATTTATTAATTCACAAACGTGTTTTCTCAAACTCACTGTACTTTTTAAACATCTATCCAACGACATCCCACACTTTTGGGGTGCGTGAAGAAAATAAATTACAACCCGATTTTACGTTAAGGGGAGATGCCCTAAACAAATAAATAATAAAATATTATTTAAGATTTCATTACCTGACTTTCTCCGCGTGGCTAAAATGTATATTTGTGCCAAATTACAGATTCTTAGTACCTATTCATAATCTTTGAGAATAGCTATGTACAGACGGACAGACGGACAGAGGGTCGGACAGACGGAAATGGCGAAACTATAAGGGTTCCTTGTAAGTTACGGAACCCTAAAATAGTCAATTGGGAATCTTAATAGACTTTGCTACTTCACAAAATAATTTCTAGGTACATTCCAAACGGTTACAACTATTCCAATAAGAATATACCTATATCTCGAGTTACTATAAAGTTATTAAATAATGAAGACCACATGCAAATAGTCTGAGTGGGTTAATTGCTGTTATAAATGACTGGGGCAGAAATTTACTCAGTCCTGACACAATAAACACAACATTGTTTGTACCGGGAATACGGTTCTAATGAAGTTAGAGGCAGGAAGGGCTGTTTAATATCATCAACCTTGGCAATGATTACATTTACTTACTACAATAACCGAGGTATAACACACATATATTATATTTAAAGACCCTTAGTTTACACATCAAGATTAACAATAACGGGTAGATTTTGAGAGTAGGTAGTAGAGATTACCTACCTAAACTATCTGCCGCCAAATGATACTGTTCAGTTCTATCACGTACTATCGTGTTCCGGTTAAATGCATAAAGCAACACGGGCCACCGGCTGCCGCAGTGGATCGGAGGGTAGTAGCCATAGCGTTAATTACCGATGCAAAACAGTCTATCTATTATTTTTTCCGGGGGAAACTACATGTGATACACACACACTTTAAAAATCGTCTATTACTACGAAACTCACACCTTGACTGTAACAAAAGACATAAACAATTTCACGCACACATTTAAACATCTGGGCGACAGGCGTAGGACCACTTGGGCTTGTACTTTGACAGAGGGGAAAACCCATATGGCTATTCCCCTCCGGCACACGGCGGACACTCCGCCAAAATTCCATACAAACAATTTGGTCTCTATTACACAGACATCAATCAAATACGTGCACCTGTGTGCGTAGCACGTAGAGAATACCAAATGTCTCCCATAAGAGGGGAGGAGGCTGGGTGAAGCGGGGAAATCGGGCGGGACGTCGACTATACTGTTATAATATATTACAAATTCTCTGCCTCTGGTCCGCTGCGGCCGGTGGCCCGTGTGGCTCTATGGGTTAGATGGCAATGTATCGCCTCGTAATAACCATCACAGACACATAACAACTTAGTTGCTAGGGGTGACCACGAATTTGCATTTATTTATCTGGTTTTTGTATCTATAGGCTGCAATCAACACTTAACACCCATGTGAACTGCACGCTTCTGTTATACCTTCTTTACATAACTTCTTTGCGGACGTAGGCACCACCGCATTACCTAATATACTTGCGGCTTAATGGTAGTGTTCAACACTATCGTGTTCCGGTTAGGTGGTAATGTACGGCCCTGTAATTTCTGGCACAGAGGCATAACACCTTAGGCCTCAGGAGTGGTAACGCATGTACACTTTGACCTTGGTCTTTGTATGGGTGTCTGTAGGCTGCAATCATCACTTAACATCAATGTGAACAGCATGCTTGTTTGCCGCTTCTATTACATAAAAAAACTAATATGGAAGGATCGACATACACCCACAATAAGGCTTAACTCTTACAAATTTTAGTAACAGAGACAAAACAGCTATGCTATTAGGGGGAAAATGGATCTGGATTTTGACCTCGGAGGTAGATGTAAAGGCCACCGAAACAGCATACAAACTGTCGTTAAATACCTTAACACTATAATTTTATTTTTCACGCTAATATGAATAGGAGATAACATTGCAACCGTGGCCCCAATATGTCTAGAGCCCTCCCATATAACACTAATGAATTGAAATCTTCAGCCAAGAAGGGCTGACTTTAATAGTTAGCCTATTACGACCACTCTCGCACAATAGATACAGCAGTTTATCTTTAAATAACAAAGGCCTATTGGCCATGATGAGAAAATGACTTAAATGATGAAGCAGTATTGGAAATCGGGCAACATCCATCACTTTGTCGAAAAATTCCGATGTCGTCACGAAAATTGATAATGAAAGACTTTCATGTGGAAAGCTTCCGAAGTTGATTGAATAAATATGTTTAAGATCAAGCACCATTTTTAGGCTTCCGTGTCTGTAAAGGAATCACGGAACCTGTTGTCTGTCTGTCTGTTTGTCTGTCCGTCTGTCACAAACAATTTGGTGTGAAACTACAAGGGCCAATGAGTTTAAATATGGTTAACATAATTATGTATTACTAGTTGACCCGGTAAACTTCGTATTGCCTCACAATGAAATAATGTGTCAAAGGTTTGATAGATACGGACCATTGGTATGGAAAAATAAAATTGTGGTTTCAACTATTTCCCGTCAATTTCTTCATATTTACTTACCTTTTAAACCTTCCCTGGACTTCCATAAATCAAAATTAGCCAAATCGGTAAAGCCGTTCCCGAGTTTTAGCGAGACTAACGAACAGCAATTGTTTTTTATATATATTATATAGATAGATAATGACCTAAATACATTTTGTCAATAAATAATCTATACTTATAATAAATCTGTAGAAGTGTAAATTCTGTACATTAAAAATATTGAAAAAATAAATACCAGAGGATGTTATTAGATCGATACCGAACACAAATATGTGATTAGATTTTTTTTTGTCTGTCTGTCTGTTTGTTCAACAAGCATCACATAAAAACTACCGGTCCGATTACAATGAAACTTGGTATGATTATACTTAAACATTTGGCGCACAACAATGGGTACTTTTTATCCCAGAAAAATGTCTGTTTGTCTGTGTGTTTGTGCACGCGAATATCAGAAACGGCTTATTCGATTTGCGGTTTCACTAATATATTGTGGTAAGTTTCACTTAACATTTAATGTTTGTTTCATGTGAATCGGTTCAGAAATAAAAAAGTTATGTCAATTTAAAGAATCGTATCGAATATTTTTAAGCTATTCTGTATCTTAGTTCTATCTTTTAGGGAGTCTCGTACCTAATAGGTAAAAACGGACCCTACGGATAACTTATCCTCCGCTGTCTGTCTGTCTGTCCGTCCTCCCGTCTGTCTGTCACCAGGCTGTATCTCATAAATGGTAATAGCTAGAAAGCTAACATGTATACACAAATTATGTATTTCTGTTACCGCTATAATGTAGACGCTTACAATTTTCACAGAATTTTTAGGTCTTATGTTGTATTGTAGCTTCCATAATAAATCTATATATGTACATACAAATAAATAAAATTGGGGTGTCTATTTGTAATATTAAAATAACCGCTTTTTACTTAACGCATATGTATGTTTACACGGTACCAAAACAACATTTTTTACAATTTTTGTCTGTCTGTCTGTTTGGCGGGGTAATCTTGGGAACGGCTTGACCGATTTTGACGGGACTTTCACTGGCAGATAGCTGATGTGATAAGGAGCAACTAAGGCTACTTTTATCTCCATACATATGGATGTATGTATGGACATACATACATACCTACATACAAATAAGTAGAATTGGAGTGTATCTGACTTTGACGGGACTTCCATGGGTAGGTAGCTGATGTAACAAGGAGTAACTTAGGCTACTTTTATCTCCATACATCCATACATACATACCTACATACAAATAAGAAGAATTGAAGTGTCTTCGACTTTGACGGGACTTTCACTGGCAGATAGCTGATGTAATAAGGAGTAACTTGAGCTACTTTTATCTCCATACTACCATACATACATACATAACTACATACAAATACATAGAATTTGAGTGTGTCCGATTTTGACGGGACTTTCACTGGCAGATAGCTGATGTAATAAGGAGTAACTTACGCTACTTTTACACTAGCTGCGCCCACGACTACGTCCAGGTAGATACTGAACAATCATACTTTTTCTCACGTGGACGAAGTCGCGGGCACAGCTAGTTACTGAATAAATTAATTACATGCATAGAGAGAATGATAGAGGGGCGGCATTTGGGAAATCAATAAGTCCTAACAAAGATTTGTTAACTATATTGAATGATTTTTATAAAATGAAAGGCGTTCTTTCGACACTAACAAATATTATGTTGTTCGTATTTTTTTAAATAAATTAAATTTATGTTATTTCAGAAGTAATGAATTGAAAAGGGACCATCCCTCTTTTTTATGTCATGAAGTTGGAAAACAAGCATGTAGTTCACATTGATGTTAAGTGATGACGGCAGCCTATAGACACCCACACAAAGACCAGAGGTCAAAATGCAGATACGTTGCTACTCCTGAGACCTTAGTTATTATGTGCTGCCTTCGCTCTCGAGCTCCTACGCTGGAACTCTTTTTTTTTTTTTTTTTTTATGTAATGGAAGTGGCAAACAAGCGTGCAGTTCACGTTGATGTTAAGTGATAACTGCAGCTTATAAACACCCACACAAAGACCAAGGTCAAAATTCAGATGCGTTATCACTCCTGAGGCCTAAGATGTTATGCCTCTGTGCCGGAAATTACAGGGCCGAACATTACCACCTGACCGAAACACGATAGTGCTGAGCACTACCATTTAGCGGCAAGTATATTAGGTAATGCGGTGGTGCCTACGCCCGCGAGCTCCGTCACTGGAGCTCTACCACCAGTGAACCTTTATTTCCAAAAACATGCAATAGACACCTAAACAGAGACCAGAGGTCAAAATGCAGATGCGTTGCCATCCCTGACACTTTAATTATTTGTGTCTGTAATTGTTATTAGATAACACTTTAGTTTCTGAAGAAGATCGTGGTTTATATTCATGTCAGTATGAAATGAGTCTTCGAATTATAAATAAACAAACAGATCACGGGGAGTTTTGGCGGGAACCTTGAAAGAGGCGTATGGTGCTCTTATTTTATTTCATTTTCTTGGTGTATTTTGAAGTTATATTGAATAAAGTTGGTGGGATTTTGTTTGAAATAGGTTTATTACAGTGCCCGTGTATAGTGAAATAGAATAATAGTGCGAAAACACGACCTTTCAGGTTGCCTCCAAAACTTCATTGTAAATGTTCTGGTAAAGTAGCCATCGCTTTACTCGAATAACTTGACTGTAACTCACTTGACTGACATAATATACTTGATACTTACATATTATACTTGATGACTATATTATACTAACTTTTACGCTGCTTAAATAAATACGAAATATCGTTTTACTTGACACTGGCAATATGCGTAATAGCGATGCAATAATAACAAAAAAAAAAAAAAAAACAGGTCACGTCACTGTGGTGCTTAACTAAGCGAAGCATACAAATATATTTCACTTTATAAAGGTCACGTGTGGCCTCATTCGGAATACTAGTCGCATTTGTGGGCGGGCGCCCCTAAATACCAGCCCCTAAATACCAGCTTTGACTCGATACAGAGACGTGCCGTTCATATCACGGATTGATAAACTGAAAGTCTGAAACTTACAGATGAGCTCGAATATTCTTCGCAGAGACATCGGGTATCTGTGGGAGCGTTTTCTACCGCATCTACAATGGTAAGTATCTTTACTAGGGATGTTTTGAAGTTCCGTAAGCGAAAGTCCGTCTAGGTATCCGTAACTTTTTTCTATCCGTAACCGTAACGAGTCCGAAATAAACGTTTCAGATAAATTGAAATTTTATCACCGGCAAAATTCGCATTTGGACTGTTTTTGGAAGTTTTATCACACTTTTACACAAAACTGACTAACCTCACCTTTTTTGTGATTTTACATTTGTATCGAGTCTGAATTAATTGACATATTTTGCGTTACTTAATAGAAAGCAGCTTAAAAATATTTTTTTATGTCAGCCATTTAGCGACAAGTACATAGATTAGGTAATGTGTGGTGGTGACTACGCCCGCGAGCTCTGTTACTGGAAGTCTACCACCAGTAAAATCTGATTAAGCTAAAATTGATAATATAAAATCATCGACTATGGAACGAAGGAAGGCTGATTGGTCTGTGTAAAATACATTCAACAATTCCTTCTAAAGCTAAAGATGTCAAAAAAGTGTGGGTTTCTATAAGCTCCAGTCATTACTTAACATCAATGTGAACTGCATGCTTATTTGCCATCTTAATTACGTACATTAAAACAAGCGAAACAATTTGATACCCGTTACTGTTACCGAAAACGATTTAATAAAATTCATATATCCGTGTTACCGTACCTATACATATTCAAGTCCCAAACTATGAAATATTCTTAACATCTGTACTGAATTTGGAGCCACTATAGTCTTGCCTTCATCGCACGATCCAGAAAGAGAGGCTTTATGAGCACAGACTGGATACCTGGAAGTGCTCAACGATCCAATTCGCATTAAGCTAACGCTGTTTTTGGCCCAGAACATACAATCTAATAAATGAAATTCCTTCTAAGTTTTGCTCAACACTCAGTAATATGGTTTCTACAAGACTGCTCCAATAAAGTTCTTCAAGGATGATAAAACGTTGGCAATTCTCGTTACGTTGTCCGTAAATACTGCAGCGCTAGGTAACGGAAACCTGTCTGCTTGTCTGTCAACCATCTGACATAAAAATACATACAATATCTTTCTCAAAACTTGTAGGTACGGGTACATACATCAAAAAAATCACAAAGAATGAAATCACGCTCTTGATTTTCTTTGGTTTCGTATACATTTCCTAAATATTAGCAAAATGCTAGTGATAAAAAAGTTACAAGGCTCGAGTACCAGAAACATGTCACCACGTCAATACCACACATCTCTCAATTAACAACCTTTGAAAATAGGCTAAATTATGAATGACCCGTACCTTCGCGCTTATCTAAACCATAAGCACTCAATTTAACACGTATGTTTATCCGATGACGATTCTATTCCACCGGTGACGTCACAGAAGATCCGTAAACGCAGCGTATCAAATACGTTTTGGCGTCGGTTCGTTGCTTATAGTTTTCCTAACAACTCGTAATAGGCGACTATCATTAAATGTGTTAACCCTAGTGTCGCTTTAACAAGAATGGCTAACGTGCAAGTCACGGTACTCGGTGCTTTGGGACAATCGCCCCTTATTACGATTCTACTTCCCGATTATGAGATACGATGAAGTCGGCGCCTCTGAACTTGTTTTAGGGTTCCCTCGATTGTTTAAAGCTTTAAAAACTGAGTGTTGGCAGTATTTATTGAAGTCAATTAATATTAAATCATTTATTTATTCACTGGTGAATAATTATTAACCGAAGGCACCACTGCCTTGCTAATTCGAAAATCGTTTGCCAATCAGGTGTTGATGTACGACTCCGTAATTTGCGGCACAAAGGCTAAGCTAATAACTGCTTTATGAGTGGTAACGCATCTACAATTAAATGTCTTATTTAATGTTCATAATCCATAACGTAACACTAATCTAAACGACAAGATTACTTTTACCTTTGTAATGGGACGATATTCCCACCACCTTATAACCTGAAACATATTCCAGCATAATGACAGGTATCTACTCAGTTAAGTGCTTCCCAGCGTCCCTAGCCGTTTGACACAGTAATGAAAATTGTGGAACGAAAGTTAGATACGTACGTGTCGGCTGTCACAATCACCTTGCAACGTGAAAATTATGGAAGTAGACGTAAGAAAACGACGTAGTAAAATGTGTTAGCTCTTTTTTATGTCATCTATTATGGTATACCATACGGTATTTATTAAAGGCTTTTGCCCAGCTGTGGGATAGTTAAAGTTACTTAAAAAATATATGTAAAGGACTCATCTCGAGATAGTCGTGGTTGACTAAAGCCTAAATATACAAGCAACTCTCTTTGGAGACCCCTGTGGGTCCAAACCGCGACTTAGAACGTTGCTGGAGAAGGTAAAAAATATGCAGTCAGGGGAGCACAACAGTCACTCTAGTCATCGGTAGTCGATAACCGGAATAACAATTCGCAGGTTGCACTGAGATCGATTGCAGAGATATCATGCGCGACCATTACTTCACTAATAAGAATGAATCTAACCAAATCCGTTTAATATATTAGTGAATTTATTCCTATTTTTTGTGGAAAGTCAGTTTCATTAATTACTGCACCTCATAAATATATGATACCTAGACCTAGCACAGCAATTTTTTTTACATTTTATTGTGCAGAAGATACAATACCAACACTAGTAAGTCAAGTAGTGTTTTTTTAACTTCTGAATAAAAAACATAACATAAGAGAAGAAAATATGATAAATTTTACAGGCACATTGTTGACAATCGTCGGTGTTCCTTGGAGTTGAACAGTACCTCGTTATGCCCTGCGAAATGCCTTTGAAATGTGTTTCACCTATTTACGGACTTCGAGGTACATCCATTGGGCGAGTTTCAATGAGTCCATCGGTGTCAGACCACCTCGCCAACTCGTAAACTCGTCGATATATTATTGATAAATGTCAGAATATCAACGCAACGTCCTTAAATTGAGGTACTTCTTTTTCTCCGAGAGACTTTTAAATATTTGCACTTGGGTATATATGCCTTCATTCGTGAAGGCATATATACCCAAGTGCAAATATTTAAAAGTCTCTCGGCTCGGCTCGGCTTGTTATATTTTTTTGCAGGTAAGTACTTTGTTATGTAACGAGAATTCACAATATTCCCGACGGCCGATGGGATAGGCACAGGTAAATGCATTCCAGCATAGATGCGAATATTTGGTAGTTACGTTTTGTCCCATGCTATAAAGTGGCATGTCTTGATATCTCCGGGTACATTATAGAAATTCGAGGGTAGCAATCGAAAACTTCCAAAAAAATCGACCCAAGATGTAACTTAAAATTACAGCTTAGCATTTGTGGCCTACTACCATACTACTGAACCAGTTTAATAAAAAGCTACATATATTGAGTCTTAAGGAACCATTATCAATAACGAGTATGAATGTTAATACAATTGTGCAACAACATAATTATTTAATTCTATAAAGGGACATGATTACGGAACAGAAAAGTAAAAATAAAGTTATATTAGCCTAAATATATGGTGAAACGCAAGATGTATGAATAAAGTAAATTCTGAACTTGATATCGATTTACATTGGTATAACAATCCGTTGTTTTTCTTTTTTTTTTTATAAAATCGCGACAACTAAGTTTGTTAATTATTGATGATATACGGATACGGCGACGAATAATAATTTCGCATAACAATATCTATGAAAAATCAAGAACCCTAATTAATTATCTGAAGTTGGAAGTCTTTGTCCCTCCCAAAATCATTTATTTTTACCAATTTTCTTTAAATTATTATAGGAGAAGGAATAAAAGTTCAAGAATTTTTTCGCAAAGCTACAGTACCTACTAAAAATATAAAACTTACGAAAATTACATTTAAAAATTTTTAAACCAATTTCAAATCGATATGCACTAGTTAACAGAGATACACGAAATATCCTTTTTACTAAACATTCGTAAAGAGCAGAACCGATTGCGCCGTCAACCAAATCGGATATTTGCAAAAAAATCGGTCATAAATTTTGTAGAAACAGCCAAAAATAAACATCGCACCTTTCCCACGGATTCGAATAGAATTATGAATCATCGAGAATGTAAAATCATTATTTGGGCAATAAGATTTTGTCCGCCCATATTCATATTCCACGATGATAATGACTTGTGACGAAATGGAAAATCGGACGATCGGTGATATGTTCGTAACTATGTAATGGTAGGCTTTATTATTGACGCAAAATATACCGGTTTTATACACCAATGCCTATTAAATACGATTTTTAAGTTCAACGTTGTTCACAGGCAGATATCGTTAATGTATAGATTTGATTTTGACCATTTTTGAAAGGAATAAAACATTGGATGATTCCTTCATTAATCCATTTTTACTGGCAAAAAATTACCAACGTAATAAAATACTACATATTAACTCGTAGCAAACTAGAATAGTTTATCAAATGCCTTGTGTAGAATACAAAAACTTTACTTACTTCTGTATCCTGCATTGCCTGCATTATATTTTTAATGAAGAATTATGATACTTTTTAAATATATTAAATATTTTGATTATGTCCCAGTGAATGAAATCACAATTTTCTTTTTCGAAAGAAAATGTTCCCAGCTATAAAACATGTCAAGTAAATTTTGACAAAAGCTAGTATCTATTATACTCGTATAAGAACCGCCGCTCATCTGAGAATCTTTGGTTATTTTACTAGGTAGATACCTATCCTTTAGAACAGATGTATATTTGAGTTAGCATGGCGAACCATGAGTTTACAACTAATCTATCCAGTCTATAATAAGCCGATAATAATCCTAGAACCAGGTTATTGAAGCTCTCCCACTATATTTCCTCTGAGTATCAAAAATCTTCGTCGATGAGCTTCGGCAAAGAGCAAACGTAATACCTAAACTGATGGAAGCAGATACAACTCTATTGAAGCGACGGTAACGTTTACTATAAATAGCGAGAAAGCAGGGCGGTGCTGAATATCACAATCCTTACATACAATCTAATGGATATTCTATCAAGGTACTTTATGACGTTGTGTTCTATAGAATATAATTAAAGGCTATAAGTAACCCTCGACAGAAGATAGCTTTCGAGACAAGATATTAATTATTTATTACGAAGTATACATTTATAGATAGATATTTGTGAAGATATACCATGTATATAGTACGGAATTGTTAATTTGCTTATTAAGCAAAGTGATATACCTAATAATATATGGATCTACGGACTAAGCCTCGGGGTTAAACTAGTAAATGCCGAGGCTTCGTCCGTAGATTTTATTAAATATATTTTTTCCACCAATACCCATTACTAGAGATTCCAGGGTCGCGGGTTCGATCCTCGCACCGACACAAATACCATACAGTATATCTGTCGGTGCGAGGAAAGATCTCATCTCTATCATCGTCATCTACAAATATTTGTTGCAGGGGTGATTATGTGTGCGTTTTGTTATTTTGATGTCCGTTGAAACCGTTGTCACTTAAAAAGTAAATGGGTTATATTTTTTACATTTTTTTTCAGCCCCACCGTAGGTAAAAAACCTTACTAGGTATAAACCTTTGTCGAGGGTGCCGTTGTACATATACACAAACACCCAGACCCGAAACAAATATCTGTAGGCCATACAAATATTTGTCCCGGTGCGGGGATCAAACCCGTGACCCTTCGAATCAAACGGTCATCTCACACCGCTGGACTAACCGAGTCGTCATGACATTTCTTAAACTATTTTTTTTAACAAACCAAACGAATTATTATGTTTTGTGAGTTCCAATTTCTTTAGAAAGTATTGTTTCAAATACTTATTTATGACTGTGTTACCAAACTAAACAGCATCAACAAACATCCATGGCCGATATATTCTGTGTGAACATAATTAAATTCATAAGTACAAATATTAAGTACATACATAAATTATGTGTATATAATTTATGTGTATTTTAATGTGTCGACAGAAGTAATAAACTATCTGTGTGTCCAGTATCATCTAAATCTGTTAAAGGTGTTTGGCCCCGTAATTACTTTCACAGAGACATTATACCTAAGGTCTCAGGGGCATTAAAATTTGCATTTTGATTTCAGTGGTTGTCTATAGGCTGCAGTCATCAGTTAACATCAATGTGAACTGCATACTTGCTTGCCACCTTCATTACATTAAAAAAAGTTGCATAAGTAACATACGAACTTTCTGGGCCATAGATTAACTTCTCATCCAAACACTGTAGTAGTGAACATGACCATTCATGTTGCTACTGCTAAAAACTAGCTGGACCAGGAAAATTCAGTTGCTTATATAATTGAGTTTATTTTCTTTATACTTTACATTACTGTTAAGGACTAATCTAAATAAGAGTAATAACAAACCAATCACTAACTGAACCCTAACAATAAACAATCAAAATCGTGTAAATCTCGTAGAAATAAAATTAATGATTAAAATTTTTAAAAAATATATGCAAGGAGCTAGTAAAGTAATTTCATGGCTTACAAAAATAATAAAAAGCGTGGTAATTTTGACGAAAAGCTAATCGATCAAATGGGAACATCTGCTGAAAATTACTTAAAAAATGACAAAAAATGCTTGTCTACTAAAAATTGAACTTTTCATTCAACACTGCAACAATAGTTCTTCCTTCATTGGCACACTGACGGTTGATTACGGTTCAAGTACGGTCAGTAAAAAAAATACATTATAAAAAATTTTACGTAATAAAACAATTTTTATTCAAGTGAAATTTTAATTTTTATGAATTACATTAATAAGTTCCGGCTTGATTCTCCTTTTTAACAAAGGAAACAAAACATTTACAGCCCGTTTTTGTTTGGGGCTGCTTTATACCACCCACTTTATATTATCATTAATACAATTTAATTACCTACTAGGAATTAATTACCAGAAAATGTGATTTATAATAATATATTTTTTACCTGTTCTTTTATTTTTACTTGTACTTTATTCTTTTCCTATTTAAAAGACGTGCAAATTAAAAAAACGTTAAAAATTTACAAATTAGTAACTATAAGTCCACTCATTCAAAAAATTTACTCATAATATATGTCGCTGCTCGCAACGCAAAACTTGTTACCATTTCTAATCTAACGATGTTTCTAGAATTTTATTTCTAATTCTTGTGTTTTCAACTACTTAGCATGAATTAAGCTGAATCCTTATTTGCCACAATAAAATGTATGATCGCGTTATATCTATTAAGGAGTCGTAAACAACTTGCTCAAACTTGACCTCCGGTTTTTGTCTACTTATAGGCCGCAGTATCCACTAACTATCGATGTAAACTGCATGCTCTTTTGTCATAATTGGAACATTTGTTTTTACATATTTACCAAACTAAAATCACTAACTTCTTCTGCAGACCACTCACACACACGCGTACAAGGAGCTCGACTAGTTAATTTCCTTTGTGACAAAGGCCGTCCGCCGGGATGGATGCGTGGAAATCGCAATGCGTTACGGTAGGCAGCCGCCTCACCCGGGCTGGTGTGTGCTCGCCCTTGCACCAGTGTGGGATGGGATTATTCGACTTATTGTAATCAGCTGTTTCGTGATACTATGATTTATTGATCGAAGTTTTCTAGAAAACGTAATTTTATTTTATGAAGGTGGCATTCAAACGTTTAGTTTACAGGGATTGTAAGACACTAGCAAACTGCAGGCTATAAACAGGTTAAGTGTAGTGATATTCTCTCTCTATCTACGCCTTAATAAGCTTCCCGACAGAGACCCCAAAACCACAATTTATATTTTTTAATGTTTTGATAGTGTCAAACAAGCAAGCAATGCACATTGGTAAGTGAATTTTGTTAGCCTGAAAATATCTACACATAAACCGAAGGTGAAAATGCAAATGCATTGCCCTACCTTTTGCCTAAAATGTGTTACCACTATGATAATTACTAAGCCATGCATTACCATTTCACCATAACATGATACTACGTTGGAACTCTACCGCTAGTAGGTAAATGGAACATTATTCAACCATTATATTGTTTATGCTATCATGGAGTTTGGTACCCGGAGATGTCAATCTGCTTGTTACCTATTACATAAGATAAAAGATAATTGAATCGTGGATATATGTATGTATGCTTGGATGTATGCATTTAGCTCTACCTAACCCATTCAGTAACTACACGCTTAAAGTAACGGAGTTACGTATATCTGAACGAATCTTTACATCAAACGAGATATATAAGATACTAGCTGACCCGGCAAACTTCGTATTGCCTCAGAATGAAATAATGTGTCAAAGGTTTAATAGATACGGACTATTTGCATGGGAAAATGTATTTGTGGTTTTTCCTATTTCCCTTCAATTTCTTCATATTTACTTACCTTTTAAACCTTCCCTGGACTTCCAAAAATCATTCAAAACCAAATTAGTCAAATCGGTCAACCCGTTCTCGAGTTTTAGCGAGACTAACGAAGAGCAATTGATTTTTATATATATACAGATAGATATCAGATATTTATTGCATGAAATTGGTACATTCAGTTCTTAGTTTAAATAGATCACTTTCACATACTTCGTCAATTATATCAGACATGCAATAATATATATATAATACCCAAACAAAGATAGCACAGGACTAAGCTCCTTCACTAGAATCATCAGAGTAGAGAAAAGTATTGATAGAACTCTACTGCGATGGTAGAGTTAGTAGCGTTAATGTAGGTTAAAGAACTTTAATTACCTCTACTAACCATTTCATTCCTCCTCCATACTTTTTCTAAACCGAACTTCCCCCAAGTTCGGTTCAGAAAAATGAACTTTAATCAAGGATGGCTCATATTTAGTTCAGTCCCCTCAGATATGTATTTGTCTATTTTAAGTGAAAAAAGTAAATATTGTGCGTTAATAAGACTCGTTTTAAACAAAAATCCGTCCAAATGAAACAAAGGACCGATTTTTTCTAGACTTATAGCATTATATTTGTGACTAACTGTGCCCGCGACTTCGCCCGCGTGAGAATTTTTGATTGTTCAGTATCTACCCAGTAAGGCAGTCTATAAGTCTAGAAAAAAAATCGGTCCTTTGTTTACATAAGCTATCTGCCAGTGGAAGTCCCGCCAAAATCGGTCCAGCTGTTCCCGAGATAAGAGGGAACAAGCAGGCAGACAGACAGACAAAAATTGTAAAAAATGTTGTTTTGGTACATGTACCGTGTACTACATACTCGTACATATGCATTTAGTAAAAAGCGGTAATTTTTATATTACAAACAGACACTCCAATTTTATTTATTTGTTTAGATATGCATTAGTAAAATAATACTATTGGTCAAAAGTAAAGTACATGGTCAAAAGTAAAGTACAACATTTGAAGCAAGCCTACCGACAGATGGCGCGATTCCTAAAATACGACCGCGCGACACAAACTATTTCCGGTTAACCGAGACCAATCATAATTACTCCTTCGAGTTTACTCTTACACACCCCCCTTTGATGTTTTTATTTAAAATGCCGGTTATGGCTGACTTAAAACAAATAGGACGGTTCATAAGCGATTATATGATGACGTTAAAACGATTTGCAACGGTGATAGTTTTCGTGAATTTCTCTCTTGTGTGGTCTCACTCTACTTTCAGTTTTTGTTTTGTTTTCGTTTTGTCTATGGTGAATTATGACTTGATAAGGTGAAAATTATAAGTGCTTTGTCCAGTTGATTTGTTATGGTGTTGGTTAATAGTGATTTATTTCGCAATCCATGAAGATGTGTCATAATAACATTTTTTTCATTGACATTTGATCAACAAGCAGTTTATATTCTTCCTATTAAAAAAACTACGAGGAACAACTGACAAATAACCATATGATTAAGCCTAATATATATGTATAATAGTTAACTAGTCATGATTTAAACATTATCTAGAATATAGATTGCAAATTTCTTGTGTTAGTTTTTTAATTATTGCGATACAGGAAAAGTATTAGCACTTTTTATATGTTTTTTTATCGAATGATTATGACCATACTCGTATAATAGTCTCACGATTTCCCGTCACCGCTCTACGCGTATTTTGGGTGCAGACCACTGTATAGTCGCGCGCAGATGCAACATCCGTCGGGCTCACGTGAAAATCGATTTTCCACGCTGTGCCAGCTGGCGCGGGCGACATCACTAAGTAACAAATAATGTGACACAACATTACCGTGTGTATACTTTATGAAAAGAGTGAAAAGGTTGATTTTGGAATGGGATCAGCCGTTAGATTGGTAATAAACGTTTGTATCGGCGTATGTACTATGAACGTCAAAAGTTCTTTTGTTGATATTTTTAATGTTTCGCACATTGTTCGCTTGTGACGCGGACCTACCGCGCTTGATCCGATTGAAGTCGTTATTTATGATTATTAGAATAGCGTGCCGATGGCGAATAATTAATTTTTACGTTCACTTCTATATTGTTATATGATATAATTGATGGTTCTTAATTATATTTTATGTAATATTAATATTAGGTTGTAAATTTATTGAATGTTGACGACTGTGTTTAACATATTTATAACACTTAAGTTATCTTGAATTACAATAAATTAAAAAAAACAAAAACTGATCTTCTGAGCTCTTCCAAAAATAATCCTATATTTTGAAAGTTTAATGCAGTAGTTCAACACAAAAAATATTTTTCACTATCATTCCAGCCTAGATGTCCACTGCTGGACAGAAGCTTGCTCAAATTAGGGATATGCTATACTCGCCACTCTTGGCATACCAGTTGGCGATTGCCGTGGTGATAGATTACGTCAACATTGCTGCCCATCCCAGTGTATTGTATTTACCACCGCCTTATTAGAATGGCTTGTCCGCAGTTGTTCGGTTGACTGCTGCACGAGGGCGTTTTTGGGGTCGTCACATTTCTACGACTCCAGAATATTTTCATCGAATGCTTACTATAACAAAATAAAGAAACGTGCTCAACAATTCTTGGCAAATTCCTCCACATCATATTTTTTCATTTTTATTTCAATAATTCACAAAGTTAACATCCACTAGATAACAATACATAAACCTATTGATAATAATTCCCAATGATTAATCTCAACTACGCAGATCTGAGATCTAAAGAATTTTAATTAAATTTCAATATTCTTCAAATGTAAAAAGAAAAAGGAGTGTAATACCAGGTATCAGAAATAAACCGAGCGGCTACTTGATTGACGACTCCACAATGGTCGGACCGGCCGTTCGAAAACTCAGAAAGACTGATTACAACCTTTGAAACATCTCGGAAACGTCAAACTTTGATTGGTGGTTCCCATGTGTAATACTAGTAGTCTTTCAACAACAAGTGTCTGCTTTTGAACGTTGACAGCAATTATGAGTGTCTTAGATCAATCAATGTCTACTGCTAAATAATTGTATGGACACTCGAGTGGGTTTTAAAAAATGTTCAAAAATTTGTATACATTTAGAATTATAACTGTTCTCAAATGACATTAATAATAATTCCTTTGTCGTCATCAACACATTACGTTACGTTATCAAGTAACGTTTATGAAGGTAAGTGAAATTTAAGTAAAATAAACTTGAAGAAAAGACGAATTTATTTTTATATTGTAAAAAACGTAATTTCACGTCTAGGTATATTTCTCATAAGGTAGGTAGACGGAAGTAAATGCATTCATTCAAACAAACAGACACATTTTGTTTCATGTGCTAGAAAGCGAGCTTATTGATATCTTCAAGCATCGAACAATATAAAACTCCAAGGGAAGAGAAACTGCCAAATAATTGAAAATTCCCAATTGCATTTACCAGCCGACCGAACACCAGCGTAGCCATAGATAAGTAGTAGCCTGCTACTACTAGACCACTGGGACATTTCTGTGAATATCATTACTTCAGTCGAAAGACGTCCATTGCTGGAGAAAATCTTTCCCCTTTACCCACAACAATGTTGTGTGTCATTAAGGGTATACGCCTACTAATAATGCCATAATACGCCTACTAATCGCATCACCCTTGGCATGTGGATTTGCGGTCTTAGTGGTTCTAGTTTTACCGATGCTGCTGCCAATCCCGCGTTATTATATTTACTATCGCGCTATGAAAATGGTTTGACTGCCATTGCTCGGTGAAATGACTGCATTCTGCACTGAATAATTTATCTCCACAAGTGGGCGTTAAAGACGCCAAGTCCCAACGCCGATCTGTAAATACAAACATTTTTAATGCAATGAGACAGATACACCTAATCTATCACAATCCTACAATAGCTGGAGTCATAAAAAAGTCATCTAATTAAAATCTCTCAACACTACAGCGTATCGGCAAGCGCAACTATCAATTGAACACAGTTAGAATTAGTGTCATATAATAAGGCATATGACACGAAATTCTCCGCATATCATAATGGAACAAACGAAGCATAGAATTGTGATATGGTGGCGTATCAGATTAGGGATGCACATGGTGTTTTTGAAACATCGATATTAACTGCTGTAAACCATGTATCGGTTATTCTAAAAATACCTACCGATTTGAAAAATAGTATTTTACTTTAGCATTAATAAATTATTTTTGTTTTCTGGTAAAATATTGAACAAAACTTGGTTAAGCAGATGTGCTTAATTAAAAATATTGAATTAAGTATGTAAAGCGTATCCCCAATCTACTTTATATAAATAGTTATAAGGTACTTTTTAGTTTCAAATACACGCAGAAATGTAAATCGAAAAATTCTGGTAGTAAAATATTTAAGAAAAAAATTCTGTTTACTAACTTATGTTTATATCGATCCATATTATTTCTAAAACATCATTATATCGATATACCTTTACCGCGCTTCCCTACAACAGATGCGTGTCGGGTCTATGGTGAGATGTGACCACTCAATCGAGCTACTAAATACCTGCGTCTAATCAGCATTTCTACACTAATTTTTAACACTGAATTTTACACGTATCTTAGCATTACATGTACAATTTTACGGGTGACCCGGCTCAGGTACTCGATACGTTATGCTTTAAAGATGTTTTCTGGTTTATCCTTGTTTTGTTTGTATGGAATTGAATGGGTGTGATGAATTTGTTAGCTTCAGGCAATTCAACAATGTTTTATTTGTAACAATTGTAGATAACTTCACTTCAAAATGCGACATTACATGAATTAGGTAAATTTGGTTGATACCAAACGTACCTAATTCATGTAATGTCATGTAATTCATACTTTATGGTTACTTTTGTATCTTTCATAAATAAAACTGGACCTCGGGCAGACTATTTGATAATTTTCATCTCTTTTCCCTTTCAGTATCTATTTATCTACCCGAGTAGGTAGATAAATACTAAAAAAACATACCAATTTTAAATGTAATGTCAGAAATGCAAGACCTCTTATAAAGCAATAACAGAATTAAGATGCACCATCAAACACAGAAATATTTTAATAGGATTTATTAAGATTAGATATAGTCGTCAAATTGGGTCCATTGATATGACATGTATACATTAAATAATTCTATTATTAAGATATTTTAGTACAATTCTATAAAATATTGAATAACCAAATTACAACGACGTAAAAATTATAAGTAATTTTACTTCAACTTTAAACAGTAATAACAAGGCAATCCATTGTCATAATTCACATTCAATCTTTGTCGGAGAACCGACAAATTTGGCACTTTTCAAGATTTAAACAATTTCTAACAAAAATCTTGAGACTAGTTACGACGAGGATACACAATTATAGACTTCAAACCGCGATAAAAATGTTTTTTCTCATACTTCACGAGGAAATTAAAACACTGTTGATGACTTTATAAATAAAATTCTCATCAGTTTTTTATTATGTTAGATACTTACAAAATTATTTTATTGTTGCCTTACTTGATTGCCAATAGTAGGTATCCATTTATTTTATTCTTAGAAGAAAACTCAACACGAACTGTACCTATTTATTGATTTATTCTTAGTTACGTAAATTATAATCATAAAAAACGAAAAAGTGAAACAAAGTTTAGCTGAAATATTTAATATACGATTTAGAAGTACAATGTAAGGTCATTATAATCCATTAAAACTAAGTATGCCCGAATAATAATTATTATATTCGGTCAATATCTTTTGTCAATCTTAGTCATCATAATTTGTTATCTCAACGTCAAGTCATTAAGGGATAGGCAGGGCGCGAAAAAGTCTTACCCTTGCAAAAATCCCTTGCTTCTTCGATTTACATAAATATTCACGCCAATTTCATAGACTTGATCTTCGATTATGACTTATTCACCTGAAATTCATGTATTTATGTTACACGTCCATGTTTGGATCAGTCATTCACGCATGTATATCAAAAGTAATCGGCCTCGTACTTTTGCAGCAAATTTGCTGTAACGGGCAGACAGTAAGATTGTTAGTTATCTGGTTATCTACATATTGCGGACGTATTTTCAGAATATTGTGCAAAACATTGTCATACAAAATTCACGCTAGAACAAACTCAACTCTGCGAATTCATTACGCGTCCTGGATTTCATATAATACTCGAATACCTGAAGAGGCTTTATTCTGTTCACGTATGTTCTCGAACTATGTTTCAGTTTCATTTGACATTTTAATACCACTTCAGATCTGTAACAACGGTACTGAATAGACAGAATATCGGCATGGAAGAATTTGATATCTATTTGTTTCAAATTCAAGTAGTTCAATTCAAAAATTTTGCTTTTAATACATACTAATTTTATTTCTCAGATTCATCAAAGCATCTTTTTCGAAGCATCTTTGTAAAGAGTAAGATAAGAGTTTAGTTTATGGAACACACTAATGATGAAAAAGAACGAGTAATAGGTATTTATGAAATATATTATCCTCTAATCCCTGGGTTCCTAACCTAGGGGTAATTACCCCCACAGGGGTAAATCAGCAATTTCACGGGGGTAACAAAGAACCTTATTATTAGAATATTAAAATATAAAATTACAAAAATCTAATGTACAGAGCGCTGCACGGTACCGCACGTGGCAAGTACTAGGTGCTCGTTCTAGCACTCGTTCGTCGTCGTCGTCGTCGTCGTTCGTCGTCAAATAAAAAACCGCATACTATTGGAGAAGATCTTATCAAACCTTGTTTGTGTGATGCAGTTTCACTCGTTATTGGCGAACAACATGTGGCTAAGATTAAACAAATATCACTCTCAAATACAACAGATATTTTGTAACGATATTTTGTCAAACGTTATTAATGAAATTAAATAAAGTGATATGTTTGCGCTGCAATTAGATGAGTCTACGGATGTAGGTTCGTGTTCACAATTGCTGGTATTTATGCGTTACATTAAGGATGACCATGTAAAAGAGGAATACTTGTTCTGCAAGTCTTTGTCCACCACTACGCGTGGAGAAGACGTATTCCAAACGCTTAAACTATTTATCGAGGAAAACGGACTGGACTGGTCAAAGCTAGTTGGTGTTTGTACAGACGGGCGCCTTCCATGATGGGTGTTCGTTCTGAATTTCAAGCACTTGTGAAACAAGTCGTCAAATTTTACCTTATCACTGTCTGATACACCGCTACGCTTGGCCGTTAAGACATTGCCGCCAGATTTGCTAAGCAAGTTGAATGACGTAGTGAAAATTGTGAACCATATTCGTGGCAGTGCTACAAACTCAAGAATCTTCAAAGTTTTATGCGAAAAAATTGGTGGAAAATTTAATTCTCTTTTGTACCACACTGAGGTACGTTGGTTATCCCGAGGGAAAGTTCTGAAAAGAGTGTACGAGCTCCGTGAAGAAACAGCAATATTTTTGGAAAAACAGAGAACACAAAAAAAGAGTTTTTCTCAAAAATAAGAGATACATTTTTTTTAGAAATGCTGGCGTATCTTGCGGATTTTTTTAGTGAAATTAACGATCTTAATCTCTCTTTGCAAGGAAATATGATGAACATTTTAACAACGCCGGATAAAGTTGCTGGTTTTGTGCGTAAATTAGAACTTTACAAACGCAGAGTGCAAGCAGGTGATGTGTCGATGTTCACATAATTGTATGAGCAATCGGTAAATGTCGAACCTAATGAAATCATATTTAAAAGTTCTGTGATTAAACATTTATCTGAAATAATAGAATCACTGAAGCAGTATTTTCCGGACTTGGATAATCGTCAGACGAACTCTTGGATATTAAGACCGTTTTCTACTAATGATGACATTATTCGAGACGAAGACGTGGCGGCAAAAGTGGAATTTCTTGGATTACGCGAGAATAGTACTTTGAAAGTAGAATTTCAGAATTATGATCTCAGGACATTTTGGCTCAAAACACGTGCCGAATATCCTGGTTTAGCAAACAAAGCTTTAAAAATGCTAATACCATTTTCCACCACCTACACATGTGTGAGTGGATTTTTTACTTTAGTGACACTGAAAACAAAGGCCAGAAATCGTCTCAATGTGGAGCATGACTTGAGATCCGCTTTAAGTAAAACAAAACCTAACATTAAAAACTAGTGAATGCAAAATAATAACAACCTTCACACTGAGCCAACATTCACATGTTTTTTTGTTAGGATTCGTTTTATTTTTATGGTAGGAGCAACTACTAGTAAATGTAACTGAGTCTTTTAATCCATAGTTTATACGTATTAATATGTTAAAATTGTAAAGCTATCGTGCAATAAAAGGATGTTTCTATTTGCTTATATGTATTATTTGTTTTGAAAATATTTTGAGAGCGGGGTAAAATCAGTTTTCCATATAGATCATAGGGGTAATAATATTGAAAAGGTTAGGAACCACTGCTCTAATCTATGCTAAAGTCGTGCAGTTTGTGAATCTAATAAAACTTAATAATTATGGAAGACTGACATAACGTGAGTTTAATTTAATTTGGCGGATATGTGATTAAATTACTTAGGTAATTAAAGTTAAGTAAAAATATCTGTACCTCTTGTGACAAGTGATATAAGTGAAAAATCAATAGGTACTTTACAGGAGGACTCAAACAAGATTCAATAAAATCTAGTTCGCGACCTGTGTGGAATTGGTTGAATTTGAGTACGTTTTTTTGTAGACAAGAACTACGAATTTGCAGGAAATTCGTAGTTTTAAAGTTTTTCTATAAAAACGTGTGAGGTTGCACCTTTTTTCATTTCTTAAACATGCTAAAATGAAGTGATAAATGAAAGATACAAGTACAGTTAGATTTATGTGTCCCCTATGAGTAATTTCGTGTAAATTGATATACATGAATTAAAAATAGCCAATATAATATAATAGGTTGGGGAAAAAGTCTTTTCGCATTATAGTATGTATGAACTTGTAATAAAATCTCTTTGGCTGTAGTATTTGTATCTGGCTGGTTTTGGTATCATTGAAAGTTAAAATTTCAAAGAAAATTATTCCAAATTTAAATTACGCAAATGTGTGATTTTCATTTGTTTTTCGTACTGTCAAGATGAGTGAATCTAATGAAGAAATTCGATACATTTTAAAATTTTACTACAAAAAAGGTAAAAATGCAACGCAAGCCTCGAAAAAAAATTGCAATGTTTATGGACCTAGTGCAGTGTCTGTGAGAGTAGCATAAATTTGTTTTAAGCGTTTTCAATCCGGAAATTTTGATGTCAAAGATGCACCTCGCTCTGGTCGCCCTATTGCGGAAAAATGGATGCCATTTTTGAAAAAGTGGAGCAAGATCGACATATCAGTAGTTACGACGTAGCTGAAGAACTGAGAATTGATCACAAAACAGTTTTGGCGCATTTGAAAAAAGCTGGGTACAAAAAAAGCTCGATATTTGGTTACCTCACGAGCTCACTGAAGGAAACCTAAAGAACCGTGTACTCATTTGTGATTCTTTATTACGACGTAATGAAACCGAATCATTTTTGAAGAAGCTGATAACTGGTAATGAAAAGTGGATCACGTACGACAAGAACGTGCGAAAAAGGTCGTGGTCAAAAGCCGGTCAGGCTTCACAGACTGTGGCGAAACCCGGGTTAACTCGCAATAAGATGATGTTGTGTGTGTGGTGGGATTGGAAGGGAATTATTCATTATGAGCTATTACCACCAGGCAGGACTATCGATTCTGAACTCTACTGCGAACAACTGATGATATTAAAGCAAGAAGTTGAGAGAAAGTGGCCGGAATTGATCAACAGAATGGGTGTGGTGTTTCATCATGATAACGCTAGACCTCACACATCTATAGCCACTCAGCAAAAATTAAGAGAGTTTGGCTTGGAGGTGTTAATGCATCCGCCGTATAGTCCTGACCTTGCACCTTCAGATTTCCACTTGTTTCGGTCTTTTCAGAATTCTTTATGCAATGTAAGGTTAACATCACGAGAGGACTGCCAAATCCACTTGTCGCGGTATTTTTATGAGAAGTCCCAAAATTTTTATAGCAATGGGATCATGTCCCTACCTACAAGATGGCAAAAGGTTATGGAACAAAATGGTACATACATACTTTAGTTAAATTTAAATAAACTATATTAAACAATGTTTTGAATTATCTTAAAAAATGCGAAGAAACTTTTTCTCCAACCTTATATAATAACTCATTCGAAAATGCAGTGCAATGTTGAATACAGACCCAAAAGTGTCATTTATTTACTTACCTACAACGCCTCTATTTTGATAATTTATCTGAATTGAATCACTGTTAAAATCCTGGTCGTTCGAAATATTTATTATATAAGACAACTCAAGTTACACCCCTCGCTAAATTATAAAACAAGCTTATAGTGAATATTGAAAGTAAAGTAATACTTCAATACATATCTACGCGTAAACAGAGGTCTTAATGCATTATCACAATTTCTACTTTTGAAGAAAAACATGGGAGGTAAAAAATTCTTAATGTGATTTCCCCCTACTCTCATCGCAAATTATAAGTATGTCACAAAGTAATGAAAACGATACAAATTTTCAATAATAATCGTAACGAATAATGTCAGGCGTTCAGAAGCCATTTTACCCCTACTATGTTCCCTTCTCAACGAGGCGTAACTGAATGGCGTTACCATTACAAACCCCAGCGAATAAATTCTTTCACCCCAAGCTTATAATAAATCGCCAAATGTAAATAAACGGCTGCCATTACTGCCCTGATTATTTGTTCGCCCCTACTCTAGCGCCGCCATTTTGCTATTATTTTTTTTAAGTCACCCCAGCTTAAGAACCGTTTCAAAAATGTTATAAATCTATTTTTATGTATGTGTATTATTCATATAATTTTTTGTTATCAATAAAATAATATTTAATGTTTTTGCGACACTCATTGACTGAAAACCATTTTTAATTTTGTCTAAATATATACGGTAACTAATCTATATATATAAAATGCAACCCGTTTTCCTTGGTCACGGCATCACGCGTGAATGGCTGGTCCGATTTGGCTAATATTGATTTTGAATGATTTTTGGAAGTCCAGGGAATGTTTAAAAGGTAAGAAAATATGAAGACATTGAAGGGAAATAGTAAAAACCACCATTTCATTTTCCCATACAAATAGTCCGTATCTGTCAAACCTTTGACACATGTCATATTTTTATTCTGAGGCAATGCGAAGTTTGCCGGGTCAGCTAGTATAGAATAAACATAAAGTTGTCCTGTTTCCCAAAATGTATGTAAACTATTTCTACAATTTCTGTAGCCCACAAAAATTGTAAGCAGTAAATTATTATTAAGAAATTATTTTGTTACACAGACTAAGAAGAAATAAAGTCCAATCAAATGACCCAATATACTAGATAGGCAACATTGAAACAATCCCAGTCAAAAGTAATGAAGATGTCCAATTTACGTCAAGTAAAAATTAATTACGAAAAAGAAGTGTCAATTAAATTGACCTATTATATGTATAGCTGAGCCCATTAAGTCACAAAACGTTACAGGTTTAATTGAAGGTGGATAGTAGATATTCTTAGACATTTCAAAAATATCTAATTTCAAAAGTTAAATTTCGTGCTAAAAATATATTAATTTGTTCAAAAGAGTATGTCTTTAGGAATTTAGTTCTCTTATCTCTTCAAATTACAATAAGCTTTGCGTTACAATAACGGCCTTCCGTATTGTTCTTTCGCCATTTTCTAGAAGTTTGCCAGTGCCACTTTCAGGGTTTGGTAATGTACCCGATGATGTCGACAGACGCGCCACCTGTGACGTGGGACAAAGGTAATTGGCGAATCGTGTGTCTTTGCATGTTTGCTTGAATAAATTTACCTCTGCCTAGCCTTGAACGGGATTACAGTCGTGAAGTTACGTAGAACCCCATAGTAAACAGTCAAATTAATTACATTTAAACAATCTCATATAAATCTGAAGGTTTAAATTGATACCTACTACTAACTGCCTCGGTAGCCTAGTGATAGCAGGCCACTACTACTACGCTGAGGTCCTGGGTTCGAATCCCGGTTTGCTCTGGTTCTATTGGGATTTTTCCATGTCCTGGAAATTTTCCAGTACCTCGAAGTTTGGTAATATGCCCGGAGATTTCAACAGACGTGGCCACCTGTTACATGGGCCAAAAACGAAAACCGGCGAATCGTAAGTGTTTGCATGTATGCTTGACTGCATGCATTTACCTCTGCCTACCCCTTCGGGAATTACAGGCGTGAAGTTACGTTTTATTTTTTTACTTACTTCTATTCGAAAAAAATGCACTATGGCTCTTATTAAAGGACTTATTATATATACAACGCGACCAAGATTGGGGCAAAGCTACCTCATAGGAACATGTAAGTGAAGGTGGACCATAATGCGTACTATAAAGTATAATTAGAAATGGTGCTTAATTAACATTATCCACTATTACTTACGTAATGCTACCTGATTACCAATTGTAATTTATTCTGATATTGTTGTAAGACCTAATCAATATGGTCACACCTACAATTTTCTTAACTGACGTAATCCAAACGTTAGGCACGGCCAATCTTTACCTAATATATAATATATATAGGTATCTATAGATCATAAGGCTTAAGAGTTTGTTTGTTTATTTGTTTGCTTGACGTGCTAATCTCAGGAAATTATAATCCGATTTGAAAAAATATTACAGTGTTAGATAGCCCATTTATCGAGGAATGGAAAGATTTTCAGGCGATAACATCACGCTTAGATGAATAGGAGAGGGTAGGTGACATGGCAACCGCGTGGAGCCGGGGTGGGCCGCTAGTCTATACTTATAATAAATCTGTAGAAGTGTAAATTCTGTACATTAAAAATATTGAAAAAATAAATACCAGGGGATGTTATTAGATCGATACTGAACACAAATATGTGAATAGAAAATGTTGTGTCTGTCTGTCTGTCTGTTTGTTCAAGCATCACATAAAAACTAAGGGTCCGATTACAATGAAACTTGGTATGATTATACTTTAACCTTTGGCGCACAACACTGGGTACTATTTATCCCGGAAAAATGTCTGTTTGTCTGTGAGTTTGTGCACGCTAATATCAGAAACGGCTTATTCGATTTGCGGTTTTTAATAATATATTGTGGTAAGTTTCACTTAATATTTAGTGTTTGTTTCATGTGAATCGGTTCAGAAATAAAAAAGTTATGTCAATTTCGGTATCGAATATTTTTAAGCTATTCTGTATCTTAGTTCTATCTTTTAGGGGGTTTCGTACCTAAAAGGTAAAAACGGGTCCTACGGATTACTAATCCTCCGCTGTCCGTCTGTCCGTCTGTCTGTCACCAGGCCGTATCTCATAAATAGTGATAGCTAGAAAGCTAACATTTTCACAAATTATGTATTTCTGTTACCGCTACAATGTAGACACTTAAAATTTTCACAAATTTTTAGGTCTTATGTTGTATTGTAGCTTCCATAATAAATCTATATACCTAGATACAAATAAATAAAATTGGAGTGTCTGCTTGTAATATTAAAATAACCGCTTTTTACTAAACGCATATGTATGTATACACGGTACATATACCAAATCATTTTTTTTTAACAAGTTTTGTCTGTCTGTCTGTTTGGCGGGGCTAATCTTGGGAACGGCTTGACCGATTTTGACGGGACTTTCACTGGCAGATAGCTGATGTGATAAGCAGTAACTTAGGCTACTTTTATCTCCATACATCCATACATACATACATACCTACATACAAATAAGAAGAATTGGAGTGTCTTCGACTTTGACGGGACTTTCACTGGCAGATAGCTGATTTGATAAGGAGTAACTTAGGCTACTTTTATCTCCATACAACCATACATACATACAAATAAACAGAATTGAGTGTTTCCGATTTTGACGGGACTTTCACTGGCAGATAGCTGATGTAATAAGGAGTAACTTACGCTACTTTTATACTAGCTGCGCCAACGACTTCGTCCGGGTAGATACTGAACAATCATATTTTTTCTCACGTAGTCGAAGTCGCGGGCACAACTAGTATTGTAATAAAATTGTATGTATGTATGTATCTTCACGCCAGGTCCCTAACGGGGTAGGCAGAGAGTGTAGAGCGCCAGACATCCCGGTTCTGACAAACCTCTCGTGCCTCGTCTACCTTCATCATTCTCTTCATACATGCACGCCGATTCCTAAGACTTTTGACACCACCATCAGACAGAACTCGACCTATTTGGTCATGGTAGGTCAGCCTTGGTCTTCCTGGGCATCTGCAACCATCCACATTCGCATTGTATATCTGTTTAGTCATTCGCTCATTCGACATTCTTTCTATATGCCCGAACCATCGGAGCATGCCTTTTTTCAATAAAATTGTGTCCTAAATATTAACATTTTAATAAAATACGCGTACACTCATTACCTCACATTAGGAATAAACCTATGTCGTTATTCACACGAAACACATACACCAACACCCAGACCCGAAACAAGTATTTGTCTCGGTACGTGAGCTTCGGTTCAGGGATCTAACCCGTGAGCCTCGGTTCAAACGGTCGTTACACACCACTGGACCAACTGGCTCGTCGGTTGGCTCGTTGGCTCTGGCGACGCACAGTTTACATTTTAATGCTTCAAACATGGTACCCATTTGCATATTTCATCGGATCGTATGCTACTATGTATGTAAAAAATACGAGAATATTTTAACATAAGTGAATGCAATATCGCTGCAGATGTTACATGACATCACCTGAATATTATATTCCTGTAAAACAGTGTTGCACTAAAAGCTAATGTCGACTTAACGTCAGGAAAATGCAAGTAGGTACTATGCCGGAGCTCGGCGGCTGACAAGGATTTAATGCCTCGAAAACATTCCACTACATATACAGAGAAAGTCGAGCCGTCGACAGAACATTTCCACAGTTATTTGCTCCAGAGTACGTGTTAAATAGACCTGAAAAATATATTGCTTTCTCGGAAAATATTTGGAGAATTCTTTCCCACTAATTATTTTCTTTATGCTTGTTTAACACTTTTGTTAAGGGTGTAATTCTGCTAATTTAGCAGAATTGTGTTATGCGGGGATTTAAGATAATGTAAGTTGACCTTTCAAAAACTGGTGCATCAGAATGCATTTAGTTATTACCGTATGTATTTTATGGTTCATCCTGCTTAAAGTATTTCATCAACGTAACGTTATATTTCTATTTGAACAGCAAAGCACCATTACCGTGCGGAGCAAGGGTGCCCATGTAGTGTCATTTTTCAGTTTAACGAAAACACATAGTGCCACTTTCAAAATTTGGTAACACGCCCGAAAAACGTCAATAGGTTTGTCACCGAAGCCTGCATTAGTAGGTAGCTAAGTAGTAATTACAGGCTCACCTGAATACAGAGCATAATAGAGAACACTATCGTTTACCAATCAAGTCTGTATATTAGATAAAATTTTGTTCACTTCGGTCCTTAATACTAATGAACACCGTAAATATAAATATATATTCTTATGAGTAGACTACAATTTCAAGAAAATATATTATAATAGATATATGCCTGTAATAAGTTTCATTCATTCAGTATAGAAATCATATTCATATTCTGTTGGGTATTCTGTTTATGCAGTAATTGCTATGAGATTCTATAGCGATATCAGCGACGCGTAATAATTAAACGCAATAATGTTAAAATACGATATCTTTCCTCCGACAAGTGGGTGTGTTGCCGCCCACAGGTACACGTGTCACATTTTCTTGATAATGTAATTTAGGTTTTCTATTTTATTACATAATTACCTAACTTTTTTATTCATTATCTAACACCCATATTCTAAGTCGTAATCTCGACCTTAATCAATGTAATTGGTATTCTTAGTTGTTACTAATAACGTCAACTTGACATTCTGCCTCCGCTTGAGGTAAGAAAGCAATTGTCAAACTCTAAGGTACCTCATAATCTACCTTGAAGTTTCGAGGAGTACTTCTAAAAACTTACCACGACATACAGGCGATACGATTGAATAAATGGTGGTAGAGCTCCAGTGACGGAGCTCGCGGGCGTAGGCACCACCGCATTACCTAATATACTCGTACTTGCCGCAAAATGGTAGTGTTCAGCACTTTCGTGTTCCGATCAGGTGGTAATGTAATGTAATTTCCGACACAGAGGCATAAAACCTTAGGCCTCAGGAGTGGTAACGCATCTGGATTTCGACCTTGGTCTTTATGTGGGTGTCAATAGGCTGCATTCATCACTTAACATCAATGTGAAGCATCATTAGATTTTCCATTCATTAGATATCTTAAAGAAAATGCGTTGTATTCAAATCAAAGCTTTCTCTTTGATATATTTTCCAATATTCTAGCGTACTGCACGCTTGTTTTCCACGTCCAACACATAAAAAATTTTTTGAATAAACTAATATACTACCTCACCACCAAACAACCAATATTCACTTCACAACAAATTCAAATAAAAACGACTCTTAGCTACAGAATATTGGAAAATATCCCAAAGAGAAAGCTTTGATTTGAATACAACGCATTTTCTTTAAGATATCTAATGAATGGAAAATCGATTGATATCTTTCATTTGTCCACGTTTATATTAACACACTTTTCTTCAATTTTTTTACAATAAATTAATGGTAGGTACTCAATGGTCTCCGTTTTATGGTAAGGTTTATGTATTTAACTACCAAAAGAGTCAAATGTTTAAAAACAGTTGCTTCGTATACGCGATATCATGCAACACTCCTTCACCCCACCAATCTTAGTTCAAACCTGTATTTAGAATCCAGCCATAATTTAACAGTACGCCCGACGCCGTTCTAATTCGCAATCATTTTGTACTAAACGAATCGTTCCATAAACGCACAGGAAATCCGAATGGGTATATTAAATCAAACGCTAAGCCCGACAAAGCCTTACGACCTACTCACATTATAAATATCACATGTCCCTATATCATTCCCAGACCTCCACGATACTCCCTCAGTACACCTACCTGTCTTGAAAAACAGACAACAATGGTCGTACACTTCACACCTATTACGTTACACCCCGCTTCCATTCATACATTTGACACCACATACAAAGACACCAACATAAATGTCAATAACTACGGCCGCTCTTTCATAAATCGAACGGTCTTCATTTTCTTTCTTTTCTGCCAGTATTTGATGTATTAGCGATGAATTAGTCGGCCTGTTCTTTTATATTTGCCAAATAAAATTCTTTCGGCGTTATTTATACCACGGTCACAGAGCGACAAAGTGGGTACGCCCATGACTTGTGTGTGGCCAATCCTTGGGTGGTTTTACTGGGTATAGTAGAGAATTTAGAATAGAGGGGCGTCTGTCTTGGTAGTAGGGTTAACATGGTCTCTGATTGTTAATTTACTTAATATCAGATGGTAGAGCTCATTTGGCTACAGGTAATGCGGTGGCTACGCCTTCGAGCCTACTTCTTTCTTACCATCATTATTATCTAATGCATGCCTGCTTTTCTTTCATAAAATTAAATTATGTATGACGTAATTTACGGCTAAAAGGATTTGATGAAGATGAAGATGAAGATGAAGATGTTATGCCTCTGTGCCGGAAATTACAATGCCGTACATTACCACCTGACCGGAACACGGTAGTGCTGAACACTACTATTTAGCGGCAAGTATATTAGGTAATGCGGTGGTGCCTACGCCCGCGAGCTCCATCACTGGAGCTCTACCACCATTGATATCACTTAAAAATACTTTAAATGGGAAAGTGAAAAATGTAACAGTAAAAAGTTAGGACTTAATAAGCAGGTAAACAATTCTAATATTTTCTTGCTAAATTAGGAACATTAATTGATAAATGTAGTAAATTACAAAGGAAATTTAATACAACAGTGGGTCTTTTTCTCGATTAGAGAACAAGAAGTTCATAAAATTCAAGCATCTAAATATGAAAATTAATTGAAACAGTCTACAGTATACTGTAATAAAGCATTAACTACAGATGTTGTATATAAAAGAAACAAAGCACTGACAATAAGTAAAACTGAAATTGTATTTAGCTCTTTATTATGTATTGTTTCTTTGCTTAAAAGAAGTACTAGCTGTTCATGCAACTTCGTCTGCGCAGGAAATATTTTATCCCGTTTTTGCAACATGTTCATTGTTGCATCGCTCCTATTGGCCATAACTGGATGTCATCTATAGCCTTCTTCGATAAATCGGATATTCGACAGTGTATGACCTCGTAATAACAATGTCGCAGAGGCTTAACGAATAGACCTCAAATTGCAAAACCGCCTGTTTTGGAGCAGATGTCTATAGGCTGCAGTAGTCAATTGCCATCCATGAGAACGTCATGTTTGTTTGCCCCAAATGCTACCATCATTATATTTAAAAATCATTGTTTTACTAGGCATATTTTAAAGTATAGGTTTCGTAATAAGATAACGTAACTTCATGTCTGTATTCTTCGAAGGGCAGGCAGACATAAATACCCACCACTCGCCCATTACGTTTTGTCCCATTGTTGTCTATTGACATATCCACGCTCATTATCAAATACTGAAAGTGGCACCGGAAAACTTCCGAAAAGTTGAAAATCCCAATACCACTTAGGTACTTACTCTCTGTATTGAGGATTGAAAACAAGCCCCAGCGCGGCATTAGTGGTCTGCTACCACTACCGTGACTGCTGTGCTCAGTAGTTCAATCAAGAAAGAACAAGTTAAATAAATTTAGTTGTCGCTAAATGGTAGTGTACATGTAATTTCCGGCACAGAGGCATAACACCATAGGCCTCAGTAGTGGTAACATATCTGCATTTTAACCTTGGTCTTCGTGTGGGTGTCTATAGGCTGCAGTTATCACTTAACACGTTCACTGCCCTCAAGCAGACACAATAGTTAAAACAATGCAAATGGACACATGTGGTACATGGGAGGAATGGGTTAACATCAATGTGAACAGCATGCTTGTTTGCCACTTCTATATTCCATTACACAAAAAATAAGCATAAGCTAAAGTAAACTAACGTGTCGTAGGTGCACATAGAAAAAAAATATTGTAAAACGTTGCACTTTGAATCTTCTGTTCTTGAACCAGACAGAACATTTTTAGATTTGGTTTTTTGTGTGTTAAAAGTAAAACTAAACATAGGTACCTAACAGTATATGTGCATAGTTTTTAAAACATTTAATATAAATAACGCCACAAAACGGAAGCTGTTTCGGGAATATGCTGTTTGACTGACAATTGCTTACTAAGATAAATAGAAATTCTTTACATTTTGACCGAGAAGTAATCAATAACATGCTGCAAATCTGTCATCAGGTACCCGAGCGAAGAAAGGCTAGCCACCCACCGGTAGCATGAAGATTTGGTTAGCAACAATAAGATACAATTGACTAGAGACAATAAACTAGATGGAAAAGAAGGTTGGTGGCTTCAATAGACTTGTTTGTGGTTTTGATTCAACAGAGCCAACGTCATGGGGGTCGAATTAGCTACTGAACGGTAGTAAACCGAAGCTTTTGTTCTAATAGCGACATGAGGTCCTAAATTGTGCGGTTACCCATACATTAGTGAACGATTTTGTACATGACAAATTGAAATGTAAGTATTACCGCATTCATCGCTTTTCTGGGAAGAAATTTTGCTGTAAGGAGGTCAGTTTTGTTTTGATATATTATTTTAATTTTCGACAATCATAGTTTACTAAGCTTTATCATGTTAAGTCGTCCTTGTTGGTAATGCCATAAGGTTAAATTTTGTGTTGTTAGAAGCACAAAATCGGGCAAAATTTATTGCGGCAATAAACTAGTTCATTTAAAGGTAGAATTTCAAATACGGTAAATGCCAATAAAATCGCAAGAGCTTCGGCGTCTGGGTATAAACGGAAAACCGTCATTTATTGTTTCACTTAAAAGTAAATACCTCTTTATTGAGGTCAACTTAAACGACATCATTTGGAAGTACAAATAAGTATTAATTATCAAAAATATTCATATTTTTACCGGTTTTTAATTGACTGGATATAGATGTCTCAGAAGAGGGCTTGAGTGTCGTGAAAATGACAAACAAAGTAAGTATTTATCTATCCTCACAATATTTTATTAAAACAGCGTTTTTGTTTTGTATCAAAAAACCATAATACATGTTTATTTGTCATTATTGATGGAAGTCAACAACCATGCAGTTTGACAAAACCGATTTTGCTTGAAACAAGAAATTCCCCTTACGCTGTTTTACAAGATATTTTATTGGTTCACAGAATAATGTCGAAGAGTTTTGATTGAAGTTTAACAAAAATAATGAAACGGCACTGTCCAACAAGGAACGACGACAAAGTTATGACTCTTTTTTATTAGAATAAAAATATCATGCAAGCTCGATTCATACTGATAGTACCTAAGTGAGTAGGAACCTACTATAGCCTATTAACATTTATAGATCTACATAAAAAACTGAGATTTCAATTCACTTTGCGCTAAATGGTAGTGCTCAGCACTATCGTGTTCCGGTCAGGTGGTATTGTACGGTCCTGTAATTTCCGGCGCCGAGGCATAACACCTTAGGCCTCAGGAATGGTAACGCATCTGCATTTTGACCATGGTCTTCGTGTGGGTGTCTATAGGCTGCAGTCATCACTTAACAACAACGTGAACTGCATGCTTTCCTACAACCACGCCATCTCATCAACCTACTTGCCTCAAATGTCAAGCTGTGCACGCGGGGATAGCCGGGGTGAGAAAAGATTATGCCGCACAAGGCTAAAAAGCTCACAAAAAAAAAAAAATAAAAAAAAAATATATATATATATAAATAAATAAATAAATAAATAAAAAAACCCCCCCGGTGAGTCTTAGGGTGCACGGCCCCCACTACCTAAAAAAAAAAAACGACTCACGCCCTCGCTTAGTCGAGGGCAGGCCCGCCCGGGCAGGAGGAAAGTGCCTCGAGGCCCGCTCCGCCGCTGCGCGCTCGCGCGCGCAGCAGCGACGACATTAGTTGGGTTAGGAACTGCATGCTTGTTTGCCACTACCATAACATAAAAAAAACTACCTGACCAGAACACGACGCCGCTGAACACTACATCTTAGCAACAAAATTAAATAGATTTGATAATGCAGGCCTACGCCCTCGAACACCGTCACTAAAACTCTACAACCAGTAAGTTAGGTCTACGGACAAATTAAGTTTTTAAAATACAGATATCTTTTTTTTATGTAATGGAAGTGGCAAACAAGCATGCAGTACACATTGATATAAAGTGATGACTGCAGCCTATAGACACCCACATGAAGATCAAGGTCAAAATGCAGATGCGTTACCACTCCTGAGGCCTAAGATGTAATGCCTCTGTGCCGGAAATTACAGGGCCGTACATAACCACCTGACCGGAACACGATAGTGCTGAACACTACCATTTAGCGGCAAGTATATTAGGTAATGCAGTGGTGCCTACGCCCGCAAGCTCCGTCACTGGAGCTGTACCACCAGTAAAAGGTATTATATAAGGTTTTTTTTTTTTTTTTTTTTATGTAATGGAAGTGGTAAACAAGCATACAGTTCACATTGATGTTAAGTGATGACTACAGCCTATAGACACCCACACAAAGACCAAGGTCAAAATGCAGATGCGTTACCACTCCTGAGGCCTAAGGTCTTATTCCTCTGTGCCGGAAATTACAGGGCCGTACATTACCACCTGACCGGAACACGATAGTGTTGAACACTACCATTTAGCGGCAAGTATATTAGGTAATGCGGTGGTGCCTACGCCCGCGAGCTCCGTCACTGGAGCTCTACCACCAGTAAATGGTATATAAATTACGCTGCCGAGTGAAATTGTATTTAATTGTGGAAGCCAAATGCAGACCATTTTACACAACCCTGTCTCCACTATGTAACGCCAACGCTTAAAAGCGAAATTTAGCGTTTAGCCACACCCTTATGTACTCGTAAATTAAATGAATTTGTTCCCTATTATCTGGATTACAGTTGTTACAATTTACAAAAAATATGCAAATACTTTAATTTCTATTTATTTATTTATTTATTTATTTATAACAGGTTCTTTTATACTTACAGCTTAGCCAAAACGCAAACAAGATAAATTACAGTACATACATTTAAAGTTAACATGACGTACATACACTAATTACAAATACATTAAAAACATTACACATTTACTCAAAAAATCCCTTACACTAATGTTAAACAAATCGATTATTGCCTTACAATGGCTTATAGAATATGAGATTCGCTATAGATGTGTTGAACAAGTATTCAAAATAGTTAGATAAAAAAAAAGATTGCGACGAATTGAGAACCTTCTCCTTTTCGGTTTAAAAAGGAAGTTCCGTAAGTTCCGATTAATAATCATTTGTAAACAAATCATAATTAGGTCGGTATGTAGATTACTTAAGAATTGCTCTCAACTCCAATACTTAATCAGTACTAGGTACCTATAGGATTGGTAGATTGTATGACTTCTTTAAGATACTTTAATGATTTTGATTTTTTTTAGAGCTTTAGTAAATCATCAAAGTATGACAATTATATAAGGCGAGTCAAAATACCATAAGATTAGGTACTTACTTCTCGACCCGGGAATGGATCTCCGTGTCTGCAGTCGCAGTTGTTATCATACCACTAACATACCAAAACACAATTACATGATTTATCAATAAATTAAGAAAAACAAAAAATGACAGATCCATTAGGTGCCAAAATATATTCATAAGAATACAACAACTGTACAAGAACAATTGAATCGACTTCCAATATCTTAAATAGAAAGCAAATTAAGTTCACTGTACAATGAATACGGGTATATTATAAGTTCTAATGACACTAGAAAAACTTCCAGAAAGCGTACGCCTAAATACAAAAATTCTTCATTCCAAGAAAGTAGTAAAACGGTTGTAAATCTATTTAATTGCCTGTATTTTTAGCTCAAACATTTTTACACAAAATTTAGGGTGCTACCTCCTGCGGCTACGGGAGCTGGTAGTAAAACAATAAAACTGTCCTGTTGTACTGTTAGTTGCTTTGTGAAGACTGAGTCGCTGACACCGTCCTAAGAGATCCTATTGTTTTGACATAACAAATGATATTGAACAATGGCCTCGTCTTATTAGCGCGTGTGTTTCCTGGCCGTTTTAAATATTTACGTTATGCAATGATGTAATATTATCTCGGTTGTCATTTTTCATATCAAAACATCCCATTCCTAGATTTTTTTGTACAGTAAACAGGGTAAATTAACGAACTACACTTTACAGTTTCATTTCTTGTAATCCGTTGCAATATTCGAAAATCGGAACAAGACACAATTTCACACGCACAACGAAGTGCCGTCATTTTGTATAATTATTTATTTGACTGATTGATTTTTGGAAGATTTAACTCACGTGATTCCTTTTAGATAACAATTTAATTAACTTAAGACCTACCCCCTTTATTTCATTACATAATAGTAGCAAATAGCTCATCATCCACACTATGAAGGCACACCACATTTTTAGTACCTAATATTAGCCAATATTCTGTTTCCATGGATATTTACCTACACAAAATAACAAAGGTTTGCGCATTACCATCTAACCGGAATAGAGCTCAACATTATCATTTAGCGACAAAATAATTGGTAAATTGGTAGTGGCTACGCCTTCGAGCATTACCTACCTACCTAATACCTACTCGTATATTTGACGAAACATAGGCATGGAAACCTATATATTAGTGATGTGCCGAATCATTAATAAAGTCTTTCGTGGTGGAGCTCCAAGTGTAGGAGCTGGAGGGCGTAGGCACCAACGCATTACATAACCTACCTTCTGCTTATTATTATTGGCATCACTTAATATCAATGTGTGCTCCATGCTTGTTTGAACTCATATTTCATGTTTCATTACATAAAATTTTTATTTGCGGATATTTACAGATCCAAATTCGAATATTTGTAATCGAGATCCACGGATACGCATTTTAAACCTTCCATCTCAATCATTGTCAATTCTGTTTATTATCTCAGTTAGTAATAATATAATTACGCAAAAATTAAATATTTCAATAATAACTTGTGTAATAGGCATTAGAATGTGATTTGTTAAGCCTAAATTAAATATATAACGAAGTTTCTACAAAGTACGAAGTTGCAAAAGGCCAGTAGTACAAAAAATAACTTTTTCTCGTCAATATCATATTACGCCTATGCTCATTCCAGATTAATTTATGGAATAATTCTTTGGGGAAATAGTACAGATGTTAACAAGATCTTCGTTCTTCAAAAAAAATGCATTAGAATTTTGTCAAATATAGATGGAATAGACACTTGTAAACCGTACTTCGTGAAATATCGAATTCTAACACTTACCGGCTTGTATATTTTGGAATGTTGTAAATTTGTTAAGAAACACTATGAACTGTACTCCCCAAAAAAGGATTTTAAAAGAAATAATAGAAATCAAAACAAATTAAAACCCCAATTTACAAAATTACATATGATTTCAACAGGCCCACATTCCATGGTCATTAAAATCTATAATAATATACCAAACAAACTTAAAAATATTGAGGAAAATATGTTATTTACAAAAGAATTAAAATCATACCTAATTAAAAAATGCTATTATAATATAAATGAATTCTTAAAAGATATGGACTAACTATTATTGACTGATTGTAGGCATTTTTGACATTGTATTATTTGACATAAATATTATTTTGACATTATTGTATTAAATTATAATATTATTGTGAATATACCACCTATGTTATTACTGTTAATTTAAAATTTTGAGAGTGCATCTGTTATTATTAATATTAAATTTTGAAAGTTTTGTCTACAAATCCTGTTTTGCGATGCCCCTACGGGGTGTCACATGAAATGTTATTTAAGGCAACTTTGTAATTATTTTATGTGACTTGCAATTAACATTTGAATTTGAATTTGAAGATGAAGACATATTTAAGGCTTCGCTCGACATAAAAACTTATCTTAATATCATAAAATCACTTTAAGTAGGTAAGTAGTATTTGAATCGTATTTTTTTATATGATGAAGGTGGCAAACAAGCAGGCAGTTCATATTGGTGTTAAGTGAAACCTATAGACACTTACACTAAGACCAGAGGTCAAAATGCAGATGCGTTGCTACTCCTGAGACCTTAGTAAAGTTGTTCACGTCTCTGTGAGATTTCGGGATCATACAAATATTAAAAACAATCCTTTTTTATATTATTATGGTGGCGAAATAGCAGTTCATATGGATGGTAAGTAACGACTGCAGTTTATAGACATCTACTCAAACCAGAGGTCAATATGCAGATGCAATGCCACCCCTGAGGCCTAAGTTGTTTTGCCTCTGTGGATATTATTCCGTAATACATACCATTTCACCGGAATAAGATATTGCTTAACCCTTTGGCGCCAGATAGATTAGGTAATACAGTGGAGCCTAAGCCCTCAAGCACTGACCAACCAGCCCTGGAACTCCGACAATAGTAATTTTAATGTAAACTAAATTTAATTAGTGATCCAATTAAAAATTCAAGCTTTTTCACAGCGTGCATAGTAACGGAAAAATAAATTATATTTAGTCCTATTTTTTAAATAATGAAAAAAAAATAATCGGAATATATTTATAATATACCTATGATTATTAAAGAACTTGATTTATTTTAACACACAATAGGTAATATGTATGTATATCTTACTATAGTACATTACTGATCTAAATGTTAGACATTTTCGCAACAAAACTAGAATCGGTATTGATTCGAGAGTCATTTTCAACTAATTTATTTAACCTGAGGGCACGGCAGTGACCCCTTCCAAGATAAGCTGAGCTAGCCTCCAGACACGCAACAAGACGGTGCATTTTATACTTGGGAACTTGATTCTTCATGAGACCATATTTTCGGTGGGATCCATATTTGATTACTCTTCTGGAGTCTTACTCCATAATACTGCGACTTCTTCCACTGTTTCGACGTCAGTTTTAATTAAAAATAAATGTATACACATTGTTTGTTACTTTAGGGAAAATTAAATACCTACTCAAATATTGTAAAAGCTATGGGACGATGAAATTTATTTTCATAACAAATTCTTCATTAATTGAATATTTAACAAACTCTTCAATACCTCAATATTGTACAGATATTGTTATAAAAGTGTATAGTCTTTCAAGACTAACAATCAAATACTTTTTATTACAATTAAATAAGTACTATTCAAATTTAAAGATCCGATTATCGTCAACGCCTACGCCGTGAGACTATAAATTATTGTCAACGCTACAATAAAGTCCACCTTCTAAAGAAGCCATTAAACATAACACCTTAATAAAATGTTTGTAAACATGCAAAGCCATCCAACTGTGAGGGTCCTCGCGACATGCAGAGAACACTAAAGATTGTCTCCAAAGACAATATGCACGACTAATGGCTACCGATGAGTCACATACTATAAATAAATCATTGTCTCCATCAAAAGACTATGACGCTTACAGGAATCACTACTGATTGTTCGCTTCTATTCTAAACCAGACTAATAATTTGTTCAAAACAAGCTTTCATCAAAGGGTCACTGTATGAGGTCTATCTGAGCAACGAAAGTTCTCGTCTCCATTGTTAATTATGAAACAAAACGGCGTGTCGACATCCCCGTTCCTTTTATTTTGTTAGGAATCACAATTGCTGGCAGATTCTGTCTGTTCGAAACAAAAAGTTGAAACAAAATGTCTGCTATATTGAAAGGCTCGGTAAACGATGATGAAGGCCGTTATTTTTCAATTCAATATTTCTTTTTTCTATGTAAATGATACATTCGTTTCAAATTTATCATTACCTACGTTCACTGATTATACCGTAAATCGATCCATAGAAACATTATGCTCATACAATACATAGATGACACTGATATAGAACTTTCGTGTAGAAACAGCAGAAGTTGCATATAAACCTGTTTTTTAATTATACCGATCGTAACACCAAAAGACAATTACTTCTTACAATGATTCATCTAAAAAAAAACTCGTCTAACTTCAATCATTTCAGCACCGACGATACCGCATAACAATTTTTATTTCTACGAACACTTTAACGAGGTGTGATAAAAAACAATATTCACGCATGGCTGATCTTATACGTTTATCTCATCATAAGCCGTCTTATTATTTAGAAAGAAGTACTACATTCATTCCGACTTAAATAAAGTACGAAATATGCTAGTTAGTAAGACAGTAAAAAGTTAAGAGCAGTCGGGTGTTAAAGTTAACATTTTTTGGTCGAACGATCAATGGATATGCACGACTTTCGCGTTTGATGAAGAATTCGGTGGACATTCGGATGGAATGCCGATTCAATTCTCGTGAGAACCGAAGACAAGGGAGCGGGCATGGCAGCAAGTGCCATCGTCAAATATTGTTGGGTGATTGTAGATTTTCGCTAAACAAATGCTTTCGTTACGCCGTCAAATAACTTTCGGAAGCAATTTTGGTTAGTTGAATGTCTTTCTGAAAGCTGTATGGATCCTGAGAACCGTGTCAATGTGTATTTCCGTTATATGTAATGATTTTTTTTGTTTAATTGTTAAATTAAACGACTCATAAGCGCATGCTTGTTAATTTGCAAATTGTTAAATCATGAGGGCTTCACCGTTATTTCGTCCTATTAGTCAGAGAAGAATATTGTGACGTCATTTTAGTACTTGCAATCAAATTTGATACAGAGCAATATCGTCATACAATAACAGTCCAGTTACAATTTCAGATGACTACTTTAGTGACAAACAGATTTAATGTTACGAAAGGGTGAGCTGTTGATACAGATTACCGTTTTACTATTGCAAATGCAGTTGCAATTTTCACGATTAAAGATTTAGACCGAAGTGTAAGTCATGTTTGCAAATCATTTGCCTAATCTGCAATGAGATGCTTTTATGAAATGACCTAGGTGTTGTTTTTTTTTTAATTGAAAAGCTTCTTCTGTTGCATTTTCAAATGTGGAAATACCTGACCGGCCTTTGACCACGACCTTTTCGCACGTTCTTGTCGTACGTGATGCACTTTTCATCACCAGTTATCAGCTTCTTCAAAAATTATTCGGTTTCATTACGTCGTAATAAAGAATCACAAATGAGTACACGGTTCATTAGGTTTCTTTCAGTGAGCTCGTGAGGTACCCAAATATCGAGCTTTTTTTTGTACCCAGCTTTTTTCAAATGCGCCAAAACTGTTTTGTGATCAATTCTCAGTTCTTCAGCTACGTCGTAACTACTGATATGTCGATCTTGCTCCACTTTTTCAAAAATGGCATCCATTTTATCCGTAATAGGGCGACCAGAGCGAGGTGCATCTTTGACATCAAAATTTCCGGATTGAAAACGCTTAAACCAAATTTGTGCTACTCTCACAGACACTGCACTAGGTCCATAAACATCGCAATTTTTTTTCGCGGCTTGCGTTGAATTTTTACCTTTTTTTGTAGTAAAATTTTAAAATGTATCGAATTTCTTCATTAGATTCACTCATCTTGACAGTACGAAAAACAAATGAAAATCACACATTTGCCTAATTTGAATTTGGAATTATGTTCTTTTAAATTTTAACTTTCAATGATACCAAAACCAGACAGATACAAATACTACAGCCAAAGAGATTTTATTACAAGTTCATACATACTATAATGCGAAAAGACTTTTTCCCCAACCTATTATAACCGAGAATCAAGAAATGAGAGACTATAAAAATACATCATTCCGCTGCTTTTCTGGTTGAAAAGGGAAATACAGATATATAATATAACAGTTAATATATTTATTTTCCCGAAGTATTAAGCTTAGCATCCTACTCCTTATTACATCAGTTCTCTGCCAGTAAAAGTTCTGTCAAATCGGTTCAAAGATAGACAGACGGTCAAGTAAAAATAGCACCTAAACCTAGTTTGGTACAAGTAGTACGATATAGGTATATACACATTTTTAAAAGCGGTTATGTTTATATTACAAACAGACAACCTTATTTATTTATATGCATGAGTATGTAGCTATATCTATCGAAGATGCACCCACAATTTTCCAGTTAATATTTATCAGTTCGAAAACATAGTTCTAACATCATTTTTGCGTTCCAGTGTCAAAGTTCGTGGGTATAGTTCGCCAGCATTAATCTATCTACAAAACAATTTAGGCTTCAGGTTTTGTATTTATAACTGTAGACTGCAGTATTCGTTTGCCATTCATGTGAACAAGGCACATCCATTCACACAATATGATAAGAAAACAAATCATAGTCGAGACTTGTCCATTATAAATAGTTAGTCATGCTGAGGCAGCTCTATCGTCCTTTACTGGACTTCATTAGCACTACCTTAGGTCTATAATTATACTACACATAGGTACATACTCACGTACCTACTGGCAATAAACTGGTAAGAACTTAATGTGCTATGATATTCTTTCATTTTTATTTTCTCTTTTTCTTTGTTTTTTTCTAATAACCTGCATATTAAATAAGTATTTTATAATTTAGTTAGTTAAAACTTTTGGCATAAAATTATGAAAAGGGAAGAGCAGAGTCACAGTAAATATATACAAATTGTATTGATAAATAGATTGATAATATTATTACTACTGATAATAGATTTGTAATCTATTTACTGTGGCGGAGTCTCGAAACACAGGCACCAATATGCTTAAATGGAGGCTCCAAACTACTCCAAAGTCAATACTGTTAAGTTTTTGTTATTATGCAATAAAGTTATTATTATTATTATGTCTCTCATCAGCACGGGGTCCAATTTGAACCCCGGACCTTTATCAGGCTTGCGCGGGGACATGGGGTGTCCAACACGTAGAGGCCCTTTCGAGAATTTTGATCTACTTTGTAATGGGTTATATTCGGCGGGACCTCTCTCTGACTGCATCAATAGTTAATACAGGCACAGACAGACCCCGCAGAATATAATGGGACTATTGTAATGATAAGTGATTCGCCAAACTTTGGGCTATGTGGGTGAACTGGGGGGACTAGCTGGCTGGGCCTATGGAGTGAGATCCGGCACCTGCCTATATTCAACATCTCACATTATCGAATCCTACTTTAGGCAGGTGGTGACTCGCCTCTCCTTGGTGGGACCCCAAACAGCCAATCCGATGGTCGACGGGGAGCAACACTGTTGAGAAAGGCTGGGGGTGTCGAGAGGTGTGGCCCCGGTTTCACCATCATGAGCGAGTAATCTCGAGCTCGGAGCGGGCTTCCCCGCTATTATGCCTTTAGACACTTCCACCCCCGAGTGTATGGCTCTTGCAGAAATTTAGACAACAGCCTATTATCTAAATTTCTGCAAATGCCATACCTCTAGCGCCCCACTCTGACCGGCCAATGAAGGCAAGCCAGAGGTGAGAGACCTCATGCTCTGTCCGGCCGTACCTCTGTGTGGCGGACGAGGCGGAGCCCAGTTCTCTCGGAGGAACTCGAGATGATGGTAGGGGGTGGTGTCGCTACTCACCAACAGCTCGCCACAAGCTGCTCTGCCCCCTTATTATTATAAATAGTATGGCTGGATGATAAATACGCCTGAATAGACGAGGATTTAACAATAGTGTAGTCAGCTGCCTGTTGAAAACCAGCGTCGGGCTTCAGTCTGATATTTTGCTGAACTGGAGGCTATTTGATGCAGTCGTGAGACTCGTGGGACATTGTTTATTATTATTAGTAATTACCCTTTTTTTATTTAGGCTAGTTAGTAGCAGGTAACATGTTAGTTTGTAAGTAGTTAGGTGCTTTACATTTTAACTTTTACGTTTAACTTTTACTTTTTTTATGTTTAAGTCTTTCAATAAAGTAAAATAGGCACCAATAAAGTATTTTTTCTTTCTTTCTACAGTGTATTTTTATGAGATGTAGGTACTTATATGAAGTCACCTTGTATTAAAAAAGATGTCAATATTGAATTCGTGTCCTACATACCACCCTCCCTACATTTTCCCTCTGGGGATCGGTTGAATACGAGTTACGTTTTTGGGTCGGAAATGTTACCTACTATGGATACCCTGAAAGTATTATAATAATCAGAGAGTGTACTTATAAGTATACAGAGTACCTATGAGTTTATGAAGCAGACAGTTTATTATTTACAATATATAAAAATATTTTTTATGTATTGGTGGTGACAACAAACAAGCATGTAGTTCACATTGATGTTAACATTGATGTTTGACTGCAGCCTATGTAGGGTGTACATAAGCTGCACTCATAGTTCAGAGGTCAAAATGCAGATGTGGTTTTTTGTCTATATTTTTAGGGACTTTGAGTCGTCGTGCGACTATGCCAGCTCCGTGATAGCTAATTAATGCAGATGCGCTGCTGCCTCAGAGATCTCAGCTGTTATGTCTCTGTGACAGTTATTACTGGGCCATTCATTAGCATCTAACCGGAATACGATAGTGCTGAACACTACCATTTGGCGTCAGATAGATTAGGTAATGCGGTGGTGCCTACGCCCTTGACCTCCTACATTGGAACTCTGTCACCAGTCGAAAAAAAATTGTAGATAAAATTCGAAAACCTCTTTGATACCGAAGTGGATAAACAATAGGTATTAAAGCTTAATTATTTTGAAGTATATATTTATAATTTGACGCAGAAAATTCTACTCCAAATTCTAGAAATAGCAATGAAACATACGTTTTACAAATCTACTTAATACAAAAAACTTAATATTATGTTACACTGCCGTACACGGCACTAACTACTCCTCTCTAAAAAGCCAACGAGAGTGATGGCCCACTGTGTAAAAAGTTAAAATACATTATTTTGTAGGGAATTAAACAAACTTAACAACTGCATAGTTGTATAGTTGTTCATCAAATTTCACACCAATCAATTGATTAATCAAACCTTAGAAGTCAATGAACAAACAACCTGTCATTTTACTATCTCGATCGGCGACAGTGTGACGAGTCCGCACCGCGTCGCATCGGGACACGTGCGTGCACTATGCGCTGTGAAAATCAATCAGCCCATACAAATTTTTCCCGAAAAACCTACGGAGTCGACGACCGATTACCCACGATTTATGATGCCCCCAAACTTCAACCGAAACCCACGATTCACCTGCGATCGCATCGACCACTATAACTGTCATTCGACGTTTTTAATTGGCGAACAGTTACCCATAATTTGATTCTGCCGTGATTTTCTTTCTCACGCGCGGACGTGTGAGAACATGAGAATGATCTGAGGTATTTGTCCGTTACGCAAATACGTGTAAATTTTCATAAAATCGATAGATACGGCATACCCACACTTACGCCGGTATATGTACTCGTGTTAAGTGAAATTTTCAGTGGTGTAAATCGATTATTTCCATCGAGTAAAATTTGGTGAGCAATAAATTTTATGTAATCTTTCAGACTGGCTTGTTAGGTATCTTCGGAGAGGAAAACATTAATTTCTGTAATTACAATTTTGTTTCGACATTTCAGTACAACTTTCTAAATAGATATTTTTAGCTATTTATTTAAAGTAAGTAATTTTGTAATTGCACGTGAAGTGGCCTAGTGGAAGAGAAATCATGTCAGTGTCAGAGGTGAACGCAGATTTAATTATTTGAGAAACTGGCAAAACTAACAATATTTTTAAGAACTTCATGCTAACCTCGCGGAATATTGTTAAACCAAGGTGACGTAGGATCGGCCGTGGTATTTTTGATTAGTCTTAATTAATCAAGGATAATACGAACGACCACTGCTGACAGAGGACGATGTGAGAGTAAACGCATTTATTGATAAGTTAGCAAGGCTTCATGGTTCAGAGATATTGCCCTTACAGCTATTTCCACCAACCAACACAAAATTCACAGGCGCCAGGGACAGTTTACACAGACTCCATGGACGGTTGTTGTTAACAAGGGTAAGAAAAATTGGCGTAGCAGTAATGGCTGGAGGCCACTACACTACTGATGTAGTTAAATCCAGCAGACATTCTTAGCAAAAGGTTTTAGGAAGAGCTAGAGTATCTAAGTTAGTGGATAACGAGACTAGACTCAACGTAAGTAAATTCGGGAATCTATGGATTCAATATATAAATTGCTGTAACTATCTTTTTGTCAATAAACAATTTTATTTTATTATATTATTATTATTAATTTCATAGGTATTGCATTTTTTATAATCTATACAAATAAATAAAATTGGAGTGTCTGTTCGTAATATTAAAATAACCGCTTTTTACTAAATGCATATGTATGTATACACAGTACATATACCAAAACAACATTTTTTACAATTTTTGTCTGTCTGTCTGTCTGTCTGTTTGGCGGGGCTAATCTTGGGAACGGCTTTACCGATTTTGACGGCACTTTCACTGGCAGATAGCTGATGTGATAAGGAGTAACTTAGGCTACTTTTATCTACATACATCCATACACATATACATACCTACACACAAATAAGTAGAATTGGAGTGTATCGGACTTTGACGGGACTTCCACGGGTAGGTAGCTGATGTAATAAGGAGTAACTTAGGCTACTTTTATCTCCATACATACATACATACATACATACATACATACCTACATACAAATAAGTTGAATTGGAGTGTATCCGACTTTGACAGTACTTCCACGGGTAGGTAGCTGATGTAATAAGGAGTAACTTAGGCTACTTTTATCTCCATACATACATACATACATACATACATACCTACATACAAATAAGTTGAATTGGAGTGTATCCGACTTTGACAGTACTTCCACGGGTAGGTAGCTGATGTAATAAGGAGTAACTTAGGCTACTTTTATCTCCATACATACATACATACAAACCTTCAAACAAATAAATAGAATTTGAGTGTCTCCGATTTTCACTGGACTTTCACTGGCAGATAGCTGATGTATATGAAGTAACTTAGGCTACTTTTAAACTAGCTGCGCCCACAACTTCGTTCGGGTAGATACTGAACAATCATATTTTTTCTCACGTAGACGAAGTCGCGGGCACAGCTAGCATTAAATATAAATATTTAAACCTAACTTAACCTATTGCAATAAAAACTCAATAGTCGATCTCTTATTTAGCTTTTTGAATAGGTATGAAGGTATAATATACCTAATATTATTTATAAACTAGTTACTATATTTTAACTTAAATAGAAAGTTACCTTATAGCAGAGAATATGTAATAATAATACGTATTGAATGGACACTTCGACGTCCCACCCGATTTCCTCGCCACACCCAACCTCTTCCCCTCTTTTGGGCGACGTTTGGTATTCTCTACGTGCTACGGACACAGATGCACGTGTAAATACACATCACTGATTGATGTCTGTGTAATAGAGACCGAATTAAGCGTTTGTATAGAATTTTGGCGGAGTGTCCGCAGTGTGCTTATAGGTACAGTTTTATCGCTTACTTAGGTTATAAATACATCTAATCTGGCGATTTCTTACCCTGATAATTTTGTCGTTGGTTTTTAATAGTCGGCAATCACAAGTAAGTGAGTAGGTATGTTGATTAGGCAGCTTAAAAATATTATTTACGAGTAATATCTATGGACCCAAATGTAGGTACCGGTTTCTTCCATAATAATCTTATATTACAAAAAAAAACTTTAAAATAAAAAGGTATGTATCATAGCTTGCATAATATTGTTCCTTAAAAAAAAAGGCGTGCAAACAAAAATCATCACATAAGTCACAAAAACTCGACTGACCGCATCCTCCTACAATCAGTCTCCACCCAGATTTTCCAACAAACTTGATTCGTCATGTCCAATTAAAATGGACGCACGACTTTTCACACCAAACTACAAGATTAGAAACAAATTAAAACAACCGATGGATAAGGAAATAAAATTGGTCTGTTGATTCGCACGTAAATTGTAGTGCGTACAATAATTTATTGGACTAAAATCGTGACGTATAGCGGTGACTACTAAAAATGACATCATTTTGCAAATTATTGACGCAATTCTGTATAACGTGGCACGATTTGCATAAATAACAGCTTTTAGTCATTAATTTAGCTGAGATGGTGTAGCTGTATTTACCGAGATAAAATATGTCATTATGGAAACAGGAGTCAGAAATACATAGCGTATAGCTTATAATTTATAAAATGCATTTTTATTAAGTATATTACCCGTTGATCAGTTGAATATACCCCTGACGGACAGTGGTCAGTACCCTGGTCGGTTCCCACGCGTGTGCTATACCGAATAGTTTTTGCGCTCAGTCCCCGACTTTTTACGAAAAAAAGGCTGAATTTAATCACGTTTTTCATTCAACGCCTTTTCCGTAATACATCACCGGTGATTGGATGCTCGAAATACTACCGCGTAGATACATTTTTTATTGCGAACTCGAGTTAAAATAGATTTTGTTATATTGTGGAAAACATTGTGTTTTCTGTTGTTTGCTGTAAAGAATATCACGACGCGACAGATGGTTTAGATTTAAAATATAACTTCGAAGAACACTAGCTTGTGCTTGTAGATTTTACTCGTCCCTTTTATGATATTCTAGGCATAATATTTTGAACAAAAAGTAACTGTTCGTTTGATTACTATACCATATTTATAAGAGAACAAGGTTTAAACAGAATTTGTGCCTAAGACATAACATACACTTTGTTTGTTATTAGATATGACACAGGAATACCAATAATTTTGATTTTCTTGTTTTATGACTAGCCGTCCCGGCAAACTTCGTATTGCCTCACAATTAAATAATGTGTCAAAGGTTTGATAGATACGGACTATTTGTATGGGAAAATGAAATTGTATTCCCTTTCAATTTCTACATATTTTTTTACCTTTTAAACTTTCCCTGGGCTTCCAGAAATAATTCAAAATTAAAATTAACCAAATCGGTAGAGCCGTTCTCGAGTTTTAGACGAGACTAACGAACAGCAAATTTTATATATATAGATAATGGCAAACAATCACGCTATTCACATTGATGGTAAGCGAATACTGTAGCCTAGAGACATCCATACATAAAGAATGGATCAAAAACATAACTTTATCCACTAATAAGTTCCTTTAAAAAATAGTGGCTCCTGACCGCGTGTCACATAATATACCTACCTATCTCGTCTTTGTAGTCACTTTGAAATAGTTTTGTTCAGACAGTTTCTGATTTGTCAGATCAGTGAGTATTAACGATTCTATAATTTTAAGACATGAACATACCTTTCACCAAGATTTCTGTTGTTGATATTACATACCTATAATAAGACAGTAAAAATCGAATGTTTCTACATTAAATATTTTTCCAAAAAAAATTATGGGGGCCGATTAAAAAAGAGAAACAGAAAAAAAAATGGAATTTTTGTCTATTTGTCTGATTGTCCGGTACGTTATAACTTCGAAACTACTCAACGAATTTGAGTAGTTTCGAAGGATTTTCACAGGTGGATTGGATTAGGAGCGTTGTGAAAACTTTGTTTCGTCAAAATCGGTTTAGGGGAAAAAAAGGCTATGGTCAATTGAAAATTTACGTCAAAAGCACTGCTTCAAAACTTTTAAACAGAGTTGAATGCTGTTTACTTTCACGTATTTAATTTAGATTAGCTGTGCCCGCGACTTTATTTACGTAATTACACAGGAATAACAAAATTATTGTTCAGTATCTACGCGGGCACAGCTAGTTTAAAAATATGTTGCAGTTACAATTTTTGTCAAGCCCAAAATACTTTCGACTGATAAAAGTTTGAACCGTAGGCTATAGAGTCATTAGGTATGTCTGAAATTCTAACTCCTCAAACGGAATAGGAGCTCTGAGCACTTCAAATATATTTATTTGGCAGTATGATATTAAAATCTGAAATTAAATGACGAGCTGCTTATTTTTTTTTTTTTATTTTATTTATATATTTATGCATGTAGTGAGTATTTCACAAATTACGAGCCGTATCCTTTTTTCTCCCCTTACCGGGGACGATGGCACTTGATTTGTGTCATCTGGCCCGGTAAGCTTAACACCGGGCCAGTTGAAACTTTTTTTTCCCATGTGGCCCGGTGGCGGGCCAGGTCACCGGGCCAGATGGGATACAGCCATCAATGATTGTGTAAAAGATTTTAATTAAGGTACTATTCATCCACGTTTCATGTATGAGTAGGTTCAGTATGCATTTGACTGTCTAATGACACCCCATACTGTGAAAGACATTTTCCGCCATTGTCAAAATGTAAAGAGAAATATGGTCACTCTCATTACTGACGCTAATTTCAACCTATACAGATAATTTAATTTAATTGACTAACACGAATTATATATCTCATGCTTATTAAAAAGATATTATATCCATTTGTGTGCTTGTTTGGCATCATGCATTGTGGTATTAAAGAATCTATGAAATATTGTTTTTTATTTTAGTGTGGTATCATAAAATCAGTTTAAACAATAAAATTTTCCTCGTGTAAAAACTTTATGAAAAATTTTGAGCAATAAATAAATGAAATACGCATACCATTGACGCATACACACAGTCCTATAATAGGTATAGATAAACTTATTTCATGTGTATACACAACACATACAAACATACGGACCCAAAACAATCTGTAGGCCATACAATTTTTTGTCTCGGTGCGGAGATCAAACCCTTAACCCTCAGTTCGTCGTTGCGTCGTAAATAAATAAGCACACTATTTTGTTTATCTGACTACTTATCCAATGTTGGATCACAGACGGCATAGTTGCCACCCTTCGCCATATAGTTAGAGACCGCGAGATTAATTTTGAAAAGTACTTTAATGTCCGTCCGTATGATTTATACTAGCTAAGTCATCCTAACAGATACAGTAAATTTTTTTTTACATTATTTCGCATTAACGCATGCTTTTCTTTGAAATAAAAAGATACAGTAAAATTTTTATAACTCTACATAGAATTTATGTCCAACTTCCTTCTTATGTTTACTAAATTAAGTAATTTATAAAGAACACGATCGGCACTATTCGGCAGTTAAAAAGTAACAACGATTTTTTGGTGTATTTTTAAACAGTTCGGACCTGTCATTTCCGGTACAGAGGCATAAAAGCTTAAGCTTTCCAAAGCGGCATCTCTCAGATCGCATTCACATTGAGTCCTCAAAATGATAAGTAGAAATTTAAAGGTTTCTCTCTGAAAAGCATTGATGATAACTATATTAACTGAATATTGTAACCGATACACTTTTCACTTAAATGAAATATGAACTTTATGTAGGCTTATTCACCACCTTAATGGCACGGAATTGCAAACGTGCATTATCTAAACGACAAGTTGTTTCGACATAACTAGAACGATTTTAATAAATATAACTACGTTAAGAAAAACCGACTTCAAAACTGAAAAGTAAAAAATAATAAAGATTTAATTGTTATTATATACTACCTACTATTTATATGTGCTATTTACTAATAGGTTTGAGTCGGTGCCAAGCCTTAAACATATCATTATATTTTAATCACTTAAATATGAATACGAGCAAATTAATTGACACTGAACAAAACGTCACCGGCGAATCGTGGGTGTTTGCATGTATGCTTGAATTCATGCATTTACCTCTGCCTACCCCTTCGGGAATTACAGTCGTGAAGTTACATTTTAATACATTGAAATGCCTTATTTAGTGATTTTGGTTTGGCACCGACTTCAAACCTATTAGTAAATAGCACATATAAATAATAGGTAGTATATAATAACAATTAAATCTTTATTATTTTTTACTTTTCAGTTTTGAAGTCGGTTTTTCTTAACGTAGTTATATTTATTTAATACTTTTTAGTTTATTGCTGCATTGTCAATTAGATTAATGTTCACATCTGTTGCATTTGTAAAATCTGACTCTTTTAGCTTCGTGACAATTTAATACCTTATTCAAATTGTTTAGGTGTGTCGATACAAAATTATTACACGACTATACGAAATCAATGAAAACATTTTATCCACGAAGGAGTAAATATGCTGTGTTGTGTCGTCGATGAGTAAATGTGTCATTGTCACTTGTTGTCATGCGCATTAGGACTATCTAGGACTAGGACGTCAGTGGATTCAACGCACTGTATGACAACTCGCCGTCTATTCTTATTCCTTTAGTCTGAGGTGAAAGTAATTAAAAAAATGCTCATAAAATAAAAACGAATGGCCTAACTGAATCAAATTTTTATGGGACCAATTCGAAACTATTCCGCATAAAACAAAAAAGAATGACGTAAATCGGTCCAGAAATCTCGACGAAATTCGCGTACATACATAAAAAAATATTTAGTTAAACCGGCTTAATTGAGAACCTTCTCGTCTTTTGAACTCGGTTAAAAATATCAGTACCTATCTACATACATCTACTCGTATTTGCATATTATCTGGAACATAACTACTGAGTATAAATGTAATTAATAAAATACTGAGTAATACATAATATTATTCTTTTTTCAGTGTCGTGTAGTGGATGTTCCAAAAGTCACGGCGTGAACGATTATGTTTTTGAAGGAAGAGCTCCAGTGATTGAGCTCGAGGACGTAGGCACCACTGCATTATCTAATCTACTTGCAGCTAAATGGAAGTGTTCAGCGATGTCTTGTTCCGCTCAGCTAGTAATGTATAACCCTGTAATTTCTGGCGTAGAAACAACTACTTCGACATTTTCCAAAGCGACACTTTTTAGTTCATATAACTGGTGTTACAATGTTAGAGGTGGAATAATATGGAATTTTCTGATGAACATAATATCATAATAATGACATGACATGTGTTGGGCCAAGCGCAATGTGTTTTTATTCGTAAAGTTGTGAAACCTACTTAGCTGTGCTTGTTCTCTATTTAGGTAACTTCGTTATTATAATTAAACTACGAGTATAACCGTGTTTTTTTTCACACGTTTCCTCCCAAAACTCTTACAAAAATTAGCATTTTAAAACTTAATATATTTTAAAAAAACAGAATTTTAATAAATCCTTTTGGTTTCTTAAATCAAAAAATTAAGTGTGTATGTGTATGTCTCTCTCTCTCTCTCTCTCTCTCTGTGTGTGTGTGTGTAATTCATGTCATGTAATTCCTTTATTCAGTGTCGTGTCGTGTCGTGGATGGTCCAGAAGTCAACTGTCGTGTTATATAGTGCATTGTGTTAATAAGTGGTTCTAATATGCTTACAACAATGAGAATACAATTGTTCGAGAGGTTCAGGCATGGCTGCGAGAGACGTGTGTTAACAATACTCATGTATCCGTTGCTCTGACATTTTGCAAAAGCGACACATTTTAGTGCATTTAACTGGTGTGTTACAGTGTAAGAGGTTGTATAATATGGAATTTTCTAGTGAACAATACATATCAAAATGACATGTGTCGGTCCACGCGCAATGTAGAGTTCCATTTTCGAAAGTTGTAAAACGCCTGCTACTTTCCATCGAGCATACATAGAAACATACAGAATTCGTCGGTTACGCTTTATTTTTTCTGTTAGTCTTACTTGTAGTAGAGTTCTAGTGCCGCAGCTTGAGGATGAGGAACTACACATTACATAACCTATCTGCCGGCAAATGGTACTGCACAGCACTATCGTGTTCCAGTTAGATGGTACCTAATGTATGGCCGTAATAACTATCATAGAGGCAAAATAGCTTAGACCTAAGCAGGCTAGCAAGCGTTTGTATTTTGTGTAAATGTATATAGACTTCAGTATTTACTTAACATCGATAAGAACTGCATGTTTGCCACCATCAATCATCATAACAAAATAATTATTTTTATTTCAGGTAGCATATTTTCAAATCCAGGCACATTGCTAATCTCCGAAAGAGGCACTGAAGAACGTCCGAAAATAGGGATCGAATCCAGAATCATAGCGTAGCAGTGGTAAAAATCACTACAATTGTATCAAAACGCAACAACATCGAAACCATAACGCGCAACATATTAATTGTAAATGGCATAAATTATCGATAGCTGAATTGCTTTGAATCAAAAGTAATATTCATTCGATATAGTTATTAATGATATTTGTTTACAGTGGGTGGTCCATTTGAAACCGAGCAGTCGTTATCGATTTGAGCTTCAAAAGTTATTTAATAGTATTAACTGAGTCTATTAGATATATACTCGTATATTATATGAAGGAGAAGGAACTTATTCAAATATACATGTAGGTATGTACGAAAAAAAATAAATAAATAATGCATGGGAGCATGAAAGGTTTCTTTGGACGAGGTGTTTGGTGGTCCAACTCTCTGACTAACCCGCAAAGGATGTTGCGTAAAGATGACTTAAGTAGGAAAATAACTGGCCAAATCCGAATAGGTACTTCTACGGTACACTGTACAATTCAGACTCAAGGTACAGTCGCCAAATTTCGTCCCCAAACCTAATTCCGTCCCCTGTGATATCTTTATTCCCAATCAACGTTATCTCGTTTTGATGTTCCGAATTTAATGTTAGTTACGTCAGTCGGCCATTGTAAAGAATAGGCGGTAAGACGTCGCTCCTACATAAAGATATTTAAAAAAGAAAAAAAATGTCCATGGTGATTTTTTATTTGAAATATTTTTGGATTTTATTAAATATAGATATTATTGTCTTATTGTATAGAAAGTTTCGCTGAAATGTACGACATTGCATGTAATTTAAACGGATTGGAAACATTTTAGGTAATGACATGTTGTTGGTTTTGGTGAACGTATTTTTATTTAGATAAACCGAATTTTCCTAATACCGTCCCCCTACGTGGACCAAATATCGTCCCCGGGGCGATATTTGGGTAACTTTTTTTATGCAATGAAAGTGGCAAACAAGCATGCAGTTCATATTGATGTTAAGTGATGACTGCAGCCTATAGACACTTACTCAAATATCAAGGTCGAAATGCAGATGCGTTACCACTCCTGAGGCCTAAGGTGTTATGATTTTGTGTCGGACATCACCACCTTACCGGAACACGATAGTGCTGAATACCACCATTTAGCGGCAAGTATATTATGTAATGCAGTGGTGCCTACGCCCGCGAGCTCCGTCACTGGAGGTCTACCACCAGTAAAGCAGTTTTCTGAGTTTGTTTTTGACTCGTCATAAGAGGTGCTTGTCACCCTAAATTTCTGATTCGCAACGTATTTATACATGGACTTATGTTTTGTTATATAATGTTTATATAATGAAATAATATGTAATTATAAATGAAAATATATTAATTTACCATCCTGAACCTACGTTTTTCATGACACTAACAAATAGATCATAAAGAAATTTAACCTTTGAATTCGCGCGAAGGCAAAGGCCAATCAACTTAAGTTTTATAATACGATCTGCTACAGGGGGAAACGTTATGTCTTCACTTGTCATGCTCCACTTATAGATCTACCCAAGCACTGAAAAGTATAGAGATCCATTACTAAACATAGAGCTAAGTTAATTACGTTGCTTAATTTTATGGGCTATTTGTTTAAATCAACAATTTTAACTCCCTTGGTAGCTTTGTGATGTCACACCACTAACTGTTAGGCATAAGATCCCGGTAGTACCTACGTATGTCTGGGTCAGTTCCTGTCCGGTTATCCTATTATCAAAAAAAATAATGAACTCCCTCGGTGTTTGATAATACACTAGAATAAAAGGAATCAAGGAATCAATGGTGGCGAGCCGATTGAAATTTATCAGGCACATTACCAATTAACTGCTATAGCTTCTAGTAGTTGTAACGTATAATTTTGTGACAGATAAAATGCTAGAGACAAAAATCTCACCGAGAAAGGACTACTTTCTGCTGAGAAAGAGAGCTGAGATGTTTGCCTCTAGCATCTAGTAAACCTTAAAATGGTTCCGTAGTACCCACACAAGAAACACTTAATCGTATACGAGTATTTCCGTGATGTCCGTCCATCGATTAGTCGATCAATCAAACCCGGGACCTCAGTAGCAGGCCACCACACAACTGGCCTACTATTGCGGACCACTAGACTGACTAGACTATAGACAGTTCAGTATTTTTCTTTTTTTTTAATAGTTGTAAAATACTTTAGAACTTATCTCCATGATACAAAAATGTCTAGTTCGAAAATAAACCACTTGCAAGGTTAAAGTTTTTCTCAAGGTCTCACTAAGGGCATTAATTCAACATTGTATTACAATGATACGAGTAGGTTGGTAGTTTTATTCTCAAGCGAGCACTAACTTTAAACATTGTTGTTTTACATCAAGAACAAGTTTATCTTCAGGAAATACATAATACCTATTAGTATTTAATTATCGGATTGTAAGCACACAGGGTTACTTGTGTTTACATAATCATTTTGTTGCCATATTCAAACTTAAGAAAACATCAACGTACATTATGTGGGTGTATGTCAGACCATTAGCTTTTTGCATGGATGTTTGCGATTACTTACACTCGGGTTACATTAATTAACACTAATGCAAACTAAATATCTTCATAAGAATATAAAAAACAGCCAAGTGTGAGTCGGACATATTCACGAAGGATTCCGTACCGTTATTTATTTTATTTTGAAGTGAATATAACTAACTATTCTGTGAATATTTCAAGCAACCTGTTACCGTTAATTATAAATCAAGCAAAAAATATAAATATTGAATGGGATCCCCATTTAAATATATTGAAAGTAAGTATTAGGGTCCCGTTTATATCCTTTGGGTAGGGAAACCTAAAAACCGATTAATGTCTCTGGCTCATGTTAGACCCTATTTCGTTTCTCGAAGTTTTCCTACACTTTTTCAGTTTCTCTTTTAAGTCAACTTGTAAAGCCTTCTTAGCTGTGATAATTTTCCTTTTCATTTCATATGAAAGCTTAATATTTCACAAAGGAATCCCTTTTTATCGGAAAATGTTCTTTGCAAACTCACTATATTTTTAAATACTTATTCGACGATGATCGCGGGCAAAAGAAGAATAGAATAGGGGAGGTATCTTATTTTTTTCTGTATATTATTACGCCAAACAAAAGCTTTCTAGTAGGTCTGTACAAAAATAGTCACTGAGCTAATCTGCGGACAGACGGACGGACGCACTTGACGAAACTATAATAATTATTTACAAGCTACGGAACCCTAATTATAACTGTATTCTCTAGTGTGTACCGTGGAAAATTGTAACAAAACAATGTTTTGCATAATACCTGCCTAATTACTTCTTGCTGCTACAACGCACTACTGCAGTATGACTGCAGTGTATAAACCCAAGCAAGAGAATTTCGACGTTCATTACAAACAGAAATTGTAGTTGAAAAGACACCATCTCTGTTGCTTAGCAACAAAGCTTTACCTACTGCGTGAACTGGCGTGAACATTCCAAAGAAACTTTGATGGAATGTTCTCATTTCAGCCACCAAGACTCATGGTTTTAATACTTGACCAATAGCAAGGAAGGTTTATCACAGTTTCGGACTTGTACTAAATGTAAATACCGCAGTCTGAATGTTCGAAGAAAATCTTCAATCTTTGTTTTGATTTAATTAATTCTCGCTGTTGAAATAGACGAGTATTTCAGAGTGTATTTAGTTAACAGTAAAGAGTAAGTTCTTTCATCAAAGGCGCAGTCAATGTATGTTTTCATAGAAATGTAAGACTGATCTTTATTTTAAATATGACGAGAATTGTCGAATCGAATTTGTATCGATGATGTAAAATTGTGTCGAGCTTTAATGAATACGCAAATACTCTTTTATTGAGAAATAAAAAATGTTTTTTTTATTTTATTAACTCATTTATTAATAAATATAAATTTACATGTCAGAATATTTTAGTTAGTTGTTTGTTAACTATTTGATATCATAAAATTCACTAAAGATGATAGATATTAGGTACATAGGTACATTTAATAGAGATAATAATTCTAATGTCCTTTTATTAATTTAATTGTTGAATATTGTAAAAAAAGAAACGTAACTTCACGCCTGTAATCCCCGAAGGTGTAGGCAGAGGTTCATGCATGCATGCAAACATAAATGCAAACACCCACGATTCGCCGGTTACGTTTTGGTCCATGTAACAGGTGGCGGGGAAATGGAAAAATCCCAATAGAACCAGAGATAAAGGACCTTACACCATTATCTCTGATAACCCTCTACTCGGGAATCGAACCCAGAACCTCAGCGTAGTAGTAGTGGCCTGCTACCACTAGGCTACCGAGGCAGATAAATAATGTAAAAATCACTTAAACCGTAGAATGCTTTGCACAACAGCCATTCTTTAAGTTTATTCACAAATAATGAGTAATGTAAAGCCTCGAAATAACCACGGAATAGATAATGTTCCGTGAAAATAAGCATCACAGAGACATAATAACTTAGGTCTCACGTGTGGCAACACATTTGCATTTTGCACCTTCGATTTTTGTATAGATATCTTTAAGCTGCAGTATTTTCATTTACCATCAATATGAACTGAATTCTTGTTTACTACCATAATTACATAAAAAAAACATTACTTCAGTGTACCTACAATGACTAAACTCAAGTTATAGTTGGAATAGTCGTCAATGTTGCTCTGCGTCAAAACTTTAGCTACTTCGTGTAGGAACTTTGATGGAATGTTGTCTCTTCAGCCACAAACATTCATTGCTTTCATACTTAACCAATAGCGCCTTTTATCACAGTTTTAAACTTTTAGTGCTAATAGTACCTAAGAGAAATACCGCTGGTAGATTTAATTAATTTGCACTGCTGAAATAGACAGCACTTTTTCGCGTTTTAGACAACACTATTTCGGGTTTTGAGAAATGTGTGATGTAGTTAAGAAAAATAAGAATATTGTTTATCGAGTAGATACCCTAACAGTTATATGATAGGCATGAAAACACATGTATGGCATATTAACTTAGACACTTATATACAGTATCCAACAAGAAATAATGCACATCGACCTCAGGAAGAGACGTCGGCTTGTTTCGGATCTGTAGAGCGTTATCTCTTTCGCACCTTACCTATTTGACGTTTGTCGACCATTTTGATCAAGTTTTGACCAATACCGGACTATCAATGCTTGCGTAGGCAGTGTGCAGCAGAGATAACGCTCTACGAAGTCAAAACTAGCCGATTGTCTCTTTCGTAGGCTCGATGTGCAATATCTCTTGATGAGCACTGTACTTATGTATTTTGTGAATCTGACAAAGGTAGATAAACCATGAAAAATTATTGATTTTGTTTACCTACAACAGTATTGGATTAATATATAAATCATATTTTTAGTCTCAAGGTTAATGAAAACGTAATAAAACATTGTACTTTTTCAATAAAATTCGTTTATTTTCGATAAACATTTATTTTTACAGAGTGCTTACTATTCTATTCGCATTTAGCCTAGTTTTCAATAAGTACCTATTTAAATAAATACATACAATTTATTATATAAAATCACAATTTCTTTAAGGCATTGATGGTACATACCGTAACATTATGATACATTCAAGGCAAAGTATAACCCCCTTATTCATAAACGTACATTAGATACGTTTTAGCTATAGAATGCTTTGTCCTTGTCAGTTGCATTGTCAAATGTGCAGGATAGAAAAAGACAAAGGAAACATTAGCAACACTTTAGCTAAAATTCGTTTATGAATAAGGGGGTAAGTCTCTTAGTAATATTTTATTGTTAAATTGTAGCTAATACATCTAATTTGAAAGTGCATTAGAAACAATTAAAATAAAATGTACAATTATAATAATATCTACATGAACATCAATTGTAACAAATTAACTCTAAGTTTTAGGAACAAATAAATTTATTATATCTATGAACCGGATTTAATAAAGCTATATGATACAAAATAAGTGTAAGAAGGACTAATGTAGTCTGATATAAACATGTAAATATAATTTATACAGTCCAATTACAGAATATGTATACAAAAAAGTTAATTATAAATTTCCACAAGGCACATTGTGATATGCTTAGATTTTGATACATTCTTATATATCGATATAAAAATACCACTGTGCTTAGTGTCTATGTGATATTGCAACAATACATTATTTATATAAATAAAATGTTTGAACAAATAGTTTAGTGAACTCTACCCATATCCATGCCTCCCAGTTGTCCTAGGTAAGGATATCCTGATTTGGCTTCACTAGGCGAATGAGCGTGAGATGCGTAGTGCGATGCATTTGTGCCGAAGAAGGAACTGTAACAAAGAAAATGTCGTTAATAACACGCGTATGCGCATAAAATTTACATTGATAAATAGTAGGTAGAGTTTTTGCTCAGCCTACCATTTCCTACCGATAATTAACTATTTATAACATCACACACATTTGTTGTGATTCATGTTAATATGTGAAAAGTTATGAACAACTCGCTTTCAGATACAAACGATTTGGTCTCTATAAAACACCCTACTTCAAAATTTACGGCATTCTTTCGTTGCTACGACATTATGTATCTCTCTGGGTTATTCGTCATCTCGCCCGACAAATGCGCGCCCGATCGGGCCAGTTGGCACCTTTCGAATTTACTTAATATTTCTGTCGCCAACTCGCACGCTCATACAAAGTACAGTCAGGTAAATAAATTTAGAACAAAATTTTAGAAACGATTTCGAATAAAACGATATTATATTATCTGAAATAGATTTATACATAAAACTATTTAAAAAATCGACCGTACACTATCAAAGAGGATTCCGACGCGAAATAAGTCGCGAGAAAAATAGCGCTCTTCTACACCACACCACCGAGCTAAACTTTTGTGCTCACAAAAGGATAGCGCTATCTTTTTTTGTTATTTATCTAACCCTCTATTCCAATCGTGGCAAAAATCGTGTTCTGTGGTAATTATACCTATTGACAATTATTGTATGATAAAAGAAGTAGTTATAATAAGCCAAATGCTTTTGTGATATTGTTAATTCTATTTATATTTTGATTACAGCTATCTTACAATGAGGAGATAAATATTATCAAACTTTGTATTAAAAAGGATCAAAAAAATTACTATAAAACAGAAAGATACTTGTACTATTGATAAATATATTACTACCACAGTTACCGAACTCAGACTCGGAAACATAATGTATTGAATGATGTATCAAAAGTCTTGTATTACAATTTTTTGAATATTTTGATTTGACAACTAATAAGAACAAAAATCGTAATCTGGGATAATTATATTGACAATTAATGTAATATTATAAGAAGTAGGTAGTTATCCTTAAGCCAAATGATTTTGTGATATTGTTGATTGTATTTTGTACATTTTTATACTTAGATAATAACAAAGCACATTCTTTTGCGATATTGTTGATTCTATTTTATATTATTTATTACATCTTTTGATAGAAATATTTTTAAAATTATGATATAATAAGATTTTGTTTTATTTGTCCAACCATAAAATATTAGAAGTTTAAAAAAAAGATTTTTGTAGTTGACTGTACACAATCCCCTCACAATGTTATGGTCAGCGAGTTGACGACAGAAATATTATTAAAATTTAAAAGGTGCCAATTCGCCCAATCAGGCCAATTTTTGTCGGGCGAGATGACGAATAACCCATCTCTCTATCTTTAATGAGTATTCTCACGCCTTCAAAAAGTTTTTATCTGATAAAACAAAAATCTACATAAGAAGAAGAAATAATAAGGGCCCGATAACACACTTTATCGCAGTGATTGTATATTCTTATGATTTCATATCGATAATTTCTCGGTCAAAGTATGCAAAAGCGTAGGATAATCGCATATGACCCGATGAATCGATCGAAGTAGTAATTGACACAAATAGAAAGAAATTCGGTGCAAGCTCTCGAACATAATAATAAGACTATTGTAATCATATAGTGAAGACACTAATACGCAGTTGTAATCGGTACTTAATTTCGGCCTACTGAAGTGCGCAATAATTTATGGTTCATACTATAATTATGCAAGAAGGAACCGATTTTGTTCAAATGACACACCGATCGTGACTGAACCGCACAATAAAATCATAAATTCGATTTAATTTGGTGCCTAATACGTAATTAATGTTTATTCGTGTCCTAAATCGGTCGTAGACCAATAACAGAAGGTCAAACGTATTGTTTCGTTTATATCGATATCGTTATTAATTGTGTTGTACCTATAATTAATTTTACAACACTAAATCCGCGCTATAAATTTTACTCATCAGTATTTATGTATAGGTATTGTTATTAATAATGTCTTAATCACAACCACAAACCTTTTAACTTTTTCATTACATATGTTTTTATTTATCGTATTTTAAAGTTGGAAAATAACAAGAAATAATTGCTTAGGCAGAAGTGTATACCGATATTTCTGTATACCACGATTTGTTTTGAAGAGGTTTGTTCGCAATTTCACTTAATAAGTATAAACGTATTAATGTTTACAGGTTTAAATGATACATTCATATAGAGAGTTTTTCGAAACGGAAATCATTCACTCAATTATACACTTATGGTAAGATTCACAGTCCGCACTACGACTTTACTGAGCAAAGTATGACTTGAACTGTCAAAACCCATACTGCACTGACGGTTCTAAGCATACTTTGCTCAAAGTAAAGTCGTAGTGTGGTCTGTGAATTTTACCCTTATTCGCGTCTTCAAAGGCACTCAGGTATTCAAAAGAATACAACATTTATTACTTAATGGGTATGATAGTAATGATTCCTAAATTAATTAATATACAAATGTTAAATTTAAGTATAAACCAAGACTCAGACCAAAGGAGTAAGAATTTGAAAAGCAATTGTGAACACTTCAAACTGATACACAATCATAAAGATTGCCGATCAAAATTTACCTAATGAAGTTTAAAAACAGATAAGCAAAGATATTAAAATGAAAACATACCTATACAAAATATTCAAATTAGGTAAACGAAATATTTCATTGAAATAAAACTAGTTTTGAGATTTATCTCGCGTGTAACTAAAATGATTGTTTTTTTTTTTTGCTAGCTTAATGTTTAACTAGCAAAAAACTTATTGTGTTAGCGAAAACAGTTTCGAAACATGTTTGAAATCAACCTCCAACATTAACATTAATGTTCTCAATTCAACAGGTGAATTAATTTAATCAGATCGTGATTATCACGATATCATAACTGAAAGCTGCAAGTAACAAGTGGAAAGACACGCAAAGGCGTTCATCGTCTTTCGCTAAAGCAATTAATCTATTACTGGCTTCGGTATTCCTTTGAAAACTTTGTTGTAATGGTCGCTTAGCTGGAATGAGGGGGATAAATAATTTTGCAAATTAACCTTATCATTTTCAATATCTTTGAACAATTTTAGCATCAAAATTAGCAACAACTATCATTCATATAAAGAAGTAAATTCATTCAACCTTGCGTATGTGGATTAAGATGTCCAACCCTTAATTATCTGATGGGTATAATTTATTTCATAAGTAAAATATAATTATATGTTATGTTTCATAATGCATTGTCGTTTTCGAATTGACAATGGAAGTAGATAAATATTTAAGTTTGTTAAAAACATCATCATTATAATTTCAGCCTGAAGACGTCCACTGCTGGCCAAATGACTCCCAGACCAAGGAAGGGCGAAAATGCCGTAATCGCCAAGCTTGACATGCGGATTTCCGATTCCATTGACGGTAGTTTTATTGCGGGACTCTGCAACCCATACCGCGATATTGTATTTACTAACGCTCTATTGGAATGGTTTGACCGCCATTGTTCGGTTGACTGAATAACAGCAGCGTAATTTTCCTCCTGTAGTGGGCCGTGGAGTCGTAACGATCCTACGGCCTTATTAAATACGATTTTAAGTAAATATCACTATAAACATGTTAATTTAAGGTATGATGAAGCTATCATAGAATTATATGAAAGTCGCCTAAAGTAATACGTATTGCTATTACAATTTAAAGTAATAAACAAAGTTGGCACCGTAAAAATTAATCTCTCACGATAGAAAAATTCACATAAACCCAATATCAAATCCGTAGTTCAATCAGGGCACAATCGAAAAGCAATTTCGTTCACCTGTATCCATCAATCACTACCAGATATCGGGGTATCTGATGAGTGAAACGTTACGGCGACTGCCATACACGGATTGCATTTTAGGAAGTTGAATACAAATAGCTACAGATAAGTAATGCCAGCCTCGCTTTAGCTTAATGGCTGGGTTCAGTGCACTAATGTCACGTTCGGTCTCATTAATTGCGGCAGGCTACAATGCAACGTGTGTTTACCTGTTTTCCGCGACGCTAGTATTGTGCGCAAACTATTAGATCGCGGATCTAAATAGGTTAAATATGCTCTGTGTATTAAGATTTCTCTCCAGATTGTAGAGAGAAAAGCGAACGGAGAAGTTCGTGTTTTGATTACCTAAACACCCCGCGAATAAACCTCAATGGATGTTGAACGGGCCTATAAAGGAAGATTTAAAGGGCCGGTAACGATTAGGGCTTCAATTTCGTCGATCTTTATTGTAATTGTTATCGCGTGGGAATCTATACAAATAACGTAATAGGTATGTAAGACCTTTGAATTACCTAAGTCTGGCAGACATTCAAATAATGTCCATATGAAAAAATATATTGGTGTCGCCATATTTTTGACAACTACAATAAATGATACCCGTGTATAACCATGTGTTACGTCAATCGGTGTTGCCTAAAGAGCTAGATAAGACAGATCGCCATATAAACGTGGCTAACCCATATATTACTAGTACGTATCTCATTGTGCTGAGAGAGATATTGTGTGTGGTCCAATAGAAGTTTATAGACGTGCTTTGTCTCGATAACACAGATAAATGTTGCCGTTGTAAAGAATACAATACAACAATGACTTTTGTCACATTCTCTTTCGACAAATTCACTCTGACACACGAGCACACGTCTAGCAATCAAAAATTTACATATCGAATAAAAACAATTAATAGATCGATACCATCTGTAATATTTCGCAGCCCTATTGAGTTCACGATCGCATCGGCGTATTACGATGAGCGGTCTGTAATAACTACCCGCGCGGCGTATAATGGCCGACTTCTTACACTCTTAATTGATTAGCGGCCGCTCCGACTGATGATAAAGCAAGGTGAAAAGAAATAAAATAAACGCATCCCGATTTGCAAGCGATCCCTACACCTCATCGGAACAGTTCGTAACCACAATAAACACGAGTGAAAGCGAATTGCCATTAATGAAATAATCAGATACAACGCATACCTACATAATTCCTATTTATATAATGATACAGATGACGTTATAATTAAATATCCAGCTGTATCTAAATTATTATATGACTGAATTTAAAGTGACCTAGTGGTTGCCATGGATTATTAAGCCATTATTCACTTTGAAAACAGATTTTATCGGTATAAACTTAGTAGCTCTATTGTAAACTTACCTATAATTTTCTGGCCACGCGCTGACCTCAGCGAGTTTGTTCTGGGGGTGGCCGCTTAATTGCCTCGAGGTCCAGTGATTATGCGCTGACATAGCGTGATCTTGCTTCGCGTAATCTCCATAGCCGTAAGGATGAGGTACAGCTTCGCTCGCAGTAGGATACGAGGAGTGTTGGTAAGTGAGACCACCTGTTTGGTTTGCCAATGGGCTGGTCGAAATGGGACTCGTGCTTGGTGGTGTTGCATCGGCGGATGCTTGTAAAGGAGTCGGTAATTCCGATGAATGGGAGATTGGAGTAAGATTTCCAGATGAGAATGAGCTAGACGTAGGCGGATGTAAAGAAGATGCCGCTAGAGACGACTGACAAACAGGCGGGGCTGTAAGTGCTGATTGATGTAGAGAAGGAGCCAATGCAGAGTTTAATACTGAACTAGTTCCCAGCGCAGAAGAATATGATTGTTGCCAAGAAGCGCATTGTGCGTTGAATGTGGAGGGTGGTTCATACTGTTGGTGGACGGATGGGAAAGCGGATTGTAAAGACATGGTGTTGAAGGCACTTAGTTGTTGCGAATTGAGCTGCTTACGGAGGCGAGCTCTTCGGTTTGAGAACCATACCTAAACGACAAAAAAACCTTTAATTATTACAACTTTTCTCACCAACTTCAATAAAACACGTTTGTAAATATTTCCCTAAAATAACAAAATGTCAAACCGTATCAAACTAAAATAAACGATTACAAAGGTAACCCTTTGAATTCGAAGTACCTAAACAAGCTCTTTGATTAAAAAAGAAAAATAGTTACAATGCTACACCTATCATAATGTATGATTACAATGTAGGGCGTCGTTGATTACATTCTGTGTTAGAGTAACAGTTATTAGGGGCTATTAATTCTACAAAAAGTGGAAAAGAAACGGTAGCGAGGCGCAACATGTGGTAGCTCACTTACAATGTAATAATTAATTATAAAAGTAATTACGATATTTTTTACATCATCCTACTTATTGAAGGGCGGCAAAGAAAGATAATCCAACTATGGATGTTGTTTGATTACATTTGTCTGTTGTAACAGTGAACAAACTCACTGTAATATAATATTATGTCCGAATAATTTGGTTTTTAATCTAAAATAAGCAAATTCAATTAAAAGTACCTAATTGAAACATTATGATTTTAATTTTATGCGTTACACAATAAAAGCAACCAATTAATCTGTTATCTACAAACCTGAACTCTAGCTTCTGTCAATTTAGTTTTTTGGGCTAATTCTTCTCTAGTATACACATCAGGATACTGAGTCCTGGTGAATGCCCTTTCTAAGGCTTCAAGTTGATCTCCCGAAAAAGTAGTTCTAGATCTTCTTTGTTTTCTCTTCAACGTTATACCAGGTTCAGATTCCGTGTCCGAATCTTCACAAGACGATGGACCTGTTGACAATAGACATTCTTTTGTTATTCATGCCAATTACTTGCATCAGATTCTTATTTTATTCAGTCCACTATTACGCCACAACGACTAAAGGAACAAAATACACCTCAGCAATTTATCAAATCGTAGCTTAATGGCGCAGCTTAAGTCTTCCAATGTCCACTGTATAAAAATTTGTCATTGTAATGAGACTTTCTAGTGGTCGATCATTTTGTTTCATTAGCTCTATTATCGTTGCGCTACCACTCGGACCACACGCGGTCCCGATTAAATTGAATGAAACCACATGTTTATTGCTTTAGATGTTCTTAATGTGTTACGTTGCCGACATTAAGTAAATGTTTTACTAAAATGACCATATGTGGTTTTACAAATTGAACATACAAAAGATACCGATGTGTTTAAAAGTGTCAAAGTTGGACTTCACTTATTAGTATTGCAAATGGAATGCTTTCATAATTTTGCAAGGAAGCCAATCGAAATGCAAAACATTTCCAGGAAATGTAAGTCTATCTACATTTACCGTTAACCGACTGCATAGGACGGCACGAAACGTAAATTTTCAATACGCAAGAGCGAATGGTAAAGGGTCCGCTTTTCCAGTGTAGACATTACTTTAGCTGTGCGCAACTTAATATGCATAATCTTATCGCGGCGCAGAATCTCTCCGGCAAAACCGCACCGTCGCTGAACCGGGATATTAGGAGCGCCATTTTATATTGGATAGCTATACGGCACAAGACGTGCAGTACGGACAGATTGTCGTAATGCAAGCCTCGCGGCCAAACGCGATGGGATAATAACAGCTTTGGATACTAATTTCATTTTTATAACCTACAATTTCCGAAGCCGACACAAGGGGCGCTGCTGTGGCGTGCGCGCGCGCCGCGCCCGCTTCACTTTTACGTGGATTATTAACTTTATACGCCATTTTACCAAGTTTGCGAACGTTTCCGACATTCTCATTATGGGAATAAATGTATAATAATAGTGTGCTTTGAACTAAATTAAGTGATTATGGTCTCCAATTAACGTTAAAGACTACGATGACACGCCGAATCATTTACGCGTAATTACATCGAAGGTTTTGTCTGCAAATTAAAAAGTTTCAAATTTTATTTTCAAGGTTTTTTCCTAAGCATTATTAAATGCGTTAATAATGTATTTTCCGAGTTGACCTCGCACTTAGTGAATAATGGATTCAAACTTAAACCACAATATGCGGTGACCTCTATAAAACGGGCACCTCAAACTAGAGTAATATAGAGTTTGATGCAAACACCCGACACAATATCTCCACAAACAGATTTAGCGGACAAACAAACTATCCCTCTATTCAACGCCCTCGCATCACATCCATATGATATTTAGCATTTGAATATTCGAATAATTGTAGTGTATTATGTAAATATTATTTCATTCTATTAATAGTTAACAAAATGATGGCACTCAAATATAAATTACAGTACTGCAGTTATATATTAATTTCAATATTTTAGAAGTTATTTTATAGCAAGTATTTTTTATAAATAAAAAGTCTAAGGTAAGTATGACTTACCTAGAATGCCATCAATGCTATGATTTCTTCTAGGATCGGATTCATCTCTTTTGCCTCCTCTTATAAGTCTCGAAATGGAACTGACAGACGGGGCGGTATTTTTATCGCAAATGCCTTCTTTTATTAGTTTATCTCTAATTTCCCAGGAAAATATACCTGGGTTTTGTCTCTTGAGTTCCTCGATCCTGTTCTCAACTTCAGGCGTTGCTACCCTCGGCTTTGATCCTCCAATAACACCAGGACGAATGGATCCAGTTTCCTGAGAAAGACAAGACAGTGTTATTTGACTTTCTTTTTAATAAAAACGATAAGTCAGTAATGTCATTATACTAAACATACACACAATGTGCACCTTAAATTGTAGTTACAAAATAAAAGAAAAACCGACTTCAAATCTAAAAAGTAAAAAATAATACACATTTAATATTAATTATATACTACCTATTATTTATATATGTTATTTACTAATAGGATTGAAGTCGCTGCCAAGCCTTAAACAAATAATTATATTTAAATCACTGAAATATGAATACGATACAATGAACAAATGTAGCCGGCGAATCGTGGGTATGCTATGCATGTATGCTTGAATGCCTCAAAAAAATTTACCTCTGCCTACCCCTTCGGAGATTACAGGCATGAAGTTACGTTTTAATACAATGAAATGCCTACTTTAATGATTTTGGCTTGGCACCGACTTCAATCCTATTAGTAAATAACACATATAAATAATAGGTAGTATATAATCAATATTAAATCTGTATTATTTTTTACTTTTTAGATTTGAAGTCGGTTTTTCTTACGTAGTTATTTTTATTTAATACTTTTTAATTTATTGCTGCATTGTCAATAAAATTAATGTTCAATTTGTAAAATCTGACTCTTTTAACTTCGTGACAATAAGATAGGTATATAAATTAAACTGTTTAGATGTGTCGATACAAAATTATTACACGACTATACGAAATCAATGAAAAAAAATATTGATTTTTGGGGAAAGCAATCATGGACTGTTAACTCTATGCATTTATCCACGAAGGAGTAAATAAGCTGTGTTGTGTCGTCGATGAGTAAATATGTCATTGTCACTTGTTGTCATGCGCATTAGGACTATCTAGGACGTCAGTGGATTCAACGCATTGTTATGACAACACGCTGTCTAATCTTATTCCTTTAGTTTGAGGTGAAAGTAAGTAAAAAATGCTCATAAAATAAAAACTAACGGGCCTACCTGAATAAATTTTTATGGGACCAATTCGAAACTATGCCGCATCAAACACAACAAGAATTACGTAAATCGGTCCTGAAATCTCGGCGAAATTGGCGTACATACATATAAAAAAAAATAATAATAAATATACCGGCCGAATTGAGAACCTTCTCGTTTTTTTGAACTCGGTTAATAATACAACATTTAAGTGAAGGTCTGATATTACAATTCGTAAATCTTACATTTCTGTCTTCATTAATAAAATTTAAAGTTACAGTAAGTATACTTATTTTAAGGAAATTACATTATGAATGAATTTTATTTAAACCCAGCCTATGCGTAAAAATTAATCAATTTTCAAATTTTACATTGAAAGTAGAGTTCCAATGAAAGCTCGAGAGCGTCGGCACCATCGCATTACTTAATCTATCTGCCGCCAAATGGTAGTGTTCAGCACTATCGTGTTCCAGTTAGCTGGTAATATATGGCCCCTAGTAACTATCACAGATACAAAACAACCAAGCCCGCAGGGGTGGCAACGCTTCTATATTTTGTCCACCAGATTTTTGTAGATATTATAAGTTGCAGTAAACATTGTTTTTCCTCCGTCATAATAAATATATATATCAGTATGTATATTGTTACTCTGACCTACCTCTATATAAGAGGTAAAAATTAATCTATTTAATAAAAGGTAATGTTTATCTTTTTTTTTTAAGTAATAATAGTAATTTAATTCTGCTGTCGATCAATCAAACAGCCATACAGAGGTTCAAATAAAGGTAAAGCACGAAACATATGAAATCCTTCACGGTTACCTGGTATCTATTGAGTATCTTGGAGACGCATCCGTGCGAGACGCGCAGCTGGCGCGAGATGACGCAGGGCCGCACTCCCGCCGCCGCCATCTCAACGATCTTCAGCCTGATGTGGTTGGGTAGCGGCCGACCGTTGATGAAAACCCCCCCTAATTGATTCATACGACCCTGACCTGCAACAAAACTCATTATGTTACCTCTTTGTCACAATGTTTATAGCTTACCTATAACATTAAACAGGTACACGAAATCATAAAAGTTTAAAAAGAACCGGTAGCAGTAGACATAACTACAATATTCACATTGTCTTCATATTCAATAGTATTATCGTATCTATTCAAGTAAACGACTATTAAAATCCAATTGATATTACAATGTACAAAAGTAGCAAAATTATGAGAAACCTCTACTATCAAAGTCAAATAAAGCGTACGAGATCAATATTAACAAGAAGCGGGCTCGCAAAGCAATTGTGGATTCAATCGACATCGCCTCGGACAACAAATACATCAACAGTCTGTATCGAAACGCCCAATTTTACGTTCCATTGCAAATCAACTCGAGCAAAAGTATCCAATATCTTTGCACGCGAATGTAGTCGAGCTGAAACAACATTGTGCTATTTTCGACCTCCTTTGGTTTTGACATGTTACATTTTATGAGCCAGCTACGGTAAGCCGAGAGATTTTAATGATGAACCTTCAAATTAATTTCATCTCGACTTTAAATCGATGACTCATTCTTGATTTTTCACAGTGAAAAGAAAGTCATCAAAAATTTAATTACTGCGTTTTATCACGATGGATGTCGGGGTATCACGAGCAATAATTAAGTTTGTTCGATAGTGATTGCAAATTAAATCTTTGGGATATAAAATACAGTATTTCTGGATTTATTAGTGAGCAAAGTGTGGCTATTATAATCACATCACGGGCCGTGGTTGGAGACCACCTATCGTCAAAGGAAGCCGCCATCAAACGATTTTTGCAACGTCTTTGTGGGGTGCATGTTAACTCCTATTCAGATAAAATGGTTCTCATGCTAAAACATTTTTTATTTTGAATAATGAGTTTTGTAGGCTAGGCTTCTTCGACGTAACGTTGATATTAACTTTAAAATGTATAAACACTTTAGGTATTATCAAATAATAAAAATATTATATTTCTAGGTTTTGCATAGATGCGTAAAACAGTTTTATTTCAGTAAAGATACATATGTAGTAACATACCAATAATATTAATTTTATTTCTAACTAGCTGACCCGGCAAACTTCGTATTGCCTCATAATGAAATAATGTGTCGTAGATAGATACGGACTATTTGTGTACTATGCGAAAATGAAATTGTGGTTTTTACTATTTCCCTTCGATTTCTTCATATTTTCTTACCTTTTAAACCTTCCCTGGACTTCCAAAAATCATTCAAAACCATAATTAGCCAAATCGGTCCAGCCGTTCTCCAGTTTTAGCGAGACTAACGAACAGCAATAGATTTTTGTATATATAGAAAACTAAAAACATATACAGAGTATATATCATAATTAAATATTTAACCCTAGAGCACACGTACAAATTTATTAGACCGCTGCATTTGAAAATGACGTATTTCCTACTCAGACATATAAAAGAACATACCCCACGTTACAAATTAATGCTATAACTCATTCCCAAAATTCTTATCTAAATTTGACAGGCATCTCTTATTTGTACGAAAAAAACATAACAGTGGCATGTTCTACTTGTGAAGGCATTTATAGTTTATCAATTTCATATAATTCCTCAAAGATACCGCATGGAGAGCCTTAGACCCCTACTGAGAACCACCGATCAATTAAACAACATGTCAACAAGTATGTCCTTTGATAAGCAGGGAAACCGATGCAAACATAACACATTCTGAAATAAACCGTAACACAAACAACATATGGTTAATAATTGTGTTTTACCAAAACAAAAATTTGGTACAGCGTAAAATTTAACGGCATTGTATTTTCGACCTTAGGTTAGGCACATACAGTTTTGTTTCAGTCCGCTGTCATCATTGCGTGGTCAGGTTAGCCTCTATCGCTGTGGTTCTGCAACTGATCCCCATATTTTTTGTCGGAACCCGTAGACGTTGCGGTGCCTCGAAAGCCCATGTTTTTGAGTGTTAATTTTATGTTCTTGAAATATTTATGATGCATAACGTGTCCATAATAACCTCGCTATACAAATGTGGGTGGTTTGGTAATAATGTATCACTTCATTAAATATCTTATAGTATCTATAGATCGAAAAGAAATTCTTGAAATTATTGTAGTAATACAACGCAATATTAAAGCACAGCGTAGTATCATTAAAAAAATGCATTAAACTGCTACCGAAGCCTAATATGAAACAACCTTTTGTGTATATGGAAACAGGATCAGTCAAATCGATGAAAGGCACAAAGATACACAATAAAGTCACGAAAAACGGCTCAAGTGCACAAAGCGTAATAGAATTCGCAAACATTATAACTATTGTAACACTATTAACGCAAAAGAAGGTGAAGTTAACAACAAATTCAAACATTTGTTCGGTAAAACTAATCGTCCGGAAGCACTTTCCGACCATGCACCAACAATAGATGCTACCAGGGTGGCAAAAGAAATTGATCTCGATACCAATCATTCAATAAGAAAGCAAAAACTATCAGTCAATGGCTCCACGGCAGCTAAGAAATGCATTTTTTACTTACGCGTTTTATTCATCGCGAACGCAATACTTGTTCCTTCTAAATGTAATCATATACTGAACATTAAACAGAGACACTGAACTGTGGAATAAAATTTTCTCACAATAACATAATCATGTTCCAATTTGTTCGAGCGTCGCGTTCGTGTTAAACGAAATTGAAACAGAGTCAATCATTTAATGCCAAACGTAAGAGGCAAACCGTGACCGAATAAATGAAGATTTTGTATTCACAATTCGCATTTCTGTGTCAACTTTAATTAGCAATCACATTTTCATCAACCTTCGAAGTACTTTCAGATTATCATTCGCATTGTTAACGGCAGATTGGATTTATCAAGTCCATTTCGGCGTTACTGGTATTTATTATCGACTCCGATTTCTTAATCGCAAAGTTCACATCCATTAGACGACAGATCGTTGAAGAGGAAACCGAATCGCTAAAAAGTGTTTACGAGGACTTCAAATATTTGCCAATGATTCATATTTTTTATTTGTATGTTGACAAAACAATTTGCAGTGATCACGAAATTTCATTTAACCTCGCTTATTTATTGTTTTCCAATACCTAAAGTTGGACTTAATTAAGCTGTCATTCTAAATGCCGTGTAATTCTATTTGCAAATATTTAAGGTACCACAGTCTAAAGGAAACGAACATGTTAATGTGGTACTGCGTATTACCTGTAACGTTTATTGTCATGATGTATCGATTTTCAGCTAACCGACACGCAGTAGAAAACGTATAATAAAAAGTCACGAAGGCAATAGGCGTGAAAATATTCCATTGGCATATTTGTAGTAAACCATACATTGTTTAGCATTATGATACGAGTTGTGATTATTTAACTACTATGACCTGCATATTTGTGCATATTTTTGATGTGCGTACCTATTACTAGTTTAACAATATACATTCAATCTAACGATGTACTTATTCGAAATCTATTGGGCATGCAAATGTGGTTGAACAAAAACTGGTGAAATGCTAGTTGAATTGACGCAGTATGGGTTCCGCAAAAATGAAATTTACATATAACATTAAAATAACATTTAGCCTGGGTTGCACCAAGACATTTGTTAAAGTTAAAGTTATTGTAACATTTCACATCCTTCTCTTCTGTCACAAATATTAATAAGGTATCAGCCAAAAGAACCTCTGTTTTAGTAATGTCAAGAAATGGCAAACAAGCATACAGTTTAAATTAATGGTTAGTAATACTGCAGCCTATGTACATCTACATGAAACCAGCTTGGAACTCTACCACCAGTACTTTACTACCTTTGTATTAAGTATTAACACAATTGACACAAACAGTTGTTTTTATTTTGCATATATTTCTTGCCTTCGTTTTATCTAGCTTGCCATGCCATCGTTATACGAGTAGATAGGTACAATCTGTGACAATGATTCATTTTACTTAGTACTGAAATTAGATAAACTATCAAGCTCACTTACTTTGAATACGGAATCCTAAAACGAACAAACAATTCCTCATTCAAACTGTCAGTGATTTTTTTCACAAGCACACAATAACCACGTTTCAGTGATAGTTTGTAATGTTTGAAGTCGATATCGTATTGTGTAAATAAATCGTAAACCCAGTTTTCACAATCGTAATATGTTTATGCTTGCAAATCAATTTCACGTAGCGACATTAATGTGCCCACAGTAAAATTTATATGAAGCTTTACGTCATATCCTACAATACTTTCTTCCATATCAAAAATATTGTGTTCCAGTAATATCGGTATTGAAATAAACGTCCGTAGATTAATCTTAATACCCAATGTGATTAGGTTAAGTCGTCTGATACTCGAAAAACGCTGTGATGGGCTAGCCCATTTACTTGACATTTTATAGGGTTCTGCTTCTAAAGATACAATGAGTCAGTAGGTATACCTAAATAATATTAGGGCAGTAATTTATTTTGACAATCAAATTGCAAATTTATAGATCACAGTCTTCATCAGGTCAATAAAGTTGTACAAATTTTAGAGTAATAGTCCCTTTGCAGTTCTTAAAGAGGAGGATTGATATATCTCTGTTTATTATACTGACAAATTTTGCATTGATATAAATCACCCGTTGTCGTATAGTTTTTTGTAAAAATGTTTAAAGTGGAACTTAAGAAAATAAGTAGACTAAACAAAAAAAAATGAAACTGCTCAACGAGTACCTTATTTTTCAATTAATTACAAGTAGGTACTGTGCTTTATTTGATCATGATGATACTAGAATCTATTGCAAAATATTATCTAATGCAGTTGTTTTAACATTGATTGATAAATCAACACAAAAACACTTTTGCAAACATCTTATTTATTTAGTTCAGTTTTTTATTTATGTAACTATACCTTCTTGTAATGTATTACCCCAATACAAACTTAAACTTGTCTCAATAAGAGACCTAAGTAAGCGAATCAAATCATTCCAAATCAGAACCAATATTTCAACACATAGCCATTACCTACAATTAAGAAATCGGAAAATTCGTATTAATAAAAATCGATTCGTGACTTAGAATGACAAAACGACCATCAAAATTCATTATTGACGGAGATTTCTATTTGTGACCTGTTAAAATTCATTTATACTCTAATAAAATAAGCTATAGCTATCCAAAATCAAGCAACAAAGCGAAGAAATGCCATTTGAATAGGCATTAGAATTGGGCGGCATTTACAAAGGCTGTGGCATTCCATTAAGCCTTCTTGAAGGCTTTGAACAATTCTGTGTGGCCCGTGGTCGCGTGGCACCGAGGTGATGCGCAATCGAGTATCAAATCAATTCTATTATACTTTCAAAAGTTACATAGCGAACAGCGATCGCTCTTTAGTAGACTATCGAAATCAATCAATGCATATTTAAATTCATTTGAGTCGTGTGGTAAATATTTTATATTTCTAATATCACTGAGTTAAAAAACCTAAGGGCTCTGTTGGGATTACCAGATTGCGGAGTAAGCGGTATTGGGTTGTTTTCCAATAGGGAAGATTCTGAGGAGCACCCCTGGTATTGGTAAATGTGCCCCAAGAATTTTAATAGGTAAGTTTACCCCCTGTTAAGTTTACCCCCATGGAACTTGAGAAAAATATGTTAGACGTAGTGGGAACTCAATATTTCAGAATATGCGTTTTAAATGTGTATGTAACCTTATTTTCCCTAGGTTTTCCTTTTATGATGTACCTAGTACACATTTGGGTATGATTAAATAGTAGGTACGTACCTCCTTGCATGATTGCGGACATACCTACCTGTTATACAGATACTATACACCTTATTTTTAAAATAGGACTTAATTACAATAGTCAATATGATTTTGGGTACTCAAAAAGGTATCTTACCAAAGTAGCATCAAAGAAAATATCAAGAAAACTTTAACATTTATTGACTGTTAGGTTAGGTTAGACCTATAAGAAATAAATATACACTATCCGATCGTTACGTTTTACGTGCCTTCAGTATCATCATGCAGCGTGTAAGAGCTATCCTTTGACCTAACATAACCTGCTGGCAGTCGTAAACACGGGATCTTTCGTACCGAGGTCGAATTTAATTTTCGAACAAGTTACCATACATTTTGCAATTTTCTATATCATCTTTAGAACTGACGCTTATTTTCGTTGTTACTGTGAACTTTCATATTTATTCAATAGATTCTTTTATTTACGTATGTAAGTATCTTCACGCCAGGTGCCTAACGGAGTAGACAGAGAGTGTGGAGCTTCTATATTCCGGTCATGACCCACCTCCCGAACCTCATCTACCTTCATCATTCTTTTTGTTATTTATATGAGATGAAAAATGTTTATTCAGATAGCGGACTTGGTAGAGTTCCAGTGTAGGAGCTCGAGGGCGTAGGCACCACCGCATTACCTAATCTATTTTCCGCCAAATGGTGTTTCAGCACTATAGTGTCCTGGTTAGATGGTAATGTATGGCCCCGGAATAACTATCATAGAGACATAACAACTAAGATCTCAGGGGTGGCAACGCATCTGCATTTTGACCTCTAGTCTTTGTGTAAGTGTCTATAGACTGCAGTCATCACTTAACATCAATGTGAACTGCATATTTGTTTGCCACCTTGGTTAAATATAAAAAATGTAAACTACAATTAAGCTTACCTTTCCTGCATATTTCTTAAAAACGACATTAAAATTTTAACTAATTTCTGTCTTACACTATAGTTTTCTGGTACAAATGTACCTATATTCACGCAATACAAAAATAAGCGTTTTTATACTAATATTTCTTTCAAAATACCAGTTAGGCACACTCTCCCTATTGAAATGAGCAACTGTTCAAACTAAGGCAACGCCTTTCGGTTTGTCAGCGTCGAATATGTACGTATAAGTAATGAATGGAACTGAATATTTTATTTCGTTATACTGGTGTTTAAGAATGCCTTGTTTGACCTCATTTCGTATGCATGCCGTGCTATGTACTAATTTGACGGGTTCCTTTCTTTTCTTATATTAAATAGACTCTTTGAAATAGCCAATAGCCGACAGCAGGTAACTTGGTCAAACTGACACTTTTAATAATAATAAGATAAATTACTGTAGATATCATTTCTGATCCTTCTTGGAGTTAATCATTCAAAATTTTTATTTGACTCTCGTATTCCTATTACAAATATCTGGACATTGCAATTATTTAAATCTATTTATAATTAATCCTTATTAGTTTAAGTATTTATTATTTATCTACATAAAATACTCTAAATACACTTTTGAGTTGTTTTATTATAAACATTTAATGTACTTAATTTCTCGCCTGTAATCCCCGAAGGGGTAGGCAGAGGTAAATGCATGCATTCAACCATTGCAAGTGCAAAATACCCACTATATTCCGGTTAGATAGGTACCTATGTTTTGGCCCATGTATTAGGTGACGAGCCTGTTGACATTTCCGGGCACATTACCAAATTCCGAGGTACTGGGAAACTGGCAGAAAATGTAAAAATCCCAGTAGCACCAGAGATAAAGGGTTTCACACCGTTATTTCTGATAGCCCCCTACCCGAGAATCGAACCCAGGAGCCCAACGTAGTAGTAGGTACTTACTACTACGTAGGCTACTACAGTTATAAACATTTAAATAAATAGAAGAAAACGACAAATATAACTATGTAACTAAGAGTTAGATAGGTAGGTATCTGGAGTTGGTATTCTGAAAGTTACAGAAGTCCGGCTGAAGTTATTTTATGTATCTAAGTATGATCTGTTATGTTTATACAAGTCTTTATATTTTTGCATGTTGATTTGCAAAAACACAATATAAGAAAATGTTGCGTTAGGTATATCCTATTACAAAAATCAGTAGGTACACGAGGAAATCTGAAAAAAGGCACACCAAATAGACCTACCCATTGAGTAAGAATGTTGCATATATCATAAATCCGCGATAATGCAATAACCGTTAGATTCTAATACTCCATCATGACTATCACAAGCCAGAAACTATACCTAATCGTTTATCGCTTCAATATCTTTTCATGGTATTCATTGTATGCAAGGGCAATTCAAGTGTAATTTTAATACAACAATGATACTACAGATGATCAAGATGTGCTTGAGACAATCGCTCTCGCGAATCCAACTTAAAGGGATTTCTGCCGCTGTTCTTTTCTTATTTTACCTCAATAAATGAGGTAAAATAAGAAAATCAATGGTCATTTTACCTCAATAAATGAGGTAAAATGACCATCAAAATAAAATGAATAGCGTAAGAGAAAGGCACTTGCAACAAGAAAGTACCGCGCACATGTTCATCGCCTGGGGCCATGTTGATTCCGATCTACCTATTTGAGAACAGAATAAACGACGTTCAACCAACCAACGCAAAGATATTCCACAAACACCGTGTCCTGATCTAGCCTTCGCGTGATTGATGTCCTCGTATCAATCAAATGCCGATCTGACAAATATGCAAAAATACATTGAGCTAAATCTAAATAAATTAAATATCCGTTATATCAATTTGTTTATTAATAGTTCGGCATAAATAATGGCGAGTAAGCGCCCTGGAGGTTAGCCGGGCGAGGCATCGGCGCGGGGGCGGGGGGCGCGTCATATTATGCGGCTAAAAGAGCCTGTCGGTGCCTTTGATCCGACGGCGCGCGGAGCTCCGAGATGTGCACCGCCTGTCGGCCCGTCATATGAATGTGACTAAACCTTGATTATGGTACTGAACTCTTTATGGAGGTCAGCACATGCGTAATTGGCTCGGAAAGCTGAATCGTTTAGGGGATCGCAATACAAACATCGATGTTTTCGATATATCGATGTGAAATCGCGAGAGATCCGCGGTGAAAATTACAAGGTGCTGTGCGATCGGTATCGCGCTTCATCGTGTCCGTCACCTAGCCGCGGGCGTCGGACGGCCGTCGACCGTCATCGAACATTTATGCGAACTAATATCGATATTAACTTCCATTTAAATTACCTCTTTTCATAAATTCATAAAGGCCCATGCCCATATATCACTAAACGTTCAATAATTAAATAAAAATAAGTAACTACACATGTTGTTGAATATTCTATATGAATAGGTACCTACCTATCGTGACTCTACATTCAAGAATCACAAGCATTAATTTTAAATTAATTTAAAAAAGTTTACGTTTTTAAGTAAGTAGATAACCTGCCATATTTTTTATTGTTAACTTAAAAGTACAATGCGAGCTTAACTAAACAGCCTATAAATAAGCCTAACTAACGCGGTTTATGCTAGTACTAGAGACTTATTTCAACCCGCACTATTTTTTTTTAATTTTAATCGACACTTTTTCAGATACGTAAATTCGTTCATAAACTTTTAAGCTCATTACTGTACTTATCTTACCAAATTGCTATTAGAGAACTTTTACAAAGAATACCTAAAACTTTTTTGTTACATAAAAAATGACGATCCGCGAAAAAGCCATTTTCCGGTCAGCTAACTTGAAGGCTGTTTGACAAATAATTAATGTTTCTTTAATCTTATTAACTGTTGGCGGGTTCAACAACTGCTTATTACGTTATACCAATAACACTATAGCTAATCGAACTGGCGCAGAATCGCAACACAAACATTTTTTGCTTGGTACGTGATGAGTATTATCTGAAGCAAACTCGTTGCAGAGCGAAAGAAATACGAATAAAACAAAAGAACGATCGCCATTTTTACAAAACGCTGTGTCGCGTATTCATGATTAATCCTTTCAACTTCCCGTGTGATGTTGATGTTTTTGAAGCTCAGGAAGATTCCTGAGCGGCTTATGACACTAAGCCCGATTTAAACATGGAAAAATGATATAATTTGAACTCGAATTAAGAATTTAAAACCTTCAGTACGCCGATAACAGAGTGCCTAGTGCGAGATTTTATTTACTCTTACGCGAATTCGATCGCGTCAGAGTAAACGCAGATTTGTATGGAATTGAAGGAGCGTCATCGATTCACCGCTAGATGACACTCCTTCAATTCCATAAAATCTCGCACTAGGCACTCAGGACGTTGGCTAACTTAGGGGAAATGTGCATACCGAAATTTTCGTTAAAAATCCTAATCAATCAAATGCAGGCAATATAGAATGTTATGAGAAAAAAAAATAAGGGAAAGGCATTAGTAATTAAAATAATAATGACAAAGCATCCATTGCATGAAGAACAATCCATTTCTCGGAAGTATTGATGAATTTAAAGAAAGATCAAGTAATGGAATGTATATTAATTAAATTGGTGCAATAATACACTTTATTACACGTGGAAGATTAAAAAACTGTATAAACGAACAGGATCGGCATTCTTTGATGTCATTCTGTTTCTTTCCCACTCAACTCTTTAATATGGTTTAGTCTCTTTCCTTTTATTTCAGCTTAGACGCAACAGGTCATAAGTTGGAGTGACATTTTTAACAATGCAGTCGAAATGTTTTCGTATGGTAATGATTTATGTGTAAGAGCGTCAATGTGAGGGCTTTTTGGAGCAGTCGCAGTCGGTATTCGTTTCTTATTTATGTACCGAGCTTTTGACGGGTAAAGTTCAGAAAGGAAACAATGAAATTTTAATGTTGCATACGTGCAGTATATAACACACATTGTAACATTGCGCTTTGCTTATAATGAAATAAAAAAAAACTTATTTGGAATCTGTCTGAGTCATAATTCAAGTATTCTACTCAGAATATTTTTTGCAACATATCATTTTGTTTCCAATCATCTTTTGATTTTAAAACAAAAACTGGAAACAAACATAGAGGTTGTTCATAGAATACGGTTTAAACCAAATAAAAGAATACTGTCGCAAGCAATAAACGTCCAATACTATGAAACGACAGTTGAAAATTAAAAAAGACGTCGATATTTATGGCGGGTAATATTATCTTTCAAACTTAAAGACTTAATTTAGTTTCACGGATGCATATGTACCTACCTACTTATTATAGGAAAATTAACAAATTAAATGTGTAACAAAAAGCAAATCCATAATCTTCCAAACATTAATATCAATAAAAAGACATCTGTGTAGGTATTATAAAGAACATAGCTAATAAAGATCTTCATTTACAATTGTAATCCACAAACATGGATGTGATCTAACATAAAAAAGAATTGAATAATTGGACACAAGAAAAATAAAAATATTCTATTGCCGTTTCAAATTCAAATTAAGATCAAGATCATTTAAAGAAAGAGTTAAACGAAACAATAGAGCTCAATCGTGACAGAAATTGTTTATTGAAACTAAACAAAACACTTTCTATAGGTCGCAGTCCTTGACCATTCCCAAATGTATAGACCGAGGTCCTCTCGTTGTTAACTGCGATTTTAAAAAAATATAGGTACCTAAGTTTTTATAAGTTTCTAGTCCCGACGCGTGAGAATGAAATATTGTTATATGAGCTGCAATAAAAGGCACTGTACTCTTAGCTTTATAATTTCTTCATGATTTTATGGTTTTATGGTTGGTTTCGTGCCTTTTAGATGAAGTGAATACGGTTGTTGGACTTTATTGCGTTATTTTGGATAATCGTGTTTCGTGATTAGTAACAAATCAGATGCTAAACATTAATCACTAGTAACATTAGGGGTTTTTTTTATTGCCGCTAACACTGTCTTTAATTTATTTATTGCGGACAGAATAAGTCGCATCCTAGGTATATTATGTTAAATATCTTATCGTTAACAGAATGGTTAAAAGATGTTTGACCAAATGAAAGCCAAATATTAATTCAAATTAAACTCAAAAGTCTAAAATATTAATGTTCAAAGAATAAACTCAAATATAATGAAGATTAAGTGGTTATGATATATCATACACATACACATCATACGTGTTACTATATATTTTCAGAAAATAACACAAATTGTGAGGATAGAAAGAAAAAATAAACAGTAATGTGTGAGATTGAAATCATTAAATAGTTCAATAAAATTAGAACTATACTGTAAGAGCCAAATACGTAAAAGGGACAAAACATGTAAACAATTTACCTTGGAATGAATATCCTGTGAAGTACGGAGTCATGTTCAATGTAGATACAGCCATTGACGCCAGAACGAATCTAACAGCAGATTTTGAAACCGCTCCAAGCACCAGTTCAGTTCTAACACATATAAAAGTCCCGGAAGATCACAATTTCAGTCTATCACTATCACAGGTTGCACGCAGGCATGATTACGTAAAAGGAAACTGCGTGTGTCTAATCCGTGTTACTTTGAAGACAGCTCAGTGGCCACTGACGTGTGATGTAAAGATGTATTTCGACTCTCAAGTGTAATCTTTCACAATCAGCGGTGCAACAAAAAATGGTAAAACTGGCCGCCTCCGCAGCCTTCCACACCACTCCACCTGATTGTTTGTCTCTTTCACTCACCCGAGCTATGTCGTTGGAAAGAATAACGCCGGTATCACAAACTGTTACTAAAACATCAAATCTTTGTTGGATAATCTACTTCGGAGCAGATTCATCAATTTTTAGGTTTCTAGTGCACTGAAAATGTTATTACTAGTGTGTTTCTGAAAATTTTACAATAATCTGTCCTCTTTGTGTAGGGCAGGTAGACCGGTGTGCAAACGAGACGGCACGACGATTGAGATCCGGTATCTTCAAAGCGAGGAGCGCTTACATTAACAATGTGTGAGTCGCGCCTGAGTCGCTGCTCCGTGACGAAAAACATGAGGCGTGTGGCCACAGCGATCTATGCCTACGACGGCTGGTGATTGGTCAAAATTTGTTTAGGGCGGAGTTAGTGTGCGCACTAAGATATTAATATAGTTTATTTGTACGTGTGTGCGTGTGTTAATTGCATTGTCGTTCTGTGTTCGTGAACGATACTTTTCGGTATGTTTTAGGTTGTTATTTTCTTGTCAAAAAATAAGGTTTATTAATATTTTATGATAAAGCATGATAGACTAAAAAATAGTGATTGTTATGTAGATTTACGTACTTACGAGCAGCATGTAGAGTCTTTTATTTCATGAGATAAAAATAAATATCCTCATTTAGTTAATATTTATTTGAATAACATTAGGTAAGTAGGTACCTATTTGATGGTACCATATTTTTTACTTACATATGATTAAATAATTTGTTACATCACGCTTAATATCCATCATCGCAGGACGCTGCTGCCCATTAGGCGTTATTGCACTTACCTACTACCGCCCCATTGGAATGGTTTGACCGCCATTGTTCGGTTGGCTGACCGCACTTATGAAAGAATACTCTTCTCAGAAGAAAATACTCCCTCGAGTGGGCGATGAGGTCATCTCGTACCGACCCCTTAATGTATCGCCCCGTAATGATTATCATGTTGGTAAAACAACTTAGACAATCATCTAGACCCGAATTGAAAATCTGTATGTATGTAGGTATGTATCTTCACGCCAGGTCCCGTTAGGGATAGGTAGGCAGAGAGTGTAGAGCTCCAGATATCCCGGTCCTGACATACCTCTCGTGCCTCGTCTACCTTCATCATTCTCTTCATACATGCACGCCGATTCCTAAGACTTTTGACCCAACCATCAGACAGAACTCGGCCTATTTGGTCATGATAGATCAGTCTTGGTCTTCCTCTACAACCATCCACATTCACATTGTAGGTATATGTATTTAGTAATTCGCTCATTCGACATTCTTTCTATATGCCCGAATCATCGGAGCATGCCTGTTTTCATTTTTACACCGATACTATCATTCACACAAAGCCTCTTTCTTACATCTTCATAATAAAAAAACTGTACAAATACATATACCTATATACATTTTATTTCAATTAGTTAATTATTAAAATATTAATATAAATGGAGCTCCACCACCAGTAAAAAGTAATATAGGTATTTTCATCACTATTTTCGAGTATATATCTGTTTATAATTTTATTATATTGTACCTACAGAGAGTTTGTCCCGGTGCGGGGATCGAACCCGATAACCTAGGATTCAGCGGTCGTCACACACCGTTTAACCAAATGGGTCGTCAGATAACAAGCAACAACCAGTTTCCATATATTCTTATTCAATTGAATTTATTTGTATCTAAAAAACTGAACAATGGCAGAATGGCACGAAACAATTTTGGAGTAATTTATTGTGAACACAAAACTAAGATAAATAAGAGACGATTAATTCTGAACGTTTCTGATGGTACCCACTAAGTTTTTACTACTTTTGCTAATAAGAACAATTACATAACTCTGTTTTCTGCTATCTTATTACTGGGTACTGTTATGTGAAAGTATAGATTTTTGTTTGTTTGTTGCTCAATCACGCTAAAGCAGCTTTACGGCTTTCGATGAAATTTTGTACACAGGTGGCTGAAACACATAGGATATTTTTTATCCCGTTATGAGGTTCCATGGGGAATTTTTGAGTACAAGCGGACGAAGTCACATGCCAAATGTAATAAAATATAAATGTAACTATATTTTTATAATACACAATAATATTATATAAGAAAGTGAATGGTTCATGCATGTAGAAAAAATATCGAATTAATATATGGCAAAACAGATAAACAATGCAAATGATAAGTAGGTTAAAACCGGGTAATACGCCCCAATTTTTTTTGAACTGAAATAAAACAAAAATATTTTAACACAGATACGAGGTTTTTAATTAGGAACAATAAATATTGTAGGTACTGTGCTAATATTATATCAAAAGATTAATGTAATAGGTACAAAGGTTACTTAAAGAAAAAAAAAATAATTACAGCCGGGGCGTTTTAAAAGTAGGTTACCCGTCAGCTAAAATGCCCTAGTGTATGAAAAACGTCCAAACAGTAGGTATAAAACTCATGCAACCACCCTGAGAAAACCGTGCATTTTATTTGTAATTGTTTTCGATGTAAGATCTCTTCTTAGAGTTTGAGACGGAATGATCAAGTTTCTTGAAACTTCATTTACTCCTATTTTTTAATTCTTGCTTTTTCTAAATCTTCTGCACTCCAAGAAGCTCGGTGAGTGGTCCGTTCATATGATGATATATGAAATTGTCGAAGCTTCTTTACTTACATAAGTTTGATATTTATAATCATGTAGGTATCTGATAGATTTAAATGAATAAATGAAAATGTATGAATGCGTTGGTACACGGAATTGCTCACGTTGATATTGATATTGATATTTGCGAGACATTGTCTATAATAAAAATAAAACAATGTTCACTTCTGTGTGTCCAAATACCTACTGAGGCATTTTACAAAAGCAGTGGTGGAACATATTGTCAAATATTGATTTTTTGATTTAAAACGACGCCTCACTATATTTAAAGGTCCAATTTCAAAGGTAATAACGCAGAGTGTTATAAAATAATAAACTCAATTTATGTGTACTTCCAAAAGTGTAGGTCAATTTGACACAACAATAACAGCAATAAAAATAGTAAAATATATTTGCAACTTACCCCAAATTGTTTCGACGCCAAAAAACTAAATTTATCAATATTTTCTAATTGGATGAAGAAAATCACGCATACAATCCATGGAAGACATGTTACCGGGCGTCATAGTGATGCTCGCATCCTTATGCGCCCGCGCAAGGCTTTGCTTATGTGCTTCAGGTCAGTGAGGCGTATTGTTAATTATGGCGCATTATCTGGTTTTATCCTATAGTACATTCGGAGAAAATCGGCTGTAACAGACGGACAGTAATCTTATAAGGGTCCCGGTGTTTTCCTTCTCAGGTATCTACAGAACCCTAAGATGTGTAGATATACCTACCCGTAACAATAAAATTATTCAGTCGATTTTATGTTTAAGACATATTTAAAGACTAAACCGACTACACAGCCTCTCAATCACTTCAGATCAATTAGATTGCGTTCGCACAGTTATTTCGACCAATCCGGTTCCAATAAATTGATAAACCAATGGCTTAAATGTAAGCCATTCGGGATCTTCGCACAGTAAAGAGAGATGAATGGAAAAAAGTCCCGTACCTAAAATACAATCATGACAAATAATTATTATAATATACGGGCAGTGACCCATGATTATCTTTTGACAAAAAACCGGCCAAGTTCGAGTCGGACCCGCGTTCACAGGGCTCCGTTGAATTTTTAGGGTTTCGTAGTAAACAAGGAACCCTTTTAGTTTCGCCTGCTATATTTCGCAATACCTATTCAACGAGAGATATGTCAGGACCGGGATATCTGGCGCTCTGTTCTCTCTGCCTACCCCGTTAGGGAACTGGCGTGAAGATACATACATACATACCGTAGTTGAATACTACGATTTACGAGAACCGTGATAATTCGCTATCATCGTTATTTAAAAAGTAAAGTTATCTACTTACACAGTAAACACAGTTTTTATTAAAAAGTCTCGGGAACATTAGTAAAGTGTAGATAGGTATTTATTGGTTAACAGCCCATGGATTAACGTCTTGACTGTTTTGTGATATCTATATCTTAATTATTCTTAATAGTGATCCTAATGGGTATCTTACATTAAGTATTATATTCTGATTAAATATTATCTAAACTGGCTGCTAAGTGATATCAAGACACTACTGTTATGCTTGAATTGAAAAAGAGACCATCGGAACGCTGACTTACCATCTTCTCTAGATCTCCTAAAGAAATTTAAATCTAATAGAACGATTTCGTACGATACCACCCGCATGAAAAATAATGTTTATTACCTACGTTTCATAATAAAGTACTTAAATCTTTTAATTAAAAACACGACAAAGAGAGTGCAATTAAGTACCTGCTAATGAAGAGAACTTGAAGTACTTGCGATTTTACAATCACAAGGCCACAGTTTCATAAACAATTAATTAATTTTATCTCTCACCTCAGTTTAATGTCTATTCCAGTTGCTATATGGTTGGAAACGGTAGATTGTCAAACGTTTGTAACCCATGTAGGTACCTAATTATAATAAACTAACTTTTGCCTGCGACTTCGTACGAACATAAATTCCCGTTCCTGTAGCAATGTCATCAAGACTGCTAGGCGCTCTACTTCGTCACTGGTGGTAGAGCTCCAGTGACGAAGCTCGCGGGCGTAGGCACCACCGCATTACCTTATATACTTGCCGCTAAATGGTAGTGTTCAGCACTATCGTGTTCCGGTCAGGTGGTAATGTACGGCCCTGTAATTTCAGACACAGAGGCCATAACACCTTAGGCCTCAGGAGTGGCAGCGCATCTGCATTTTGACCTCTGGTCATTGTGTGGGTGTCTATAGGCTGCAGTCATCACTTAACATCAATGTGAACTGCATGCTTGTTTGCCACTTTTATTACATAAAAAAAAAAAAAAAAAAAAAAGGAATCTGATTGACAAATTTCAGCTTTCTACGTATAACCAGCAATTTTAGTTCTACTTTATCTGTTACTCTGTCGTTCAGTCAGTAAGGGATAAATTTTACATTAAAAAAAAGTTTTAAAAAGTTTATAATCATAAGTCACATTTTGTGAGATATGTTTAGAAAAAAAATAAACCATATTCCAAACACAAATATCAAAGTGTTAAAAAGTTAAACACTATTTATTTGCATAGAATAGTGTAGCTCCAGCTTTAGCTAATTAGCCAAAGTTCCTCATTCATATTTCCTTTTCTTTAAAAAAAAAAGGTAGGTACAATAAACGTATGGATATGGCGTTTATATCACAAAGCATAATCAACCTGTGTGATCGTTCGCTCAAACAGTGCGTATACTCAAACCAATGAGGTAATGTACAAGTAATCCTAGGTACATACAGATAAATAAATAAAAAAGATATAAAAAATGGTATGGGTTTATTTTTTTTTTTTTTTAGACTTTATTGTCCACGTTAAAAATTAAAAAAAAGACTTTATCGTCACACAAATAAAGCACCGACATGATCTACCGGACGTAGGTAAATGAATTTGCAGTAAATATTGTTTTGAGCAAGTGAACGATACAGCAATACGAGTTCAATAGTTGAGAGTAAGAGGATGTTGCCATGGTAACGCTTAGCCATACACAGACGATGAAAGAGAACTTAATCCTCATCGATTGTCTGCATCACAACCACAGACATCGCAATTTATAGTAAAAATGTTCCTTCAGCCATAATAATACGAAAAACACTGTTTGATACTGCACCCAGACTGTACATACATAGGTATACATAATAGTATAAGAAGGGCAGAAGGTCCAAGATGAAACTATTTTCTGGAGAATAAAACCTCCACGCTGGTAGAGCTTTAGGACAACACCCAAAAAATTATAAACAATAAAAATACAATCTGTTAAATATTTAATCACTTAGTTGGTGATATATAAATAATAATAGACAGAGCTAAGTAAGAGGCACACATCTATGGATTTAATGTAGAATTCAGATTTAAAGTGTTACATACTCTAGACATATGTATTTTGTATGTGTGCATTTCAATCCTTATATATTTCAAGAGTACCGGTATTTACACTTGATGTCCATGCGGATGAAAACGCGGGTGAAAGCTAATCTAAGTACAAAAAGAATATGAATAGGTACATAAATGAAGAAACAATATTATAACGTCCGTTCTGTCCGTATTAATTTAGGTATTCTCTCCGGAAAGAACAACGAGTAAGCATTACTTGTATTTTCAACACAAATTATCACTCGTTCTATGATAGGGGCATGATACTGAAGTGTACTTGATGCCAAATCTAGTTAAGTGTGAATCATTGTAGACCCTCTCGAGTGCAGTGAGCTTCAATTTCGTATCGTAATAAACAGAAACCAACTACTCATTAACAAGACAACCTTCAACGGAGTTTGTAACGTTTTAATTAAAAACCAACCAACGGTTCAACGGGCTCGTCTTACAAAACCCTTAATTTGTTGGCCTCTTTAAACAGTAGCCTTATAAGACTTATCCAAGTGTCTTCAAACCTTGTACTTAATTTTTCGTGAAAATTTATTTGGGGTTTCATTTACTGTTAATTTTGATTGGTATTCAAATTTGTTTTATAACCTAAAAAATTTGCGGTTTGCTGAGGAATTAAAATATAGGTACCTACGTGTTGTTCATTTTTGTGTCTTTCTGTCTTATTTAGTCTAATAATTTTAAATTTTGATGGACTTATTCAAGAATCACTGTCTAAGATAAACTTATCACGTTTTTAGACTGTGATAATTCCATTAAACTTATCGCTGAGTTTCAATATAATAATAATAACCGTATGAAACTACCGTACGAAAATTCACTGAATCCTATATTACACCATATGTAAATACCTGGTTATAAGACAAAACTAAATTATTTAGAGGTATTTATCCTTATACTCCTATAAAATCTCTTACGAGGAAAGTACCTGTATGCCCAAAAACACAGACTAGAGGAGTAGGAAACTGAACTAGGATTGCCTTAGATCTCTGTCCTAGCAAACCTTCTCTGTTTCGCCGGTAGTTTCACATTTGTACCTTCCTAAAGATCAATGTATATGTGACGCAGTAAGAAAGATAAAGCCGTTATATATCCCTAGAAATATAATTATATACCGGAACGTGACGCTCGTTGAAATTTCGAAAACATTCGGCTCTACTTTTAAAATATTATATGTTTTAGGCAAGAGGGAAAATCTCAAAAAGCTTCAAAATAGATGGGTGAGTACATAAGACTACAGAAGGTTCAAAGTCCTTAATAAAAACATATGAATAAATAAAACGTCTGTTATCATAATTACGCTAAGACGAAATGCGTGGGAGGAACCTGAGCCTTGTTTATACATATCTTGTTTATATTTATCATGTACCTAATAAAGTCAGCAACAAGGGTAATGTCCCTATGTCTATCCCTTGTGCCCCATGGCTTTTTATTACATATTTATAAGGTAAAACACGATTTTCACTTGGCATCAATGTAAACTATATCTGTGACGTACCTACTCGTAGGTGTATTCACTGGTGGTAGAGTTCGGGAGTCGGAGCTCAAAGGCGTAGAGACCGCTGCATTATCTAATCAAATGTCACCAAATGGTAGAATTAACTGACTAGTCAGCACTTTAATTTTCAGATGAGATGGCAATGTATGGCACCGTCAGTCATGCAACTGGGTAAAACCATTTAGACCTCATAGTTTCAATGCATGAGCATTTAGACCTCTGGTTTTATATAGATATTTATCGTGCTGTATTCACTTATTGTTCATATTAACTACACACTTAATTGGCACCATCACTACATTAAAATGAATATTACTTCACACGATTCTAACCGGTAGCTAACCCGTACTTGCTTTTATATAGCCCAAATGAGATACAAAAAATGCAACTAAATCAACCAACAGATGCACTAATTGCAGACAAGTCCAAATAACTTTCGCCCAGAAATTAACACGGCGGCTGACATTTTCACGCTCATTTTATAAGAATCTTCATACGACTGGCTTTGGGCGTACAAAAAAAAGGCGTGAAACGAGCGCTGAAATCGCGACATACACACTTCAGGCCCCATTTCACACCAAAGATGCCGCTGAAAATACACCGGCCGCACACGACGACAAACAAACATACATATTGTAGTCAAACCATCACTAATTGTAAGTAAGCACTCATTTCCGTAATATATTTATAAACTGCATTTGGCGTTGGTTGAAGATTGTAGACGTCGAAGTGTAGTTCATAAATTTTCGCTTTACAAATAAATATTTTTCATGATGATTTGTTATAAATTAGCAATTGATATTCAATATGGATTCTAGATGACTTATTAAGATTATAATTTACATAGACAAGTTTATAATATTATGCTAATATAGATTAATGTTCATTTATCTATACTTATAATAAAACTGTAGAAGTGTAAATTCTGTACATTAAAAATATTGAAAAAATAAATACCAGATCGATTATTTCTAGATCGATATTACTAGATCGATACCGAACCCAAATATGTGATTAGAAAATTTTTTGTCTGTCTGTCTGTTTGTTCAAGCATCACATAAAAACTACCGGTCCGATTTCAGTGAAACTTGGTATGATTATACTTTAACCTTTGACGCACAACACTGGGTACTTTTTATCCTGGAAAAATATCTGTTTGTCTGTGTGTTTGTGCACGATAATTTCAGAAACGGTTTCGAAGGTGATATATATTACAACATAAGACCTAAAAATTGTGTTAAAACTTTTAAGCGTCTACTTGCTGCACTTACTATTCAGCAAAAAATATACGAAAAAAAAGACACCTTTATTGTAACCTCAACATTTTCATTTTCTTATTTTTAGTAATTAATTTTGTCTATAAAGCGGTAACAGAAATACATAATTTGTGAATATGTTAGCGCTCTAGCTATCACTATCTATGAGATACAGCTTGGTGACAGACGGACGGACGGACAGACAGACAGCGGTGGATTAGTAATCCGTAGGGTCCGTTTTAACCTTTTAGGTACGAACCCCCTAAAAGGTAGAACTAAGATACAGAATAGTTTAAAAACATTCAATATGATTCATTAAATTTTTTATAATAATTTGTTTGGACGCCGACAACGCATTCGATTAGACGATAAATTTTCCACCTGGAGTGATGTGTTAGCCGGCGTTCCGCAAGGTGGCGTGCTGTCTCCATTTCTCTTTTCCATTTTCATCAATTCTATTAGCCTCTCTTTAACTTCTCTCTACCACCTTTATGCAGACGACCTTCAAATTTATATGCAAACTAACTTACAAGATTTAACTGTAACAATAAAAACGATCAATGAAGATCTTGACAAAATTTATGTATGGAGTAAAGCCTATGGCTTGCAAGTCAATCCAATTAAAAGTAAAGCTATAATTTTTGGAAGCTCCCGGTTGATTCAACGCATTGATCTTACCACATTGTCACCTATTCTTTTAAACGGAACTCTTATAGATTTCAGCGTAACAGTTAAGAATTTAGGAGTTATTATGGACAGTTGTATGACTTGGGCTCCGCAAGTCAGCGAAATTAGTAGGAAGATGTTTGCCGCTGTTGGTTCGCTGCGAAGACTTAGGAATTTCTTGCCCACTGCCACTCGGATTATGCTTGCCAAATCCATCCTTTTCCCTATTCTAGACTATGCTGACATATCTTATCTTGATCTAACACAGGAGCAACTTGGCAAGCTTGAGCGTCTTCAAAATCTTTGTATACGGTTCATATTTGGTTTGCGTAAATATGACCATGTTTCTGAATGTCGTAAACAGCTCAATTGGCTACCAATTCATCTTCGCAGGAATACGCATATTCTTTCACTACTCTACTGCGTGCTATTTTACCCGCATTATCCCCAATACCTAAGAGACCGTTTCCAATATCTTTCTCAATCTAATTCCCTCTTTCTACGCTCTTCCAACAACCTTCGCCTTGCAATGCCTACTCACTCTTCTTCTTTCTATGCCAAATCTTTCACTGTCGAAGCTGTTAATCTTTGGAACTCCTTACCTCTACATATCCGCCAAACTCAAACCTTGGCGTCTTTTAAAAAGCGTCTAAAGGACCATTACCTAACCTTGGATCCATAAATAGTCATGCGATATCTTTTCTTTATTCCTCAATTTGATATAGGTATTGTATTTATGTATGTATATATATGTTTTATCTTTGTATATTATTATGTATGTATGTATTGTATTTAGTATATGTAAGTACATATGTTTTAAATTATCGTATATGTGTAAGTATATATATTTTAAATCTATTTATTAATAAAATTTTTGAATATTATTAGATACTATTAAAATGCCGTAGTTGTAAGAAATTGTTATATGTAATTTATTTTTAACTTTGCTCAGTATGTACACCCCTTCTTCTGTATTGTTCGTATCTCTTTCATACTAGGTTGTCTGGAAGAGATCGCTTTAAGCGATAAGACCGCCTATTGTGCTTTTATTTTATGAACTATTGATTTTTTGTATTTTTTTGTTATAATCTGTACAATAAAGAGTATATAATAATAATAATAATAAATTGACGTAACTTTTTTATTTCTGAACCGATTCACATGAAACAAACACTAAATGTACTTTGAAACTTACCACAATATATTAGTGAAAACCGCAAATCGAATAAGCCGTTTCTAAAATTAGGGTGCACAAACACACAGACAAACAGACATTTTTTCGGGATTAAAAGTACTTAGTGTTGTGCGCCAAAGGTTAAAGTATAATCATACTAAGTTTCATTGTAATCGGACCGGTAGTTTTTATGTGATACTTGAACAAACAGACAGACAAACAGACAGACAAGAAAATCTAATCACATATTTGTGTTCCATACCCTGGTATTTATTTTTTTAATATTTTTTATGTACAGAATTAACAGTTCTACAGTCTTATTATAAGTATAGATTTAGATAACTATATTCGTTATAAATGACTATAATATTATTTTATACGTTTAACAATAAATGTTGTCTAATAATATACGTGCTTAATAATCGCTCATAATGATAAATATTTTTTACTATGCTAAACGTCCAAGACTGGTATTATATATATAAAAGGAAAACAAATTACCGCGGACTTAATTAAAAAAACATAATAGTTATCTTGTTAAATGTTATATTAAATCAGAGTTATCTAATAAATCGAGAGCGTGTTGAGTCATAGTGGCAAAATAAAATGTGGACGAGTTTTTTGCAAGACTAATGAGGACAGCTTGCGCGGGCGAACCATACCGGCGCGGAGAGCTGGTAATTTATTATACGGATGCGTTAACGCAGCCACGCGACTATCTCCGTTAATTGCCGACTTGTAGACGGTCAGGCAACGTTTTGGATCGAATTTATATCTATAGAGATAGTGAGATTATGTGCAAGGTGTCCAGTGATTAACTCCAACATTTTGTAGGAGATAAAAAATTTTTGAAACTTGCAGATTAAGGTGTGGATCCAACTGAAGGCAAACTTTGTCAAAGCAAACACTGAAACTCTAGGTAAGTTAGATCAGTTGGTTTAATCCAGACTAAGTTTATTATGGAGAATATGGGATCCCTTAGCACATCATTATGTGACTCTCTGACTCTCAAAAACGAAAAAAATTAAACCGTTTAAGTTTGGTACAAATCACAATAATAAATATATTTATGTATATTTAAGCTATTGCATAGCTTCTATCGAGGGCCTTGAGCGCGGGGATCGAATTCAGAAATTCCGTAACGAAAAAACCTCACGCTCCCCTCTCCGACAGGCACGGAGGTGTGGCTTGAAGGCCGTGCATTGTCTAACGTCGTTTCTTTTCGGCAGTCTTCGACACGGTGTTTGTGTGCGTGCAACTAGACGTATTGTACGACTCTACGAAGCTCGCACGAATCGAGACGAGCTGCTCCGAAATTGGATGAATACATAAGCAGCTGTTTATATGTATTGTAAAGTAATAAAAATATTTCAAACAATATTAACTTTTTCATTTAATAAAAGAAAAAAAAATGTTTTCTTATCGGTCACCACGCTCAAAAAGTGTAACTTGAATTAATATCAAAGAAAAAAAGAACGTAACTTCACGCCTGTAATCCCCGAAGGGGTAGGCAGAGGTAAATGCATGCATTCAATCATACATGCAAACACCCACGACTCGCCGGTTACGTTTTGGCCCATGTAACAGGTGGCGAACCTGTTGCCATCTCCGGGCACATTACCAAACTCCGGGGTACTGGGAAACTTCCAGAAAATGGAAAAATCCCAATAGAAGCAGAGATAAAGGATTTTAAACCGTTATCTCTGATAGTCCCCGACCCGGGAATCGAACCCAGGACCTCCAGCGTAATAGTAGTGGCCTGCTACCACTACGCTAGTGAGGCAAGAAAAAAAGAAATACTGCATAAATTAAATAAATAAGTAATTATAATTGCATAAGTTGATACAAAATGCTTTGCAATAGCTTTACCGCGGCAGTTCGCGAGTGCCACACGTCGATTGTTTAAATCATTTTTATGGGAATAGAATATAAGGAATATTTTTATAGACAGTTTTTATACATTTTCACTGCTATCAAAAAATAGTCTAGCTATAAGTAATTAATACGTTTTTTCTAATTGTACTGCAATTTATTGCTAAAATAGTAAGTATGGAATAAAAGGCTTTTTTATTTTTTTATTTTATTTTTTTTTATAAGTACCTACCATCAAATAAAATAATAGTGTAAATATTTAAACACAAAAGTATTTATGAAACCAAATTTCTAAAACAATCGATCAAATTATATTAGGTATGTTTCTGCATGCAGATATTTCTTTGTGGCTGATATTAGATAGCCCTGGATGGATTAACAAAATATACCTTCGAGTATTTGTTATCAATAAATACATAAAATATAGGTATAATAAGACAGTAAAAATCGAGTGTCTCTACATTTATTATTTTTTCAAAAAACTGATAAAGGGCGATTAAAGAAGAATAACAGAAACAAAAAAAAAACAATTTTTGGAATTTTGATCCGTCTGTCTGTCTGGTACGTTTTAATTTCGAAACTACTCAACTGTTTTGAACGCGGTTTTCACACACCCATTACATATAATTAGGAGCATTATCAATACTTTGTTTCGTCAAAATCGGTTAAGGGTAAAGAAGAGTTATAATCAATACAAAATTCACTTCAAACACTGCTTCAAAACTTTTAAACAGTGTTGAATGCGGTTTACATAAACTTACTTAATTTAGACTTGCTGTGCCCGCGACTTTATCGGCGTAGAATTTTACAAAATTATTGTTCAGTATCTACGCGGACAAAGTCGTAGGCACAGCTAGTTGATAGATAAGATTATGAATGGCTAATCACGTCCCTTGTTTAACAATATTTTCAAGCGATAATATGTACTAATACAACATTTGACACACAGAGACACATTGACGACCCGGTTAGTCCAGCGGTGTGAGATGACCGTTTGATTCGGACGGTCGCGGGTTCGATCCCCGCACCGGGACAATTATTTGTATGGCCTACAGATATTTGTTTCGGGTCTGGGTGTTTGTGTATGTATTGTATGTGTACAACGGCACCCACGACACAGGTTTATACCTACTGTAGGTCTGTGAGTATAACCGTATTTTTTTTCAATTTTATATTTTGTCATTAGTAGGTAACTGTTATTTTACTACAAAATATTAATATAGCTTAACATTATTATGTTTAAAGTGGCGTTGAAAGAAAATGTATGCATATAATAACAACAATTTGGCTATAAAGCCTTACCCAGAAGTAGCACCTTCCCAGATACAGCACAAGTGCCTTAAATCCTTAAAATTCGTTAACGAATACCATCAACTTTCATCAATAAGTAAGTCAAATGTTATAGGGCAAGCCACATGTCACACCCGTGAGGGTTCCCGTTATTAGTCTCATTCGACTCGCCTCGTGTGTTCCGGTATCAGTCACATGTACACATACAAATAATTAAATTTTTTATACGTAACATACATTAACGTTTCCTTAATGAAATGCCTCGGAAAGTGAGGGATTTTTCAATATTACGTACCTACTAGTTCCCTCAGTTTTAAGTAATTCATTGAATCATCATTGATCTGGGACATCTATTTAGAGCTTCGTGGCTTTTATGTTTCAGATATCTCTTGTACTAATAGGTAGGTGGGTACCACAGATCACCTCCAATAGATACCACATTGATAAATATTTGTTCGGATCCGTGTTCACCATTCTTTGAGGTACGCGGGGGTTGCGGGAGACGTAACGACGCGCTGTGATTGGCTGTCAGGCAGCGTCGCGATATCGAGCATTGCGTTCTATGCTAGCAAAATGCACTAATGTGTTGTGAGCGTCGGTTGCCCTGAATGCGGTATCTATTGGAGGTTATCTGTGGTGGGTACCTACCAATTAGTACCTACAAGACACTTATTAGGTAGAGTTAGAGCGATCACAGTTAAAAACTTAGCTCTACATGTGAATTGATTAACATTGCGAACCATATATTTATATGGTCTCGTCTAAGATTTTTTTTTCATTTATTCGTAATTTACACTTCACACAAAGTGAACTATTTTTTTTATGAAATGGAAGTGGCAAACAAGCATGCAGTTCACATTGATGTTAAGTGATGACTGCAGCCTATAGACACTTACACAAAGACCAAGGTCAAAATGCAGATGCGTTACCACTCGTGAGGCCTAAGGTGTTGTGTGTTGTGCCTCTGCGCCGGAAATTACAGGGCCGTACATTATCACCTGACCGGAACACGATAATGCTGAACACTACCATTTAGCGGCAAGTATATTAGACACAACTAATGATGTTAATGAGTAAAAATTGTTTCCTTTTTCTTTTCAACCCTTTTCTTTCTTTACATTCTCCTGGTACATACAGGTTTCCGATGATGGATATAAAGAGCTTTATCCGAATCCCAGTGTCAAAGGCAAATCATATCTAATGGTAATTTTCTAACCTCTAAATAAAAATAATAAATTCTTGTAACCAAAACATATTTCATTTTGTCATTATTATCTTGTGGAATCAGAAACGCAACTTTTGTGGTTCGATAGCTATAAAGTAAAAATAAAATAATTACCAACTCGTATAAAAATCATATTAACAATTCAGACCCCAGTGAAAGCCAATTTAACGCGTGTGAAAAAACGACCCCGCCCGCCACGGAAAAACAAATACTCGTAAAAATGTGTCCAAATGACATGTAAAATTTTTCTATGTCACTATGAGATATTGTAATGGTCCGTTACGAGAAATTATAACGTGGGGCATGCGAGCGCGGCATTCGAGCCCTAAAGACATGTGTGACGACGGATTAGAACCCATTATAGTAAGGAAAATCCTATTCACTCAGCGTGAATTGAATAACTTAATGGGCGTCACACGGAAATAGTCGCGTGGAAGAGACATACATGCACTAGATTTATACCAGAGAGTCGTTTAAGTTCGCCTTGCTACGCTTAGTAAGTTAAATATTATCAAATAATTCGTCGAAGGAATGTCTGACTAAATTCTGATTCTAGAAAATTTATTCCGTAATTGGATTTTTATTATGATCAGATTTGATGTCAACGAGTGTTCATCCAATGGTAGAACGAACAAAACAATCCAGGATTTAAAAATAAATTTCTGAAAACTGCGATCCGTGTATATAAGTTAGCGATTAAGGCCGTGTAGTTCGAATTTGAATGATTGTTTTTTTTAAATGTAACATATGTGTTTGATAATTTGACTGCATCATTCCTTTCCATGACTGAAACTAAGCTCAGGATTTCAGTCCATAGTGAATTACACTTCAACAAGTAGTATGGAACCCCGTGTAATTTTAATTACCCGGATCCGGTAATGGGTCAACCTAACGGGTCCACGGCTAAACGCTGGTTATAAGTCACAGTATACGTCATTATCTCTTCCAGTAATTCGGTTGAGATTGTGTATCTGACACCACATTCAACACATTTCTTGACTTGTTTCCATAAACAACAGCGACGGGGGCGTGCGAGCGGCACGATCACATACATTTTTTCATTCATTTTTTGCCACCTTCAGCGCCTTCTCTAATGACTCGAAATAATAAAATTAACATTCTCCTACTTTGTTAATTTTCAAATATTTTGAGCTTTGGTTGTGTTGCGGTTTCCGAGATTTTAAACATTATACAAGGTACTACATATGTATTCGTTTATCATTTAATTAAGATACTACTGCTATTTGAGATGAACAAAGGCTTTCCATGTATAACGTGTGGTTCATGTTGCAGTATTCACATACACAGCGTAAAGTACCTAATGATAATAAATTACGAATGGCTACGTGAAGTCCTATCAACCACTCTACATAAAACCATTTCCTCTAATCGATTTCAATCTGAATAAAGTGTACTTACTAAACAAGACCCCCACTATATGGACACAGAGCACACATCTTCAAAGGCTTACGGCCGGCCACAGTCCGTCCATCTGATTTGCATGCCGGAGAAAGTGGCAGCCTCTAGTCTTTAACAAGCATCGAGAACAATGCAACTATGAACAAATACCCTACTACACGTATTTTTTCAGTCCGTTGATGAAAGTCTTGTCCATTTACATAAGATTCTTTCATGTTCGTATAGTTTCATGTTCGATGTTTTAGATACCGTCCTTCGTAAGTCTGTGTATTTCTATAAATTTTTACGTCATAAAAGACTGTTTTCAAAGAATTTTGTATTTGGTAGGTACGACTAATACATATTGAAATGTACTCAGCCGCTGCTACATAAAAAAGCAAATTTTATGCCTTACAATAGCAATCCATCTGTATTACGACCTCTAATTAGGTTATAGTCGGCAATATTCACGTACATGACATACGTATCATAAATAATAACAATAGCGTTATTCAAAAAGTTCTATAAACAGATCACTGGCAACTGGAAATGTTTAATTAATGTCAATCGCTTTTATCCTTATGTATATACAGGCAAGTGTACCTCCACTGCGGACCCAAAGCACACATCCTTAAAGGCTTACGGCCGGCCACAGGCCGTCCATCCGATTTGCATGCCGGAGAAAGTGGCGGCCTTTAGTCTTTAACAAGCATCGAGAACTCGAGAACAATGCCACCATGACCTAATACCCTACTAGGTACACGTATTTTCAGTCCGTTGTTGAAAGTCTTGTCCATTTACATAAGATTCTTTCATGTTCGTAAGTTTTGACGTTCGATGTTTTAGACACAACATCATTGTGATTTTAAAATATTTTTTTTACATCTATACTTTCTAATATTATAAAGCTGAGGAGTTTGTTTGTTTCCTTGAACGCGCTAATCTCAGGAACTACTGGTCCGATTTGAAAAGTTATTTCAATGTTAGATAGCCCATTTATCGAGGAAGGCTATAGGCTATATATCATCACGCTATGACTAATAGTAGGGGAGCAGCGCTAGTAAAAAATTTTTTCGAAGAATTTCGTCTTTGGCACTTTGGCAATAAATAAAACTCTTTTTTTCTAAATAAAATATGAAGAAATTTAAATGTGGTTTAAAAGCTGATCTCATGTGTTGAGTTGTAATCATCGCCGATAGAAGCTGCGTTGTGTCGTCGATGGTTGTAACAGAGCTGCAGGGACAGCATCCGAGAGTAAAGAGAAAAAAAACCTAATTACTTCTGATTGGTAATGTTTGTATGGTAATGCATCGGTACTTGTTATATGGTAACTGAAGATGTTACTGAACTGTTTCGCGACGAAAATTCAAAATGAAATGCCAAAACTCATCGTTGACTTTGCGATATCTATCGAATTCACATTTTTTGTCAACCACTGTCCGAGGTCAGACGACAGTGGACTGCAGAGTAGGTATTAGTGAAGGCATCACGTTCTCTAACAAAGAGCATCGGTGCAGACATGCATCCATAAGCAATTGTGATTGATGTTTTTTTGTCAACAATTGTTTGTTTTGCACTGTCACTGAGTTGATGCTGATAGTTTTGTCACAATTCGAATACTGATAATTGAAAAAAATCGGTTCAGTGTTTGTTGGATTCTTACTTGAAGTGTTCCGTACAAATATTGCAAGTAAGGTAAAGCTACAGGTTATATTCGTACTTAGATTTTAAGTGTAAACTTCTTTAGCGGTTGCTCTTTTTGTGCTAGATAAAAAATATTAAACACGCGTCAGGCCATGTGACCCTGATCGAAAATGCGTAAAACGGACACGTGACCAGAATTGTGTCCGCCTATTTTTTGGAGACTCAATGACAGCTGTCATCGTGGTGTGGCGGTGGTGGGAAAAACGTAAAACATTAATATTCACTTCGGTAGCTTAGTGGTAAAAGCGTCTGAATTGGTTATCCTGAAGTCGCAAGTTCTATTCCTGCCCGAAGTCAAATTTTTCTTTCCCTTTTTTTCTTCATTCTTATAGTTCACTGCATGTGTTATTGCGAAAAATCAAATACTACAGTAATATTCAAGTTAACTTTAAGTTAAGTTAACTTCTGCCTGCGCTCCCAGAGTGCAACATATTGTTTTTTTTTTTATTGGGTTTACGTAGGCACTTAGGCAGCTCGTCTCAAGTCACTAGTCTACATAGCTGAACAATCGACGAGAGCAGATGGCTCTCAGGATAAGGTAACCCGTAGTTACCTACTTACCGTGTAATTTGCAGACTTTTTACCAAAACACGAGTGTACCTTTGTTTCCTTTTTAGTGTTGTTCCTAAATGTTTTTTCAGGTATTTGTTGAGATTCAGTCCAAAGAACAGATATTCTGTGAATAAATCATGTTTCTTTAGAGTATCTACAGTATACTATAGTATCGATAAAAATGTGGCTCCAAGAGCAGAGCAGCTATTTTGATAATGAAGTTATTTAATAGTAGTTGTAAACTACTATTTTTAACAAGTTTTAATTGAAATATCAAACATCTATTAGCACAGTTAGGATATATATAACTCTAAAAATAATGCTTATTCAGTTTTGATTTCAAAATATTTGATTGTGGCACACGCTTATCGTTAATATTTAAAGAACCTTATTCTCGGAAAAAATTACAAATCCATTTCATTATACAACGATGGCATCGAACAGCAAACAAAGTGCCGAGTTGACTATAAGCAATAATGAAAAATTACGCTTATAAAAGACAAAATAATTTCAAATTTGGCCACTCAAGTCCGTATTGAGAGTAAAGGCATCCATCGATCATAACATTAAAGTTACAATGATAAAATCTCAGTACACAAAAGCATACAGTGCTACTGTAACCACATGACATAATAGGACAATTGACAAAAAGATACCAAGCACTCGAGTCAAGAGCATTGTTCCCAGTTGGTGACTTTCAGATAACTCACTCCCTCGACACCACTCGATTTTGTTTTGACACACGACAACTTGACATGCACTGATACTCGACTCGATTTGGCTGTTTTTGACTCCTTTGACACATTTCACAGTAACACCTAACTCATTCACCAACTTTTTTTCATTCATATCGAATCATGACTTGTAGATTCGCGAGTTTCTGTTTAAGCAGTTAATTCAAAAAAATTAAGACGTATTTTTATTTTCAACCGGATATATACCAATAAAATTGGAGATTATGTACTTACGAATGTTGTTAAATACTATTATAGTACGTTTTATGGTTGCTTGGTATTTTCAAATGTTTGAATGATGTGCTTAAAATCATAAATTGTTCAATAAAACGAATATCTCCTGTTCATGTAAAAACCACATAAAGTTGGTTATTGGAAATTATAATCAAATTACAATATTGGGTTCATACACGTATTGTACTGATACCTTTATTTATTTCAAAACAAAACGACTACATCTTATCAAAGAGAATGCACAGATATGTAAATGCATTTACTTTTGTACATGCATGTTCCCATGATTTGCCAGTTACGTTTGCAACATCCCATGTACCACCTAACTACTAACCTAACAGAGAAAGTCCTTTATCGGACAGATATCCACGATTTCCAGCTAATATTCACTCTCAGAGTAACTACAAACCTACCAAACTATTCTATATCTACCTTTCTCTACATCAGGACAATGATATAATCACAGAATAGATCTATATTTATCTATTCCGTGGATATAATAGAGGTACTTCAGAGAGTATTCATTCTTTTATGAGTTGATATTCATAATAATGATGGCACTGATGGAGAAACTGCGTTGTGTCGTCGATGCACTGATGGATGCCAAAAGAGGATTTTTCTACATCATAATGATAGAATTTCATTTACCAGTTTTTAATAACCGTTTGTTTTAAAAATGTGGATTAAGCTAATTTATATTATATGGGAATATACGTTACAAAGAACATTTTTTCATACATGTACCTACAATGGCACATTTAAAAAAATCATCACAAAAATGTGGGGCATAATTCAAAAAACTCGAGAGTAGAACAGATAGCCAATGAATTGAGACTATTAAACCTAGATTTGTATATGGGCTTGCTTTTGACGTGACTATAACATGGTATACATATATCTACCTCATCATTATTCAATTTGTTGCTCTAAATCCGAATTAAAGTATGTATGTTTCTTCACGCCAGGTCCCTAACGGAGTAGGCAAAGAGTGTAGAGCGCCAGATATCCCGGTCCTGACATACCTCTCGTGCCTCGTCTACCTAATTAACGTCCTACGTATTTATGTGTGAGTAGTCTACGAAACATGAATGACCACTGAAAGAACAATCATACAGTATCTGAAAAGGTTAACCTTTTATTTCAAAGCATTATATAATTTTGATATGGTTCCTTAATACCTAACTATCACAGAGACATAATAACTAAGGTCTCAGGAGTGGCAACGCATCTGCATTTTGACTTCTGGTCTTTGTGTGGGTGTCTATAGGCTGCCGTCATCACTTAAGATCAATGTGAACTGCATGCTTGTTTGCAACCATCAGTTCATAAAAAAAGGTACTTTACATATCATCTCGTTTTGATTAGAGTCGTACAACAAACGTTATTTATTAAGATGAACCTACAGAAGTCGACCATTAAATCCACATTTACCAACATATTACCAAAACCTGTGCACCTACAATATTTTAGACTAGGTATTTACCAACTTTGAAGCAGACTTATTAGCAGATTTGCAATTTTACTCAAATTCTACCTAATCGAAACAGCTGTTTTGGATGTCAAAGATTCCCCAAAAATATAACGCACGACGAATCGCACATAGGACTTGCATACGTACTGACTACGGCAGCACAATAAGTCCCCACAATACTCGATAATTTGCATGACGGCTTTTTATCGATTCATACTATTGTCGACGCCGCTATGCCAGCTGCATCCAAACTGACAACAACTTTAAATTTTCTACAAAATAAAACTAACTTCAATTGATGAATTTTGACTTTTAGATACACTTTTAGGTACCCGAACACGGGTGGTTTGGTATGATTTTTCCATCGACGACACAACGCAGCTTCTCGATTTCTCTAATCAATGAATCCAGCTTACAAAGTTCTGCATGGTCCGGATTTTTATGTATCTCGCTGACATCTTGGCTAAGCCAATCGTATATCGAAATATTCATTTTCATTCATAAACAACCTGTTTTATAATAAAATAAATAAAATAAAATATCGTTTATTGCTGTAGCCAAAATATTACAAAACAATATGCGTTGCTGAGATCCTCTTTTAAGTAAACATGATTACTTGTGCCAGAGGATCTCGCTCTTCCACGAATCATTACAAAATGGTTACAGGTCGTGTTAAGTAAGTAGGTACTTAAATTAATTTAAACAATAAAATATAACAAAATAAGTAAATATTACATTACCACACGCAATATATTTCTGAGTTCCTCTACTGTTAACTTCAGCACGTCATTTTCACTTCATTTAAAGTATAGGTACACAATAGCACAGTCGGTACACAATTTTAAAGTTAAAATTACTATATTATCTCTTATCGTCTTACATTCTTCTATATTGATGGTAAGTAATACCACAGTCTAAAGAAAACGAACGTGTTAATGGTAATACTGTCTATAAACATCTAGGTACATTAAACCAGAAATTTCAATGTAGATGCGTTGCCACTCCAGACGCAAATGGCAGAGCCATACATTGCCACCTGAACACGATAGTGCTAAACACAACCATTTAGTGGCAAGTAGTTCAGATTAGGTATTGCGGTTGTGACTACGCCTCAATCACTGGAGCTCTATCACCAGTAAAAATATATCACTATTTCCTAGCTTATCGTTGGATCGATTGTCTTAGTCTAGTTCTAGTCTTTATTAAAACTTTGATCTTGACGAATAAGTTTTTCTTTTTCTTCATTTATCATCACTGAAAGAATAAAAAAAAATTGTGATAATGATATTTTAACTAAGTTGGTACTGTAAATTCTAATTTAAATTGACTATTAATATAATATGTTTTTGTTTTTACTGTATGTAATGGTTATTCACTATAGGTAATTCATGATTTCTTGACGTTTTGAAAGTAAGTACCTATCTGTAAAGATCTATTCGAAATATTTTTTTTTCTTTCTTTCTTTCTTTCTATAATATTACTAAAGTAGTAATAGTAGGGTGATTTTAAGAGCTCTGTCTCTAGTTTTACTTCGCGGTTCTATAGCACTCAATTACTACATTCTATTTTATGATTATGAAAAAGCATCGAAAGAGGCACACATAGATCGACGTTAACCTTAAGTGCCAAAGCACATCATGGGTGGGTTTGAATCTTACCTTAATGTCAACATTAATATTATTACAGTATATCGCTAGTTTATTTATTTCCTACGAGGTTAGTAGGTAGGTATGTGGTACATAAAATTGCGCAGCTGTTCATTAAAACGTGCTAATACACGTATATATTTTACATCTTTGTTATGACTTGAAAAGAATACAACATTTTACAAGTTAAAATGTATTATTGCATTAACTGCCTCAGTAGCCTAGTGGTAGCAGGCCACTACTACTACGCTGAGGTCCTGGGTTCGATTCCCGGGTAGGGGGTTATCAGAGATAATGGTGAAAAAGCCTTTGTCTCTGGTTCTATTGGGATTTTTCCATTTTCTGGAAATTTCCCAGTACCTCAAAGTTTGGTAATGTGCCCGGAGATGTCAACAGGCTCGCCACCTGTTACATGGGCCAAAACGTAACCGGCGAATCGTGGGTGTTTGCATGTATGCTTGAATGCATGCATTTACCTCTGCCTACCCCTTCGGGGATTACAGGCGTGAAGTTACGTTACGTTACGTTACGTTAAAATGTATTATAATCTATCTATCTATATATACATATATAAATCAATTGATGTTCGTTAGTCTCACTAAAACTTGAGAACGGCTTGACCGATTTGGCTAATTTTGGTTTTGAATGATTTTTGGAAGTCCAGAAAAGTTTTAAAAGTTAGAAAATATGAAGAAATTGAAGGGAAATAGTAAAAACCACAATTTTTCCAATTTCATTTTCCTATACAAATAGTCCGTATCTATCAAACCTTTGACACATTATTTCATTCTCAGGCAATAAGAAGTTTGCAGGAACAGCTAGTAAAATATAAAAATAAGGTGTATACATATAGGCCAATACCACAAAGCTGGATATCTCTGGTTCTATTGGATGCTTCCCATTACCTCGGAGTTAGGTAATGTGTCAACCGCCGAAGATGTCAACAAGCTTGCATGCTTGAATAATTGCTTTGCCTACCCTTTCGGCAATTTCAAGCATTAAGTAACGTTCACGTTCTATTTTCGTTTTATGAAGATGTTGAATTTAATGTACTAGATGAATTAAAATGACACCTGATAACACCTGTTGAGGTGAAAGATACGCAGGTTGATACATATCCACCTCAACGAGTGTAGGTTAAAAAAAAATTTCAAAGTGATAGATAAATAAGGTTTTACAATAGCACCCAGAATACTTATTCTGGATTATATCGTAACACCTAATTTATCTGACACTAAGTAAAAAAGGAGATGTACCAAAATGTATGGAGCTTTGGCCCGTATCTTGTATTTGTTTCGGGTCTGGGTGTTTGTGCATGTGTTGTGTGTGTACAACGGCATCCACTGCACAGGTTTACACATAGTGTAAGGCTGTGTAAAAGAAATGTTCGGTTCGGTAACAACGCCTGTTATTGAAACACAGCATTCTGTTTTGGCTTTACGTAATTTTCTAATCAATGCAAAATCAACTTATCATCAATATCTACTATTACTATCATATAAAAATATACATGTTCATTGCGAAAACTAAGTACAGATACATCAAAGATTCTCCTTCTATCAATAAATAACTCATTCATTCATCACTTTATAAATATTACATTGTTTTATACACTATTAACATTTATTGTAAGTACTATGGAAACTCTTAAGCAAACATTCAAATTTTCAAATAAATGTTACGGAATAGATCTCTTGGTTTTTATGCAGACAATCACCGCTAATACACAGACATTGATAGTTAAGCTAAATACATTTACGCTCTTTTTATAGCAGTCTGCTCGTTCACCAGAACATATACGGGACTGAACCCTGTGATTTACTATTATTACCAGTAAATAAAAAGTAGTAGGGGAGCAAAGAGGTGGAGCGAAATGCTATTGAAATATGGGCTATGAGTAGGGTCCGAAAATAATGCAGCCGCCACCGACTTTGTAATTGATTCGCTCATATTACGTTTAGCGTTATGTGTGTTACGTTATTGACTTCAATTCATTCTCACCAAAATTATTTAGGAACGCTCCAAGCTATCAGAATTCAATCTCAGTGAAAAACAGTTATAAAATGACGTGTCAATGATTTCGTGAATTCGATCGTACGATATTCAATAATCTGTGAAGTGAAGTGAAAGATAATAAAACACGATCGCAATTAAACACAAAATGGATTACACAACAGGAACCACGTCTTCCATGAACAATATGAGGCCAATCTTCGGCTCATACGCTTTTCAAGGTGAGTCACAAATTATTATAGCCCGTAGACACGAAAGGATCCAGAAAGATGAGAAAAAAGGCCCGATATGGTTGATTACAATATTCCCAGGTACCAATAAAACAAGCAATAATACTTCGGAATCAAAGACCCGAAATCAATATCGACTATTGCCTAAACAATAAAAAATTGGGCACAGCGCATTACAATCATATTCCACGGACGGTTCCGTAAAGAATTATTATGGCACAGCAACGCAAACCGCTCACATATGAATACCATACGTGCATGAATCCACGCTCGATATGCTAATGTACCGTATAATAGTTTACCTAAAAGATTTTTACAATAAAATATACCAAGCGTTGTAATATAAACCGATCTTATTGTGGCGTTTTTATTATTGAATTAAACATCAATATCTTACAATGAGTGTGAATACAACAAACCAGTCCAGCGCGCCCGCTATATTCCTATTATATGCAGTATCCACGGACCTCTAAAAAACAGAGATCTTTCAAAAAGCCGCTTATTAACCTCTCATCGAATCCGACCGTAAAATGTAAACTCGATAAAGCCACCAATTAAAACTAAATATGAGAACTTCGATAATCAAAGCGCTAGCCGCTACATCTAACACCGAAAAACATTTCTCCGAGGGATAAAAAAATAAATCGCATTTTTTGTAAACACAAGGTCACAAACGCAGGATGATTTTCGCCTTCCTACAACAATTACAAGACAAGCAATTTGCTGACGTGCGTTAAAAAACTAAACCGAGTCTCATTTTCGACTTTATGTCGACGAACTTCGACTCACTTGTAAGTGGTGAACACGTAACAGCAGTGAGAAGCATAAGACAGGGTAGTGATAATAACAATGCTTTATGAAAAGGTTTAGCCAACTAATTTGTTTTTTCTCGGCTACTGTCGATCTCGGTAGCGATGCAACCTTTTTTTTGTTGGAGGAGATCAATCAGTCAAAATAACAGTGTGATACCGCCTTTGATGCGACCGGTCGGTCTGTTTTAATCTCGCCTGCTACATGATTAGATCACCGATGATACAGCAAACCTTGTAACTGATCCAAAATTGGACGAACACAACGCTCAACCTGTGAGACCTGTCGATAGTGTAGAACTTGCTTGGTCTGTTGACGTGCTGTGCTGTAGTTTTTTTTAATCATTTCACAATCTTCGGACGAAGATGTGGTATGTTGTTACCACATTCTTCATTATGTATGAAGAATGTTGTAACAACATACAACTAGCATAGAAATAGAACTGTGCCAGTAGATGGAATAAATGATTTGGTTCAAGTTTTCAACTCAATTCGTTGTAATTCTTTAACTATCTTAAAGACATTATACATATATAGAACTAGAGTCCAATAACTTGAGGTGGTTACCTCTGTAATACTTTAATACGAATTTAGACGAATTCAGTTTCTTGCAAACTTTGTACTCAAATTAGGTACATAAAATTTTAGTCGCCAATATCCTACAATTTGTGGGTTTCCAATACACCCTCAAAAGCGATGATGATATTGTTTTAAGATATAGCGTCATTACAAAATTACATAAAATCTAGACGTCAATGGACATTTTCGTATCGAAAAAACATCTCAACTCATAACCCAATCTCCAGCTCTCTTTATTGACAGTAGCAATCACACCGCCGGCATTATCCAATCTTAATGCGATTCTTGTTCTGTATTTTTTTTCCTATCACAAAGTAATTTAAGATGCAATCTTACATACAAATTACCGAGATAAAACCCCACTGTATAACAAATAAAGCAGCTGTAAAACAATTTAAGAAAGTGTTATTAAACATAAACATCTATAAAATGATCGGTAGCCAACCACAACAATAGGTGTGCGGTTTTTTGCAAGACAAGCTCGCGATGTAGAAGGCGGATGAAACAAATGATGTCAATGACATCATAATGACCGTCCATCATTTCACGAAGCCGTCAAAACTGTCTCAACGCTTGGTAAGGTTGCCGCGTATATTTTTTTAATGTAATGAAGGTGGCAAACCAGCATGCAGTTCACATTGATGTTCAGTGATGACTTCAGCCTATAGACACCCACACAAAGACCAGAGGTGAAAATGCAGATGCGTTGCCACCCCTGAGACTTTAGTTATTACGTCTCTGTGATAGTTATAACAGGGCCATACATTACCTACCATCCGGAACACTATAGTGCTGAACACTACCATTTAGCGGAAGATAAATTAGGTAATCCGGTTATGCCTACGCTCTCTCCTTCACTAGAACTCTACCACCTGTGTAAAACATGATCAGTGAAATAAAATTTATCTACCGTTCAGTTTGAAACTTAGAATATTGCCTGAATACGATTTACATTATGATTCAGAAAAGCTATCGAAAACCTAAATTTTGGTTAAAAGAACAGTGAAGCATACCTGAGTAATTCAGAAAAATAAAGGAAAATTCTAAGGAAAAACCAAGTCTAACTACCGTAAATTATCTAATCGTAAGTGTACGCACTTAATACGTATTCGATAATTACATATCTCTGAGACAGCATTTTGTGAGCTAGAAATTAACAGTGAAACCCAAATCTACAGGAAAATCAGTTAAGCTCAAATAATTGTTGAATCTCATAGACACAATTAGAGACTCTCCTATTTCTTCCACTTATTAAAACCACTCTTATTAAAAACATAACAAGCAACAAGCCGCACCTGATCGATTTTAACTAGCTAATGACGATATAAAATTTGATAGGCAACCCTAAGAATACACACGTTCGGCCGCCTGTTTATTTGAAGGCGTTTTTTGTTGCATCTGATAAATTTCGCGCTGATGTGTTGTAAGGACAATGAGGACCCTCAGTTCTTGTGTTGAAAAGATCCCAATTACAAATGTAAAAAAATAATATTGATGAAACCGACTTGACTGGATACAACTCTTTGAGAAAGAAGAACTCTACGTGTTGAAATCATAGTATGTATTATCTGGATTACAATGTTTTTACCAAATAGAAATCTGGAATTTGCACTGAAATGATATCCTGTTTTTTTTTAACGGGAACGAAACGTACATCGTCGCATACGATAGCTTGTGTGGGTATAATGATATTATTAAACGCAGTGAAATTTTGATTTTGACTAGAATATAATATACTCGGTATCAACCGAAGGTAAAGGCAACGACAGGTCGAAATTCTCGTTTTTTTTTTAAATAAAATATTAAACGAAACGGGAATCACCATGAGCCGTTTCGCATTTCCTTAGTTTTAAATTATATAAAATGTTAAAAGTTTATATATTAAAATAAATTACAATCCTTGTCATCTAGATTTCTATGAAGTATAACCGTGCCACTGCACGACTCGGCAGCGAGATTTGCAATGGCAAATTATTTTGAAACAAGTTATATTCCATCACGCTGACATATTAAGTCTTGGTATAAGTAACATTCACTAATCAGTGGCTTCTCTCGGACCGCGCGGAGGCATCGGTATAGACTCAACGTATTATCACTCGTTTCCAGTAGGTATCTACCGAATGACTTGGAAAAGCTACGACTAAATCGCCTAACCCATCAAGATGCCAACCACGTCCATCATCACTTATGATCGTAGGTTTTGTGAGCCGCAATCACATATACCTATTACATACTTGTACAATTTGAACTCAACAAATGCAAATTGTACAAGCTTCTAGTGTAAGTTTTTACCTATTTCTAGTGGTTTCTCTTTGTAGCCAATGCTTCTCTGTGTATTCTTTAAGGATTTAATAGTGGTGCATTAAGCAAAAAGAGGACATAGCAAAAAATATTTAATTCCACTGGACCTGAACTTTTTTTTTCTAAGAACGCGTACAAAAGTATGCCTATATCGATTGAATTCAATTTTCCTTGAGTGCTATCCCTTTTAATCATACGGTCATCTTAACACAGATTAGGTTAACAAACCTACATACATACTTACTCGTATATTGTACATCAATATTCGTACTTACTCGATTTTCCTTATCGTCTTTTTGAAGCTTTCAGATGGACTTTTAAAAATTTTAAAAATATGATTGTACTAAATAAAAATCGAATACGTAATGATTGCTTCAAAATATTAAAAAAAAACATCAGAATTAGAATAATATTATTTGAGTAAAATGCGCCTCATCAATCATTTTAAAATGTCAATTAAATAATAGCATAGCAGTAGGACCCAAATATAACGATGCGATGTATGACCCTGTAATTTCCGCCACAGAGGTATTACACCTTAGGCCTCAGGAGTGGTAACGCATCTGAATTTTGACATTAAATAAAAAAAATAGAAAAAAGGTTGAAGTAAAAATACGTCAAATCGATTTAATAATGACGTCTATTAAAGCAGCTATAGTGCGGGTTAGCAACAAAATAGGAGAAACAACTGATTGAGGCTCAAAATTAAGTCGAGGGCTCCATCGCCGCACATACAAAGAAACAATGCTTATCAAGGAAAACCATAGTGATTAATTACATGCACCGAATGTTGTTTTTCATTGTTTTACACAATTAAAACACTATTGACGTCAGACCCGTTGATTTCGTTTATTACAATAATTGAGATTATCATTACCTACAAATCGAATTCTTCAGAACAAAAGCAACCATTTATTTGATATCATATAATAACTGAATATAAATATATAAGTACCTACCTATTTGAATTATTAAATTTGAAAAAAAATCAGTATCTTTCATTTATTTTTAAAATACTTGCAATAATGATAAGATTTCTTTACTGTGATTAAATTATTGTATAGTTTTATATGTCTATTTTGGCAAACAGATCTACAGAAAACATAATATCTATACTTATAATAAAAATGTAGAAGTGTAAATTCTGTACATTGAAAAAATTGAAAAATAAATACCAGGGGATGTTACTAGATCGATACCGAACACAAATATGTCATTAGAATTTTTTTTGTCTGTCTGTCTGTCTGTTTGTTCAAGCATCACACATAATCTACCAGTCCGATTACGATTAAACTTGGTATAATTATACTTTAACCTTTGGCGCAAAACCGTGGGTACTTTTTATCCCGAAAAAATGTATGTTTGTCTGTGTGTTTGTGCATGCTAATTTCAGAAACGGTTTATCCGATTTGCGGTTTTTAATAATATATTGTGATAAGTTTCACTTAACTTTTAGTGTTTGTTTCATGGCAATCCGTTCAGAAATAAAAAAGTGACGTCAATTTAAAGAATCATATCGCATGTTTTTAAACTATTTTGTATCAATCTTTTTTAAGTTGCCGTACCTAAAACCTTTACGGACCCTATTACTTATCCTCCGCTGTCTTTCTGTCTGTCTGTCGCCAGGCTGTATCTCATAAACAGTGATAGCTAGAAAGCTAAAATTTTCACAAATTATGTATTTCTGTAACCGCTACAACGACAAAATTAAATACTAAAAATAGATATAGAAAATGAAAGTATTAGGGGTCCAAGGAGGCATACAATAAACGTGTTTTTTTTTTCGTATATTTTCTGCTCGATATTAACAACGGTACATAGCAAGTAGACGCTTTAAATTTTCACAGAATATGAAGTTGTTTATTACCTTCCTCAATAAATCCATACTGTCTATACTAAGATTATAAATGTGAAAGTGTGTTTGTTTGTCCGTCTTTCACGTCAAAACGAAGCAACGGATTGGTGTAATTTTCTATGTAGACATACTTGAATAGGTGCAGAGTGACATAGGCAAAAAACAGGAGGTGGAAATTTAAATGGAGCATTCCACAATTTGCAAGGTACAAAGTTAAAACTTGGTACGCGAACTCTTTGAGCCTAACAAACAACACGTACATCTTTTTTTTAGAAATCTACTCCCATGCCCTTATAAGAGAGACTGAAAATTGTATTGGAATTTCCGCAGTGTTCAAGGTGGAAAGTAAAAAATTGGTATGCGGACACTTTATTACAAAAAAATAGCATTTACTTAAAAATTTTTTATGTCTGCCTACCTCCCTAAAATAGCGGGTGGAGGTTTGTAGGAGCATTCCACAATTTTCAAGGCAGAAAATTAAAACTTGGCATACTGACTCTTTGAAATGTAACGTAACTTCACGCCTGTAATCCCGAAGGGGTTGGCAGAAGTAAAGGCAATCATAATGCTTGCAAACACCGACTATATGCCGGTTACGTTTGGGCCCATGTAACAGGTGGCGAGTCTGTTGATATCTCCGGACACATTACCAAACTTCGAGGTACTGAGAAATTTCCAGGAACTGGAAAAATCCCAAAAGAACCAGAGATAGAGGACTGCCAAAAATTGGTATGCAGACTATTTGTCACTAAAAAAAACAAGAAAAAGTTTAAATGGCTTATACAGAATTTTCTCATTTTTAGACTATATGAAAATTATTGTTTTATATTATTTCGCATTAACACATGCTTGTGAATTTACATGCTTTTTCTTTAAAATAAAATATATGAAAATGGCTAGGTATACTTGAAGGTTTTGGATAACAGCTAGTATATAATAAAATTAACTTCTCTACATTATAAAAAATTCTGGTGTCACAATGTTAGTTACTATAACTCCTCCGAAACGGCCGTACCGATTCTCATGAGATTTTCTGTGCCTATTGAGTGGGTCTGAAAATCGGTAGTAGTCTATTTTTTATATCTCTAAAATTAAATGGTAAGGATAATTTGCGCCAAATTTTTTTTTCGATTTTTTTACATTTAATACTTTTATAGGTACTAAAGCGATACGAAGTTCGTCGAGGCAGCTAGTAGAATAATAAAAGTTTAACTTTGAATGTGTTTTAGAATAAGATAATAGTTAATATTAAAATACCGAATATTGTTGTACCTTATACAAGCTGATCTATCTATATAAAAGGCTAAATATTATACTTATATTATAGCTTGTAAGTGAAAGCTGTACACAACTTATTATTTTATTTATCAAAAAAAGACAGCGAGCACAGAAGCAAAACACCTGAGGTATCAAAAGTGGCGACACACCAGCATTAAAATATCTAGTTATAAATTGCATGCCGACGTCCATAGGATATCCATCCATCCATTCCATCAATGAGAATAGCATAATGATCACCATTTGTAAGCGCAAAAAAAATTAAAAACTCCACTTTTACATTTTCCAAAGGAACAAACAGAGCATAAAGAGCGATGGCACGGACATTTACGAGGACACATTTAACAAATTATTGAATGTAATGAGAATTTCTCTAATAGGAAAAAATCTATAATTTCTGACACGCGATTGAACCCCTGATATTAACCCAGAAGTAGAAGTTTACTGAAACTGAATACAATTTATCCAATTATACAATCTGTGAAAGGCAAAGTAAATATGTATGAACTTGACAATTTATTAAATCAGAAAAGGTCCTTAAAGGAATTCGTGAACATATTTTATTATTATCTTTCTTATGATACTAATAACTGCACTGCCTCGGTAGCCTAGTAGTAGCAGGCCACTACTACCACGCTGAGGTCCTGGGTTCGATCACTGAGTAGGGCGTTATCAGAGATAATGGTGTAAAGTCCTTTATCTCTGGTTCTATTGGGATTTTTCCATTTTCTGGAAATTTCTCAGTACCTCGAAGTTTGGTAATGTGCCCGGAGATGTCAACAGGCTCGCCACCTGTTACATGGGCCAAAAACATAACCGGCGAATCGTGGGTGTTTGCATGTAGATATACTTGAATGCATGCATTTACTCTCTTACACTCTGCCTACCCCTTATGAGCGGGTAAAAAATAATAATACCCGCAGATAAATGAATATTGAGAAAAAATAAAATATTTTGTGTTGTCCATGCCACACCAAGTACACAGTTTGAAATATGAAAGACTGTCTGGAATTTTTGCTCTAACTTGTGAGTTACGCTCAGCATTAGGTAAATATATTTCTCTAAACATCCTCTTCAACCCATAAATCTTCCCTAATCATAATCGAAGTCCGCCATAGTTTGTATAGACAAATAGACAATGCAAGGAATTTTTCTCATCACATTTTATCGTCATACTTTCTAATTTTATAGCGTCCGAGGTAGATCCACTAATAGAAGATGACATATTTGTTGCGAAAGGAACGCAGATAATGGTTGATAAAGTGTAAAATTCCTATCGAGACCGCGCCGCCTTCGGGACTCGACTGATTGAGTTATAAGCTATAATGGCAATTCCATCTTGTTTTTGCACCGTTTTTCACTTGAATGCCATATAGTGAGGCGTCTACTCATATTTAATATACATTAGGCACTCAGAACTCGATCTTTGATTCCAGCTTTCTTGCCATCTTCGATGAGAATGCGCGACTTGTTTATTTTGATTTGTCACCTTTTGATATATGAATCCTTTTTGTTATTATCTGTAATACATTATTACGGATGACGGGACTTGATTACCTGCTTTTGAGTTCGATTCTATTTCAATATTGTGATGTTGACAAACGATGTTTTTACAAAAAATATTGAACTTTCCGAGTAAATTGATCATGTGATTAATTAAGCACATAAATATGTCTGTAGGTATAGGTTTAGTAACTTGTTGATAAAAAGTAATAGATATTATTTTGACTACTATAATTTTCTGTTCCACTAAGTTTGTGTGCATCGTCATAAAAAGATAAAAAAATTGAAATCATTAAAGAAAGAAGCTTTTGACAGAGACAGCTCGACGCCAGTTCTGAAGAAACGCAGTGTCCTTAATAAGAAGCATTAAAGTATATTTTCCTACAGTACAATCCCTTTGATATTGTGTAAGCTCAAACCTGATAGACTCGACACACAAAAGATGAGTATTATAATGGAGTGAAATAGTTAATTATAGAGGTGAAATAACACAGAGCGATGAAAATTAGTTGTAATATTTTACTCGTATTCTTGGAAGATATAACAACCAAAAGCAAAATAAATATTTATACCTGTCTAAAAACATGTCGACTTTCATGAGACTATTGAACTGCATATATATATATATATATATATATATATATATGTGTGTGTGTGTATATGTATATATCTTTTACGAAATTTGAGGATTTATGTTCGTTTTATGAAACAAGTAGGTAGGTACTGAAAATTTGCAAGTACTTAATAATAACACTCATGTATTACTTATATACTGTTCCAAATGTAATTACTATATCACAAGAGGAAAATAGATGATGTTGTTGAATAGAAATAAAATATCGTGGACTTTGAAATTCTCGAGGACTCCTTACATTGTAGTGATAGATCTTCGGCACAGACAAGCTGACTCGATCTACTCAAGATGATTCTAATATAGTCTGTGTGGTCACAACAAAACCGACAACAGATTTGCTCTACTTAACATTATATTCTTCGTCTCTAGTTACATAAATATGGGAATTGAATCAATGCATATTTTGTATTTGTTATCGTCGTGCAATATATTTTCACATTTTTCCGCTATCCCACGACATAGCTAAAATCAAACTCAGATATGCAAATAGGTAATATTTGAAGCAATAAAACCGTTATCGGTGAAGTTATCGCTGCGCAACGGAGCGCATTTTGCACGCTTCTAATGAACGCCTTATGAAACAGGCAATTTATCACATGTGGCCTTATCACAAAACTATACTGATAAATGTTATATTAGAAGAAACTTAAATAAACAACCAGTTGATAAGAACTCTTGACAACACATGACCGGGCTCACAGCATGACGTCTTGCCATTCAACTTACGAACTGCCAAATTTTTGTTTCATTAGTCTATATGACAGCGCGTATAAAAAAAAACGAGACAAAGCTAATAACGATTCAGATTAGGTTCTCAATTAAAGGTTTGCTCGCAAGACAACTGAATTGGAAATGACCTATAAAGCATAATATGATATTTGTTTTCTAAATTCCTAACCCTTTCATAATTACTCGGTAGCACTGAAGTACCTAAGCGTACGTGTCTCGTTATTTATTGACGTTCACATAAACTCTCATTACCAATTCGAATAAGACGTATTTCAAAAAGGCCGTCTTGGTCGGCGCCTTGTGTCCTCACTGTGACCATGAATAAATCAATGAAAACAAATAGTATTCGGCTACTACTGTTCCCAAAAAGTTTTTAAGTGATGGATAATCTACTATTGTTTCAGCTCCCGTTTTGTTAAGAAGACCACAAATATGCTAATTTATTCAAAGTGAAATAATAGGTAGAGCATATTTTCCTGCCAAGATTGAGTGTGCTGTACATATAGATAAGTCTGCGGCGTAATTTGGTAGACACCGAAACTAATTTATTTAACAAAGGACCGACCGACCGATAGAACATTTTTTATGCGTATACAAACATATTACGTCCCGCTGCTACATGTATGTAATTATAGATATTTTTAATTTGTTCGCCGTCTTCGAGTCAATAGGTAATGCAGTGCTGGCTTGCCGGATTTGAGAGATGGTGATATTGAAATAATAATGAAAATAATAACAACAACAGGATATTTTTAATGTTGTGAAAGTAACATTGTCGATGTATTTAGTAATAAAACTTCTAACTAATTCTCATAGAAACTTTATAGAGACTATAAATGAGAGCTTTATGAAACTGCGGGGTAAGAAATACATTTCCGCCAATCCTCATCTTAAAGCCAAGATATTCGTCTGACTCGTAAATGAGATCGTTCCAAGAATGTGGGCCGGAAATTAGAAATATCTAGATACCCGACAAGTCCATGAAGATCGATAAAAAACGTCTCTGAATGAAGGACAGAGGATAACCCGAATCATGGAACGTGAATTTGGAAGTTTTTATACTCGTACCAAATAATGATTTAAAGTATCTTTTCAAAGTATTTATAGACATTGTTTTGTTATTAAGTATATCGGGTTTTTGGATTTCATAAAATACTCATGTGTATAGTGTTTTTTTTTATGCAATTAAGTAGCAAACAAGCATAGAATTCATATTAACGGTAGTGAATACCGTACCGTATAAACATCTATATAAAACCAGAGATTTCAATGCATGCCACTCCTGAGGTAAGTATAAGTTAATATGCCTTAGTGCTGGAAATTACAGGCCAGTAGGGAAATAATGGCCACAAACAGTTTCCTGAAAGCGAAAAGGCTCAGGAAGTCACTGTTATAAATCGTGAAGGAACATTATAATAAAATTTAAGATAAAACAATTCGCACTCAGCCTGGGTTGCACCACGATATTTGTTAAAGTTAAAGTTTTTGTAACATTTTACATCCTTCTCTAACTTAAAGAAATCTGTTGAAGTTAGATAAGGATGTGAAATGTAACAATAACTTTAACTTTTACAAAATTTAAAGTCGTGGTGCAACCTTGGCCACACCGTGGACACTCTGCCAAAATTCCATACAAACGCTTATTTTAGTCTCTATTACACAGCCATCAATCAGTGACGTGTATTTACACGTGCACCTGTGTGCGTAGCACGTAGAAAATACCAACCGTCGCCCATAAGAGGGGAGGAGGTTGGGTGATGCGGGAAAATCGGGCGGGACGTCGAAGTGTCTATGCTACCTATACGTAGTTTCTCATTACATATTAATATGTAATGAACAATTGAAATCAATTGTCATATTTTTCTCGCGAGGGTTAATATTCTCAAAATATTCGGAATAAAATAATCTAAAATTACCAAGTATTTATATTGGGATCCAAAATAAAACTTATCTTACATTCAAATAAATAACAAAACGAGTCATCAGGTAAGGAATGCGTCACTGTGAGAAACGAAAGGATGGCTCCGATTCCAAATTAAAACTAGGAAAAAAACTGTGAGGAAATGAGAGTTACCATCAAAGGAGGCCCGTAACGAGGTTGTGTCGCTTCAGTGCCCGTAGTGGGACTTCCGGTGGACAAACGAAAAACGGACCCCAACGAAAAACACACCTGCCGACGTGATTTGTTCAAATCCCCTTGTTTGTTTAAATAAGAACTTATTAACAAGCTATTGTTGCACACGTAATTAAAATCAAAATAATTTAACTCAGCTTTTGTTTTATTTTCAATAAAATTGATAGAAATGAAAATACAAAAGGAACTTGGCAAATAATGACTGCAGCCTATATACGTCATAAAAACCAGAGGTCAAAATGCAGATGCGTTGCCACCCCTGAGACCTAAGGTGTCATGACTCTGAATTATAACAGGGCCATACATTACCATCTCAGCAGAACACGATAGTGCCGAACACTACCAATTACCGGGCAGATAGGTCAAGTAATGCGGTGGTGCACAGCTCCTACACTTGGAACTCTTCCACCAGTTTTAGGCACCTATCTATAAATACGTAAATATTTAAATGCGAGTGTTATGAAAGTGATCAAACTAACATAGAACTCTGCACGTAATCCTCTCCCTGAGCACGCCAACTAAGTAGTCTTGAAAAGCTCGCATCGAACCAATTCCAGCCATTTTTCTTAAATCATCGTCCTACACTACGTTTATTGCGTTCATTACAAAACCACCATGTAGCAATTAATCACTTGAATTCATTCCCAGTTTTACATAGGTACTATAGGTATAAACACGAAAGATTTTATGTAGATCTTAAAAATTAAACGTTGAAAGTATAAACTTTATATCAAACTTTTGCTAGTGACTTCGCCCACTTGCAACTAATAAAAATTAGGAACACCCCTATAACATTTTATCTGTTTTAAAATAAATTTGTTGACCTACAATTTTCCCTCTAAATTCCATCAAAAGCAGTTCTGTGGCTAAGACATGAAAGCGTAATAGACAGATAGACAGGGTGACAGACAGATAGACAATCTCTCGCATTTATAATATTATTATTAGTATGAATGAATAATCATTGTAACTCTTACCTTAACCGCTTAAATCGTTTAAAGGAATTGTATGATTTAACATTTTACGTTCATATATTTAACCACATGACTAGCTTTGTTGTTATTTGAAAAACCTGTGACAAGTAACTATAAAAAATAAATCACTACATTAGTATTGAACTGTGACTTTCCTATTAAATGCCGATGATTGAATAACCACATACAATACTTACATTAGAAATGAGGAAGCCGAAAACGAACAGGATGCCCAGGAATGCGCGCTAAAAAATGAATTAAAAAGTCGGTCATTTTTTATTTCTGATACCTCCCATCCCAATAGTCCGTGAGGGATATAAAAAATTCGGCGCTAAAAAGAATAGCACCGTGAGTCTATTACTCGTACAGCATGTCATCGATGGTTCATTAAAATGCGATGACTTAACACAAACACTATAGTGGACTTCATTGATAGCCTCTGACGTAGGTTTGGGCGTATAAAAACGCTATCGACCACCAGCCATACAAACCTCGCCTCTAACAGAACGTGATAGATACCACAGTTTCTAGTAAACATTTCAATGGTTCGTTTTGGAATGAAAGATCTCTTACAATAGCATTTTATTCCGTCGACTCCATTGATAAGTTTGATGCTACCAGTGTTACAAGAGGTTGCTCTCACGAGCGTTGAGAAAGTCATTTACTTCCGAATATTATGTAAAGTCCAGAATGAAACTGAAAGTCGTTTCAGAATAACTCGTTAACTTAATTTTATACAAGTCAAACAATGAGTACTTACTGAAAATTCAGAAGATGTCAAGAGCGGTAAAAGTTGAAATTTACTTCATAAACTTTACTTTATTAAAGTAAAATTTATTTACCAAAGTTAATTCAACTTGATAACACAATGAAAATCTAAAGCTAATAAACAGATTCAGTAGATTAAGAAGATGAAAAGGAGAAAATAAAAAAATGTCCCCGAAGCGCTAAATATCAAATTTCTTCGCTATTATGATATTACTACAAAGGCATTAGAGCATAAAAGGTGCCTTCGCAATAATCTTTATTACTTATACAGAGCACACTCAATCACAAAGACGGAAGCAAATATCTATTACCGACCGTCACCGTAGCTAAACATGAAAAACAAGATTTTTATGAAAAAACCACTGAAGTGTAAAATTTAGAAAATTTACCTAGGCACTATTTACCAACAGCAACCAGTAATTTCAGGTGGCAAAAAAAGAAAGCTAGACGTCTACTCATCTACTTTCCAAAACCGTGAGAAAAATCTCGGCTTGCAGTCAGACAGGTACTGTAGGGACAAAAACAGTAAACTGTGATAGTACAGTTACAAATTATTGTGCCGTGGAAATTACCAATTTAATGCGAAATTGAATGGCCTGAAGACACTCTGTGAGGTCGATTCTGTTTGGAATAAATTAATTAAGGCGATTTAAGTCGATTTTCCGTCGTCACTCGCTAGACACCGTCCAAATTACAATTTAGCACTTCGACTCTTGTTTGTTGTCTGTTTCGCGGCGAATATCTCATTCATATTGTACAATTTCATATTTAGATATAATATTTTTGTCTGTTATTAAGCGCTTTCGTACATTTTTTTTCTTTGTATTATTATTTTATATTCATAATATCATCAATCATTATTTTCATATTCTACATGGAAATTGTATTGAAATAACAGAAGCTAGCTAGATAGTTCTTACAGGGGTCACAAATACTTGATGCACTGCTCTGCTTTCTTATTTTATGAATTAGAACTGAATTTAATTAAATGTTTCATTAAAAAAAATAAACTAGGTACTACATTCAATTGTTACTGGTGGTAGAGTTCCAGTGTAGGCACCACCGCATTACCTTATGTATCTGCCTCCAAATGGTAGAGTTCAGCACTATCGTGTTCCGGTAAGATGACAGTAGTGCAATAAGAAGGTAGAATAAGTAATAGTGAAGGTAGATGAGGCACGAGAGGTATGTCAGAACCGTGATATCTGGCGCTCTACACTCTCCGCCTACCCCGTTAGGGACACGGCTTGAAGATACATAGTGCAATAAAGAAACTTGAAACTTGATGGTAATGTTTGGCCCAGTAATAACTACGACAGAGGCATAACATCTAAAGTCTCAGGGGTGGCAAGGCATCTGCATTTTGACCTCGGGTATTTGTATGGATGTCTAGTTAGGCTGCAGTCATCGCTTAACAGCAATGTGAACTGCGTGCTTGTTTGCCAACTTCATTCGTTACATTAAAAAAATAACGTAGGTCATTTTTTGTTTTGTTGCTTTTGCAAAATATATTATTACAATATGTATTTTATTACATATACACGTATTTTGTTATTCAATTGGAGATGTACCTAATGATTTTATAGACTAACATAACACGCGGTGCCCTTATATGTACCTGTTAATTTAGGCGCAAAACAATAAGATCTTTCGACAAAAATAATTAAAGGATTAAAAATACTAGGTACTTTTTTACTGGTGGTAGAGTTCCAGTGAAGGAGCTCGAGGGCGTAGGCACCACCGCATTACCTAATTTATCTGCCGCTTAATGGTAGTGTTCAGCGCTATCGTGTTCCGCTTAGATGGTAATGTATGGCCCCGTAATAACTATCACAGTCATCACTTAACATCAATGGAAACTGCATGCTTGTTTGCCACTTTAGTAACATAAAAAAAAACTAGCGGCAATAGGTATATTAATAGGCAACCTAGTGGCGTAAAAATAGGTTTGCAGCAAACGTTTGTCTGCTACTAGTCTGTCAACTTAATGGCATAAAAAAAAAATATCTCGATGAGCGAAATAAATAAAAAATAAAAATAAAAAACCTATCTCGATGAGCGAAATAATTCTGCAGCGGTATCCTAACTTATAACAAGCTAAACGTAGGTAGGTAACATTGAAAATGGCACCTTAATACATTTTACATAACTTTTTAAGTAAATATAACTTTACCTTACCTCCCTTATCTATTTAAATAAAAATACATGTACCTACATAAATTTACTAGGTATCAGCCTTTCGACGCGGACGGTTACATTTTTCTAGTCCCATACCTAAGCAATAAAAGTACCTACGTAGAACCTAATCCATTATTGGTAGGTTATATGTTTAGTAAAACATATAAAATAAAAACAAAATTTAATCTATATGTTATAGTTGATTAAAAGCATAGAGCAACACCGGAGGGGAGTAGCCATATGTAGGCTTTCTCCTCTGTCAAGGTACAAGCCCAAATAGGCCTATACCTGTCGCCTAGATGTTTAAATGTGTGTGTGAAAATGTTTCTGTATTTTGTTAAAGTCAAGGTGTGAGTTTCGTAGTAATAGACGATTTTTGTAGTGTGCGTGTGTATCGCACGCATTTCCCCCCGCAAAAATTACAGACTGTTTTGAATCGGTAATAAATGGTATGGTAACTCCCCTCCAGTCCGCCGCGGCCAGTAGCCCCTGGTGCTCTATGATTAAAAGTCATGAAATGTTTCATAAATTAATGAGTGTAAATGAACATTTAAATCGTAACTTGTACACAATTTATGCAATTTTTTAACGTCATAGAATTACAAATGACTGTAGTCACTTAAAATAATGTTCATTTTAATTCACAATTATATTTTCTATTGAACTACCGTCCATCTTGTAAGATAAATAAAAGAGCTCCGATAAGAAAGACAAATGACAAAGCTCTACGTAGCGGCGCGTGGGACTGGACTGAAATAAATATCTGTCACACGCGAAGGACGAGCAAAAAATATTATGAAATCAGTTTCTTTAATGAATAATAAGTTCATACATAGGTACATATTTGGGTAATACAAAACTGTGGTATACAATACTACCTAATAAGAATATTTTGTCGTAATTTAACTCAGCGCCAAGGACCCTTCTTATTATGAAACAAAAAGGGTTCAAAGTATTGAAGCTACAGTTGGTTAGAAGGAGACACGTATATTTCTGTCACCTCTGTAAGAATGAGTGGGCAGAACTAAGTCCCCTCCAATTGCGCTAGCGTCTGTTTTAGTACAACATTGGGGTGACAAACATTTCTTTTGTATTGTAGGGCATTTTTTAAATTTATATTTTACAGATGTAACATTTAAATATTGATATAGTATACCAACTGTAAACAGTTATGATGAATAAGAATTAATAAGTAAACTGTGCATATTATAACGTTTCCGTAGGTTTCGCGAGCTTCACTCATTGTGTAAATTATGTTTGTGTGTTGTCGTATTATTTCGATTATTGTCTTTAAATATTATAACTAATACTAAGTTGCATTAAAATTATTTATTTATTTAATGTAGGTAATAATTTAGGTATTATTAAATTTATACGTGAATTTACGCTTTTCATTTATTTTTTTTTCTGATCAAAATTTAAATTATTTTATTAAAATTGTATATTTTATTTGTGCAAACCTTTTAATTTATCAAGATTCTACATAATCGTATTACTATAAAAGTGAATGATTACAGCAATCCAAAGTACGAAATAAAATTCATCTAAAAATATTCTCCATAAATTTGTAGACAGAAGAAACAGTGGCAAAAAAATATATCTTAATGCATTCATGCCATCAACGTAAATATATGGACGGATTAAGGTAGCAAAAGCCTTACTTAAACCATTATAACTTAATATATTCCTTAACATCAAAAAATAGTTTCCCACTGGACTCCGCACGTGGGTACACCATTAATCCCACACTTGCACAAGTGGGAGTAATTCATGTGCACTCACTCACACACCGACACCATGACCTCTACACAGAGCCTCTTCGGTAGAGCTCACACACACCAAAGCGCAGAACCATGTCTGTACGAACACAGTGGTACTCTCAGTTCACTAAACAACCTCCTCTACTGCACTCACGCGCAGAAAAAAACTTAACGCGATCTATCGATCTTTTTTCTAATCGAAAAAAGACAGCCGTCTGATAGGCAGGCTTCGTAGCTATAGTCGGATAAAACTGACCTTTACAAACGAACGCGTCGACCAAAACCGAGACATTTATTCCGATCACAATATTTATGACAGCGTAATTAATTAAACATGTCGTTTTAATTATGTAAATACGGATGGGTGATGATCAATTTAAATTATGTGTTTCGATCTCTGCCGCTTAATTTAATGTAAACATATATTAATCATTATGTGTGACGTTTTCACGGTGCTTAAGGTTTAAATGTAATGCTTTGATGTTATTTGTTGATGTCCAGTTGATTGTGTCATGATGGTTTGCTATCCGCCATAGTGAAGTTTTGTATTTTGTGTTGAACGCTAACGGTCATTGATGCATTAATGTGGTGAAACTCATACCATTATGGAACGTCACCAAAATGGTATGGATGTGTGGGTAGGTAAGGATATATAAGTAATTCATTACAAACTTTCTTTGCTTTATGTTTAACTTATGTACGTACTTTTTGTCTGAATTGCTCTTGCATCTCCCTGTTTTAAAAAGCTCTATTTTTGCGTGCATTTTTTCATTGTGTATGTGTACGTAAATGAAGTTAGAAAAATATGTAACAATATTGATATTTTTCAGTTTTTACGATTTAAGTTCATTGTATTTTGGATTCAAAAGCGATTCTTAATTTCAACTATACAAAATCAAACATGTTTTATATTTTTTAAATATGTATATTTAAGAGTTTAATTAAACTTATATAAAATTATGGTTTACGTTGTTTAAATTTTATTAAATAGGTAATGAAGTTTACACTAAATTTCTTAGATGCTCAGAAAAACTATGATCATTTATCGAAAAAAATTGCATAATTTTTAGAACAGTCAAAGTTTAATTCTTTTTCACATTAAAATGTGCATTCCAGCAATATAAACAATGTGTGTTTTTCCCTAAGGGCAAGGTAGAGTCAACCAGCTGGGTGGGTTGTTCATCAACGGTCGGCCGCTACCCAACCACATCAGGCTGAAGATCGTTGAGATGGCGGCGGCGGGAGTGCGGCCCTGCGTCATCTCGCGCCAGCTGCGCGTCTCGCACGGATGCGTCTCCAAGATACTCAATAGATACCAGGTAAACACATATTTTCTAAAGGCCAAGTAGAGTCAACAAGCTAGAAGGGCTGCTTATCAATGTGCGGCTTAGATTATATAACAACCAGAAGTTGCCATGCGCTTGAATTGGAAAACAATACGTCTTACACCCACTACAGTAAATAATCCACCCAGTTGTGTACAACGGGTGTGAGCCGGGCTCTATTACCTACTTTTGACAGAGACTGTCGCCTCTATGCCAACCACATCAGGTGATGATCGTTGAGATGATGATGGCGATCATCTCGCGCTAGCTGCACGTCTCGCACGAAATGCGTCTCCTCTAAGACATTCAAAAGGTACAAACATGTTAACTACAAGGGATAAACATGTTAACGAGACTTAAAGATATGAATATAAAAAACTAAAAACATCATTCAGGAACGACACAACAGGCAATCTAAGTCAGGGTAAAGATAGGAAATTTAATGTTAGTAGGGTATGATAGGGTAATGGGAGTCACCTAAGCGCGACATGAAATAAAAACTTAATTTCAAACAAAATATTTATTGCAACCGACTACACGTCAGCTTTACTTAATTGACAATCAATTGAGATCAATTTTAATGAATAAAAGTTTTACAAAAAAATCGTTTTGTGTCCCATTGCACTGACGTGGGGGTAAAGGTGATCACCTTATGGACAAAGAAAATTTAGCACATATGGCAAATATAAACTTCCGGCAAGTTTCAACTAAAGTAGTCCATGTGAGAACGTAGCTTACATGAATTACATCTGTGGTCAAAGGCGTCGCTAGGGGGCGACAACGGGATCGGCTAGATAGATAGAGCGTATAGATTAAAAACGAATCATTTTTCAGCATATTTGACTGATAACTGTCATAAATATTCCGCACTCTCCCTGCCCTAGTACCAAGCCGCCTTTCCCTGAAATCTAGACGATCTAGGGCCTAGTCCAGCTGTCGACATTATGGTCCATAGGAATGGCAATCATCTGACTTTCATTACCCACAAATAATATAATGAAAAAAAAATATCCTAGAAATAATTGAGAGAGTCTAAAACTGCACATCCATGCTCGGAAAGTCTGATTATTGTGTGTTAGTCCGCAAACATCTAAAATTATTGACTGTTTATTGGAAGAATTCGACATTTTTTAAAAATTTACGTGACATGGCACCACCAAATATATTAAACACAGTTTATTTTGCTTTGGTCCAATCTCTCTTGACCTATTGCATTTCTTCATGGGGCGGAGCCTACAAATCAACTATTATTAAACTAGAAAGAGCTCAGAGAGCTGTACTTAAAGTTAGTCGACGTCTTCCTTTTTTATTTCCCACCAAAACTCTCTACGAGAAATGTCAAGTTTTAACAGTACGTCAGCTTTTTATTCTACACACTGTTTTAAGGAAACATTCAGAAATAGAATTTAATCCATATCTTTTTGAAAATGTCAGACGGAAATATATTGTTTGCCCATCTCTACAGTGTAACTCTAAATTCACACAAAAGTTTTATTGCTTCCTCGGTAATTATCTATACAATAAGATCAATAAGAACCTTACAATATATCCTCTGACACGACATAAATTAAAAGAAGTATTAGGAAAATGGCTCCAGACATTAGACTATGACTCTACAGAAGCCCTGCTGACGATACCAGATTGATGCTGATATTAAGTATTGTATAATTAAACTCTATCTCTGTACCATATTTCATCAAAATCGGTTCAGTCGTTTGGACTTGAAGGGGTAACAGACAGACAGACAGACAGAGTTACTTCCGCATTTATAATATTAGTAGGGGTGCTGACACTACACTTGTAACATCGTCCCCGCTCCACACTTCCTCTAAAAATTAATACACTTAAAACATAATGATTGTTGAAATAATCCTAGTCTGCTAATATAAATGCTAAGAAAAGATAAAAGGTGTTTAGACTATGTTATAATAAAATAACTCACACAAACAAACAAACACACATTAACCCTCATGCTTAATAAGTGGATAACTAAAATTTCAATTATAATTTCACTCTTTTACTGACTTTTATAACAAATAGGTACTGGCAAATTATTAATTTTAGATTTTAGTATTAGTGAACTTTAGATTTTACTACTAGAAAACTTTATATTGTAATAGTAATAGGATTAAAATCTCCTCAAACATAATGTATAACACTCATAAAAATATTGCTACATGTACAATCATCTAAATTATCCGAAGGGTGTGGACCTGGAGACCTGTAAAACAGGTTTTATAACTTTAGTTCAGGCTCCAGTCTCCACAATAAATTAAATGACACGACAGAATGTTTTTGTATTGCAATTAACATAATGTTGTACTGTTAATGTTATTGTGGAGAGAATAAATACGTTTTTTATTTATTTATTATTTATTATTATTTATCGTCATCAGGGACGGGGAGGTAGTTTATGCATTGATTGCGTGTATAGTTTCGTGGATATGTAGGTGACTCTTATTACCCGCTGACTCCCATTACACCATCTTCCCCTACATACCTACTTCTAATTTTCATCTCTAAATATGTAGGTAAAACAATGAACATGTTTATAACTGGGCCATATCTTTCAGACTCTATTTTCCTAAAGAGGAACTCACATTATAATAATATTATTATGTTAATGATTAGCAAGTTAGGTATGTGAGTCCCCTATGCTAGGGGACGAGTTGCTTGCTGGCTATTGATATTAATCACGTACTTTTCCAAACACCAGGGTGCAAAAATCTTCTGACTGGAGAAAGTCTTTGAGTTTCTAATAGGAATAACCCAATATGAGTTATTCAAAATTATGATCTAGCTAGGTAGATAAGTATATCAGTATTTCTATATCTGTTCATATAGCCATATGCTTACTTTCAAAACAAATAAATCAAATAACTCAAAGATAAATTGGATCTTAAATGTAACATTTAATCATACATACCTATTTGATTTTCTGTTATAAATTTAAGTAGATTAGTACAACAAGTATTTTTAATATGTGTAGTGTTCTTAACAAACACAGAAATGGACTTATTTTTTTGTATTCTCCAATATATACCTACCTAGGAGAAAAATTGCAAATCGCAAAATACACTAATTTGTAAAATACATTTTATTAGGCAATAATCAAAGTCAGGTGCCAGAATCTTACAATAGGCGTTTTGGTTAGATTTGATACAATTTCTGAAAAGTTCATCATGAAACATTAGGTACATATCGCACAATCGTGTTTTTTCGTACACATTTGTCGTATTTAAGCTATGCAGGTATAAAGATTTGTAAATCACTTGAAAGCTGAACAAAGTCTAGACACCATCTTCTACCCGTATTCCATTTATAAAGAAAAATAAATCCAAGCTTATACTAGATACCTATATAAAGCGAAACAGATCTGTCTGATGTGATATTTCACACACAAAGTTAGGAAATTTTAGTCCCCAGAATCTATAAAACCAGACCTCTGCCCTATATAGGTACTTAGTTTTTTTTAATGTAATGGAATTGGCAAACAAGCATGCAGTTCACATTGATGTTAAGTGATGACTGCAGCCTATAGACACTTACACTAAGACCAAGGTCAAATGCAGATGCGTTACCACTCCTGAGGCCTAAGGTGTTATGCCTCTCTGCCGGAAATTACAGAGCCGTACATTACCACCTGACTTAAACACAATAATGCTGAACACTACCATTTATCGGCAAGTATATTAGGTAATGCGGGGGTGCCTGCGCCCGCGAGCTCTGTCACTGAAGCTCTACCACCAGTAATAAACTTAGTATATAGTAGGTACCTATAAGCAAATAGTAGGTACCTATAAGTATCTAGGTAAATATTATACATAATGTAAAGAACATGACTACATATTTATTCTTTAATTGAAATCCTTAAGTATGCAATATTAAACAGACAAATAACTAAATTAATCTACATAATAAAAAAAACATTAAAATATATTAAAACCCTAAATAATATTTACATAATATAAAGTTAAAACTAAACTTAAAACAACATGCATCTAAAAATTCCGCATCACTGCCTTCCTGTGTTATGGTACCCAGAAGGCTGGCAACATTGCCTCGTTGGATGGCAATGCTGATTCTTTGACCTAAAAATTGGTCAGCCCTCTGGTCACGGGAAGTGTCGACCAGCCGTTTCGCGTTCTCTTTGAATAAGAGCCGAGCACTGGGGCCCCATGGACCAAGAGTTTCGACCCCGAAAGGCACAAATATATAGTCCTCTGGAAGGGTACTATATTGGCGCTGTTTCAGGGTCTCCGCAGTTGTAGCAGCAGTGCCAGCGGAGCACGCCGTGCTTGGAAGATGGGATGGCGCTAAGGTGTCAACGCAAGTTGCGTCCCACACCAAAGGCCTACCCATCTTCCAGGGCATCAATGACATACCGTCCGGTCTCCTTCCATCGTCACGTGCCAGTCCGTTGGGTTCTAATATGGCTGGCACGCCGGCGGTGGAAAGGGCTCGGCGCAGAATGTCATTTAAGACATGACTACTAATTTTAAAATAGAGAATGTCTTTGTTTCGTAGTTATTTTTCTGTGCCCAATACAATTTGAATCTAGGTACCTATCTACTTAAATGATTAAGTCGTAAACTAATTTCAATTTTTACCCGACAAGGTTTTATCGGCATTTATTCTCTTAAAATGACATCATCCTTTTTTTAACGAACGTGCCAAACAAACATGCAATTCACGTGCATGTTAAGTGATAACTGCAGCAAAGACATCTACACAAAAACCAAAGGTCAAAATCCACATAACAACTAACCTTAGTTACCAACTAAGGTTAGTTGTTATGTGATATGTCTCTGTGATACTTGGTTAAGTATTACGGGGCCTTTATAACTCGGGGAAACTCGATGGTGCTGAACACTGTCATTTATTGGCATTTCGCAGAAAAATTAGGAAATGTGGTAGTGCCTACGCCCTCGAGTACACACACCTACACAGGAACCAGTCTCACCAGTAAAATCAAGTTACGTAAATCCAAAAATTAGCAAATTATTTTGTTGGAATTGTCTCACACCAGTCACACCTCCTCTATAGTACACCTCATCTATCTACTGATAACTCTAACAAACTAGTTCTACTAGAAAATAGTTCAGTAGATCCTCATTCCTGTTAGATGCAAATTTTAATGTAAGATCACATAGGAGCACACATCTCTACGAGACTTTAAAAATATGATTAACTAGCGTTTACCTCCGACTACTAGTTTGCGCGCGGAATTTGTAAATATAAAAATCGAACCTCTATTAACTCTATTAGCCTTAAGTATTGATTTTAGAAAAAAACAAGCCTTAGGTGTAGTGAACCATTTAGGTTCAGAATCTCAGAAAATCGGTAATAACGGAATAACAAAAATTCCAAATATTTAAAGAACTTAAAAGTATGTCTCTAATCCAGGTCTCTAAGTACTACAGTGATCGTACACAAAGTATAATTATTTGTAAATGACGATAAAATGAGCGAATGTGATGGCGAACTGGCTTACAATTCGTTAAGCCGTCAATGTTGGTTGTTGCCGCTAGAGCAATCGCTAAGCGGATCAAAGACTTACACCCGCTTTTGAGTAAGCTGTTGCCGTAATACATGAGCAAATTTTACATTAATTTATCCACACTATAATAAATTTATGTAACTTCTACGAAAATGATTTTGTAACTGGTTTTATTAATGTACTAGCTATGCCCGCGACTTCGTCCACGTGAGAAAAAATATGATTGTTCAGTATCTACCCGGACGAAGTTGTGGGCGCAGCTAGTATAAAAGTAGCTTAAGTTACTCCTTATTACATCAGCTATCTGCCAGTGAAAGTCCCGTCGAAATAGGAGACACTCAAATTCTACTTATTTGTATGTAGGTATGTATGTATGTATGTATGGATGTATGGAGATAAAAGTAGGCTAACATACTCCTTATTACATCAGCTACCTACCCGTGGAAGTCCCGTCAAAGTCGGATACACTCAAATTCTACTTATTTGTATGTATGTATGTATGTATGGATGTATGGAGATAAAAGTAGCCTAAGTTACTCCTTATCACATGAGCTATCGGCCAGTGAAAGTCCCATCAAAATCGGTCCAGCCGTTCCCAAGATTAGCCTCGCCAGACAGACAGACTGACAGACAGACAGACAGACAGAGAGACAAACAGACAAAAATTGTAAACAATGTTGTTTTGGTATGTATACCGTGTTACACACATATGCATTTAGTAAAAAGCGGTTATTTTTAAATTACAAACAGACGCTCCAATTTTATTTATTTGTATAGAGTAAGTGTAGATGTATAGATTTATTATGGAAGGTAATATACAACATAAGACCTAAAAATTGTGTGAAAATTTTAAGCGTCTACTTGCTGCACTTATTATCGTGCAAAAAATATACGAAAAAAAAAAACAAAAAAACACCTTTATTGTATGCCCCCTTGGACCTCTTAACATTTTCATTTTCTTATTTTTAGTTATTAATTTTGTCTATAAAGCGGTAACAGAAATACATAATTTGTGAATATGTTAGCTTTCTAGCTATCACTATTTATGAGATACAGCTTGGTGACAGACAGACGGACGGACGGACAGACAGACAGACAGCGGTAGATTAGTAATCCGTAGGTTACGTTTACGTAGGTCCGTTTTTACCTTTTAGGTACGAAACCCCCTAAAAGATAGAACTAAGATACAGAATAGCTTTAAATATTCGATACGATTTTTCAAATTAACATAACTTTTTTATTTCTGAACCGATTCAGATGAAATAAACACTAAATATTAAGTGAAACTTATCACAATATATCAGTGAAAATCGCAGATCGAATAAGCCGTTTCTGAAATTAGCGTGCACAAACACACAGACGAACAGACATTTTTCCGAGATAAAAAGTACCCAGTGTTGTGCGCCAAAAGTTAAAATATAATCATACCAAGTTTCATTGTAATCAGACCGGTAGTTTTTATGTGATGCTTGAACAAACAGACAGACAGACAAAAATTTTTCTTATCACATATATGGGTTCGGTATCGATCTAGTAACATCCCCTGGGTATTTATTTTTTCAATATTTAATGTACAGAATTTACACTTCTACAGTTTTATTATAAGTATAGATTATCCATAAACTTCACAGTGTACAAGATTTGTATAAATTCAAACCTGAACACTTCAAAGGGGTAAGAGTGTAAGTTGTATTCTTTTACCTCCTATATAACAGGGGTAATCCTAGTTTCATTGAGCACATTTTTAAGCCCCAATGGTACCACAGAAAAACTTCATACCACTTTTGTCTACTTCCACTGAGCTACCAAGTTTAAAACAAAACAATTTAATTAAATTTTGAAATCTGCTACCTTTTCTCGTAAATAGTTTTTTCATTCATTATTCAGGAGATCTAGATTATCGTATCTAGAACTACCAACATTTTAATGTATTAAAATAATGTCTCGTTACTAAAGAAGATAAAGTAAAATTATTTGTAAATTACGATAAAATGAGCGAATGTGATGGCGAACCGGCTTGCAATTCGTTAAGCCGTCAGTGTCGGTTGTTGCCGCTAGAGCAATCGCTAAGCGGATCAAAGGCTTACACTCGCTTTTGAGTAAGCTTTTGCCGTAATATTTGAACAAATTTTACATTAATTTATCCACACTTTATTAAATTTAGGTAACTTCAACAATAAGAGGTTTTTGTTACAAAATGAGTTTTAGTAATTTACAAATTTCTTTCGTAAAGTGTCTAGTACTCAGATTGATATATTATTATCTTCTATCAGTTTTTTACCTTACACTCCTCTCCTCCTATCATTGGATTTAGGCCACCGTATTTTTACGCGGATACTTTCATTTATTTATGTAAATTCTTGTCTTATGGCTAGAAGTTACTATATATTTTTTGCTATTTTTAATATAAAAGGTGTTATTTTTTTCTGTAATCAGATTTCTTAAAATGCTAAATATTTTTCTACTTTGTGAAAAAGTTGCATTGTCATCCATAAATATTAGCTTTGCTTTTCTTGCTGGTGGTAAAGCTCCAGTGACAGAGCTCGCGGGCGTACATATCACTTAATCTACTTGCCGCTTAGTGGTATCACTACTTAACGCGTTCTGGTCTGGTAATGTACGGCCTTATAATTTTTGGCACAGAAGTATAACAACTTAGTCCATAGAAGTGGCAACGCGTCTACATTGAAATCGCTGGTTTTTGTGTAGATGTTTATGGGTGACTGTTATTCGCTTACCATCAATGTGAACTTTATACCACTTCATGATATTAAAAATATTTACAGCTAGCTGTCCCGGCAAACTTTGTATTGCGTCACAATGGAATAACTTACAATGTGTCAAAGATTTGATATTACGGACAATTTGTATGGGAAAATGAAATTGTGGTTTGTACTGTTTTCCTTCAATTTCTTCATATTTTCTTGCCTTTCAAACCTTACCTGGACTTCCAAAAAATATTCAAAACCACAATTAGCCATCTCGGTCCAGCCGTTCTCGAGTTTCTGCAAGACTAACGAACAGCAATTGATTTTTATATATATAGATAAATAAATAATATAAAGGTTAAAGATATTGATCAACTAGCTATTTTTATTGAGATAATCATTCCTTAAAAACAGTGAGTTTCTAAAACCAACATGCACGCGCCCCTTGTTGGCGAACAATTGCCATTGATTCCTGCGCAACCAAGCCTGAAGGTTCATTTTCACCACCACCAGTAGCCACCATAATAATAGTGATTGTTTCGCCCAGGATGTGTTTAGCCACGCTTCAAGAGTATGTACGACCTCTCACTCTACTTGTTTTTATTTATCATTCCCGTTCATCGTCGTAACATTTTCAAGCCTTTAGAAGACATGAAAACTGAGGTAATATTTAGATTCAGCTATATGAAACATAGCATTTTTAAATTCTATACTTGTTGGAAAATAATTAATATATCTGAACTTGACGTTAGGTACATCTGTGAGCTTCTATGGAACTCAATCACAAGTTTTCAATATTACTTATTTTATTATTACCTACTAATTTTGTTCTGCTAATGATGTACTCTTTCTGCCGACTTTTTATAACAGTGAAATTTTAAAGAAATTGTATTGGTTCGGTTACAGAAATGTTTTATAGGCCTTCGATCTTATTCAAATTGCTTTTTTATGTAATGGAAGTGATATTGATTTCACAGGTAGGTACTTGTGTTTAACTATAACGAGCATGTCTCCATCTTATTTAAAGAGTCCCGTAATAAGTAGAATTGAATTACCAACGAGATTAACAAACCTATTAAATTTATTAACGATAATTAATGCAAGAAATTTACCAAAAATGTTATTTATCCTTTTTTAAATCATTCAAGTATTGTTAATAGAGTAGGTACGCAACTGTGACTGTTCAACTGAATAATATCCGATACACGTGTATTCACCATACATATGAACCAAATTGAATATGGCATTGGCTACAAGATCTATTCACAACCGTCTATTTCCTTTCCAATATGTATTGGTGAAGTTTTCTTGAGGGAAAACAAGGTGGGTAGGGCACTATAAAAATAGATATTCAATTTCTCTTCTGGAACATCGAATATAAAGAAATGAGTATAAGATTTCACTGGTTAAACTTTTGATCTTCAGTTTAAATGTACATCTTCACCGAAAACTTATAAATGGCGATAGCATCTAGTACTCTAATTTCACTAACACCGAAACACTATAAACAGCTTAGGTAATTCTCTCACATGATTCAAATAATTTCTTATCTGGCAAGTAACACAATCCCAGAATATATTAAATGTTGGAAATAATTAAGGACGTTAATTTTCCCATAAACTAGGAGACGGGTTCAATAAGACCGGGCGTTATCGGCGGATCCAAGCCCAGGGTGGCAACCCCTGAAGTGGAGGCAAGGATAGAAGAGCTTAAGCGACAAAATCCGGGCATATTTTCTTGGGAAATCCGCGAAAAGTTAATTAAGGTAAGTCATTGAGTAGGTACTATCAAAGAACTGTCCGATTATACATACACTATCAAATATAGTTTTAATTACCACCGCATAAAGTTCCGATATGTACAAGCGGACTTTTTCCTGATCGTACGTCATTAATACTTAAATATATAGGTCCATACATACAATAAGTATTCCTTAATATATTGGAGTGTCTAAAGAAATATTTCGATTCAATATACCTAATGTTCTATTGAAAGAACCTTTTGAACTATAATTTTATTAAACCTTCATTTATACATTTCAAAACAAATAGAGTCAAGTACCTATTAAGAACATCACATGAAAACAATGACGAGCAAAATAAAAGAAAATACCGGGATTATAGAAGTACCTACTTTTCTTTTTGATTGTTAATGTTATTGAAATTTCTCACACTTATCAATATGGAATATAGAAAAATATGAAATACTAGACATCTAGATGTTATTATATTTTAATGCCAATGTTATCCGTGACGAAAGTACATTTACATATTATGTTCGATGGACCCTTTTATAATATTCGGCCAACGTAAAAGACCAAAAGTTACAGCTTCACTTAAAGTAAATCAAAGGTTATTGGGGCAAACAAAAGCCATAAAAACCTATTATTACTTATCCCAGAAAATCTAAATATAGTTTGTATTTTAATATCTGGTAGTTTTACGCATTTAGTATTATTTTTTAAACCTACAAGGGTAGGTTATTGTATTTTTAAATTTGAATCAATAACCAATATAGAAACTAACACTATACTAAGGTAGGTACTAATATACTTACTTACTACTTACTTATGTGGACACAAAAACTTAATCTGTCAACATTTTGAGATAAATCGCTAAGATTTCGTAGTTAAAATTACTCATGTGCAACATTGAAATAAGTTTTGTATTTAATTTAGTCGGGTGAAATAATTACGTTGCGACTCTGACTGTTTTAAATTTACCTCACTTGTTTTTGCTTCGTAACTCAGTGGGCGGTGAGACGTTGCTACATTTTTAGCAATAGCTTTTGTTTTTCTGTTAATTAGGTAGTAACAAGCTTGTATTCCATTACAGGAGGGTGTGTCTGATCCGCCAAGCATCTCTTCAATATCGCGTCTACTTCGCGGCGGAGCAAGAGATCCTGATGGCAAAAAGGATTACAGCATCGATGGAATACTTGGAGGTAACATCATAAAATATTGGATGCGATAGTGAAAATGTTTTTACTAACACAAGTTATGTAACGATACGCGTCTATCTGCCGCCAAATGGTAGTGTTTAGCACTAACTTGTTCCGGTTAGACGATAATGTATGGTCTCATAATAACTATCACAGACTGAAATCAAATTAGGCCTCAGAGGTGGCCATGCATATGCATATTGACCTCTACTAGTTTTTATGCAGATTTCTTTAAGCTGCTGTCACTTACCACCCACGTGAATTGCATGCTTGCTTGTCACCATCATCACATAAAAATAAACAGTAATTACATTAGATATTTAAACATTCTATTTACACGGTACACTGGTGGTAGAGCTCCAGTGACGGAGCTCGCGGGCGTAGGCACCACCTCATTACCTAATATACCTACTTGCCGCTAAATGGTAGTGTTCAGCACTATCGTGTTCCGGTCTGGTGGTAATGTACGGCTCTGTAATTTCCGGCACAGAGGCATAACACTTTAGACCTCAGGAGTGGCAACGCATCTGCATTTTGACCTCAGGTCATTGTGTGGGTGTCTATAGGCTGCAGTCATCACTTAACATCAATGTGAAATACATGCTTGTTTGCCACGTTTATTACATAAAAAATACCGTCTTTCTATTTAGTTTAATTTGCCTACAAACGTGTATCGTAGAAGTCTACATCGCTCTCCTCTTGTAGTAACGTGCCCAGAAATCTGGCCGCTTTCCCACGTTGAAGTGAGCTAACACTCTGTGCATAGTGTACGGACTGAATAAACTGACCCTCTGATCATGTGAAACGTCGACCAAAAGTATGTAAATGTGTGTAGGATGGACACTAAAACCTCACTGACCAAGCGTTTCCACTCCCAAGGTCTCAAATATGTAGTCTTTTGGTAGAATACCAAAGCGCCTCCAACCTCGCACGAGAACCCCCTAGAGCACAAGAAAAGCGTAAATGTGATCGCTTTCTTGTCGTCTCGTTCTCGCACTCGCCTGTTCTCGCGATCGGTGCTTAATTTTTAGCACTCTCAAGATTATAAAATACAACTGTCGTCCATTCTGGATAACGATCGAGAATGCGAATTAGAAGGTCGCCTGTGTGCCTTTTCGATTCACGTGCAATTTCTCGGCAAAATTTCTCGCATGAGTCTGTAGCTGCTATTGTATTTGCGTCATTTGACAGACTGCACATAAGATAGAATCTGTCATGTATTACATTAAAATCTGTATATTTTGTGATTCTGTTTAAATCTATGGCTAAAATGGAAAACAAAATACCTACTAGGTATGCCGCATTACTACATGTATAGTAAGAACAGATCACGGATTGATTATAATGAAATTATTATGAATATACTACTTGTGAATGTATGAGATAGCAAAGTTATTGCATATTATCTTCCAGTTTGTATTTCTTGAAGGGGTAGATCATTTAGCATTCATGGTAATGGTCAAAGGTAATTAGCATTCATGCATACATGCAAACATCCACGATTCGCCAATTATGCTTTTTTAGTCAACTGTATTTAGACGTGGCGCGTCTATTCTTATTCATTGGACACAAAACTTTGATAATGCCACTGGGAGTCTTCGCTAATGGGAACAAAACCAAAAATAACTTTAGCTAGAGATCGAATCTGAGACCTCTACATAACATTAATGGTCTGCTACCACTTAACCACTAAGAAAGTTTAAGTTACAAAATATCTAAAATGATACAATAAAAACTATGATATGATTATAGATCTCTCCAATATCCATTAAAAGAGAAATTCCACCAAAAGAACTTCATAAATTGCAAAACATTCTATTAACCCTACCACTACACTCCTCAGATTGCACAATAACTTCCTTTCATGCCATTCTGCAACATTAATAGCCCCAACCTGTCAAAGCTTTCTCACGGCGAGAATCAAAAAATCAATTTCCGCACACAAATCTTCCATCGTCATTGTCGCCGTTTGAAATATTGGAGTTTGTCCCTTGGATATTAAAAGCGGTGTCTGTTGGACTGTAAGTGAGTGCGCGTCCACAAAGTGTACCGCGGTCACCTGCCGCGCCTCACGACAGTGCTGAAATACCAACAATGGCTGTCGCATGTTTTGGTCCTCGGATCATTGTTGTATTATGCTCAGGTCAGCTAATTGTGCTTTGAATTTCGCCGGTGGTACATGAGGCAATCCGAATAGCTAAGTGTGAGCCATTGATCAGACTAGATTCTCTCGATTTAATCAAAAATTGATGTAATCATTAAATAACTTCTTCATTTGAAGACTGTGGCTGCAGTCCTCAAATGGCACAGATCGCTTAAGCAATTTGACCTGAAAAGGCAGCGAGTAGCCCCTAGTTGCAGTCTCTATAACTATCAAATTGGCATAGTTTAAGGAAGGTTTATGTGTAGCGGTGGAGATTTATACTTCAACGGTGGATTCCAACTGATATGATATCTTGATTCGATAACTAATGATGATACTATTTGACAACATGCATCACTAAATACATTCTTGAGTAGTCGGTGCAATGAGTTGTTCCAAAAAGCGAGATCTTAAATTATAAAACGAAATATATTTGTGTTCTTAATACGGTACCGGTCGAAGTATCCTAGACGGTTTTTTATTAATTTCCGCACATAAATCACCGGTGCTTTACCGTCGTCGATCAATATTGGAGGCTGTCCCTTGGCCGTCAAAAGACAGCGCCTATTGAACCGTAAGTGCGCGGACGCTGACAAAGATACTCGCCCGCCGCGTCTCTCGATAGTGCTGAAATCACCCACAATCCACATTTCATGTTTTACTTTTTGTATCATTGTTGCTTTATTCTGTGGCCAGTTAATTGTACTTTGAGTTTTGCCGGTATCGGTACCTGTTCGGGGATTTCCGTCTGTCAGACCGCGCCGCTCTAGTTTATATCGCTTTTTATATCATATTCTTTGCATTGAACACTTTGTTGCAGTTTGTTGTGGACCTGTGTTTATCGAGGCGGTGTCTTTTGCTAACATGCACTGGTGCAAAAAAAATGTGACAATATTTTGTATTTTTTTTTGCATGAGACACACTGACATTGATGCGATGATGGTGTCTTTATAACTTGTAATTACAAGTTTTTAAGCTATAATTTTAGCAAATTAGATTTTTTATGATAGATATATAGGATAATCTTGCAAAACATATTTTATGTATTACTAGTTGTGTCCGCGACTTCGTCCGCGTGAGAATATATGACTTTTTTTTATATCAAGGGATTGACTGACTAGCAGACGGGCCACCTGATGGAAAGTGGTCACCGTCGCCTATGAACATTTGCAACACCAGGGGAGTCGCCAACGCGCTGCCAGCCCTGAAGGACTCTTTTGATGCCATTTTTGAAGAACCCTATATTGTAGCACCGAGGGAACACCTCAGAGGGAAGTTCATTCCACAATTTACACGTTCTGGGCAAAAACGAACGCGAGAACCGCACCGTTGAACATTGCCAAGTGTCCAGTCGGTGAGGGTGGAACTTCTCTCTTCGGCGGGTAGTGCGGTGTAGGAAAAGAGACAGTGGCACCATGTCGAACAGTTCAGCAGAGCACTCGCCATTGCAGAGACGGTATAAAACGCATAGACTCCCAACGTCTCTGCGCAGGCTCAGATGTTCGAGCCTGTCAGTAAGTCCTGGGTCGTTAACAATACGAACGGCGCGTCTTTGTAGGGAGTCGAGTGGACCAAGTTGGCATTTGGGGGCTCCCGCCCACAAATGAGAGCAATATTCCAGATGGGGCCGCACTTGGGCCTTATAAAGCTGTAGTATCTGCCCCGATGTGAAATACTGCCTCGCTTTGTTAAGCACCCCTAGTTTTTTGGATGCCAACTGGGTCTTACACTCAATGTGTCTCCCAAATTGCACTTCGTTCGATATGTCAACGCCCAGGATACCGATACTCTTAAGGAAGGACCCCCGATCCCCCCCGTGCACAGGTGCCTGGCCTCACTCCGGTCTCTTACTTCGGCATGGCGACTGCACACGGGACTTTATACCGGTTGGCGGGACAGCCTCCCAGGCCAGAGGTTAAAAGTGAGGCCTGAGTTCGGGTCCCCAACTGACCGGCGGGCGGCAGCGGATACCGTTTCATCGGCTCTCCCTGGCCCCCGGGCCAACATGTTGCGCCCCTGAGCGTAAGATGTCCTCACACTAACTGGTCCCCGGGGTGGACAATACGGCGCACTTCAAGGATGGGATAGAGGAAAGGGGGGGATGTGACCGAGACTTCATACGGGTAGATACTGAATGACTTTTCAGTATCTACCCGTATGAAGTCGTGGGTACAGCTAGTATAAAAGTAGCCTAAGTTACTCCTTATTAGGTACATAAGCTAACTGCCAGTGAAAGTCCCGTCAAAATCGGTCCAGCCGTTCCCGAGATTAGCGGGGACAAACAGACAGACAGACAGTGTATACACGGTAAATAGCGGTTATTTTATATTACAAACAAACACTATAATTTTATTTATTTGAGCTGCAGAAAGCAATTGCAATGAATACTTATTGAAAAACTAACTATGTAGGCATGATATTAAACAAAATATTTAAAGTTTCACTGTTGTAATATCCCTTTTCTCTCTGTTTTTTTCTCTATGTACCTAATAGATGAAAATTGAGACAAATTGTTAGCCTCTTTTATAGCGGTGGTATAATGTAGGTAAACATCAATTTTATTGTGAAATGGCACTCCAATTAAATACATTATTACAACAGGCGAATGTAAATTATTTGCCGTATAGATATATTTTCCATTTGCGGGTCTTGGGGCGTATCGGTCCGCTCTTGTTTCGGTCCGGGGACCGAAACGCCTAACAATGTCTTCTGAATGGGTCGATTCGGTCCGCGGGACGAATCACCCCATATTTTTATTTCGTAATTTAAAATTAAAATAAACCAACATGCTATACAATTGCTATGCTATACTATACTATATTTATTGTTTACTAGCTGTGCCCGCGACTTCGTCCCGTGAGAATTTATGATGGTTCAGTACCTACCCAGACGAAGTCGTGGGCGTAGCTAGTATAAAAGTAGCCTAAGTTACTCCTTATTACATAAGCTATCTGCCAGTGAAAGTCCCGTCAAAAACGGTCCAGCCGTTCTCGAGATTAGCGGGAACAAACAGACAGACAGACAGACAAAAATGGAAAAAAATGTTGTTTTGGTATATGTACCGTGTATACATATATGCATTTGGTAAAAAATGGTTATTTTTATATTACAAACAGACACTGCAATTTTATTTATTTGTATAGATTTCAGAAATGTATAACTTATTATTATAATTAAATAAAACATTGTTTTACAGAAAAAAATACACTGAAGAAAAAGTTTTCAACCGCAATCAAAGTTATTCCTCAACAAATAGCCTTGCTCCACCTGCACTGAAATTGTGTATCGTATATTGCGAATGTCATCACTATAAAACAAGTGGTCCACTTTCACATCACATCAGAACAATACAAAAAGGCGTTGACAATAAAATCTCACATTTGTATAATAACATCGCTCGTTAGAATCAACTGATGTCGGCGAAGACTTCCAACGTCGCCTATTACAGAACCACCGCGTAGCGTCGAGAAATCTCGGCATTAATATTAAACTAACATTACCTACTTCAGGTTGCATAGTGTTGTAAAAAAAAAATTCATATCGTTATAGGTACATTCATACTTCGTTTTTTGTGGTAATGCGCCGATGGCATAGCAGGCTTCATGTGCTACGTCTGTGGTCAGGATTCAATGCCCGAGTCCGTTAGTAAACGACATAGTATTTGCCCATTAAGAATAGAGGGTATGAATTTGAATTGGAATTCTTGTCATCTGTACTATAGTCATAAATATAGTAACCTAATTGGAATTGAAAAATTAGTACAATTTTGGGTACTCATATATGCATACCATACATATACAGGTGTTTATCTCTTATCTCATCGCTTGATTGATTGGGCTGTGAATAATAATTTAAGCTTATTTTTCAAATCTATATATATATATATATATAAATTATTTGCTGTTCGTTAGTCTCGCTAAAACTCGAGAACGGCTAGACCGATTTGGCTAATTTTGGTATTGAATGATTTTTGAAAGTCCCGGGAAGGTTTAAAAGGTAAGAAAATATGAAGAAATTGAAGGGAAATAGTAAAAAACACAATTTTATTTCCTTATACAAATAGTCCGTATATATCAAACCTTTGACACATTATTTAATTGTGAGGCAATACGAAGTTTGCCGGGTCAGCTAGTGTTATATAATTATTATAGTTGCATAAACGTCGATGATAATATAAGTCAGTTTTTTAAATTGTTTATTTTCTGAAATCCCTTTCCCACATTTATGTTGTTTTCTCTTTCTCTGCATTAAAAGTATCTAAGCAGTGACTTAAATGAAAAAAATCACGGTATGTGAACCTCGACATTTCGAGCATTTTTTGTTTCAAGAAATGCCGATTAGAAAATCCGAAGCTGCGTTGTGTCGTCGATGGAAAATCCGAATGACACTTGTTTCGTGTCGCTTCTGTGTCACTGTCGAATGCCACCAGAGAATTGAGTTTATTTGTTTGATTGCGATATACCTAGCTATATAACGAAATATCTGATTTAAAAAAATGAAATAACGTTTGTAATTCTCACAAAAATTTGAGAACGGCTTAATGAATTTGACTAATTTTAGTTTTGAAATATTCGTAGATGTTTAAGAAAAGGTGAAAAAGTATGAAAAATTTGTAAGATAAAGCTAAAAAAAAACGTACTTCACGCCTGCATTCCCGGAAGGGGTAGACAGAGGTAAATGCATGCATTCAATCATACATGCAAACACCCACGATTCGCCGGTTACGTTTTGGCCCATATAACAGGTGGCGAGCCTATTGACGTCTCCGGGCACATTACCAAATTACAAAGTACTGGCAAACTAAAAAATATTAAATAAAAAAAATATGTATTAAAAACGACGTTATCATTTTCCCATACAAGTAGCTCGTCCTGTCAAATCTTTGAGACATTATTTAATCGCCGAATCCGCTAAACTTTAGTATAGAAAATTTATGAAAATAAGTAAATTGATCTAAAAAAATTAAATAAAACACCGGTAGAGACTTACCTTGAACAATGTTCTTCAACATTACGGTAGAGCAATGTAGCGCATTAAATGCTCAATGGATGATCTTCTTCAATTAATAAACGACATCATATAACTTTATGTATCAAGCCCGTGGGTGGGTGATATAAATAATTAAATGCCACCCAATCACCAAATGAGAACGGCATTACGCCTGAGTTTTAACGATCGAATGCGAAAATAATTTTGCAGTAGGTACCTAATTAATAAAAGGTCACCACCCAGTAAGTCAAGACTGTAGGCGTTTCGTGCAGATCTATAGAAACATTGTGTTTTTGAGTTACAAATAGAACATATTTTTAAAGTCATAACATTTTTGTTTGAGCAAATACATTGTTGCACACACCGGAGTTTATTATCCAAACATCGCGACAGAATACAACGATCAATTCGTATAACCCAAATAATGATATTTATGCATTTTATATAAATCGAAATTTAAATTTAGTTTCAATGTTTTGCACATTAATCACCGAGTTAAATATGCCAGCTGGGACCTGAATGGTAACGGGCTACAATTGTAATGCCTCAGGTAATGATGAATATTCATATTATTATTCTTTGCCCACTCCTCCAAAAAAAATACAAGGGGGTAATTCTGTTGAATTTATACGTTTTGTTTTACAAACACAATCATATCAAATTTCCTCAAGAAGACTGTCACTTTATTCGAACATCAAAAATCTAAATGAAAGCAAGTATAGAATCAGTCGAAGCACACTCCTTGCCGCCTCAAACGTGCTAATCCGACCATCTGTTACCACCACGACAAGCCGCTGAAACAAAGGGCGGCCCGACCATTTTAATGAACCCAGATTATGAAGGTGTTAAACCGCCGCCGCTGCTCTTTCAACTCCCAAATTATGACTTTTGAGACGTACTGGGGTCACATTTCGGCAATCGGCAAAGTCCATCCCTCCCTTTTCAACACACGACTTCCCTATATAACCCTCGCACTTTTTAGCCATAAAACACCTCACAACTTTAACTTTGGGCACTCCAAAACCGAAATGAACTTTATGACTGCGGTCAAGGCATCAGTTTCGAATGATAAAGGACATCCGAATTTAAGTACTAAGAGTCATTTAGCCCCATACGTTATGATCAGTGGGAACAAAAAAGGACCAAATAATTTTGTCTCGAGCCGGCCGGAGAATTTGAGCAATGTAAATCATTTTATTACAATATGTTGTTTTTTATTTGGTCGCACTCTTTTATGATTCGATTTCTAAGAGACTCGACTTTAATGAGTTATCCTATCCATATGAATATTTAAAAGTAGGAAATGGGAAGTGAGTAAATGTTGCTACTGGTTCTTAAATTCAATGCGTGTATATTGTACTTTGCTTCCAGCTGATTTCAATTATGTCCCAGAGGCAAAACAGCTTAGGTCTCAGGTGGCAACGCATCTGCAATCAAGACCTCAGGTTTTTGTGTAGATGTCTGTAGACTTCAGCATTTATTCATAAGCCGCTTGCTTGTTTGCCATCTTTAAAATATAATGAATATGTACTCATATAAAGTAAAATCTTAAGTTATTCTGCAAGTTTATTTATTTTAAAGAAAAATATATTTCACAAGCATGTGTTAATGCGAAATAATATAAAAAACAATTATTCTGTAAGGTTCTCGATAGAAAACATCCTCCATCATGATTTAGCTGAGAGGTTGATTTAAAGGCAAGCTCAATTGTATTTCTACTTAAAATATATTTTGTTAAAACAGTGACTGTATCATTATGTTCTCATTTCATTTTAGGAATCCAAATATATAAATCATTTATTTATTAAATGTAATATAAATCAACCGATATCCTTTTCCTACACCTTTCCTACTTAATAGTAAATTCGATCTCAAAAATCAAACCAACGAAAGTTAATGGTGCCCGAACAGTATATATATATAATAATACTCGCGTTTTCTTTTTACATGTCATAAATCCAGATCGCGACACCAAATATTGAATGGTGCCAAAATGTCACCCGAATGCCAAAGAGGCCGCCAAAGACACCGCCGCACTGGGTGTTCCTTATTCCAACACGTTGAGCCCCTATTTTTTCATTTCATTCAATTTTGACTTCTTTCAAAAGGCTATTAATATAAGCCGCATTTTTTAAAATCAGTTTTGAGGGCAAAGCCGTGCATTGTTGAGGCCATTTTTTAATCTGTTTCCGTAGGATACCGCTACCGATTTATAAATGAGGCTCGAGCTCCAGCGGTTCTTGATTAAGGCGAATTAATACATGATGTGGGTTTCCTAAAAAAACGTGCCGCTAATAAATAACGCGTGTTCCGAAAAAACAGATGAAGACAAATTGCTACAATGCGGCGTCAAATAAATTATAATTCCTTAAGAAGACAGTTTATTGATACATTGCAGATTAGGTACGTGTCATTAAACAGATGTACTCAAAGGTTATTCGCGATCAATGGATTAATGTCTCTAGATATTGCCGGTGATAAATTATTTTATGTTATGAAAATTTTAGTGGCAAACAAGAATATTGTTCTTACCAACGATACGTGAACACTACAAGTACATAGAGATCTACGTAACAAACAAAAGTTTCCAATTTTATCCCACGGCTAAATAGACTCAACAACTTTACGAGTCGATGAACTTAAATAACGTACTTAGAAAAACGGAACTCTGCATTGCACATGGCCCGACACGCACTTAGCCTACTTTTTCATTCATCATTACATCGACGTGAAAATACTAGGTTATTACAAGTAAAAATATATCAGCTGACTACTTTTAATAATACTTGTGAACGATAAATTCCGTAGTAATATTATTATGTAGTAATATAAATATTTGTCCCGGTGCGGGAATCGTACCCGCGACCCTTCGAATCAAACGGTTATCTCACACCGCTGGACCAACCGGGTCGTCAAATATAATAATATATTATATAAACCATGGAAAATATTAACTGACTGTTAGTAAAAAAAAAAAATTGACAGATTGATAGATGCAGATCCCTAAATGACGACACTTAACTGATTGTTGTTTGAACTTTGAAAAGCTTGGCAAAAGGGAATATAGTAACACAATAAAGGCTTTCGTGAACATATATTACTTATATCACACTTAAGATATAATAAATTGTTTTATATTCGCAGGCGCCTATAACCGATAATTAACTCTATGTTTTCAAATTGATTCTATGCTATTAAGATTGTAAAAGCTGTTGGTTCTCCATAAATGAATAAAATAAATAAATATCTGTCCAAAAGCCAATTGTTTGTTCTTCTACTTATTCATATTTGTGTCCCTCTTGTAGTGGATGCAGGAGATGGGGTTAAAAAGCTTAAGCCTTCTAATTAAAAAAAAAAAAAATCCAATTCGAAGAAATGTTAGATATTTTTTAACCTACATTTTTTGCCTTGATAAAACCTGCACTAAAATTTTTTTTGGAAGGTCGGAGAATTTACCAGTTAGAGTTTTGGATCTGCCGCTTCTTATTGCCAATGGAAACTGTAAAACTATGTCATTGAAAAATATGTATGTAATTGTTATAACGCATTTTCATATATGTACTGCTAGCTTATCTTAGTACATATGTATAAGCTTGCTTAGCTTAGTACATTAAGGGACGTTCACGTTCCTTTCTACACATATACCTACCCAATACTTAACATAAACAGATCAGCAGTCTGTCAGTAACTGCAATTATTCATACATTCAAAGCTTATTAGAATATTGTCTTAATCTAATTGGATCGACACGACTATCACTTCAACTGAACATTTCAATACTTATTTTATTTTACAGATCTTATCTTTTATGAGTGAAGTAAACTAGTTTTAACACGTCTGTGAAATCTTCGAAAGTGCGGCTCCATTTTTTTAATGTCATAATGTACTGCTGTAGCCTGTAAATATCTACATGAAACCAGAGATTTCAATGAAAATGCATTGCCACTGATAAAGCCTAAGGCATTATGCCTGTGTTGCAAATAATATAAATAAAATTAAAGCGGAAGTTTCGTCCCTTAATTTCGACCTCAGTGCTAAAAAGTCGAGATATTGCGGCGGTACTTACTTCCCCAGACCCTTATCTTATCATTATCATAACATCATTTTTCTTCCATTGATAAAAATGTATTTTAAATGTTTATTTTTCTACAACACAGAAAACCACCCATCAGGTCGGGGTTCAGACTCTTCAGACATCGAATCTGAACCGGGACTAACATTGAAAAGAAAACAGCGGAGATCCCGTACCACCTTCACCGGCGAGCAGTTGGATGCCCTTGAACGAGCTTTCCATCGAACGCAGTATCCAGATGTATACACTAGAGAAGAACTGGCTTTGCAAACTGGTCTTACTGAAGCCAGGATACAGGTGTTTTTATTATGTATTTTATTTTATGTAATGCAGGTGGCAAACAAGCATGCAACTCACATGGATATTAAGCGATTACTGAAGCCTATAGACATCTACATAAAACTAGAAGTCAAAATTGACAACCCGGTTAGTCCAGCGGTGTGAGATGACCGTTTGATTCGAAGGATCGCGGGTTCGATCCCCGCACCGGGACAAATATTTGTATGGCCTACTGATATTTGTTTCGAATCTGGGTGTTTGTGTATGTGTTGTATGTGTACAACGGCACCCACGACACAGGTTTATACCTACTGTGAGGCTGTGAGTGTAAGCGTATTTTATTTATTTATTTATAAAATGCAAATGCGTTGCCACCCCTAAGGCATAAGTTTTTATGTCTCAATGATAGATATTTCGGGGCCATAAAATACCATCTTACCGGAACACAATAGCGCTGAACACTACATTCTACATTATGGATGTGTTGCCACTGCTAAGGCTAACGGAAATTCGAAGTAGGGCTCCAATCACAAGCACTATGAAGACTCATAGATTTTATTGTATTTTCGGCAACAACACAAGGAGTGACGCAATTTTTATCGAAAAAATCCAAGTCATTCTATCTACTACTTGTATATTAGTAGGTAAAAGTACTGGGCTAGTGAACTAGTACTGGTCATAGATTCAAATCTGAAGTCAAATTTTTCTTTCAAGTTTTTCATAAAAATCTTTCAATATTAAAATATTGGGATAACAATCGAGAACAGGAACCATCTCACGAAACGTCATCACCTCGCAATGTGTAAAGACACTCTACGATCCTTCTGCCAAATCGCCTCGTTAGAAACATGTATATTACCTACTACAATTATCACTTGTTCATCAAAGCATTTCAACGCTATACTTATCTAGTATATATAATATTTCTTTACTCATGTAGTCTCATTACGCAGTAACAGAGGTTTAAGAATATCAACTGCGTCATAAAGTATAATCACCACATGAATTGTACCGTGTATAAACATCACGTGAATTACAAATAAAATAATGATATGTATTATATTTTCAGGTTTGGTTCTCCAATAGACGGGCGAGACTTCGAAAACACACCGGTTCGAATTCAGCACCAACTCTAGCAAGTTACTCTACACTACCTATGCCCCAGATACCTTGTCCATATCCCGCAGGAGATATTCCCTCTCTTGCTCAACATCACCCACAACACCCCGATGCATGGCATCATCAAAAATATGCAAATTACAACCAATTAATGGCGCAATCGCAACATTTGAATCAAGCATTCCAAAGCGCTGCTTTTCCCAGTACTTCTGGCTCTACTTTTAGTCATTTAGTCAGCAGTGCGAATGGACCACACAGTCAATTATTGGATGCCACAGTACCTAGAAATGACTATGCCCGATACCCCAACCCTGATGTTTATAATAAAACTATCAATTATCTACCCAAAGACACCGATGTTGACGATAAAGTCATCGCTGAAGAAGTCATTGAACCACGCGAAGACGCCTATGTGAAAACTAATCCTAGTGAATATAAAGAGTTACCAAATAATGAGTACCCTAAAGTTCCTACTGATTATTCTAAAGTAGCTGTAGACCCTTCAGTGACTTCCAACTGGAGTCCATCCCATAACTCTTTAAATATGAGCCTAGCGGGACTTTCGAGTGAATATAAATATATGAACGATCCATATGCTTTCCCCAACATAGCTGATCCATTGAATCAGCATGGATATCCTAATCCACCTAATGCGGGCAACAAATATTGGATTTGACATTTTAATTTGTAATGTAATTTGTATTAAATCTTGTTAATTTAATATTTATATTTAGTATTAAAGTATTTTTACTGTTTGTTTAATATTAGATTATAATCTTAAAACATTACCTCTAAAGTGCATTCCATAAAATTACCTATTTTAAAAACCAAACAACAATTGTAAAGATGTTATTTTAAAAGTCATTAGTAAATATTATTTTTAAAAGACTGTTTCAATTAATTGCTCCCTTCACATAAATAACTGCGCTTTACACCTAATCTACCGCCAAATGATAATGTTTAGCACTATCGTGTTCCGATTCGGTGGTTATGTATCTCTGGTTTTTGCATAGATGTCTTCAGGTTGCAGTATACATATACAATCTTTGTAAACTGCGTACTTGCCTGCCACCATCATAACAAAAACAACTCCAGTGTAAGAAAAATCTGATGATAAATTTAGGTGACTCATTATGTTTGAAACGGTTTTCAAGCACCAATAGTTTAAATTTGATAACATTTTAACAAAAGATTACATTACTGTAAACAGTAACTGAAACAAAAGTTGAAAATAAATTGAAGCTGATTTTATAACTTTTGGTGTCGGGCGCCAAATAAATTAGCAAGGCCCAATATTGCGTTAAACATCTATCATGCCCAACTTTTTTCTCCTTTACTACTTACTGCTTGTCCGCGATGATATATTAATAAGCTAATTGCCATTTCATTACTAGTCATCTTGATTAATGATTTGTTTGGCACTGTTTCATGAATAGTTAGTTAAATCAGTTTAGTTTTCATTTATTTTACAAGTTACAATCTCTATTTTCGGTGGTTTATTTTTTGTTATGAAGTACTTTTGTTTCTCAAGAAGAAAATAAATAATTGACATAATAATGTAACTTTAAGCAAGTTCATTTAAAAGTATGTTTTACCAACAAATAAATAAATAAAATACGCTTATACTCACAGCCTTACAGTAGATATAAAACTGTGTCGTGGGAGCCGTTGTACATACAACACATACACAAACACCCAGACCCGAAACAAATATCTGTAGGCCATACAAATATTTGTCCTGGTGCGGGGATCGAACCCGCGACCCTTCGAATCAAACTGTCATCTCACACCACTGGACTAACCGGGTCGTCAGCATTATAGCAGAATATTTTTTACAGGCGTAAAAAATTTAGTAAAAAAGTAGTCAAAAGTTGTTTTAATTCAGTGTTTTGTAAGAAATATCATAAATTAATACACAAAATGACAATGCTGATATTTATATTCTATACACAACTTTTTACAATCGTATCTTATCAAATCACACTTGTTAAATAATATTTAAACATTTAATAAGTTAACGAGTTTCCTTTAAATTCACTGTTTCGTGATATCCACCACGGCCGCTCCGGCTTCTCCAGGAATAGTAATACCTTCAATAGGTATGAAAATGTTTTCTTCAGCAGGAGCAACACTAGATTCACTCGCTGCCTCCATGGGTACAGCATTTACTGTCTCTGCAACAGCATCTTCAGTGGGTAACACATCTTGGACATTATTGACAGACTCAGTATTTGCTACAACATCAGCCACAGGAGAGACTGCATCAATGGTAGTTTGGCTTTCAACAGGCGCAGATATCGTATCAGAACTGGCTACTGCGTCAACCGATGAAGCATCCGTGACACTGGCCACGTTATTGATATCAATAGGTGCTGAATTAATGGTTTCTGGTGTAGCATCTACGCTAGAGATGGTATTAATATTTGCACTACTTGTAGTGACCTCAGAAATTGATTCAGAAGTTTGAGCTTCTGTTACGTCCAATGTGCCGGACACTATATCAGCAACAGATACACTATCAGTCATAGTTGGAGCATCAGAGGCTACGGATTGAGAATCAGCTGCGCTTGATGGTATACTGTCTTCGCTTGTTATATCTACAACGACTTGAGTACCCGTAGCAACGTCAAGTGGACTAACGCTGGATACATCTTGAGCATCAACATTGACCTCTGGCACTTGGCTTGTCACAGACTCAGTAGCTGCAAAAGGGGTGTTGCCATCATTTTGTATGTTATTTATATTATTTACACTATTGGACGATGTGACATCTACAATAGGTGAAGAATTAGAATCTGTTGAAGATTGAACATCTGGCGTAATTACTGAATCAGTAACAACATTGGTATTTCCTACAGAGACGTCATTATTTGTTATTTCTGAATTAGCATCAGGTCCTACATTTGCATCTGAGTTAACAATAGTAGAATCAGGGACTGTGTTTGCTTGAGAAATAACATTAGTAGCAACTCCAGTCGTGGTTGAATCACTTACTGCATTTGTCGATTCACCACCAGTATTTGCTTCAGTTTCCGTCGTCTGCGCACTAACTGTGGCATCGTTCAATAAATCAGTAGTAGATAAATCACCATTTGAGACCGAAGATGATTCCTCTGCTACGTTTGTAACTTCAGCAGGTATAATATTACTCGAGGCATCATTTCCAACTACAGAATTAGGCACATTTTCTGCTGCTGGCAAATCAACCGCAATAGCATTTGTTGAATCAGCAGAAGAGGTCACAGAGCTATCACCACCTATAGCTGTAGATGATCCATCTGCTACATTTGCCGTTTCAGTATCGACAATTCCCGCATTCATATCAGAACCAGTCACTATGCTACCCGAGGAAGCATCTATTGAGCTAGTGGCAGAGCTATCACCACTTGATACTACTTCATTATCTATTGCATTCGTGGATTCAGCTGGCAACACGCTACTTGAAGTATCTGTTCCGACGTTGGAACTTGTGCCAGCACCAGTTGCTTGAGCATCAGCATCAGAATTATCGATTGAGTTAGTGCCAGAGCTATCACTACTTGATACAACTGATGGATCGCTTACTATATCTGTGGATCCAGGTGGTACCACGATGCTTGAAGAATCTGTTTCAACATTAGCATTTACGTCAGCTACATTGTCTTGGGCGTCAGTAGCCGAATCGCCTGCTGAATTAGTGGTGCCACTCGATGATGATGATAAACTTCCTTCTGGATTCGAGGGTTCAGCTGGCATCATATTACTTGAAGAGTCTGCTCCACCACTGGAACTTGTGTCAGCGCCAGTCGCTTGAGCATTAGAATTGTCGATTGGATTATTGGCAGAGCTATCACCACTCGATATCACAGATGATCCACCTTCTACGTTTGTAGTGTCAGCTAAAATAATCCCACTTGAAGAGTCCGTTCCCACACTGGCATTTGCATCAACGCCACTCGTTTGAGGACCAGCAACTGAATTGTCTGCTGAATTAGCACCTGATCCAGCGCTACTTGATGAACCACTTACTACATTTGTGCCGCTTACTACATCAGTGGCTTCAGCTGGCATAGCGTCATTTGAAGAGTCTGCTCCTACAGTCACTTGAGAACCATTTTCAGAATTATCTACTGACACAGCATTACTAGATTCTACAGGTTCACCATTCGCCACATTCGTAGCTTCAGCTGGAGTAGTGCTACTGGAGACGTCAACTCCAGCAGTATTATCGACTTCAGCACCAGATACTTGAGGCGCTACATTATCTAGATTTGTAACAGACACATCACTACTTGGTAATGCCAATGTCTCATCTCCAACATTCGTGGGGTTAGCTCCACTCAAAGCATTATTTTCAACAACTGTATTAGCACTAGCATTAGAAATGTCGCCACTTGTGGTTACGGGTGTTCCACTTACTGCATTCGTTTGTCCCCCATTTTCATTAACCAAATTTGGTAAAGACCCATCAGTGTTTGAGCCCACAGATTGTCCACCAGCAACATTTGCTAAATCAGTTGGGCTTTCATTGCTAGGGGTATTTGCATTTGATATAGATCCGTCAACACTTACAGATGTACTACTAACTACATTACTTGATCCAGCTGCACTATTCTCGGCAGGGATAACATCTCCAGACCCCGCATTAGTATCAGATCCTGTTCCTTGAACCACAGATGTTGGGTTGATAACAGAATTCGTAGAAGCTCCATCATTATTAGAGGCTACTAATGAATCATGCACTACATTTGTGGAATTAGACACACTGCTATCAGACCCACTGAGAACATTATTTCCTTCTCCGACGTTGGCATTCGATTCACTTTCTTGGTTTTCCACACTAGGACCAGCAGAATTTACAGATCCATCACTATTCGGAGTTACTACGTTCAAATCACCTGTGTTACTAACTGAAGGACCTGCATTTGTAGGAGACAAGCCAGAACCTGACACTGAAGCATCGTTTTCAGTTCCAGCAGGAATTGGCGATGATCCCGTTGCGCTGGAATTTAGTTGATTATTTTGTGCACCAGTCATCCAGTTTGGAAGAATATTTGTTAATAATTGAGCGATAGCCTGGAGAAGAGTACGTTTTTCTTCTATGTTTTGTCGTGCTACTGGAGCCCACGGTAAAGTTATATTATTTAACAATGCAGACTTATTGTTTAATTCTTCAATGTCTTTCTCCAATTTGGTGCGTATTTTTTGGAAACTTACCGCATTCACATGGCTCAGTAATTGAGTACGGAAGGCGTTAATTGCTGCGGTATCGTTTTGTAACTTATTCTGTATTAATGTCACTATAGCTTGGCGACGTTCACTACTGGTACTGTTGGCATTAAGACCAAGTTCCTCTTCTATATATCTTTTCAAGGCAGCTTGTTTTTCCAAAATAGTGCTAGATAATGTCAAACCATACTTTTCGTAGACGTGATTTTTCCAGACATCTACTAATTCGACTGACTCATCTTCTTCTGTTTCCAGATACTCCTCATCTTCTTGGGATTGTTTTTCTAATAGTTCCTTCTCTAATTTTTGTATTTCTTTTTGTTGTTTCTCTTGTTGTTTCTTTTCTTCTTTCTCAAGTCTTTCCACTTCCTTGCGCTTTTGTTCTTCTAGCTTTCTGTTTTGTTTTTCTATCCTCTCTTGAAGTTTCTGTTCTTCTTTTTCTTTTCTCTCTTGTTCTTTACGTTGTTCTTTAAGACGTTTTTCTTCGATTTTCTTTTGATGTTCTTCTTGTTTTTGCCTTTCTTTCTCTTGTTTTTCTAATAATTTTTGACGTCGCTTTTCCTCTTTTTCTTGGTTCTTTAATTCTTGTTCTCGAATACGTTTTTCCGTTGAATCATCGTCGTCTTCTCCGGAATCATTGTCTGTTTCAACGGATGGTGATGATTCGTCAGAATTTGATCTTTTGCTTCGTAACAACGCACTCGAAGCACTCGTTTCGTGCGGTAAATATTTTGCGCTTACTAGGCAAAAGCCAACCTGGAAAGAAATAATAATAAATATTAGTTTAAAGAGTCTTTTTCATACTTTAAGATCATTCTAGATATTGTACAACAACATTAACATAATTTCCGTATTCTACAATCACGATTAATGAACTCTTAATCAGTTGTAATAGGATACCTAAAATGATGAGTGACATCTCATCTACAATATACGAAGTTGCTGTCATTTCTTAAAGAAAAGAACTAACAGTAGAACTAACTTAAGATATAACAGCAACTTCGTAAAAAAAAATCTGCTACTACAAACATTTTTATGAAAACCTTTATAAAATAAATAAATAAGGCACACGCACTAAGTCGACTTTTTTTTTTTTTTTCTTTCATTGGAGTTACGGCAAAGGAGCGACATGATGACGTATGTATGTATAGGGCTAATCTTGAGATAACTTTTTTGTTTATTGCACTGTTCCACATGCAAGTGGTGAGTACGAATAGTTCTCAGCCTATTCGTTTCCGATTATGTGATAAGTTGTAATTTCATAGGAATTTTCACAGAGGTGGTATTGGGTCTCAGGGTTGAGACATACATAGAGATTTTTCACATGTAATTACGTGGCAAACAAGCATACAGTTCACATTGATGGCAATTGAGTAAATACTGTAGCCTATAAATATCTACATGAAAACCAGCGATTTCGGGTAGATGCGTTGCCACTCATAAGGTCTAAGTTGTTATACCTCTGTGCCTGAAATTACAGGGCCGTACGTTAGCATCTGACCGAAACATGATAGCGCTGAACACTACTATTTAGCAACAAGCAGGTATTAGGTGATAATTGTTTTTTTGTGAAATGTCTGTAGTCTGCAAGTAGTTACATGTCATATCATCAGTTTGAACTCCTTCATTATTTTTTCACTTCAACTTTAGCCAGAAAAAGCGTCTAGAATAGAAATAATTAACGTTTTACAAATTTAACAAACGCAGCATTACATGGGCCAAAACGTTACCGGCGAGTCGTGGGTGTTTGCACGTATGCTTGAATTTACCTCCTTCGGGGATTACACGCGTTAAGTTACGTAATAAACGCAGTATTTGCACATTATCACTTTATAAAAGCCCAGAGAGATCGTCAATATCTGAATCACATTTTTAGTAGCACCATTAAGTCATCATTATGCACATTTGAATATCGGAAAAACTATTATCTGTTTAGAAAATCATTAAAAAAAACCGATTCAAACCTAAAAAGTTTTGAGATTTGAATATATAACGTAAAAATATATATTTTCTATGGAGTTCTTCGGAATTTTCGAGTAAAATACATTTGGTCGACTATTACACGTAGGGGAGGTCCTTGATTATAATTTTTTCATGTTTTTATTCTACCACTACGCGGTGTGATTAGGGTGTATTCTATAAGTGTTCCTTGTTTACTACGGAAATCTAAAAACATGTCTATAAACCTGGCATGCAAAAATGAGCAAAATCGATAATTATTTCACGTAATAATAGGTTGGGGAAAAAGTCTTTTCGCATTATAGTATGTATGAACTTGTAATAAAATCTCTTTGGCTGTAGTATTTGTATCTGGCTGGTTTTGGTATCATTGAAAGTTTAAATTTTAAAGAACATAATTCCAAATTCAAATTAGGCAAATGTGTGATTTTCATTTGTTTTTCGTACTGTCAAGATGAGTGAATCTAATGAAGAAATTCGATACATTTTAAAATTTTACTACAAAAAAAGTAAAAATGCAACTCAAGCAGCGAAAAAAATTTGCGATGTTTATGGACCTAGTGCAGTGTCTGTGAGAGTAGCACAAATTTGGTTTAAGCGTTTTCAATCCGGAAATTTTGATGTCAAAGATGCACCTCGCTCTGGTCGCCCTATTACGGATAAAATGGATGCCATTTTTGAAAAAGTGGAGCAAGATCGACATTTCAGTAGTTACGACGTAGCTGAAGAACTGAGAATTGATCACAAAACAGTTTTAACGCATTTGAAAAAAGCTGGGTACAAAAAAAAGCTCGATATTACCTCACGAGCTCACTGAAAGAAACCTAATGAACTGTGTACTCATTTGTGATTCTTTATTACGACGTAATGAGACCGAATCATTTTTGAAGAAGCTGATAACTGGTGATGAAGAGTTGATCACGTACGACAAGAAAGTGCGAAAAAGGTCGTGGTCAAAGGCCGGTCAGGCTTCACAGGCTGTGGCGAAACCCGGGTTAACTCGCAATAAGGTGATGTTGTGTGTGTGGTGGGATTGGAAGGGCATTATTCATTATGAGCTATTACCACCAGGCGGGACTATCGATTCTGAACTCTTCTGCAAACATCTGATGAGATTAAAGCAAGAAGTTGAGAGAAAGCGGCCGGAATTGATCAACAGAAGGGGTGTGGTGTTTCATCATGATAACGCTAGACCTCACACATCTATAGCCACTCAGCAAAAATTAAGAGAGTTTGGCTGGGAGGTGTTAATGCATCCGCCGTATAGTCCTGACCTTGCACCTTCAGATTTCCACCTGTTTCGGTCTCTTCAGAATTCTTTATGCAATGTTAGGTTAACATCATGAGAGGACTGCCAAATCCACTCGTCGCGGTATTTTGATGAGAAGTCCCAAAATTTTTATAGCAATGGGATCATGTCCCTACCTACAAGATGGCAAAAGGTTATCACACAAAATGGTACATACATACTTTAGTTAAATTTAAATAAACTATATTAAAAAATGTTTTGAATTATCTTAAAAAATGCGAAGAAACTTTTTCCCCAACCAGTGCTAATTTTTTGCCGGTATCGCGAATTTTGTGCTCTTTTGAATTGTCAGAAAATGCTCCTTTTTTATCAAGCTGACAGTGCATGTCTAGGTGTATGGTAGGCAACTTGAGCATATACAGTCCTTATGAATTAAATTCTCTCAATCTTTTATTAATATTTTTTTTTTTTTAATAAATTATTATTTAAATTTACTATCAATTAACTGCTACTTTTAACAGCCTCAGCGAGTAATATTATTGAAATAGTGTCCACTTTGCATTTTATAAAGTTTTCTATGAATCAATAAAAAAATTCCTAACACCGTCCGGTGTTAGGTGTTATATATATGTATAACGGCTGACTTCGACTTAACCTGACAAAATAGATCTTTGCAGATTTTTTTTTAAATAAATAATTTTCTGCCTAGATGGACAGCACTTAATTCTTATGAACTGTCAATGCTCAAGTTGCCTTCCTTGTACTGTATATTGATGAGTCTATCAAAGTAATAGCGAACTGATTGGAAAAAAAAAACATTTTCTGCCTAGATCAAGAGCACTTAATGAGCACTTAATACCTATATATTAAATTTAAAGAAAGGTCATCCTGATCTGGAATTATAGACAAACACTGCTATCTTGACAAAAAAGGTAGCAGTTTTCGAACTTTTTTCATTTTCCCCAAATCTAAAAGAGCACAAAATTCGCGATACTGGCATAAAATTTGCACTAAAGATTAGGTACGTAAAATAATTATCAATTTTGCAAATTTTCGTATAATGTGTGTGCTAGGTTGACAGTCGTTAAAAAAACGTAACTTTACGTCTGTTTTACCCCCGACCGTAACGGGGTAATACATTCAAGCATACATGTAAACACCCATAATACCCTGGTTACATTTTTACCAAAATGAGCCGTTTGGTGGCGATCCTAGTGACATCTCCGTTTACATTACCAAACTTCCAAGAGACCCACCACGAACGAACCAGACATAAGGCCTAATACCTTCATCTCTGATAGTCCCCGACCTTGGGATCGAACCCAAGACTCCAGCGAAGCTACATAATATTCTAGTTGCTACCACTACACTACTGAGGTTATTAAGATAATCTGAAACATCTTCATTATTGGAAAAAAATTAGGCGCCCATATTTATAACTAGCTGTGCCCGCAACTTTGTTTGCGTGGAATAGTGGCTATGGGACTTTGGGCAGCGCTTTTGGATATACATTTTGGTTAATTTTGGATCATAAACACTTTTAAGTTACTAAAAAAAATCTGCTTTGCAGTAATGCTTCTCTGTACACGAAATTAGACATATGGCCACACAGGCTGCTAGGATTGCGAAAAATTGCCAATTATGTGTTTAAGCCCGCATCCATCTTATGCTGAACTGTACTTTCGAAAAGGCCATTTTAAACTTCTATGAATATCTATTATTATTGTATAGAAAATTATTATAAAGTTTTGTAAAGTTTCAGTCAATCAGTGCTTAAACAGAGAATGAAAGATAAAAGATAGATCTATGAATAATGCAGGCACTCCGTAAGAGCCGGCAGGAGATAAAAAATGGATATTAACGTTGTGCATTTTTATCCACTAATGCCACCAACACCACCATCACCATCGTCACCACCATCACCATCACCACCACCACTGGCACCACTACCACCTCCACCACCGCTACCACTACAATCGCCACCAACGCCATCACCGCCACTATCAAACACCTACGCCACCAATGACACCAATGCCACCAAAACCACCAACAACACCACGAACGTCACCAACGCCACCAATACCTCCATCGCCACTAAAAACCACAGCCAGCACCACCAACGCCACCAACAACACCACCAAGGTCACCAACAATACCAACGACACCAACGCCACCCACCACCAATGCCACCAACACCACTAACGCCACCATCACCACCACCATCATCATAATTACATCCGAAAGACGTCCATCCGTCTCCGCTGGATGGACGCAAAGCCTTTCCCGAAGATGCTCCTAAAAGTGTTGTCCGTCATAAGGAAAGAAAATGCCATAATTGCCACGCTTGGCTTGCTGAATGGTGATCATAGCGGCGATTGCCAAGTGCGAGTCGAACTCGTGCACGAAGGGTTCCGTACAAAAAATGGCATCAAAATTACGTTTGTTGCAAGGTAACATACAACATAAGACCTCAAAATTCTATGAAAATTTTAAGCCTCTAATTGCTACCGTTATTAATGTCGAGTAAAAATTATACGAAAAAAAAAACACGTTTATTGGATTTAATTTTGTCGTTAAAGCGGTAACATGAATATATAAAATATAAAATTTTAGTTTTCTAGCTATCCCTGCTTATGAGATACAGCTTGGTGACAGATAGACGGATGAACGGAGAGACAGACAGCGGAGGATTAGTAATAGGGTCCGTTTTTACCTTTTAGATACGGAATCCTAAAAAAGATAGAAGATAGATACAGAACAGTTTAAAAAACTTCGATATGATTCTTTAAATTCTCGTAACTTTTTTATTTCTGAACCGATTGACATGAAACAAACACTAAATATTAAGTGAAACTTATCACAATATATTAGTGAAAACAGCAAATCGGATAAGGCATTTCTGAAATTAGCGTGCACAAACACACAGACAAACAGAATTTTTTCCGGGATAAAAAGTACCCAGTGTTGTGCGCCAAAGGTTAAAGTATAATCATACCAAGTTTCATCGTAATCGCACCTTTAGATTTTGTGTGATGCTTGAACAAACAGACAGACAGACAAAAATTTTTCTAATCACATATTTGTATTCGGTATCAATCTAGTTTTTTGTATTTAAATGTACAGAATTTACACTTCTACAGATTTATTATAAGTATAGATTTAATTACCTAAGTCATTAAATTGGTATTTCTAAATCTCCTCAATCAGTGTTTAATAACTAATCAAATTAGTATTAAGTAATGTACGTAAGTATAGTAGATACACGCAATGTCTTTTCATACTTAAAATAGTATATCTTAACAGAGACTTGTATAGGTGGTAGATTTCCAGAGTAGAGACCCGAGCGCGTAGGCACCACCGCATTACCAATCTGCTACCAAATGACAGTGTTCAGCACTATCGTATTCCGGTTACATGGTAATGTATGGCCCCGTAATAACTGTCACAGAGAAATAACACCTGACGTCCCAGGAGTGGCAACCTATCTGCATTTTGACCTCTGGTTTTTGTGTAGATGTCTATAGACTGCAGTCATCACTGAACATCTATTGACAATTTTGAAAACACTTATCGCAAAATACCTAACACGAAAAAGAAACTGCCTCAATAATAATAAATAGTTAAAGTAGAAGAAGTTTCTACTTTTTAACCGAGTTCAAAAAGGAGGCGGTTCTCAATTCGGCCGGTATATACCTACATTTTTTTTCATTAATGTAAGAATCAAATAAAACAATGTCGATGTTACAGGGATATAATATCTCCAAAAACAACAGCGTTTGAGTAATGATATTATGTTTGCATTTAAGATATGTCAGAATTATGCAAACAATGCTGTAGGTGTACATGTTTGTATGTTGTTCAAAAATACATCGCAATTCACAAAAAATACCTGTTGATAGTTGAATGAAATTTGTCGTATTACATGATTTGCAATAGACACTGTCATTTTAAGTAAAATTAAAATACAGTTAGTTTACAATTAGTTTTATAACTGTAAATTTAATTGATTTAATATTTTAATTTTCTATCAATATTATATTTTAATGATAATTGCATGTGCTATATGCGCCATTCCTGAAGATTGCACGCCTTTTCGCTCAATTCTAGTGCTCTGCTACCAGTAAATTTTAAAACTATAAAGAGTTTTAAAATTGTAATTGTTTCTAATGGATATCAATAATAACTTTATTTATTACTATCACTTTCGTAACTTTGTATATCCGTTTGGAATTAAAATAATATCGATAGCGATTTAAGTAGCTAAATCACAAATCAATCGTTCGGGGAGATCCTTGCCCAGCAATGAGAACAGTTGAAGAAAAACACAAATCATGGATATTATTTTGGCAAGAATATTAATAAATATTAATCAAATTATATTTAGTTTGTTATTTCACTTAATGGATAGAGCGTTAATCACTGATCACGAAACAATAACAAACTTTTCATTAAAATACTTATTATTTTACCTACACAGTTCTAAACTGCGTTTCCAATAAAATGTTCTTATCTTTTTAATGATAGTGTTAACTTTTTTTGGGCTTGCAAAAATTATTAACTTAAATCACAATGAGTAGGTACTTACAATAAGAAGTAAAATTGTAATCTTCATCTTAAACGTTTAGATTCTCCTTGTAAGCAATATTCGTTCGTTAGTACACAAAATTAACCTGTGTCACATTTGAGCTCGTTCGTAAGAATTTGTTCGAAAATCAGTAGATACCTCCTTTTTATAGTTGGCCCAGCAATTAGTGCAGATAAGGTGAGATAATGGCTGCTGGAGAGATAACTGGGAGAAACGAAGTCTTGTACAAACAATGTGTTTTCGCATTGACTGACTCACAGTAAACAGTCGTTAGTAAAATAAACGTAATGAATATAGCCCAGTAAACGAAAGTGCTGTCGCGGTGACGACGTAAACAGCCGGATGTTTAATCGTGCATTATGAAATATAATTTGAAACGGAAACATCAAATCTTAATCAGTATCGCAGGATCAATTACATCAGTTAAGAAAAACAAATAATTCATTTACATAACTTTGTCGCATCACGCCATTACTTATGACATAAACAGCGGCTGTGGTCTTTTCTGATTACAGAGGCTTGGTCATGAAAATTTGCAAGGTCTAATAAGACAAGAAACATGCAATTTCAATGGAGAGTACATTTAGGTTGTTATTACCTACAAGTGGTTCTTGAACACGTGTCTTCAAATGATCACACTAGCTACCTAATGGCTTGTGGCGAATTATATCTGCAACTTTAACTGAAAACTTTTGGCAAACTTTGATATAAGAGATCTTTAGGGTGAAGGGTAGAGTCAAGCCAGTATCTACCAATTTATTATGAGAGTGTATGTTAGAGTATGAGAGTAGGCATTTTTGGGGGGACATTTTTCAAAAGGCCTACCTGATATCATCACAACTGACTTTACATCCATTTGAACTGTATGCTTGTGAATCATTTTCATGCAATAAAAAAATCTCTCTAACTGAGAGTGAACCTCTGTGCCTAAATATGTGCAACTAAGTTCTTTGTATTAATAAATTGGTTAAAAAACAATTTTTCATATTGACGAATTCCAAAGACTTATCCTTCGGACAGTACTCGACCTATTTGATCAAAGTACGTCAGTCTTTATTTTATGTAATGGAAGTGGCAAACAAGCATGATGTTCACATTGATGTTAAGTGATAACTGCAGCCTATAGACATTTACGCAAAGACCAAGGTCAAAATGCAGATGCGTTACCACTCCTGAGGCCTAAAGTGTTATGTGGATATTACAGGGCCGTACATTACCACCCGACCGGAACATGATAGTGCTTTGTCACTACCATTTAGCGGCAAGTATATTAAGTAAAGCGGTGGTGGCTACGCCCGCGATCTCCATCACTGGAGCTCTACCACCACCAGTCTTGGTGTCCCTGAGCTTCTACAATCAATGTATAAAATCCATTAATCGGTACATTTACGCAAGTCATAAACTAACCTGTTGCGGAAGTAAAAACGTGAAGTGTTTTATTATATTCTATCATCATCATCATATCAGCCATTAGACGTCCACTGCTGAACATAGACCTCCCCCAAGGACCTCCATGCCGACCGATCGGAAGCGACGTGCATCCAGCGGGTACCTGCAGCCTTGATCAGGTCGTCGGTCCATCTTGCAGGTGGACGTCCTACGCTGCGTTTGCCGATACGTGGTCTCCACTCGAGAACCTTTCTGCCCCAGCGGCTATCGGTTCTCCGAGCTATGTGCCCTGCCCATTGCCACTTCAGCTTGGAAATCTGCTTGGCTATGTCAGCGACTTTCGTTCGCCTACGGATCTCCTCATTTCTGATTCGGTCCAGTAGGGAAACGCCGAGCATAGCCCTTTCCATTGACCGCTGAGTGACTTGGAGCTTTCGCACGAGACCCATAGTGAGAGACCACGTCTCGGCACCGTAGGTCATCACCGGTAAAACGCACTGGTTAAAGACTTTCGTCTTCAAGGACTGCGGGATGTTTGACGAGAAAACGCTCCTTAACTTCCCGAACGCTGCCCAGCCGAGTTGGATTCGGCGAATGACCTCTTTCTCGAAGTTCGACCTGCCTAGTTGTATGGTTTGTCCTAAATAGACGTAGTCGTCGACAACTTCGAGCATCGAGTTCCCAACGGACACTGGAGTGGGCGATACAAGGTTATTGAACATGACCTTGGTCTTATCCATATTCATTTTAAGGCCCACTCTTTGGGACACTCGATTGAGGTCTTCGAGCATTGTGCTGAGATCTTCCAGCGACTCTGCCATGACTATAATATCGTCGGCAAACCGAAGGTGAGTGATTCTATATATATAATATATATATATATATATATATATATATATATATATATCAATATCTGTTCGTTAGTCTCGCTAAAACTCGAGAACGGCTGAACCAATTTGGCTGGTTTTGAATTATTTTTGGAACCTAGGTAAGAAAATAAGAAGAAATTGAAGGGTAATAGTAAAAAATACAATTTCATTTTCCCATACAATTAGTCCGTATCTATCAAACCTTTGACACATTCTCAGGCCATATGAAGTTTGCCGAGTCAGCTAGTTGAATCATAATCTATACCTACTTACAATAAAACTGTAGAAATGTAAATTCTGTACATTGAAAATATTGAAAAAATAAATACCAGGGGATGTTACTAGATCGATACCGAACACAAATATGTGATTTGAAAATTTTTTGTCTGTCTGTCTGTCTGTCTGTTTGTTCAAGCTTCACAGAAAAACTACAGGTCCGATAACAATGAAACTTAGTATGATTATACTTTAACTTTTGGCGCACAACACTGGGTACTTTTTATCCCGGAAAAATGACTGTTTGTCTGTGTGTTTGTGCACGCTAATATCCGAAACGGCTTATTCGATTTGCGGTTTTCACATATATATTGTGGTAAGTTTCACTTAACATTTACTGTTTGGTTCATGGTCAAAGGTAAAAGGTAAGAACGGACCCTATTACTAATCCGCCGCTGTCTGCCTGTCTGTCCATACATCCGTCTGTCTGTCACCAGGCTGTATCTCATAAACAGTGCTAGCTAGAAAGCTAAAATTTTCACACGACACGACAATGACTTATATTAACCTGTCCCGGCAAAATTCGTATTGCCTCAGTCATAAATGTGTCAATATATATATAATGTGGGTTGATAGATACTGACTATTTGTATGGGAAAATAAAATTTGTTTCCCTTCAATTTCTTCATATTTTCTTACCTTTTAAACTTTCCCTGGACTTCCAAAAATCATTCAAAACAAAAATTAGCCAAATCGGTCCAGCCGTTCTCGACTTTTAGCGAGACTAACGAACAGCAATTGATTTTTACATATAAAGAAGAAGATATAGATAGATTAATCCTTGATTGCACATGGAACATGATGCCATTTCCATGATAGTATACATGTGGCATTCTCATTATATTGAGTGTATCAGGTGTACAAAATACTTAGTTCTAAAGATTAACGTGGACAGACACGGTAAGCTGATTTAATTTTATATTACGCAGTACATAATAGAGATAACGACGATGACTATATAAAGAATTGCTAATAAATCGAGAAATTAAAATTATGTATACATCGCCGTAAATATTTACATTCTTAGATCAATATAATTTTGTGCCAACGCTATATTGTAAGATTTGTAATCTCTCAACAAACAAATACTTTACAGTCTACTGACGTAATAATTATTTACTTATTCTTTTTTTTATCTGTAAAAGCTTTGTATTACCTATAATTGAATTATTAAACTAAGAACGTAGCGTCGGGGGCGTGATCTTTGGAAGGGGATACTGGTACGCAGGGAAACCACTGTGGGAGGCCATATACTTTTTTTATATTTTAATTTTTGGTTAGCCCTTTTGTTTGTTTTGTATGTATTTTTTCAGACTTTTTTTAGACTCATCTACTAAACTCATCTCTCGGTATTCCAACTCGTCCGCCCTCAGTGGCGAGAACACGGGAACTCACACATCCGCGATCCCGCCGGCAACATTAAAGACCAAGTGTAACTTTTGGTCAACCACAAAAATACTATAAAGTGACATAAGCAGACAGACTACATTGCTCCTCCTGCATCTTAAATATTTGTTATGCAAATGAATTTGTTGTTATAAATTATCATCCAAACTAAACACGACAATGTAAAATACTACGTAAAAAGTTACACGGGGAATCTTCTATACTCAATGAAAAGATACTAATATCAGTCCTTGTCCGAGTCGAAGATCGAATCCAGTATTTCCCACTGCCAATAATCAACTTAAGGCAGCTAATACATTTTTCGCTAAGAAATATTGTTCTTAAAAGATGTAGACTTTTACATATAGAATAAGCGTTAGCTATACAAGTTGAATAGGCTTGACAACAAGGTCAGGACGAAATTACGCAATGTGGATTTGGTCACATGTATTCGGCTGCCGGAGAACTTATCTTACAGATTACATTGTTGACATTCTTTTGTTTATTGTTACTTAACTGCCCGTGGGCAAATGTTTTGAATATTTCGATATTCATTGACTGCCTCATTGGCCCAGTGGTCTCAATCGCGACAGTGATGCCTGCAGTCCCGAAAATCTGTTATTGGGTTTTTGCTATAAATAAATTTCCAGTAGTATCCAGGAGTCTGATACTCGTCCCTCGGAGAACACGTAAAACCTGCGCTCGATCTCTCTCCGGCCCCATCGGATTACTGTCCCGCCGGGTTATGAGAGCATAGAGCAACCCGGGCCACCAGCCGCGGCAGACTGGAGGGGAGTAGCCATAGCGTTTATTACCGATGTAAAACAGTCTGTCATTTTTTTCGGGGACATACGTGTCACACACACACACACTACTAAAATCGTCTACTACCTACTACGAAACTCACACATTGACTTTAATTAAATACATAAATAATTTCACGCACACATTTAAACATCTAGGCGACAGTCACAGACACACTTATTCTTGTAATTTGACAGAGGGGAAATCCTGCATATGGCTACTCCCCTCCGGCTCGCCGCGGCCGCTAGCCCGTGTTGCTCTATGGATAATAACTATGCCATGTAAGTAATCTGTCTCCATGGAGTTTTGGCGGGAACCTTGAAAAAGGCGTGTGGTGCTCTTATTTTATTTAATTTTTTTGGTGTATTTTTGAGTTATATTAAATAAAGTTGGTGGCATTTTGTTTGATATAGGTTTATTACATTGTCCGTGTATAGTGAAATAGAATAACAGTGCAAAAATACGTCCTACCAGGTTGCCTCCAAAACTTCATTGTAAATGTTCTGGTAAAGTAGCCATCGCTTTACTCGATTAACTTGACTGTAACTCACTTGACTGACATATTATACTTGATAACTTATATATTTGATACTTACTTTATACTTGATGACTATAATATACTAACTTTTACGCTGCTTAAATAAATATGAAATATCGTTTTATTTGACACTGGCAATATGCGTAATAGCGATGCCATAATAATAAAAAAAAAAATCTGTCTCCATATTCAGAGCATCTTTAAAGTGTTCGATAGATTCGTTCTGACTTTCTCTATAAGTATCCGAGACGCATATGTCATCGCTTATGTAAAAATGTGCATCTCTAGTTCCTGTTGTATAATTCTGATTCAACATGTCATTAATGTTAATCGGTGGAAAACCACCGGATTACTAATCTGTCTGTAACTAAATGGCAATTTTCGGCTCCGTCGTATTCCGGTTAGATGGTAATGCAAAATCTCATTAATATAAACAAATCCCTTTACAAATCTGCATCGAAATTCCTGACTTTTCAATTTTTTATGAATCTTCAAGGACATCTTTAATCATTTGCCATCATAATGATATTCGCTCGTCAACCACCATAATAGCCCAAGAGGAGATTTTGAGATTTTTTCGAACGGTGATACCTTGCTCCCTGTTGAGTAGGTCATCATCATCACTCCATCCGAATGACGTTCACTGCTCGACAAAGCCTTCCCCAAGGACGCTCACAACAGTGTCATGAGTCATCAGGAGAGAATATGCCATGACGCTTGGCACCCGGTATGGCGATCGAAGCGACGGTAGTTTTATCGCGGATCGCTGCTGCCCATCATTTCTACCGTCCTGTTAGAATGGATTGACCGCCATTATTCGGTTGACTGACTGCACTTGCGAAAGAATTCTCTTCCAGTAGAAGAAAATTCTAATCTAAAGACAAAAAATTTAATCTCGACCTTGGTCCTCTTGTAAATTCAAACGTTATAAATGTGATAGAGCAACAATATATTTGCCTATGGAGCTCTACCAAAGGATGTGACGTTGTTAACTCTTATTTGCAGACAGAACTACATCATGTCAAAAAGTATTATATTGTTGAGTCGGTGACGGTTCGCTATCTCCAACTATGATGATGACAAACAAACGTATCACAAATACCTATACCTACACCGCACAACCTTCGTGGATATTTATGGTAATGTCTTCTTATAGAAAGAAGAAAGTAAGAAAGAAAAAAAATCAATACAATGACATATAGGTACATACCTACACTACGGCAATAAAATAATAAACAAATGTTTTTCATTAAATTACATAGGTACCTAGGTATAATAAAAGTAAGAAATAAAGTTAAATATAGGATAATGCATAGAAATAAAATTACGTATATAGCCAATAGTGGATATTAAAAAGAATACATAAATACTCAAACCAAATTTATTTCTTTATCCAAAAAAGAAATAAAATAAAACAATATTAATGGAACAATAAAAAAAACACAAGTAAATTTAAGTTTTTTTTTATGTAGTGGAAGTGGCAAACAAGCGCCCAGTTCACATTGATGTTAAGTGATGATTGCAGCCTATAGACACCCACACAAAGACCAAGGACCACCGGAACACGATAGTGCTGAACACTACCATTTAGCGGCAAGTATATTAGGTAATGCGGTGGGGCCTTCGCCCACGAACTGCGTCACTGGAGCTCTACCACCAGTGAAATTAGTACCAAAAAGTACATGCATGGAACTATAATGCCAAGTTGTTATGCCCCCGTGCTGGATGCACAGAGGCATAACAACTTGGCATCAGGTGAGGCAACGCATCTACATTGAAATAGGTACCTGGTTATACCTATTTAGATGTTTATAAGCTACAGTATTACTTACCATCAATTTCATCTGTATGCTTGTTTGCCACTTCATGACAAAAAACAATGTGCAATCACATTTGGGTCAATGACCGTCTTCTGTATTATTAAAAGAAACATACACTGGTCATTAGATAATAATTAACCGTTTCCACAACTCAGATTTCTTAATTGCCATTACAATTTCCATTTACAAGACGGTATGAGTATACTTGAAAACGTAATTACCATAGTTAGATATATCTATTCTATTTTTCCAAGAATGCTCAGTCTTCGAAGAACATTTTATTTGTTTACCTTGATAAACGATTTGAGAGCATCCTCGTCTATCAAAGTAAGTACTGAGTAAACAAATAATACAACTGCTTTTGTCAAAACTGAAACGAGTTGTGTACTGGAAAATAATTGAAACTTAGTATATCTTATTATATCAATACATATAATAAGGCACTAAAAATCGAGTGTATATAGATACATTAAATATTTTTAATTGTACTATTAACGTCTCCACGTTAATAATTGTCCCTTATCAGTTTTTTGAAAAGAGAGAAGAGTAACAGAAACCAAAAAAAACATTTTTGAAATTTTTGTGTCTGTTACGTTATAACTTAAAATACTCGAAAAAAAAACTAAAACGGATTTAAACGCGGTTTACAAGTGGATTACATATAATTAAGAGCGTTGTCAAAACTTTGTTTCGTAAAAATCGGTTAAGAGAAAAAGAAGTTATGGTCATATGAAAATTTACTTCAGGTACTGCTTCAAAACTTTTAGAGCTGAATGCGGTTTTACCTATACGTATTTAACTAGCTGTGCCCGCGACTTCTTCAGCGTAGAATTTAATAAAATCATTGTTCAGTATCTCGCAGATGAAGTCGTGGGCACAGCTAGGATGTATAATAAATACATTACATACTATTACAGAGGCACAAATTAACTTCTTTATCGATAAATACTTCATCAAATACATAAATATAAGGAACCTAAATGTAAACGGAGAAACTTTAATGGTTATTTACTGCAGCAAAGTGATTTTTTTTTAAAGAAGAAAGAGGAACCATTTTTTAAATTTCTTTTTTGCATATCTCTCTTATGTTGTGATAATACTACTGAAGGCAAATCGTTCTGCCACGGAAAATCAACCAAATCATAAATGTCATCCTGTAGGTATATTACACCTATCATCTTTGTATGATCAAATATTTATGGATAAGAAAGTTTAATTTGTGCTTGTGTAATATCTGCAACTTATCATTTTTGTTGTGCATTCACCGTGGTCTTTTAAATAGTTTCACATTTTAAATGTCTTCGAAATTTTTGTATTGCCTTACCCATATTCTAAGACGTTACTCGAAACATTCCTTGACTCACACTCAGCTGAGGACACTCTATGAGGACGCCTCGAAATCCATATTCTTAGTTGTATTTTGACAGTAACTCATGTGTACGGATTATCATATCGATAATTCACAAAGTCTTGAGAATCTGTTTTTATAAAAATATATGGTATTTAATTATATTTCCAGACAGTTTCGATACGAAAAACTGTGAAATGTAAATACTCCTCGAAACTTCAGGGTAGGTCGTGAGGTACCTTGGAGTTTGACAGTTGCTTTCTTACCTCAAACGGAGGAGAATCTCGAGTTGACGTTATGAGTTACAACTAAGAATACCAATACCTTTGAGTAAGGTTGACTTAAGGTCGAGGTTACGACTTAGAATATGGGTGTTAATGACGGAATTTAGACCTCAAGGGTGGCAATGCATTTGCACCTTAACCTCCTGTTTCTTGTTTAGATATAATAATATGTTAAGCTACAAAAACATAAAACCTCACCCTGGCATAACGACGTAAAACTAGGTCGAGTCACGTGTCCCGCGCAAGCTAAGTAGGTAGTAATTAGCGTCTAAAAATAACCAAAGCAATTTGTTGATGAAGATTTGTAGGTAAGGATAAGATTAATTGTAGGTAGATGCAAATGATTTAGGTACTTACCATTTTTTATATGTATGTATGTGTTTATGTGTACGTATGTATTTTCTTGGCAATTCCCTTACGCAGTAAACGCCTTATTTTTAACTATCCCTGTATACCTTCATACATAATACATACATAAGTACCTTACATTACCAATAAAAAAAAATCAAAATGTTAAGAGGTTTTCGTAACATTTCTGTTCACCAACAGTATTAAGGTAATCCTTGTCTTGACTGTATATAAAGTGTAAAGTTGAATGTTTGATTTATTGATTTCAAATTGAAATGCAGACTAAATATAGCAAAATTTACGTTTTATCACATTACGTGAATTGGGGCCCTGGCCTACGAACAAGTAGAAGAAGTGTCACAAAACAAGTGCCGACGACAAGTAACCTACCTCGGCATTGTTACTTGTGAAAAAGGGTTGTTGGTAAAGACGTTTTCTGTCAATTTAAATTTTCAGTTCCAATATTTTTTGCTGTGTTGATGATTAAGCAATTATTTATTGTAAGGTTTTATGGTCCAAGAGCTAGTGAACTCTTCGAGTGTCGGAACGCCTGTAAGCCTAGATTTTTTTGTAGGGGTGAGTCATAATATGCTCAGTACTTATGCTTTTACTGGTGGTAGAGCTAAAGTGACGGAGCTCGCGGGCGTAGGCACCACCGCATTACCTAATGTGCTTGCCGCTAAATGTCCGCTAAACGTAGTGTTCGGCGCTATCGTGTTCCGGTCAGGTGGTAATGGTGTATGGCCTTGTATTGTAATGTGAACTGCATGCTTGTTTGCTACTTCCATTACATAAAAAAAGTAACCATCACCGTCCAAGGATCAGCCCGTCACGTCATCTGGATTTCTGATGAGAAAAGTTACTTCCATATTTTACGTGTATGTACGTTGCGTCTTATTTATATTTGTAGTGGTATTTCCATGACAACGGAAGTGTGTTTCCATGACCATGAAATTGTTAGGATGAATTCAATAAAATATGTAAGCGTATGATGTAATGAAAATTGTACATCAATTAGCCTGCTATTGATTTACGATTGAGTAGCTCATTTGCAGTAAACAAATCGTGGTTTTCTTTAAATATCCAAACACATAAAAATTTTACTTAACACAACAAAAATGATCGCAATCGAGCCAGATCTAAAATATCGAAGTAACTTCTCATCGGAAATCCAGATGACGTGAATGAATGAATGAATTAATGAAGGAATGAATGTATTTTTATTTCCTTGGTCCAACACAACGTTTGCATATAAATATAAAAAAAATAACAAGACAAACTAATAAAAAGGGTATGGTTATGTGAAGCCAAGAAAAATAGTACCCATCTCAGCTATATGTCGCAGCAAATGCTGCAACGTTGATATTCTCATGGGCCCTATGTTAGATAAACATTACGAACAACAAGTTTGAATTAAATGTTAAGGAGAAACATAAAATAACAAATAGAAAGAATTTTAAAAATAAAACAGTAATATATACATGACTGATTTAATTATCAGAATAAAAAAAGGCCTATCTAATGTATGTGATAATCCTATATCATACTAATTTCTAATTATACATACACTCCCTGCCCACCCCGTAATGGACCTGGTGTGAAGTTACATACATACATATATATATACAAGTAATTATATTAAATGAATTAAATATGCATACAAAAACAAACATTAGTGTCATACCTAATGAACGCAAATATGTATTTGTTTATAATTATATAAATTCATTCATTAATTAGTAAAAGGTAGGTATACTTACTATATTGATTTTAGTAGTGTAGATATAAGTAAATAAATATATATTGTATTACTGTTTTAAAAGTTGCTATTATAACATATTTTTGTTTAAAATTGTTGATTTCACATAACCAAACGCTATTACATCTACAGCTAAATTATAGAATTGGCTTTTATAAAATACAACATAGGAACTAGAATGATCATACAAAAAATATAGATGGACATATGAGGTACTTGAGCTATGAGGCATTTTAAATATTATTACCGTAAAACACACTATCAATCAGTAACTGCACGAATGCAAAAAGTCCTACTACCATCAGCTTTTTTTGCAAGTATGTGTCCATGCTTTGCCCAAATATACTTCCAGCCCGATTTGCCAGCAGCTTCACGTGCATGGTATAGTAAAAATTTGTTGTTCCCAGTGAGCCTCTCGTTGATAAAAAAGCGTCGCCTCATGGGTCCAAGACCTTCGGAAGTAACACCTCGACGCAGTCGCGCGTTCCGCAATAGCTCATCCCGCAGTCCGCGCCTTGAAAGCCGCAAAACAATGCGCCGCTCCCTCGCTGGCCTGGTGTCACCCGAACGCTCGATGCGAGGTCCTATGCGTTCCGCAAACACGATATCATGAGGCTGGAGGGTGATACCGATCTTCGTCGCGATGAGGCCAACTACATGCATCGTGTTTTCCCCCTCCTCTTCTGGGAAGTTCGCAATCTCAACATACGAACCGAGCATCTCCTGCTCTCGGTCATTTAATTCGAGCTTGAGTTGAGCTACGGCACTTTCCAGTTTGGTAATATTAGTCTCTGTGGAGCCAAGGCCCTGTCGCTACGTGACGGGTTGATCCTTGCCATGCGATGGTTTTTGTACTTAGCATGTTATGATTCATCCCTACAAAAATGTCTAGCCTTACAGAGCCAACGTTACTCTGAGGGTTCAGTATCTCTCCTACTATTATGTTACCTGTCAATGTCAAGCCCATATCAACGCACCGTGGTGACACTTTTTTAACGTACCTTTTATGACAGTTACTATAAAATCAGTAATCAGTATAATTACTTTTAAGGAACCCCCAGGTAACCTGCTTCTAAAAAAATACCAATTGCAAAATCCCAATATCAGCGTTTTCCTGGCTCGGGAAAAATAAAGGTATTTCGAAAAGCGCCAATATTTCCATTTCTCGTAATGAAAGTCTAGCGACTCAAAGACAGAAATATCACATTCCAGGAAAATTGACTCTTTGTCTGTTTAAGGTGACATTTAAAGTGAGGATAAATCAACATAAGTCAGGAGAGCTCCGTAATTACACGTCTTTGCGTATATTTCTCACAGGAATATCTTACACTCATTAGGTATTTAGACGATTTTCATGAACCTTTCTGACAGGATGTAGACTTTCTGTGACTAAAAGAGGTCATTAATAAAACAGTGTTGTGACGTCACTAACAAAATCCAAATTGTGGAATTTTTGAACTATTTTATAATAATACAGTTTTTTTTAAGATTAAAAATTAATTCAATCACTTGGTAATAGCAAAATTTTCTTGCAATATTTCAAATAACAAAAATAACATATAGTGAATAACAATAGTGAATAACAATGTAATTGATACATTGATTAATATGAAAAGGAAACCTTAAAAATTAAATAAATAATCGTTCAAAAATACTTAATTTCGCTAATTAGTCTTTATACAGCTACTTGTACAGGTACTAGGTTGTACAGGTGTCTTAAAAAATACTTACCTACTTACAAGAACTGACTTAAATGGTGTTTATGGAATCATGTTAATTAATAGGTGGGTTCGTAATAAGTATGTGCCACAAACCTATTTAATTTATTTATCACCTCCTTTCACATTTCTATGTCATGAAAGTGACAAGTACACAGTTCACATTGATGTAAAGTAAAATAAACATCTGCGTATTAAAACTAGTTATTTCAATGTGGATGCGTTGCCAATTCTGACGCCTAAGCTGTTATGACTCAGGCAGAGAATACGTAAACTTCGGGTCGGAAATTACAGGGCCGTACAATCACATGACTGGAACGCAATAGTGCTGAATACTGCGTTAGTTACGTCGTTACCATTTAAGTAGTTTAGGTGATGCGGTGGTGCCTATGCCTTCGAGCTCCGTCACTGGAGCTCTATTACCAATAAAATCTAGAAATTAAAATTGTCACTAATAAGTGAATATTGGAACATTTTCGTCGATACATCCCAAGAAAGCTGACAGAACAAACAATTAATGTACATGAGACAATAACAATAATTACTCAGAAACAGTAAGTTGTGTCAACAGTGTCGCAAAAATTTCCCTTGGAGATCCGAGCTGAGAACAACACTCGTAATACACATAAATAAGATAATGATACCACCAGCAGGCAATTTGTAGGGTCAGCTTATAAAGAAATAACAATTATAAATCATATTATTTTTTTTACTAAAATAACTATTTTTCTATTTTTAATACTATTTTTTAATTAAATAATCATTTAAATAATCATATTTTTTATGTTACGATGGTAGCAAACAGTTTACATTGAAGATATGTAAGTGAATATTGCAGCCTATGTACATCTACTTAATACTACCTACACAAAAACTGAGGCCTAAGTGGTTTTGTTTTTTTTTTTGTTATTACGAGACTATACGACAGTGCGTTTTACCGGTGATGACCTACGGTGCCGAGACGTGGTCTCTAACTGTGGGTCTCGTTAGAAAGCTCCAAGTCACTCAGCGGTCAATGGAAAGGGCTATCCTTGGCGTTACCCTACTGGATGGAATCAGAAATTAAGAAATCCGTAGGCGAACGATAATCGCTGACATAGCCAAGCAGATCTCTAAACTGAAGTGACAATGGGCAGGGAGGGCACATAGCTCGGAGAACCGATAGCCGCTGGTGCAGAAAGGTTCTCGAGTGGAGACCAGGTATCGGCAAGTGCAGCGTGGGACGTCCACCTGCAAGATAGACCGATAACCTAGTCAAGGCTACAGTTACCCGCTGGATGCACGTTGCTTCCAATCGGTCGGCATGGAGGTCATTGGAGGAGGCCTATGATCAGCAGTGGACGTCCTATTGCTGATATGATGATGCTACTACAGTATCTAACAAGAAATATTGCACATCGACCTTAGGCAAGAAACTTCGGCTTATTTCGGGTCTGTAGAGCGTTATCTCTTTCGCATCTTACCTATGTGACGTTCGTCGACTATTTTGATCAAATTTTGACCAATAACGAACTATCAGTACTTTCGTAGCCAGTGCTACAAGATAACGCTCTGCGAAGTCGAAACTAACCAATATGTCTTGCCGGGTACCGTACATATATTTTTTTATATAAAGAAGGTAGCAAACAAGCATGCAGCTCACATTGATGTTAAGTGATGACTGCAGCCTATAGACGCCTACACAAACCTACCTGTATATCGATGTATTTTTTACCTCAGTAGCAGTGGTAGCACGCCATAACTGATAAATTTTAAACTGATAGGATACACCAGCGTATATTTGACATTTTCAAAGTAGCTGCGCTTCATGGACGGTTACAGTTAACGGTTAAGAATATGTTATCTTTTAACAATTTTCGAATGATGCAATTCATGTAAATATTTAAATGTACCTATTGTTGGTCAACCCAAAATTTCTAACAAAGATTTAAAATCAAATCATCAAACAAAATAAAAGATAGGTTGAGCACACTCGGAGGCCAATTAACATAAGAGCCTTGAGATAAGTCACAAAGAGAAGACCTTGTGTTTTAAATGTGCGAGTTCCCGGCAGCGGTACCATACACATCGAATACAAAGGGGAGAGAGCTGTTCATAAAGACGATTTTACTTTTGCAAAGGCAAACCAAGTACTTTGTCATATTATCATAATTTTCTTAAATTTTTGCATTCTCAAGTGTTAAAGAACATAAAAACTATTATCTATGATGTTCTATGTTATAGGCACCAGAATAATAATATGTGAATTCATATATATATATATATTCATTCATATAGCGATCCCACCGCCCAGTAAGTAATAATTAATAACACACCAACACCAACTCTCCAACACCATTGTGTTACAGCTCTGTTGACGGAGCTCGCGGCACTTTATCTCCTTGTCGCTCCTTGATATAATCTGCTACCTACCTTTTTGTTACTTTATTTGAATACGAGCTATATTTTCGTAGACCACAAAATACGCTTTGCTGCACTAAGGCACCGCAGAACACACTTTGAGTATGAGTGTATCCGATAAACGATTATGAGATATACATGAGAGTCAAAAATACGTACATAACTAGCAAATCGTGCTTGTTTATCCCTTGAAGTTACGTTTAATTTTGTTTTTTATGAAAGGACAGACGGGGTGACAAAATTTGATCGTTTTTTTTAAGTAGTTGCCTACGCGCATACGTGTAAAATCTTTAAAATGTATCCTCATAGCATCTCGCGAAAAAAAATACGTGTATGGCAATTACGATTATTAGAAAAAATAATTATAATTAAATCACTTACTGACTATCGTTTTTTTTTTCATTTTTAATTTAATTTTTTTTTTATAATTTATCTAATTTTTATGCTTTACAGCACGGGGAGGGGCGGCAATCTTTCATATGACATGGGCAGCCAACGTATCAAATCCGCCTCTGCCTGCACTGAACTGTACCACCAGTTTAGTTTAACCAAGCTAAGTATTATTACATATTCTCTGAGCAAACTAAGCGTTTTTGCAGACCGTACTAATTGATATTGTTATCTGTTTTGAATTTTATGCGCCTTGAGTGGGAAAACCACCTGTGAGCTATTAAATGAGTTGTATACTGTAATCCCTTAAATAAATACAGGCGCGTATAAAATAGGAACCTCAACAACAATGAGTATTGTGAATTGAATCGAGTCGTTTTAAACAGTCGAATACACGAAACAATTAGCAACATGAACTCAAAAGTTGTGATCGCTCTTTGCCTTCTTGTAAGTATTGCTTTTGTTATTATTTTACAAGTGCTTCTTCTTATGTTCACTCTTTTCACTAACTTCGAAGGTGTTTTTTTTTGTCACAAACGTGGCATACAAACATTCTGCTCACATGGATGTTTAGTGATGACTGCAACCTAAAGATTCCCATACAACATTCAAATATGTTGCCATCCCTGACACCTAAGTTGCTTTTCTCTATGATAGTTATTACGGTGCCATACATTACCATCCAACCCGAATACGGTAGTGCAGAACACTACCATTTGGCGGCAGATAGGATTAGGTGCCTACGTCCTCGAATATCTACACTGGAACTCTACCACCAGTTAATCAAATCTGCCAGTCTGGTGATTAAAGAGTAAAGGTAGCTTACGAATGATCGGTAGATATAATCAGGTAAAGTTCATGGAATCAGATTCTGTCTCTGCTTTTTATGCTACGAAAGTAACAAACAAGCATGCAATTTGCGGGAATGGTAAGTCAATACTACCTGCAGCCCATAGACGACTACATTGGTCTTTGTGTGGGCGTCTATAGGCTGCAGTCGTCACTTAACATCAATGTGAACTGCATGCTTGTTTACCACTTCCATTACATAAAAAAACACCATAGGTGCATGCAGATGCAGATGCGTTGCTCTCCTCGAGGCCTTAAGATGATTCACCTCAGTTTCGTCGCCCAAATTGTACTTATAATATAGCCGTACTGTGATAGTGGTGAACATCTTGGCGGTAGATATATAGATTATCGAATGGTGTCTACGCCCTCGAGATAGATTCGACACTAGCACTGACCCTATATTTGAAAAGAAATCGAAACATGAATTTAACAAAATAATTGAATATTACAATAGATATGTAATAACAAAATCAAGTTACACCAAAGAAAATCTTCACATTTTTCATATTTTTCTCAGATCGCCGTAGCAGTAGCAGTCCCAGCGCAAACTGGTGCTGTCGGTGGTGTCTGGGGAGGCGGCGCCGGTTGGGGAGCCGCAGCCGGTGCCGGTTGGGGAGCCGCTGGCGGAGTCAACCCCTGGATACCGCCGTGGATATCCGCCGCACCCTGGTATCCTCAGTGGACGCCGTGCACCACAGTCGGTTCTGCCTGCGTCGACTGCAATACTAAACTCGTCTGCACAAAAATCGGTGGCATCCAAAAAGCCTGCACAGATCCAACAATGCCCTACTGCAACCTCGGAGAGTGTTCTGCCACCCCCACTGCGGAATGCGCTCCCGCCACTGATGCTCCTGTTGCTCAATAAGAAATACTCGAATACAACTATGGGAACATTTATAGATTTTTTTCTATGCTTTTTTTATTTTTGCAGTCGATGTGATTCGTATACTGCATCTTTTGTACTGTAAAATTGCATTAAAAGTAATCAAAGGTGTGTTGTAATTGGTTTTAGCAAAATAATACATATAGGATGAAATACATAATTTGAAATTACGTTTTTGTGTTTATTTTATTTATAATTTCCCTTAATGCGCATATATTCTTCACGTAGTACTATGTCTAGTGATCTTCATGCAATCTATGGTCCCTGCAATAGGATCACTATCGCCCATATAGACGGGACACTTAATGGATGTTAGTGATCTTTTCCTGTAGCATACAAACAAATGTCACAGCGTTGGCCACTTGATACCAAGAGAGTAGCAAACGGTACCAAGTGCTACCTTTGACTTGTCACATCACATCACCCACTTAATCGGCCAATTTGCGCATTTTAACTACGGATGTAGAGTTGGTGGCATTGGTGGCTTTGTTAGTGGTGGTGGTGGTGGTGCTGGTGGTGGTGCAACAAAACATAAATGCACTTCTTTTTTTTTTATGTCTGTAGGTTGACAGACAAGCAAACGGGCCACCTGATGGAAAGTGGTCACCGTCGCCTATGAACATTTGCAACACCAGGGGAGTTGCCAACGCGCTGCCAGCCCTGAAGGACTCTTTTGACGCTATTTTTGAAGAACCCCATATTGTATCACCTAGGGAACACCTCAGAGGGAAGTTCGTTCCACAATTTACACGTTCTGGGCAGGAACGAACGTGAAAACCGCACCGTTGAGCACTGCCAGGTGTCCAGTCGGTGTGGGTGGAACTTCTCTCTTCGGCGGGTAGTACGGTGTAGAAAAGTTCAAGAGACGGTGGCACCATGTCAAACAGTTCAGCAGAGCACTCACCATTGTAGAGACGGAACAACACGCACAGACTCCCAATGTCTCTGCGCAGGCTCAGATGTTCGAGCCTGTCAGTAAATCTTGGGTCGTTAACAATACGAACGACGCGTCTTTGTAGGGAGTCAAGTGGACCAAGTTGGCATTTGGGGACTCCCGCCCACAAATGAGAGCAGTATGCCGGATGGGGCCGCACTTGAGCCTTATAAAGCTGTAATAGCTGCCCCGATGTGAAATACTGCCTCGCTTTTTGGATGCCAACTTGGTCTTACACTCAATGTGACTCCCGAATTGCACTTCGTTCGATATGTCAACGCCCAGGATACCGATACTCTTATCAACGACGAGCGGAATGCCCTGGAACTGTGGTGCTACAATGAATGGGGTTTTTTTAGCGGTGAACGCGCAGACTTGTGTCTTTGAGGGTTTAAACTGTACTAAATTAAGTCGACCCCAATCCGGCACCCGCTCCAGAGAGTGCTCGATTTCAGACACAAGTCTAGTCCTGCTTTCCTCGATAAGTGTCCGGGAGGCATTTGCACGGCTAGTGTAGTGTGCATCTCCCGGACTATCATCGGCATAGCAATGAAAATTGGAGTTTTGCTCCAATATTTCATTGATATGCACAAGAAAAAGCGTGGGAGATAGCACAGAGCCTTGCGGCACACCAGCGTTGATAGGAAGTCTATCTGAGCGCTGACCGTCAACTAAGACTTGTATATAACGCTCAGACAGAAAACTGGCGAAGACCGTAGGAAGGAAGTTTTGCGAGGAGTGCCCTGTGCCAGACCCGGTCAAAGGCCTTAGCAATGTCCAGGCTTCCAGCCAATCCCTCCCCACTCTTGTCCAAGGCGTGGGACCAATGGTGCGTGAGATATACTAGAAGATCACCAGCAGATCTGCCATGACGAAATCCATATTGGCGGTCACTGATCAGCTGATGATCCTCCAGATACTGCAGAAGTTGAGTATTGATCACACGCTCCATGACTTTGCAGAGTAGGGAGGTTATTGCTAGGGGCCTATAATTGGCCGGATCACTGCGATCCCCTTTTTTGGGTATCGGGTGCACAAGGGCGGTCTTCCACGCAAACGGTACGGTTCTTTGATCGTAGGAAAGCGAGAACAGGCGCGTCAGAACGGGGGTCAGCTCGGGAGCGCACATCTTCAACACCACTGCAGGGACGGAGTCCGGCCCACTCGACTTCTTGACGTCAAGAGCTCACCTGACATTCTTCTGAGTGAATTTGACGTCAGGCATAGAGCTTTCACAGCGCGGGCTGGTAGGCGCTGTGATACCCATGTCATCAAGAGTCGAGTTTGAGGCAAAGAGGCTGCCCAGAAGGTCAGCTTTCTCTTTTGCCGTGTGGGCCAGGCTATCGTCAATTTTACGCAGTGGTGGGAAAGATGACCGACAAAAATTCCCTTCGATAGCTTTTGCAAGAGACCAATAGGCACGGCTCCCGGGAGGGTGCCTCATTAGTTTCTTGCCAACTCTACCGATGTGCTTGGACTTCGCTTTGGCCATGCGCCGCTTTGTGGACCTGGATGCAGCGTTGAGTGCTCTCTTAAGGTCGGAGGCATTAGGATCCTTACAAGCGTGAGCCGTAGTCCAGGTTTTGTAAGCCTGCTTGTGACTAGAAGCCACAGCACAGGACTTATCGAACCAGGGCTGGTACTGTCCGCCAATAGATACCACAGAGTACGGAATGTAACATTCCATTCCCTATTGTATCACATCGGTTACAGCATCGGCACACATGCTCGGATCTTCCGACGAGAAACAAAGCTGCCTCCATGGGTAGGACGTCAAGAACTCCCTCAGTCCATCCCAGTCTGCCGACCTGTAATGCCACACTTGTCGAGTTGCCGAGGGCCGCAGCGGCGCCCGAACCGACAATGAGGGTTTTGAGCGTACCAGACAGTGGTCCGAGGATCCTAAGGGAGCCTCGACCACCACCTGATAGTTGGCAGGATGTGAGGTCAGCAGAAGATCCAGCAAAGAGGCAGTGTGACCCTCGACATCTGGTATCCGGGTAAACCCGGTTACAACTTGTGAGAGTCCATTAGCCAACGCGAAATCGTGTGCAGATCTTCCAGCGAAGTCCGTGATCCGGGAACTCAACCACTCCGTATAGTGTGCGTTAAAGTCACCAAGAATCACTAACTCCGCAGAAGGATACTGCACAAGCACTGTGTCGACCACCTGTTGGATGTGCTCGAACAAGCGAGCTGTCTCCCCGTCTCCGCTATAGGACCTGTACACGCACGCGTATATTCGGGTAGATCCACCGTAATCCACGCGTGCCCACAATAGTGACAGGTCCTTGTCTTCAAAATGGTCAAGACAGCGACAACAGACATCCTCTCGGACATACAGACATACCCCAGCGCGACGAACGATAGTGTTCTCCAGAGTATAGCCGGGGTAAGTAAGGTACGCTGTGTCAAGAGGAGAGGATATTTGTGTCTCCGTCAGAAAGAGTAGGGCCGGCTTAGCCGTTTCAAGGTGGAGGTGAACGGCGTTAAGGTTGGTGTGTAAGCCCCTGATGTTGCACATATCACATGATTTTTTATTTAACTCAGACTCTGTAACTATCTATCCTTTTTCATCCTTCTTCTTTACCTCTTTTTCTAAAACTTTTTAACTTTATCTTTTGGTCATGCATTGCTCTTTCTTAATGTATATATAATTATAATATTTCTCCTCGTCGCGTAATTATCTATTCATTTAGTATTATTATTATGTTTTAAATCTTTATTATTGCTCAGTACACCCTGCCGGCAAATAAATAATTTCTTTCTTTATGTTCCTGACTAAAAGGTTGTCTGGAAGAAATCGCAGCTTTTGCGATAAGACCGCCTTTTGTACTTTTATTTCTTTTCTAGCTTGTATAATTGGTTAAGATTTCTGGTGTACAATAAAGTGTATAAATAAAATAAATAAATAAAATATCCATTTTTGACCATTTTTGACCATTTTTTAATTTAAAAACTTCCTAACAGCGTCGGATAAGGGAAAGAATGATATGCACCGTATCGACCGCCCGAGGGGCAAAGTTGCAGGTGTATCAGACCATCTGCACACAGAGGTGGTGCAATTTGCTGGTCCAGGGGACGGAAGGACCCCCGATCCCCCCCGTGCACAGGCGCCGGGCCCACTCCGGTCTCTTACTCCGGCACGACGACTGCACACGGGACTTAACAACGGTTGGCGGGACAGCCTCCCAGGCCAGAGTTTAAAAGAGAGGCCTGGGTTCGGGTCCCCTACTGACCGGCGGGCGGCAGCGGACCGTTACCGTTTCATCGGCTCTCCCTGGCCCCCGGGCCAACATGTTGCGCCCCTGAGCGCAAGATGTCATTACACATACCGGCCCCGGGGGTGGACAATACGGTGCACTTCAAGGATAGGAACGAGGGAGAGGAAGCCGCAACACGCCCGAAGGCGGCAGATTACGACCTGAGGGTTGTAGCTAGCCAGGCAGGACCCAAGGAACCTTACCACCAAGCAGGACACTAGGAGGGATTACGCTGGTAGTGCCGACCCAGCAACCAGGAGGAACTAGTCGCCAGAGCCTTGTTTGCTGGTCGGCAGGGTGCACCACATGCAGGTATGGTTGGCTGCGGCACCAGGATGGTAAGGCGCCACTTACACCCAAAAAACATCGTTATATTCAAGTTTTCACTTCTGCCGGCACTCCCGGAGTGCAACCCGTTATTTTTAAAGTAAGTATTAGTTATTTAAGCTTCGATAAATCTCATGTTGAGTGCGATATTTAGGTACCTACCTAATTAGTTTCTTCAAGATTTTTTGAAACTGTTGATATAGTTACTTGTCTCGCAATATACATTTGATACGAACTAAACCAGTCATGTCAAACATACGGCCCGCGCTCACAATATATCACAGATAGAATAATTTTGGTTTTTTAGATTTTAGATTGCACTCAATGCTTGTACGCAAGTTTAAAAATGCGCGCACATTATTTATTCAATAACTTTATAAGAGTAGTGTGTGCCTATCTAAGCATTCATCTGAAAGAGAGTGTTACTTATGCTTTTCGCTCTTTCGCACGTGCGAAGTCGACTTCTATTTCGTCCAAGCAACTAGCGCTTACTCTCACTGCGCCCCTGCCCGTGGCTCAAAATGAATGAATTGGTGAATGAATTGGAATTCCCAATTTTCAACAATCCATTTACATCTGAAGCTTCACAGGCACCAGTTCATTTGAAAAAAAGAATTTATAGATCTTCAATCTGACAGATTTTTTAAGTAAAAATTTTAAGAAGTTACGGTCTTGCAGTATTTCAAAAGTTTGAATAACTACCCAGAAATAAAAAAGCATGCAGCACGTACTTTGTATGTTTGGTAGTACCAAAAAACAAACATCGCACAAGATTAACGAATGAACATCTCCAATCAATTCTTAAAATAACTTCCACGAATATGGTACCTACCTGACAACAATAGGCTTGTCAAAAACGAGAGAAGTGATGTATCTGGATCTTCGAGCTCAAAATAAATTACCCTCTTTCTTACCTTTGATATGCTGAACTAAATAAATAACGATGTTATAATAATATAGTATGTTTTAGTTTTTTCAAATTTGTACTTGGCCCGCCTACACATTCTAAATCTAATTAAATGGCCCTCTGCAAAATTGAGTTTGACACCCCTGAACTAAACCCAACCCAAAGTGTTCAGTTGATGAAAGCATAAAAGTGGTTTTATTTAAGTTTCACCATGTGGACACACGCTAAAATATTGTCGTGTCCAGACGACGAAATAACAAGTCATTACAATTTCAAGTTTAACCAACTGGACACACGTGTGTCCGGTCGTCCGTGTCGAGTTGACGAATAACCCAAGGATTCAGTGCAACCAAAAATATAACAAAAACAATTCACTTACTTCTGTAGACAACAAGTTATGGTTCAATAACTTTACCCGCATGTAAGTTTATGAAATTGACTTCCGTGCAAGACGAAACGTTTCATCTACAAGTTGGTAAAGTTTTCTCAAAACGGAAATTAACAACATGCAGTAGTTATTCAATTTCAATCTAGAACTACGAATCATTTTAGAACCATGTTTAATAATATAATTAAAAGCTGCAGAGTTCATACTTTTTGTCATGATTAGGTCTACAAGTATAAGTACTTCTTTTTAAGAATCCTTAACCTACAAGGGAGTAACCTTTATAGTGTCACCATGGCATGAATATACCGCATACCTAATTGGTCATACCTACAAATTGTAAGATACACATACAAGTATTTTTTTTAATTGATCACTCTTCGTACTCGTATGCAGTGGGTTTTTTTCGATCGTTGGGAAATCCTATAAAAATAATGTGGGTTTCAGAAAACTATTTTAGATGATTTTTCGGAGTTAGTTCGTAAAGCCTTAATATGCCAAATTTTGTTAGAATCATTAGTGTTTGCCACCACCTTCATGCCCTACCCTATAACCGGTGAAGTTGATATTTGAATTTGTATTGAAAAAAAGCCCATTGGTAGTATAATATATTTCACAGTATATACATATATTCATTAGTGAGCTTGAGGGACCTATACGAAATGTATTCGGTACAAATGCTGAGTGCAATCTTCCCTTACAGGATAGACGTAGAGCAGGGGTGGCCAACCGGTCGATCGCGACCAGTCCAGTCGATCGTGGCAGCATTTTCCTGCTGACAGACGCTCATACTTTGGAATCTTTAAGGGGCAACTTCAAACTACAAACCTGATTTTGCTAATCTAACGGAATATACACGCAATGTTCACACTAATGTTACTAAGACTTTTCAGTTTAATTTTTCCCACATTTTAATAAACCAAAAACACTCCATAATTGTGTACAAACTATGCCGTTTCAATTAAAATTTAAAGAACTAGGTATGTGACTGGTAGATCGCATTGAGTGTCGTCAGTGAAAAGTCGATCGTGGGTCTAAACAAGTTGGCCACCCCTGACGTAGAGCGTGGAGTGCTAAATATCTTTGCATATCTTCCGTGCTTCTTCATATTCAGTAGTCGATTCTAAATCTTATGGCTAAGTCGTGAAATTTGATAAGACAGCTCCAAAGTGGATGAGTTTATCTTCGGCGGAGTTAACAATTAAGTCCTCTTATCGTTGTTTGTTTAACTTTGGTACTTGGAAAGTTCATTGAATGTTTGAATGGTACATAAAAGGTGGATGGGTTTATCATTATGTACTTTTACTCATCCGATATAAGACCCATAATACCATTATCAACTTGCAGGGATTAGGAATATGTTAATGTGTGCTAATATAATTTTAACTGATGCTATACGAAAACAATTACCTAGATGATATAAATTTTGTTCCTTGTTTTGTTCTTTACAACTTTACCCACTCATAAAATAATATAATAACTTAGTTTTGTATGCTGTGAAAATTGTCGTAATGTTTTTTTTATATAATATACATTTTATATAAGAAATTGATAATATAAAAAAGAATTAGATATTAAATGTTTTTCATTGTTATGCTGATAAACCCATATTAAAATTTATTTAAAATCATCCTGTGTTACTTAAATTGTGTGTTAAGTGTTAACTTGTATATCTACCTAAGTACGAGATAAATAAAAATCAATTGCTGTTCATTACTGTCGCTAAAACTCCAGAACGCTTGGACAAGTTGGCTTATTTTGGATTTGATTTATTTTTGAAAGTCCAGGCAAGGTTTAAAAAGTGAGAAAATATGAATAAATTTTAAGGGAAATAGTAAAAACAGCAATTTAATTTTCCAATACAAATAGTCCGTCCCTATCAAACATATTATTGTGACACATTTTTTGTTTGTCCTTCTAAACATTTTATGCGCTTGTACCAGTCAATATAAGATCATATAATTCGGTATTACATATAATATAACTGAAAGGAGTGAATCCAGGGAGCTGAAGTGCTCAAACTGGACAAAATTACTTGAAAAATGTGACGATCAGCAGTAGTAATCAGCTCAACTCAGAAAATTATAATCGCCCCTTTACATTAAAAATAGCAAAAGCGTTTGAGTGACTACTTGTCTTCTTTAATAAGTGGCGCTGTTGACGGTGATTAGGTGGGCACACCTAATTAACCGTTAGCGCCGAATTAATAACAACATATAAATGACGATATAAAGTTTTATTTCCTTAAAAATAAAATGTATTTAGTTACCTACATACTTTAACTGAATTGTTTTGAGTGATTTGTGGGGCTAAAAAAAAGATTACGACGAATTGATAACCTCCTCCTTTTTTTGAAGTCGAAAAGGAAGTCAAAAAAAGGATGTGAATCTGCCGGCTTTGAGTATAAGCTGGCGATGGCCTTGCCTACTTAAATTTTATTAAAAGCACGTCAATGGTTATGTATATTCATATTGGATTATGTAGTTTGGCTGATTGACACAAGTGAATGCGTGGAAAACGCAATCCCATTTCCTGTTGTAACTTAGGCACCCACAAGTTCGAGTCAGACCTACTTTTTACTGTTAGGACTTCGTTTAGAACAAGCTTCCTTCTACTGAGAAATAAAGACACCTATTTAGCTTTACTATGTAGAAGTTCCTTCCGAAATAAAAATGTGATTTATTTACATGATCAAAGTGTCCTTTCGAAAATTGTAGGACCTAGAAACCTACTTGGTGCGTTTGTTAATCTTTTCATTACGTATTTATAAGCACTACAATTCTCGACACAACTTAAATCAAATTGGATTACGTGTGGGCTGAATTAATTTGTTTGTTGATTGTGATTGTCATTAGGAGTCTAACGATGAAAACCACTGAACCATTTCTCTCTCTGAGGCTCTCGTTAGAATTTCAGCCTCTAAGAATTATTATACGCTTACCTATAGGTATCTAATTGCAAAGAAGCAAAGGCGAATACTATCTACTATTTATCAGCTAATAATAGATATCTAATGACGTGGATGTTTGATTGTTTATACAAACAAAACCCACTATTATTCAACAGTGCATAAATATTACAGATTTATCAAAATCATTATAATTTCAAGATTTGCAAAAAGAAAACATGATGAAACCAAATGAAGTCTTGGCACGAAAAAAACTCGGCGAAAGTTTGCAACGAATGGCAACAAACGAAATGTTTAATTAACTCTGAACCATGAAACAAAACAATTTACACTGTAACTTCATAACTGAAATCCCTGCAATTTCAAACTTTATACGCAAAGCTAGAGAAATTGAGAAAATTCCGCGCAGAAAACAATAAACATTCCACTGTTGACTTTTCACTGCAGGAAAACCTTATACGAACAGTCGAGATTTTCTTGTTTGTATTTTCTAGGCGGGGGATATAGTTAGTTATCGCTGTGATAGACGTATAAAAGCAGTGATACATATGAATCGATAATAAGTAGGTCACAATCATGGTTTCCTTCAAGAACATCACAGTCTTAGTACTGGTGAGTCACATATTCAATTATTTACTTCAAACTTCTACAAACTAATTGTGTTATTTTATTACATTTTTCGCAATAACACATGCGAGTGAAATATATTAATAGAAAAATGGAAAGAATAATTTGACTTCAGGTGGGACCCGCGACCACTGAGATCTCTTCTACAGCTACCGAAGTCCCGAAGGGGCTTAATGATCATTAAGCCCCTTCGGAACTTCGATAGCTGGTTATCTTGAGGTCGCAGTTTCAATCCCTGCCCGAAATCAATTGTTATTTAATTTTCAAAATTAAAATTATATCGTAGTAAAATGTTGAATACATACTATAACCTACCATAAGGTTTTATAACTAATTCAAACATGAACAATGTGAGATTTGTGAGATTTTTTTACGTGTTGTTGAATACTGAAAGCCTATTCGTTTTATGAATACTGAATAGTCTATCCCTTTTATACACTTTATTCCCAGTGAACAAAAAATAAGTTTTTTCACTTGTAATTTTCTATACAAAGATGGTTATTTTTTTAAAGGTTGTTTTAGGGGCTAGTGCTTAGAGGTTCAAAAGATTCCCTCCCTTCATCAATTTTATTTTTCTACAAGTTGTCATAGGAGATTTTATGTATCGCAACCTTTTTACTGTAATATCGTACTAATCATATTTTGTTATTTGCTGATATACTTACATTATACAATTTTGCTGTATCCCATCTGACCCGGTGACTTGGCCCGGCTCCGGGCCACAATTTTATAAGCCCATCTAAGAGCGAGTCGCAGCAAAATATTTGTTAAATTTAATGTAAAATTTTACATCCTTCTCTAATTTTAACAAATTTGGTACAGTTAGAGAAGGATGTAAAATTTTACATTAAATTTAACAAATATTTTGCTTTAACTTTGACAAATATTTTGGTGCAACCGAACCTTTGTTTCTATACAAGACTAGCTGTTGCCCGCGGCTTCGCCCGCGTGGATGTCGTTTTATAAATATTTTTTCTGAATTTTCTTTGTTATAAACCTTACGGAGCCCGAGACCTTTCCAACGAATGCAAAACCGTGGAAATCGGTTAGTGCGTTCTGGAGTGATAGCGTCAGAAAGGAAAACCCGACTTATTTTTATGTTATAGATGACAAAGGTACTAGATATGACTCTCACGAGAAGAAATAAGAATTTAGAATATTTTTTATTTTATCAAGTGGCAAACACGCATAAAGTTTACATTGATGGTGAGGATTACTGTACCTATAACCATCTAAATGAGACTGGAGATTTCGATGTAGGTAGGTCTAAAGAAAGAAAGGAAGAAAACATTTATTTGGACAGCACAGAAACATGACAATGCAGTATAGCGGGGATATTCTATAATCGCCACGCTTGGCATACGGATTGGCGATCGCAATGGCGGTACTTTTATCGCAGGACGCTGCTGCTCATCATCCGTTATTGCACTTACAACCGCTCCATTGGAATGGTTCGACTGCCATTGTTCGATTGACTGACTGCACTTGTGAAAGAATTATCTTCCAATAGAAGAAAATTCTTCAGCTAGTCGGCACGTCCCTTCGCCAGCAAAACAATTGAAAGCCAATTTAGTACCGAATAAATTTTGTCCTGTTTATTTTCAGTGCTCAATATTGTCTGCAGCATTGTGTCAAGAATCGCAAGGGGGACCTGCTTCACCACAAGGAGGTCCTAATGAGTCCCAAGCTGGACCTGATTCATCTCAAGGAGGTCCTGGCGAGTCCCAAGCTAGGCCTGATTCACCTCAAGGAGGTCCACAGGAGACCCAAGCTGGCCCTGATTCACCACAAGGAGGTCCAGACGAGTCCCAAGCTGACCCTGATTCACCACAAGGAGGTCCTCACGAGTCACACGCTGGACCTGATTCATCTCAAGTAGGTCCTGGCGAGTCCCAAGCTAGGCCTGATTCACCTCAAGGAAGTCCACACGAAACCCAAGCTGGCCCTGATTCACCACAAGGAGATCCACACGAGTCCCAAGCGGGTCCTACTTCACCTCAAGGAGGTCCACACGAGTCCCAAGCTGGACCTGATTCACCACAAGGAAGTCCTCACGAGACCCAAGCTGGAACTGATTCACCTCAAGGAGGTCCTCCCGAGTCTCAAGGAGGACCAAGTGCTCCACAAGCTCCAAGCGGTAAATATGTGCCATGCGACTACAGCGCCTCGAAGAAATCATGCTACGATTGTACAACACGTGTCATCTGTAAGCCAAAAGGTGGAATACTCAAGCCGTGTAGGAGTCCTTCGAGACCTTTCTGCAATCACGGTGTTTGCGCTCCTCTTCCTTCCTCTGCTCTTTCTTCATGTCCTTAAGTTCCCCGCATTGATACAATTAAACGAATAATTATTTTGCTATTATTTGCACTCACGTCGTATATTAGTTTTTTCTGATTCGATACTAGTTACTGTCCATACAAAATTTGACGTTTTTAAAATGTTTAAAAATGTTTATAATAGAAATACCTATATTCATTGTATTTTGTTGAAGTTTTATTTTTGTGAAACATCCCATTCGAAATGAATTTTACATCCCTCACTTTTTACCAGATTTAAGTGTTACAAACTTTCTTCATTTATCTGAATAATTTCAATGGTAGGTATTCAAGACATATACTGGAAAACCTACCATCGAAATCCAATATAAAACTTTTCTCAAAATGTAAGTACCAATCTTTTTATTTCATTCAACATTGTAACTGTATTTGAGTGAAGAAGGAATGCAATTAATGTCAGAGTAGACATATAAAGTGGATGAAAGGATTTAATGAAAATTCCTCTACTCACTGATGGGTATGATACTCATTTTAGGATACATTTGTGAGCAATCGCATTATGAATCAAGTAAAAAACAGTTGACAAAAAAAAAAAAAAAATTCAAAGTAAGAATTTCACACGACTTGACAACGATTTAGCTAAATGTGCAATTAATGAAACCATTGAAAAAGATAAGCTAATTAATTTGTAATGCAATATTAATACCTACATAAAATAGACAAAGCTAAACCGCCTAGCTCCTGGGATAAAACTAGAAAGACTGGTGCATTATTAATGAAAGGAACTTGAAGCGTTCGCAATGCTATTCATAATGTTGAGGATAATATACTCGTAGTTGTGTTCTATGTGTTATGTAAAAATCAATAAAATATGTAGTAGGATAGTATGATATTTTATGCCATGAAGTGACATATTTATAAGCGTACAGTTTACACTGATGGTAAGTGAATACTGTAGCCTAGAAACATCTATGTACTTAAATATCGAAAATGTATATATTTACTAGCGGCCCGGCCTAACTTCGCGCGGGTGCAATGTTACCTAACCTCTCCTATTCGTCTTAGCGTGATGTTATATAGCCTAAAGCCTTCCTCGTTAAATGGTCTATCAAACACTGAAATATTTTTCAAATCGGACCATTCGTTTATGAGATTAGCGCGTTCAAACAAACAAACAAACTCTTTACCTTTATAACATAAGTACACAATGAAACAAATATTCTAAAAAAAACGCAGAGTGCTAACTAATTTAATTAACTAATTTCTAGATACCTACCAAAAATCACATAATAATATCACATTATAAGTAGGCAATTAACACGTTCGTTTTCTTTAGACTGTGATAATATGATCAAAAACCCAAAATAAAAATAAGTCTGTAACGGACTGTTAGTTACACTCGCGACTGGAAAGTAACTTATTTCTCACAAGCCGCGGATTGACGATATCAGTAAATATTTTAGCTCCAAACTCCAAACACTCCACACTCCTTCAGTCGCCTTGGACGAATCACAGTAACTACCCACTAAAGAGATGTGATGGTGTTATTTTTTAACGGTAACAAAACTAGACCGTAATAGTAATAGATATTCTATTGATAAATATAATTATTTGTTACATACCTATATGTATATAAAGACGATACACCTATTCATTTCAAACCGTCACGATATCACGAATCGTATTACGATAATATGACAAGTAAACCTCTTTGATACTGAAGCCTTGAATATTAAACTTGTTTACAGGAAAAGCTTTGTTTCATCTTACGCTTTTAACTCAGTATCATGCTCCAGCGTTAGGGTTGAAGCAGTATTTTAATACAACAATAAAATTCCCGAATTTAACTCCGCGGTACCGTCGAATACTGTAAAAATGTACCTAACAAGGAATCAGTTACAAATGGACCACCTCATAGCTATATATATAATATATATAGCTATGAGCTATATATATATAGCTATGAGGTATTATATATATTAAATTTATATTTTACATTTACATAATACATTTCCATAGTTTCATAAAACAAAATTACGTTGTCGTATCATTCAATTAAGGATTTGGATTAAACACTCTTTGTTTTAAATTGTTATTTATGTCTAGGCTGGCAAAACGTTATTCATTGGCAACATAATGAACGTGTGCAAAATACTAGAGATATAACGCCTCTACATTTCAGCCAGGCAAGCAACATTAATGGGTGTTTGAAGTATTTACTAATTTGAAAGTGCCTACTCAACTATGGAGTTCAGCGTAAGCAAGTAGTTTCTTTTGTGCCATTTAAAATTAATGGTAAACGAGCATACTGAGCCCGTACTGCCAAAATCTATAGTCTATAAGTCTAAAAAGTCTATAAGACTTAAATAGCGCATATGAATAAACGAGACAAGATAATATGCCAGGTCTACATAATGCTCGGTGAACAACCGTATTTTTAATGATTTGCAGCACCTAATTTGTACGCACATTCATTCAGCTTAGATTTTCAATAACATTTCTTATTAGCAGTTCACATTGATGGTAAATAAAAACGATATCCTGTAAACATTGTACATAAAAACTAGTGGTCTCATTGTAGAGCTTAGCCACTGCAAAAACATACACTACCAAGTTCTACTGGCAATAACGTGTACATTACCACCGAAGCCATGGACTCTACATAACATTTTAGTAGGTAATTTGGTGGTGTCTATGCCCGCGAACTCCGAATCTAAAGATCTACCACCAGCTTGAGCTAAGCTTTATTTAAACAAAAAACAAAAAGGAAAGTGGAAAAGAAAAACGATTGCCGTCTCCTTAAAAAATATATCCAATATTAATAATTAATTACATTACCAATAAAATTGTTCATGTATATCGACAACCCTATAACTATAAAATTTGCACACTTTTTATTGTAACTTACAGTATATATACTCGATAGGACGCCCATCATCTTTAAACAGAGGTTGAAGCAACAAGCATTTCACCATCAGCTTAATTAAACATGGGTTTAAAACACATAACCTTCCTAGTGTTCACCACTTTGGTAAGAAGCCTTAATTAAATAACATATTATATTAATAAGTGTCAGGTTTTAAAGGGTCTCATTACACTTACGAGCTTTAAACTGGAATCACATAAACGGGAGTTGTTCAATCACGTGTTATTATTGTTTTATTTACATTGTTACCCCAGTTTACCATTCACGTAAACTGTGGCCCACGCATTCCTGATAAGACAGACAGTTAGAGAAGGATGTAAAATTTTACGCTTATTGGTGGTCCAGTGTCGGAGCTTGCGGGCGTAGGCACCACCGCATAACCTAATACACTTGCCGTTAAATGGTAGTGTTCAGCACTATCATGTTCCGGTCAGGTGATAATGCACGACCCTGTAATTTCCGGCACCGAGGCATTTTGACCTTGGTCTTTCTGTGGGTGTCTATAGGCTGCAGTCATCACTTAACATCAATGTTGCCACTTTCACTACATAAAAAAAGCTTTAACAAATATGATGGTGCTACTCAACCTTAGATGTAAAATATTGCAAAAAGTTTACAATTCTCATGAATAGACAGTATTCTAACTTTACAAGCCAACTTCCCAGACTCAACACCTTTTTAGAGTTCCGAACCTAAAGGGTAAAACCGGGACCCTATTACTGAGCCTCCGTTGTCAGTCTGTCTGTCTATTTGTTATCAGGCTGTATCTCATAAACCGCAATAGCTAGAAAGATGAAATTTTCACATATTATGTATTTCCGTTGCCGCTATAACAGCTAATACTTAAAATAAAAAAAATATAATATTAAAATATAAATTCCAATAAACGTGATTTTTTCGTATTTTTGCTGAATATTTATAACGGTAGCAGTTAGGCGCTTTTCTTTTATAAAACATGGTACAGAACCCTTCGTGCGCAAGTCCGATTTTCCGATAGTCGAAGTTTTTCTTTCATCTTTCTTTAAGTTGAGTAATATAGTAAATAATTATTAAAAATTTTCAGTCGAATGTGTTATTGCGACAAATCAAAAATAATAAAACAATGTAGAAATTTTCTTGTACGACATATATGCACTTCCATTAATATCCTAATTCAAGGAGGTTAGGGAATAACATTTTAAAAATCCTTTTCTAATATTGATATATGTATACGTATATATTTTAATTTGCAATAAGGGTAGGAGCGGTTGCCTAAAAATCCTGAAATATGTATCATATCATTTACCATAACGAGTCCTATATATTCATATCAGTTTTAAATAAAAAAAGTCTCACATACCTCCATCCCCTCGTTTGAGGGGGCTGAGGGGTAAAATTGCCAAGTTTTAGGATGTTTTTTTTATCCATTTCCACTTGTTTACCTTTATTGTTTTTTTTTCATAATTTTGTCTTTGGCAGATTGCAGCGCACTTAATATTCGCCCAGAATGATTTTTTTGATTCTGAAGAGTTCGAATCGCATCGGGAAGTGAGATCCGCCGAAGATATGGAAATGGAAGAAGACGAGGAAGAACCACAAAGTAGATTGTTCTTTGCCCGTGTGGTGCCTTGCAACTATAGCGCGGTACTTACTGAAAAATATTAATAAATAATAATAAAACGCTTATACCCACTCACAACCACCCACAAACATTGTCTTGGGGCCATTGTACACATAAAATACACACTGAGAAACATAGGTATATTACTAGACTATACCTGCAATAATATTAAAGCCAAATATTTAACCGGCGGTGTGTGGACCAACTGATTCATCAATATCGTTTTAATATTATAACCATAAAAAATAGATTTAAGGTTTTTTTTTAATTATTATATTTTATCGAACATCAACAAATAAAATTATTATCAGCCAATTTGGTTATCACTGAGAGTAGGACATTACAATTCTACGCTACGTGATAAGCAAATTACCCGGCAGCAAACGTATATAAAAATTATAGGTCTCTATTCACCATCTCAAATCATCTGCAATGTAAAATATGGATAAATAATAGCAGATTCACATGACAACATACCTACTGTTTCGGTTCCATGCAGGATCCCGTTTAGTAGCGTATGTTTCTATTCACACGTTCACACTAGCATTCTGTCAAATACTGTTGCAGTACTATCGCCGCGCCAATTACCTAGGTCACCTGGCGCGGTGATACTAGAAACGAACCTTTCCCACAGAAAAAGGATATTATATTCATAACATTCCATCTTTCACCGACTCGTTGTACTGATTGAATTAATCAACAAATCTGTTTTCAGGGATCTCGGATATGCACCAGTTGCAGGACACGTCTGGTCTGTTTGCCCAGCAACGTTGGACTGAGGCGGAGGTGCTTCCCGTACTGCAATAACGGATTCTGCTCTTTCATCCCAGGCCCCCAGTGTAACAATACTTCGGGCTAAACTGAAAATAATCCCTTTGACAGGTATTTTATCTTATAGAAATTTAGACGATTTAAATTATAATACTTAGGCCAGTCAATTGAGCAAAAAAAGGTTAACCACCTCGGAATGTGAGGTAATAAGCTAAATATTTGTATATAGGATCCTTTATTTTGACGTTCTAAAAGCTGTCTCAAAAGTCTCATCTAATCTCGTGTCTGTACCGGAAATTATACGTGAACAAAAGTAAAGTTTTTCGTGATTATATCAATTTCTTTTGCTCCAATGATATTATAAGAATGTAAAGCATACAATTTAGGATAAATTATCGCTGAACCTTTTTTTCATGCGCTCAATCGTTTTTGAGATAGAGGGCGGTAAACATGCAGCGCACTGCCAATTCTGCGCCTATTCTGTGCCAAAATTGGTGCCAAAATTAGCAGCATACACATCAGTGTAACCCGTAGATGGAGAAAATATTCATACCATCCGGCAGAGGACTGTGCAAAATGACTACAATTGAGTGATAGTCAGATTAAAGAAGATGATATCATAGTGATATCATCACTACCAAGCTCCACCGTGAGAGCTAACTTTTTTAGTATAGTATGGATCAATTTTTTCAACTTTTTTCCGATAAAGTTATGAATAACGATCATTGTTGATATATGAGATTATTTTATTTAGTGTCCGTTGAATCATAATTTTCATCTAGCACTATACTCATATATACATACATTTCAATATAAACTACTACATTTTTTATTAATGTTATTTTTTATCTTTTGTTGCAGAAGTCCCGATTTGACACAGATGGGATAGAAGTATTTTAGATTTTATTAGTTAAAAATGTGGAATAAAAATATAACACAAATAGATGCATTAATTGAAAATTTTGCCACTCTTACCTACTCTTGAAATGGAAGCAGTTCCGCAATTTTCCCTACTAGTTTTGATATTAGACTGACATTGAAATGTTTTTTATTTAAACTAGCTGACCCGGCAAACTTCGTTTTGCCTCAGAATGAAATAATATGTCAAAGGTTTGATAGATACGGACTATTTGTATGGGAAAATGAAATTGTGGTTTTTAGTATTTCCCTTCAATTCTTTCATATTTTCTTACCATTTAAATCTTTCTTGGACTTCCAAAAATTATTCAAAACCAAAATTAGCCAAATCGGTCCAGCCGTTCTCGAGTTTTAGCGAGACTAACGAAGAGGAATTGATTTTTATATAGGTAAATAGAAGAAGATAGAAGATACCCCTTAAAAAATTAAAAAGGTACACCGAGGTATTATTTAGCATTGATTAGGTAAATAATCTAAAACAATTAGTTATATCTTAATTATCTATCATATCGAATGTGTGTAAAAGTCCAGTGCGATGTTCCAATCTTAAGTTTTCATGCGTAAATACTAGGATACCCTGCTCACTTATATACAAAATAAGCAAGGAGCGTCAACTCGGACATGAGCAGAGGCAAAGAATTTATGTAATAATACTACGTAAAGAATGGACACTTCAACGTCCCGCCTGGTTGCCCCTATTGCAGCACTTGGGTAGCAATCTGGCAGCCTCGTTCACTAAGGTTGCGAACGGGCTACTGTGTGTGTGCGTGTAAAATCCTGATTGATGTCTGGTTCTACTACACATCGTAACCAGAAGCGTTTGTATGGAATTTTAACCGAATATCCGCGGTGTGACAAATACATGACCCTTGTAAATATCGATGACGATGATCTTAGTGAATTCGAAGAAGATGAAGAATAAACTTACGAAAAACATTTTCATGTAATTTTTTGCCAAAACTTATCAGATCTAATGTAGAGCCAAGTTTCTAACTCTGCACGCCCCCTGGAAGCCCAGACTTGGCCGATATGCTACCGTTGCATAGGCGTAAGGTGAAAATATATCTACTGTTCATAACTTTTCGTTATACAATAGTTCTTATGGTGGTAGAGTCCCACTGTAGGGACTCGAGGGCGTAGGCACAACCGCATTACCTAATCTGTCTATCGCCAAATGGTAGTGATCAACACTATCGTATTACGGTTAAATGATAATGTATGGCCCCGTAATAACTATGATAGGGGCATAACAACTAAGGTCTCAAGGGTGACAACGCATCTGCATTTTGACCTCTTGCTATTTTATAGAGTCTATTCTAAAGGCTGCAGAGGTCACATAGTTGTAAACCGTGGATAAATGCTTGCGTGAAAGACGTATTATCATCATGCATCTCTAAACTTAAGATACGAAGTTATTTCTGAATAAAAAAAAATAATTATACGATTATACGTTTACTTTTATTATTAAAATTATATACTGATAAAAACCGTAAGAAAAATAACATGTAAGAGTCATAGCTCACTACAGCCACCCGGCACCCGACCAGCACCGCCTCGTTTTACGGCGTCCACTCGTTGTCGACGGGTGGTCCAGCGAGTTGGCAATGCAAAGTCAACGCAAGACAAGCTAGTGGTCACCGAGTGGTCGCCTCGCCGCACGCCGCCCGCGCGTGTAGCGCGCCGCTCGCGCGTTTACGGCTTGCGGTCGAGGCGATACGGAGTGGAGTTGATGTGATAAGCGCAGACCGCTCCAAGTGGTTCTAGTGAGCTATGCCCGTTAAACGTATTTTTATATCTAATTAATTCATAACTAAGATTATACTACTCCTAGGTTAATACATTGGAGTATCATATAAGGTCTGTTCTGTAAGTAGTTTAATGGTCTATGCCAAATAAAGAGTTGCAAGCTGTCCCACCTACCGATGAACATTGACCTTCGTGGCAAAACGGTTCAAGGTGACTTTTACACGGGAAGAGTATGCTGGCGTTGGTATGTAAGCATCGACGAACTTGCCTGCAGCTGTGGCAGACACTTCTAGGCTGAAAATATATTGAAAAAAACATTACAAAACAACCTTACAGAAAACCTAAAAATACATAACACGACTGACTCATTTTAAGAACTTGAGTATTTATTTCAGCAATTGTTGTTTGTGAAGTAAAAAATTAGGTAGAACTGTTAGTTGGTCACTAAATTTCTAATACAATCTGATGCTCAATGCCATTTTTCACAAACAATCCTATTTAGAAATTTTAATTACCTACAGCAATGCGCTAAACTTATACAAAAAATTTATGATTACGAAACATTAATCTAACTATTCTAAATATGTTTGACTTACTTCTTTATTATAATTACACTTTTCAATGCTGTTGAATATTACCAAAAGTGTTAATGTAAGACTGTCGTTATCGGGGTTTACACAAATCCCACTACGTAATGTTGTAACATCCTCCTCCTCCGGTTCTTTGATACCTAAAACTTCATAAATGTAAGGCAAACTCGATAAAATTTGTTCGAGTTTCGAAGATTTCAGAATTTGATGGACATTCAACGATGTTATTTCTTCAGAGCCCATTGATATTGATTCTAAATTTTCTTGCTCCGCAAATATTATATTCGCTGCAACCTAGAGGTGAAAAATATACGTTATGCATTAAATTTATTGTTCACACCAAAGTGAATTCTGCTACCGGTATGGATAGCGAAAATTTTTTTATTTTCGCTAGTTAGTTATTTATCTGTGTCGCCAGTAAAAATACACGTCTGTTGGGCTGTTGGAGATTAGTTATGGATAGCGACGAAGAGGAAACGTTACTTTAGCATAAGAAATACAGTCAGAAAACTGTTGTCACATCTACTTGCGGAGAGGGGCGGTCGGATGCATGGCGCTCCCGCGCAGTCGTCTCGTAAAGCGAAACGTATTTCGCCTAATAAACGAAACAATACCGCTATCCTATAGGTACTGCACCGCTGTACCAATTATAACGAAAAACTTCATACAAAATACCTGAGCGAAACTCGCACGGTCATCGACGCAGAACGCAGCTGGCTCTATCGTCGATGCGCACGGTACATCCATCCATTTATCCACACCGGTAGCGAATAACGCGCTGAATTGGCCTTATAAAGATACCTACTGCAATTCAATAGAAAAAGACTTACCAAGCCCACGAAAGAAAGCCAAATTAGTTTCACAATCATTTTGTTGCCCGACTGAACTAATATAATATTGTGAGTTGATGTTACTAGTAACTGAAAATTCTATGAACGAAGGTTTTATAGAGATTGACGAAATAAAATATATGCAAATGTTCGTTATACACCATTAACTAGGACATAGAAATAAAACCAAGTTTAATTACGCTATGGTTTTACTACACGTACCTACCTATTTTATATTGAAAACTTCATAGACTAGTAACTGTAGAATAGAATAGTGATTACTTATGTCTTTTGTTTCAAAATAGGCTGACTGTATTCTGCCAGGGATCGGATGAATAATATAATAATATGTACTAATAAAAGATTTTAGCTAGACAAATAATTACATAGGTATTATTCATCCGGTCACTGGCAGAATAGTCACTTCCTTCAAAATAATAATACGATTTTTTACAAGCGTACAGTTCACATTAATTGAAATTTAAATGTAGTACGGCAATTTATATATTTATTGACAAGAACAAAATAAGATATTTATTTTCTTGGTAGGTACCACACAACACAGTTACACAGTGAACCAAAATTTCTAAAAAAAACACAGTGTATGTAAATTAAAATGCACCTACATACGCTGTGTTTTTTTAGCTGTGTCAGAGAATATGTAATAATACTACGTATAGAATGGACACTTCGACGTCCCGCCCGATTTCCCCGCATCACCCAATCTCCTCCCTTCTTTTGAGCGACGGTTGGTATTTTCTACGTGCTACGCACATAGGTGCACGTGTAAATACACGTCACTGATTGATGTCTGTGTAATAGAGACTAAATTAAGCGTTTGTATGGAATTTTGGCGAAGTGTCCGCGGTGTGGTTGTGTGGTACCAAGAAAATAAATATCTTATTTTGTTCCTGTCAATAAATATATAAATTGCCGTTGACCTACCAAAAAAATCACGTATATTGAGAAACTCAAAATAAAATAGGTCTTTAACGGATTATGTATTATTTCTATTAATTTGTTTTATTTCTTACAAGCCGCAGATTGACGATATTAATAAATATATTATACTCAGAAAAACATTGTAGAGTCTTTCAAGCCTTTTAGCTCCAAACTCCAAACACTCTACACTCCTTCAGTCGCCTTGGACGAATCACAGTAACTACCCACTAAAGAGATCTGTTGGTGTTAATTTTTAGCGGACACAAAAGTATAACGTAATATGTAGTACAGTATTGTTGAGTACTGTACTATTGTAATAATAATAAATAATAATGGCAACCCATTAGTCCCACTGGGCACGAGTCTCTCACCTTTTTGCAGGTACCACACAACACAGTTACACAGTGAAACAATTTTTTTAAAAAAAACACAGTGTATGTAAATTAAAATGCACCTACATACACTGTGTTTTTTTAGTTGTGTCAGAGAATATGTAATAATACTACGTATAGAATGGACACTTCGACGTCCCACCCGATTTCCCGCATCACCCAACCTCCTCCCTACTTTTGAGCGACGGTTGGTCTTTTCTACGTGCTACACACACAGGTGCACGTGTAAATACACGTCACTGATTGATGTCTGTGTAATAGAGACCAAATTAAGCGTTTGTATGGAATTTCGGCGAAGTGTCCGCGGTATGGTTGTGTGGTACCAAGAAAATAAATATCTTATTTTGTTCCTGTCAATAAATATACAAATTGCCGTTGACCTACCAAAAAAATCACGTATGATGAGAAACTCAAAATAAAATAGGTCTTTAACGGATTATGTATTATTTATATTAATTTGTTTTATTTCTTACAAGCCGCAGATTGACGATATTAGTAAATATATTATACTTAGAAAAACATTGTAGAGTCTTTCAAGCCTTTTAGCTCCAAACTCAAAACACTCCCCACTCCTTCAGTCGCCTTGGACGAATCACAGTAACTACCCATTAAAAAGATGTGTTGGTGTTATTTTTTAGCGGACACCACACGGTCCACCTGGACAACAAAAGTATAACATAATAGGTAGTACAGTATTGTTGAGTACTGTACTATTATAATAATAATAAATAATAATGGCAACCCATTAGTTCCACTGCTGGGCACGAGTCTCTCCCCTTTTTGGGGGGTGGCCTGGAGCTTACTCCACCACGCTGCTCCAATGCGGGTTGGTGGAGATACGGGTTAATGGCCAACCCGTTGTCGGATGTTTTCAAGCCGCCCATAAGGCCTCCGACAAGGTTTAACGACTGCTATCTATCGATAGGTAGCAACCAGCACCGACGGCTAAACGTGCCCGCCGAAGCACAGAAACGCGCATTTTTTAATTTGCCACTAGCGGTCACCCAACATACACCCGACCGCGCCCGTATCGCTTAACCGAGTAGATCGCTTATGATCTACACCAGCCGCTGGACCGAGTACTGCAAAAACGGATTCTGCTCTCCCTTCCCATGCCTCGAGTGTAAACAACTTTTTACAGAATCTTTCTTATGAAAATACAGATTTACTCATCGTGTACAAATAGGATTTTGAGTTTAAGTTTATTATAGTAAGAAGTAATAGTAGTAAGTATAATTTAGAACGTATATTCAATTGTTATTTAAAAAAATCAAGTAGCTGTAGTTCTCTCCAGACCAAAACACAGATTTTACCTAGTTCGGGCAAACATTATATTTTGGTCCTATTTTAAGTATTAAAATATTATTGTAATCAATTGAACTTATTTATAAAAAACAATTTTATTTATTTATTTTAATACTTCGGGCTAAGTTGATAATAATTTCTTTTGACGGGTATTTTATCCTAGAGAACTTTTAAAAGATGACTGAAATTATAATACAGGGTTGCGCAAGTAACACGAAATTATACCTGTAAGCAGACGCATCGAAACACCGCGGCGTTTTATTTAGTATCTAACCCATTGAGTGCCAATACCTAATATTGCGTAGGTAGTAAATAATGTCGGAAGCCAACTACGAAATATTGCGCAGAACTTCTAAAGGGCGTAAATGGTAATCGCTGCTATTCGGCACCTTGTATTGATCATTTTTATGTTCTTTGGCCTCCTAAATAAAACGAAGAAAAAAAAAGGAGTAACTTAATTTTATACTTACTTTTTTTTAATTACTCAAACAGCATATTTTCTTAGGCAATGTTGAGAAAACTGATTAGTTTTCCGATGAGATCCATTCACTTACAATTAACCAATTTTATCGAAAATAATAACCATTTCTCTAGAAATCAACACAATAATAAAAATAACATCATAATATTTTACTTGTAAACGAATCATAACAGAAAAATTATATGTAAAACTAAGGTCTGTATGGTAAATTTTAATGTATTTTTTTTATTTAAATATATAGGTATATTTAAATATATATCAGGTGATAGACTAGGAAAAGTCCAACCCCACGATAGAGTTAGGTCCTCGACCTGGTCGGCCTGTTAGTGTTCCGCACGCCACGTGTGATGTTTGTCTTTCAGGACAAGTAGCATAGGAAAAAGATGACTCCTATCGCTTCTTCTTTTTCGTGCAAACGCGGCAAGATTTTGCTATAATAGATCTCTTTGCGGTGGGCGGCAGTTTTTCTAAGTAATGCAAGGTTTTATAATGAAACACGTGTAACTTTTGACTGGTGGTAGAGTTCCAGTGACGGAGCTCTCGGGCGTAGGCACCACCGCATTACCTAATATACTTGCCGCTAAATGATAGTGTTCAGCACTATCGTGTTCTGGTCAGGTGGTAATGTACGGCCCTGTAATTTCCGGCACAGATGCGTAACACCTTAGGCCTCAGGAGTGGTAACGCATCTGCATTTTGACCGTAGTCTTTGTGTGGGTGTCTATAGGCTGCAGTCATCACTTAACATCAATGTAAACTACATGCTTGTTTGCCTTGCCACCTTCACTGCATAAAAAAATGGTTTATTCCCGCTTTCCCCGAGCCTCGTATCCCTGTGCGACGGGGACAACGGTACTTTAATTAATTAAAAATAATAAAATAAAAATTGTTTATTTATAAAATAGATCACAAAGAAGATATACATGAAATTTCTTAACTATATAAAATAAGGGATGGTTTGTATTCGTACCTGAACTAGGTTGAACCTGTGTTTCAGGCGGTAGATTACTTCACTATATTGTGAGATTAATTAACATTAGAGTAAAACTATATTAGGTATTTAAATAGTTTTACTCTAATGTTAATTATTTAAAATTACTTCCCGTTGTCCCCGTACTTTGTCCCCGTGATAAAATTGGTAAAAATTATTTCCCGGTGTCCTCGTTTTTTATTTTTTCAGTAGATAGTATTATGAATTGTAATCTTTTACCAAACAAACAAAGTGTATGTTAGATCAGTCTTTGTACCCGGTAGGTTAATAAAGTCTTGTTCTTGTTTTCTAGGCTTTAGTTGTTTCAAAGTTGGGACTTTTTATATTCTGCTACAGAAATCTTTTAACATCGTTGTAAATGCTTGCGTAAAAGACGTATTAGATGCATCTCTAAACTATAGAAATAAAGATACGAAGTTATTTCTGAATAAATATATATTTATACATCCATGTTTGACCTGGTTTGACCAACAAAGATACTTCGATCATACAATAATAATTTATAGAAATAAAAAAACATAATTATACGATTATGCGTTTATTTTTATTATTAATCCTTCAAGGATCGTACGGCCACCGGCGGCGAGACACAATTGAATTTCAATTGTCATATTTTTCTCGTGTCTGGAGAGATTAACTAGCTGTGCCCGCGACTTCGTCCACATGAGAAAAAATATGTTTGTTCAGTATCTACCCGGACGAAGTCGTAGGCGCAGCTAGTATAAAAGTAGCCTAAGTTACTCCTTATTACATCTGTCAGCTATCTGCCAGTGAAAGTCCCGTCAAAATCGGAGACACTCCAATTCTACTTATTTGTATGTAGGTATGTATGTATGTATGGATGTAAGTAGATAAAAGTAGCCTAAGTTACTCCTTATTACATTAGCTACCTACCCGTGGAAGTCCCGTCAAAGTCGGATACACTCCAATCTACTTATTTGTATGTAGGTATGTATGTATGTATGGATGTATGTAGATAAAAGAAGCCTAAGTTACTCCTTATTACATCAGCTACCTACCCGTGGAAGTCCCGTTAAAGTCGGATACACTCCAATTCTACTTATTTGTATGTAGGTATATATGTATGAATGTATGGAGATAAAAGTAGCCTTCGTTTGGCTGGGGATTAATGCCCTTAGAGGCATCTATCCCCTTACTTAGGCGTTATTAATATCAAGCAAAAAAATATACGAAAAAAAACACGTTTATTGTATGCCCCCTTGAACCCCTTAACATTTTCATTTTCTTATTTTTACGAATTAATTTTGTCTTTATAGCGGTATCAGAAATACATAATTTGTGAAAATGTTAGCTTTCTAGCTATCACTATTTATGAGATACAGGCTGGTGACAGACAGACGGATGGATGGACAGACAGCGGAGGATAAGTAATCCGTAGGGTCCGCTTTTACCTTTTAGGTATGAAACCCCTTCAAAGATAGAATTAAGATACAGAATAGCTTAAAAATATTCGATATGATTCTTTAAATTGACATAACTTTTTTATTTCTGAACTGATTCACATGAAACAAACACTAAATGGTAATTGAAACTTACCACAATATATTAGTGAAAACCGCAAATCGAATAAGCCATTTCGGATATTAGCGTGCACAAACACACAGACAAACAGTCATTTTCCCGGGATAAAAAGTACCCAGTGTTGTGCGCCAAAGGTTAAAGTATAATCATACTAAGTTTCATTGTTATCGGACCGGTAGTTTTTCTGTGAAGCTTGAACAAACAGACAGACAGACAGACAGACAAAAAATTTTACATATTTGGGTTCGGTATCGATCTAGTAACATCCCCTGGTATTTATTTTTTCAATATTTTTAATGTTCAGAATTTACACTTCTACAGTTTTATTTTAAGTATAGATAGGTATTACTGATACAAATAAAAGTTTGTTTTGGACACTTAAGTACAATAACAAAAATGACAAGTTAAACGTATTCTCATGTCTAAGCAATTCATAACTAAGATTATACTACTCCTAGGTTAATATATTGGAGTAATATAAGGTCTGTTCTGTTAGTAATTTAACGGTCTAACCCAAATAAAGAGTTGCAAACTCGTCCACCTAAAAATGAACAATGTCCTTCGTGGCAAAACGGAAAAAGGGAATTTTTACAAGGGAAAACTATGCTGGCATTGGTCGGCAAGCATCGACGAACTCGCCTGCAGCTGTGGCAGACGCTTGTAGGCTGAAAATATATTTAAAAAAACTTCAGATAACAAATTTACAGTAAAACCTACAAAAATACATAGCACAACTGACTAATTTTTAGAACTTGAGTATTTATTTCAGCAATAGTTGTTCGTAAAGTAAAAAATTAGGTAGAACTGTTAGTTGGTCATTAAATTTCAAATACGATCTGATGTTCGAGGCCATTTTTCACAAACAATCCTTTTTATAAATTTTAATGATGTATATATACCTACAGCTATGCGCTAAACTTAGACAAAAAAATTAATCTAACTATTCTAAATATGTTTGACTTACTTCTTTATTATAATTACACTTTTCTATGCTGTTGAATATTATCAAAAGTGTTAATGTAAGACTGTCGTTATCGGGGTTAACACAGTTCCCACTACGTAATGTTGAAACATCCTCCTCCACCGGTTCTTTGACCCCTAAAACTTCATAAATGTAAGGCAAACTCGATAAGATTTGTTCGAGTTTCGAAGATTGCAGAATTTGATGTACATTCAACGATGTTATTTCTTCAGAGCCCATTGATTTTGATTCCAAATTTTCGTGCTCCGCAAATATTATATTCGCTGCAACCTAGAGGTGAAAAATATACGTTAGGAGGTATATTTATTATATCTATTTCGGTAAGAATTACATTAGTTATTAAGAGGTAGGAAAAGTCAACTACACTCATTCCACTACTAAGTAAATATATTTTTGTAATACATAGTTCGCAGGGTTCAGTAGAAACACAGTCTAAGGCCACCGAGGTGCCAGATTATAAGGGGTAAACGGGACAAACGTTTTGACATTTAACAAAGCCTTTAGACATTTAACAGGGACATTTTTAAACTCAAGGCCTGCGCGTTATCCGCTACCGCCTACGGTAGCGAAAACCGCATGGTTGTGCATTAAATTTATTGTACACACCAAAGTGGATACAGTGGTGCCCCTACCGCCATGGGTAGCGAATCTTTTTAGATTTTTGCTATGGATGGCGACGAAGAGGAAACGTTACTTTAATTAGCTTTGCACAAGAAATACAGTCAGAAAACTGTTGTCAAATCCGCTTCCGGACAGGGGCGGATGCATGCCGCTCCCGCGCAGTCTTCTCGTAAAGCGGAACTTATTTCGCCTTATAAACGAAACAATACCGCTATCCTACAGGAACTGTACCGCTGTACCAACTATAACGAAGAACTTCATACAAAATACCTGAGCGAAACTCGCACGGTATATCTGTCTACCCGAACCGGTAGCGAATAACGCGCTGAATAGGCCTTGAAGATACTGCAATTCAATAGGAACTCTTAAAGACTTACCAAGCCCATAAGAGAAAGCCACATTAGTTTCACAATCATTTTGTTGCCCGACTAAACTAATTTAATATTGTGAGTTGATGTTACTAATAACTGAAAATTCTATGAACGAAGGTTTTATAGAGATTGACGAAATAAAATATATGCAAATGTTCGTTATACACCATTAACTATGACATAGAAATAAAGCCAAGTTTAATTACGCTATGGTTTTACTACACGTATTTTATATTGGAAACTTCATAGACTAGTAGTATAGAATAGTGATTACTTATATACATCTTTTGTTTCAAAATAATAAGGTCGTTTAAAAGTGTTGAAGGAGTGTAATTTGCGGCCGCTCTAAAGAGTGGATTCGGATGGTGACTCGCGGTGTCATAACATTGAAATCGACGATTTTGTTACGTACCTATAGGCGCGTCTTGGTACGTACCAAGACGCGCCTATAGCTCTACGTAAAAATCGATTTTGGATTACCTGTAAACTACGAACTGTTTTGGTCATTCGAGTGGACAGACTGGCGACGCGTAACACAGGATTGACCTTATGCATGCCATATGGTCCAAGAGCTAGTGAACCCTTCGAGTATCGGAACGCCTTCATAATATTCTAAATACGATAACCATCGCCTGACAAGGATCAGCCCGTCACGTCATCTGGATTTCTGATGAGAAAAGTTACTTCCATATTTTACATCTGGCAGCCATAGTTTTGTGACCATAATTGTTGCGTCTTAATTATATTTCTATTGGTGTTTCCATGACAGCGGAAGTGTGTTTCCATGAGGATGAAATTATTGGGACAAATTCAATAAACTATGTATCGAGCGTATCATGTAATGTAATACATCAATTAGCCTGCTATTGAGTCGCTCATTTCCGGTAAGCAAATCGTGATTTCCATTAAATATCCGAACACACAATAATTAAACTTTAAGACGCAACATAAATGGTCGCAATCGAGCCAGATATAAAATAGGGAAGTAACTTTTCTCATCAGAAAACCAGATGACGTGACGGGTTGATCCTTGCCAGGCGATGGTTTTTGTACTTAGTACGTTATGATTCATCCCTACAAAAATTTCTAGCTTTACAGGGCCAACGATACTCGGAGGGTTCAGTATCTCTCCTACTAATATAATGCGCGGCTTTTATTCCCCGCCGATAGTTTTCTACGCTTGTTAACAGTGTAGTTACTATTGTTCAATTGCCACGCCTAAATATTTGACTTGCCTCATCCAAAGGACAGATTCGTTGAATATCTGGACAGGGGTGATATCGGGTGGGGTTACATGGACCTCAAAAGTGCGCTTATAACTTCAAATTGAAAAACTAGCTGATCGTAAATGCCTGCATGTAAATATCTCTGTCTAAACAAAAAGCGGTGCAAATCGGCCAAGTGCAAGATTATTACATATACGCCCGCGATCTCCGTCGCTGGAGCTCTACCACCAGTAAAAATCTTTTCATTTATATCCGTTTTATCGTTTCGGCGTGTACAAGTTACAAATAAAACCGAGTTACAAATAACAAACATCCATCTAAACTTTCACATTATCACTCCAGCCGAGACACGTCCACGTCCACTGCTGCACAACGTCTACAACAGTGTTTCGTCTATTTAGGGGTGAATATGCCAAAATCGCCCATATGTGTAAAAATCATACTGTGTGTATGTGTTTTACTAGTGGTAGAGCTCCAACGACGGAGCTCGCGGGCGTAGGCACCACTGCATTACCTAATATACTTGCCGCTAAATGGTAGTGTTCAGCACTATCGTGTTCCGGTTGAGAGACAATTAACTAATACTGTCGGGAATTTACCTTACTAAAAAAAGGAAGGAAGTATGCAAGCAATAAAATTGTACTTAAGTAGATATCTTAATTTTGATTAAATGAGTAAAAATGTTAAAAACAGAAGTAGGTACTTACTTTTTATCGATTTGCATTAACATTGGACAGAGATAAAGAAAGGTGCATTGAGGTATATAAAGCATCAGTTCCTTCGAGACAATTGAATTGTTTTTCGTATCACATTTTACAGAGTTGAAAACAATGGGGTCTAGCTTGATATTTTTTTACATTCTCAGTGCTATTGTAAGTCATTTTTCTTTATTTCGTTTAAAATAAAATACGCTTACACCTTACTTTATGAAGCGCGCATGGCCCGGCGGCTGGTGTAGTTCGTAAGCGATCAACTCGGTTAAGCACTACGGGCGCGGTCGGGTAGTGTGATGGGTGACCGCTAGTGGCAAATTAAATGCGCGTTTCCGTGCTTCGGAGGGCACGTTAAGCCGTCGGTCCCGGGTGCTACCTATCGATAGATAGCAGTCGTTAAACCTTGTCGGAGGCCTTATGGGCGGTTTGGAAACATCTGACAGCGGGTTGGCCACTAACCCCACCTCCACCAATCCGCATTGGAGCAGCGTGGTGGAGTAAGCTCCAGGCCTCCCCCCAAATAGGGGAGAGACTCATGCCCAGCAGTGGGACGTATAATGGGTTTCCATTATTATTATTATTTATTATTACGCTTACACTCACAGGCCCACCTGTGTCGTGGGCGCCGTTGTAGACATACCACACATACACAAACACCCAGACACGAAACAAATATCTGTATATCATGCAAATATTAGTCCCGGTGAGGGGTTCGAACCCGCGACCCTTCGAATTGAGCGGTCGTCACCACCGCTGGACTACCCGTCAAAATGTTATGTTGTTTCTCTACCCTTTAATTTCTTAAAGGGTAGAGAAATTTAACTCGAACAAAATCTTGTTTCATTTGTATTATGTGGCAGTGCGTATAAAGAAACGAGACAAAGCTAATAGCGTTTAAGTTCAGGTTTACATACAAGGTCAAGGTACGGCCATAGGACATTTCCTTCTCTCGGTTACCTTTCCCCATTCTTCACAAAACAACCGCGGCTTCGGCAATTCTTAAAACGCCGAATTTCTAGCACTACTGAGAGTATCTCTTTATCAAGATAAACACCTATAAGAACTAGATATGATTTGTCGTAATTGGACAAAATTCATCCATTAAATCGTTTTTATATTTCATAATGGTTTCAGTTTGCAATCAACCTATGTTTGGAGTTACAAAATACAGAAGAACAAGACAATGTGAATATTAATGAATCGGGCCCAGGTTTCTCACTGTTATTTGGATTTAGAGATTTCAGTGCTGACGAAACGGATTCGATTAGAGAGAAACGTAAAACTAGTGAGGTGACGTGTGATTATAAAACTATGGTAAGTGTTCAGTGTCAGATTATGGCCGGCAGAACCATTTTTAAACGCTATTTGCATAAGGCGGCCAAATTTCTGAAAAATCATGCGGGATTTTTTGTGGATAGATATTAAATAGATAGTGTCAGTCCGTATACGTACCAAAATTACATAAAAACACAAAACTTACATATTGAAGTCGATTTTTTTAAATAGTATATAATATAGGTATAACACTATACCTAACTAGAGAGACACTTTTAACAAAAAATCAAAATGGAACAAAGCGATCACCTACACACAATTTTCAATGTAATTCACACAATGCGTGTTCATATGCACGTATATTAACGTAACTTCACGCCTGTAATCCCCAAAGGGGTAGGCAGAGGTAAATGCATGCATTCAAGCATACATGCAAACACCCACGATTCGCCGGTTACGTTTTGGCCCATGTAACAGGTGGCGAGCCTTTTGACATCTCCGGGCACATTACCAAACTTTGAGGTACTGGGAAATTTCCAGAAAATGGAAAAATCCCAATAGAACCAGAGATAAAGGCTTTTTCACCATTATCTATGATAACCCCCTACCCGGGAATCGAACCCAGGACCTCAGCGTAGTAGTAGTGGCCTGCTACCACTAGGCTACCGAGGCAGGGCAGAAAAAAATAGGCATAGTACGTCAATGCATCGAAAGCGGGACATGCGGGACGCATCCAACGATTTGCGGGACTATTTTATTAATTCTTACAAAGCGGGATTACATCCAGCATTACGGGACGGTCCCGCAGAATCCGGGACGGTTGGCCGCCTTATATTTGCAATATACGAAAACCTTAATTAAACGCCATTGGGTGAAGTTGCACACAGATAAGAAAGACAGAGAGTTTCAATGTTGACCTAATGGAAGCAAATTACTGCCACGTTTTCCTCTTCGCATATCCTTTCTATATTTTATAATCGCCTTCTTCGCAGCTACATGTAACGGACGCATTTAAGTTTTGTTTGAAGTGTACCTACACTCTTTCCATGGATATCATGTGAAACGTATACGTATACATATAGTTTTAGGGTTCTACCTCGAAAGGAAAAAACGGAATCTTTATAAGATCACTGGTACATCTGTCTGTCTGTCCGTCTGACACAGCAGATTTTCTCTTTAAGTACTGAGCCGATTTACTTGAAATTTGATTGATACGCTTTAATACCTAAATTAGTGACCGAGACTTTTTTTTTTGTAATAAAAGTGGCAAACAAGCGTGCAGTTCACATTGATGTTAAGTGATGACTGCAGCCTATAGACACCCACACAATGACCAGAGGTCAAAATGCAAATGCGCTGCCACTCCTGAGGCATTAGGTGTTATAAATAAAAAAAAAATAATAAATAAAAATTGTTTATTTATAAAATAGATCACAAAGAAGATATACATGAAATTTCTTAACTATATAAAATAAGGGATGGTTTGTATTCGTACCTGAACTAGGTTGAACCTGTGTTTCAGGCGGTAGAGTACTTCACTATATTGTGAGATTAATTAACATTAGAGTGAAACTATATTAGGTAAATTCATTAAAGTAAACTATAACAGTGAGTGATTATTTTTAAGATTATTATTTACATATAGCAAGTAATTCTTCAGTATATTCATAATTAATATTTTGTAAGTAATTATATAAAACTTTTTTACAGCTAAAATATTCTAATTTATAAAATAAAAGGTTTCTATTTAATCTATTGTACAAAAAAGGGCCAAGAAATGAAAATAATCTTTTTGTAAAGGCATGTTTTGACGTTGAATTTGTAATGCAGACGATATCGTTCCGTCGCTTGTTAGTAATGTCCTCTTGTCTAGTTATGCCTCTGTGCCGGAAATTACAGAGCCGTACATTACCACCTGACCGAAACATGATAATGCTGAAAACTACCATTTAACGGCAAGTATATTAGGTAATGCGGTGGTGCCTACGCCCGCGAGCTCCATCACTGGAGCTCTACCACCAGTAAACTAGACTAGTAAGCAAAACAAAAATAAATAATATTAAGTGACATGTCATATAAAAGGTCTTGTTGTATGGATTTAAAATACATGTCGCTTTGTCGTTGATTGTCACGTCCATCCACCGTTTTGCTTCGAGGCAAATTAACATGAAGTTATAATTATGAGTTCATTATTAATCTGTTAATATTTAAATTAATTGACTTATATCATAATGGAGTTCACTTGGGAGTATAATCGTAGTGGGTTACCATTACCTTCTATGTCGAGCGTTTTAGGGGATATTTAGTCCCCACATTCCGTGGCCTTAGATAAAGAGTAGGTTAGTTCACCGACGCCTACTACTCGGCGTTGGCGTATTTTACGGCTATATATCTTAGGTAGTATTGGACACGCTCACTCTTCACAGGCCAACCCTCCTCCTTTTGCAAACCGGGCTTGGGACAGTCCAATGCGGAGATAACCATAAGGTCCCAAAAGGTGGGCGGTATCGCAGGTATCGCAGGAGCTGGAGATACCACTTAGTGCTGCAATACACCAAGCGACGGAACGAAACCGATTGAGACAGCTGGTTGACAAAATCAAAAAGAGCCACGATCCTCAGCAGTGAGGGGAATGACTACAGAGAGAGAGAGATTTAAATTAATTATAGAAAAAATGTAAAGAACATATTAACTTCGGCCATAGATCGAACCCGCAACACCTGGACAACCAGCACAGTCGCTTTTCCTACTAATCTCGGTAGCTTAAACCCGATCTTTTGCTCTCAATTTTTTCTGTAATTTCTTTTACAAATCACTCGCATGTTATTTTGTTTGCAGGGTCGCCGTAAGTCTTGTGCCAGCTGCACTGAATATCAAAGATGTCTGCGGGATGGTACACTCCAGGTTACGGCATGCACTGACGCCAAAGGCGGCAGTTACTGCTACAAAGGCAAATGTCGAACCTCTTCGGACCCCGATTGCAAAAAAACAGATGCTGCCGACGCCACCACAGACTCACATGAAATTAAAAAAAAACCTTAAGGTTAATTAAATATGTCATTCATAAAAAACAATAATTTATAAATATGAATAGCAACTACAGAAGGGTTTTTTTTCTAATTCTATTGGGATTATTCCATTTTCTGGAAAATTCCCAGTACCTACCTACTTTTAGTGCTCAACTGTGGTGTGGTTTTCACGTTCGTTCCTGCCCAGAATCTCAGTATCATCAGTTATCAGTATCTCATATAATTCTACGTTACTATTGTTTTTCTTTTTCAATATTATGATGGTAATGTACTATAGCTTCGTCATTATTCACTAAGGAACACGACATGTCATAATTTCAGCCGAAAGACGTCCGCTGCTGGACTTAAAGCCTTCTCCAAATATTTTTACAACGATACGACATCTACAGTTAGTATTCAATTGTAGTTTTTACTGGTGGTAGAGCTCCAGTGATGGAGCTCGCGGGCGTAGGCACCACCGCATTACCTAATAATATACTTGCCGCTAAATGGTAGTGTTCAGTACTATCGTGTTCCGGTCAGGTGGTAATGTAATGTGTAATTTCCGGCACAGAGGCAAAACACCTTAGGCCTCAGGAGTGGTAACGCATCTGCATTTTGACCTAAGTCTTTGTGTGGATGTCTATAGGCTGCAGTCATCACTTAACATCAATGTGAACTGCATGCGTGTTTGCCACCTCCGTTACATAAAAAAAAAGTCTCAAAAACAAGCTGCAACAGAATAATTATTTTCAAGTTAACACATCCCAATTTATTTTGGATTGGTAATTTACCAACTTTCGTCCAAATTTTCTCTCCTTCAATGATTCTCGCCGATCTAATACACCAATTTGATTACTAGTGGTAGAGTTCCAGTGTGAGACCTCGAAGGCGTAGGCACCATCGCATTACCTAATCTATCTGCCGCCAAATCGTAGATTTCCGTCCGGTTAAATAGTAATATTGTGTGGTGCGAATGCGAATGCTAATGTGGATGGTTGCAGAGGCCCAAGAAGACCAAGACTGACCTACCATGACCAAATAGGTCGAGTTCTGTCTGATGGTGGGGTCAAAAGTCTTAGGAATCGGCGTGCATGAATAAAGAGAATTATGAAGGTAGACGAGGCACGAGAGGTAGGTATGTCAGGACCGGGATATCTGGCGCTCTACACTCTCTGCCTGCCCGTTTATGGACCTGGCGTGAAGATACATATTAGATAGTAATTTATGGTCCCGTAATAACTATCATAACCAACGACTTAAGTGTCAGGGGTGGCAACGCATCTGCATTTTGACCTTCGGTTTTTGTGTTCCTACGTGTCTATAGGCTGTAGTGGTGCACCTCTTACCTAACGTCCATTTAAACTGCATGCTTGTTAGCCACTTTGGTTATATAAAACAAAAACCTACCTAACCGTTTGCCATATACCTACTAACACTGTTCTAAAAATAGTCTCCTAAATCCTAACACTTTTAAATATTGAATGTTACATGACTTCGTATAGAACCGTAAAGCCTTTTAAAAATCAGGGACTACATTCTTAACATAGGAGTAGATACCAACCCCCTTATTGATAAACGTACACTAGATACGTTTTAGCTATAGAATGCTTTGTCTTTGTCAGTTGCATAGTCAAATGTGCAGGATAGAAAAAGACAAAGAAGAGATTAGCAACGTTTCAGCTAAAATACGATTATGAATAAGGGGGTAAGTTTTTAGAGATGACAGTAGATGCGCATGAGCAGCATGATTAACTCTTACCACCCTTGGTCTTGTCCTTGTCTCATTGTTAAGATACGTTGATGTTTCATGAAATAAAACAAAGCTGTTATTTATAATTATGTTTATTTATTTACAATAAACATGACATTAAATTGAATTAGTAGGTACCTATAATATTATAAACGTTTGGTACCCCTCAAAGAGAGAAGAAAAACTACAGTATAATAGTTTTATTTAGAGTGATCGTCTTAAGTATGGTCACCTCGAGTTGCGTTTATTGTCCTAGATCTACACGGCGTAAAATTGTTTTACCTCAATTTACATAAGTACTGATAAATAGATCAAAGCTTAAAGCTGGATTTGAATCAGAAATTCGTAAAATATCAACGCTCTTAATATTTTGTATTAATTATTTGTCAAACACAGCTAATTCTAGTCAATAAAGAGACTTGTATTAAAGATATGTTATATCAAAAAGAGATCACTTGTATCAATAAATAATATATCACAACTTCTTATATTACAATTTTATAAGATAAGAAGAATAATAATATTACTTCAATAATAACAGAGAATATAAATAAATAATACGAAAGATAATTAACTATTATTTCTTATATGGACACCCAGTAAAAGGCTTTTCCAATTCCTAAACTAACATCATTTTATATTTGCGATTGACAACAAAATTTACTTATCTTAAGTAATACTTATATTTAAATTAACTCTGTCATTTATCATGAGCTAGCCAAGTCGTTTGTAAAAATGAGATCCGTCTTCTTATAGTATTACTATTTATCTTAATTAATTCAACAATTTAATCTAAATGTATGTTATAGCGTAATTAGTAAGAATGTTATTATCTAACGTTATTGTCATTTTTTTAATCGATTTTCATGTATGCAAAATTATATAATTGAAAACGGTCTGCTATTATCAAGTGTATGTAAAGGATATTCTTGATATACATATTTATATTTTGAGAAATGAGATTCAAGGAAGTACAGGTTCACCACCAAGTGACCGGTCACCTAGCGAGCACGGACATAGCTACTGATTTTTACGACGACTTGGTAAACTGCTGTTGCGGTAGGAGTTAGATTTTCTCAGAAGAATATTGTCGATAGCCGGGTACAAGAGGTACCGCTTTCCCGAAGTGTGATATGGCACTTTCAGCGATCTAAAATAGTAGAATTTTGGGACCTCCTTGTTTTGCTGCCAACGGTTTTTAGAGAAGCTATCGATGTAGTTAGAAAGAGGAGGTTGAGGTAAGGAAGAGGCGGGCAGATCGTTGTTCAGTGTTCGGTGGAGGTACCGGCCGGTCGGGTGCGAGTTAGCAAATACTGGCGGCGGCGGTAGGTCGGCGTCGTCTGAATCGATTGCGGAGTCAGCTTCGGAACCAGTGAGATATTCCCTGCGAACAATATGAAATGTTTTTTCATACGAGTGAATAAACAAAAACAAATTGGTCTAGTACATGCACTTGAAATTCTTTAACTTATAAGATAACGTAACCAAAGCATTCATTTAACTAATAAATAAAGTAAACCAAATATTTTTCCATAATTTGAGAACTCGGACAACGAGAACGAATTATAAAAGTAAACCTCGTAAAACTGTACCTAAAGAGTAACAATCAGATACGATTAACATGTACTTTGAATTTATCATCAAATATTATTAGTTACTGAATACGATGCCTTTTTATTGTAAGTATATGATTACGATATTTCATACATAAAAGTAATTCTATCTTATCTTCCACAACCACAACATACAAAACAAATAGGTACACCTTTAGAGACAAAGGGAATTTTATCACACTTCCAGTGAATGCTCTTTTGTATTCTAACTACCATCCGCGCACGTTGAAAACATTCGGTATAGTTCCGTAAGCTCTGCACCTAGTTTAAAGTTCCATGCATGGAAATAGCGTAAAATTGAGATTGAAATATACCTACACATAAATTTAATGAAATTTTAGCTACTACTTTACCTAATTTTGAAATCCTCGTCATAGGAATGCTTCCTGAAAAAAAAACAACTATGATAAGTACAGATAGGTACACGAAATTTAGCAACTAAAAACATTTATCAACCTAACATTGACATTCATATCCAAAGACTTGAAGATTATTTTCATCTAAAAGTCTTTTTAAACTCTTACAAACATGCGACATCATCGTGGCTATTCCTATTCAAAAAACATGTTTTAGTACATTCTTCGTACATACAAATTATCGTAACATTCCCTAAACATCTTTAGTAAACCGATACTCGCGAATTAATACACGGATGCACTATTCAACAATCATGCGTCTATCTTGCCTAATTTTATGCGATGCCCTACGTTAAAGCACTAAAGCACATCGAAGAACCTATTTGCTAGATACTAGAAAAAACACACAACTATCACATTGATGATTCAATATATCTTAATTTTACAAGACCTGTACATTTCCTGACTAGGCAATAATAGCCTAGCCCTTCCGGATCTACTATAACGACCTCCAGAGAACCTAAATGAGGGCAGTAATCCTAACCGGGCCAAAGACCCAATGTGACGTTTTTCAAAATTTTCACGGAGATCATCTTCATCTGTAACAGATGTTATAAAAGCGCAGTTGACCTCACATCAATCTTTGCAAACTTGCAAAAAGATCTAAGTTTTAACTCACCTACGGATCGTTTATCATCATTTTCGCCTTCATAATCTTCCGGGTTGATGTCGTTTCGATCGATCTCATCTGGTATCGAAAATATTGACCTTTTATTCCTTGGGTTATTATTAGGATCGATATAAATAGGACGATAGAGTCCATGGACAGGCATCCCCACAGAGCCTCGTTTAAAATACCAATTACTATCAAAGTCATGTTGATTCAATACATTATTTGAAGATGGGAATTCACTACGTTTAAAAACTTGTGAGAGCGGTGGAAACATATCTGGATTTATCGATTGTTGGTAATCATACATTTCATTGAAATCGTAAGGACCATCGATTTCTGAGAGTGGCGGAACAGGATTTTGATAGAATGGATAGTAATACTCGTCGCCAACCATCTCATCACGTTTGTGAATCATGCCATTGCGAGCTAACGCTGCGATGTTACGCTTGTCATTGGGTTGACTGTATTGTCCTCTTCCGAAACGGTATCCATCCCTGGCTAGTGCTTGAATGTTTCTCTTCATTGCAGCATAACTTCGGAGCCTCGCAATCGACGCCATATTTCTTTTCTCGTGTGATTCATCTTCATCTTGTTCTTGCTTGTCGGTTTCATCGTAAGGTGCCCTAAAAGTTGGCAGCTGTCCATTTTTGGCTAGAGTAGAGATACTTCTTTTAAAGCCACCGGCTACATCTTTAAGGTATCCACTTCGAGCGAGGGCTGCTATATTTCGTCGTGGAAACGTGGGCCATTGGTTTGAGCCGTCTGTTGGTAAGCCCACCACCTAATAAAATTGAAATATTATTAATGTTATATCGGGAAACATAATATATGATTATTAGAACCCTGAACAGTGTATTTATTACTTACATGTTCAATATAGAACGACAGTATGAGAACAAATGTAGCTCTTAACAATAGGTTGATCCGATTGTTCCCAAGCTTAACACGCATGTTGCGACGCATCTATCAAAATACAAAAGTAAATTTACCAAATTTTATCGCACACAATATTGTATATAACCTTTGTAAGTTAACAGATAGTCTTCACGGGTACTCGTCCAAAATTCTACAGCAGTATTATTTTAGACTCGAAAACATCTTTGAAAATTTTCTCAGTTAAAATAATAACAATAACTTCAATCCCGGCCCAGCGTAATCAAATCTTTGACCACAGGCCCAGCAGTAGCTGCTACCAGTTGCACTGTTGCACTAAGTCAATGAGGTAGATAATGATCGAATTCACCAAAGTATGTATGTATGTATCTTCACGCCAGGTCCCTAACGGGGTAGGCAGAGAGTGTAGAGCGCCAGACATCCCGGTTCTGACAAACCTCTCGTGCCTCGTCTACCTTCATCATTCTCTTCATACATGCACGCCGATTCCTAAGACTTTTGACCCCACGATCAGACAGAACTCGACCTATTTGGTCATGGTAGGTCAGCCTTGGTCTTCCTGGGCCTCTGCAACCATCCACATTCGCATTGTATATCTGTTTAGTCATTCGCTCATTCGACATTCTTTCTATATGCCCGAACCATCGGAGCATGCCTTTTTTCATTTTTACACCGATACTATCATTCACACAAAGTCTCTTTCTTACATCTTCATTACGATCGCGATAATTCACCAAAGTCATAATCAAAATACTTAGTGTTGGATTATAAACACAATCATTGTTATTGCCTTCCATATCCATGCATAAAATAACAGGCAAATTTAATAAACCTTCGTATATTATCTATAATGCAGTGTCAGTTAGAACAGATTCAATTATGGCGGCACGTGAGTCTCTGTAACCACACCTGGTTACACTTTAATGGATATTTTCCGGACCGAAGCTTTGCAACATCCACATTCATTTTAATGGAACTGTCGTGTAAAAGTAACACAAAAATTTATCGCAAGAGCTCTTTTCTTGTCAAACAATTTTTTTCGCATCTGTACCTTACATATATATATAAACTGTGGGATGCCTTCTCGACATATAATATAACTTGTTAAACATGGTTGTGATGGAAAAACCGAACAAGTGCGAGTCTTTATCGAACTAGCGCACCGAGGATTATATACAAAATAAAAGCACTACACATTTTTCTTGAATATGAATTGAAATTTACTTCGTCGCTAAAAGGGTTTTCTCATACCTACTAAGTTATTTCAATTATTATGTAATTTCAAACAAGTAATTTGTATTTTTTGTAATGTAGCTGAAGATTAAAGGCGTTCAGGTGCCTATTATTTCATTGAAATATTGCTTCTTGTAAGTCAACAGAGTACCCCTGAGTTTGGATGTCGGAAAAGTATGAAAATATGCACATCATCGACCTTGACGACCTATACCTTGTCATTTAGAAGTTTGGTATTTTCGCATAGTTCTAGGTCTGGATATTTAATATAAATTAACTGGGTTCATTCATCCTTCACGCGTTCTCAAAAAATAAGGGTACAGAGAGACTGATAAACAAACAGACAGCATGGCATATACGTAGACAAAATCATCCTCTAATTAAATGGTAGGTATCTAGGAGACCTTTTGAAAAGAATTCGGATCCCTAAAAGCATATCTTCGTAACTGAAAGTATTTTAAGTAGGTATCTACTTGATCCCACTGCAGAATCATTTCGTTCATCCAGATGTTACGCATATTTATAATCTAGAGAATATATTTATATCCACTAGGTTGCCTATCGAAAAATGTCCGCAAGTATTTTTTTATATTTTTTTTGGGAAATATTTTTTTTGTTTGTTTTTTCAATAAAATTACGTCTTATTCACGGCAATATGTATAAAGACTCGGAAAAATCACGACTGCTGTTGCGCACTTGGCCGCCTCTACATATTTTCGTTCCGCCCCGATAACTTTTTACGTCCATAATGTACAGTATGTATTATTTATATATCAAATTAAAGCTATTTTTTTTTCTCATTATTATGATATACGGGCGCCAAATTAAATCGGCCGAATATAAGAATTGCTGGCTGTTAAAAATAAAAAAGTTAAATGGAAAGTACTTGCGGCCAAATTTTGATAAGCAACCTAGTGGATATAATATGTATGTTCTCTAGATTATAATATGCATAAAAATTAGGTTTGCAGTATGTCTGGATCAACGAAATGATTCTGCAGTAGGACCTTTTAGGTAATTTTCTTTTTCAGTGTCAAAAAATATTGGTCACACGTCACACCTCAGCATAATAACTTGTTCTGAGGTTCACACTTAAAATATCCCTAATATCTACATTTCATTTTCATTACTTAAAAATACATAAAGCGAAGTTGCTGTCGACGTTTATGCAACAAAAGTCTTTTTAAAATCATAGTTGAAAAAGAAACGTGCTAGTCGAGAGAATTGTGAAACAGCACGTTTACGAAACCTTTGAACTTTTATTTGAAAGCCCGAAATGTTCCGTCGCAAATATAGAGTTCGTCTATAAGTATATTTTTATATACCTAGTACAGACACATAACATCTTAGGTGTCAGGGGTGGCAAAGCATCTGCATTTTGACCTCTGGTTTTTGTCTATAAGCTGACATGCTTTTTTGCCATTTTCGACGAAAAAAACTTTTAGAAATATTTTTACAGCATTAAAAAATCTGTAAGTTTCTGTTCGAAAATCAGGACGATTAAGAAAGAAAAACTTTTGTATATAATTATAACAATGTTCCACGAAAAAGAAATATCTGTATGTGACAAGCAATGGTGTTATATCTTACAAGCTCATTGGTGACAAGTATATTGCTGCCTAAAGCATTTTCTGGTGAGGGGCAATCAGCGTTGGTCTTCCGTTAGGATTTTCGTCCGCGTCCACGACGACTTGTAATTCGATTCTATAATTTTATTAAATTCTACGCGAACCAAGTCGCGGGCACAGCTAGTCTTAATTTAATAGGTAACAGCATTAAACTCTGTTTAAAAGTTTCGAAGTGCTTGAAGTAAATTTTCAATTGATCATAACTTCCGATTTTGACGAAACAAAGTTTTGACAACGCTCCTAATTCTATCTATATGTACTTTATCCACGTGTGAAAACCGCTTTCAAATCCGTTAAGTTGATCCAAATTATAGCAGCGTACCAGACAAACAATTCAAAAATTGTTTTTTTTTTTGGTTTCTTCTTTAATCTTTAATTTTTTTGGAAAAAACAAGTGTATCTATAGACACTCAATTTTTACAGTCCTATTATTGTAAATTTAGGCAGAGTAATTACGCTGTCCAATTTTGCTCAGTTACGTGTCTTTCTTCATTGGCTGCACATATATATTTTCAGCAAGTTCATTACTAGAGTGATTTTAACCAAATTAATTTGACTACTTAATAATATGTCAATCATATTGGTTTATTTTTGAGATCAAGTGGTGAATAGTAAGCACAAACTAAAGAGTTAGTGCTATTTTGTTGCTGACCTCAAGTATGGCTGACATTAAATTTGAGAATGTACTTATATTTAAATAACTATTTTTCAGGCATCAGTCGCAGTCTTTTTTGCGTCGAAGGTGCCTAAAAACTCTACCTAGGTATGTCATTTATATTTTTAGGGTTCGGTACCTTCAATGTTATACAGGCTTATGCACCGACCTCCGCCGCAGAGGATGATGTCGTAGAGCGCTTTTACAACCAATTAGAATCATGTATAAATAAAATTCCGAAAAAAGAATTACTTATAGTTCTCGGAGATTTTAACCGGTGGAGAGCAATCGCGAAGGATACGGTCAACACTGAGAGACCCATAATCACGACCACTCTGCCAAGAGTGAACGACTGAGACCTTAAAGGTATAAAACGAAACTCTTATAAAATCACTCGTGCGTCTGTCTGTGTCCATCTGTCACAGCCGATTTTCTCTGAAAGTACTAGACCGATTGCGTTGAAATTTAGCACACATAATAATAATATTATGTAAATCAGTGACAAAAACATGTCTACATGTTACTAACACAATACATTTTTGATACAGAGTTTTTTGTTTACTGGAAGTTTCACTCTTAGGAAGAATCATAAGATTCATCAAAGGTTCTTTGAGCAGAAAGCTCTCGATTAGAATATACAAAAAATGAAGTTCTAAAATATTCTGCTTCCCGAAACTGTTTATCCGATTTATTGAATATAATAAGAACAAAAATGTTATTATATTGTGCAATATTTAATTAATTAGAAATAAGTTGTGTTCCATGTGTCTGAATGATTATCATCGCCGATCTTTGCCTTTCTCAGTCACCTTTTCACAACTCACAACGTAAAGCGTTGTGACCATACTGATACCAAACTGACCAAACTCACAAAAGCACGACAACGAAGTACAACTTCGTTAAAAATTCGTAAAAATTGTCACGGCGTCATAAAAATGTACGTATCATTTTAATTAAGTATAACAAATTGATTATTGCTACTTACGATCACGAAAAGCAATCCACGAACACAGTCACAAAACTTTATACTACGTACAACTTTACTGTTCAATTTTATCTCTTCTGTATTCAGGATCTTCGCGCCAATGAAGGTTAATAACTGGAGTTACAGCTTTTATACCCGCCTGAAGACGGGACGCGCAGGCGTACTCGGGAATAACCTTATGCACTAGCTTTGCAATAGAAATTGATAGATTCATTGCAACACTATTTTTAACTTGCGTAGTAGAAGAACAACTCAATATGCAAAACTTTTGCTGTTTCGCGAGGAATACCGCTGTGGGGAAATAGCACTGGCGTACATAAACTATTATTAGTCGCTCAAAAATGATGTATTAATACGAGTACTTCAACCGTTATAAAATCTTAACAGTAATTTCATTATATACGAGTATTTTACAATCATGCAAACTAGTAAAATGGAAAATGGAATCCATACTTTCATATCCATACGTATCTTATTAATATATATAAATCTCGTGTCACAATGTTCACGTCAAAACGGAGCAACGGATTGGTGTGATTTTTTATGTACAGATACTTGAAGAGATGGAGAGTGACATATGCTACTTTTTAGAAATTTGTATGGAGCATTCGACGATTTTCTAGGTAGTAAAGCAAAATTAAAAAAAAAAAATCGGTATGCGAACTCTTTGAGCGTAACATAATTTTTTAAGTAATCTGTCCCCTCCCCTTGAAACAGGGGGTCAAATTTGTAGGTATCGGAATTTGTAGGACTTTCCGCAGTGTTCAAAGTGGAAAGCCAAAGTGGGAATGGGTGTGGGCGTGGGCGTGGGCGTGGACGTGGGGATGGGCGTGGGCGTGAGCGTGGGCGTGCGCGTGGGCGTGGGCGTGGGCGTGGGCGTGGGCGTGGGCGTGGGAGTGGGCGTGGGCTTGGGCCTGGGTTTGGGCCTGGGCCTGGGCGTGGGCGTGTACTATAATTTCCTAAGTATATCAAAAATTTTATAAAAAATATGGATTGATAAAAAAGGGAGATAAGCAGAATTGTAGTTTATGAGAATCCCAACTATAAATACTTGAAATGGATTTAATAATGTGTATAATCTCTAAATACACTGAGTTATCACAGAAATTGTAATTATAATTTTCTATGTGTCTTAATTTGTTAGAGTCATGAAGTGACACGCACTGTATTTAGCTTAAATAGAATTTCAATTTATAGCGGAAGTTGATAGGTACCTAACTACATCCTAAAGACATAATGAGCACAATAAAACTGCGTAAAAAGTAACTAAAATATTCGTCCTTCAACGCCGATTTCCTGTAGGTATAATCTTAATGACGTGGATTTAAATGTGTTTGAAACTGCACTTCATACTTTTAGCACCTACGTTTTCTTTAGACTGTGCTTTTAGTTTAAGACTAGGGCTGTCGCGAGGAAAATTGTAAAGCGGACTCTATTCCACCACCGCACCGGTCAAACGGGCTATTCTATAATTAACTAGCATAATACCTACATATTATTGTATACAAAATCTTAGCCTTGAGTTAGTCATAATTGTGTCGCCATATATTTTCGTTATGACGTAGGCTGTGTAGGATAAAACATAACATAACTACTACCTACTACCTACATTTTTAAACCATCCGTCTAGTTTAAAAAAAGGGATGTAGTGAATTTAAATAGGTGAACCACAAACCAATCAGCCTTTCTTCTTCTTCTATAGTCGATGAGGTGAACACAGGATCTTACTCCATAATGACATTGAGTCCACAAATAAATAGGTATATTTTACCGAAACCAAAATTCACAAGATTAACTGGGGTTGATGGGTTGTAACTCCCATGTCTTTGTTCTATTAAAAATACGACCTACATATTATATTTATACAGAAGTAAAAAAGTCATAAATAGTATATATCGTTTCCTCATTCCGAACTCTGATCTTCTAAGTCTTGTAAGCACCTAATGTCGGTGATAGTTGTCCCTTCATTCCGAGATACATAAACGCAGGCGTGCGGTTCGGCAGCCTTCAGTTATGATGTCTCTACAGTCCTGGCACCTCTAAGGTTACGGTTTCGGCGAGGCCGATTCCTACGCTTCACCATGGTGAAACTGTCATCGACAATTAATTTCTGAGCTTGTACAGCGGCATCTACCACCTTTGGCTGCTTTTTCACAGCTTTCAGGGAACGGCTTGCAGTTTGTATGTATGACATCTTTCGAGGCTAAGATGATTTGGGCCGGCCAGGAACTGCCGGCAAAGGGGTGTTGGAACACGTGACGTAATGCGACCGCGGTCATTATCCAGACGGTCATTGCTCTTCATTATTGTTTTATTCGTCACGTCAAAACTGTTGAAATGTGTGTGGCATACGCGGCACCGCCTCGTCGCACGGTCCCATTACGTACCTAGACTCGAGGGTGACATTTCTTAGGTAATTAATCTTCCATGGATTGTGTATATAAGTATACTTCATTCTGCAGCACGGTGTCTTTAAATAGCGGCGGGAGATCGACAGGACCGAAGGTCATTAATGACAGGTTGTTCAAGTCTTCCCAATTTGTAGACGGACAGGAAAGTAGCAAACCAGAAGTTACTAGTGGTAGAGCTCCAGGGCGTAGGTACTACCACATTACTCGCCTTGCCGCCAAATGGTAGTGTTCATCGAGTTCTGTTCAGGTCGATTATTTTCCAAGTGTGAATCTCTTATGCCTCTGTTTGCAGAGAAATAACAAGAGGTTAGGCTTCAATAGGGGAAATGAAAATGAAATGAAATGAAAAGTATTTATTTTATTTTAAAGAAAAATGGAAAGAAAAATTTGACTTCAGGCGAGGCTCGAACTCGCGACCTACTGGGAATCTAGTCCAGCCGCTCTTCCAATTGAGCTACTGAAGCCCTGCCCGATTTGTCAAATCTTTCCTTCACATCTATTGCATTGCTTTATGGTAGCAGTAGCGCCATCTATTACCAACTATGCTAGTTAGGCAACCGATATAATAGACTTTTCAGTTTATTGAATATCGTAAAGAAGTCGCTTTTACCCTAAATAATTGTTTTTATATTATTTCGCATTAACACATGCTTGTAAAATATATTTTATTTTAAAGAAAAATGGAAAGAAAAATTTGACTTCAGGCGAGGCTCGAACTCGCGACCTACTGGGAATCTAGTCCAGCCGCTCTTCCAATTGAGCTACTGAAGCCCTGCCCGATTTGTCAAATCTTTCCTTCACATCTATTGCATTGCTTTATGGTAGCAGTAGCGCCATCTATTACCAACTATGCTAGTTAGGCAACCGATATAATAGACTTTTCAGTTTATTGAATATCGTAAAGAAGTCGCTTTTACCCTAAATAATTGTTTTTATATTATTTCGCATTAACACATGCTTGTGTAATATATTTTATTTTAAAGAAAAATGGAAAGAAAAATTTGACTTCAGGCGAGGCTCGAACTCGCTACCTACTGGGAATCTAGTCCAGCCTCTCTTCCAATTGAGCTACTGAAGCCCTGCCCGATTTGTCAAATCTTTCCTTCACATCTATTGCATTGCTTTATGGTAGCAGTAGCGCCATCTATTACCAACTATGCTAGTTAGGCAACCGATATAATAGACTTTTCAGTTTATTGAATATCGTAAAGAAGTCGCTTTTACCCTAAATAATTGTTTTTATATTATTTCGCATTAACACATGCTTGTGAAATATATAAAATATATAAAATAAAATATATTTCACAAGCATGTGTTAATGCGAAATAATATAAAACAATTAATTGAAAAGTATTTATTCACCATATTCAACATTATAACATAATTCATTACTTCTGCCAAACTGCAGTTACAGTTTGTTGGCAGACGTAGCTCCCATTTTAATACTATATTAAGCTATTTTAACTCAATACTTTTCCATTAATATAAAAAAAGGAAAAATAATTTTAAAAATGAACATGTTCTTACGCTATTATTACAGTATATAATAGGCAACCGATATAATAGACTTTTCAGTTTATTGAATATCGTAAAGAAGTCGCTTTTACCCTAAATAATTGTTTTTATATTATTTCGCATTAACACATGCTTGTGAAATATATAAAATATATAAAATAAAATATATTTCACAAGCATGTGTTAATGCGAAATAATATAAAACAATTAATTGAAAAGTATTTTTTCACCATATTCAACATTATAACATAATTCATTACTTCTGCCAAACTGCAGTTACAGTTTGTTGGCAGACGTAGCTCCCATTTTAATACTATATTAAGCTATTTTAACTCAATACTTTTCCATTAATATAAAAAAAGGAAAAATAATTTTAAAAATGAACATGTTCTTACGCTATTATTACAGTATATAATATATATATAAAGGTAAGTAACTAACAAATTAGTCGGTATATAATATTAAATATAATGATTGAGACTTTTTTCTAATAAATTCTGAAAAAGGAATATCTCAACTTGGTGTTTAAAAGACTTTCTGGTGGTACAACCGTCAAACGTTAAGTAAGCTATTAAAGATAGTTGGTACTAAATATTTTTTACATCTTTATTATAATTATTTTTAATAAATATTTATAAGCGCATCTACATTGAAAACTTTGGTTTTATGTTGATGTTTATAGACTACAGTGTTCGACCATATGTAGGTACCTACTTCATGACGTAAAAAAGCAATTTAACAATAAGTTGTTTCCACTTACGGAAATCGATACTATTTATTAGATGGTTTATGTGAAGTTTGCACAAAATCGGCAGAGCGGTTCTTTATCGTATTTTTTGTAACAAATGAATTCAATAAATGGTGGATTAGGCTATATTTTGTAATGATAGCAATAGCAGTAGGTAATGTAAGTAGCATTGCACCCGTGCGAATCTGGGGCGGGCCGCTAGTTAATGATAACGTTGATTTTACATTTACTAATAAAACTCTTTTCCCGTCTGTACTTATTTGCTAAACAAATAATTTACATAAATTACCTACACGTAACAAGTACCTATAAGTAAGTACCTGTAAGTACTTGCTTATATAAACGCAGTAATTTGACAACAGCAAATTGTATTTTCTTTTTGTAACGCTACTAGACAGTCAGTTAACAATGGGATTTGGTACTTTATTTTTTTACGTTCTTAGTGTAACGGTGAGTTCATTCTTTAACTCTTAATTTTCAGTACCTAAACTGAGTGTATCGTAAGTACATCTAAAAATAAAAGAGATTTTGGATATACAATTTAATTGTTATTAAGTAAATCTTTTCTGCCGGCTTCGGTGGCTTCGTTGTATAGTGGCTCCGTATTGGTTAGTCTATCGCCAATAAAAAGGAGCTTTAGGTACATAAGATTCATAATAATGTGATAATAATTATCAATTCGCTCACCTCTACTACATGGAACTTCACATAGCGAAATAACAATTATTTCCACTGCGAAATTAAAAAATGAGAATTGTCAAGCATAATGTAAACGTCATTTCAGTAGTTCGGCATTAAGCCTGAAATATATTAGTAGACCATTATAGGTACATAAGATTCCTTGGCTGGCATTATTGTACGTAGACGTAGATTTAGGTACTCTTCGACCGTTTAAAGATGTACTAACTTAAAGTATTTTTATTTTTCAGCTTGCAATAAGCCTGAGCTGGGCTTCCGATAATTCTGAATCAAACGACAATTCAGATATGAATCAATTTATTCCTGGTTTTCCCCTATTGTTTGGATTTAATTACTTGAACAGTGAAACAGACTTAGGTAGAGAAAAGAGAGAAGGCGATTCATGCGATTTTTCAGCTACCGTGAGTTTTACAATATTGTCTTAAATTAATAAATTATAATACATTTTTATTGATACTGATTTAATAGTAGCTGATGTTGGTGTCCATAATTGCAAGATTGTGTTATGCGGCTGCTCACAATTTGAAAGATTTTCACAATTTTAACCGACTTCGAAAAAAGGAGGAGATTATCTATTCGTCGGAATCTTTTTTTAATGTATGTTCAGCGATAGTTTGAAAACGCCTGTACTGATCTGGATATTTTTTTTTGTTTGAATGTGTATACCTCACAGGTGGTCCCAGTGTAACCTTGTCCATATGTAATGATGGGATCCTGGAGAAATCGAGGGAACTCTTCTTTCATAAAACACTTGAAAGGTTTTCGATATATTTTATATTAATAATATAACGTGGCTTGTGGCCGTATACTCCACAGGTGGTCCCATTGTCACCATGTCAATATGTGATGATGGGATCCTGGTGAAATCGAGAGAACTCTTCAAATTTCATAGCACACTTGAAAGGTTTTCGATATATTTTATATTAACAATGTAACGTGGCTTGTGGCCGTATACCTCACAGGTGGTCCCATTGTCACCATGTCAATATGTGATGATGGGATCCTGGTGAAATCGAGAGAACTCTTCAAATTTCATAACACACTTGAAAGGTTTTCGATATTTCTTATAATAATGTGTGTTTCATTTGTAATCTTAAAGATCTCCAGCGGATAACTGTTATGTATTTGGTTATTACTAGTTTCCTTATATGCTTATATCAACAGAAGTATTTTTTATTTCGCCAATATATGCCAATAACAATATGATTGTTGCGTTATTTGTCCAAGATTTCGATTTCAAAAAGTACCTATTTATAAAAAAAAATAGTCTGACATATGAATTGACATCCGTAATCGAACTCGCCAATTATCTTACAAATAGGTAATTAAGTTTTCGGCTTCTTCACGTTTCGCAAAAAGAACCAGAACTTTATATGGGTTTTTATATGTTATCCTTGTAAAGTACCTTTAATATGTTCTTCCCGAAGTAGCTTTGCCAAACGTATTTATTTTGGCAATATTTGTTTTGATGTAATATTTGATCTTCGCTCACTTCTGTACAATCTTCAATATTATTTATTGCCGTTTCCTGTTCACGGGCCTATTCAGACGTTTTGACCTGCTAACTGTCATGAACTATCCTTAATCCTGTATAATTTCTCCTTCATCACTATCCTGCCTCACTTTTTAACCGATCGAACCCAGGACCTCCAGCGTAGTAGTAGTGGCCTGCTACCACTAGGCTACTGGGGCAGTACGATGATAATAATAAAACTAATATCTAACTGGCGGTGCTGTATATCAGCTAAGTATAAACGGGCGGTTGCACTGTGTTCACGACAATGCTCGGATAGCGACTCTGAGCGACTGTGGTTACAAGGGTTTCTTATGCGTAACTAAAAGCTAAAACAATGATTTCTTTATTTGACGCAAATACAAGGGTTCCGTAGTAAGCAAGGAACCCTTATAGTTTCGCCATCTCCGTCTGTCTGTCCGTCCGCGGTTTAGCGTAAAAAGTATTGGTACTAGAGACTTGAAATTTGGCACAAGTATACACCTTAATCACGCCGACAAAGTAATAGAATAAAAACGTCAAAACAATATTTAGGGTACCTACCTCCCCTACATGTAACGAGCGGATATTTTTTTTTCTTCGTTTTATATAGTGTGGGATATCGTTGGATAAGTCTTTCAAAAATGTTAGAAGTGTGCAAATATGTTTTTTTTTAATTAAGTTAACTGTTCGTGACTTACTAAGCTTTAAAGTGCCAATTTCGTTAGAATCAAGTGTTACCCAACCTCTACCAATTAAACGGTTGTTGTTAAAAATTCAAACATGTGGCCTCTATCCGATACTATCCGAAACTTTAATTACGGTTACGGATAAATTTTTAAATCGGATATCCGGATATATAATTTCGGTTACGGTTACGGAGCCCCCTAACATTCATGGTACATATTATACTCTTGATAGAGCAGATAAAGAACAGCCTATTGACATCAAAGCCAAACCGACGATACGACTAGATTCCTGAAAAAAGAATAAGTCCTTTTTAGTTACGTGCTTACATGCTGTTACATAACACTGTATAATTTATACACAGCCCCGTTCAGTGTGCACCAGTTGTAATAATGTCCAGCGGTGCCAGGTCAACGGCGAAACAATAAGCTTCGCCTGCAATGAAATTCTACCCCTATTCCCGTACTGCCGAAACGGTCACTGCACGTTCATCAAGGGTCCACTTTGCACTGACTAACAACGCCGAGAAGGATTCAATCGAGGAAATATATCGGTACTATTCAGACAGACATAATTGGCAAAGTTAATAAATTATGTTTTAATTAAAAACTGTACTTTTATTTTATTACACAACTGTCCAAAATAAAACCAAACTATATCCAATCGCTGTACCTACCCGAAACAAATCACATGAAAAGCAATAATTAAATGGTATAAGACCAGTAAACAATGCACTAAGGCACATTCAGGCAAAAATTAAGTGGTTTTGTCACTTTTTTATGTAGGTACCTAATCAAGGGGGCAAACAAGCATGCAGTTCACATGGTAAGTGATGATTCCTCTAGATATCTACACAAACCCTAAAGGTCAAAATGCAGATGTGTTGCCACCCCTGAGTCCTGTTGTTGTTATCTCTGTGATAGTTAATGCGGTTCGGCAATCGTTTTCCTACCGCCGATTTGCCATTGGACTGTTCATCGACAGGACGATTCATTTATTTCCTATCCCCAGCAGAGTATTTCACCTATGGACTGTTCGTCGACAGAACCTTTGGTATATTATTATGGTACTTTTACCGACACGCCGTCTCACCATCTCACCTACTGTATGTTTCACCGACACGACGATAAATATATAATTCTTTTAACTAGGCCCCGACATAATCAGGTTAGGGCGAAGGGTGCGTTGCACCGTTCAGTGGTAGGTTTTTTTTTCTTTGCTGACAGTCTTGTAGTAGTATATTGTCTACTGCAGTAACTTCACTTTTAAATATGAATTTACACAGTATGCATGCATCGGTAAATGATCCATAGTAGAAACGTCCTGTCGCCGAAACAAACTAATGCGAACGATTCTGTCGACGAAACGTAAATGGGCGAAACGTTCAGTCGGCGAATCTCTCAAAAATGAAAAGTGCAGTCGGTAATCAGTCCAAAGGAGAAAGATCTGTCGGAGAATGCTTGCGGAATCAGTTAAAACGGAGCCATACATAAATAGCGGTTCGAAATGTTATTGAACAAAACATAAAGATTACATTATGCCACTGAGTGAAGTTGGCTGCGTAAACTTTGCACCAGTCTCAGCTCGCAACGACCACACAGACGAGAAAGAAAGCGAGTTTCAATGTCGGCCCGAAGCGAACTACTGCCACAATCTACCACATTTTCCTCCTCGTTCGCATATCGCTTCTACCCAAAGTAGTATATAAATCTATGCTTCTACCATAAAATTGCCTTCTTCGCAGCGACTTGTAGGTAACTAAAGTCTGTTTTTTTTCGCCGCGGACTAAATTAACACATGCAAATGTCAATTTCCAAAATAATGATACCAGCTTTCTAGTATTAGTGTTGTACGATACCGGTTTTATGAATCGTTACTTTTTACTTTAGCACATAATTTTATTATATTTGACACTAGACAAATCTTTTAAAAAATATGGTAACTATGGAGTATTACAGATTTAATTTAAATTACTTATTGCACTAAGTAAACACGCCAATTATTTATTTGTTGTTGAAGAATACGCAATAACAAGTTTTTAACAGGAACTACACAAGACATAGGTCGATGTACTGTAGCTATCAATGCCATAAAAACGAAAATACGGCGCTATTTTGAATACACTCCATTTGTCCTTCAACCTCCGAAATGCGATTTCACGGGCAAAAAACATGATAATGACCGCGTATTTGTACGCGTTCATTATGTACACACCGAAAAGTAAACAGAATCTCCAGCCGAAACGCCGAAGAAAAACGAATGTGTGACTTCGTCTAGTGACTCCCCAGCGCTGGAAAAATTATATTAAACATGTACCTAATAATTGAAGTTGAGAAAAAAATGTGTACTCTAGGCCATATTGTCGACGACATTACCGACCGATTTATTATTGAAGTAGGTGATGACTCTGACGATTCGGCACATTCAGGTACGGTCATTACCTGATTCTGACCCTTGACGCTCAATCAGCTGTTCTAATAAAAAATGGCAACTCTTATATGTCGTAATTTGCACTTCCGAGCTTCCGGAATTCCGGACTTCAGATCGGAACTGATTTTTCAACGACAATTTTTTATTTTCGATATTAGCTACTGTTGTGGCGTAAATTAGGAGCAGTAAACGTACTAAGTTGCACTAAATTTCCTTTTATTATTGATTTGTTGATATTGTTCTTTTGTTTTCTGATTTTGTTACTGTTATGAAACAATATGCAATTCCTTAGATGTCCATATACGGAAACTTATAAATGGTCTGATGTAATTTTATTAAGATTGTTTGTAAGCAAATAAGACTGTTTGTTCTCTTGAATAAAATAAAATAAACATTATTACTGAAAAACGATACTAGATTGTAAATTACGTAAAGTTACGGTAGTGGCACGTCACTATTCATGATTCCCAAAAACACAGCTTATGTCAATTTAGTCCGTACCGAAAAAAAACAGACTGTACATGAGCGCATTTAAGTTTTGTGTCTTATTAGAAGAGGGCGCTACAATCGTTGCGGTCCTTTGGTGGAACGAGCCCGTTGGCTCTATTCCGAAATACACTGCGGCCACTGTAAGAGGTGAAGTCGTACGGTTGTACTACGAAGTCGTTCCTTTTTATTTATAACTAGCTGCCCCGGCAAACTTCGTATTGCCTCACAATTAAATTATGTGTCAAAGGTTTGATCGATACGGACTATTTGTAAGGAAAAATAAAATTGTGGTTTTTACTATTTACCTTCAATTTCTTCATATTTTTTTACTTTTGAAACCTCCCCTAAGCTTTTAAAAATCATTCAAAACCAAAATTAGCCAAATCGGTATAGCCGTTTTCGAGTTTTAGCGAGACTAACGAATAGCAAATGATTTTTATATATATTATAATAATATTTAAATAAATACGCTAACACCCCACACTAGGTATGAACATGTGTCGTGGATGCCGTTGTACACACACACACACAATACATACAAAAACACCCAAACCAGACACAAATATTTGTAGGCCATACAGTACTGTTAAATTTACTGTCATTACTACATGAAATGGAACGCTGTCCAGTATGCTGTGGTAACAACCCTTTTTACGTCCCACTGCTGGGTACGAGTCTCTCTCCTTTTTTGGGGAGGCCTGGTGATTACTCCACCACGGGTTGGTGGAGATACGGGTTAGTAGCCAACCCGCTGTCGGATGTTGTCAAACCGCCCATAAGGCCTCCGACAAGGTTTGACGACTTTTATCTACCGATAGCAACCGGAACCGACGGCTTAACGTGCCCTCCGAAGCACGCGCATTTTAATTTGCCGCTAGCGGTCACGCATCAATTACAAATCCGACCGCGCCCGTCTCGCACAACCGAGTAGATCGCTTGCGATCTACACCAGCCGCAGGGCCGTGCGCGCTTCCCAGTTGTATGGATGCACAATTATTAATTTCTTAAGTTTTTCCTGATTAAGAATTTTCCCCAGCACAACACTGTCACAGTAGTCGCAGTCTAAATCGGAACAGCCAACATGTCAATGTCATTCTTATGACAGATAACGGAAAAGAAGCAAAAATAGGAACGTTATTTTGATTGTGATTTTGATTTTTGCTGTAGTTTAAACTGTTTAGATTTTTTAGACTTTCTTTAGAATAAAAATAGGGATTACCTGCTCATAAATCTTCTAATACAGTTTATTTTACTGAATGTAATATTATAGTTTAATATTTATTATATTCGATGTAATTGTGCACAAATTATAAGTGCTTCAAAGCTAATTCAATACCTTTTACTCTATCGTAGTCATCGTGAACTCAAGATGAACAAAAATGTAATAAAAGACATGAAGCTTTCACGGCAACCCCAACAGGCTACTAAATTAGTCGTGGTAAGCATGTAGCGATATTTATTACTTACGTATAATGAATACAATAGAAAAATGTAAGTGCATAACATTGCATTTTCCCAAACTTACTAAAATTGGCTAGGCAAAGAGACAAGCTACCTATATAGACTATGAATCACAATAACAATGTGCTTGCTAAGCATAAAGCTTATTTCTTGCATCTGAACATACTAATTTAAATATTTTCCATCCTTCAGGCCTCCAAAAAAATATAACAATAGATTTCTTAATTATCTTGGACCCTGAAGGTCGAGCTACTGCTTGATTATTTCGTGGAATATTCAATTGAACATAATAAAATGTTTTTGTTTAATCAACCCAAGGCAATAATCTGTAGTAGGTGGTACTGCAATAGATACAGTTGGTAATTTTTGAGTTTAACCTGAAAACATTTGTGCAAAAATCTTTATTTATTATTTTAACTGCTATTTGAGTCACTGCCTTTGACCACAAAATGAAAAAAGTGAACAAAATGTTAGATTGATTATATACAATGTACAACCCGAAAATAGTTTGTTCAGAAACTGAATAGATTTTGGACATTTTTAATATAGGTAATATTTATCCCTAAATTAATTAGAACTAAGTAAAATATGGTCACACATTTGGTGCACAGTCAATACAAATGAAAATGAGACTAACGTCTATCCAGGTTTCAAGATTAATAGGACTTGTTGAGACACATTTTAAATAGTGAAAATGAATCTTATTCCTAGAGAGTGTCAAATAGGGATGCGCAGGTAACGCTACGTAACATGCATATGTGAGTAGGTTTGTATTTTATATGCAGCCATAGGTAGAGGTAGGATTAGTATGTGTTGGGTGTGCATACTGTTCATACAAATTGAAACAACATATTTCTTAATTAACAAATATTAAATACATGAACATGTAATTTCAGTTCATGTATTATGATTATAACACAATTTTCTAATCGGGGTGTTTGAGAGTGAATTATTCCCATTACATGTTGTATGTGTTAAAGTTAAGTTTAAGCAAGATAAAACCAAGGTACTTAAGACATACATTTTTCATAATAAAATATATCATTTGAAAATATAGAAGACTCGTAGGTATAATTTTAATTATACCATTATTGTTATCAAACTTTTTAAAATTTTCAGGAATTATTAATTCATAAACTATATCCTACAATATGTAGTATCAATAGCAAACTACAAAACTGTGAGAAAGATGTGAATGAAACTATTTTAGTGAAAATAAGAGATGTCTATACATTATCATCAGATCAGATCAAAAAGTGTGTAATAACTCTATTTGATATTTTCAAATTGGAATACAAACAAGATTTACTATTACAGGTAAGCTTATGTTAAATTAAATAGTTTCATAAGCTTCTGAGGTCAAGTCAACAACAGACTAAATACTACTTTTAAGTTTTCCTTACAGAATAGTATTTTATTATATCAGAGCAGTAATAGATACTATATTCCAATGTTTTTTATACAGCTCCAGCTGTATATAAAACATACAACATATAACATATTTATAATAACACATTTTCACTTTGTTTTTTTTTTTTCTTAGGAAAGCCGACAATGTACTTTGGAAAGATTGTCTTGGTGCCTTGAAAAACTTTTATCTATTGAAAGGTATCTAGATAATACAGAAGAATTAAATGACTCAAACAATTCTATTCTTATTTCCTCAATGTATTTTGTTAATTGGATAGATCAAACATTTGATATCCTAAGCAAATTATCTGTGGTGGTATATAAAACAGATAGCAAAAAATCAGAAATTTTGTTTAAAGAATGGAAACATGAGGTAAGCCCATCATCAAATTATCTTTCAAGCTATGGAGTAACGAGTTCTCCTAGTTCACTAATCAATTTCAAAACATCTGACTTGAACTTACTACTCTTAATTATAGACTTGAACCTGCAAGACTTGCTATAGATTAGAGAAAATAAAAATGTTCTGTATATAAAAATAATATAATTTTTATTTGCAGACAATGTAGTCGTCCAGCATGGGGGCCGTTCAAGTATTACGTGAGCACTATGGGGGCGGGCGGGGGGGTCTTTGCTCTGCTTATTTTGGATGACATGGGGGGTCTAGATGATGATTACGTCATTGGTAGTTATTTACTAGAGATTTACTGATGTATTACATCAGTAAAATCTAACCTCTATCCTAAATCTATTTTCTTATTTTTTAAATTATAATTATATTTAAAAAAACAATACATTAATTGAAAAATGTTTACGTAAGCATGGGGGAGGGGGTAAGAGCTTTGCTTACTTTTGCTGACAAGGGGGATGGGGGGGTAAAGAATTGTAATAAATCTGCTTACGTAATACTTGAACGGCACCATGTTAGTATACAAATAAACTTAAGACCAGTGTTAGTAACAACAAGAACAATACACATTCAGAATCACAAAGATAAAATTTTGATAATCAATTAAAACAATAGATTTTCCTGTCTAAAGCAAAATCTATTGTTTTAATTGATTGTCCTCCACACTAAACTTTTTAAGATTAAAAAGGTCATATTCTCTGTATAGTTACATCAAGATTTTACCTCTTAACCTTTAATTGGACCTCATTCGGCTTTGCCGCCCCAAGCCTCGAATGGGCTTAGTCAATCACACCACTAGTACCAACCAAGGTCTCAGCCACGACTACGATATCATCCGCAAATCGGAAGTGGGAGATGTAGATAGGTACTCGCCGTCAGTGGCGGACCTCCGATTCTGAGGGCCTCCACAGGTCGACAGAGCCAGAAAGGTTCGATTTTGAATCATGAAAGTTTTAAACCAAAAAGTGATTTTTAGAACCCACGGAAGGATACGTTGTATTTTTTTTTGCTCACGCATTCTTGATATGTATTTTAAATCTCTTACCAAATATTTGAGATTATAGAGGCCACTCGGAGACAGAGAGAGTAAAGACGTTTTGTTTTTAATGCTTTCGATTTTTTGTTTGCTCCTTATTTGAACTTAAATGTCTGAAAGAGGGCGCCACAATATTCTTACCCGGGGTGTCATGTTAATGGTTGTAGCGCCGGCACTGGGCAGAGGCAAAGTTGATATACGCTACCCAGACTACATGGCTAGTCCTATACTGGGCCTCCAAAAGTCTCCCCGGGCCTCTGATGACCTTAGTCCGCCACTGCTCGCCGTTAATGTCGATGTCGAGTCCATTTCAATCTAGCAACATTCTATGCAATGGTGACCAATTTCAAATCCAGCTGTAAGATCTCTTACCCGGCTGCTTACAGGATTGTGCTGGCGCGTTTATGTAACAGTCCATAAAACAGGTCGATTTCTTCTGCAAGGTCAGGTTTCGACGACACGATTTTGTCATCTGTCTTCTTCAGCTTAGTTAAAGAGCTCTATCCTATCAATAATATTATTGAAATACTAGCTGTCTCGATGAACTTCGTATCACCTAACAGCCAGTCCCAATAAAATTTAAAACAATGCCAAAAAGGAGAAAAAAAAATGGACGGTAATCACCCTTAACATTAAGAGATTTAATAAATAGACTGGTACCGATTCTCATACCTACCAAATACACGCGAAGATTCACAATGATCGGTCAAGCCGTTTCGGAGGAGTATTGTTACAAACACTGTGACACAAGAATTTTGTCTAATAAATAGATTACCTGTACACGAAATGCTCCAATAATATTTATTTTTATATAAAATATGTAATTTACATTTCAGCTACTAGCATGTGTAAGTGGACTACACACATCTATTGATGAACTTTTGCTATCGGCCATGACATTGTGCAAGTACTGCTTACCATTAGACCAACTTGTAGTGAAAGCTCGATGCCAAGTGGTATGAAACAAAATGTTACCTCATTTGAATAATTTATGAAATAAACACATATTATGAGGTAGAAAATTTAATTCTTTCAGGTTTTAAGAAACACAAAAGCGCTGCTGGGAGATATAATAGATGGCAATCTTGATTCAGTATTCCAAGCAACAGTGGATAAATTAAAATTACCAATTATGCCATCAAACATCAATGTCCTTATAGAGGTTCTGAAGGACGTCTTGTATGTCTTAGAAACGAATACAAATACAGCCCTTTTGGCACTAGTGGTGCACTGTTTTAGTTATAATACGCCACCAGCAGAAAAATTGAAAAGTCATTTTCAAGCAAAACAAACTGGCACATGCTCATGTATTCATAATTCTAATTATGTTGAGAATTGTTCATATGTGAAGGAATTTGATTTATACAATGAAAGACTGCTGCAAATTGGTTCATTTGCTGTGTCATGTTCATCAGATCAAAATAGTGCGTATTTATTTTATACATCAATTTTTTAAACACAGGGATTTTTATATTATTGTGTACACTTTTCTTTGTTTTATTACAGGAATTCTATCTTTAAGAAGTAGCCTAGCAAGTCTAGAAGCTTTAGATCCTCATTTAGTGCCTGCAGTTATGCTATCACCAGATGATCACCATACAAATATTCTGATAAATGCTTGGAGTCAAGAAGTATTGGAGATAAAAAACAATATCTTCTTAATTGTTGATCCATCTGCATTTGCTGATGTATGTATAATCGATTAAATTTAAGTCGAAGAAGTTCTGAACTCGAAACCCTTAAAAAGTTCATTGCTCCCTTGTTTACAAAATGTTGCTCATTGGTTTAAAAAGATTAAATTTTACTATTTGTAACTTCACTCTTTAATTCTTGGATTGTACAAATCATTTCCGTCACCCAGGGTTGAACTGAGTCCAGGGTTCCAATTTAGAATTCGCTGTTCATCTACATAAATATAGTATAAAAATTATTACCTGTGCGTTAATCGCGGTGAAACTAGAACAGGAAGACCAATTTGGCAAATGTTGATTTGCAATATTTGGCCATGGATGACAGAACAACGTTTACCCGATCAGCTAGTTTATGATAAAAGAAAAATCTATTCCCACTACATTTGATTACAGAAAGCAAAACAGATGATGCATCAGAAATTATTAGAATTAATCCAAGATAATGTATACAAAAATGAAGATATATGTACAATCATTAATATCGGATGTGTGGTTTATGATTTTTTTAATGTTTACAATGAATTTGAACCTGATGCTTTGACACACCAAGATAAATTAATGCCTTTATTAGCAGATTTGAGAAAAGGTAGGTCAGGCAATTCGTTATTAATGTGTACATTACCATTTTTTTAAATGTTTCATTTTTCTTATCACAATCTTTGTTGATTGCAGTACAAACAGAGTGCAAAATAGTCAGCAATCTTCTTGCATCTGGTGATGACTTCTTCTACAATACAAACGCCAGTAGAAAGAAGGAAGCATCACTTGAACAACTTTTAAAACGTTTGAAACTTTCGTATACGCTCGTGAATAGAATGAATTCTTTACTACGTCCCAAAGACGACGATGATCAACTTCTTGAGACATGCGATGAAGACTTGCATGTTAAAAATATGACTCACACAGTTTATGTTAAAACCTCTGATACGTACATAAATTCACCAAAAAAAATTACGAATGTTTCTAGAAGCTTCTTTGCAAGGTCCACAAATATTCGGTGTTCAACTGGCAAATTCCCTTTGACAAAGCTTACGAAAAATTTAAAAGTGAAGAATTTCCAAGAGCTAAGTTTCTCATTTCAATTAGACGCGTTGTGTGATATGACGGTTGATAAGGGAAAGGTTAAAAATCGAGAATTGTCCATTTTGTACCATTCGCCGATGAAAACTCGGTCGTCGCTAAGGAAAGCAGTATTAAACCGTCAGTGTATGGTTTCGTTAGATAAGAATTTGGAAGTAGAAGAACCTACTGAAAATAACCCGTGTGGAGGAACCGTGGTCTTTGACAAAGATGACCTTTTGGATGAAACGACGAGTTTACAAATTACAGGTAAGTTTACAAATTCACAAACGGGTTACAGTTAAGTTTACAAATTACTTGTAAGCACATCCTGTAGGTAATAATAATATCCTTTCAGTAACTTCTTCACGCCTGTAATCCCCGAAAGGGTAGGCAGAGGCAAATGCATGCATTCAAGCATACATGCAAACACCCACGACTCGCCGGTTACGTTTTTTGGCCCATGTAACAGGTGGCGAACCTGTTGCCATCTCCGGGCACATTACCAAACTCCGAGGTACTGGGAAACTTCCAGAAAATGGAAAAATCCCAATAGAACCAGAGATAAAAGATTTTAAACCGTTATCTCTGATAGTCCCCGACCCGGGAATCGAACCCAGGACCCCCAGCGCAGTAGTAGTGGCCAGCTACCACTACGCTACTGAGGCAGTTAAATATATATATATATAGATATATTATATCCTTTCAGTATATTAAATAATAAGATATGCTTAGATGCATGAGTTAAATTATCGTATCAGTTTTCGCAAAACTAACGCAAAATTAGTTTAACAATACTATGTAAACTATCGCTAAGAATATGGAAATTATGTAAAGCAGACTGGATCCTTCGTCATTCACCGTGCAAACATCTGACTTTGTGCATGAATACATTGTATGAAAGCTATTCAAGTAACTCACTCAACAAACTTGAATTGTTTGTCTATTGGAAACTGAACCGTAAGATGGCCAACAACAACTACACTGTCCATGCTGTGTGCAAAGTATACGTAGGTACACATTACACTCTTTGAAATTTGTTTAGAAATTTACTCGAAACTAATGAATCAATTTATCGAGATGCAATGCAATTTATGCAAGTGAGTGTCTTGTCGTGGGGGGAGGCTTAGTACCCGGTGGTTCTTCCCACACCGGCGAGCCTAAGAGGAAGCTGCGATTGGCTCTGCCCGCCACTCGCTGCTGCATCCTATCCCCAGCCGCCTAACGGTGGTCCCGCCGTCGGAAAGGGAAGTGGTGGGGCCGCGGAGGGCGGATGAGGGAAATAGACTCCTTCGACACTCCCTCGAGGCCGAATTGTGTGCCCGAGCCATTCCACTCGGGCGTCTTTGGACGCCTGGTGTTTATGTGTGTGTGGTGGTCTGGGGGGTAGGACCAGGGGATGTCCGTCGCCCGAATGGAGAGGTTTCGGGCTGGCTGGCGTGTAGATGTTCTGCGCGCCACTAGTGACGATTGGAGCCGAAAGGCTCCGAGAAGATCTCTGCAACGAGCAGCCGCCACGGGTCACGAATGTGTGCTATAGCGTTCCCGTTACCCCGCCACTTATGGCGAACGAGCCGAAACACCCAGGGGTTTTTAGTGGGTAGTCAGATGTCCTTTCCCGTTACATTACCCACCCCTCTCCCCAAGGGTGGGTATGCGTAACGCATTTGGTAAAAAAAGTCCCTTATGTATCTAATCCTAGATCCTAATATCTTCAAATTTGAAATGAATTATTGCCTTGCCCATCGGCGGATTTTTATTTCCCATGCCGACGCCGCCCATCGACGGTTGGATTTCAAATTGAGAATGTACAATGCTGTCCAAATTTCAAGAAAAATACTTAAATTGTTTAACGAACTGTAGACTCGAAAAACCTTGAAAATAGCTGCACTGATTTCGATATTGCTTTTTGTGTGTGTTAAATAATATTCAGAGATGGCGCTGCAATCGAACATCTACAGAGTTCACTAGTCTATTTTCCGAAAATGTAGTGAGCAGGTTAGCATATTTTACCGACAAATATGCGGATGATGCGGGATTTCGAAGCACGTTGCTATGAAAGTTCTTAATTATAAAAAAATTGGCGCTGTAATTTCCGGCACAGAGGCTAACACCTAAGGCCTCAGAAGTGGTAACGCATCTGCATTTTGGCCTCTGGTCTTTGTGTGAGTGTCTATAGGCTGCAGTCATCACTACATTACATCAAATGTAAACTGCATGCTTGTTTGCCACTTTCATAACATAAAACAAAATAAGTGTTTAATTAAAGAAATCCTCGCTTGAACACTGTATTTTAGATAATAAGTTTGGACGCGACGCGAAGTTAACATTCCTTGTTTTCCTTACAGAAGTTTTGAACCAAATAAATGATTTGACTAATATTACGACAAGTAGACAGCAAAATTTCAACACCAAGGCTCTTGCGCAACACAATCGAATGAATATATATCATACAGCAATTGAAGAATCTAAGGATAACGTATTGACACTATCTATTAACTATAATGACGAAGAATTCAAGAAAGTGTGGAATATACCAGTGAATGAAAGTTCAATAAAAATTAATAAGACATACACGACGGTAAACATGTCTCAACCATCCAATGTGAACACGTTAGAAAGAATCAATGATTTGGATCTGGTCGAAAGCAAATTGAACAACTTGAAATCAATACAATTTGAAACTAGTTTATAATTTTTCTCTGTCTCTGCTGTGATGTAGTATTAATGTGCTGTTCATAGAGCAACACGGGCCACCGGCCTACTGGAGCGGACTAGCCATAGTAATCTGTATTTTTTTTGCGGGGGGGAATTTGTGTGATACACACACACACACACACGTCTATTACTACGAAACTAATAAAATACATAAACAATTTAACGCACACATTGCATCCTCCCCGGTCCGCCGCGGCCGGTAGCCCGTGTTGCGCTATTAGGTTAGGATCCCACTGCAGAATCATTTTGTTTATCCAGATATACTGCAACCTAATTTTTACGCATATTTATAATCTAGATAATATATATCCACTAAGTTGCCTATCAAAAAATGGCCGCAAGTTTTTTTTTTTAATATTTTTTCAAAGAAAGATTTTTTTTCTTGTTTTTTTCAATATTATATTGTCCATTTCACGGCAATATGTATAAAGACTCTGAAAAATCATGGCTGTCGTTGCGCACTTGGCCGCCCCTACGTTTTCGTTCTGCCCCGATAACTTTTTACGTTCATGACATACATGTATTATTTAATTATATCAAATTAAATCTATTTTTTTCTCATAATCATGCTATAAACAAATCATGCCAAATTAAATCGGCCGCAAATAAGAGTTGCTGGCTGTTAAAGGTAAAATAATTTAATTAAAAATACTTGCGGCCAAATTTGGATAGGCAACCTAGTGGATATTATATATTCTCTAGATTATAAAGTTGCGTAAAAATTAGGTTTGCAGCATATCTGGATGAACGAAATGATTCTGCAGTGGGATGTTAACCTATATAGTGCTGTTTTATACAATTAAATCCAGTTATGAACCTATATAGGATACTAGCTGTTGCCCGCGGCTTCGCCCGCGTGGATGTTGTTTTTTAAATAACTAAGTAGCCTATGTTCTTTCGCAAAGTCAGCTCTATCTCTGTATCAAATTTCATTAAAATCGGTTCAGTCGTTTGGACGTGAAAAGGTAACAGATAGACAGACAGAGTTACTTTCGCATTTATAATATTAGTAGGGATAAGGCTGGGTATTTAATACTTTCATTGTACTTAAACAAATGATACCTACTAAAGTAACTACTATGTGAAGGCCTGCGTACGTGCTGGCATGTGTCTACAATTATAGATATAAAGTCTAATATGTAATAGGTTGGGGAAAAAGTCTTTTCGCATTATAGTATGTATGAACTTGTAATAAAATCTCTTTGGCTGTAGTATTTGTATCTGGATGGTTTTGGTATCATTGAAAGTTAAAATTTTAAAGAACATAATTCCAAATTCAAATTAGGCAAATGTGTGATTTTCATTTGTTTTTCGTACTGTCAAGATGAGTGAATCTAATGAAGAAATTCGATACATTTTAAAATTTTACTACAAAAAAGGTAAAAATGCAACGCAAGCCGCGAAAAAAATTTGAGCTGTTTATGGACCTAGTGCAGAGTCTGTGAGAGTAGCACAAATTTGGTTTAAGCGTTTTCAATCCGGAAATTTTGATGTCAAAGATGCACCTCGCTCTGGTCGCCCTATTACGGTTAAAATGGATGCCATTTTTGAAAAAGTGGAGCAAGATCGACATATCAGTAGTTACGACGTAGCTGAAGAACTGAGAATTGATCACAAAACAGTTTTGGTGCATTTGAAAAAAGCTGGTTACAAAAAGAAACTCGATATTTGGGTACCTCACGAGCTCACTGAAAGAAACCTAATGAACCGTGTACTCATTTGTGATTCTTTATTACGACGTAATGAAACCGAATCATTTTTGAAGAAGCTGATAACTGGTGATGAAAAGTGGATCACGTACGGCCCTGTAATTTCCGGCACAGAGGCATAAGACCTTAGGCCTCAGGAGTGGTAACGCATCTGCATTTTGCCCTTGGTCTTTGTGTGGGTGTTGTCCGCGCCTATGACGCACGTGTGGACCACCCCGGGGACGGCGGTGCGGGAGACGCGACGGAGCCGGTTTCGCTAGGCGCCCGTGCAACGCCCGCAACTAGCGCCGCCACGACAGACCTCGACGAACAGCGGACAGCGTAACACTACGGTCACTTCAGTGAAATGTGCTAGTGTAATTCTGGCAATAAAGCCTATTTATTGATACAACCCGCTTATTATTGAAGACCAGCCCTTGGCCCCTTCAAATTGGTCCTTCGAGCCGGATAAACAGATAAGAGAACAAAAGGATTCCAATGCAAGGCTAGCTTTTATTACTTCAATGTCAAGACCTTGACAATGACTCGACGGCCGTTAGGCGCGTTGGTACCTACACAGCTGATTTAAAATATGAATGCACTCGTAGCAATTAATTTGTAACAAACTATTGAATAATTATGAAAACTAACGATTTTTCGGAGAAATGTTTGGAGAATAACTAATAATTGGAACGAACTCACTTAAATACAGTATTTTACTCCCAAGTAAAGACACTGGACTTTCGACGTAGGTGCAGCAGCTACGGAGACGACTTCTTTGAATTTTGCAGGCGAATTTCGGCAACCTGGTAACTTTATTCTTCCTTCGAAGGACCAATTTGAAGGGGCCAAGGGCTGGTCTTCAATCTGGTGGCACTCACGCGCAGTCTTCTTGGTACTTCGTCTAAGGGAGCTGAGTCTGAGGCGGGCTTCGGGAATGCAAACTCAGGTGCACATAATGCCAATTTTAATAATTTTGTTCGTTTGCCAAAAATAGATTTGCCTACTTTCGATGGAAACTATCAATGCTGGCTCGAATTTAGAGACACATTTACGTCATTGATCCACGACAATTCCAGTATTAGTGAAATTAATAAATTTCACTATCTGCGTGCCTCGTTAAAAGGTAACGCAGCTCTTATTATAAAGAATCTTGATTTTAAAGGAGATAACTATAAGATTGCGTGGGATTTATTGTGTGGAAGATACAATAATAACCGTCTACTTATAAACAACCACATTCAAGCGTTATTCGATGTTATTCCGATTACAAAAGAGTCAAGTGCTTCTCTTAGACATTTAGTTGATACATTATATAAAAATGTAAGGGCATTAACTTCATTAAATCAGCCCACTCAATACTGGGATACTTTACTGATTTATGTCATGACTAAAAAGCTAGATTTAACAACTAGTCGTGGCTGGGAAGAGCATCGTAATACTGTATTGAAGAATGATCCCATATTAAGCGATTTTTGTTACTTTTTAAATAAAAGGGCCGATTGGTTAGAAACGATAGAAACGAATCACTCACAGACAGACAATGTTATTGCATTAAATAATAGTCATACAAATAAAAACAAATCGAAAGTTACACAAAATAATAAAATCAGTAACAATATTTACAATAATAAATGTCCCTTTTGCTCCCAGACACATAATTTATACAAATGCGATGATTTTCGTAAACTTAGTATAGAAAATCGCATACAAACGGCTAATGAATTGAAAGTATGTAATAATTGCCTACGTTTTGGTCATGTCGCCAAGCAGTGTAGATTAGCGCATTGCAGATATTGTAAAAACAAGCATAATACATTGCTACATTTAGAGTGTACTGAACCCAATACATTTCTTGACGCGTTGCCTTCTACTTCGCCTACTTCCTTAAATGTTGCACTATCTGCCAACTCCAGCTTGCAGCTTGCTACTTCCGCGCATGTTTTGCTATCCACAGCTCTGGTGGGCGTCATCAGCGCAGCGGGTAAGAGGTACACTGCGCGTCTGTTGCTGGACAACGGTTCTACGGCGAACTTCGTTACGCAAGGTCTTACGGAAAAACTGGGTTTGTCACGAAGCGGTACGAGCACTAAGGTAACGGGTATTAATAATCACACATCTACTAGTACACAGTCTTGTCACCTCGTAATAGAGTCTTTATGCTGTGCATACACTGTAGATATCGAGTGTCACATTTTGCCTGCTATCACAAACATGCTGCCAGCTACATTCGTGCATAAAAATCAAGTCCCTTTTCCTTCAGGTATTAAATTAGCTGACCCGAATTTTAATATTCCGTCGGTCATCGACATCCTAGTAGGGGCTGAAGTATTTTGGAATGTAATTGGTAAAAACATTATAGATTTGGGAAAGAAGTTACCTAAATTATGCGAAACAAAATTCGGCTGGTTAGTTTCTGGTAGTGTTGCTAATCATTCCGGTTTTTTTCCTAAATCATTTTGCCATCACTCTAATGTCACTCCCGACCTTACTCAATTTTGGGAGCTCGACATTGTTTCTTGTGAACATTCTTTTTCTACGGAAGAAAGAATGTGTGAGCAACTATTCGCTCAGACTACCTTTCGCAAAGACGATGGCCGCTTTGTTGTTGCTATGCCATTAAAAGAGGATCCAAATACTCTAGGTGATTCTTACCAGAACGCAAGGAATCGTTTTTTATCACTAGAGCGTAGATTTAAGCGTGATCCTCTGTATAAGCAAAAATATATTAAGTTCATGAAGGAATACGAAAACCTAGGTCATATGACTTTAGACTCAGATTGTACACCTACTGACAGAAATACCGGTACTCATTACATTCCACATCATGGAGTTATTCGAAATTCTAGTACCACTACTCAACTACGCGTAGTATTCGATGCATCAGCCTCTACTAGTTCGGGCATGTCTCTAAATGACATTCAGATGGTCGGTCCCGTAGTTCAAGACGATTTATTTTCAATATTGGTACGCTTTCGTCAACATAGGTACGTAGTTTCTGGAGATGTAGAAAAAATGTATAGAGCCATAGAGTTAAATTCCAGTCAACGACATCTTCAAAAAATTGTATTTCGTGTCAATCCTTCAGAACCACTTAAGACCTACACATTAAATACACTTACATATGGTACTGCCTCGGCTCCTTATTTAGCAACTAAATGCCTTAGCACTTTAGCCGAGGAAGTAGATGATCACAGAGTCCAATCAGCTATAAAACGTGATTTTTACGTAGATGACTATCTAAGTGGGGGGAATACCATTGAAGAGACCATCGAAGTTTCGAAAAATGTACGGTCTGTATTATCGTCTGCTAAATTTAATTTACGCAAATGGCGATCAAATAATTCAAATATTCTTAATGAAATTTCTAATAGCAAAGAATCTAATACTTTACAATTATGTGATAATGGTATAAATTCTTCTCAATCTAAAACTTTAGGTCTTAACTGGGTGTGTGATTCAGATCTGCTTACGTTTACGATTAACATCATACCATCTACTAAAGTAACTAAGCGCCATATACTTTCAGTTATCAGTCAGATATTTGACCCACTGGGTCTCGTTGGCCCGTGCGTAGTCGAAGCTAAAATTATCATACAACGTTTATGGTTTGATAAGTACGACTGGGATGACGAAGTAGCGTTAGAAGTAAAAAATCTTTGGTTTGATTTTGAAAATACTATCACCGCGCTAAATACCCTAAAGATACCTCGTTGGGTTTCATGCACGGATTCTAATTTGCATGAAATACACGTTTTTTCTGATGCTTCTGAGCTTGCGTATGGAGCGTGTATTTATATTCGTTCTTCTAGTGGTAGTGGATGTATTAGTGTTCATCTTCTAGTTACTAGAAACCGTGTTGCACCCATTAAACAAACGACGATACCCAGGCTCGAACTTTGTGGAGCTTTGTTAGGTACAAGGCTGTGTACTAAGGTTCGAGATTCACTGACCATACCCATTCATAGATGTAGATTCTGGTGTGACTCTACCATCGTATTGGGTTGGCTCTCCTCTTCTACTAACCAGTTGAAACCATTTGTTAGAAATAGAGTCAATGAAATACAGGAGAGCACATCTGGTCATACCTGGAGCTACGTACCGTCTAAGGACAACCCGGCGGATCATGTTACTCGTGGTCTAAAGGCCGACATCATCGGTAACACACCACTGTGGTGGTGTGGGCCTTCTTTTTTATTGCGCCATGAACATGAGTGGCCAAAAATGCCAAACACGGAGAAACAAGACTTGCCGGAAGTAGTAAATCATTTCATTAGTAGTCATAATAACAATTCTTATACTAATAATCATTCGTATCATAATATCCATTCAAATACATACGTTCATTCATCAATCATTCATTACTTATTGGAAAGGTATTCTAGCTTAACAAAAATTCAAAGAATATTATGCTATATATTGCGATTCATAAATATTTTAAAAAATAAAAAATTAAGTCACAATATTTCAAAATCAGAGTTAGAAAATTCATTAAACTTAATGATTCATCATTCGCAATTAGAAATGTTTTCTGAAGAGTATAATATTTTAAAGTCAGGTAAACCATTACCACGAAAAAGTAGACTGCTTCCTTTAACACCGTTCATAGACGATCATGATATCATTCGCGTGGGCGGGAGACTTGACAATTCTCCATATGATTTTAATGTAAAACATCCTATCATCTTATGTAGCAAACATAGGTTTACTAATCTTTTATTTCAAATGCAACATCATAACCTCCTACATGGTGGTCCTCAATTGCTTTTGTCTCATATTAGGCAAACTTACTGGCCGCTAGGTGGGAGAAGCTTGTCTAGATCTGTCGTGAGTAAATGTCTTAAATGTCATAGACTCAAGGCTCAAACTGTACAGCCTATAATGGGTCAACTACCTCACTCGAGAACCCATCTTGAGTTTCCTTTTTTAAATTCTTACGTTGACTACGCTGGGCCAGTATTGATAGCCGATCGAAAAGGTCGCGGTTGCAAACTTACAAAAGCTTACATGTGCATCTTTGTTTGCTCGGCAGTAAAGGCCGTACACTTGGAGCTCGTCTCTGATTTAACTTCAGAGGCTTATATAGCTGCCCTTAATCGTTTCGTGGCGCGTCGTGGCAAGCCACGAAGCATCACGTCCGACAACGGGACAAATTTTGTAGGCGCATCTAAAGAATTACATAGGTTGTTGCTTTCATCCAATGTTGCATCTGAGATAGCGCGGGAGGGTATCGAGTTCATTTTTACGCCAGCTTACAGCCCTCATTTTAATTCACTGGCTGAAGCCGCTGTAAAATCCTGCAAGCACCATTTAAAAAGATTGCTTCAACTAACTCATTTAACCTTTGAAGAGATGGCCACATGTCTCGTTCAAATAGAAGCCGTATTAAATTCACGCCCACTCACGCCTCTTTCATCAGATCCTAACGATTTTTCACCTCTTACACCTTCTCACTTCTTAATTGGACGACCACTTTTATCGGTACCACACTCTCAGGTGATGGACATCAACATCACGCGACTGGACCGTTGGAAGAGAATAGAACACATCAGGCAGCACTTTTGGAGAAGATTTCATAATGATTACACTTCTCTGCTGCAGGCAAAGACCAAGTGGTTCCATTCCACAGGGAATCTGAAGGAGGGATCTTTGGTCCTAATTAAGGACAAGGCAGCGCCGCCACTGCTCTGGTCTCTGGGCCGGGTCATGAAGACGTATCCCGGTGTCGACGGAGTGACCCGAGTGGCAGAACTCAAGACGAAGAGGGGCACCATTCGTCGTGCCTTTAACTGCATTTGTCCTCTTCCCATCAATTGAAGAGATCTCTTCAACCCGGGGAGTATGTCCGCGCCTATGACGCACGTGTGGACCACCCCGGGGACGGCGGTGCGGGAGACGCGACGGAGCCGGTTTCGCTAGGCGCCCGTGCAACGCCCGCAACTAGCGCCGCCACGACAGACCTCGACGAACAGCGGACAGCGTAACACTACGGTCACTTCAGTGAAATGTGCTAGTGTAATTCTGGCAATAAAGCCTATTTATTGATACAACCCGCTTATTATTGAAGACCAGCCCTTGGCCCCTTCAGGTGTCTATAGGCTGCAGTCATCACTTAACATCAATGTGAACTGCATGCTTGTTTACCACTTCCATTACATAAAACAAAAAAAAAAAAAACGTACGACAAGAACGTGCGAAAAAGGTCGTGGTCAAAGGCCGGTCAGGCTTCACAGACTGTGGCGAAACCCGGGTTGACTCGCAATAAGGTGATGTTGTGTGTGTGGTGGGATTGGAAGGGCATTATTAATTATGAGCTATTACCACCAGGCAAGACTATCGATTCTGAACTCTACTGCGAACAACTGATGAGATTAAAGCAAGAAGTTGAGAGAAAGCGGCCGGAATTGATCAACAGAAAGGGTGTGGTGTTTCATCATGATAACGCTAGACCTCACACATCTATAGCCACTCAGCAAAAATTAAGAGAGTTTGGCTGGGAGGTGTTAATGCATCCGCCGTATAGTCCTGACCTTGCACCTTCAGATTTCCACCTGTTTCGGTCTCTTCAGAATTCTTTATGCAATGTTAGGTTAACATCACGAGAGGCCTGCCAAATCCACTTGTCGCGGTATTTTGATGAGAAGTCCCAAAATTTTTATAGCAATGGGATCATGTCCCTACCTACAAGATGGCAAAAGGTTATCGAACAAAATGGTACATACATACTTTAGTTAAATTTAAATAAACTATATTAAAAAATGTTTTGAATTATCTTAAAAAATGCGAAGAAACTTTTTCCCCAACCTAATATTCTAATAATATCTAACTATGAAATACTAATCCGTCCTTTTCAAAATCCACTAATTCTTTAAATGACATTCTAGGAGAACGTGGTGAAATCTTTAAAGTGTTGTAATTTAAGCGACTTCTATATTAAGAGTTTTTTTTTTTCATTCTGATATGATTTTTATTTCGGTGTTATTGTAGAAATAAAGTTTTGACTGAAACTTATGCTGTTATTGTTCACCAGTTTTAACTACCAGTTTTTTATACAAACATTCAGTGGCGGACTAAGGTCAGGGGCCCGGGGCGGCATTTGGAGACCCAGCAGCTACAAGCACGCAAAAAAAAGGTCATGAGATTAAACTTGAGGATCCCTACCCACGCACAAATTGGGCCGTCATCTCTACAAATTTTTCATGATTTCTAGCGACCATTCGATCTTTAGAGGCCCCCAGAACCGGAGGCCCGTGGCGGACCGCCCCTGCCCTCCCTCCCCTTAAACCGTCACTGCAAACGTTACTAAAAAAACTCTAAAATATAAAAAAAAAAAGATTAGTCACGGTGTACTTTTTAGGTATACTATTATTTTACTCATAATTAGTTTTATCTGAGGGTGTCTGATTACGTTACTGATGAAATCATTGGATTATGAAAATCTCGATTACGGGAGATTTGTAATTAATTACCAATTTCGCGAAGTGAATCAGATTTGACTGATCGCGATATACTAACAAGGTTAGTAATTACTAAATTAGCGAAACAGTAGGACAATTAGTAATTACTGTTTATTTAGTCGGTACGTTGTCATACAATATCGTTAAGATGTCGCTGTATCCTTAATAATTGAAATATTTATCTAAATCGTATGCCAAATTGAGTTATAAAAAGTACCTTATATATGCCAATCATTCCATAATCGCCCACCGCTACTCTCGTAATTCACTGCTGTAATAGGAAACTGAGAAAGCGTTCTGTTGAAAGTGCTCCCCAGACGCCCAATCAGTGTTGATTTGCAACTGATACTTTAGTATCTGTTACAAATACTTACAAATTGAATCTGTGAAAGTTTAAATATGTGTTAGGAAGGTTGTGAGTAGTGGGTAGTTTTTTTTTTCAAGAAAAGTAATATCTGGGCGAGGTAAGTAAGTATCTTACCCGTAAACGACAGCCGGTCTGTACCTGTCTACCTTTTTTTTGTGTTATGGAAGTGGCAAACAAGCATGCAGTTCACATTGATGTTAAGTGATGATTGCAGCCTAGACACCCACACAAAGACCGAGTTACCGGTCAAAATGCAGATGCGTTACCACTCCTCAGGCCTAAGGTGTTATGCCTCTGTGCCGGAAATAACAGGGCCGTACGTTACCACCTGACCGGAACACGATAGTGCTGAACACTACCATTTAGCGGCAAGTGTATTAGCTGGAACTCTACCACCAGTAGCCTGTATTTTATAACAATAATATATTCGTGTTACCAGCTCACGTAAAAATAATTTACTCCCCGCACTATAATCAATCGAAATATTTTCTAAGTAATATTAGATCACCTATCATTGGCCATAAATTTTCAATTGGAAATGAATGATTAAAAATGTTTGATTTTGTTAGCCTTAGAGGAAACGCTGCTACCTACGTGTTACGACGCCAATCACGCATCTCACCCTCGGAATAGCAGGTAGCCGACCGCCTAACTCCAATGGTTTCGTTTAGGACATTATCTTGTCAGTTACGTACCGCCTATTAAAACATTTTGCTTACATGTATACCTGCGGACGAATACACTTCAAGGAAAAAGTTAGGTGGTACGAAACTGACAAGATGATGTTATAATCGAAAGCTAAACGAAAGCATTTGAGTTAGGCGGTCGGCCCTGAGATGAAATTCACAAAGCTTCATTTTATAACTCTTTGAAGTAAGTCAAGTAAGTATTTTACTCGTTATTGCGGTAGGAAAAATGGTTCATTGTGGAAATATATGATGTTGAAGAGTTAGTGACTTTGTGATAATTCTACCTCCAGTTTTTTTTGTGTTATGAAGGTGGCAAACAAGCATGCAGTTCACATTGATGATAAGTGATGACTGCAACCTATAAACACCCACACAAAGATAAGAGGTCAAAATAGAGATGCGTTGCCACCCCTGAGACCTTATTTGATATGTCGCTGTGATAAGTTATTACGGGTCCGGACATTACCATCTAACCGGAACACAATAGCGCTGAACACTAACATTTCGCGCAAGTAGATTAGGTGGTGTGGTGCCGACCGTAACACATTTTATAAGGTGTTATGATAAGATTTCGTTTGGCTCCAAAAATTGGATAATACCTACCTAAATTATAAAAGGGTAACACTTTCCATAAATCGTTCTATCTTACGTCGACCACTCTTAAAACCCGTAGTATACCAATACCAATAAATGATACACCTGCGTTCTCTAGACTGTGGCAATAGTTGAGCAATAGTCTATATATTAGTAAATAACATGTTCGTTTTCTTTAGACTGTGCTTAACATAGATTTAGTAGATAATAAATCTATGGTGCTTATAGTTAGTCTATGATTTTTTCGTTTCAAATTAACGACTCTGATTAATCGATCTCAAATCGCCTTAGATTAAGTACCTATAGAAGAAGCAAAGTCAACGCGCGCAGAATGAAGCCATTTCAGGTTAGCCTTTTAAGGCTAAGCTAACTCCCGCTCGCCGGCCGTTCATTCCCGCGACACCCACGACACTTAGTGGAGCTCCCGCAATAATGAGAAATAAGAGTAATTGTGTGGTGAAAGGCTGTCACAATGCTTCACAAAAGCGTAATAAGGACTCGAAGATCACATTTCACACATAAGTATTACTTGGTATCGTTTATTTTTGTTTAAAAACCAAAAAAATAAATCGTAAAAATCAAAGTACTCAGATGACTAAGATGTTGCCAGCAAAGGAAAAATTTTTTACCCCACAATATAAATTAATAATAATAACAGTTCTATTCCTATGACATTGCGCGATATTAAACGTATATATAACCGTTTATGGACATTATTGCTTGGAAAATATTTTTGACTACTGTAGTAAGTATCCCATTTTTAGCAACCAATACTTTCGTAGTATTGGTTGGTTAAAATGGGATAGTACACTAGGTATGAGCGTTGAATAGGATATTTATAAGAAAATAAATCTGGTCAAGTGCGTGTTGGGCCACGCGCAAAGTTTCCGCAGTAGTGGTAATGAAAAAAAAAAGAAAAAAATTGGTCGACTATTACTCGCAAACTTGTAAAACCAACTTAATTGTGATAGTTTACCTTTTAATTTCATTATAGTAAAGTTTGAATTTCTAACAACAATCATTTAGTAGTGGGGGGGACACTTGACTCTAACGAAAATTCTTACTTTAAGTCACGAACAGTTAACTAAATCGAAAAATGATGTTTGCACGCCACTAACGTTCTCTTCTCTGAACTGAATTGCGCGGTGGGCTGCTACTGCGGCCGCTGTACAGCGGTCGCGGACTAGCGGTAGCGGTCCGGTGTGTAACGTGCGCGCGCGTTCGTGGTCAACGGGCTCAGGGTGTATAAACTTAGTACTAATGCGATGACAATCATATCAATGTAAGGGCAAGTGAACGTTGCTAAGACGTAACAACAGATGGCGCGCATATTTGTTCCAATAATGTTCATAGAGTTTAGAGTTCATTGAAGTTCATTCATTATGTTGTCAGACGTGGTACATACATGTCATGCTGCAATTGCGTCGTATGTAATATTGCTTTAAAAGAGTGATTTTTCCATCGAGTTGAGATGTATGGAATACACGTCACAGATATATATACTGAAAGCGGCCCAAAATACTGGTTTTATAATGGAATAGCAGTGAATAGCAACGCACGGGCTATTGACCTTAGGTAGTAGTTCCAAAACGAAACACCAAACTCGCCAGACGGCGTAAGTGAGCTGTTGCCTTCTTTGATATCGAAAATTGGTCTCTATTTCAGTATGTATTATAGTACTCTGTGAACGGGCTTCTGAATGCAGCGCCGGCGCTAGTGCCCCTCTCCGTCGCACCTCCATCGTCGGACAGGAGCGGGACGATGGAAGGGCAGAGGGCAGGGGGAAGGAAGGCGACAATGTAATGCGCGCGCGTGGCTAATACGGTGTATAAATTTTGGCGGTAACACAAACTCTTCAGCTTTTTAATATTAAGTATAGATAGACGTATTCACTGTTCACCAAATGGGTAACCATAATTTTCTTAATTATAATTAGTTCAGTTCATCCTACTAATATCATAAATGCGAAATGTTTGTGAGCATGGCTGTATGGATGTACGTATGTATAATACTCTTTCACGAAATTACTAGACTGATTTGTATGAAACTTTACAGTAATATAGTGTGGCGAACCACACTTTACTATTGACTGGATTGAAGACGCACGCCGTATGGCGGATAAAGCAGCGCAAGCGAACCAGGGTGACACGCTCTACCGGTCTTCCAATAAAACACTTTTTCACTATTAATTTCCTTCTTCTGATTTCTTCCTTAGGTAGTGATCCGAGTATTCCGAGTGCTGTCGACGAACTGTAACGGCCATTTTTTTTTTTTAGGTCGGGCTTTGTGTAGTCGGCCTGTCTCGAGACGGCACTAGTCTACTTCACCGGGCAATCGGCGAGCGCAGAAGGCGCTCCAGCCTAAGCAAAAAAGTTAGCGCAACTGCCTAAGGGTGACCCATGCAGGACCGTGCCTCGGCTTAGGACGTTGCGGAGGGACATATGAGACATGCGATTATGGGCGGTGCAACTTTCGCTCTACTCCATTCGGTTGGTGATAACCGGAATGTCATCGGCCTCGCGGGGCCGGAGATAGGGTCGGGATCACGGGCGGGCGCGGCGCGAAACGCGTCGGCGCGTTGTATTGGCGGTTTGTGCAGTGTGATTCTGTAAATGATTGTTCATAGCGGCGATGGCCAACGTGGTCTCATCGTCCGGTACTTTTAAGACGTGCCTTGGACGTCTCCTTTTGGCGCGATCAAAAGGAGTGTAAATCGCGGCCGCTCTGACCAGCGGATTCGGGTGGTGACTCGCCCGATCGAAATAGCGAGCTGAAGCTCGCTTCATAAACTGCCGGATGGTAGGCAGGTTTGCGTCAATGTGCAAGTTTTTATTACGTACGTACCAAGGCGCGCCTACGGCTCTACGCAAGAATCGATTCTGCAAAGTTTGAAGCTTGCGTAATGTTGTGTTTTTCGCGTGGGCGAATACCGGGGACGCGTAACATAGTATGGGCCTTATGCAGGACGTATAGGCACGGAGTTTGTTCCGGGCCGATAGCTTGCTCTTTTTGTTTAATAAACAATGTAATTGGGACAACACGAATGCAGCCTTTGCGCGCGCTGCTTTTACATGTGCTAGCGAAGGTCAGATGCCGATCAAGCGTCACTCCTAAGTATTTGATTTTGTCCATCCAGGGGATGGGCTCGTCAAACATTTGGACTGGGGCTACGTTAGGTCTGGGAGCGCGGTCCCGTTGCCGCACTCGGGTGAAATCTAAGAGTCGAGCGTACACGACGCGCTCGTAAAGTTTACTTAGAGAACTGAGCAGACTTATCGGCCTGTATGACGAGGCCTGGTTGCTCGGCTTACCGGGTTTTTTAAACCCGATAACTGTGGCCTCTTTCCACGCGGGTGGAAACATACTATTTTTAAACGCTGCGTTGAGTATCGCAGCCAAAAGGGCAATGAGCAAGGGGGGAAAGTTTTTAACTGTGCGGTTGGAAATGCCGTCCGCACCCGGCGCTTTCCGCACTTTTAGACGCTTGATCAGGTCTGACACCTCTGCGACTGCCACAGGTCTGAGAGGATCATCATTATTTTCGCTATTACCGTTAGCGTTTTCATCGACTTGCGTGTCGGAGATGGGACTGGTTTCGCGCGGACGGGTTGGCGGTCTCGCGTTCCTACTTTCGACTTCAGAGTTAATCTTATCTAAATGATCGGCAGCTATCGGCATCGTACTTGGAGAGCATTGAGTCTCGAGTTCGCTCGCCAGGCATTCGGACTTTTCGAAGTCATCGAAGGCTGGCGGTTGGTCAGGACGAATGCGGGGAGGCATGGATGCCTCGTTAGGGGATTTGAAGCATTTAAAACGCCTCCAGTACTCTGTATGAGAGGGATCAAGGTCAATGAGCTTTTGCTCCCAGCGGCCGTTATAGACTTCCACCTTGCATTTTTTGGCCTGACGTTGCCAGTATCGCATGGTGGGTTTTCTATCGGCCGTTGGGGCAGAGTAGTAAGCTCTGGTAGTTGCATTCCTTTCCCTCACTATCTCCCGTACGTGTTGAGGGATAACGGCGTGACTGGGTACAGTCGCGGGTTTTTCCTCTGAACATCCGTCTACGACAGATTGTACGTGATTAGTGAGAGTAAAGATCGCACTATTGACTTCGTCAGTGGTCTCTATCAGGGAGGGGATCGAATCTAAGTCTGCGGATGTGGTGATGGCCAACTTGGATCTCACTTGAGACCAGTCGGTCACCACTCTCATCGGGATGTCGCTACGACCTGCATCAGTGGGACCGCTATGGGGGATAAATTCTATGATAACAGGTCTATGGTCAGAGTCTAACTCGTGTAGCACTCGTATAGAGTGTAGACGTAGGTTTGCATTCTTTACAAGTGCTAGATCGAGTATGCGGGTCGTCCCATGCTGTCGTCATAACAATAGTGGGTGGGTTCGAGTGGCACTAGAATGTCTACAGGTGCTCTGTCAAGATAACGTTCTAGAACTGTCCCTCGTGCGTTAGACGAGTTACAGCTCCACATTATGTGTTTGGCGTTGAGATCTCCTGCCACTATGACGGAGTCGCCAAGCTTGAATAGACTATCTAGGTCGCCTACTAAGAGATCGCGTTGGGGGATAGTACGCCGACACTATAGTGATCGGCTGATGACCGTCTGTACGATCGTTTCGTACTAACCTATAGTTGGCCAAGCTTGGGTTACGGCGGATGGGTTTTAAAAATGTCTCCTGGATGAGGAAGACATCAATATTTTTGTCGCGGAGAAATTCTTCCAGCTCATCGCGGAGGCCTGACATGCCATTGGCGTTAAAAACCCCTATTTTAAGTGAATAGGGTTTTATCCTGCTTGTTAAATTATTTAGTGGTCGTACTGACATTTTGGGTTTACTGCGGGGTGTTACTGTTACGCCTCCTAATAAAGGTCTACGGCTAGACTTAACAATATTCCAATAGTATACATATAATTTATTGTCTTCCTTTCCTTCTTTATACCATTATTATTACCTGCTTTTTATAGTTTTTTTTTAAGTTTTTTATTTTCGATTTTTTATGTAAATTGCGATAAGTAGGTACCTAACATACACGTACACCTCAATCCAAACACCGTATTAAGAAGAGCTAAGTGATTTTTCGTGTTGCCCCAAAACATCGTAAAAACACCTAGTAAAGTTCTCATGACATTACTGGAGTCATTTTATCTTTATTATTCCATATGTAACCATCCAATCATCGACATCTTCCATGATGATACCTATTCTGTATTCATTACAGGTCTTAAAGATATATTAAGACGAATATCAAAATTACTGAAGGTTGGATGTAAAAGAGTAAAATCCATGCCGTAAAAAAAATGCAAAAAATATTCCTAATTAGGGATGCGATTCTCAAAAAGAACAATTTTCAAATCGATTTGAATCGAAGTGTCAAAAACCCACGAATAAATCGACATCGAAAAAATTGATCTGTGACTAATCGATCTATATTCGATTTGGAATATGTAATGCTAAAATTCAAGGAAAACAGAGGAGCTAAAAAAGCTGGTATAATTAATCCTATCCCCACGTTAAATCTCGAATGACTTTATGTATAGTGTCTCTTTTTACTGTATGCTTCCTATGTCATAGAATGAAGAAAAAATATCGATCTTCGATTTTCCAGGGTATAGTATCGATGCGTTAGATCGATCCAGTATTATAAAAATCGTTTCTTGTTTTCAGTCCAAAAGCTCGATCTTCCGATTAATCATTTATATTAATGTACTCTATGGATTAATCGACCTCCAGATAGATCGCCATCCCTAAGTCCTTTATTTCCACAGTCACATATTGATGGGCGATTGTTTATGAAAGTAACAATCGAACTATTAGAATGATTTTGTAACTATTATTCGAATAGTCATTCGTCGTTCGAATGTTTTTTTAATTGGAATGAATTTTCGGTATTTGAATGTTTTTTTTTTCATTCGAATAAATTTTCGAAAATGTTTTTTTTTTCATTTGAAATTTTAAAAGGGCTGTTGAAATAAAACTAGTTTTCAGATTTATCTCGCGTATATTAAACTAATATGATTATTTCAAATCGAACCCGACGTTTCGTGATTTAGTTTAATAGACGCGAGATGAATCCGAAAACTAGTTTTATTTCCATGAGTGTAGCTCGCGAAAACCTAAGAACATATTAAGTAGCTGTTGCACCTACCTCAAAATATTGTTATTTCATTTTTCCCTATTTATTTCTGTTATGGTAATAAGAACATTTTTCCATTAAAATAACAAACCTTATTTCATTTTAGTGTTGTTTTAAGATTTGTTTAATGTTTTTTTGTCTTGAACGGTAGCAATTGTACAAGAAAAATAGTTATTTTGACAAGTTTATTTCTTTATTTTGACACTTACTATAAAATTCCTAGTAAATCTTACATATTATTTTTCATTTATTTATGAGAAAATACCCTGTGTGGTAGTACATTCTTTGTCCTAGTCACACACATCACACTTGACTTAAGAGTACAAAAGAGCAAAGAATACCGCGACATTTTAATACACGGCGCTTATTGGTCTGTTTTGAGGAGTAGTAGCCTCATTGTCCTCACCTCAGACCAATCACGTTACACTTTTTGTCTTAGTCACACACGTGACACACTACGTAAGAGTACAAGAGCAAAGAGTAACGCGTCTTAATATTTGAAGCAGTACAGATTATATTTTTGTCGCGTCCTTACAATGTCAGGTTTTGTCCGGGACAAATGTAAGGCCTCTTGTAAGTCCTACTCAACACTACCTGCCTGTCCGAAAAATCATTCGAATGTTTTTATCGCATTCGCCCATCACTACAACCACAGATTTAGATATTTTAGATGGAATTGAAAACTTTTGGTTGAAATAAACAGCAGTATTTTCTAAAGTACGTTAAAATGAGTGAATTAGTTTGGGGCATTAAAAACGGCGATATTGATCAAGTTAAGGACATCATCGAAAAACACGTGAGATCTATTTTGCATTACACTAAAACTATTGTATGACTGATGTATTCTACACTGTAGACAGTTTATTGCGTTAATTATTATACCTATTTCATTTAAGCGTATTAATGTTAATAATTATTTTCAATGGAATATCATATAATTTAAAAATATCATAGATACAAAGACAAATTTTGATTCCTATTCACTAACTGCAAAAATATCTATCTCGTATGTTCTTAGGTTTTCCCGAGGTTCGATTTAAAATAATCATTTTAGTTTATATACGCGAGATGAATCCCAAATCTAATTTTATTTCAATATCTATCTCGTTTCTAATAATTTCAGAAAATTGATGTCAATGCTCTGATTGATGGTCGAGTGCCTCTCCACTATGCCGCGGACTATGGACAAACTGCTGTTCTAAACTATTTATTGGACAAAGGTGCAGATCCCAATGTAAGAAAATATTTAATATGTGCCTACTTAATAATTTGATTCTTACTTACATATTATTTATCGCCTCAATGCCAAGCCATATTCAATAATTTATACAGGAAATTACCAACCAATTTACAACATTTTTTATGTAAAATCTATGAAAAGCATGTTTTCAATGCAAGACATCAATGGTGCTTGTGTAACGAAAAATACATGGCACTGAAGGTGTTAGGATTTGTAACTGTTGTAGTCTGAATTAAATTATATTGACACAATAGCCTAACAATAAATTTCCTCAGTGGTTACAGACCTACTTATCACAGGTTCTATACCCAGGTCAGTGCTACTGAGACTTTGGCTATGCAGATTCTCTGTAGATCCACTTAAATTTGATAATGTGCCTGATGACTAATAAGCTGTAATGATAAACTCATTACATTACATTAAATAATAAATTTGAGGTATATTAATAGGTTGAGCAACAGACAATATCGTCCACAATCAATTAGAAATCAATTGTCATATTATTCCTGCTGCCTGACGAGTTAAAGTATACAAGTATAAGTATTACATTTTTGAGTTACTAAAAGATGTTCAATGATCTTTTTTAGATGATCGACAAACATGGCATATCTGTTATTTTAGCAGCAATATGGGAAGGACACACTGACTGTGTGAAAACATTATTGAAACATGTAAGTAGATTTTTCTAGTACCCATGCTTTCATGGGTTCAGTTTACACCAAACTTCTTGTCCACTCTAAACACTGTACGATGCTGTGGCAGAAGAAAAAACCAACCTTATATACAGATAAAAAGTTGTGTGTCTATCTGTGAAGCAAGTATACAGCAGACTGGAAGTTTGGTGAGATCTGTACCAGGCTGACTACAGCATTAGTAAATTTTTCTGAAGATTGCCTTATACAAATCTTGCAGTTGTTTTAATGTACCAAAATTAATGCTATAATTTACAGGGTGCATCAAAAACTGGAAAAACCCCTGATGGCATTCCATATCTTGAAGCTGCAGAGAAAGATGAGATAAAAGAACTGCTAACATAAGATGGGAATCAATTGTGTAAAAACAATAATTTATCGCTCACTTTTATTTGTATTTTGAAGCTATAATGGAATCAATCTAGGATTGAATTTAATGTAATGAATCATGATAAGTCACATAATTTTACATGCATTTATTTATATTGCAATGAATTATTTTTATATGCTCAACATATGAAAATCATATGTTTTATGACTGTCCATTAGTAGTATTCATATTATATTATTGTGTTGCTTACGGCCTTTGTTTTGAAGTCAAATACTTCTATTCTTTTCTGTGAACATCTCAGACAGAAATATCAAGTGATCATACAAGTGGAATGTGACTTCTGAAGGCCTATACTCTAAAATTAGAAAGTAAATAATTTAATGATAATGGAATAATATTATAATATGTAATCCCATGTGGACAAATAAGATGTAATTTTTATTGAAAAATAATAAAATCTTACAGTATTTTAATGTTTTATTTATCACCCAAAACATTAAAAAGTAACTTTCCCTGATTGAAAACATTTCAAAATTCACCTCAGGCATTGTAGGTCAGAATAAAACATGCCTAATTTATGAAGAAACAAGAAATAAATAAGTATACATTTATCTAAGTTTACCAACAATAAGACTAGATATAGAATTTTATCACAACTTTTATAATACATAAATAAATATCCAACACTAATGAGTACATGAAAAAATTACCCACTATACAACCAACATATTAAACTATGTAAGTATAAGTAGGTACCAACTAAAAAAATTAGAATTCAGTTATAAATCTCCATTCCCTGTAGTATATTTTTTATATTTACTATTCTTTGAGGGGGGGCAATAGCAAGCTTTTTTTTGTGCATCCAGGTATGATTTGCACCCAAGTGTCAGAGTACCAGTAAAAAGTAACTTTGCTGCACCTTTACATCCTGAAAAAATAAATTAAATTAAATTCTTAGTTTACTATTATTTTTGTTATTAGTATAAAATTATGAACACAGGAATTTAGGAGAAAAATAACATTCCCACACTACAAATGAGTTAGAGATTAGAAATTAAATTTTTGAATTTTTCAACTCCCTTTCTTCAACATATTAGAGAGCCTATCACCTATCACCAATAATAATGAATCTGTTTTTATTTTATTTGAAGAAGGTGGCAAACAAGCATGCAGCTCACATTGATGTTAAGTGATGACTGCAGCCTATAGACGTCTCCACAAAAACCAGAGCAGAATGCAGATGCATTGCCACCCCTGAGACCTAAGTTGTTACATCTATGTGATGGTTATTAAGATGTTGTTATTATAACTTTCTTACATAAATGAATAAAGTTGAAAAAAACAGAAAGAAAAAAATTTCAAACAAGAATTAACCTTGTTTATATATTTCTTATCTATAAAATAAAGTGCAAATGCAATTAACATCAAGTTCACTATATCTGAGTGATCATAACACAAGATATGGGATGGGATGAGGAGCAACAGCGACAGGTATGAACAAGTCAATATATGAAATCATACTATAGGTACAAGAGCAAACTCATCCTGACCTTTGGTAATGGTGTTGCCAGCAACATTGACAGACTTATATGTATCACAGTAGTTATATAGACATCTCTTGAACTCAAGATCACAAACTTCCTTCCCACTGTTACAGGTATCGTAACATATGTCATGACTATCACAGCACTTGGTCATTTGTTCTATTGGCAAGTATTCTGATGATATGTCAAAACCTAAAGAACCACATCCATCAGATTTTGGTATGTGGTTCCTATTACGAACGGGTTTTTGTCCTGTAAAAATAAAGATAATTGAGTATGAGTTATTACAAGTAATAAATAAAGTAGACTTCTTAGGGTGCGACAGACTGCACTATGACTTTACTTTGAGCAAAGTATACTTAGAAGTACTCAGACCTGTCAGTACAGTATGAGTTTCGACTGTGCGTACTTGGCTCAAAGTAGTCATAGTGAGATCTATGAATCTCAAAAGATTTTGGTAATCTAAAGGCAAGTAATGAACTAATTTGTATATGATTTGAAATTTTTGTGTCAACTTTTAAATCATTTGATGATAATATTGGCTATATATACCCCAGCTACAAGGTTCAATGAATGTTCTTACATTTTGGCTTTTAATACAAAAAGAACTAACATGGGAGACAAGAAATGTTCAACATACCTGTTGATAGATAGTTCACGTTAATTTAACATAAATTAAAAAATAAATCATAATCCTGATATTTAGTCAAATACTTAAAATTTAGATCAGCGTACACGAAGGAAAAAGAGAAGCTGATAGGAAAAAGATATGCAGCAAAGTGTACAACTGTACACTTACAACTCACAGCGGCGATGCGAAGAAGCCGGGGAAAATCCGTCGTGTGTTCGACTCAGCGACAAATCTGTAAAACCTAATAGATAATTTACAACTGAAAACACATTGAGGGCTATACGCACCGTCAGGACAAGAATATATGCATTCCTCTTCTACTGCAGCATCAAACACATCATGTAAGGATCTAAATTTTTCTGCTACTGTTATGACATTTCGGAACATATCACCAAACACGGACTCCGCTGATAAAACAGCATCCTTCAAATTTCGTAACATGCTCGAGCCTATGCCTGTATAGGCATAGGCCGCAAAGGTTAAAAGATAAATAAAAATTTTCCGGTACGGTATCTCCATGCTGTCGTCACTATTTATCCAAATGAATTAATCAAGTATATTCATCTGATTCATCTCACTAGTCACACACTGACGTGGTTATTATGGTTTAGGTGAAATTAGGTGCATTGCAAATTGCAAAAGTTCAGAAGCAGCCGCAATTATAATTATTTTAAAAGTGTGTAGGCATAGAGGTATAACGCTTTAATTCTATGTGTGTAGGTATGTAACACAAATAATATATTTTTTTTTTAACAAATTGGCTATCTACATTCTTTTTGTGAGTTTATTGTTCTGTGGCTATGTATCACGTATCACCAATAGTTCGTAAATAAAATTAATTTTAAAATTGAATAAATACTTACTAAAACATCAATTTAAATACCTACCACAGACCAATAAATACCTAAATACCTATAATCGGAATTTTATTACGATTCCCGATTTGACACTTTTAGTGTTGCAACGTAATGACAATCACAACTGCTAAATAGTGACGTTACGAAATTAATCGATACGAAAATGAAATATTTCCGAATCGATTCAATTCGCTTATAGTATTATCTAAACAACTACTATTTTAGCGCAGTAGTTTCATTTTTCACGTACTTGTAGGCGTTGCGGATCATTACTTTTTCAGTAACCTTCAACCTTCATTTTCATAAACGTTATTTTTTTTGTTGGGGACAATGTGTTTACGTCTTTTTGTGATGTACTTGGCTGAGGATTCATTTTGATGTCAAACCAAAACAAATAAATACACATAAAGTTAAGAAAACTCGCTATCTAGGCTCTTTCGTTATAAGTTTTGTTTTTAATATAATTGAAACAAAACATTAACTTTTATTAAAATATTGCAATGGTTATTATTAACTAGATAATTATTGTGAATAATAATGGTTTTTTTTTTCAATAAAATCGATCAATAAAATTATTCTTAAAACTGGTACACCAATATTTGTTATTGTATTAGGGTTCTATTTCGCTTAATTCGGATGCACTAGGCCGGTGTTAAAGAAAAGACGTTTTAACTGCACGATGTTTAAATTGCGACTGAATTCAAAATGTTTTATAATGATGACCGTAGGGATTGTATTACCTCAATCCTCAATGATGCTTGTTTGCAAAGAGTGGAAAAATTTAAATATTTGGGTCATATACTGACCACTGACCTCAATGAGCATGCAGATATGGAAAGGGAGCGGAGAGCGTTGTCGGTCAGAGCCAATATGATCGCCCGCAGGTTTGCTCGATGCTCTAATTAAATAAAACTGACGCTCTTCAGAGCGTATTGTACATCGTTATATTCTTGCAGCCTATGGGCTATTTATACCAAGAGAAACAACAGCGCTCTCCGTGTCCAATTTAACAATGCATTCAGGGCGGTGATGGGGCTGCCACTATTCTGCAGCGCCTCGGGAATGTTCGCGGAATCGAACACGGACTGTTTTAACACAATCATGCGCAAACGTTCCGCGTCTATGGTGCGCAGAGTACAGGCTAGCTCCAACACCGTCCTTCCAATGATTGCGGCAAGGCTGGACTGCCTTTACATACGGCATTGCTGTACTAGACACGTTTCTGTACCAATGCCGGTGAGGGAATTATGACTATTTGTATATTTATTTGCTTTGATTAAGTATTTTATATTATTTTAAAAATTGTGTTCATATTTTATTTTGTTTTAGAAATTATTAATTAATTGTGTCATGAATTTTAAATTTGTTTTATCATATTATTATTTTGACATTACGACTGACATTTTATTTTGATTTAAGCTTTTAGAAAAAATTTAAACATGATGAATTTAATTATTAATTATTTTTATTCTAGTTTTTTTGGTGTTGTTATTCTTAAATTATTATGTATTAATTTTCTGACATTCCCTCTGTATTCATTCTAATGTATTTTCTTGTGTGGGTGTAATTTACCCGAATAAATAAACAATTCATTCAATTCATTCATTAATTCATTCATTACGCAACACATTCATTTCCCGACAATATTATAATAACATAAACAAAAATTCGCGATTTTTTATCGATTGTTGGGTCCATCACTATTAGGTTAAATGTGGTATCATTATTTTACGAAGTGACAGTAGCTAATGTCAAATCGGGAATCGAATTTAAAGTCCGAGTCATCAGATTATACCTACTACTTTATGGAGCGGAGTTGATGTAATGATCACATTGAGCACAGACCAACAACGCAAACCGTTCAAGGCAGTCTTGGTTATTGGTCTGTGGTCGGGCGGTCGGCCGATGGTCTAAAAATAAAATAAGAGCACGCAACTTTCAAGGTTCCCGCCAAAACTCCGACTCTGACTTTTACGCTGCTTATCACGAATACGAAATATCGTTTTACTTGACACTGGCAATATGCGTAATAGCGATGCCATAACTTTAAGAAAAACAGAAAAAAGTACCATATCCGGTACGGCGCTGCCGATTTCTGGAGAATTCCCGGAATTGCGGGGAATTTCATGACTATTGAGATTGATTGCCAACATAGATTTCGTGAGAGATTCAACATACTTCATTAAGATCAACACTAGGATGGAGTGAACATTTTACTGGTGGTAGAGTTTCAGTGTAAGGCGTACGCACCATCGCAATACCTAATTCATCTGCCGCTAAATGGTAGTGTTCAGCACTACCGCGTTTCGGTTAGATGGTAATGTATGGCCCCGTATTAACTATCACAGAGACATAACATCTAAGGTCTCTGGGGTGGCCAAGCATCTGCATTTTGACTTTGTGTCTATAGGCTACATAAAAAAATAGGTATGATATTTTAACAGTTAAATTAAGGTGCCTTTTAGCTTCCCAATCAGCAATAAAAATATTATTTGATTTCGTTTACTGTAATTACCTCAGTAGCCTAGTGATAGCAGGCCACTACTACTACGCTGGGGTCTTGGATTCGATGCCCGGGTATCAGAGATAATAGTGTAAAATCCTTTTTCTCTAGTTCTATATGGAATAGCCCATTTTCTGGAAGGTTCCCAGTCACTCGGAGCAGGGCCGTATCCAAGGAGAGGCATTGTGGGGCAATGCCCTACCTTGAAATCACAATGCCCTACCTTAAAATTACCAAAAAACTAAGATAAATTATTATAATTTTAAGCAGTCAGGAAGCTTCGTGCCTGGTGGATACCACATATTTTGACCGAGGGCCAAAAACTCCGTCGTGTTGATTGGTGTCGTGAAATTCTTCAAAGATTTAACGGAGATGACTCAAATGCTGTTCTCGATATAGTTAGGGGTGAAAGCTGGATTTATTATTATGATCCGGAAACCAAAAGACAGTCTGCTCAGTGGGTGTTTCCTTCCGAAGAGTTGCCAACTAAACTGAAGAGAGGTCGAAGCGTGGGAAAACAGATGGTGGCATCGTTTTTTGGAAGGATAGGTCATTACCAATTGTTTCCCCTTTGTCTTAGAAAAAAGTTCGGGAGAAACAACCTCACTGTATGACCATTCACCCACGACGCCTCATCGCACACCGCCAGGCGAACGACCGACTATGTGGCGATCTTAGACGAGGAATTACTGCGTCACCCGCCGTTTAGCCCCGACCTCGCAACTTGCGATTTTTATTTATTCCCGAAAATAAAGGAAAACTTCAAGGAAAACGTTTTATGGGCGCCGAGGAAGCAGTGGATGTGTTTCAAAATGCCGTCGAAGAGACCCCTCAGGACGAGTTTCGACAGTCGGTCGAGCAAAATGCTTTTCTCGGTGGTTCCACCGAATGTAGCGATGTATTGATGTGAATGGACACTATGTTACTAAATAAAAATATATAATTAAACTTATAACTTGCTAGTTTGTTCAGTTCTTGATTTCTAAAAACTTTTAGTGTGGCCCTCGTATTTTGATATACGAAACAAAAACTGTTTTCATTACAAAATTATATTCTATAAACTACAAAAATAAAAGCCGTAAAATAAAGGTCATCATTGAAAATAAGTGTGCACTTTGGCGGTTCATGTATGGTTACCATATTGAAGATTGCTTATTCATTTAGTTGAGGATGGAAATGAGAAGTCCATGTTGGTGATCACCATATAATCCGGAATTATTTAATTACGTACAGTTACATCATAGCGGTTAATTTAGGTCTTTTAGGTGGGTTGAGGTGCGAGTACGCGGCTCTAAGGTTAAGGGACAACTGCTGCCCCAACGGTTAGCTTGCGGCGTCCAGATATTTATCTTATACTTAATAATATGACGCTACAGCACAATTCTTTTCTTATATACTACAAAATTAGGTACAGAATGTACCTAATTTTGTGAAAGAAAAATAAGTATGAAAAAAAAAATACACTTACAAAAATGTATTGTTCATGATATTTTCTACATCTTTTCTGAATTTGAGTTTTTTACCATTGTTATAATTATTAAGCATTACAATGGTAATGCCTAATAATTTTATCTTTTAGACAAAATGTTCATATAAATAAATGTTCTAGCAACTTTATTTGTAACTAGCTGACCCGGCAAACTTCGTATCGCCTCAGAATGAAATAATGTGTCAAAGGTTTGTTAGATACGGAATATTTGTATGGGAAACTGAAATTGTCCCGTGAAAGTCGGTGACACTTCAATTCTATTTGTATGTATCTAAGTTACTCCTTATTACATTAGCTACCTGCTCATCAAAGTCGGAAACACTCCAATTCTATTTATTTGTATGTAAGTTTGTATGTATATATACTTTTATCCATACATATCTACACAGATATGTATGGATAAAAGTAGCCTAAGTTACTCCTTATTACATCAGCTATCTGCCCGTCAAAGTCCCATAAAAGTCGGAGACACTCCAATTCTATTTATTTGTTTGTAGGTTTGTATGTATGTATAGATAAAATTAGCCTAAGTTACTCCTTATTACAACAGCTATCTGCCAGTGAAAGTCCCGTCAAAATCGGTCCAGCTGTTCTCAAGATTAGCCCCGCCAAACAGATAGACAGACGGACAGACAGACAGACGGACAGACATACAGACAAAAATTGTAAAAAAATGTTGTTTTTGAATATGTACCGTGTATAGACACATCGCCGAAGCGACATATGCATTTAATAAAAAGCAGTTATTTTAATATTACAAACACTCCAATTTTATTTATTTGTATAGATAAAATATGTAAATAAGTAAAATTCATGAAGCTGCTTGAATTTTATAGTTTTCCATTATTTCTTTGTATGGAATCGATAAAGATTTTGGACCGTGGGGAGTTGCGGCAGTTTAAATCAAGAATTTTAGGGAATTAAGAAATCAGGTATAGGCGACCCTGATCCGGTAGCCATTTTGAAATTTGTGAGAAAGTTGTTCTTTTCCGTTTTGTTGTCGTGAAAAATGACGGGCTTTAGTAATAAGGTGAGGGTTAAAATAATGTAAAACCTATAATAATCGTCACTCTTGGACCACTTTACCTGAAATGATGCGTTGAAATATTGTGAAATTATATACATACAAAATTAATTCAGCAAAACGTGGTAATTCTTAGCAAATTGTGCCGTTCGATACACGTGCTTGCGTCGGCAAATAAAGTGTCAGTGAAATAAAATATAATGGAAAATTTGCCTTTACTTTAGTGCTGAAGTACTTAACTTATCTTTTATGTATAATTCCAAACTTATTGTAATATTTTTGATAAGTTATAGTTCGCAGTTAAAGTTTTGAGGTTAGAATTTTTGGTGTTTCTTGTGTGGTATGTCGCCTTGATGTAGTCAAGTTGATTGACAGTGTTGACCACGCAATGGGATAAAGTTATCTATTATATGATCTAAGAGACGTTTTTGGGGAATATTTCTAAGTTTCATGAAGTGGATACTGGTCTTGTGGCAAGTTGTTTTCTCGTCATATTGACACGCATGTTTTATTTTAGGCCATTGTCATTGATGGCCGCGGCCACCTGCTGGGCCGCCTGGCCGCAGTTATCGCCAAGGTGCTGCTGGAAGGAAACAAAGTTGTTGTAGTCAGATGTGAACAACTCAACATATCTGGCAACTTCTTCAGGTACCTATATTTTTTTATGTAATGAAAGTGGCAAACTAGCTTGCAGTTCTCATTGATTTTAAGTGATGACTGCAGCCTATAGACACCTGCACAAAGACCAGAGGCGTAAAGTGAAGGTCACTTCTGAGGTGTAAGGTGTTATGCCTCTGTGCTGGAAATTACAGGGCCGTACATTACCACCTGACTGGAACATGTACATGTTCAGCACTAGCTGAATACTATCATTTAGCAGCAAGTATATTAGGTAATGCAGGGGTGCCTTTGCCCTCAAACTCAGTCACGAGAGTACCACCAGTTATATTGACGTAATGTCACTCATGTTCTTAATAATTGTAGCAAAGAATTTAAGTAAATAATGTAGTAAGATAAAAATTAAAATCTTAGCAATTTTTTTTAGTGAACTCTACCACCAGTTATCATTAGTTGGATCTGTTAGTCTAACTTTAGATGATGTTTTACTTTTGGGTAATTTGCGACTGAATGTAAGCATGTTGTTACTCTATATATTCTGATGATCTGCTTTTTGATCTTTTGATTTATTACCACAGATTTATATTTATTGTCATGTTAAATTTATTTTTCAGGAACAAACTGAAGTTCATGTCATTCCTGCGTAAGAGGTGCAATGTCAACCCTGCTCGTGGACCATTCCACTTTAGGGCTCCCTCTAAGATCTTGTGGAAGACTGTTAGAGGTATGATATATGTAGTGTAATGTATTTAGTTCAACATAAAATATGCATACGGTTCACAGTTGATAGTAAGACATCACATCTCACATGTATTCTCTAAGTCTCATACATGTAAATATCCATGTATGCTGGTTATGTAACAGATGAGCCTATTGACATCCCTGGGGCACATTACCCAACTCTGAGGATAACAATTTATCTTTGATAGACCCCTTGGTATTAAACTCAGGACCCCATTGTAGCAGTAGCCTGCTACCACTAAACTACTGACATAGTTGATTGATGGTAAGATTTCTAAAAAATACTAGTTTACATGAACATTTACTTAAAAAGGAGACGTTAAAAATGTATGGAGCTTGGGCCCGCACCTTGTACACTATTGAGAGAAGAAGCATAAAATACTAAATAATTTTAATAGTAATAAAATCTAAAATAGTAAAAAAAAATCTTTATACTTAATCTAAATGATTATTTACCAATATACCTACATTATTTGAATTAATGTGATAAAACATATAATATGAAGATTATTCCTGAAAATCAATAAAATGATAGTAATTAAATCTAAGATCATATTAATATAAAGTGAAAACTTCCAGGCATGATTCCACACAAGACTGAGCGTGGGAAGGATGCTCTTAGGAGGCTCCGTGCATATGATGGTTGCCCCCCTCCTTATGACAACCGCAGGCGTGTGGTTGTTCCTGCAGCCCTGCGGGTGTTCTGTTTGAGGCCTGGACGCAAGGTAATTGAACACATGTTGTACTTTCAATTACACATTTCTGTCTTAAGCAATTTGAAATTCTCATGACTTATAGAATATAAATCCCTTTCCAATGTATACTTATAATAAAACAGTAAAATGCGCGTGTCTGTACATTGTATATATTTACGAAAAACTAATTGGAGGTGATGTTAAAATAGTATTAGAATACTTTGCAATCATTTTTAAATTTTTTGTCTGTCTGTCTGTTTGTCCCTTTGTCCAGGCTAATCTCCGAAGATACTGGATGGATTCGAATGAAACTTTTTGTGGTGTATAGATACTAAGCCTGGCCAACATTTAGGCTACTTTTTACTGCGGAAAAATCACTCATTCCCACAGGAATCTACATTTAATAAAATCCTAAGAAAATATAGACTGTAGATTGAATATTTTTTAAAAGAATACTTGGGACATGATCTACAATAGAAATCGAAGCCAAAAATATAGTTTTCAGATTTTTTGTCTGTTTGTCTGTATGTATGTCCGGGCTATACTAAAAAAGTACTAAATGGATTTACTTCAAATTTTGCATGAATATTACTAACCGGTCCGGTCAACATATAGGCTAAATATTATCATGCTATCTCCTACGGGGGAAGGAGAGCTGTAAAGCTTTAAAATTGTAGAAAAGTCAAAACTGAACATTGATTTTTTGTTTTAAAGAATATTTGGGGCATGATCTACTATCGATATCGAAGCCAAATATAGTGTTTGTTTGTCTGTTGTTGTTTGTCTGTATGTATGTCTGGACTAAACTCAAAATTACTTAATGGATTTACTTCAAATTTCGCATGAATATCCGAGAATTTTCAAGGACACCGCATTGGGTAAGGTTAATAGGTATCGTGCATCCAAATAATGGCGAAAGCTATTGCCTGCGGTTGTTACTTCACACGGTCCGAGGCCCAACGTATTTCGCTTTTCTGAGGACATTTGATGGCGTGGAGTATCCCACTTACCGCCCAGCCTGCGTAGCACGTCACCTTTTTGACGGTGACCAAAACTGGAATGACACTCTCGCGGAGGCAAGCGTCAGTGACGGAGAAGTATCGCCATCATCTGTCTGAAGATTTTCTATGAGTTTTGAGACACGTGCTACTGGAGACGAAGTCGAAGTAACTAATGAACACATGCTGAACACCTGTCTTAGTTCATTTCAAGATGTGGTCATTTCCACCACCGATTGAACTATCAAATATTTATTTATTTATTTATGGGTTACCAGCTCCCCAATCATCACCCCATTAAGACCGTAGCAATTGGGAGTATAACGCTGAGACAAATTACGATCCGGGCGAAATTACCATGTCACTTTGTTCTCTTCAGAGCAAAAACAAATTTATGATACCATCCTTGAAAGCGTTGAGCAAAACCAGGGTAAAATGTTTTTCTTGGATGCTCCTGGTTGAACAGGAACAACATTTGTTACCACTGGCATACTCGCAGAGATCAGGAGGCAAGGCAAAATTGCTATTGCTATAGCGTCGTGGGGAATTGCTGCCATACTGCTTCCAAATAGCAAGACAGGACATGCCATGTTTAAAATTCTCTTACATTTAGAGAGCGCCGAAACGACTGTTTTTGGTGTGTCATGTAACAGCGATAAGGGACACGTGCTCAAGGATTGCTCTCTGATTGCTGATGCTCTCAAGCGCGTACAGTTGAATGTTTGCTTCGCGATGACCATCGATAAGTCGCAGGGGCAGACACTGAGGGCAACGGGTGTTAACCCCAGGACGAGTTGCTTCTCACACGGGCAACTGTACGTCGCTTGCTACCACCACCAGTCCTGACCCTCTTTACATTTTGGCTCCCGGGAGAATAACTACCAACGTAGTTTATAGGAAAGTGTCGTAAGGTTTGATACCTTTCTACGTATTTTGTATCTTTTGTGTCCGGGAACATATTCCTGCATTATTTTCTCTATTTCCTTCAGTCACATTATGACTGAACTCAGCAGGATTCCCATATGACTCCCTTCACTTGCTTCGCTTGCAAAAAACTTATAGTTTTAATTTAATGCTATTTTAAAAGTTCATCATCATCATCATATCAGCCATAAGACGTCCACTGCTGAACATAGGCCTCCCCCAAGGACAAAGTTGTTTGCTTATAATACTAAAGCGACATTGGCATCTTAGGTACCTATGTTTGGTGCTGTACTGGCTTCACGCAGACGACGTTGCGGGCAGCAGCTAGTTTATAATAAAATATTGACATCTTGTAGGAGTATACAGGTGTAAAGAGACCGCTTCTGAAGCCGTAACATGGGTGTTATGGCACCAAAACCTTACGTCGCCATAATAAAAGCTATATTTTACTGATTTAGGGCAAGCAGTTGGTTCCTTGACTGTGCATTGGTCTGTCTTCCATTAAAAACTTGGAATTTAGCATGCATTTACATATAACTAATGTTTAGAGTAGTAAAAGAAAATCTCATTTTCCTTGTAGATGTTCTTTATCAAATCAATTTTGTACTGCTCAAGGTTCAAAAAATTCTCCATCCCCGCCCATCGCTCCCCTCCCCTCCTGGATCTGTTACTGCTAGTTAATCTGCAGACACTCCCTAATTTGTGTCATTATCATTAAGGTGGCTATTTTTTATCTAATCTATCCTTTTTATAATGATGTATTTTCTTGGGTAATTTGCGACTGAAAGTTAAACTAATGTTGCTAAATAATATAAATCTGACCTTCTATGAAAGAAAATTATGTAAACTGTTCCTTTTTACATTTTAAAAAAATCGTCTCACTATTTTAGTACTGTCATGTGGGTCGCCTGTCGCACGAGGTCGGCTGGAAATACCGCGATGTGGTGCGCAAGCTGGAAGACAAGAGGAAATTCAAGGCTGTCCACAAAGTGGCGTACGAGAGGAAACTCAAGGTAAGATTATACATAATCATAAATTAACATTACCCCCATTAAGCTGTTTTGTCTTTTGCCAAAAATAATATATTAGGTATGAAATAGGTTGTATGTTTAAATTGTGACAATTTATTTTATTTGTAATATTATTTTATGACATGTTTTGTAGACAGTTTCAAATAGATATGATAAGCTACTGTTTGTATCAGTATACAAAACCTTTATATCCCATGGAGGTTGGCACTGGTAAATACATTTTCTGATACTAAAAGAATATTAACTTATAAAATATTATTAGAATATGGATAGGATAGAACATTTTTATCTGGCGCTCCACACTCTCTCTACCCAGTAAGGGACCTGGCATCAAGATACATACATAAAAATAATGAACACCCTAGGAAATGTTCTAGACTAGAGGTTCTCAAGACTATAATATAAGATGTGGAATACGATCTAAGCGCTTTTCTTTCTTTGATTCCATATTTTTTGTAGACATCAATGTATGGCAGATGCTTAAATTCTTTTTAATGCGAAATATAGCTGTTATTCTAAACTTTAGCATCTCAAAATGACTGGGATAGAATGAGGAGTGTAAACTGTTGATGTTTATTTACATACAATTACATACAAAATTTATGAAAGAAGTCTATAAGTGAATTAGTATGGCTAACCAAAGAAATTATTCCTATTACAAAAGGAATAATTTGCAGACCATTTTAACGATAGTTGCCAATTTTTATGATGAAACTGCACTAAAAACAAACAATTGGAAATAGATACACCTAAATACTATGTATGCTATATACCTTTATGATGATTATGAACTTACCTACATTATTTGAAATGCAATGAAACTAAAATCGAACTGACTGTTCTACTAATATATCGAAACTAAAATGTTTTTCGAAAATGTACTATGATATACATTTTTGTTTACAGAAAATCACCAAGGATGCGGGTGCGAAAGTAACCAAGGCGACGGCGCCCTTCACTGCCGTCATTCAATCCTACGGATACAATTAGGATTAAGAAAATTTACAAAAAATAAACCTTTGGTTGTCCAAATGACACTTTTATTTTAATACCTACTCTTCAAATAGATAATATTCTATTGCGTGTACTAACTGTGCCTCGCCGTTTTATCGGAATTTCGATATTGTTTCCCGTGAAGGAAGTTACCATACCACCACAATTTAAACACAAGCGCAAGTACATACATACCTTCTCAAGGAAATAACAGCGTAGCTATCGCCACTGCGTGACCTTGAGCCTTATTATGAGGCCCATTCGAAGACTTTCGTTGTTGAGACACTGGTCTAATGTACCGACATTAGACTAGAAGATGAATTGTTGCTACCCGAAATTTCGGAGATAATATAACATCTCAATCATAACATCTTCCTGTCTCGCATCTCCCTACAGTTGGATAGGTTTCGAGTTCTGATCCCGAAGGCGAATCGACATGATGGACATCTCGACCGAATCAAAGGCTTATCTCATAGTCCACGAACGCCAGGCATATGGGCTGGTTACATTCATCTTTCTTCTGTTTAACCTTCCGCACCTTTCCTTTACGGACACCGTCTTGTTCGGGAGGCTGGAAGTCGTAGACTCTGCAAGATGGACGGTTTGTAATCACTCTCGAAAACAACTTATAGCCGTGACTAAGTTACAATACTACTTACGTATTGTTACAAACACTGACACGATAATTTTATATATTAGATATTCGACCATTCGGTCTTTTAGTTTTAGCCGCGGGTTGCACAGAGGGAGAAGGGGCGCAATAACCTATGTTCGTTAAAGGATTGGTAAAAGGTGTATCGGATTGAAATTCAAACCTAACGTCTACGCGTAGTAAAGTAAACAAATGCTTAGTAAGGGTAAAGTAACTCCATAGTAAAATACACAGTTTCCTAAAAAATAAACCTATACAATATAAACTGTAAACCGAAGTTTATTTTGTGCATAAAGAAATCCTGTTATTAAAAAATCGTAATTTCTTTGGAGGTGTGCACATAATATTCATTTTACAATAGAAACCTAAGTAGTCATTATTAAATTTTAACAACAGTATGTAAGTTATGTTAATTTAATTAAGCCTGGCTTGCACCAAGATATTTGTTAAAGTTATTGTAACATTCCACTTCCTTCTTTAACTTAAATCCCTCAAGCAACCAGAAAAATAAGACAATAAAAGAAATCTGTTAAAGTTACATACTCATAGAAGGATGTGAAATGTTACAATAACTAACGAATAGGTATCTTGGTGCAACCCAGGCTTGGTGTTACAGCCGCAGGTCATCGTGGCAAGTGACGATGGGAGGACTCACAAAGCCCTCGTGGACGAGCCTTGGATAGAGACGAAGTGCGAGGGGGGAACCGTAGCAGTGTTTATAGTGTACCCAGATCCCCTCCCTTTCTGCACTGAAGTCGGCACCGAGGTGGTTTTAAAGGGTACAAGTCCCTCATATCCCGCCTCTTCCCCCAAAGAGTCGGTGGAATGCAATGGCATTTCCACCTCTTAAAAAAAAAGGTACCTACATACAGGAAAACCTAGGAATATTTCAATAAATTGCTATGTTTATAACTTTATTAACATTATTGTTCAGATGTGTAAAATCCTAATATCGGATTATCTTTCATCAGTAATATCAGATTTTAACATTTGATTTAAGCCGTAGCAAATTTTTCGTAAATTAACTTTATTTTATTTTAATACTGTTCCTCGTTTTGATGAATCTACAGTGACGAAAACAACAGAAGAGTATGACATTGAATCGGCGTGAATAAAATATTTAGAATTGAATCAAAAGGAAATGAACACCTTATAGACTTTAAGTTGTACAATGGTCCTAAAAGACTACGTTATCAGTCTCAAGATTATTGATGGACTTTTGGGTGCTAGTAAGTAGGTATCTGAATAAAAATACAGGATTCACGCTAAATGCACACTAGAACGTGAATACTTGGTCCGCGAGTAGGACACTAATTCGCTATTCTATACTACCTATTTAGACAACGAGAATTTAGAAAAAAAATACGCAATTTTTTAAAAATCGTCGGCCGAGGAGAATATGTGGAAATAGGTTGGTAGTACCTATCATATTTAATAAATGATGAAGTGGAGTTTTCGGCGGGAACCTTGAAAGATGCGTGTGGTGCTCTTATTTTATTTCATTTTTTTGGTGTATTTTTGAGTAATATCAAATAAAGTTGATGGCATTTTGTTTGATGTAAGCTTATTATAGTGCTCGTGTATAGTGAAATAGAATAACAGTATTAACAGTGCGAAAACACGTTTTTTCGGGTTGCCTCCAAAACTTCATTGTGAATGTTCTGGTAAAGTAGCCATCGCTTTACTAGAATTACTGACTGTGACTGACTGACGGACTGATAAATTGACTGACGACTCTGACTTTTACGTTGCATAATACGAATACGAAATATCGTTTTACTTGACACTGGCAATAAGCAAAACAAGCGATGTGCAAACGATGCCATAAAATTTAAAAAAAAAAATGGTGAAGTCTTTAGGTATTTACTAAAAAGGCACGCAGTTCACGTAGATAATAAATCTATGATTTCAATCAACTATTAGTAAAAAAATTGTCTTATTCAGGAGGGGTCTTAGTTTTTGTGACATAACACATATTTTAGGGAGGTCACAGATAGCGTGCGTGCGTGCGTCACACAGCGTGACAATAGGGATCCCGAGGGTATCAGAAAAGGCTTATTTTAGCGTGACGTATTTTAGGAAAGGCTCATAGGTATTCATACCTACACCTAGGTACCTCCCTATACCAAGAATCGAAAGTTGATAAAATGGATATTCATTTTTAAACAATGTGCTATACATTGTATAAAAATGAATGTAATTATTACGAAAAACGCTGACAGGCTCACTTATTACTATAACTAGGTACATAAATGAAAAAAAATTAACTTCTAATTTTTTTGTTTTCTATTTTTTAGCTATTTTGAAGTATTATTATTAATAATAATAATAACGCATTACAAAGTAGATCAAAATTCTCGAAAGGGACTCTACGTGTTGGACCCCCCATGTCCCCGCGCAAGCCTGACAAAGGTCCGGGGTTCAAATTGGATCCCGTGCTGACGAGAGACATAATAATAATATATACTTTATTGCACATCAAAAATTAGTTTACAAAACAAAACATTCCAATTACATGTGATACAGCGGGCGGCCTTATCGCTAGAAGGGCGATTTCTTTCAGGCAACCCAAAAGTTATTACTATCTATTCGGTACTTAAGTACCTACCTAGATAATTTCAAGTTAATAGGTAGGTACCTACCTATTTAAAATGGATTTAATTTTTTAAACTACAACTCACTATAGCTTTAGGCATGGAATACTTCCAACATAGCGAGGCGGTATTGACATCATACGATATCAATTTATAGGATCCCATCTATCGCTCCAATGAGTTAGATCAGATAATTATTCCGCGCGCGGCGACAAATTTTCTTGTGCAGCTGTGCCCGGCGATAACATTAGATGTAGAAGTATGGATCGAGACAACTTGGTACTTTAGGCACCTATATGAAAATAACGGAAGTATTTTTTTATTGTAACTGTCTCAGTGACCTAATGGCCACTACTACAACGATGGAGTCCTGGGTTCGATTCCCGGGTCGGGTGATATCAGTTAACGGTGTAAAATTCTTTATCTATTGGGATTTTTCCAATTTCTGGAAGTTGCCCAGTACCTCGGAGTTTGGTAATGTTATGGTAATGGTCAACAAGCTCATCACCTGTTACATGGGCCAAAACGTAACCGGCGAATCGTGGGTGTTTGCATGTATGCTTGAATGAATGCATTTACCTCTGCCTACCCCTTCGGGAATCACAGGCGTGAAGACACGATTTTTTTAAAATATATCTTTGTAATAATATACCTGGCGTACCATGGCGCCGCGGCTGGTGTAGATCATAAGCGATCTACTCGGTTAAGCATTACGGGTGCGGTCGGGTGTGTGATGGGTGACCGCTAGTGGCTAATTAAATTCCTATCTATATATAATTAAATTAATAACTACTTACACAACAAAAACAAATTTGTTAATAGGTCATCCTGATACGCTTGTTGTATGATTACCCTACGGTGACTGGTGGTGCCTAATTTGCTTAAGGATACCTATCCCTATTACAGGTCCAATCTCGGCACCACACTGTGATCCATATTTGTATGGCGGCCTACCTACATACGCTAAATGCCGCATGTTTCGTAATGTCGTATGTATGTATGATAGGGTTGTTGAGGAAGTGATTATGAGGAAGAGGAGGAGGAAGAGGAATTGTGATGCGCCAATTTAGAGGATGCGGATGAGGAAGAGGATATTTTTATGAGGAAGAGGATGAGGATGAGGAAGTGGAAGAGGAAGAGGAAGCAGATGACATAATAATAATAGCAACCCTTGAAACGTCCCACTGCTGGGCACGAGTCTCTCCCCTTCTTGAGGGAAGGTTTGGAGCTTACTCCACCACGCTTCTCCAATGCGGGTTGGTGGAGTTACTTGCAAGGGTTAGTGGCCAACCCGCTGTCGGATGTTTTCAAACCGCCCATAAGGCCTCCGACAAGATTTAACGACTGTTATCTGTCAATAGCAACCGGGACCGTCGGCGTCCTGCTCTACGAAGCACGAAAATGCGCATTTTAATTTGCCACTAGTGGTCACCCGTCACACACCCGACCGCACCCGTATCGCTTAATCGAGTAGATCGCTTGCGTTCTACACCAGCCGGGACGCCTTGCGCGCTACAGAAAGATGAGAAGAGGATGATACGAAGTTAAAAATAGTAGCGGACCCAACCTAAAATCCGCTGTCCTGTCTCTATCTACTTAACTAAGTATATATTATATATATACAAAAAAATAATAAAAAGAGCATTTTGTAGTGGTTAGTCCACTACAAAATGGTCTTTTAATTATTTTTACTATGAATCTAAAATCTAAACCATTCTCAAAATACATACGATAAAGAATCATCAAAATTGGTCCAGCAGTTAAGGACGAGTTCAGTAACATATCTACACAACGACATTGCTAAGGCCTTTGACCAGGTCTGGCACAGGGCACTTCTCGCGAAACTTCCATCCTACGGTCTTCCCGAGAGGCTATGCAACTGGACAGCCAGCTTTCTGTCTGAGCGTTATATACAAGTCTTAGTTGTCAGCCAGCGTTGATAGGTATTCTGTCAGCGCTCAGACAGAATACCTATCAACGCTGGTGTGCCGCAAGGCTCTGTGCTATCTCCCACGATTTTTCTTCGGCACATCAATGAAATGGAGCAAAACTCCAATTTTCATTGCTATACGAGATATATCCCGTACTATCATCGGATAGTACAGGATATGCACACTACACTAGCCGTGCAAATGCCTCTCGGACACTTATCGAGGAAAGAAGGACTAGACTTGTGTCTGAAATCGAGCACTCTCTGGAGCGGGTCTCGGATTGGGGTCGACTTAATTTAATGCAGTTCAACCCCTCGAAGACACAAGTCTGCATGTTCACCGCTAAAAAAACGCCATGCATTGTAGCACCACAGTTCCAGGGCATTCCGATCGCCGTTGGTAAGAGTATCTGTATCCTGGGCGTTGACATATCGAACGAAGTGCAATTCGGGAGTCACATTGAGTGTAAGACCAAGTTGGCATCCAAAAAGCTAGGGGTGCTTAACAAAGCCAGGCAGTATTCACTTTCACTTCGGGGCAGCTACTACTACTCATACTGATTTGTATGCGGGAGCCCCCAAATACTAGCTTGGTCCACTTGACTCCCTACAAAAACGCGCCGTTCGTATTGTTAACGATTCAGGACTTACTGACAGGCTCGAACATCTGAGCCTACTAGGTGAGTGCTCTGCTGAACTGTTTGACATGGTGCCGCCATCTATTTTCCTACACTGTACTACCCGCCGAAGAGAGAAGTTCCATCCACACCGACTGGACACCTGGCAGTGCTCAACGGTGCGATTTTCACGTTCTATCTTGCCCAGAACGTGTAAATTGTGGAACGAACTTCCCTCTGAGGTGTTCCCTAGGTGCTACATTAAGAGGTTCTTCAAAAATGGCGTCAAAAGAGTCCTTCAGGGCTGGCAGCGCGTTGGCAACTCCCCTGGTGTTGCAAATGTTCATAGGCGACGGTGACCACTTTCCATCAGGTGGCCCGTTTGCTTGTCTGTCAACCTACAGACATAAAAAAACACACGCACACCAAAAAAAAAAAAGATGAGTGAATGACATAATTTTATATAGGAATTGAAATGAAAATAAGAATGCAGTCTTTATTTCTTTGTTAATTAGGTATTTAAGTCGAATATTATTAATCAAAATAAAAGAATTGAATACTATTAATCAAATATTATTTTAAACAGGGAGGTAAATTTTTATAAAAAAAATATTTGGACGCTGTTTCCCCAACAACCGGTTTTATAGCTCATCATATACCAATACAGCATTGCTAAAAAGTCGTTTGCTGGTACATTTGATGGAAGAGAAGATAGGTATTGTAAAGATACAGTTCTGTAAAGCCCCGAATATTTCGATTTTTTAAGTTGAGTACGCGTATAAACAAAATAATGTATGTCAATAAAATTAAAACAAACAATCAAGGAACAGCGCCGGTGGCGGGTGGGCAGGTCTCGCTCGCCTGTTCGACCTGGCACCGCGCTGCGGCGTGTGCGTTGCCATCGATACGCGACGCGCATGCGCAACAAAATTCCTCATAAATTCCTCTTAAATTTTGAGGAAGCGGTAGCGGAAGAGGATTTTTTTATTTTAATTTTTGAGGATGCGGAAACGTTTGAAGAACCCAAAATATTGCGGAACTTCCTCATTATGAGGAAGAGGAAGAGGAATCCTCAGCAACCCTAATGTATGACACATGTCATTGTATGCCTACCTCGGTACTAGCCTACGGTTAAGAATATTATTGATGGTTTTTACTATTCTGTGAATACTATAGTCCCCTGCTTTCAGAGTGTAGAGTACTGTAGAGGAAATATAACTACAGAAGAGATAAATAATAAGGTTTTGTGGTAGCTCAGTTGGGAGAGCGACAGGACTAGAAATCCCAGTGGTCGCAGGTTCAAACTTCTGCCTAAATTTCTATTATATACCTAAGCTACAGCATTCGCATTCTATCAATAGTCAGAACTGTACCTACTTACTTGTTTGTTATGATCAAAACATTACAGATCACCCACATATCTATATGGACCATGGTCGATTCGTAGGTTAGGATTTACTTACTTAGCTACCTTTAGTAGGTACCAAATAAATTAGTGAAGAACCTATTAGGTACCGGCCAAACTCGACATAATATCGTGATTTCCTCGTTAACGGACATTAAGGCTTGGTTGCAACAACATATTTGTTAAAGTTAATGTAAAATTTCACATCCTTCTCTAACTTTAACGAGTTTGTTGCAGTAGTAGGGTGTAAAATTTTACATTAACTTGTGCGACCCAGGATTTGAATTTCATTAATTAACTATCCCTTCAGTGGCGTAGCTATGGAGGGGTGGCTGCCTCTTTCCTAGCTCGATGTGCGATATTTCTTGATGAGCACTGTAGAAATTTAAATGTAGCCATTTATAAATAAATAAAACTGATTTAACAGTTGTTAAAGTAATATGGACTCTTATCACATGATAACTGACCTTTATATATAAAGTCTCAAATAAGTGACACAAAGTATGAAGACTGTTCAAGCGAAATTCAAAATGTCCTTGCGTGGGATGTTGAAAATTGAATGCGTTCTAGCGCCTAATAGAAGTTCAATCACAACAGCTAGCTCTGGAGTATAAAAGGAGGTTTCATCTGCTAGCAAAGTCAGTTCGAAAACAACCTTCCACGGTTTACTACAGTACAGCGGCAAACAAATCCTACTAAAAGAAGCACAGTTACTATGCATTACTGGCGTTTACTCATATTACCAATACTCGGGATAGTTCAGCCCATTGCGTCTGAACGCAACCTGGTTGATGGAAGTCACCAGAGTTGTGATCGACTGTCGCGTTCCATTCTTGACTCATGGATTTCCATAAATGGAAAATACCAGCTCAATCAACCGTCTATTGATAACCGTCGCTTAAATCAAGGAAATTTTGACGCTCGCCGAGATGACTTCAGACATGGGTTACAAGAAAAGCAACGGGCTTCGGAACGACGTTTCCTAGAACATCGGGAACGGACCGTAAGGGAAGTATCCAAACGCGTGGCCAATATACATTCCATTCGGCCTGTCTCTCTGAATAGAGCGTCACAGATATTTGACGAATCTCGCCGCCACTTTCCTTTACGCGATAACCGTAATATCAATCGCCATTCAGCTAATCAGAAAATCCGTGAACAGGCCTTTAGCGATTCTTCTAGACAAGATGTTCGGGACAATCGTAGATTTATTCAAACCTTATCTCCTAACTACAGGTTGGAATATTCTGATGGTCAACGAGAACACCGCGATATCGGCAATGGCCAAAACATTCGAGTCGATACAGAACGTAGAAACACTGAGAGCACTCAGAAACATAACGTAATCCAATCACGAGCGCAATCAGACTTAAATGGATCTGGCAACTTTCATAGCAGTAGGACGAATAGGGAATTGAGTACCTCGGAACATCGCCTACCTCGATCAGAACCGAACCTTCAACGTGACAATAGGGACTCGCGTTTTGGAACTCGTGACAGTAAGAGTTCTGATAGATGTTTGATAGTAGATCGTGATCAACGTGACGATACACGACTGATCCAAAATAATGACAGAAATCAAATAGCCAGAGATTATGACCGTCGAAACCAGAGAGATACAAATCATCGATCTGTGAAAAATGAACAACTATCGCCCGAACGTCGAAATTGGAATATTGAGAGAAATACTCAAGAACATAACAGAGCTGAAGAGCAGCGCGGTGCATCAAGAAATGTAAGTCAAAGTGAAGGCACCTATTCACAAACGTTCCAAAACAGATTATCTGAAAATAAATTAGATCAACACCGTCGAAACATGGAAGAAAGTATCGCTAAAACTGAGAAGCGTGAACAACAACGCGATGAAACTAGAAATAAGAGACAAAGAGAAGGTGGTCACCGACAAATAAATGAAGAAAGAATGATAATTGAAAATAGACTAGATAGACAAAAGCGAAATACTGAAGAAAGTGTCACTAGGGTAGAAGAGCGTAATCAACAACGCGATACATCTCTTAATTCAAGACAGCAAGAAGTTACTCACCGACAAATTAACCAAGAAAGAATAATAGCTGAAAATAGGTTTGATAGACAGAATCGACATACTGAAGAAATTGTCACTAGGGCTGAAGAACGCAAGCAACAACGAGTTATATCTCGATTTTCAAAACAGAGAGAGGTTGCTCATGGACAAATAAATCAAGAAAGAATGTTTACTGAAAATATGCTTGATCGACTGAATCGAAATATTGAAGGTGTCACGAGAACTGAAGAGCGTAAACATGAACGCGATACATCTCGAAATTCAAGGCAGCGGGAAGTTACTTCCCAACTAATAAAGCAAGAAATAATGAAAACTGGAAAAAAAATTGACAGACAGAACCCAAATATTGAAAAACGTGCCACTGGATCAGAAGAGCGTCGAGAACAACGGGATACAACTATAAATCAAAGGCAAAGAGAAGTTGCACACCGAGATACCGAAAAAGGTGCCACAAAAATTGATCAGCGTAATGAATTACGCGATAAACCTCACGACTCAAGTCTAAGATTTATGGCTTCCCGTCAAGTAAACCAAGAAAGGATGATTACTGAAAATATATCTGATCGACACAACCGAAATACTGAAATACGGGCCGTCAGATTAGAAGAACGTCAACAACACACTTCTAGGGTTACATCTAGAAATAGAAGGCAAAGAGAAATTTCTCAAAGTCAAACGAATCAAGATAGAATGGTGACTAAAAATAGATCTGATCGACAAAATCGAAATACTGAAAAACGTGCCATTGGATTAGAAGAGCGTCGACAACAACGGGATACAACTATATATCAAAAACAAAGAGAAATTGCACACCGAGATACTGAAAAGGGTGCCATTAAAGTTGACGAGCGTAATCAACAACGCGATGAATCTCACGACTCAAGGCTAAGACATTCCCGTCAAATAAACCAAGAAAGGATGATTACCGAAAATAGGTCTGATCAGAACCGAATAACCAAAGAGCGCATTGGTAAAGTTGAGAGTGATAAACAAAGAGATGGAATTATAATTTTAGGACAAGATGCTTTCCGACAAAAACAAGAAATCAAAGATGATCGACGCTACCACAATACTGACAAACGCGTCGCTAGAATTGAAGACCGACGACTTTATCAAACCAGAGATTCACTACAAAAAGAAAACACCTACCGCTTAGCAAATCTGGGAAAATCGATAAGAGGCGACCGTCACAATAAAAGCGAAAAAAATGTTATATATGAAGAGCGCAGACTACGCGATAATATTCGAAATACAAGACATGAACTATTTACAGATAGACATATTAACCAGGAAAGGGCAATTATGAATGAAAGGGACGAACGACGAAACAAAAATACAGAACGTATCGATAATCGTCAACAAAGCAATCGTAGTACAGGCGATCGGCAAATCGATATTAGTAAGAACATCACAAAGCGTGATGAAACTCGTTACAAACAAACTGAACGGGAGATACAACCGCAACAACGTGATGGACGAAGAACTTTAGATGAACGACAGATCTATCGAGAACAAAGAAATGTTGATAATGTTCTAATTGTTGATAAAAGTCGGGATAATCGGGCTGATGTATACCGAATTGGTGCAAGAGATACGAGAATCGCTCGAGAATTAGCTCGAGATCGATCAATAGCAAGAGATGTAAGATCAAGTTTCCTTCTTCGTAACAAAGATACCTCTGTCGATCATGATGATGCTGATGGCAGAATTAACAGCCGTAGAGAGGTTCGAATCGACCTATCAAACAGGGAAAGAGACAATGAAATGCAACAAGGACTTACTCGAGAAAAACACTTACATGCTCGAAGGACCAAATTTATATCAGACATCAGAAGCTCTGGTTCTATGAGTGAAAAGTTTACACAAGAAAATTTCCAATCGATAATCACGCAGTGGCATTATGTATTCTACATTTTACAGAGTATCTATTTCTGTAGCGTTTTGCACCAGGTGTTCAAAGAAACACAAAGCGAAACAAAAATTGGGTGAGTTTGTCTTATTTTACCTATTTCGACTTATTACAATGTGTACAATAATATGAGCGTGCGCTTAGACGGTATTTTGTTGAGTACGAAGGTAATAAAGCCTTATGTCGGGTGCTCACCATTTCCGTTGGTAACAAGCACGGTTCCATCAACGTTTTAGTTTAAAATATATTTATGTAGGTACCTACTATTACTAATAAACTAATAAAATAACTATTACTACTTATCATGATTCAATCAATATGTATAATAATATGTTTAAATATTATAGGTACTGCTGAATGAAACGTTTGGTACTATATAATTACGAAATTACGCGCTGTACTATTTGTTCTAGAGCGGAGCGAAACTGCACCCATTTACCTACCTATAATATTGGTAAAAAATAATTTCTTTTTTTTTCAGACCTATGGGTTGGTTCTACTCATCTCACGTAAAAGTGGACTAAACGACAAAACATGGCAACATATATAGCAAAACATAAATGTGTTACGTATTCTAAATATTATTGTAGTGTTTAGCAAATAAAATTCATGTTATAATACAATATTTATTATTTATCTCAATAATTATCTGTTTGAAATACAATTGAACACTGATCTAAACCAACTGCATTAATTTGGAATTAACTCCATCTGGAAAATTTTCAAATATTCTACAGAACATGAATTGTTACACTTAAACTTAAAACAAGAATACTAAAATAACCTACAGATCCAATGTATCGGTTTTCTTCTTTTGTTGGCCTTCATACCACGCCTTTGAAATCATCCTCTTCATATCATCATCACCTGTTTCATACCTGTAAAACAAAAATACAATCAGTGTTGATTTAACCCATCGACTATGGATCCAATAGACACCTTATGTAGGGCGAACGGTTTCTGTTAAAGCATACGCTAAATCTAGCTGATATAATCCGCCATCTTAAAATGTTCATTTAATACCAACCACTTCCGTGATCTGAGAGTACATAAAATTTTCAAAAATAAAACCAATTAAAAAAAGCATAAGATGCCGAGTTGTAGTGTGAGATGGTGCAGCAAAATCACTTACACTTCTAATTTGAAAAAGGATGGTATTTGTTTTCACCGTTCAGTATTATAATACACTAAATAATTCAATAAATAATATAGAATAATATTCATGGTAGCTCAAATTACGCTGGTCATGATTTGTTCTTTGACGTATTAAACAATTTCATATCTCTTTTCTTCGTATGCACGTAATTAGCTATTTCGTTTTTTCATAGACGTCATGAGCATTGTCAATAATTGACATTACAGACGGATGGAACTCTAGGGAGGCTCTTATAGTCTTATCGATATAGTCGATATAATTAGGGAAAGTGGGGTAAATTGATGTAGCAAGGATTATGGGATAATTTCCATATATAAAATTCTCGTGTCACAATGTTAATTAACATACTTCTCTGAAACGGCTTTACCGATTCTCATGAAATTTTGTGTGCCTATTGGGTAGGTCTGAGAATGGGCCAACATCAATTTTTCATACCTGTACGAGCCAATATTGCTCATACAGCATTTTTAATGTTAATTATCTAATTAAGCCAGTCGTAGCTTGATAGCATAACATAACATAACGTACGCGAGTCATTGTATTTCACAACAAAAAGTGGGACTCAATAAATATTCTACTATAACCTTTTAACATTGGTTTACTTGGTGTGAACTCCTAACAACTTTAACCTACAACCGAGGGTACTGTATACGGCAGAAACCCCAACAATATCCCTAAGTAATAAGGGTGATTCTAGGCAAATTTCTTTTTTCGATTGCTTGGACATACTTATTTTTTTATACTTTTAAGGCGATAGAAGGTCGTCGGGGCAGCTAGAATTTATAGGGTTTTTTTTTCAGTTTTAATAAGGGTTCTTAGGGTTCCGTGGTAAACAAGAAACCCTTACAGTTTCGCCATGTCCGTCTGTCTGTCCGTCCGCGGTTGGGCGCAACAAAAATTATTGGCACTAGAGATTTGGAATTTGGCACAAGTATAGGTATACTTTAATCGCGAAGAAAATGTGAAACTTTATTAATATGATTTTAATTTACTATGACCGATCTGTTTTTATTATTCGCTGTATGTATTTTTAAATTTTTAACGACTTCACTTATGTAGGTATCTAAAAAAATGTAGATACTTATCCATAATAAAAACATTTTCTTCATTTTTTTCTCGTATTATATTATTACGAAAATCTGTTAACAATATAGTCCCATTTCCTCAGCAGTTCATAAAACTTTGCCATATTTCGATATAAACGAAGTTTGTTAGTCATCCCTATGATTTTGAAATATTATGATTTTTAGAATTAGAACGCAACGTCCCACTTCGTCTGCCTTCAGGCAGTTGACAGAACGAATTGTATGCAATAAATTGAACATTCTCAGTCTATAGGAAGGCTGATTGGTCTGTGATTTAACCAAATATACTGTAAAATCAAGTTATGTAGTTAATTTAAATGTATAGATAAAAAAAAATGATGATTGTAATAACTTAAACACGAAGTCCTTATACAATTAAAAAAAAACAATGTTAATATAATTAAAAAAACAGGAAACATGTTTGTTTATCACACCGGTATTCCCCGAAAGGGTAAGCAGGGGTAAACCGTATTGATGGTGTTTGCGTGTATGCTGCTCCACAATTTTACATGTGGTGGCGAAGTGAGGTAACGACGTGACGAGCCTATTGACATCTACGGGCACATTGCCAAACTCTGGGAGTACCACTGAAAAATGCCAGAAAATGGAAAAGCACTAGTGATAAATCTCAATACGCCTTAGCCTCGGATAGCCCCCGGCCCAGCGATCGAATCCAGCGTAGCAGAAGTGTCCTGCTACCATTACACTTAGATTTAGTGAGATATAATGGTATTCTTTGAAAATTTGAAGCAGAAGATCTACGGCTATGTAAAAGCTGCAATGGCTGCATATTTGTTTCCAATCAATGTGAAATGCATGCGTGTGCATCAGTCTTATTATCTAATATATGATTTCTGATTTATTTTTATTGTAAAATTAAAATTCTTCTTCTTTTTGGTTTGAGCTACAAATAATAGGATTCAAACATATAGTAGATCATGATTCCGTAACCTGTAATATCCGGCACAGTCGCCATCTCCAAGCTAAAATTACAGCTGACAAGGTGGCACACCACAGGCTTTTAACAAGTATAGCATTTAACATTATACCTCAGGACTTGCACTGCATCTACATTGATACTTTTAGTTTTCATAGATAGAAAGTACAGAAATATAAACCATAATTTTCTTTCTCATTTCATAGTTCATGCATGACTTGTTCAATCCTATTTGTGACATACTTAGCCAGAGAGCTATCTACTTACATATTTTTCATGAGGCTCATTATAGACTCTTGTGGATCTTTCTTGTCCATATCCTCAGTCTTGAAGCGGCTGTTACGTTGATCTTCAAATTTCTTTTCTATTTCAGTAATGTGGGACCATTTAGTGTTGGGGCGTTGCTTAGCAAGGAATATTACAACCATGTCTGTAATAATGCATAAGTAATCATTTATTCATAAATTATTTATATCATACAACAAATATAATAAACTAGATGACATATAATATCCATCTAATGTTATTCATTATTTTCAAGTAACAGAAAAATAATGTTATGATTACTATATAAATAAACCAAATAATTTCTTGGTTATAAAAAAGAATGGTCTAAAAATGTATCACCAAAGGTATATGGCAGTAATTTAATTAGATTTATTTAAAGTTATGCATGATACATATGCCTGTACAGTCGATCTCTCTGCTTGTCCAAAATTAATCAAATATAGCTTTTATTACCACTGCATAAAGTGTCCATGGGCTAAAACAGTCAGTTCAATGCTGCAACTTCCTCAGTGGCTTAGGATGTAAACTGGATGACAGTGGTTGGTGGCTTTACAAAGGCAAGTACTACAAGAAGTACTTTTACAAAAGGCACCTAAAACAAGATGACTTTGTAAAAGTACTTGGCATTGAGAACAGGCTTGACTGCTTATGCCAGGCAGTTTGCTGTGATAATATTGCTAGAACAGTCATCACCAAACGATGATGTGTAATGCATGATTGTGCACCTTTGTTACATAAAAAAAATAATCAAGTAAAGAAGTCTAAGACAGTTTTGCAATGAAATAGCATGAGCCGAACCTGTTTTCTGTTTCCAATGACTTTCAGCTACATCAATCGGCTCAAGCAGTTTGTTGATCACCAGCAGATAGTCCTTGTTGTCTAGATTCTCCACATGAAGCTCCATTGATCTTTCCGTCAGCTTACAGTAAACCTGCTCTTTCGTCAGTGTCTGAACATCTTTCAAGGTGACAAATACTTTAATGTATTTATCCGACTGGTCCCAACCTAGAATTAAAAGACGCAATAATTTTCAATGTAGGTTTGATAGAACATTCAATTTTCAAAAATTGGGAAGATTTCCAATGTACCATCAGTAATTATGATTATTATAATTGTAACTAGGAACATAACTGCTGAATTATTTATCTAAACATACAAGTATACTTTTAAGTAATTCTTTAATGTAGGACATTTTAAAAAAGTTTGTATCATTTAACCCCCCTCATGCTGAAATTGTTTTTGGTGTTCGGCTGCTTGACTCTTTATTAGCAGACTAAATATTAGATAACTAGCTGTGTCTCTCAGTTCCACCAGCAAAATTTATTTCAAGACATGAGAGGCTACCAGCGCTGGATGAACAATTGCAATCAATTGTCATATTTTCTTATGAGCTGACAGGTTAAAGTAAAACAAAAATATACCAAATTATAAATATTGAAATCAAAGAAAAAGCTGAATGCACTGCATTGCTTTACTCACAAGTGTTATTGCGAAAAATAAATACTTTAAGACAGAATAAAATTGTTAAGATTTTTATGCAGTTTTAATCAAAACAGACATCAAACAGGTAAAAGGTCAAAACTGCATGACAAATTCACAATACATTTGAAATATCTAAATTTGGATTTTGAAATGGGTAGAAAAAGAAATATGATTTTATAATATTTACCATAACCATTCAACTTAATTTGATATCGTTTGCTTTGAGTGGGGACAGATTGGGAAGAACTCGCGACATCCATCGGGGTGGCGGCTGCTTGATCCCTCAGGTTGATCCATTCGGTTTCCAATTTACGTATTTCGAGCGACAGGAGATCTTGAACTTTCTTGCGCTTAGCTTGCTTCAGCAACTCATTCAATTCATCGATGTCACTTCGTAACTAAATAAATAACAATTAAATATAAAAATTAACGTCGGCAGCGGCGAGAAGTAATGGCGAAAAAAATATCATAATATTACATACCTCCTTCAATTTAACTTCTGACATTTTTGCTCTGATAAAACAATGAACTAAAACCAATAGATGAGTGTAGTTTAAAAGATATAATATGGAAAAATCACCGCAATAATCGCAAATCTGCACACTGCACTCCGTCACGCTCGCTCACAAATTGACAGATGACATGACATATGGAATCATAGTTTTTTTTTTTTTTGTTATGGCATCGCTATTACGCATATTGCCAGTGTCAAGTAAAACGATATTTCGTATTTATTTCAGCAGCGTAAAAGTTAGTATATTATAGTCATCAAGTATAAAGTAAGTATCAAGTATATAAGTTATCAAGTATAATATGTCAGTCAAGTGAGTTACAGTCAAGTTATTCGAGTAAAGCGATGAGTACTTTACCAGAACATTTACAATGAAGTTTTGGAGGCAACCTGAAAGGTCGTGTTTTCGCACTGTTATTCTATTTCACTATACACGGGCACTGTAATAAACCTATATCAAACAAAATGCCACCAACTTTATTTAATATTACTCAAATATACACCAAGAAAATGAAATAAAATAAGTGCACCATACGCCTCTTTCAAGGTTCCCGCCAAAACTCCCGAATCATAGAGTACATTAAATATATAGTCATAGAGTCTTCAGCTGGCATTACGATCAATCGCCATCTCTTGAGGAAAGAGGGAAGTACATCCACGGATGGGTGTTAGCTATAGGTACCTACTTATATATTTGTGCTCCTTTATAGCTGGATATAGGTACTACCTATTTAATATTTGAATACTAAAACTACTGGAAAACATTAATTGAAATAAAACACCATTTACAAATTTTATTTTTTATTTTTCCTTCACACAAAGTATAGCGCGGGTAAACAGATTACAGAATATTTTGAATCAGGAAAGTCCAAAATGCATCGCCAACTCGTAAATAAAAACCATCAAATCGTAAGCGCGTTCTATCAAAGAGAATATAACCATTATGCTTTGCCACTATGTTTCATTCTATGGTTCCGAAAAAACACCACAAAAACACTGACCGACAACATAGACATAAAAACAAAAACACCAAGAATCGTATTTAAAGGAAGACATTTGGTTTATTTTTTTTTTTATTTTATGGCTTTGGCCGCTATGGCAAGTATGTCCATCAATAACGTTCCTGAGTACTGCAATAATTGTATAGAATAATTGTGATTTTTGTTCACTACAAACTTATCCAAAGTTTTTAAATAATAGAAAATATTATATAACATTCATAATTATATATTTTATAGACATTTAAAAATGAAATCATTGATATTAAAACATTCGTCGTTCCCCATGAGTAATTCAACACATGTGTAGAATGAAACATGAAATAATTTTATGTTCGGCGGGGTGGCAATATGTCTTAAAAAATGGATATTACATCAATGCATTGAATTAGCATAAATAATTTATTTCAAGTTTAAAATTACGCAGACGCTAAATCAAATATTTAAAACTTCTCAATTTATGTTCCAAATTTTTTAAATATGGCAATTATGCGCGTTGACGCGCCCCCTTCCGTGGAAAGATCGAACTTATTTCTAGCTATCTTTTCCATACAAAAGAAAAATGTACTAAGTGAAACGACCTGTATGGAATTATGGATGACAAGACAAGTATGACAACATACCACAGAGCTAATACACATGGAGAAGGCACATTCTACTACAGAAACAGTAGTTAAAGAGAGTTTTTGGCGGGAACCTTGAAAGAGGCGTATGGTGCTCTTATTTTATTTCATTTTCTTGGTGTATTTTTAAGTTATATTGAATAAATTTGGTGGCATTTTGTTTGATATAGGTTTATTACAGTGACCGTGTATAGTGAAATAAAATTACAGTGCGGAAACCGACCTTTCAGGTTGCCTCCAAAACTTCATTGTAAATGTTCTGGTAAAGTAGCCATTGCTTTACTCGAATAACTTGACTGTAACTCACTTGACTGACATACTTAATAAGTAATTGACCGACTATATTATACTAACTTTTACGCTGCTTAAAAAAAATACGAAATATCGTTTTTGTACTTGACACTGGCAATATGCGTAATAGCGATGCCATAATAACAAAAAAAAAAAAAACAGTAGTTATACAATAATGGGTAAAATCGACACGTCTTGACAAAAACAGTTTTGACTCTTTCTAACTAACCAGTAGCTCCCTATGTAAAAAGAAACACAAGATGAATGCAGAGTATAAATTTTGGAAATGATTTGACGTGACGTCATACTTATGCCTTCGCGTGACGGTCGGCGCCGTTGTATGCATGCGCCCGATTTGTCACTTTGTGGTAGGTACAACTGTTGTCAAACAAACAGGTGCTCAGAATATTTTTGCTGTTTTCTTGAGAACTAAATCTTTTAACTAGTTATTGTGGTATTCTAGGTTTTGCTTCATGTTGACTGATTATGCTCTCGTATTGTTTAAAACAGAGTGGTGCACGGAAAAACGAAAATAATCTTGGATTGAACTTTGTGAGGTTATGTACAAATTTTCACGGATTGTGTCGTATTCGGTGGGATTTGGAAATGCAGCGATTTAAAGTGATATGTTTTATTAAGAGTTTTGAAGACCTGGTTTCGTATGACTTATACGACTTTTAATGCTATTCATTCTTTTCTAAAAATAGCATTTTTACATAGTGATGTACGAATACTAACCTGATATATCAAAGTATCGATATAAAATTATTTTACATATCAATTTAAATTATGTAATATTATATTGTATTAGCATTATACTCGATAAAATTTCTTGTTTGTTAATAAAATATCGAAGAAATTGATGTAAATTAAAGAATTTTTCTTTTCTCCTTTTTTGCACTAATAGAGCACAGATTTTTTTCAGAGATTGTTAGAGTGTAAGTATAAGCACAACATAACACAGTTTTTTTTTTCATTTCATGAAGTGGCTTGCTACTTATGGGTGGAACGCACATCTTGAGCGCTGTGTGCTCGCTATAGTGAAATCATGCAGCCTGTAAGATGTATGTACTATTAATAGTATTAATAACTCACTAGCGGCCCGCCCCGCCTTCGCCAGCGCTGCTCCGCTCCTATTAGTCATAGCGTGATGATATATAGCCTATAGCCTTCCTCGATAAATATAATTGGGATATCTAAAACTGAAAGAACTTTTCAAATCGGACCAGTAGTTCTTGAGATTAGCGCATTCAAGGAAACAAACAAACAAACTCTTCAGCTTTATAATATTAGTATAGATACTAATTATAAAACTAAGTTTTGGTGATTTTGTATAGTTTAACATACTGTACTGATTATAATTCCATAAGTAAAATAAAGAAGTTTAATAAAAACTAGTTATTTTAAATTGAAAATGAACTACCTACGTATGTAGTCGCGCGACCACTGGTGTCTCGTTTACACGCGCGACAAGTGGTGTCTTGTTTACACGCGCGACCACTGCCGGGTTATAACAACAACAACAACAACAACAACAATATTCTTTATTGTACACACAGGAATAGACAAGATACAATTTAAGGACAAGCACAAATTGCGGCCTTATTGCTACACAGCAATTTCTTCCAGGCAACCAGATCAGAAGGAACATACAACATTAATAACAAAAGGGGCGTATAAATTACAAAGAATTAAATAATAGCACTTACTTTACAGGAACAATAATAACTTTATGGACAGAATAAAAGAATAATATCGGAGGAATGGGGAGTATAATTACACGGACAGATAATGATTTATTACTCGCTTCTTAAATGAATTGATAGTTTGAGCCTGCCTCACAGTTAAGGGGAGAGCATTCCATAAACGAACAGCTGTAACAGTAAAAGAGTTCGCTAGGAAGTTGGAAGAATGAGCAGGGATTTTAAGTTTTAAATTGACAGAAGAGCGAAGGAACTTAGATTTAGAGAGGTACAAGTAATCAAAGCGTTCTTTTAAATAAATGGGTGTTTGTGGATTAAATAATATCTTGTACAGCAGAAACAAAACATGAGTATTCCGGCGAAGATGGATTGGGAGCCATTTGAGCTGTTTGCGAAAATTGGAAACACGGTCATATTTGCGCAGTCCAAATATGAACCTAATACATAAATTTTGAAGACGCTCTAATTTATTTAATTGCTCCTCGAGTTAGGTTCATATAGCAGGTATCGGGATAATCGAGAATAGGGAAAAGTAACGAATGCACTAGTTCAATTTTCGTGGAAACGGGTAAGAAATACTGAAATCTTCTTGAAGAGTGGACCGCGGCAAACATCTTTCTACTCACCTGACTAATCTGCGGAGTCCATGATAAACAGCGATCCATAATTACCCCCAGATTTCTTACAGTATCACTAAAATGTACAATATCACCATCGAATACTACATTAGGTAAAATATTCCAATCAATCTTATGGATTAGCTTAGAGCTGCCAAATAATATAAATTGAGTTTTTGAAGGATTAATTTTTAAACCAAAGGAAATGCTCCATTTCAAAATATTTGCGAGGTCATTATTTAATGTAGCAATTGCTTTAGGAAGATCATCGACCGAACTTTGTATATAAATTTGTACATCGTCGGCATACAAGTGGTAGAGAGAAGATATGTGTTGAATAATAGAATTAATGAAAATAGCAAAGAGCAATGGAGACAACACGCCACCTTGCGGGACACCAGCGTAAGTGGTACACCAAGAAGAAAAACGATCACCAGCCTGTAAACGTTGCCGGCATCCACACAAGTAACTACGAAACCAGTCAATTGCATTCGGAGATATGTTAAGGGAACGTAGGATAGACAACAGTATATCGAAATCTACACTATTAAAAGCGTTGCTAAAGTCCAATAACGATAACACTGTAAACTGTTGTATATCCATGCCGCACTAGATTGGAAGGGATTAAGGATAGCATGCTTGGTTAGGAAAGAACTAACTTGGCTGTGAATTAGGCGCTCAAGGATAATAGAGGAAGGATAGAAATGGGTCGATAATCAGAATAAGAGACGGGATTCGTTTTTTTTTGGGTAAAGGAATAATATACGCATCTTTCCAAGCATTGGGAAAAGAGCAAGAATTTATTCGTCTCGTCGATGGATTCCCCAGTACATAAGGCTCAATTGCCCGCTACATTGACGGATTCCCCGAAAAATCCTCGATGCCTGTTTCTTTCTATTGGAGGCTTGAAAAACCTAATTTGCGACTGAGGGCGGTGCATGGGAGAGGACCGGGGCGGGGGTGCAAACTGCCAAAAATCGTCATTCCCCGTAATTCCACATTTCATCTAGAGCCTACTTGTTCTCCGCACCGACCTGCCATTAACCGCAAATAGGTGGACCCCTCGCCGTTTGGCATTTCTGCTTATTTGTCAATAATAAGTTAAGAACTACTTGTCCAGTACAGGGATGACGAGACGATCTGAAATCGTTTACAGTTCCATCAGCCATAGTTCATCACTCAATGGCAATCATTTCTCAAAATGAATGTGATAGTGCAGTATCGAGAAAGAATGGTTTTTGAGGAAAGTTTATATCTATGATAAATGCCCGTGCGAAGCCGGAGCGGGTTGCTAGTTAATAATAAAACAATTCTACACATTTTATGATTTATGTAATATTTTTTCCTAAGATGCGGTTATAGGTAGGTACATACCATTAACATTCATTGTTGGTTAAGTATACATATAATACATAAATATTAGACAAAAAGAACACAAGACTGTCGAAGACCACAAAGGCCTACAAAAATTGTGTTTAGCTAAGAACATAAGTTGATAATAATATGGTTTTCATTTGTTGCCGAAAACAAAATTAGTAGATACATTAATTATGAAAGTTGTAATTTTTTTCCGCAGCCTTTTCAATGTCCAAATCCAAAAAATCTCAGAACAACAACCTCATTGTCAAAGACCTATCACACCACACGATTTCTCGTATTTGTAACACAACACAGTACCTATTAAGAAAAAGGGAGTTAAGGTTCCTAAACATGGGAATCGAGTGGTCCAAATTTCCTCAGCTATGCATCAAAGAAAAATAAACTTTACGTATCATATATTTAAGTTCACGTTTAGATTGAGAGTGAGTCATACAGGGGACGATATCTAGCGTACATTAATAAGCGGCATAATGTAACAGAGAACACGATAGGTCGTGTACTGTACTTGAAAACATACAGTCAGTAAAATTAGATTACAAAGATTATTTAATTTATACACGTTACAACAGCGATTCTCAACCAGAGCTTCTGTTAAACGTCCAGCAAAAGAATTATAGCAAGTGCCATACATTGATTTGTACTGAAAATAAAAAAACAAAACACAAGGTAAAACTACTTTGAAATACTATCTAGAGAGCTTATGGAAATTTTCTTATTATCTCACCTCACCTTAAATATTTTTACTACACCAGAATAAATATAGTCTAACAGTAGAAGCCCTCCAAACTAAACTTTTATTCGTTCTGGAGAGGTTAAAATATTTTTAAATGTTCTTTTGGTTCTCAAAATAATAATTCAAAGCTGTTACAACTTTGCAAGTAATAGTTGGTCAGTCGATAGATCTGCCCAATCATTAATCTGCCGTAAACCGAGGCCTTTAAAAGTGGCACCGCGGAAATGATATGCATTTGCCAAGAATTTTTTAAAAATTGGGAAACTTTATGACTGTTAAGACTTTTTCCCTCCGTCCCTCCCATTAATTACATAATCGTAGTATTATACTAATTGAAATTAAGGTTCCATAAAATATGTTGATTCCTATTTTTATTATTAAGTATTTTTTTACCATTATTTATTGTATTTTGTTTACTTTGACATATTAATCAACGTATCAGTTGTTATTCGCTTTAATTATTAATGTTGTAATTTGACGTATCACAAGCAAATTCTATTATTTCCAAGTGATTAAATAAATGTTTGAGTTTGGAATTTGCTGCTTTTCGATGTAACATAAGATTATTTCATTACAGTAATATTACTGCTATTATTTATTAGCTTAATAATAAAAATCTTAGAATGTGATTTATAACTCAATGACATCAATATTTTTCGTAACGACTCATATCATCCATTGTCGAGGAGCAGTAAAGTTCAGTTTGGAGTACGCCACATTGAATTTATATCACAGCCCATATAAATTCATTACCCCGACCAATATAATGCAGTCCTACCTATATTACTTAAATTGAAATTTTATAATCTTAAGATCGAATTAGTCGCCAACATACATTTTTTTTAAATTTTTGTATACTTATCCATTTTTTATTACCGTTTTGTCTCCTCTCTACATACATATTGTACCAATTTCCATTTCAACTACTAATACGTTATTTAATTTGCTATATTAACAGACCTGAAGGTATAATAAATGTATATAATTACATCAATAAACAAACACTTTAAGCCAGAACCAATGAGAAACAAATAAAAAAAGGTCAGTGCTTTTATAAAACAGAATCTATTTCTATTATGTATATATATTGCTTACATTCGCGTGCAGTTGATACTATTTTTCGTGGTATAGCTGAATTTATGGATATTGATCTTCATTCATTATAAAACATGAAGCAATTGTATATAACTTCTAGGTATATATAATAAGTATAATATTACTATATAGCTAACACTATAATAAGTGTGAGCAATTACTTAATAGAGTGGTAAGTGAAAAGATATTTTTGCATTTGATTTATATGACTTATTGTGAGTAAATCTGTCAAAATTTTCTCGATATATCCGTTTAACAAAAGGGAATGAAAAACGAAATACCGTCCTTGGCTAATTCGAGATTTAACTATTTTGTGTAATAATAAATTCACAATACAGCATTTGCTAGGTTATTTTGTACCACAAAGCCAACTTCCTTTAACTGAGAATGATTCTCGCAGTATTCTATAAAATAGCGCTTTGCATTTTATAGTTGGCACTCTGTAGTGAGTTATGCGTTACGCAAGAACGTTAAACCAAAGTTTTGGTAACGTGACCATAACACACAATTCAGTGTATGGTATTAGGTACCTATGTAAAAAAATGACTCCTGGATTAAGTCTTAAGATTTATGAAACACTTGACGACACGATAACCTCAATGGAAATCTTAAAGAATGATGTTTTTATTGACACGTCAACTTTAATAGTCGTTATAAAAAAAATCCGTCCGACTACTTATCCGCCTTCAATCACGTGATATCACGTTCAAAGCTTTAATCGCAAATAATTGGTCGCAATGTAAACAATTTGCAAAACTATCTCGTTTAATTGTGCCTTAATATTGACGGCTTTTAATTTTTGCGATGAGCGCGGTTACGACGCATGTTGGTCTGACACTGCGGGCAGTACCACTTCCCTTTCGGTGGCGCCGTGATGCCCACACATGGGTAGTGGAACCATTCGTAGGGACACTGAAATCAAACATTTATATTAATAAATAATTAATTTTCGCCCAGTTTCCCAATGCTACCCTCGGAGTTTGGTAAATGTGAACAGGCACCCTACATTACAAGGCGCAAAACGTAATCGACAATTCGAGGGTATTTACATAATTTACCTCTACCCACCCCTTCGGGGAATATAGGCATGAAGTTACGTAATTACATTTTTGGTTAGCTCCTACATCGTTGCTACCTAAACAACCGAAAGGTTGACTGGTAGAAAAGCTTAGTGGGGTCAGGACCGCCTGTAGGTACTATCAGGGAACTTGACTACATGGGCACCATAGGGGTGGTAATAAAAGCTTCATTTGCTTGATTTTGTTCTTACTTTAAATAAAGTTCTAACTAGGTAAAAGATCAGTTTAATTTTCAAGTTTCAATTTCTTATGGATTTTTTCAGAGCCAATCTTTGTATAAATAGAAGAATAGACTAAAAAGGACATGTTCCACGTTGGGCCCGCACCTTGTAAACTATATTATCAAAAGATAGAGAAAATACGTACAATCGTGGAAAATAAATCAAAAAATAATTTGTATCATTGTTTTTTTATCGCAAATATAAGGTTGGGGAAAAAGTTTCTTCGCATTTTTTAAGATAATTCAAAACATTTTTTAATATAGTTTATTTAAATTTAACTAAAGTATGTATGTACCATTTTGTTCGATAACCTTTTGCCATCTTGTAGGTAGGGACATGATCCCATTGCTATAAAAATTTTGGGACTTCTCATCAAAATACCGCGATAAGTGGATTTGGCAGTCCTCTCGTGATGTTAACCTAACATTGCATAAAGAATTCTGAAGAGACCGAAACAGGTGGAAATCTGATGGTGCAAGGTCAGGACTATACGGCGGATGCATTAACACCTCCCAGCCAAACTCTCTTAATTTTTGCTGAGTGGCTATAGATGTGTGAGGTCTAGCGTTATCATGATGAAACACCACACCCCTTCTGTTGATCAATTCCGGCCGCTTTCTCTTAACTTCTTGCTTTAATCTCATCAGTTGTTCGCAGTAGAGTTCAGAATCGATAGTCCTGCCTGGTGGTAATAGCTCATAATGAATAATGCCCTTCCAATCCCACCACACACACAACATCACCTTATTGCGAGTTAACCCGGGTTTCGCTACAGTCTGTGAAGCCTGACCGGCCTTTGAACACGACCTTTTTCGCACGTTCTTGTCGTACATGATCCAATTTTCATCACCAGTTATCAGCTTCTTCAAAAATGATTCGGTTTCATTACGTCGTAATAAAGAATCACAAATGAGTACACGGTTCATTAGGTTTCTTTCAGTGAGCTCGTGAGGTACCCAAATATCGAGCTTTTTTTTGTACCCAGCTTTTTTCAAATGCGCCAAAACTGTTTTGTGATCAATTCTCAGTTTTTCAGCTACGTCGTAACTACTGATATGTCGATCTTGCCCCACTTTTTTAAAAATGGCATCCATTTTATCCGTAATTGGGCGACCAGAACGAGGTACATCTTTGACATCAAAATTTCCGGATTGAAAACGCTTAAACCAAATTTGTGCTACTCTCACAGACACTGCACTAGGTCCATAAACATCACGAATTTTTTCGCGGCTTGCGTTGCATTTTTACTTTTTTTGTAGTAAAATTTTAAAATGTATCGAATTTCTTCATTAGATTCACTCATCTTGACAGTACGAAAAACAAATGAAAATCACACATTTGCCTTATATGAATTTGGAATTATGTTCTTTAAAATTTTAAGTTTCAATGATACCAAAACCAGCCAGATACAAATACTACAGCCAAAGAGATTTTATTACAAGTTCATACATACTATAATGCGAAAAAACTTTTTCCCCAACCTATTATTTATTTTATGTATTTTTTTATGACAACAATATATTACCATATTCCTACTATGACATTCTTGTTTTTGAAATATACTTACGACAATTAATTGATGGTATAATAAACGATTTGAATAACTGTAAATTATTTAGTATTTTATGCTTCATAATTAACTCAATATAGCGTACTAGGTCTGGGCCCACAGATCACCCCCAATAGATACCGCATTAGTGTTCGCATATTTGTTCGGAGCCGTGTTCATCGTTTTTGAGGTACGCGGGTGTTGCGAGAGACGTTACTAAATCGCTGTAATTGGCTGTTTGAATTGGAGACTTGGCCCGCCTCATCCGCCCACTCATTGAGCTGGGAAGCTATCGATATTTCTTATCGAAATTTTTCCACATTTATTTGCTTTTTAAAGATAATTCAGCAGAACTTGGTAAATACAGTTGTCAGTAATTGGAAATAATATAATCATAATTTCAGAAATAGGTAAATTAAAATATTAATAATATATCATATACACATATGTAGGTAAATAAAAACGCATAAATTTAATGCCATTAAAGTAATTATTTTACGTTATAGCTTAACCCCCTTATTCATAAACGTATTTTAGCTAGTGTTGCTAATCTCTCCTTTGTCTTTTTCTATCCTGCACATTTGACAATGCAACTGACAAAGACAAAGCATTATATAGCTAAAACGTATCTAATGTTCGTTTATGAATAAGGGGGTTAAAGTAACTTTAAATGTTTGTCAGGCCATCGCGCATGTACAGCACATCGGATTATGATTATTTATTGAAATATCATTTAAATAGGCCGCTTTAAAGCATCTCTTAAATTATAACAATTGTACGGAAATTCCATACAAACGTTTAAAATTTGGTTACCTATTACATAGACATCAATCTGTGACGTGTATTTACACACGCACTTATCAACATAAAATTTTTTTTTAGAAAAAAAAAAAAAGGAAATTAGTTGTAGAGCTTACTTAACGAACTCAAGATCACTCTCGAGCTCGATCAGCACCTCCACATTATATATTTTACGTGCCGCTAAGGTGATAGTGGTAATGTATGGTAGTTGAGCCAGAGTAAGAGCCAGAATAATACGAATGGACACTTCGACATCCCGCCCGATTTCCCCGCCTCACCCAACCTCCCTCCTCTTTTGGCAAAGGAATGGTATTCTACAGCGACGTTCCGTGCGGCCTAGGTATGATACATTTTGTATTTATTTACTTGTAGTTATAACGCTATTGTGTGCGGTGGTAATGTACGGTGAGAGAGCTCTAATGAACAAGCTCGAAGGCGTGAACAGCTACATGTTTTACCATTTGACCTGCCAAGTGGTTATCGGTTTTCTCCAATGTAAACCGTTATCATGTTCGGGATAGGTTATATACTGTGGTAGAGCTTCAGTGATGCAGCTTCAGGGCGTACGATCACCACCGCATTTCCCAATTTACATTTCACTAAATGGTACCTAACGATAATATGTAAGCAATGTGGGTGTCAATGTTAGGGTTCCTTGAGGTTTTAATTACGAAAATGGTATCTCCTTTCAAGTCAAAGATGGCGGACATAATTATTTTTAGAAAATATGATATGGATCGATATTTTACGGTTTCCTGAGGTGCACTTTTCTAATTCAAGAAGGCGGACAGATGAAAAATGAAGAAGAGAAAATGGCATCCATTTTCAGTTCCAAGATGGCGGACGGACTTTATTTTCAAAATGTGATTTAGGTATCGATTTCGAGGTTTCTTGGAGTGTTGTTTAGGAAAATGGCATCTGTTTTCAGATCCAAGATGGCGGACGGACTTTTTTTTTTTCAAAATGTGATATGGGTATCAATATCGAGATTTCTTGGGATACTGATTACGAAAATGGCATCCGTTTTCAGATGTAAGATGGCGGACAAACTTTTTTTCAAAATGTGATATGGGTATCAATTTCGAGGTTTCTTGGGGTGCTGATTACGAAAATGGCATTTGTTTTCAGATCCACGATGGCGCATAGATTTTTACTTTAATAATACGATATGGGTATCAATTCCTAGGTTTCTTGGAGTGCTTATTACGAAAATGACAACTTTTTAAGATCCAAGATGGCTAATAACTGTTTCTTAAATCAAATGCGTCAAAACTTTAGGAGTTTTCTAAGGTGCTATTAGCCTATATAGATGTATATAAATAAAAAACAATTATTTCCGCAACAATTATTATCTTGGGGGTTAAGGGTGGGTGATGCGCAATACATGGCTGCATAAGAAGAACAGCCACTTAGCCTCTCCCCATCAACTCCTCTCCCACCTACACGCGGTAAACCCTGTTACGTCGAGCAACCTATCATCGAGATTGCGGTAACCAACCCCTTTGGAGGTATAGGTCGACAAGCATACGGGAGAAGAGGGTCCGGCACATACCTACTTTAAATCGGATATTGGGCGTTAGCAGCAGGACGTACCGACTATCAACATGTCATCACTGCGGTGCAGAAGGCAAGGGGAAACCACTGCACTAATTTTCCCTTGAAACCCGTCATGAAAGTTTACCGAGGGCAAAGAGAAACGGAATGCGATCCGGTTTCCAGCCGGCGCCATGTCGAGTCCAGGTCGCATGGTGGGAAGTGTGCTACTGGCCTCACTGCAGTGACTCACCAGGCGCAGCGTGGACAGAAGGTTACTGGTGATCAATTGTCGTCGAGCTTACGCGTACAGCTGCGCAATAGGATCAGAGTGGGAACTGGTCAACCTGGTAAGCGGGAGATACTCGCCAAGGAGCAGGAATGTACTGGCACTCACAGAGACACACATGAGAGGCTCGGGATACTGCAAAACCAGAAGTGAGTGGCGGGCAGAGCCACGCCAAACGCCGCTCCCTCTCTGGGTTCCTCTTGGCTTCTCCGGTGTGAGGCCAACTACCGGGTACTGAGCCCCCCCCCCCCCCGCCACGACAAGGCGGAAACCCTCGGGGGGGCGTACCCAAACACCTAACAGTACTGATAGCGAACCTCTACGCTGACGGGACCTCCAGAGTCAAGGTGAACGAGGTGGTATCAGCTCTATTCAAACCGGAAAAGGGGGTGCGCCAAGGGTGTATCCTATCGCCTATCCTCTTTAATATTTACGGCGAGTACATAATGAGGAGAGCACTAGAAGACTGGGAAGGTGGCATCTCTATAGGCGGCACAAAGATTAGCAACTTAAGGTATGCAGACACCACGCTTTTCGCTTCGTCTGAGAAAGAACTGGCTGACCTATTCAGAAGAGTGGAGGATGAGAGTGAGCGGGTGGGCCTCTGGATCAACAAAAGGAAGACCAAAGTCATGGTTGTAGACAGAGCCGCCCTACTCTCTCGGACAAGAGAGCTCTCTGATTTACAATTTGTTAACAACTTTGTCTATCGTGGATCTCTGCTTACCGACCAAGGAGGAAGCGAGAAAGAAGTCCGTCGAAGAATCCAAATGGCCAAGTCCGCTGTGAGCAAGCTTACGCGAATCTGGAAGAGCAGGCAAGTCTCCAATAACACCAAAGCAAGGATAATGAGAACCCTGGTCTTCTCGATTCTATTGTACGGATCTGAGTCGTGGACAATTAGATCGGTAGAACGCAAGAAAATTGATGCTTTTGAGATGTGGTGTTGGCGACGAATGCTGCGCATCCCTTGGACGGCCAAAAGAACAAATGTGTCGATTCTCAAACAGCTCAGAATCAAAACCAGACTCTCCACCATTTGCTACCAGAGAGTCCTAAGTAACTTTGGACACAGAGCACGCAGGGAGCCAAATAATCTGGAGAAACTGATAGTTGTTGGAAAGATAGAGGGCAAACGACCTCGGGGCCGATCTCCTACCAGATGGACTCTTACCAGATGGACCAAGTTGCCAAACTCACTGTCCTCCCCATAACAAAAGACATGAAGAAGGCCGTAGACAGGCTAGATTGGAAGAATCTGGTGACCGAAGCCACCAAGACACTTCAGGACGGGCACGACCTTCAGTAATGAAGAGTGCGACATTGATGATATTATCTTGGATCTGAAAACTGATGCCATTTTTGCAATCAGCACCTCAAGGAATCTCGACATTGATACCCATATCATATTTTGAAGGAAAAATCTGTCCGCCATCTTGGATCTGAAAACGGACGCTATTTTCGTAATCAGCACCCCAAGAATCCTCGAAATTGATTCCCATTTCACACTTTGAAAAAAAGTCTGTCTACCATCTTGGATCTGAAAACGGATGCAATTTTCGGAATCAGCACCTCGAAAAACCTCAAAATTGATACCCATATCATATTTTGAAAGAAAAATCTGTTCGCCATCTTGGATATGAAAAAAGATGACATTTTGGTAATCAGTATCCCAAGAAACCGCAAAATTGACACCATATCACAATGTAGAAAAATAATTAAGTCCGCCATCTTCGATTTGAAAGGAAATACTAATCAGAATCAGAAAATAATTTATTCATTTAGGTTGACAAGCACCGCTTATAACAAGTCAAAAACTAACAAAATAAATTAAAGTGAAAAACAATTGATATGCACGTCTAATTAAATATACAAAAATATAAATATTAGATATATAAATATATATTTTTTTGTTAATTGTATTATCGTTATATTTATATTATATTCGTAATTATCACCTACAGGAACCCTGACATTGATACGCACATTGCTAACATACTATTGTCACTTACATGTAAATTGGTAAATGCGGTGGTGCTCGCTCGCTCTGGAGCTCTACCACAGTATATTACCATCTACCCGGAACAGGATAACGGTTTACATTAGAGAAAACCGATAACCACTTACTGGCAGGTCAAATAGGTAACATGTAGGTGTTCCCGCTCGTTCATCAAGTTTTCGAGCTCGTTCATTGGAGCTCTATCACTGTATATTTCCACCGAACACAATAACGGTGGACACTACCACTTCGCGGATGGTAGGTAAATTGAATTAAGTACATAAATATTCCATTTTCAAATTATCCTAAAATACACCGCTCAAGACCTTAAACTTATCACCCAACTGATTTTAAACTAAGAGCTCAGAGGGCGAGGGCAAAACAGGTCGAAGTGTCCATTCTTAACGTAGTATTATTACATATTTTCTGATAAAGGTTTTAAAGTATTATTAAAAATATCGATACCGACTAACGTATATACGGTACAACACTATCGGTCGACTTTCTTTTCTTAGAAAGGGACAAATAATGTAAATAACGTAATGAGTGAGCAGGACTTTGCGAAAATGTACTTGTGCTTAATCCAGTTTCAGTTGATCTTGATTCAGTTAATATTTGATGTTTTAGACGTATTTAGATGATTACGTACGTATCTACATGATTTTACTGCGCAGGAAGCCATTCCCTAGATATTTTCGGTAGAAAATAAATTATTTCTCACGTACGCACGGGTCGGATGCTTGGTCACTAATGGCGTCATTGGCGTCGCGATTTCGAGCATTGAAAATAGGCTGGCAAATTAGCTAGCAACTTGTTGTGCGCGTCGGTCGCCCTGTATGCGGTATCTATTGGGGGTGATCTATGTCTGGGCCCAAGCTCCAGACATATTGGAACGTCTCATTTCTAAGCTCTTCAATATTTAAAATTAGAAATAATTGGGACATTTAAAAGGGAAAATAACAATAGCGGATATTGTCAACTATGTCTAGTATTAAATAGTAAAGAGCAAAAATAACTTACATCTTGATTATCACAAGCGACCATATCGCCGTAGGAGACTTGATTGCAGATGCAATAGCGAGGTTCATTGGGATCGTAGGTCCATTCTTCCTCCATAGGCTCTTCGATAGCGACGTTGGTCACTACATTGTTCATGCTGAAAGTTTTAATAAATTTATTAATATTTTTAATGAGAAACTAATACCTACAATCATTCTTTTTGAGAATTTCGTTTTAATATTTTAAATGTAAAAATGAAATTATTTCTATTAATTTTCGCGAGCTACAATAATTTAAAACTATTTTTTCGGATTTATCTCGCGTATATTAAACTAAAATGGTTATTTAATATCAGTCCGACGATTCGGTGGATTTTAAATTTAGGTGGACAGACACAAAACACATGTTTTGTGTCTGTCCACTAATTTTATTTATTGCAAATATTTTGCGCGTGTGTTATTCGCACATTATACAATATATTTTGAGTCCCATTCAAAAGTCTGTGAGTGACTTAAGGAGACCTGGAATGGCGGAATAGTGCAATGTGGAGTTGGTGCGAATTTGTTAAAGATTAAAAAATTAAGTAATAAAAGGTCAATAAAATTAATAATTCCAGAAGACTTTTACGTCTTGCGTGTATAGACTATTATGAAATGATAATGTATTGCTAAATTATTAGAGACGAAGAGAACTATAACATTATAATTGTGGTGTTTGTGAAAAAAAAAACTTGTTCTTTTTGAAATTTTATGATATTAATTTTATGGAGCAATTCAATCCATCAAGTTTGAGAACCAATGCTCAAAATCGTTAATGATGTAGATGTAGACTATAGGTGAAAACAACAATGTGGTGTACTTACACGACAGTAGGGGAAGAGGAACGGCTAGCGGCGGCGGCCACAGCTTGTTGAGAGTGGATCGACACACCACTCGATGAGCTGTACGATGTTTTCCTATACACAATTCACCAGGTTACGCATTTTAATAAAACAAGCATATGACAAATAAAAAGTTATAGGCGTAGGGACCTCACTGCCCATTAGTGGAGTAAAAGTGGAGTAATCCTTAAGCTAAGCTTACGAGTAAAAGGGGAAATGAGACATTCTACTGATATTATTATACTTACCTACATTAGTATATTACCTATATTTAGTTTTAGCTTGATGTCCGCGATTACATTTTTTCTACTTTGTAAATTGACATGGATATCAACTTTTAATCGCTTGATTTTATTTTGTTTGTTTTCGATGTTTCATAAGAGGTGATCGTCACCCTAAATCACGAATAAATATACTTCTGGTTCTGATTCATGTTTTAATTGTTTTCATGATTTTATACGCATTTTTTGTAAAGAGGTATATGAGTTATTATTGTTTTAATTATTTACATACATTAATCAAACATTTTTGGATACCTAAGTAATGAAAGTGGGAACAAAAACAAATATGCGAACTTAGACTTTAACACAAATACAAACATATTATTATGTTTGTAGTTGTACCTTTGATGGATGTAATATGTACTAACTTTTGTTTATTATGTCTTTTATTGGATGAAGATGTACTGGTGTGGGCGTGCGATGTCGTGTGGTGGCCATGAACGCTGCTGGTGCTTTGGGCGTGGCTGGACGACATGCCATGACCTGCAACAATCGTGTTTGGCCCATAAAATATCATTATCATATTTACTTCTAGATGTGTTTGATAACTTATTATTGTATAATAATATGTATATCCTTTTTATTTGATCATTGACAACATGAATTTAATGACAAACAATTTAAAGGAACCAATTTTGTGTCCGTCTAAAACTAATAACCAGTGCCAGATTGGCCCATAAGCTAATTAAGCAGTAGCTGAGGGCAGTGATTGTCAAACTTTTTTGAAGACGAAACACCTTTGGAAAACCTAATATTTGACGTAGCCCTCTCATACAACCTAGTAAATATCGTTTTATGGGCACCTACTGTTTTTTAATTTTCAAATCTGGGCAGGGGGTTTAAATGGTCTTAACAATTATCAATGATATCAACATAAAGCAAAGTATGATCAGCCAAAATGTGTGTGTAGGACAAAACAAATTTACATTATTTTTGATTCTGAAGTAGATAAACTAAATTTAACGTTGATTTTACTTAAATGGGATAGCAGACCTTTAGTCATTTAATTTCAATGAGTTCTATTTTGGTGTGGAGCCTCAACAGATGCTGGGGCTCCCCCAGGACTCTGCGGAGTCCACTTTGAGAACGGCTGTCTTAGGGCATTACAATTAAGGAGAGCGGGCACCAGTGTTCACCAGAAATAGCACATGTGGTCATAGATAGTACTTATGGATAGGGGGCCCCCCTATCAAAGACTAGATTGCTTAAGGCTTAGGGCATTAACTAGTGTTATTCCGGCACTGCAAATAACTTATTATGTTACTTCAAAGTTAAGCGTAGAAACTTTTGGCTAGTTGAGGACGGCTGAACTATACCTATGATATATAAATGTTAATCGAAATATATTACTGTATTATAACCCCCAACATAACTTTCGTAAAAAGAAATTGCGTATTAGAATAAAAGAGACGAAGGCGAGAAAATTCATAAGGCAATATATGATAAATATTACTTGGTAATCTAAACTAATTTCGCAACCTTAATCTAGTTGCTTTATAAATAAATATAACCTGTCTAATACATACATAGTATTATTTTTTATTTAACGTAAAGTTTTTATGAAAGTTAATACAGCTGCAATAGATTCATCCAAAATGTAACTGAAGTAGTCGGCATTAAGTTCCCTTTGGTGGTAGATAGCTAGATGAATACTGCATGTAGTCATCAAAACTAGGACATCTCGCCTAAGAAGACAGCGTTATACACTTCCATTTAGCAGTAGGTGGATTAGGTAATGCGGTAGTGTTGACGCCCTCTAAATACCATATTTTATAAGACCCAACGAAGTCCCCTCCAGAGGCCGAAGTCAGTTAACATTAATTTTTCATTGCATTTTTCATAAAATATTGATATCTAATGATATCCATGTTACATAATAGACCGGCTGGGCTGGTTTAACCTAGTGACATTCACAGTCGACGAGTCCTTGAATCCGTCTTCGCTTCTACCACCAGTGAATGTAATGTATAGGAGCGGCCGACATTACCATGTTCATGCAGCGAGTGATGCGGCTGGTGCAGGCCGTGGTGCACCAGGTTGTCGGCCACGGCTTCATACGACGCCTTTAGGGACGCTGTGCGTCGTCCGTGCTGCATCTATCGTACACACCCACATTATACAAATGTACACACCCTCTAACGCTACTAGCGTCCTCTGGGGATTAGGTCTGTTGTTTGTCTTTGAAATTGAAAAATATCTATGAATTTTAAAAACGGTTTGGCGATTTTTTTTTACATCTACAGTATATTTAAATTATTTTGTTATACATATTGTTAAAGAATTATAGGAAATTTGGAGTTATCAAAATGAGGTATAAATGTTTGTTATTGCATTGTAAAGGGACTGCAATACAGTAAAGGTGGTACTTTAATACCTAAAGTACATCCATTTAAGCAAATATTTCAATTTTGTTAAAAAAATATGCAGGTAAGTACTTATATTATTATCTAAGTGGCGGGTATGAAATCATAAGTAGAGAGAGGACCTCTGCCTAACTATGATTTCGTTCGATTGAAGCTTACTATACTTTATGCAACAGTTTAAATATTGAAGAAAATGTATTTTTAAATGACAAGTAATAATCAAAAATTTTGTTTGTTACATATCTTCAGTCTTCAATATAATCATAATAATGAGGCTAATTAATTACCTGTTGAGTAGCAGCTATAGCTTGACTGGCTGCCGCAGCAATAGTACTGCCCGCATGTCCAAGAGAATAAGGCTCCCGTCCTAAGGCGGCCTAGAAGAACAAGCGAAGATAAATAAATAAGTAGTTGATATTGATATACCCATTTATATTTACGTATGTGAAGATTTTGAATTTAATGAAATATGTGCACCGCATAATTGACAGCAGCCTGACGTAATCAGTGGCTCTACAGTGCAGTACCACCACATAGAAATGTGTTGTACCGTTGATTATTATTTACTGCTAGAGTGAACAAAAATAGCAGAATTCTGCTCCGGTAGTGTCACAGAATTGTAAAAATCGCAGTGTTTGGTAGAATTTGTAAAAATGTACATAGACAGAAGAAACTGTATCAGTTGTATCATCCCTTTATTCTGCTCGATGAACAAACAAAAGGAAATACCTGCCATTAATATACTAAAAAAACAATGTTTGATTTTTCAGTATATTAATGGATGTATGTTATTTTACTGTTCATGAAGGAAAAAAGTTATGATTACATTATTTAGCTGAATATTAACAGAATTTGAAGGGTTATACAACATGTAACGGGAATAATGCACACTCTCAAACACCCCGATTAGAAAATCGAGTTATAATCATAAAACATGAACTAAAATTACATGTTTATGTATTTAATATTTTTTATTTAAGAAATAAGTTGTCCTCAATTTGTACGAACAGCATGCACACCCTATGCTTACTAACCCCACCTCTACCTACGGCCGCACTTCAAACACGAACCTACTCACACTGTTGCAATGTGAACTGCAACCCCAACCGACTGTAATACAATATAAATACATATACGTATGTGTAACTTATCTACCTGTATAGCGGAGTCTGTTCGAGAAAAGTTTCCATTGGTGCTGTGCGAGGAGCGCGCCTCGCGTGTGCCCCAACTGTCGCGACGCTTCTCCGGACGGATGTGCCTGTACCTGAATCCAATCATAGTTTTTAGGGATCCATACCTCAACAATTTTAAAATTTTAATTAAGAAATAATTATTTATTTAATTATTATGTTTACATAACTGGTAGAGGATTTTGCTAAGATACATATTCATACTCTTTGAAATATGCAGTCATCCAGATGAAAACTATAGGTCGAAATGCAGATTTATATTCACTCCTGATGGCAATTATCTTACCATTACATTACCAAATAACAGGAACATGATAATAAAGTGATTGAAACCTATAAATACCCTTGAGCTCCTTAACTGAACTTTTACCACAAGGAAAAATTATAAGACTTGATAAAACTAATTGGTTATAAATACCTATTTTCCTTGTAATGGTTGTTATTGGATGTGCTAGTGTGGTTTGTGTTGGAATCCAAGTCCAGTGAACGTTTTTCAAGCAATTCCGTGATGCCCTTGTTGTCTGCTTCCAGTTCACATTTAAATTTGTGTAACTCTGTATCTGTTAGACAAATAAATATATTTACATGATTGAGGATTGTATATTATTTACATTAAGCCTTAGCAATCCGTCCTAAACAATTTAAGTAACATTTTTTATAAGTATCATGAAAATGGCAGGCAAGCACACAGTTTACAGTGAATGCACATAGAAATGAATGAATTCCATGTGAATGTCATACAGTCTATAGACATAACTCAAAAATCAATAACTCTGGTACAATAAAGAATATTCTATTCTAAGGATCAGTTGATCAGTTTTTCTCAGATCATATTGGCCTTTGGAACTCTGCCGGTGAATGACAAAGAATGACTCCTTTTCTTTTCTTTTTACTCTTTGTTATCAGTTTGTAAAGGGGAAATGAGACATTCTACTGATATACTTTTTACATTAGCATATTATATTAGGTTGGGGAAAAAGTTTCTTTGCATTTTTTAAGATAATTCAAAACATTTTTTAACATAGTTTATTTAAATTTAACTAAAGTATGTATGTACCATTTTGTTCGATAACCTTTTGCCATCTTGTAGGTAGGGACATGATCCCATTGCTATAAAAATTTTGGGACTTCTCATCAAAATACCGCGACAAGTGGATTTGGCAGTCCTCTCGTGATGTTAACCTAACATTGCATAAAGAATTCTGAAGAGACCGAAACAAGAGGAAATCTGAAGGTGCAAGGTCAGGACTATACAGCGGATGCATTAACACCTCCCAGCCAAACTCTCTTAATTTTTGCTGAGTGGCTATAGATAATGAATAATGCCCTTCCAATCCCACCACACACACAACATCACCTTATTGCGAGTTAACCCGGGTTTCGCCACAGTCTGTGAAGCCTGACCGGCCTTTGACCACGACCTTTTTCGCACGTTTTTGTCGTACGTGATCCACTTTTCATCACCAGTTATCAGCTTCTTCAAAAATGATTCGGTTTCATTACGTCGTAATAAAGAATCACAAATAAGTACACGGTTCATTAGGTTTCTTTCAGTGAGCTCGTGAGGTACCCAAATATCGAGCTTTTTTTTGTACCCAGCTTTTTTCAAATGCGCCAAAACTGTTTTGTGATCAATTCTCAGTTCTTCAGCTACGTCGTAACTACTGATATGTCGATTTTGCTACACTTTTTCAAAAATGACATCCATTTTATCCGTAAAAGGGCGACCAGAGCGAGGTGCATCTTTGACATCAAAATTTCCGGATTGAAAACGCCTAAACCAAATTTGTGCTACTCTCACAGACACTGCACTAGGTCCATAAACATCGCAAATTTTTTTCGCGGCTTGCTTTGCATTTTTACCTTTTTTGTAGTAAAATTTTAAAATGTATCGAATTTTGTCATTAGATTCACTCATATTTAAGAATACAGTACGAAAAACAAATGAAAATCACACATTTGCCTAATTTGAATTTGGAATTATGTTCTTTAAAATTTTAACTTTCAATGATACCAAAACCAGCCAGATACAAATACTACAGCCAAAGAGATTTTATTACAAGTTCATACATACTATAATGCGAAAAGACTTTTTCCCCAACCTATTAGATAGCTCTGATTCAGTGGAGATACAACACCTATTGAATATTGAATATATATATTAAGATATATCACCTATTGAAATAAATAAGTATTGATCAGTTTTACAATTTTACAGACATAATACAATTTTCTTCTTTTTGCACATAATGAATGCATCAGTATCAGTATAGATGTATCATTTAGTCTGTCTAAAGGCCTCATCTAGCTTTTTCCATTCCTCTTTGTTAGGTCCTGTTTTTAACCAGAGAGATGCAGATGCAGCATTGGCACGTAAGTCAACAGCCCACCTTTTGAGTTGCCTGCCTCTCTACCTTTTTACTTGTTACCTTGGGGCTCATTCTGTCCATCTATCTAAGTGCTGCCTTGTCATTGAGGCATGTCAAACAAAAACATGTCAGTCAATAACAAAAAATATCACAAATAATAACTTACCCAATCTCCGCAGATAACGATCTACTAAATCATACATTTGGTGGGCCAAAGTAACTTTCTCATCAGCTTCTTCCAGGGTTTTATTGTAGCCCCGTTTTATGTCTGAAAATTCTGTGTTCGCCTGATCAGTGTTCATTTCACCACGGCGACACCCACCAAATAATGTACGTACTCTTTTTTCCAAGGTATCCATATTGTCTACAAAACATAATTTAAAATCAATGCTTAGATATCACTTGCATGTTTTCATTACAATTCATATAACTTATAAAATTGTTTATGTTGCTGTTAAATAAACATAGTAATTTAATTCCTAAACATACACATGAAATAACACTAAAGCTGAGCTGAATGTTAAATATTTTTACTAACTTTGGACAGACAAATCCATTTCGCGCATTTCAGTAAACCTATCTCGCAGTTCTTGAGGCAGATGTTCGATCACTGAAATAAAAAAAGAATGAAGCATTGAAGAGAACAGATTTAGAGATGACTTATAAATATAAATTTCATAAACTTTTTAATTAAATAATCAAAGTGTTTTTATTTCTTTTTCTTTATTCCTTTTACCTCCAACTTTCAAAAGTTCGCGCCTGTCTTTCACAAAAATCGATACCACCAACAGTTATACCACAGAGTACCAACTGCATGCAATTACATGGCGTCATCGTGTGAACAAAGAAATACTTACTTTCCAAATAATCTTCGAGGTACAGCATATTGGTGAGTTATTTAACTAATATCAGTTTACAAACAATCTATACAAGACACTTAATATGTTAAACACAACAAAATTTCTAGTTAAATCAAGAAATTAAAGTAAGCGTTGACGTGTACACTGATAACGTCAGAAGCAGCAGAGGTTGATACTAGTGTTGGGTGTTTCGAATTCTGTCACAAACTCTCAAATGTATCGATATAAGTAATTTATCTACTTTATGATTATGACAAGTATTTATGAAACTTAAAAAAATATGTCATTGTCTTAATCTTGGCGGTGAAAAGGTATTGAACTTCATTTTTTGGCACGGATCGCACTTTCGGTCTGACGTTTATCGGCGTAAACTACAGAATTTCAGATAAATGTAGATAAAAAAAATTCTTGACCATCTATCTTAATTCTGTACTTCCGAAATAAATAATCTTTGTGAATTTGGTTTAGGTATAGAAGCTGATATTTCAAATCAATAATGTCAGCATGGAAAGAATGCGTCGTAAATTGCGAATTTTCGTAAAAAATATATTTTTCCGTTAAAACCCATTCTATTATAAATTGCATAGTTCATCCTGCGATTGTTCGTGTTATGCCGTATATCGATATAACACGCCGAGTGATGTACTCGGCGTGTTATTGCCAACATAACAAAGACAATGTTGCGTTCTGAAAAAATAACAATCCTATACAAAATCATGCGTTCATAGATTTTTATGGATCTGAGGCCTCGGGCAAGAGTTCCTCTACTAAATAGTAATAAATTGACAACGCAGCATCAGCTGAATAATTCAAGCCCAAAAGAACATTGTTGTGTAAAGGCACACCGTGGACACGCCGCCAAAATTCCATACAAACGCTTAATTTGGTCTCTATTACACAGACATCAATCAGTGACGTGTATTTACACGTGCACAAGGTGCGTAGCACGTAGAAAATACCAACCGTCGCCCGTAAGAGGGGAGGAAGTTGGGTGATGCGGGGAAATCGGGCGGGACGTCGAAGTGTCCATTCTATGCGTAGTATTATTACATATTCTCTGGTAAAGGGCAAAACCTATTATCGGACACGTCCTGATGGACGTATGCACAGATTGCAGGTCATAAAACACCCAGAGAGTTAGATCGCTCTCGGACGTCCGATCGCTCAGGGACGGGTATCCGCGACTTACATCCCATAGTATTTGTATACTCTTTGGTATGCACACCATAGAGCTAATGGGTACTTTACTACTTTACTCTGCTAGTTTACTATTTTCTTCAGCTGTGACTGATGATCGATTCGTCCGATAATATGTTTAGCCTTCAGCCTTGCAGCAGTTTTGTAAGCTTGTAAGTACTGTGTTTTTGAAATAGGCGTGTAGTCCTCTTAGTTTATTTCAATTTCTTTCTTATATTAAATAACGTTGGTGGCATTTCATTAGGTAGACGTTTATTACAGTGCCTGAAATAGAATAACAGTGAGAACACATGGCCTTAAGGGTTGCCTTCAAACCTTCGTTGTAAATGTTTGGTGAATGTGCTGGTACATTAGCCATCGCTTTACTCGAATGACTGACTGTGACTCTGACTGACTTTGACTGACAAATGACAAATTGACTGACTGATTCTGACTTTTACGCTGCTTATTACGAATACAAAATATCGTTTTACTTGACCACGGACCAATTAGCCTTCCTTTGGTTCCATAGTCGATGTACTTGACGCTGGCGATACTTATGCGTAACAGCGAGGCCATTTTATTAAAAAAAGGTTTTTATTTTATTTACAGATAATTAAATACTTACGTGACAATGATACGGCGGCCGTTAACGGAAATCGTTTTGAAAATCGAAGATTTACAAGAATATGAAGCTCATCGTCGCGATCAAGCTAATAATTCCTCAACAGAAAATGAGATGCAAGAAGACACACCAAAATCCTTAGGAATAGGCACTAAAACAACGGAAGAGGTCCATAATAGAATTGGTTATGCGCCCAAGAAAAAACCCAGTGGCCCGAGTACTGTTTAAATTAAATCTGCCATTTTTTATTCAATTTCTCTTTATTAATATGGCTTGAACATGTAAGAAAGAAGGTTAAGAAATAAAGTTTTGATTAAAATTCCATAGAATTAAAACTTGAGTTACATTTTCCTTTATGGCGTTCCAGAGCTCGAACGCATAGACAGATATTTTCATAGATGTATGATACTAGCGAAGTAGATAATAAATCTATGGATATTTTAGTCTTGAGACAAATCGATTGACATAAGAATCATGAAAAAGAATTGTTAATTATTTTAACTCGAGAGTGTTCCGTACTATCATTTATTTTGTGAAAATTTTAAGCGTCTACCTGCTACGGTTATTATGTAATATTGAGCAAAAATACGAAAAAAAAACATTTTTTTTAGTATTTGTTCTTATAGCGGCATCGGCATTACATAATTTGTATTGACAGACGGACGGACGGACGGACGGACGGACGGACAGACGGACAGACGGACAGACGGACAGACGGACAGACGCTTACAGCGGAGGCTTAGTAACAGTACCTACGTAGTATTATTACATATTCTCTGGTAATAGGGTCCCGTTTTTACCTTTTAGGTAAAGAACCCTGAAAAATAAATCTGCCAAATTTGGCATCATTTTTTAGGTATTTTAAAATGATTAGGTTTCTCATACCATCTTTCAATCCAATAATATTTTGAGGCGTAGGTAATAATGTACGTAAGTAACAATCGGGATCCATTAGGCCGATTTGTAACGGTCTAGATTTCGTGTGGGTCCTGACTGTTGAAATTTGAAATAAGTAATTAGGTAATTATGCTGCAGTTAATTAGTTAGACTATATACTTAGCTTGTTTTACTCTTTTCAGTTGTTATTTACCTAATTTTAAAGCAGTCGGGTATTTCTGATTTTTATGTTAAATTAGATTCCATACGTTATCTGTTGGTAGTTCTTTTTATTTATCTACAAGAATAAATTTTATTTTAATAATAGAAATAAGTAAGTAAGTACTTAATTTTCAAAATTAGTAAAAAATACACATAGAAACGTAAGAACTTATATGTAATTATACCTAGTACTTAGTCATTTATTAAAACTTATTTACATAGGTAGGTGCTAGAAAGGTTTGTCATACGAGTAGTAATATCATTTAGTTAAGTAGGTACAAATATTATAAAAGTGCCAACCATTTAATATACAATTCAACATTATCTATTTAATTAAAAGAAGAGCTATTTAATAATAAAGTACAGTGTATTTTAACCGCATAAAGACTCCGTTGTATAAGTCATTTAAGCTTTTCGTAAGGAGCTTTCGGTGGATTGTTGAGGTCGATATCTTGAGTTTGGTTGTGTCGCCGCTTTGAAAACATGCAGCACAGTCTGAAAAAGATATTAAATACTTTAAATAGGTTCATCAAGGTGCACAAGGAATGCGGGGAATCGGTGCCACGGGGAAATGTATTCAGTTTATTTATTTGGTTAATTTTGGTTTTGAATGATTTTTGGAAGTCCAGGGACGGTTTAAATGGTAAGAAAATATGAAGAAATTGAAGGGAAATAGTAAAAACCCACATTTTCTTTTTCACCTTTGACACATTATTTAATTCTCAGGCAATACGAAGTTTGCCGAGTCAGCTAGTTTGCAATAAAGTAATACCTAATGTGACTATAAATTGAGATGTACCTAATCTATCCTATCTTTCAAGTTGGATAAAACTGCACACGGTGTGCAAAGTTTGATTACCTAAATTCGGTTAAGTTGATACCTAGCTTAGGAGTTGATCGTGGACAAACAACGTGACACGTAATTTATAACATGTTAAGAAGATCAAGAGATAGAAGGTAAGTATAATCCGTCAGTTCAGTCACTTTTCAGTTTCCATGGTGGCTCCGGGTAGACAAAATTAAAAATAGGTAAGTACTTACACTATTTTATATTCATTCGTCAAAATCTAAGAAAATTGATATAAAAAAAACGTACTCATTTAACTGCGCTATGTTAACTTACCTCAGCGTCAAGAAATATATTATTTCAACGACACTCAAGATAGAAAAGCCCATGAAAAGTCCCAGCAAGCCTCCACAGTTGGCAAGAAAGTCTGTTGGTCCATAAAGCTCAGAGCGGCGGGACGTTATGAATTGTGCCTCCTTGAAGAACACCATTACACGTGCATAGTGCAGTCTGAAATTGACAATATGTTAGGTATTATTTAAAATAACTTTCACCATAAATGTTTGTAGTTATCGAATGTGCCAAAACTGGTCCTACGAGATCATATTTTATTCAACGTGTAAAATAATGAATAAATAATATTTAGGTGAGTTTATAAGTGTACATCGTATCCGCAATCAAATGGCTAACTATCGACATCCACAGCGCTAATGCTATATTTATTTTCCATACAATTTTTATTTATTAGTGTAATGTGAAAAAGATGTACAACCCTAATAGTCCATTGAAAAGTTTTATTTAGGTTTGTTTTTCCGAGGACGCGATTTTTTTAAATGGGGGTCAGTATTTGGGTTCGCCACCGTTGTCCCCCGGCCGCCTTCTTGGAAAAAGGGGTGCAAAGGGTTTTCACGCTGTATCTCGTAAACTAGCAATTCTACAGGAAATTTAATAAAACATAAAATATATCAAATTTCCATTATTTCTTATCGTCAAGTGATCAACAAAAAAGTTCTAAACGAAAAAAAAACATACGGGTCGAATTGAGAACCTTCTCCTTTTTGAAGTCGGTGAAAAATACGTAAAAATGTTGTGACAAGTTTCCTTTAGTAAGTTAATTTTTTTTCAATTATTTGTTTTTTTTTTTTATGTAATGTAAGTGGCAAACAAGCATGCAGTTCAGTGTGATGCTAAGTGATGACTGCAGCTTATTGAGTTTATTCATTTATTTCATATAATTAGGCTCCTGGAGAGCACTATTACATCGTAATTTTTTTTAACTAACCTAGAGTGAATAACCTCTAATAATAATTAAAAACACATAATAAATTAAAAAGAAACGAAACAGTTATGAATAATATGGAAAGAATCAATTATTTACAAATAGCCTATAGACACTCACACAAAGACCAAGGTCAAAATGCAGATGCGTTACCACTCCTGCGGCACATGGTGGTAATGTACGGCACCGGAAATTACAGGGCCGTACATTACCACCTGACCGGAACACGATAGCTCCGTCACTGGAGCTCCACCACCAGTAAAGACTATGCTTATTGTTTCACGTTCTGGGTATACCTAGTTACCTGTTGTTGTACAGTGGGGTTATTACCGCATTGGTACCTACCTACATACCTATGTATAAACAGAAAAGCCAATCGAGATAGTCCGGACGTCATTCATGCATGAGTGAGGAAACGGCTGTCTGCCGACAACTATGTTGATAAAAACAACTGTTAAATTAGGTACGTTCGGTGGTTGGTGGTAAGTATTCACCTGGAGCTTAAAAGGATTACCTACCTACGAATTTGCTTTTCGTTTGAAGTGGTTTGAAACGTGGACTCTGTTATTACTCGTACCTATTTCTTTTAAGTATGATACCAAGGCATAGAATATACATATCTTAATTAATCTTATTTCAACACAGGGATCAACAATACCTACCTACAAATTTTAGGACGAAGGTTTGTGCCAAAATAACACTTAGGTACTGCATGCGAACATACTTACTGCTGCTGCAAATAGGTAGTATCTTATTCGGGGTTTATTTCCATTTCCAAGCATAAGTAGGTACTAATGACTGCTACAGAATTGGACTAAATACACATACCTAGGTACGCTAGGTAGGTAATTCCTAGATCCAAGATGAGGAATCGAAAAAAAGAATGATCTTTAGCATTGTACCTAAGTATAACCTAAGAACCTACCTAGAAGAGGGTATTGATTATCGTGAAATATTTTTTATTTAATCCTGTACTTTATATAGGTAAGTAGTTCTTTACGCATACCCGTCTATATACTCTTCAATTGGTGTGTTGTGAGCTCTATAAAGCGCTTTCCAATCAAAATCCGCTTGAGAAGTTTCAGCCTCATATTCCAAAGATGTGCAGGACTGCAGGCATTTACATTTAGAAGCGACTTCGCGAGCTTCGCCTAGTGTATCGTTGTCGAAATCCCTTTCCAGGCCTGCTTGGACTTCAACAGTCACTAATTCAACTGCAAACAGGTAAAGTAGTTTTGAACAAATTGAACAAATCATATTCCTTGACGACAATACATAACGAATCGTAACTTCACGCCTGTAATCCCCGAAGGGGTAGGTAGAGGTAAATGCATGCATTCAAGCATACCTACATGCAAACACGTTACGTTTTGGCCCATGTAACAGGTGGCGAGCCTGTTGACATCGCCGGGCACATTACCAAACTTCGAGGTAGGTCAATTGGGAAATTTCTAGGAAATGGAAAAATCCCAATTGAACCAGAGATAAAGGACTTTACACCATTATCTCTGTTAACCCCCTACCCGGAAATCGAACCCAGGACCTCAGCGTAGTAGAATTGTCCTGCTACCACTAGGCTACCAAGGCAGTTATATAATAGGCACAATACTTCATCAGGCAAATTAAAAAAAAAAATAAACAAATCTCAGATTTCAAGTCAATAAGGTTCCGAACAGAGCAACGCGGGCCACCGGTCCGCCGCGACCGGTGGCCCGCCTTGCTCTATGGTTCCGAAAGATAACAAACTTGATCCTTTGATGAAATCATGTTAACGGATGAATCCGATGAATTGACTTGCATGGTCCTAAGTCCCAAGAGTCCCAAAATGCATATCATGGCGCCCAAACTCTTGCCAGTGACGTATGGAGCACCAAAACTTTCACTAGTTTCTTTCTTCTCCCAGTGTGGGACTCTTAAGGACAATAAAATTCTAACCTTTGGCTCATTGGTCTCAGTGGTCGTTTATCAGTCCGCTCAATTCCCACATCATAAAAAGAATTTTTAGTAAGCGAATGCCAAATGAGAGACTCGATTAATAGTTTTCTTTTCCTATGCGTAATAATAGAAATATCTACACATATAATAAATATATACTTAATACAACTAAAAACATTTCCCTTATTCCCAGGTCTGTTATTTGCGAGACGATCTAACCTCTTTAGGACCTACTTTACATTTCCTTAGGACACGGTGAACCAATTAGAAAGGTAAGCAATTAAATCACTTTTTAAGTAGGTACGTAGGCAAAGATATTATAAGATATCTTTGTACGTAGGTATAATTATATCTAAATCGTTATAGTAATTCCTAGTCTTTTATAATATCATCTTTTAGATGAGCTAAGTAACCAGTTTTAGTAGTTCCAATTTAGTGCATAATCCATACAGATATCGTAAAAGTAAAATAAATACTTAAGTATCTAATAGAATCCCAAAAGCTTTGAACACGGTTAGAATATTATTTAAATACTAAAACATAAGGAAGTTACTCTCTAATAGGAAATGTACATATCCGGCATTTAAAATAGGTAGGTACACTTAATTGGTAACAGTTACTGTTGTCTTGATAGGTATTATGTATGCAATAGTAAGTCATAGATTAATCTATCTCCGGTTGCTCCGGTAGTAATCCATACACTTTTAAACTTTTGGACGATATCGTCCAGGCGTAGCTCAACCTACATATTCCGTGAATACAAAATGAAAACTATCATATGTACCTAAGTAGCAAGACTCTACAACTTCACGAATAATAGTCGATCAACTAAAAATGTACTTCAAAATCGTTAGGTAAGCTTACCTAGTATTTCTTTTAATTTACCTCTCGATAAGTTAAATTTAAAAAAATCTGTTATCAAATATTCCTAAAGTTGAATTACCAATTCGCAGTTGATGCGTAATATATTATTCCATAATACTATTGACCCGGAGGCAAATTAACATTCTAGAGTCGTTCGATGACGAAAGGTGGTCTAAAAACTTAAGCAAACAAAAGTAACTACGTGGACAATGGAACCGTTAATGACCCGTGGATGCACTGTGACAAATGTGGTAAGTAGGTATAATAAATAGAATGTAGGTACTCACTCTGGGCTCTCTTTATGCACGACACGCTGCCGGCGTTGCAGACAGACATATTTGGACCATCTACAAAATAAAATAGATTACATCTCTGATACTACCAAGGAATGGATTAAGGAGTTTGTAAATCTAGATACCCATTCTTAATAAACAAACAGAACATGATAATAATTAGAGAGATGTTTTTATGTCGGAAAAGGTTGTTTTTTGTTTCGATTTTTATTACTTTGACTTAGCAGTAGCTAATCAAAATGTACTCACATGGCATTCCGAAATGGACACAACCACAACGTGCATAAGTAAAATTAGTTAAGCATTCCATTTCGCAATTGGCTTGCGTGTAAACTTTGAAGTATTGAAGGTAACGTTCACTTGGAAAATAGCATTGTCGTCTGCAATCCGAAAATAAATAAACATTTATAAGGACCTTTAGGTCATGAACGTATCTACTTACGAGTACATAGGTAGGTACTAAGGAAATCCCAAATCGATAGGACGAGTAATTTTTTTTTTCGTGAATGATTTGTTTAATTGGTGATGATACCTAATTATAGTTTTGTGCAAAAATTCAACTAAGTAGATACCTACCTCTTATTATCTGAAATATTATAATATTATCTTATTTTCAAGTGTAAAGATAGCAGTTTAAAAAGTATTTACCTACTTAAATAATTAAAGAAAATATAAAATGTTACAAAAAAAAATAGATAAGTTGGAGCAATGACTACATTGCGTTGAAACTATTTGAAACCTTTATTCGTAGGAGGCAATAGAATCGGATCAAATAGTCTAAGGCGGCCAACTTTCTGAAAATAGCATGCGGGACTTTTTGTGGATAGATAGGGTATGGTGAATGCGAAGTATGAAATTTTGTCAGTATACGTACCAAAATTACATAAGAACACAAAACTTACTAACTTAGTACAAATGGAACAAAGGCTATCAAAGCGATCACATACACACACACGCAAGCCGCTGTTGTTTACATGCGTGTGTGGGTGTAGTGGAGAGTGTATGTTTTATGTGTGTAATTGTGTAATATCTTAAAAAAAAAATAGCCCTGGTAGGTAAGTCAATGCATCGAATGCGGGGGACATGCGAGACGCATCCAACGTTTTGCGGGACTAATTTATTAATTCTTGCAAAGCGGGATTAGGGGAGATGTAGGCAATGGGAGTCAGTTGGCAATGGTGATCACCTCAAAATAACAAGAACCGAATGCGACTAAGCGACGCTAATACACCTATACGCTAGCATTAAGTCATTCCCGTTCATGACCCGTGACTGGCTAAATTCTCGGGATGCGCTTGGGAGCAAAGGGAGAGTGAAGGTTTCGCGCTATTTTCATCTAATTTTTCGAGTTGGTAAATCTAAGATAAGTCACAAAATAAGAAATATTTATTTCTGTACTTGTTTTATGTAATAATCGTAGCATTTTAGCTTGCAATTCAATAGTCATATTGTTATTATAACTTTAAATTCTCGGCAGGATTTTTTTTTCCGTTTCTTTACCCATGTAGGTAATCAGGATCAGGTGATCCCAATTACCTACATGGTGATATATATATATGGTCTACATTACCTATCTTCCACAAAAAACAGCATAATTGTTGTAGTTTGTAGATGCCGAACGTTCCTTCTAGAAAGAATCCATATTTTGTCCCACTACTTCTGAACCAGTGACTGCATCGTTGTCTCAATTTGATATACCTATCGACATTTAAAAATCTGCCAAATATGTATATTTACGGCGGCGGCGGCCGGTCCCTCGTAATCATAAAACAACACTGGCCACCGGCCGCGGCGGACCGGAGGGGAGTAGCCATACGCAGGCTTTCCCCTCTGTCAAAGTACAAGATTAAATGCTTTAAAAAATCCTGTGCGTATAATAAAACTAGTTGCAGCTGGACTGCTCATTAGACTAAATCTAGTTGTGCGACTGAACGGACGTCCAAAAAAATGCTGATTTGCTGTGTTGTTTACTGTAAAAAGAGATGTAACACATCAAGCTTAAGGTATAAAATGCCATAATATCGGTCGTGTTGTTTCGGACTGATATAAACAACACAGTCGGGCGCAATGTTTGGTATGCCTTATACGATACGGGGATCGGTCGAGCGACTGATCCGAGTTCGTTTCCGAAAAGCCGCTGTCGCCGGTGCCGCTTATCGATAGTGTTGATGTCGGTTTGTGGATAGTTATCGATAAATATTGCAAAAGATTCTTATATACACACATTTTTGAGATTACATTTTCTTATTAATATATTATGTTGTAGTTGTATTCGCCACAAACTGCTCTGGGCCACCGTTATTAGGTATTACTATTCGCTCATTTATTCTTGTTTTTATTAAGTATTTTTTAACATACATAGTAGTTATAAAAAAAAATACATATAAAAAAATAAAATTATTACTTTTATTATATTGTAGGTTTTATTTTAATACTAGCTGTGCCCGCGACTTCGTACGCGTGGAAAAGTGACTTTGGGAAGCTTTTTTGGATATAAATTTAGGTAAATTTTGGATCATAAACACTTTTGGTTAGTTAAAAAAAACTGGTTTACGTTAGTGCTTCTCTCTACATGATATTGTATAGACGCATTGATGGCCATCGGCTGCTGGTATTGCGAACACGTGACAGAGTCACATGTAACTCACCGAGCGAAAATCTAAACTAATATTATAAAGCTGAAGAGTTTGTTTGTTTGTTTGAACGCGCTAATCTCAGAAACTACCGGTAAATTTGAAATAATCCACCACCACCACCGTCTTCCTCCAACTTCAGTTGCTGCTCACCAACAACTTTTTCGAGTATATTACCAAGTTTATGTGTGGCTTGGTTATCAGCTAGACCCTACAGACTGGGGTTGGAAGTTGGTCAACAATATATTAGAGCCAGTTCAATCTTTACTTCCACCTGCGCCGGAAAAACTGCTGAACACTATTTCTTGCAACTGAAAAAAAGGATGCAGTGCTAAATGTGGTTGCAAAAAGGTCGGACTGTTTTGTTCTTTGGCATGCACAAATTGTCAAGGCCGGTCGTACTCTAATATTGAATCACAAACAATGGAGGATTCGTTTGATTCCGACGAAGTATTGCGCGATACATCGCTAGTGATGCAATTGACTTGCATCCAAAATGAAGATGAAGAAGAAGCAGGGGAAGAAGAACAAGAATTTGAAACTTACGAATCAGACGAATGAACTTCAACACTTTTTTTAATTTACATCGCTTTGATCTTTTCCAATCTTTGAAAATTTCCGTTATTTTGCAATAGTTTTACACTAAACAGGATCACAACTGACCCGTGGAGTAGGCACTACTGGGGAACCCACATTAAAAAAAAACGCGCTAAGTTTCAACGTGTGCATATGATGACCATAACAACATTTATAACATTTTGAATCGTTATATCTCAGAAACGGTGGCTCATAAGAAAAAAAAATATTGATACATTTTTTATAGATAATTTTATGATCTACAATTTTTGCTAGAGGTACTTTTATGATTAAACTTACCGTTTTGCTGAAAATCGCAAAAAACTCATTTTTTTGGGGAACTTATAGACATTGTTTATACATAATTATGATTTGAACAATTTCACTGAAATTCAGCTTGTTGGGACTTTATGTAACTTCACTCTATTTTTTTGGTCTAAATTGACCGGACTATACGTGCGCATAACGCGACAAGATTATTTGTTAAATTGGTAGTACATAATAAATGAATAAAAAGTCCATCTTTATAATAATACAAAGTGTATTTCATTTAAACCTTATTTCCCAGAGTTAAGTAATTTATCGATAAAATGTATCGACACTTGTCGCAACTATGGTTTTCAAGACTTGTCGATGTAGTTGCATCATTCTTTACACTATTATGACACGGAATGATTACATGTGTGTGTGAAATTGTTGATGTGTTTTGTTAAAGTCAAGGTGTGAGTTTCGTAATAATAGACGATTTTTGTTGTGTGTGAATTTAAGAAAGTGTGTGTTCCCCCCGCAAAAAATGGCAGACTATTTTGCTTTGGTAAAACACGCTATGGCTACTCCCCTCCGGTCCGCCGCGACCGGTGGCCCGCGTTGCTCTATGGTCTACGGGCGTTGTCTAAGGGTGAGATTCACAGACCGCACTACGACTTTACTTTGTGCAAAGCATGCTTAGAACTGTCAGTTTAGTATGGGTTTTGACAGTTCAAAGGCGTACTTTGCTCAAAGTAAAGTCGTAGTGCGGTTTGTGAATCTCACCATAAGTGTACAAACTTACGCTAACGAATAGCTGCCCTGAGGACTTACGTGTGGGTAATTGTCGAGATGGTGCTGCATTTGTGCAAAAATTGCACGGTGGGAGTAAAGCGGCGACACTGATTCTAATACTAAATTGAAGCAAAGGCCTCTCCATCCTTATTTATCTATTCCGTGGGGGCGGCGAGGCAGTGGAACAGAACAGAATTCATTTTTGCGGTAGCGCCCGGCGCGGATCATCCGAAGTGAAGTCAGTCTTGGAACTAATAACTATCTCGGATCTTGGTATGTTTCAATGTAGGTCGGTTCGCGTTGGGTTAGGCGCACTGAAGTTTTTAGTTTAAAAAATGGACAGTGTTAATCTTGGACGTTTGTCCTCAGGGGCTGGCAGAGGGAGAAACTGCTTGAAACCAAAAGCAGCACAATTTACAGCAGACTGATATGTACCATAAGTATAGGTACCAACCTGGCCCCTCTAGAGCCAATCTGCCGTCCCCTATAGTCAAGCTGCCCTCTCTCACTCGTTGGCTGGCGACGTCTTTGGTGATAATGACAGCGCTGAACGAGAAAATAGTCAAATACCAGCTAAAAGAAAACGTCAAAAGCTTAACCTTAAGCTGACCCATTACGTATTGCTGAACAAAAAGCCTTAATCAAAAATAAAGCTACAGGTTTATTGGCTCAACTGAATTCCTTAGAAACAGCGACATTATTGGAATTCTGGGGATCAGTCCTAATACAATTTAATACCGTTTGAACTATTTCTAAAGTTTTGCAAGGTGTGGACACAAACATTGAGGTAGTCTCCAGCGTTTACAATTCCCTGATTATTTTGATGAAAAATCAACGCGAATTATTCTATGCATTTGAAAAAGCTGCAAAAGAAAAGTGTACTGAAGATTACAAAAATAGCCGCAAAAGGATAATAAAAAGAAAAAGTGAGACGATGAGCAACGCGAAGGAGAAGTTATTTTACAAGGACGGGACTATTTTATAGTGAATATGTTTTTTGCCAATATGCGACCAATTGTTGGGCGAGTTGTAAAACCATCCTATGACGCTGTAACCGCCAAATTTGTATTTCTGTCCAATTTAAGTACACTATATAAGGCGGAACTTAAATCGAACGCATTATCACTCCAAAAGTCTTATCCTACTGATCTTGAGGATGATTTAAAAGATGAACGCGTACTATTAAATATTTTTTTGCTGTCTCAGGGACAAGAAACTGAAACAAGTTTACGCGAAATAAACTTATTAATAAAGAAAAATGATCTGAAAGTGGCGTTTCCTTACATTGAAATTGCGTTGCGCATATTTCTTTGGACTGCAGTAAGGAATTGTAGCGCAGAACGCTCATTTTCGGTACTCAAAAGGATAAAAAACTATTTGAGATTGCGTCTAATCGAAGAACGGCTTAATAATTTAGCAATTTTTAATACCGAAACCGATTTAACAAATATAATTGATGACAACGATGTAATAGATAAACGAATTTGTTAAAAATTTTGTCCACAGAAATAGTAGAATGTAAAATGTAAAATCTACCTATATTAAGCTATTGCATAGCTTCTATCGCGGGCCTTGAGCGCGGGGACCGAATTTAGAAATTAAAACGCAAAAAACCGGACGCTCCGGATTACAAATTTTAAACTCATTTAAAGAAAGTCATGTATAATTGGCTAGCTTGGCGCTGGTTTAGGGCACCAGTCTCTTCGGAGGCGTGGGTTCGAATCCCATCTTGGTAAGATTGATTTTGTTCAATTTTTTTTATCGTTTGTTTTTCTATTCAATATTTAAAAAGTGCTAAATATTAATAGAAAATTATTGTTTCATTTTTCTATTTTTTTTTCTTTTATTTGCATTTTATTTTGCTTTGCATAATTTTAGATAATTAAGTTAATGCAATAGCTTTACCGCGGCAGTCCCCGAGTGCCACACGTCTTTTTTTTTTGTTTTCTTTCATTCCTTGATGGGGCGGAAAGCTACAGGAGCCCGGGGCGCGCAAACTTAAAATACGCCCCTGCCTACATCCAGCATTACGGGACGGTTGGCCGCCTTAAAATAGTCCAAACTTACTTAAATCATAATTTAATATATTACGTACTATTTTTATTATTTCTAGCTACCACATTTTTAATTTTTACAATATGTTAACACATTTTTTTTAATATGACAAAGTTTCATATTTTTAAAACAAATCTATTGTAACGGAAGGGTCACATGGATTTCATGTCTTTTTTCAATTATCTATAGATAGTTAATGTACGAGTAGCTTTAACATATACAATAAAGCTTAAATGAGAATTAAGCATGTAGTTTGTGTTCAAATAAAATATCTCTACAATACGTACCCACCCTGTTGCAGAGTAAGGCTTTAGGCCATCTGAAGTTGACATCATTTTCGAAATAAAATATCTCTACAATACGTACCCTGCTGCAGAGTAAGGCTTTAGACCATCTGAAGTTGACATCATTTTCGGTTTAACAGCAACGATGACTTCCTGAGACAGCGGCGATCTAAAGTATTGTTGAGAAAGTCGTGGGAGTTCCGCTGGATTGTGCAACAATATCTAAAATGGGGTAATGTAATAACAGGTTAGATTAAAAATATAGTAATAATAACGATATTTTTATCTATTTTTAAAAATATTTACAGCTACCTACCTACCTATCTGTTCTTAAAGTGAATTATCTTACATATTCTCTTTTTTATTTGCGTTTTAATTACGAAAGTTACTTCACGCTTGTCATCTCTGAAGGGGTAGGCAGAGGTAAATGCATGAATTCAAGCATACATGCAAACACCCACGATTCGCCGGTTACGTTTTGGCCCATGTAACAGGTGGCGAGCCTGTTGACATCTAAGGGCACATTATCAAACTTCGAGGTACTGGGAAATTACCAGAAAATTTAAAAATCTCAATAGAACCAGGGTTAGAGGACTTTTACATAGGCTACCGAGGCAGTCTTTTTGATTACGTGTACAAAATTATACGCATAGAGCCACGTCACGTCACTGTAATAATTAAATGTGTTATTTTAAAATTTTCTTCTATTGTTTAGGTAAAATTCTAGAGTAGCTTAGGCGTTGGTCATTATTATTTTATTTATTTATTTATCATACTTAAATCTCATATTTTTTTTGTTTAGTTTAGACTATCACATAATTTTCTCTAATAGATATCTATACAGATCATAAAACCTCAATACCTATGCAGCGTAGTAGGTAGCTTGATTTACTTCGTTATCGTTTGTACCGGTACCTAACGAGTTACCAGTACCTGATTGTCACATTTTGGCACTGTTGAAGCCTGATGAATGTAATCAAAAATAGTCAATAGGTACATGATTGATTGTGTTTTTTAATAAATCTTATTGGGGTGTAGCGTCCACTACATTAAGGCGCCAACTAGTGGAACACAGATGAAACCTCACAGTACTTGTCTAGTACGATAGATGGCGTGCAATCGAATTACATCGCACTTACGAAGATTTCTCAAGAGTTGGCATATATACAACTTCCCAACGCTAACGCCCGCCAGGCGCTTCCACCTCGCCTGATTGGAGGATCCTCCCTTTTCGTCGGAGGAACACTTCCACCCGTTCCTACACACGGGATTGAAAATCCATAATGCTACCAGGCTTCCATCCGTCTTTTTAAGAGTTATCAGAACCGGTCCCTGGGTGTGCTCGTTTTACAACAAGAACTGATGATAGTGATAAATAGCTTTAACAGATAACTACATGTGTATCTTCATTTATTTGAATATATTATAACGGAATTCCGTAACATCGATAAAGTTTTCGTACATTAATATTCATGTTAACTTTCATTTAGTAATCTTATAATACCTACTATTATTTGGGGTATTACGAGTTACTGCATAATGTTGTGACGTAACTTAAATATTGACAATATGTAAAATGGCGATAATATTATTAGGTATGTATGTACAGTGCTCAACAATAAATATCGCACATCGAGCCTAGGAAGGAGACTTCGGCTTATTTCGGGTATAATGATTGAGTTTTGACCAATACCGGACTGCCAGTGCTGTAAGCAGTGTGCAATAGAGATAACGCTCTACGAAGTCGAAACGAGCCGATCGTCTCTTTCGCAGGCTCGATGTGCAATATTAATTGTCGACTACTGTAACTACATTACCTATATAGGTACGTGTGTATCGGCTAAGTCTTATAAAATTGGGTTTATAAAATGTACGCATATCTTAATCTAACTACTTAAACAATTGTGTTATGTAGAGTCGAGTGTAGTGTTGTATTCATAATAATTAAATAATAATATTATTCGTAAAGGATAGCTGTAGCTTAGATTTCAAACTTTTCCTCTCAAGATGGATAGTCTTTTCAAATTAGGATAGTTCGAAAAAATTTATAAATACTGGTACCTTAAAACCCTGGACTGGTCCCTTGCATAAGTAATCTAAATCAATTTCTTTTGCCTGTAACAAGAACGTCAAACCAGTTGTAACTCCGTATCCCTGAAAATAATATGCATTTATTATTTATCAATAGTAGGTAATGTAGTCCTGTAGGAATACATGCGTCATATTTAGCAAAATTTTGATATTATAAGGCTTTTTACTATATTTATGTTACTATCAAATTCCTTTTATTAGGTATACTACTTAATAAAAGATCCACGATGAAGAAGTTAAGGTACAGTATTCTACCCACCAAACAACATTCGGTTATTTTCGGTAGTAGAGAATAGTACAGATGTAGGTAGATAATAATATCAATAAGTATATCTATAGATTGGTAAAGTACTTAAATCTAAAGTAAACCAAAATGTATATTTTATGAATACCTGCGTACCTACTATTTATCTCGGAAGCCATCAATTTGAAAGCCTCTTTGCAGTAGAGCCAGGTGGTACATTGCTGTTGTCCTAAAACAGTGATTCCCAAAGTGGTCTATATCGACCCCTGGTGGTCTATGACAACCAAAAAGGGGTCTGCGTCAACGAAATAAAAATTTGGGGGTCCATGAAATTAAAATGGGGTCCACGATAATGGATCTCAACACATACACTGATAGTACCTATTTACTTACATCATACCAGTGAATCCCAAAGTGGTCCATAGGAGACTCGATGGGGGCTACGTAGGCGTGAATAAATAATGGCAATATGGGCATGTGATATAAATAAATGTAGCAAGGACGGGGGTCCACAGAAAGCAGATAAAATTGTAAAGGGTCTACAAGAAAAAATAGTTTGGGAACCTCTGTCCTAAAATGATAGTGATTGTCTCGTTATGTCGAAACAGCAATGTAGGTAGGTACCTACTTCAAACTGGCTATCGAAATTAGTCAACCGAGACACATAATACGCCATAAGGTGAATAATTTTGCATTTGAAAAGAATTCAATGAATCAGTCATTAGCACGGAATAGGAAATAACAAGTTGTTTTATGAGATTTATCATTGTGAGAGATCACGTTCATAAATTTTATGCTACATCTTATTAAAGGATTTGTGTGGATTTCATTTTGTAGATACATTGTACCTACTTTAGTTTATAATTTAAATGTAATAAATTATTTTTTTGATAAAGGTACCAAAGTGCGATAATAGGAACGGAATAGATAAATTATCTTTTCTGTGGTGCCTACGGTTTCGAGTTCCGTCTCTGAAGCTCTACATTACATTTAAATACACTAATTACCAAATGGCAGAATATTGAAATATACCTATGTCAATTTTAAAAGTAGGTAGTCAGGAACTATTATGCAAGGCAACGTTAATTAAAACGACATGCTGTCTCTATCATTTAAAAATGCGATAAAAGTGTCGCTGCTGAATTACTGTTATTTAACAACGGGAATAAATATACCTTCTTTTACTAAGTTTAATTTTAAGGTACATTGAAAGGAGGCATTTGTATACATATAGATCAGATGCGCTCTCCAAGGCGATCCGACGGTCGCTTTTTACATCATCTATTTGAATTGCAAAAGTGACCTCAAAATGTTGTCTTACCGTGCCTCTATGTGGATATGTTTCTAATGGTGTCAAAGGTGGATATCCAGATTCTAAAGTCCAGGTCTGCGTCGTGTTGCCGAGGTTGAAGTATTCGTAATCTTTGTGCAGACTAGAAAAATAAAGCGAATGATCACTATGAACAAATTAACGATGCCAATTAAAAGACTTTTTGCAAGCATTATTTATAAACAAAAGTTAACCGCATTTCAAATTGAAGTAAGTAATTCATATGTAGGTAGTGATTCTAAGTCAAGGGGGAAAAATGTTAGGAAAAAAGAAAACACAGGTACTTCTCAAGTCTAAAAAGCTCATGGGCGCCCATTGTGTTGAACGTGTAACAAACACCCTCTTCAGTTAAGATGGGCGAGAAGAGATCTGAACAGCTATTCCTCGGTACGTCTTTCCATTTACATCCGCTGAACACTTCCGATATGTTCGGTGATACCTTGTTGAGATTATCGACTACTTTTCTACCAGGTGCAAATTGTCTACCATTTGCAGGTGCCAAGTGAGCATCACACACCAAGGAGACATCTTCGAAAAGGTAGCGTCTACAAAATTTAAGACATAATAAGTAAATTGCTGATTCTATGCTGTATAGCAGATCTGATCGTGCAGATATATTTTTCATATCACTTACTCATCTTCTGTTAAATTCCCGAATGTGGATTCATTTTTGTATAAATGATAGTATTTTGTGAAGTTGAATCTAGTTTGCATTGCTTTAGTTTCGAAACAAACAGTCACTGCAGGATAAGGTATCTAAAATTAAGAATTTATTAAGTACCTACTACACTACACACCCACAATAAAAAGAAAATCCTCGTACTTTTAACGATGTCTGTAGCATCGGTTTTCTTTTTCTTTCCATAACATTTTTGAAACGTTTATCGATCAAGTGTAATATAAAAGTTCAGAGAAAAACAGGTTTTCAAGGGTTTCAAGAATAGGTACATTTACTGTCATTAGACAGTAATGTTCCTAAACTAAAAATAAATTAAAAAAAAACCCGGTCAAGTGCGTGTCGGGCCACGCGCAGTGTAGGGTTCCGTACTAACAGAGTAATGGCCGAATACTCAAACGTCACTCAATTTTAAGCAACGCTCAAATGTGCGCTACCTCTATCTTTTGAACGTGTTTTATAAAGATAGAAGACTTTTAAGTCCCACTTAGATTTAAGTGACGTTTGAGTATTTGGTCGTAAGAGATGTAATGAAAAAAAAAATGTCTATGGAGTTATTCGAAATTTCCGAGTAAAATTCATTTTGTCGATTATTACTCTCAAACTTGTAAAGCCAACTTAAGTGTGATAGTTTTCCTTTTAATTTCATTATATATGGGTACTACTGCCGTAACTTTTGATTTTCTAACACTAACTGTTTAGTCTCTAGGTCTTACACTTGACTCTAACGAAAATTGGCACTTTAAAGCTTAATAGGTAAGTCACAAACCGTTAACTAAATCGAGAAATATATTATCGTTTTTGAAAGACCTATCCAACGATAGCACTAAATAACAAAACATAAAAAAATATTTGCGCGTAACATGTAGGGGAGGTACCTACCCTAAATTTAAAAAAAGTCATGTGTTTATTCTACCACTTTGTCGGCTTAATAATGATTTATACTTGTGCCAAATTTCAAGTCTCTAGTACTAATATTTTTTTCGCTAAACCGCGGACGGACAGACAGACAGACGGACATGGCGAAACTATAAGGGTTCCTTGTTTACTACGGAACCCTAATTATACTTTGACCATGAGTGATTTACCTGCCATACTGGTGTAGACGTTTCAGCAAAACTGACGATTACGGGGCTTTCGTTCCATTTTATCCAAACTTTGTGTATGAGGACTGCACAAAGTATCACACAACAGCTGAACATCAACAGCCAAAATATTCTGGAATGCAATTCATTTATTTTAGTTTTATATCAAAAATTGCAACAGAAAAAAAAGAAGAAACAAAAAAGGTGTTTACTTACAATTTTGCTAATGAATTTTAAAAAATGTAAAGAGTTAAGAAATTTTATAAAGACACGTTCAAATCAAAGGAAACAATTTCCAACAAAAAAGTCCTGCTTCTCCAAAATTGAAAATTATGTCCTGGTTACGTATCTTTTATTGAAATTTTAGAATTCCTTATAGTTTTGAAATATTTGCAATATTCTAAATACTTTATTTTAGATTTTTTTAAGTACTAAAACACCGTTTTATTACATTTTTCTAGACATCATTCCGGATCCAATGACCCATAGCACGTATTTTATGATTATCATATCTATATTTCACAATTTTCAACTTGTGAAATTTCTTTTTTTCAACGTGTCAATTTTCAACAAAATTGTTTAATTTTTGTAACTATATTTTCTTCGCTGAAGAAAGAAAATATTCTTAGTAGGTAGTAGGAATTTCAGTATAACTGGCACTTACTTTTCCACAGCAGTCCTTTCCTTTTCACCGATGTATTTGAGACCGTGTAAATTAGAGTTGGCAGAATAATCTACCAAATATTCTTTTATGGTGTTACGTTTATCTTTATTTGAAGATTCATCTGATTTCTCGTCATCCTTAACCTTGTTAAGTTCCAGTTCACCTATAGAAATTTTTCCCGTGCTTCCCGATCTAAAAATATTTTTTATTTTTAGGTTTTGGTGCCTTATTCGATCCCGGTAACTTAGTTATAGCAGGGCACTGCACCTACTGTTAGCAGTAGATGAAGGAGAAGGGACCAACGAGTCGGAGCCGTTGGAGCATGAGTGCTATTCGGATCTTTACATTTTCTTTGGTTTATTTAACTATTAACATTTAATGAACATTGATAACTGTTGAATTGTGGGATTCAACAACGTGGGTGTTTACAATAGTTTGCGTTGCGACTTTATTTTTTGTAGTGATTCAAAACTGTATCAGACTTGATTTTTTCTGTGAAAGATTTAAAAATTACACAACATAGGTACCTAAGTACAAAAATACAGTAAGTGAAAGGTTTTTAAGAGTATGTATTTATAAATACATAGGTATATATATATATCCATCAATGCAAGAAATATATACCTACTTGGGTTCTTTATAGTTGGTAGGTACCTACCTATATACGAGTATCTAGTGGTTAAAGAAAATAATTTTATATTAATATTTATAAGTAATTAAATATTTAATGCATGAATACAGAAGACAACACATACCTACAAACTTTTCAAATAATAGTTATGATTGACTAACGTTTGATAAATTTTTGACAAAAAATGTGTATGGCCCCGTAAACTATCACAGAGAGAAAACCTGTGGACAAAACCAATACAACTGCCGCTTCAAGGGTGGCAACCATAGATTTATCATCTACTAGTATTATAAATCTATGGTGGCAACTGTCTAAGCTGCAATATTCACGCTATTCACTTACCAACAGTGTGAACAGCATGCTTGTTTGCCACTAAAGTAATCTACATAAAAAAAAACTTAAATATATTCAATGGCGTCTCTATAAGATTTGTTTAGCCTTATTGCTTTTTATTTTTGGGAAAGTAATCAATCTTCCGAGATCGGAAATGATAAAATAATAACAATTCAGAGTACATAATTTATAACATTACTAGCTGTTGCCTGCGGCTTCGCCCGCGTGGATGTCGTTTTATAATCCTGATTTTTTTCTATAAACCTCACGGTGCCCGAGACCTTTCCAACGAATGCAAAACCGTGGAAATCGGTTCGTGCGTTCTGGAGTTATAGCGTCAGGAAGGAAAATCCGACTTATTTTTATATTATAGATTACTAGCTGACCCGGCAAACTTCGTATTTCCTCAGAATTCGATAATGTGTCGAAGTTAGATTTGATATTTGTATGGGAAAATAAAAGTGTTGATTTTACATCACTTTTACTTTTATCTACATACTCGTATTTCCCTTACAACTTCTTCGTATTTTTTAACTTTTTAAACCTTCCCTGGGGGTCGACCGCTTAACTCTAATGCTTTCATTTAGGAAGCATCTTGCATATCTTGTCTTGTTCGCGTGTGTTCGCGTAATAAAGCATTTTGATCTTAAATAATATATACATATTTACCTGTGGACGAGAACACTTCCAAGAAAAAGTAAGCGGTACGAAACTAAACGAAAGCGAGTGTGGCAGTCGGCCCCCTGGACTTCCAAAAATAATTCAAAACCAAAATAAGCCACATCGGTTCGGCCGTTCTCGAGTTTTAGCGAGACTGACGAACAGGAATTAATGTTTAATAAGTTTTGTGTTAGATTTAAATCTAGATTAAAAATGAACACATCACAACACACATTTCTTTTTAAATCTTGTTGTTTATTTTCCTTTTTTTTTCTTAACATAAAGCTAGAGCTATTTCGAATAATCAAAGCCACTCTAAATATAGTAGGTATACAATTAGTACTGAGTGTAGGTAAGTACTACGGTAATTTTTACAGGTGGTAGAGCTCCAGTGACGGAGCTCGCGGGTTTAAGCACCACCGCATTACTTAATATACCTACTTGCCGGTAAATGGTAGTGTTCAGCACTATCGTGTTCCGGTCAGATGATAATGTACGGCCCTGTAAATTCCGGCACAGAGGCATAACATCTGTGGCCTCAGGAGTGGTAACGCATCTACATTTTGACATTGGTCTTTATGTAAGTGTATATAGACTGCAGTTATCACTTAACATCAATGTGAACTGCATGCTTGTTTGCCACTTCCAAAATATAAAAAAAAATCTTGCGCAATATTAACTAATCTGTTACTTATTAAATACCCATGTTTACAGCCTATGACTAAAATAAAATAAATGGGTAAAAAAACAATTAGGTATATCTATATGTAAAATCGTTAGTCGTAGTAATCGAATTTCTGTTCGTTAGTCTCGCTAAAACTCGAGAGCGGCTGGAACGATTTGGCTAATTTTGGTTGGGAATTATTTTTGGAAATCCAGGGAAGGTTTAAAAGGTAAAAACATATGAAGCAAATTAAAGGGAAATAGTAAAAACCACAATTTAATGTTTCGCATACAAATAGTCCGTATCTATCAAACCTTTGACACGTTATTTCATTCTCAGGCAATACGAAGTTTGCCGGATCAGCTAGTCTTATTATAGGTACAACTACATAACAACAAATTAGAACGAAATATATTCAATAAATTATATAAAAATCACCATATCAGAGACTTAATAAAATTCATACCTGGAGTGTCGCTTCATGATGTCCAGAAAAGACTGGAGCAATATTCGTATTTGTTCAACATTTGTATTTTTGGGCTTGGTTCTGTGACAGTGGAACAGTAGGTACATGTCCATTAGTGTTTACCATCCCGCGAGACACATTATGTCAATTTTAAAATTAGAATGGACTCCTACGTGGAATTTTCATTTCATTCCATATGTAAGGAAAATTATTAGTTGTTCATATTATTAGATATCTCCATATGTGTCCGTACCCGTGACCACGGTAGCTGGAAAGCAACCGAAACGTCGTATATAAGAAGAAGTTTGGGAGTGTTGTATACGCAAGAGAATCCGCAAATTTAATTTCTACAATAGATATCTCCATCCGTTTAGCTCTTACCCAGCCTAGCGATTATTAGCGCCATGCTAGTATTCTCCTTTGAATTATCTATAAGGTTCCGTATAAAAAATGGCAAAACGGAGCTTTTGTATTTTAGGATCAGACGAAACACGTCTACAACTCTACATCCCTAACATACGTCTATGTACCTAACATGGAACTCTCTACGCGCAAGTCCAACTGGCATTTGGCTGGGTTTTTTTAATTCGTACCTGTTACGAATAGCTTTTAAATATGCTAAATATTTCTGAAAGCTAGGTCGTTGAGTTGTCGCCTACAGTTTGCTACGTAGACCGTAGCCACAGAATAGATAATTATTTATCTATTCCGTGACCGTAGCCATCAACTTAAATGTGAGCTTCCTTTCACAGCGCTCTACAACTCTACATAATAATATTACCTTGAAACAGCACGCTCTTAGTTTATATCATATAGCAATGAGCTTTTTTTTTGGTGGGTAGGAGTGAAACAAGAAACACATGTTTTGTTGTCTTCCAAATTTTAATTGAATTTTATCAATTTAAAGTTACATTTTAAATACATTTTATGTTCATGTAACCTTTAATACCTACCAGCTATTAGTCCTTATATACTATCCTATCTAAACTTCACATACTGTTAAAATAAAATCAGGTTATATACCATACCTATTAACCTCACAATGGACACAATTCACGGATCACTGTCTCTCGCGAGTTGAACAGCTCTGCACTGGCAGAGCTGTTCAACTCGCGCATGGATGCTTTCCAGAAGGAGCTTTCATCTGCACCGACTGAACCACCCACAACAGCACTAGCAACGGACTTCACTACTTTTTGTTCATTTATTTTGGCAGCCTTGAATACTTTGCAGCACCAAGTAGTATTCTTAGCTCGTGAAGTTGACCGCCAAGAGATGTCCCGAAGGCGCAAAATGCTAATGATACATGGAGTAACGGAACAGCCCAATGAAGATACCTCAGTCCTTATTACGGAGCTTGTGAGTACAAAGCTTATGGTCCCAAACGTCACAATAAACAATGTAAGCCGCTCTCATCGCTTGGGGAGCAATTCAGACAAGCCCAGGCCGATTGTAGTGAAGTTCAGAGACGTCGCAGTCCGGGATTAAATCTGGTTCGCGAAACAGAAGCTCAAGGGATCCGGAATCACTCAGTCGGAGTTTCTAACTAAGGTGCGTCATGACGTTTTTCTAGAGGCTCGTCGCAAATTTGGTGTTAATCGTTGCTGGACACGAATTGGTATGATCCAAATCATTGCGCCGGATGGCTCTCGGCACCGGATTAAGAGCCGAGCTGAACTGGATGCCATAAAGGTTTTGCCGGTTCCTGGTCCTGTTTCGCAGCCTAGTACCAGTACTAGTACTGGTAAAGCAGCGGATACTAAAACTGCTGACAATTTTTCAACGCGTGTTAAAAGGAACACCAATAAATAGTCATAGTCCATCCAAATGTATGTGTTATTAGGTTACTTTCACTACGCTATATTCCTTTTATGTTTACCCACTCACTTTTTATTTTTGTATTTCGTAAGCACGTCATAATACTGTTTTTTCTCTGTTTGATAACTTGTAAAATTAGAACCACAGATCACTGTAATATTGGATTGGAACCCATTGACAATATAAATTGACAATTGCTCAAATATTTGACAAGTTATCTATCTATTAGCCGTTGTTTAGAGTTCTACTTGTGTGCCTCTTCAACCACCAGATTCTGGCAGAATTACCCTTAAGTCGGTAATTGCCACTAAATAATACTAATTAAAAAAAAAGTTTGTGACCGTGTCAAAATTGTTTACAATGTCTTTTTTTTTCTTATTTTGGTCTTAGCTTTAATGGCATTATGCCAGGGGGTCATTGTCTTCTGCTGCATTGGATTGCTTATTCCTAAATTGTTTTTTTTTTTTACATTTTTACTGTATTATTTAATACTTTTAAATGTATGAACTGTTTTTAATACTTCATAAGCACGTTCGATGTTTGAAAAGTTCAATATTATCATATATATATTTTTTTGTTTTATCTTGATTTTTCTTTTTATTATTAACCAATGTCGGAGCCAGTGACTGTCCTGAGACGTAATTAATAGATATTAGGTCAATGCTGTGCTGTCATTTCGTAGGTATTTAAAGATTTTTTTTTGTATACAGTTTTAATTATATTATGCTTGCCGTGCTTACCAACAATCTTTTCATTATTAAATATTTTACTGTTATTTTATTTTTACATTGTTTTAAAGATAGGATTTTAAAAATTTACTTTTAGGTATATAAATACTTTTTTACCATTTTATCATTATTATTATACAAAATAATTGAATGTTTTTACTTCTAGTTTTACATTTTCACTAGATATCATCCTTCTTTTTGCTGGTAGGTAATGTTAAGATTTTTAAAGGTTTTATTTGTTTTTTATTTTATTTTATTTTTTTTTAATCAATTATGTTTACAGTATGTGACAATGATAATAGTCTTGATGATGATTTTAGATCCCTCAGTCCTTCTGATAATGATTCCAGTGACAACAGTTTCCAAAGTTTACCTTCTCTCTCTACTTCTTTAGATACACACTTTTCTGATGTTCGTAAAAACTTTAACATTGTTCATATTAACGCACAGAGCATTCCAGCACACTACCCTGATATGTTAGCATCATTAACAGGTTCCCACCTTCACGCAATTCTAGTTTCAGAATCCTGGCTCAAGCCATGTCTTCCATCTACTTCCTATGCTATTCCAGGCTTTCATCTTATACGCAACGACCGTGCAGACCGCGGTGGAGGTGGGGTGGCCATTTATCTTCGTTCCCATATACCCTTCTCTATTGTTCATAAATCACCCAATATAAATAATACTGGTGCGGAACACTTATTTATAGAAATTATCTTCGGTCACACTAAATTGCTGCTTGGTGTCTTCTACAGTCCCTCATTAACAGTTGACTATTTTTCACCCTTTGAAAGTCTTTTAGAAGACATCACTCCGTCATATAATAATACTGTTATAATGGGTGATTTTAACACATGTCTTTTAAAGAATGACACAAGGTCTATACGTTTAAAATCTATAGTTGATGCTACCGATTTGCATCTTCTCCCACTTTCTGCCACACACTATTTCCCCAATTGTTCTCCATCTCTCTTGGATTTAATTATAGTCTCTGCAACTGATCATGTGGCGAAATTTGGTCAGTGCCCTGCTGAAGCCTTCTCATATCACGACCTTTTATTTGTGTCATACAAAATCCGTCCACCTAAAGCCAAATGTAAGGTGCTTCTATAACGTAATTTTCGTGGTATTGATTTGAATAAACTTCTTGATGATGCGTGTATAACAGATTGGTCTGTAGTTACAAATGCCACTGAGGTGAATGAACAGGTCGCAATATTTAATTCCTTGCTAATCGAGCTTTTTCTATATTTTAGCTATATTCATTCCACACTCCATAATGCAGACCCATCTAAGGCATGGAGGTTTCTTAAAACTTTAGGAGTTGGGAAAGTCAATTCAGATTCCTTACCCCATAATTTAGATCTAAACCTACTTAATAGTTTCTTCTCTTCTATTTCTCTCTCCAATCAGGTTTCCGTCCCGGACGTAGTACGACTACTGCACTAATTAAAATTACAGATGACATAAGGCTCGCTATGGATAGTAGGCAACTTACGGTATTAACCTTGCTTGATTTTAGCAACGCTTTCAACACTGTAGATTTTGATATTCTAATTGCTACTCTACGTTCTCTTAACATATCTCCGAATGCAGTTGACTGGTTTCATAGTTACTTTTTTGGCCGTCGTCAACGTATACAGGTTCGGGACACTTTCTCAAATTGGTGTAAAACTGTTGCTGGCGTTCCGCAAGGTGGCGTGTTGTCTCCTTTACTCTTTGCTATCTTCATTAATTTAATAACTCCGCGTATATCTTCTCTCTACCACTTGTATGCAGATGATCTACAAATATATCGTCATGTTACTCTGGATGAACTTCCAAACGCTTTAATCTCTTTAAATGATGATCTTTCTTCAATTCTACGATGGAGTCTTTCATACGGGCTTCAAATAAATCCTATTAAGAGTCAACTGATAGTAATTGGGAGTTCAAGGTTATTAACTAAGATCAACTGGGACACCTTGCCGTGCGTAAAATTTAATGGTCATGTCATTCCTTTCAGTGAAACTGTGAAAAATTTGGGTATTATTTTTGATAGGTACATCTTGGGTGCCACAAATTAATATTATCAGTAAAAAAATGTTTTCGGCTGTACATTCTTTGAAAAGCTAAACTAAAATTACGCTTGTACACTCTCTGTTATTTCCCATTCTCGACTACGGCGACACCTGTTATCTTGATCTAACAAAAGAGCAACTGAATAAACTAGAGCGTTTCCAGAATTTATGCATAAGATTCGTATTTGGCTTGCGCAAATACGACCATGTCTCTAAATATCGAAAACAGCTCAAATGGATCCCAATCTCTCTTCGCCGGAATGCTCATGTGTTATCTCTTCTCTATGGTATTTTGTTCAATGGTTCGACCATCCTCCTTCTTATTTAAAAGATCGTTTTCAATTTCTGCATTTAATTAACTCTTATACCTTACGCTCGTCATATAATTATATGCTTGAAACCCTACCCATTCTAGTGATTATTATAAAAAGTCATTTACAATCCAAGCAGTTAATTTGTGGAATGCACTACCATTATTAATAAGGAGTGCCCAAAACTTTAACATCATTTAAGACCCTGGTCAGGGACCACTATCTATCTCTTGTTTAATTTTGTCTTCACTGTTGTCACTGTATTTATATTTCTTATTATGTGTTTTTCCCTTCGCCGCTATTCTATCATTGTCATGTCACACACTGTTAAATTTTAGCATATACTTATTATCTTTTTTTTTTCATAGCTCCCAATTTGTACACACCTACTTCTTCCTAAGCGCATTTCTGTATAATTAAGGTTGCCGGGAAGAAATCGCTGGCAGCGATAAGGCCGCCTGTTGTATTTACTGTACGTATGTATTATTTCTGTTTTGTGATTCTGTTTAGTGTACAATAAAGAGTATTATTATTATTAATGACATGGTAAAAATATTTTTAACCTAAGTCCAAATTATTATTAATCACCAAGGACAATTTTTCTTATTCATTACAATAATACTCGGATCTTTAATTTTAAAACGTATCCCTAATAATATTTCACATGTTACAAATTAAGTAGGCACCTTATTAAGGTGTGTGTCAATTTATTATGAACTTTTAATTAAATGAAAAATTGCGTCCCCTAGGGGGTATGAGGCAATATCTATTTGGAACTTTTATGGGCTTTTGCGTTCTTTGTTTATAATTAATTTTATAATGGTTTCATTTATTTTCATATAATAGTTTGCCGTGAGCTTACCTATCTTATAATTTTGCTACCGCACATATTAGACAAGACAGTCTAAAGACAGACTAACGCATCACAGAACTTATGGCGGAGCGCACACTTCGAACAAGACGTCTAACAGACAAAAACGTCTAAACAAAACGACCGTTTTATAGGAATTTATTTTTATACTTAGGCTGGGTTGCACCACGATATTTGTTAAAGTAAAAGTTATTGTAACATTTCGACGCTTAAGAACCAAAACCATCTATCTACACTTTTGTCGATTTTTACTTTTTGACGCAGTTGTTGTTATGGCCAACTTACGAATCATTTTCTTTAAACAGTAACCTCAAATTCGCGATAAATAAAAAGTTATAAGACAATACCAATACCACCTTAGTTATCGGACGTAATAAATTTGTGGCAAAAATTAAACGTTTTTTTCGTCTCCTGAAAAGTTGCTTTTTTGTAGATAGATGGATTTGGTTCTTAAGCGTCGACTTCACATCCTTTTCTAACTTTAACTTAAAGTTTGAGAAGGATGTGAAATGTTACAATAACTTAAACAAAAGTCGTGGTGCAACCCAGGCTTAGTAATTAACAAGCAATCAAGCGAGCATTTCTGGCTAGTTATTTTACGCACCTAACTATAAGTAGGTAATTTTATAAATTGCCAGCCTTCGGAAATAACTAAATAAGTACATTTATATAAATAAAGATTTTGGTGTAATAATCTCACACCAAGTAGGTGTGAGATTATTACACCAAAATGGTATTACAGGACAACATGAAACATAAGGTAACTTTACGACTATATTCCTTAAAGGGATAGCCAGAGGGTATTCATGCACACAGCCCACACGAATGTACGAATTTGTACTTATTTCCAATGTATTCTTGAAACATCCATATTGTGTGCTCTAGAAATCACTGCTTATTTAGATTTATGCAATTTAAAGGTTGGCACTGAGAGTCATCTGAACAATTAATTAGGTACATGAACTACTTATCCTCCCCCCCCCGCCAAACTCGTCGACCGAACTGGGGATTTCAGCGTAGGAAAGTGCTACCTAACTCGTGGACCGAATTGGGGCTTTCGGCGTAGGAAAATGCTAGGCAAATTTCGGAGAAATTAAGGATGTTAAGGATTCGTCTCCGTAGCGGTAACTGAAACTATAATATAAACCAGATATTCGAAATATTTATCTATCCGTTTCTGTTACCGAAATCGAAATAAACGTTTCGGATGAATTCGGATATCAGCAGATTCAGCACAGTTCAAGTAAGATGTTTTTTCACAGTTATTTACCACTCTAAGTTGGTACATAGGTACTATTAGGTACCTGCTCTTGTGGAGTTGTGGTATTACTGAAAATGAAGATTAAAGTGTTAGGAAATTTAATAAAACAGTCAACATTTTTAAGTAAGGTTATGACTGTTTTACTGTAGTGGTCATCTAAGTATAGGTATTATCTATTACATACTTATAATAAAACTATAGAAGTGTAAATTCTGTACATTGAAAATATTGAAAAAATAAATACCAGGGGAAGTTACTAGATCGATACCGAACACAAATATGTGATTAGAATTTTTTTTGTCTGTCTGTCTGTTTGTCTGTTTGTTCAAGCATATTTTGTTAAGAGTCGTGACATAAATTGTATTTGTGACAAAAATAACGGACTATTGTACACAATACAAATTATACAGACCCGGGGTTGATTTTTGAAAATATAAAGTTGCGTCTCGAACTATCTTTGTCAGTGTGTTTGTGCGCGCTAATTTCAGAAACGGCTTATCCGATTTTTGTTTCCATTCATATATTGTGGAAAGTTTCACTTAACATTTAGTGTTTGTTTCATATAAATCGGTTCAGAAATAAAAAAGTTACGTCAATTTAAAGAATCATATTGAACATTGTACGCACATAGGTATTTATACTTCTTCAGTGTAACAATCCAGTATACTAGAAATAAAACAAAAAAGTACCAAACAGGCTGATGCTTTTATCTCTAGCAATTAACTTTTATTAGTTGGTGTGTGTGCGAATCGTTAAAAATCACTCATAATTTTTACCAATCGCACTAAAAGAAGTATAACTTTAAAAAATAATATAGTATAGCAAATTTTTGACTGGTGGTAGAGGGTAAGGTTTTTTATTTCATGGAAGTGGCAAAGAAGCATACAGTTCACATTGATGTTAAGTGATGACTGCAGCCACACCCACACAAAGACCAAGGTCAAAATGCAGATGCGTTACCACTCCTGAGGCTTAAGGTGTTATGCCTCTGTGCCGGAAATTACAGGGCCGTACATTACCACCTGACTGGAATGCGATAGTGCTGAACACTACCATTTAGCGGCAAGTTAATAATAGGTAATGCGGTGGTGCCTACGCCCGCGAGCTCCGTCACTGGAGCTCTACCACCAGTAGAAAATATCGGCTTATGATCTCATTTCTTTTTCTGAGGCCTAATAGCACCTAGTAGCAGTAAGGATAATATGCTTAGGTAGGAAATTATATACATTTTTTGGAAGAATTGTTATCCTAGCGCCACTCTCGGAGTTTGATAATTTGCCCGCCGATGTTAATGCTCGCCACCTTTTAGATACGTGGAAGAAAATATAACTGGTGAATGCGAGCGTTTACTTCTGCGTACCTTATAGGCGTGAAGTTACGAAGGTACGTAAAGGTAGGTAATGTTAATGACTAACAATAATATTATTGTATTAATTTATAGATAAACTTTAATTTTAATAAGCATCTCATTTAACAAACATTCAAATAGGTAGATACAGTTATAAAATACATTCTAAATACATCTTTATTTGGTACCATACGACCATAGTAACAAAATGAGGCACGTTGTCGTCGCACCATGCCAAACTGCTATCATCGCTGCTTTGCGGTTTTGCATGCAAAGTAGCAAAATGCCATATCGAGATATTAAAGATTCAATACCTATACTATTTACTATTTACAATGCACGCCAGACGGCCACACGCATCGACTAAATGTAACATCCCATAAATTAATGACATCGTTTTCCAGCCGCTCAACCGCCTGTGAATTTAAGCTTAATCGCTTTTGTCGTTTACTTTGATTTTCTTTGTCCTTTCTTTGTACCGTCGCATCTGAGAGAGCAATACCGCGATACATATATTTCATACCGCCTACAATTATAATTAACGAGAATCTGATTATCACTATTGCTTTCATCGGCGGTGCGAAGGAACAACGGCACTGGGCTCGCATATTCGATCACGCAAGCCGAGCAAGCGACCGCACCCCGGGGGGGGATATCCGCCCCGCAAGGGCAATTAATGGAGCCGTCGGTATCCCAGTTGCTAGGAGTGTTTGTAAGCACCCTCACTGGGATCCTGACGGCGTACAATGCCGGACAGGATATTGTCCCCGCCTTGTTAGCAGGTTTGGCCGAGTTAAGACGTTACAGTGGTCCCGTGTAAGCTGAGGATCCTGTATTGGAACCCAGGTGGGATCACGGGTCACGTACGGGATCTCCGGGAACTCGCCCAGTCGCAGGATATTCATGTTATCCTCCTGGGCGAGACCAAGCTACGCCCCGAGCAGGAGCTCAGGGTGAACAACTACTTCGTGTACCGCCACGACGAGGTGTCACCGCGGGGCCCCGCTTATAGGGGCACTGCGGCACTTGTCAGGCGGGACATGGTGCACGAGGAGTTGGACACATTGCCTTTCGTGTCGACTCGCACAAAGGGAGTGCGACTCTACGCAGAGGGCACAGAGCTCCGTATCTTCGCGGCGTACCGCCCCCCAGGTGAGCGCTTCCACGCCGGGGACATCCGGACCATCCTCGGAGACAAGCCTACACTAGCCGTGGGTGATATGAACGCCAAGTATCCTACTTGGGGTTCTAACGTTATCACTCCGGCCGGAAGGATGTTCTTCGAGGACAGCCAAAGGAATGGGTATGATGTGATAGGCCCCGATGCTCCAACACATATACCCACTTCACCTAGGTACCGACCTGATGTTCTTGACGTGGCATTCCATAAGGGAGTTCCATGCCCGGTCCATGTGGAGGTGTTGTATGATCTTACAACACAACATCTCCCCATTTTGGTCACGCTCGCGCTGTCTACGGACTTCACGATCGCGCGCCCGCCACGCCGACGTATCGATTGGCTCACTTTCGAGCGAGCTATGAGCGAGTCAGAGCCAGTGGGCGCCTTGCACACCGCTGAGGATGTCGAGGCGGCAACCAGTCGCCTCATCGCCGAAATCCAAGCCGCACAAGAAGCGGCCACATCTACGAGACCACCGACGCAGCGCAGGGCAGCCCTGCCTGTCTCGCTCCAGCGCAAGCTCCAGCGAAAGCGCAGCCTGCGCTGTCTATGGGCGCGCACGCGATGTCCAACAGTGAAGCGTGACCTGAATCGCCTCGACGAGGCGATAAGTGTTGCGGTGAGTGCGTTTCGCGGAGACGGCTGGGAAAAGGTAATAGACCGGGCAGCCGTCAATGAAACAAGCCTGTACGCCCTCACCCGCACACTCACCAAGGAGGCGATCCCCGTATATCCACTTCTCGACAATGCCGGGAAGCGGTGTTACGGGGCCAAAGACCGGGCAGAAATACTGGCTAACTACCTGGAGGGCGTTTTCACCCCCCATCCCCCTTCGCAGGACCCTGCTATCGTCGAGCATTACGATGACTGCGAGCGCCGCGTTAGGGACTTACTGTCGGCCTCGCCCGTTCCGCTCCGGGGAGGCGATTTTATCTCCCCGTCTGAGCTGAGGAGGGCAGTCAGCTGGCTACATCCAAGGAAAGCGCCAGGGCCTGACGGTATCCCAACCGCCGCGTTACAGCATCTGCCGTGGAGTAGCTTGGTATCCCTAACCAGGCTATTCAACGGCATCCTTCGCACGGGTCGCTTTCCCGAGCCCTGGAAGCTCGGGAAAATAATAGTTATCCCAAAGCCGGGTAAGGACCGCCGCCACGCTTCTAGCTACCGCCCTATAACACTGCTATCACACCTCGCCAAGCTGTTTGAGCGACTCCTGCTGCGGAGGCTGAAACCGCATCTCCCGTGCAGGGAGGAGCAATTCGGCTTCCGCGCGGGGCACTCGACCACGCTCCAGCTGGCGAGGGTGCTCCACTATCTCGCCGACGAGTACAACAAAGGCCGGTATTCGATTGGAGTCTTTCTCGATATCGAGAAAGCCTTCGATCGGGTTTGGCATGTTGGACTGTTGGCGAAGATAGAGATTCCATCGGGCCTGCATAGGGTGGTAGCGAGCTTCCTCGAGGGCCGGCGGTTTTACGTAACGGTGGAGGGAGCTGACTCAGCCGAACACCCGATCTGTGCAGGAGTACCACAGGGCAGCTGTCTGTCGCCGTCGTTGTATGCGGCGTACACAGACGACATCCCAACCACACCGGATGTCATGCTAGCCCTGTTTGCCGACGATAGCGCATTCCTAACGTCGTCGCCCCGGCTGCAAATCGCTCGCGAGCGTATGCAACGTCTGCTAGATGTACTGCCTGAGTGGTTTGACAGGTGGCGGATGGCCGTCAATGTGGGTAAGACGGCCGCACTCCCAACAAGAGTAATCCGCTGCAAGTTGCCACCGCTCAGGCTTCGTGGAGAGGAGGTGCAGTGGCAGACAAAGGCTAAATACCTCGGGTGCATCATCGATCGGGCGCTGCGCATGACACCCACTGTGGATCACGTGGTGTGTCAGGCGGCTGCAGCGCGATCATCAAAAAAAAAATAAAAATAAAAAAAAAGGAGGAAAAAAAACATAATAAAAAAAAAAAAACAAAACGGGGAAAAAAATGAGGAAAAAAAATTAAAAATAACAAAAAAAAAAAATCATAAAAAAAAAATATAAAAAAAATAATAAAAAAAAATATTATAAAAAAAAAAAATAAAGCCCCCATTCGTCTCTCGACTGACGATGCGTGCCTCCTCCACCGAAGCCCTTGAATCCCAGGGCACCCAACGCCGACCTGCATGACAGGCCAGAAGAAGCCGCAGCAGAGGGAGCCAGCCCCGGTGCTACATCCGCGCCGCGCGCTTCGCGCGCGCGACGATCAACTGACTGATTGAACATTTTTAAACTATCCCGCATTTATCTTATATCTTTTTTAGGGTTCCGTACCTAAAAGGTAAAAACGGACCCTATTACTAATCCGCCGCTGTCTGTCTATCTGTCCGTCCATCCGTCCGTCACCAGGCTGTATCTCATAAACAGTGATACCTAGAAAGCTAAAATTTTCATGAATTATATATTTCTGTTACCGCTATAACGACAAAATTAAATACTAAAATTATAAAAATGAAAATATTAAGAGGTTCAAAGGGCATGCAATAAACGTGATTTTTTTTAATTCTCTGATAGTAGCACTAATTGACTGAAACTTTACAAAACTTTATAATAATTGTCTTTAAACAAATATTATGCATAGAAGTATAAAATGGCTTTTTCGAAAATACGGTTGTGTGCTTAATTTATCCCCGATGGCCATACGACTAATATCGTGTGCAGAGAAGCATTACTGTAAAGTAGATTTTTTTAGCTACCCAATAGTGTTTATGATCCAAAATTATCCAAAATGTATATCCAAAAAAAAGCGCTGGCCAAAGTCCCAAAGTCACTATTCCACGCGAACAAAGTCGCGGGAACTGCTAGTTAAAAGATAAAAATGTTTTATTTGTTAATAAAACTAGTTAAGGTCTCAGGCGGTCATCAAAAGTATCATGTAGTTAAGTACGTACCTATCTACTTTTTTCTTTATTTACTCATTACATTATTAAAATTTAACTCACATTGTTTATTTATTAAAATTTAACTCACATTGTTTTGTAATGACGTCGCCATATTGGCTTAGTGTAAGTGTATACCTAAATCACAACAAGACCATGATATAAAAGCTGTTCATGTTGTTGTGGATATCGGTTGCCTTGACCTCACATTTGGCACTGGTCTCGTCATAACTACTAAGCAAACAAATTTGTTAGAACCATTTTAAAAGTAGGTAAATATTACAATAGTAAATTGTTAACTTCATTTGAATTTGAAAGAAACTAGGTAGGTATATATATATGCCTGTTTTAAGTAGATAGTCTTTTTAATTTAAATATTCTGTTTGCTTTGAATTGGTTGAGAATGAGACCTGTCATAATAACTATAGATTCGTACCTAATGCTAGAAAAGTAAATTATTATATTTTACGAGTCTTTAGATTAATAATTTATATAGATAATTTTGCAAAGTTGATATTGTTCACCTTCGTCTGTGGCATGGGCGTCGCCAAGGAGTGGCAGGGGAGGCAGTTGCCCCTCTCTAGAGAAAAAATATGGCGTAATTTACAGCAGAGACTGATATGTGAAACAAGTACAGGCAGAGAATATGTAATAATTCTACGTACAGGTACCAAAATGCACCTCCTCTCCTAGAGCCAACCTGCCCTCCCCTACAGCCAAACTACCCTCGTATCGTCGGCTGGTGACGCTCCTGGTGTGTGGTATTGTGGGACTTAAGTATCAAATAAATACACTGAATGTCACTGTAACAGTCTAAAATACCTATTTTGTTAAGTGTCGTGACATAAATTGAATTGGTGACAAAAATAACGGACTTTCATACACAATACAAATTATTCAAACCAGGGGTTGATTTTTGAAAAAATAAAGATGGGCTTCGAACTAAATCGGTTGATAGACCTGTAACTTCAAATCTCATTAACAATGCTCATTCATTATCTTTTTTAATCTGCCACCTGCCAAATTGACATCAGCATTTTTTTATGTGAAGTCAATCAGTATATTGTTTTGTAAATATTTTTAAACAGATCACATTTTATGACACACACCGGACATGATGAAGATGACTCACAAGACACGGTACAATTTGTTTACATTCGCGTATTACAGGTAGTTTTAACAAATACCTACGTAAGTATGAGACGTATGAGGTATGACTCATTTTCATTCATAATTTTACATCGACTATGGCTGTTTGGAAGACAATTCATTAGGCTTTATTGTTGGTCCAGCGGTGTTTGACGACCGTTTAAACCGAGGCTTCGAGGTTCGATCACTGTAACGGTACAAATATTTGTATGGCCTGCAGATATGTACCTATTTGTTTCGGGTCTGCTTGAGTATGTGTTGTTTGTGTACAACGGTACCCACGACACAAGATTATACCTACCAAGTATGGGGCTGTGAGTGTAAGCGTATTTTATTATTATTATTATTTAAACAGGCTTGATAGATTTTGAAAGTGGTTAGACGTAGTAGGGTAGGTAGCTACTAGTTAGGTGTACATCATAAATAAGCTGAAATAAGATTTCATGGCCAATTCAAGTTTTCTAATCTGTTCTCTAATAAAAAAAATAGGAAATAGGTAAGTAGGTAAAAAAGGAAATACCTACTCCCCATTTTTATCTAGAATATTAATGAGAGCATGACCTTTTTGCTGTTCAAATTAGATATAGTACCTACCTACCTATGATACTGTGTTGTGTGCCCCCCTATCCAAGTTTTCTCCAAGGTGAGCAAAGATAATTACACGAAATTAAACCTACTACCGATTTTTTAGTATCTTCTATCACCCCCCTTACCCTTATGGGCTAATCCGGAACTACTCATAAAGATAAAAGGTAGGTAACCTTACTCAGAGTTTATTCACTGTTTTCATTTGAATTTTGCTTCATCATATTTTGCCTATAATAACAAGGTATTCTAATATAAACATTATTCATACTTAGTTTTTAATAAGGAAAATTATAATCGGCACCTACCAGAGACACCAGAGTCGCCTTTTTTTTGCAGGTGACTATTTATTTACTGATTACCTACCCATTTTATAATTATTACGTATACTTGAAGCATCTTATCAAATTCATTATAAGAATAATAATTCGTGTTTCCTTCTGCAATCAATTCTGTTTCTCTATCTTTGCTGAAGAAAAAGGACTTTTGCCAGTGATGACATACGGAACCAAAACGTGGTCACTCACAATGGGCCTCATAAGAAGGCTCAAGGTCACAAGGTTTCTCTGCGAGATCGAATCAGAAATGACTGCATGAATCTGCATGACCAAAGTAACCGACATACCCCACCGAATAGCGAAACTCAAGTGGCGGTGGGCAGGGCACATAGTTCGCAGAACTGACAGCCGCTGGGGCAAAAAAGTTCTAGAGTGGCAAACGCGTACCGGAAGACGAAGGGTAGCCCCCCCCACGATGTGGACTGACGACCTGGTGAAGGTCGCAGGCAATCGCTGGATGACCGCTGGCGGCCCAAGACCGTTTGTTGTGGCAATCTTTGGAGGAGGCTTTTGTCCAGCAGTGGACGTCTTATAGCTGAATAGGTACTTAGTCTCAGTATAAATAGGTACTTACTGTAGTGTAAGTGAGTGTGATTACGCATGTAATCTTCTATTCACAGACCGCATTACGACTTTAATTTGAGCAAAGTACCTATGCTTAGAACTGTCGTTAAAGTAGGTATGCGTTTTGACAGTTCTAAGCGTATTTTGCTGAAAGTAAAGAGTGCGATCTGTCAATCTCACCCTAATCATTACTAGTATTATTACATATTCTCTGGCAATAATTATGTAATGTACATAATTGATCACACTAAAGTACTTTTTATTATCTAAACAGGTAAACAAACGAACGACACGGCTTATAAACCGGTAGCGCTCGTTTATTGTGTCGGGACGCAGATAGCATGGTTAGTTATGGATTCTTACAACATAAAATTGTTGAACTTGTATCATGAATTGAACATTGAATATTCTGGACGACACCTCTTCGATTTCACCTATAGATGTCGTAATATTTTCAGTAGCATAGCCGTAATATTATTAGAGCCACTCAGCTGTGGATGTTTAGGATAATGATTGGTATGAGGAGGATACATTAAGCAAGTTAAGAATTTGATATTACTGTGACTGCTGTAAGTTATACATATAAGTAATAGTTAAGTATATATAACACGTGATATTTTTTTTTTAATTTCACATTTTTTATTATGTAGAAGTACCTACCTATATTGACCGAGCGAAGTAGACCTACTACCTACTTAACTACCCACTTAGAAATTAAGTAGTTTTAATATTTTGATTTTGTACATCTTATAGTAATGTATTTACTAACCATTAAAAAAATATTCATAAATAGAAGATTACATGGTCATAGTACCTAGAAGAAAGCTTTTTACAAACTTAATTTTAAAAAACCGGTCAAGTGCGTGTCGGGCCACGCGCAGTGTAGGGTTCCGTAGTTACAGAGTAAGAAATGTAATGAAAAAATTAATAAATATTTTCTATGGAGTTGTACGAAATTTTCGAGTAAAATACATTTGGTCAACTATTACCTTGGTACCTACTTTAAAACTTGCAAGACCAACTTAAGTGTGATAGTTTTCCTTTTAATTTCATTATATAATATGCTAGTACTATTGCCGTAACGTTTGAATTTCTAACACCAACCGTTTAGTTGGTAGGGAGAGGGCGACACTTGACTCTAACGAAAATTTGCACTAAGTCACGAACAGTTAACTAAATCGAAAAATGATGTTCGGACATGCATAATATTTTTGAACACCACACTACATGGACATCGAAAATGAAAAAAATAGGTATCTGCACGTTACAAGTTACCCAATTTTTTTTTTTATGGTTTTATTCTACCACTTTGTCGACGTGATTTAGGTGTATGTGTACGAGTATATACTTGTGCCAAATTTCAAGTCTTTAGTACCAATAGTCTTTGCGCTAAGCCGCAGACGGACAGACATACAGACGGACATGGCGGAACTATAACTACTAAGGGTTCCTTGTTTACAATGGAACCCTAAAAACGTAGGTTGAAAAATTGGAATGTCGATTGCGAAACGCCTCTCAGGCAGAGAGGCGTTTCGCCTACGCTAGCGCCCATCTGAGGGCAAGCGTTTAATTAATTTATTTGGAAGACCATGATCCGCATAACCTGTACAATGTGAGGATTGCGGTGTTGCATACAGCCTTGCAGCAAGATTAGTTTGGCCGGATCGCGGATCGGTGTGCGCGGCATACACTCGCGCCGACAGCCGACAGCCCCCCGCGACTTGATTACGAGCAAAGAGCAACACGGGCCACCGGCCGCCGCGGCGGACCGGAGGGGAGTAGCCATAGCGCTTATTACCGATGCAAAATAGTCTGTCATATTTTGCGGGGGGAACTACGTGTTATACACACACATTGTACAAAAATCGTCTATTACTACGAAGCTCACACCTTGACTTTAACGTAACTTCACGCCTGTAATCCTCGAAGGGGTAGGCAGAGGTAAATGCATGCATTCAGGCATACATGCAAACACCCACGATTCGCCGGTTACGTTTTGGCCCATGTAACAGGTGGCGAGCCTGTTGACATCGGGCACATGACTCCGGGCACATTACCACACTTCGAGGTACTGGGAAATTTCCAGAAAATTGAAAAATCCCAATATAACCAGAGATAAAGGACTTTACACCATTATCTCTGATAACCCCCTACCCGGGAATTGAACCCAGGACCTCACCGTAGTAGTAGTGGCCTGCTACCACTAGGCTACCGAGGCAGTTACAAAACTGACTTTAACAAAATACATAAACGACTTTACGCACACATTTAAAGTTTAAACATCTGGGCGACAGGCGTAGGACCATTTAGTCTTGTTTCCTCTCTCTCAAAGAGAGAGGAAAGCCTGCATATGGCTACTCCCCGCCGGTCCGACGCGGCCGGTGGCCCGTGTTGTTCTATGATTACGAGGGACCGACCGCCGCCGCCGACGACTGCGTGACTGCGGCCCGGCGTACGCCAGTCTACCTTCGACAATACTTGTGTGAGCTCATATCGTGTGTCTACAAACCGGCAAACCGTCCTACTACGGAAAAAACAACTATTTTTCTTATCTTTTTTGGTGCAATTTTCTTATAATGGCTGCGACCGACGAACTCACTGGAATTCTATCGAGGAGGCAGGAGATTAATGAGAAGCTGGAAGAAGGTGTCGAGGTTAAACCGATATATAAATTCGTTAATGTATACACAGAGTTCCACGAGTTCTCCAGGAAGGAAATAAAACAATACGAGGAGACCTTCAACAAGTAAGTGTTGTATAGGTACCTAGATATCTATATTAAATTTAAAATTATGAACTTACTAACCTTCTTCAATTAAGCGAGATACATTATAATTAAGTAGGTAGTTAGGTAATCAAAGATTATATTCAGTAGGTACCTACTACAATTAATTTCACAAAGGTATAATTTTAATAAAATTCGTCTGAAAGTGTACCCTATCTAATATTTTAAGTAGGTAGATTAGGTAGGTTCATATAAAAATGTTTTGGGAACCTTTAAAGGTATTTATTATATTTATTATCTACGACATAAGTTGCGGTAGAAAAATTTTGATAAGAAAACAATAAAATTAAATGCAAACATCAACGTTCGTCTCAAAATTGTGTTGTTCAGACTTCCAGACTTCAGGCTTCTGAAGTAGTAGGTACCTATAACATATTATTTCTATACTTAGGTACTTATTTAGAAAAAAAACAATTCCCGTACCTATCTTATTATTAGTGAAAGCAAAGGTGACAATAGATTAATTTATTTTAAAAAGAAAATGAATACTTACTTTACTTGTTAGGTAATATGACATCAATTTATTTCACCGTGGGAGAGAGAAATGAATAGGTTCAACTTTGTGGTTATGAGAACAATATAATTATTTGCCTCATCACAACTTTCATTTACCTATCTAATGAGGTAATCCAGTCTTCGCACGTCGATCATCATTTTTATAGTACCTACCTACAGATATTAATGACAGAGCATCTAAATTTTATACTATCGAACATGTTGACAAATTACAATAGAAAGAGACTTAATCAGAGGTTAGGTAGATAGGTATGTCCTAGAAAACGTTATATGAGAAATGTAATTACCTCATTTTTCATATTTTTCGTGTAAAAAAATGTCGTTATTCAAAACGATATGACTCGTTGATGACATGAGAATATTGTAATATTCTCTGTTTATGTACCTAATAGGACTGAAGAGGCATACGATAGCAAATTGTACTTATGTGTATGTATTATAAACGGTCTAACTACAGCACAGTTTAACAAAAATCCTTCTTAAGTAGGTACCTACGTTAAATTATGCTATTGTAAAAATTAAGATATTTAAAGGCTTTATAGCACTGGCACTGAAAAGAATAGGGATCATTTAATGTTTAAATGCCTAATAACGCTCTACTTTTATCGACTGAGAACATATCTATAATTAATAGGTAGATATCTATTTACATTTCACTGCCAGGAAGTAGCGCAGGACCTAAACATGTCACCTTTTAAATACCTACTTATTGAGATCTCTGTCTAGCTCTTTATGTAGGTACTTATGTAGGTAGGCAGTGTCGTAGTTAGGGGCTAGCAGCAGGGACGGCTGCCAGGGGCGCAGACCTCAACGGGGCGCACTTGCAAACCCCATAGAGGCAAATCTTTTTAAAGTAATAAATGTACCAAAAAATATAGAAAAAAAGTACAAAATCTCACTTTTGATATTTTTGTACTTACGCGGTATCGCAATACCTGTTGTTCTGCACTATCCTACAGAAAAAGTTAGGCATACATTTTTTTTGGGGAGGGCGCATAATTCAATTCTCGCCCTGGGCGCATAAGACTAGCTACGACACTGTAGGTAGGTATGTAGGATATTTTAATATTGAAAGTTGTAGAGCTTATCCACTTAACTTATCCAGTTAACTGAGTGCATGTTTGTCAAGAAATAGAAAGTACCTAAGGATAAAATCCATTTACTTACTTACGTAGGTACATAAAAATGTAAGTAGTAGGTACATATGACAAATAAATATAGTAAGCCTTTTCTTCTTCTATGAATAATTACTGTGATGTAGGTAGGTACATTCGTTTTAATAGGTATTACCTATTAGGTAATGAATAATCGTATTATTAATGCGTTTTGCTTGAATTGGTTGACGAATACCTACATGGTTTAGGCGGATATGACTCACACTTGATAATTTTCCCGGTGACAAAGTAGTCACCCTCTGGCTTTGTTTACCTATTGTTAAAATAAATCAAGGCATGTTAAGAATCTAAAAGCATTTTTGTTTGTTTACGCTTATTTGTAAAGATATAGGTAGGTACCTAGGTGAAAATAGGTAACTCTATGAAACTCACGTATGAAAGTTTCTCAATAGCCTAAACCAAATTACGTTTGCGTTTACTAGGTAGGTACATATCTACTTACTTAATCAATAAATCGTATGCGGGTTCATAAAGTAATAATTTGTTCAAAAAATTGTGGGAGACATCACAGATAACGTATTGATACCTACTACGCTACGCATTTATCAGTTATCTAGTTTCCTATTTACATTATTGACAATCTCGTTGCCTGTTACTTCAAAATAATATGTGTGGTCATCTATTTTGAAGCATTAAAGGATATCATGCTTTCCTTGCCAAATGGGTATGAACGCAACCCCTCGAAGGCTTGATTGTACAGTATAGTAGCCTTCTTAATCTGCCTTCGCATTTGAAATACTTTAGTAGATATCTAGTAGGTACATGTAGTACTTAATAGGTATCCATACCATTGATTAAGATTATAATAAGTAGGTATTTTGTTTCTTGTACTTAAGAAGTGATTTTCATAAACAATAAGAGAGGTATTATGGTAACAAGACTTAAGCAAAGAATATGTAATAATACCTACCTACTTCATGTATGACTGACTAAAATCGCTAAGAGTCAGAAGTCCTGCAATAACAAGTTACCTACTTAGTCATCTATTGTGTTCACACTTAGAAGCACTAATTAGTAAATATGTCTACTTATTGGTACTTACCTACTAGGTTACTTAGTAAATACTCTTACTACTACCTACTATAAATGTGAAAGTATGGATGTTTGTTTGTTTGTTGCTCAATGACGCTAAAGCGTAATAGGAATTTAGGACAAGTATTATAAATTTAACAAAAAATATTTAATTAATAAAACTATGAATTTAAATTACTTAATATAGGTACCTACTATACCTAAGAAATCTAATAAGTAATAAACATAAAGCGAAGAAAAAATATACTTCGTACCTACTTATTACTATACTACTAGGGACTACTTATAGAATTTTAACAATTGCTGAATGTCTCATTTTTTTAATTCTTTCGCTTTTAAATATACTAGGGACCTACTTACCTATATAATTTTAACAATTGCTGAATTTCTTAATTTATACATAGGATATTATAGATAGGTTATATACATAGGTGTGTGTACAATAAAGAGTATTGTATTGTATTGTATTGTATAGGTAGGTTGACTGGCAGATAATGCTATAAAGCATTAAGTCCGCCTCATGTAACATTTTTTTTTGTGTGCATGAAAGTGTAAATAAATAAATAAATTAGGTATTTGGCTTTTCCAATATGACAAGAAAAAAGGCAAGTTAGAGACATGATAATAATAACATTAAATGTGAGATGTTGAATATAGGCAGGTGCCGGATCTCACTCCATAGGCCCAGTCAGCTAGTCCCCCCAGTTCACCCACATAGCCCAAAGTTTGGCGAATCATTTATCATTACTATAGTCCCATATATTCTGCGGGGTCTGTCTGTGTCTGTTTTAACTATTGATGCAGTCAGGGAGAGGACCCGCCGAATAAAACCCATTACAAAGTAGATCAAAATACTCGGAAGGGCCTCCACGTGTTGGACCCCCCATGTACCTGCGCAAGCAGACAAAGGTCCAGGGTTCAAATCGGACCCCGTGCTGATGAGAGACATTAATAACACACAATTAATACCAAATAAGGTACCTACCTACATTAAGAGTATTAAGACACAATGTACCTATGTAATACCCAAGTATAATATCGTAATAACTTGTTATAAGTACCTACCTATAGTAAGTTATAACGGTTTTTCACACTGTGCTCAAGGGCATCGCATAATCAGATTCCAAGAAGAATTATCTTATGAGAGTTGTAAAAATTGCGTAGATTCTTTGTTTTATTTAACTCAAGGTAGATAGTAGACCTAAGTAATAATACATTTTCATACGTAGATAGGGGACTAGCCTATTAACATCACTGAGCACATTACCTACCAAACACTGAGGATAGTAACAAGGCACTTTCGAAAAAAAAAATCTCTATCTCCTCAAGGTACCTTTTGTCCAGGGGATCGCACCCAAGTGGCGATCGAACTTTAACTGGTGGTAGAGCTCCAGTGACGGAGCTTGCGGGCGTAGGCACCACCGCATTACCTAATATACTTGCCGCTATATGGTAGTGTTCAGCACTATCGTGTTCCGGTCAGCTGGTAATGTACGGCCCTGTAATTGCCGGCACAGAGGCATAACACCTTAGACCTCAGGAGTGGGAACGCATCTGCATTTCGACCTTGGTCTTTGTGTGGGTGTCTATAGGCTGCAGTCATCACTTAACATCAATGTGAACTGCATGCCTGTTTGCCCATTCCATTATATATATAAAAAAAAAGTTCCTAGCAGCGTGGCCGTATGGGCTGGTATTTTTTTATGAAAGAAAGGTGGCAAACTAGCATGCAGTACATTGATGTTAAGTGATAACTGCAGCCTATGACATCTACACAAAAACCGGAGGTCAAAATGCAGATGCGTTGCCAGGTTGCCACCCCTGAAACCTAAGTTGTTGCGTCTCTGTGATGGTTATTACAGGGCCATACATGTCCATCTTACCGGAACACGGTAGTGCTGAACACTACCATTTAGCGGCAGATAGATTAGGTAATGCGGTGGTGTCTACGCCCGCGAGTTCCGTCACCAGAACTCTACCAACAGTAAAATATATTTATCACTCGGCACTAAAAAGAATATACCTACCGGCACAGAGGCATAACACCTTAGGCCTCAGGAGTGGCAACGCATCTGCATTTTGACCTCTGGTCATTGTGTGGGTGACTATAGGCTGCAGTCATCACTTATCATCAATGTGAAATGCATGCTTGTTTGCAACTTTGATTACATAAAAAAAACATATCTTTATGGTTATATCATCATGTGCACTTTATAGTTTATAGTCTTTAATCGACTCAAATTATCACTACGATTATGATGCCAGCGTATAAATTTTGACTTATACTTACGTACATAATTGCATCGTAATGATTTCTCCGATAAGATTTATTTTCTGATAACATACTTATCATAGTTTTTAAATTATGAGCATCTCCGTATGATACTGGAAGTGTAATGCAATTATTATTGTACCTATAATGTATAAATATCTTGCACGTCGTACTTTAGGAAGGTAGACATTTCTAAGTGTATGTACCTAAACGTAATCTCTTAATTTACCTATCTAATAAGTTTGCATTAAGTAGGGGTACCTACTTATTAAATAATAATTTAAAGTTTTTAATATTCATTAGTATTATAATTCGATTACTTCTAAGTCTATCGTAATGTAAATTCTAGTCTTAATTTACCTACCAACTTATATAAAGTGAAATACATAAGTAAAATGATTATAATTGCTCAGTGATTTACCTATGTTGGATTTATTTAAACCGTTACGACTTAGGTGACAGCTCATCCGCAAAACGACATTTATGATAACAACACACTGATGTAAGCACCTATAGCCTTCCTTCATAAATCAAAATTGTGAAACCGCATTTCTTCTTGAATATTCTTAACTACATACTGATAGAAAGAAGTTCGTCATTCAATATTTTCGCCATATTAGGTAGGTAGTAGATCACGAATCACGACCCACGAGTGAATCATGAGGGACAAATCATAATATTGCAAACAACATGAATAACAATAACAACAAACCGCGAATGTCGAATGAGCGAATGACTAAACAGATATACAATGCGAATGTGGATGGTTGCAGAGGCCCAGGAAGACCAAGGCTGACCTACCATGACCAAATAGGTCGAGTTCTGTCTGATGGTGGGATCAAAAGTCTTAGGAATCGGCGTGCATGTATGAAGAGAATGATGAAAGTAGACGAGGCACGAGAGGTTTGTCAGAACCGGGATGTCTGGCGCTCTACACTCTCTGCCTACCCCGTTAGGGACCTGGCGTGAAGATACATACATACATACAAACCGCAAATTAATGTTTATACCTATAAAGAAAAAAATAATCTTCTCAATATGAAGGCTAAGTAAGGCTTTCTGATAATTAATCTTCTTTATTTCTTGTAGTTCCATATTACCTATGTTTTTAACAGTGTTTTACCCATAGATACTTGCCACTATCGATAGTAGCAATGCGTTAAAAGACTATCGAATGTGATGTACTGGTTAATTTTTGAATGAGTCATGATAAATATTGCCTCCTACCACTTACATACGTATACCTAATATAAACACTGAAGCAAATACATACAAATACAGACAATGGCAATTGATATATCATTGACCTCATGAGTCGAACGATAACATGATGTTTGTTATTTAAAGAAATGTGAGGATATGAAAGCGAATGTAAAATGTTGATATGCACGGTATTGCACAGACTAATGTTTAGCGAGAACATTTTTTACTGGTGGTAAAGTTACAGTTAAGTTGTTTGAGGGGAAAAGGGCAAGAGGCCGATTTCCAACCAGATGGTCTAACCAGCTCAAGGACAACGCAGCATCGGTTTTTTACACCACGGTGCAAATGGCCGCAGACTGGAGCCGATGGAGACATTTCGTCCGATCGAGAGATGCCAGGATGATCACGTGGATGGGATGATCATGAGGGAACGACTAGAGAGAGAAAGTTTCAGTGATGGAGCTCGCGGGCGTAGGCACCACCGCATTACCTAATCTACTTGCTTAATCTCTCCAGACACGAGAAAAATATGACAGTTGAAATTCAATTGTGTCTCGCTGCCGGTGGCTGTACGATCCTTGAAGGATTAATGGTAGTGTTCAGTGCTGTCGTGTTCCGGTCATTTGGTAATGTATAGACCTGTAATATCTGGCACAAAGGCATAGATAGCACCTTAAGCCTTAGGAATGGACTACATAGACTACAAGTATTACTTACCATCAATCTAAACTGTATACTTGTGTGTCACTTTATGATATTAAAAAAAACATAGTTACATTTGGAGACTACAGATGTAGGTACTTATTTTTGAGGTTTTACTTGGACAGAAGCATGGCGCTACGTTTAATATGAACATGAAAGATACATTTAAAATAATAAAATCTCAAACATCAGTGCTATCTATAGCTATTTCTCGACCCTCACTCAAGAATCTCACCGCTGGCAAGTTTTATTTTTTGTACGAAGGCTTTTTATTGAAAGGAAGGTTCCTATTCCTAGTGTTTTTACATTTTTTTATTCATGTAAATATGTACATAAATTTTTGTTTTTAATTTACTTAATTATAGTGATATGAAAAGGCTGCTCTTTCACCTACGATCAACGTGAATATTTGATGCTATTACAACATAATCAATCTTTTAGAATAAAATGTAGAGTTTGTAGAGTCAGGCTCTGTATTTTAAGACCTTGGCTCTGTTAGATATCTGGTAACTTAATAGAAAAAACATTAGGTATTAACGTGTTATCTATTTCGGATTTAAGTCGGTGCGACACGATACATTTACACTAAACATCATCAAGACTGAAAGAATCCAAGACCTAATTAGATTAGTCGGAGATTGAGTCTAGCGAGCGTCCATAGTACATACATACGTATAAAAATAAAAAGGAAATTTCTTCGTTATAAGTCCTTTTTGGTACTCCATTGCCATTGTCCTTACTTTAAAGGAAAAACACGTGAATGGTAATATAAAACATAAGTACACCAATCATAGAGAAAAGGGTATTTCCTACCTTTTTCTCTATGATTGGTGTTGTTGCAAAACTGTAATTGTAACACAGCACAATCAAACAATTAAAAATAGGAAATTAATGCCCGGCATAGGTGATTTGAAAACAATAATAGCTTAGTTGTGAAATCGTAACGTTTCGCGGTATTTCGTGCCGGGTGTTGCAACAAACTGTGATATTCTGCGGTCTTAACTATGCAACCCGTACCACCATTGCAAATCGGTCTTGCACTTCCATCCCATCATATATAGGTACCTAAGTTTAATTCAAGTTCTGCAATCTACTGATGAAAGCACGAACAGTGGCGTTCAATTGCCATTAGCCACTCCAGTGTAGAAAGGAGTGTACAAGGAGTTTCAACCTAAAGTTTCCGGTACATTGTTTCTAATAGTTAGTATTGAAGTCACTCATTATCACACAAGTAAAAAATGTGTGGATGGAACTTCTAATAAGTATAGGTACATACTTGATCAAGTTATTTAGTTGGATTGATGAATAATTTGTTTTAAATTTCAATAAAACACTATTTCATATCACAATTTACAAAAGTAGCCTAGCTAGATACTAGACCCAACACGTAAGCAATTTAATTGATTGTAATTGAGGATACATTGCAATGGTATTGAATTGGTCCAACTGATATTAGAGCTATTTCAAGAGCAATAAGAGCATTGTAACAATTGTTAAAGCACACCATCACCACGACACCTCAATTATGACATCTGATAGTAATTCGTTGATAAATAGTCATGTATTAAATCAATGCATGAGTTCCTACCTTTATGTGCGATCGATAGTTCGCTTGCGGTTTTATTTTTATTACTATCTCGTAAAGGCGTAGATTTCGTAATGGGTGGTTATCCAATCATAGGCTATTCCTAATACATGTAGGTATATAGAATAGGCTAGTCTTTGATCAAAAATTATTCATAAGTGGATGTCTCGTAAAATTCGTCAACAGTTATACAAAATATTTTTGTACGCTTAATTAATTTATTTCCAAGGAATCTTTGCGGCGCGGTGCCAGGAATTACTTTGAAATACCTAAATACAATTGCCTAAATAATAATATATAACCTACCTAACTATTTATGTCTCATATAACGATAACACATGAAAAGTCAGAAAGAGACGTTAAGTAGTCCAACATCAAAAAGTTATCGTCATATCTTGTTTGATCAAATTCAAGCCCACTCCTTGATAATAAACCGCGATAATATAATAAAAACACAGTAAGATTGAAAGCAAAATGTCAAGGTTCTTCCTTTATGTATGTAGCTTCCTACAGTAATTTTAAACTATCAACTCAATGGAATTCTATTGTCTTTATGACTATTCATAGAATATAAAAGGGCAGGCGGTAATTGGTTCGAGCAAACCTCCTGATGGATGGGTGCAGAGGTGCCACTGTTTATTAGTCTGCGATGTTAGTAGGGCGCCAATTCCATTCCATTTCATCGTTGACCTCGTTTACTGCTGACTTATATCGAATACATTTAAATTCTATTTGGTAGACAGTATCTGTATCGATCAATCATTGGATATTTATGCAGTTTGTAGCACTAGTTTTCAGTTAGGTCAAGTTGCAGGCTGTAGTTTTCGTAGCTATCTCTAAAATATTTGTCAAGTAAATACTTTACCTGGGTAGGTATACACCTAGAGGCAAGATATTCTAGATATCGGACAAAAGTAACAATGCAATGCATTTATGTGCACAGATGCAGGATGTAGTATTTGCTTATCATCACTATAAACTGCACATCCGTTTGCTACTTTTAACATCAACAAAGTTTCATGATGATGAACATGCATGCATGTTTAGAAACTATTGAATAGTAGGTACCTATGTTCATTGTTTGTATCTACCTAAGTAGGTAAGACTGAATTCGATATTTTTTTTAAATGAAGCGTTAACTCGTTTATCATCTTATCTACCTACTTATTAATACATGTCCTCAACCATTTTTTCTCCATACTTAATTAATAAAATCGTTAAAATTAAGGCACTCTATAAAGGATTCTTCTTAATCAAAACAAAATATGTAGACAGGTGTTTATCTATATCTATATGATATGTAACGGATATAACCACAAAAAATAATGGCGGTAGGTACCTACATTGATAGTACAGAAGAAAAGGAAAAAAAAGATATACCTACGATAAAACAGCTTTGAAATATTATCTAGAGAAACTAAGCAATATTTCCTGGAAACAACAATATTCTTACCTCGCCGGCATAAAAATGTTCTTTCCTACCACAGTACAAGACTTACTAATCCTAAATTTTAAAACTTTATTTCGGCGAGATAAAAGTATTGCATTACATTTTGTAAGTAATTTAATTTTTTTGTATCAATCTAGCCACGATCCTTTGCATAGTACCACCTTCAGAGTCTAATATTGTATGTATGTATGTATCTTCACGCCAGGTCCCTAACGGGGTAGGCAGAGAGTGTAGTCTAATATTGTGTCCGGTTATATCAGACGACTCGCCACATCTCGGACAAAAAACTCTTAGGTGTTTGCCTATCTCTTCTCTAATCTGAAACACAGACGTGAGTTACGTTTTTCCATAATACAATACATCTAACTTTAGCAAACCGCCAGGCGTCGACCTGTTTAATATGGCGTAGTAAACTCGTAAACAAATGACTCCCGCAGCGAATGGGTTAACTCACCGATGTTTTGGTATATGCATTTAAAAATAAACATACTCAGTTATTATAAATATATCGCCTATCGTTTACTGCAGATCGTAAACATTCCAACATTCGCCTAAAGCGCAGATGCGTGTTTGATTTGAAAATTAACAAATTAAACATGCGTATGCTCATTTATAACGAGATAGTTGTGTCAATTAGTGATAGGTACGTAACCTCATGGCTGTAATCCCCGAAGGGGTAGGCAGAGGTAAATGCACACTACTTAGTACTGGTAGATAACTACTTAATGTACATACCAATAATGTAATTGTTTTTAATCCACCGAGAATTTACCTACTTACTTTGACGATTCAATGCCGAGCTGTTATCAATTATAAAATGTTGCTTAGATCATAATATGAATTATATTATATTAGGTATAATGATGCCATTTCATGTAATGGTCAACCATTTAAAATCCAAGATTATGAGGGTGACGTACCTATACACTGCGTGTAGATTTAACTCTAGACTCACGTCACCAATGTACCTAAGTACCTAACATTATTACAAACTAATTCACCGTAAAGTTATTCACTTAAATACTTATTATGATGTTAGGTATTCTCAAGAGTTATGGTATTCTATCAAGGCCAACTACATGTGAGTGATGCGAGCAACCGTTCACTTGGGTAGGTGGCTACAAACAAGACCACACGTCTATTAATAAAATGCAGGATCTACTTGCTTAGATTCGTGTCTTACGCCTATATTCAAGTTATGCAGTTCGTTCAGCAAATAAGAATAGATTGTTACTTACAAGCCATATAAATGAACTAGGTTGGTAGGCGTATTCTATAAACGTTATGGTTCATATCGACTAGGTTACCACCAGTTACCACCTTGCCTTGAAACAACTTGTCACGAGACAATGCTATTTGTAATCCACAGCTAACGTTACACGTTTTTACTAGTGAATGCACCTCAACAGTGTACTTTACAGGCTACGGCGTTCTCTATTGTATCGTATAGGATGTTGACATCGAATATCTTTACTGGGTATACGATATCTATTTAAAGAAAACTGGAAACCAGCTACTTTATAACCACTCTAATGTAAGGGAAAAGAGAGCTATGAACTCGCTTAAATTATTTTTACCCTACAAGATATACCTACATAAGTGTTAGCTACGTTGATTCAAACTTATGCAATCATTTTATTCATATGCTTTGAATAAAATAAAATTGGATTTGGATTTTCCAACGAATACGATATGCCCAAACCATAACACCGAAAAGGTAGTTTAGAGATACTCACCTGGTTACTTGATTCATAAATAATATAGGTAGTAAGTATGAATTCATGAATAATGTAACCACTGTTTCTGAATTCACTATTAGGGCTTTATTCCTATCAAGCGGATTTGCGTCCGTATGCGGTTAAACTCGTCTGCGCGTATCGCAGGCGGGCGGAGTGCGTCATAGGAAAATATTGGGGCTGTCCAGAGCAATTGGTGAGCAATCTCACAAAACTTTGCAAGATCTTTCTTTCAAGAAAGATCTTGCAAAGTGCGCGGTTAATTGATAGTTAACTACTCAATTAACCGGTTTCGTAAAGTACTGTCATTGGAGCTCTACCTCCAGTAATTAATCAAGAATGGGACGAACGCCAATATTTTATAACTAAAAAGGGTGCTATTTATAAATCGTTCTCAAAGCTCCAAGCCTTACACATCCTGATATGTGTAGACAGATGTTTTTCCCTTCGTGACATCTATCTTTAGTCTTTTGCATTTAATTCTTATTGAATATGTTTTAATTCAAGACATCTTTGAAGTTTCATAGATATAGCTAGTGTTGTTTAAAGGGGTACGCAGTGGTCTTTAAATCTAATACGGTACGCGGAACGATAAGATTGAGTATTCCTCGATTCCCTACGTCGAACGTAACCCTAAGTTGATATGATACCTTTCTATTATAGTAACTGTAATGTACTTACCTACAATTTTATTTGGTCGGATTCCAGATTTGATGAAGGCCACGATGGATTCCTCGACTTAACAGAAGTGAAGAGAATGATGGAGCGGCTAGGAGCACCCCAGACTCACCTGGGCCTGAAGGCCATGATCGCTGAAGTAGACGAGGACGGCGATAATAAGATCAGTTTCAGAGAATTTTTACTTATTTATAGGTAAGTTGCATTTGTATACTTATCCTCTATATTACTATAACAATTAATACCATTAGTTATAGGTATCAGAAAACATCGTCGGTCTTACCACAGTACAAATATGAACAGCATGGAATCTACGTACAAAATGGAATATCTACTCACATCAACATGCGCATCGACGCTCGAGTAGCGAGTAGTTTCCATACTGTCCATATTTGTACTGTGGTCTAACTCTAAAGTCCTTCGAAGTTACCGCGATCTCACTAGATATTGTAGATAGGTACATATCTACTTACCTATGTCAGAAGTTTGAACTATTTATTTTTTATTCCAATTTGACCGTGACGTGATCAAATGTCTTTCCTATAACTCCCCTTAAATAGTGCCGTCCGGGCTCGCTCCCTCGTAACGCTCGTACCTACTCATCTTCCACTTGTACATATGTTTAACTACCTACTTTTAGGCATAGGTATTACCAATGTATTTAGTTTCAAGGTAGAAACTACTGGTGGCAACTAGTATCTACTAGAGTTCCAACGACGGAGTTCGATTGATCACCACCGCGCCAATAAATCGAAGTGTTCAGCACTTACGTGGTCCGATTAGATTGTATGTTTTATGGCCTCCGTAACGTCAGTCACAAAGGCAAATAAAACTTAGCGACGCATCTGCATTTTTTATCCTCTGGTTCCGTGTAGATATCTTTAGGCTACAGTAGGTAATCAGTTACTAGTATTTGTGTTTTAGTTCCATAGACACCATGAGAAGTCCTTGAAGAAGAAGACCCTGAGGAGCTAACAGATGAAAAAAAAACTCTTCTCTATTATCAATGGACAGGTCCATGATAGAACAAATGAGATTTTTTTGACATCGAACCGATGTTTGTTATTATGTACTACCAACGTATCATAAGTATTAATAAATCCCATAGAGCAACAAGGGCCAACAGCCGCGACGGGCCGAAGGGGAGTAGCCATATGCAGACTTTCCCCTCTGTCAAAGTACAAGCACAAGTGTGCCTGTGCCTGTCGCCTAAATGTTTAAATGTGTGCGTGAAATTGTTTATTTAAGTAGGTATTTTGTTAAAGTCAAGGTGTGAGTTTCGTAGTAATAGGCGATTTTTGTAGTGTGTGTGTGGGGAAAATAAATATAATCTATAACTAGCTCTAAAAAAAGAAATTAATATTAATAATATTATATTTAACCAAGCTCATCTAACTAATCTATTAATTAATCTAATTTCCCCCATTAAATTAAGCGAAGGAGGAGCTGCTATATTGTGGGTCACACGTATTTTTCCCTGCAAAAAATTACAGAGTGTTTTGCATTGGCAATAAACGCTATGGCTATTCTCCTCCGGTCCGCCGGCCGGTGGCCTATGTTAAATTCAAAATAGTAAACACAACCAAAATTAAAAATTCTGTTGGTTCGGTTCTCAAATTAATGGTATCTTTCGAACGTAGGTACAAATTTAGATTTTTGGACGCGATAGATTATCCGTTCATATTATTTCCCGAACGAACGTATTATAACCGCACTGCTGTAACCGAAATAAACACATAATCACACGCGTAGTGGACAAACCAACATAATATTACCTTTAAATACAGTAGTACCTAATGTCTTTATTGACTATAAAATATAGAAATAACTCATCATTCTTGCGTTAGTAGTATCACAGTCTAATGAACGAAGAACGTAGGTATTACTGACTATTGAATTTAATTAATTGCACCACCTAAACTTTTTTAGCGCTCTAATAAAAAATGCAATCTGATATAATTTTAGTAGATACCTATCGACTTTGAAGAGTCTATTTATTTTTATACATAGATAAATAGATATATGACTAGCTGACTCGGCAAACTTCGAATTGCCTCAGAATGAAATAATGTGTCAAAGGTTTTTTGATAGATACGGACTACCCATTTGTATGGGAAAATGAAATTGTGGTTTTTACTATTTCCCTTCGATTTCTTCATATTTTCTTACCTTTAAAACCTTCCCTGGACTTCCAAAAAACATTCAAAACCAAAATAAGCCGAATCGGTCCAGCCGTTCTCGAGTTTTAGCGAGTCTAACGAACAGCAATTGATTTATATATATATAGGTATGTAGATTATACTACGATTTTTTTCATATTTGGTTACCTATTTATATGTTTTCATTTCCTAAGCCAAGGCTTGGTTTTGTAACGTCATCAAAGTTTTAAAAAAAGGATTACGAAAAAATAAAATATCCATACCTATCAAACCCAATGAAAAAAAACCCAAAACTTTGTGATATGATAGAAACCATTCAATTTCCAGAAAAGCTCGAGCCGGTGAACTGGAGTCAGATTCTGGTTTGGAAGCCCTCGCGCGATTAACAGAAATAAATGTGGACCAAGTGGGTGTGAATGGCGCGAAAAATTTCTTTGAAGCGAAAATCGAAGAGCTTGCTAAGACAAACCGTTTCCATAATGAAATCGTACAAGAGCAGGAAGAAAAACGACGTGAAGCAGAGGAGAAAGCTCTCCGTCGACAACGATTTAAAGAAAAATCCGCCGTGTTTCAACACTGATTAAAACTTAGTATTGGCCTGTTGTCTTTCTAGTCTGTAAGCTGTTACCAGATGGCTTTAGGGAAAATGTATCAATATTTACATTTATACATGTTTGTTTTGGGTAAAACAAGGATTTTAAGTATAAATACATAAGTATCCTCAATGAAGTAATAATATTGTTTGATAAATTACAGCAATTATGTAACAAAGGTAAGATTAATATTGACCCTGATCTGCTACTATTAGTTAAGTAACTACTCTACGAAAGGATTCAAAAATGCGTTATAGCCGATTATTATCGGGACGTAACATCACAGCAAACATGTAAAATTGAAGTAAGGTCTATTCTGTTGTATGATTTTATCACTTATTTATTATTTATTAAAAAAAAATACAAAACATGTATAATAAAGCAAATCAAAAATCACTAACTTTCGTAACTATTTAACGATCATAACTGTATTAACAGTATATTTAGGTATCTACAAACCTACTATTACTAAATTGCTGTAATGTACCTAATTTGTTACTTACGTCTAAGGTTTAAGTAAATATATATTTTATTTATTTAATATATGTAGCACATGTTTATGAACAGTTTATTGAAAGTTTTAAGTAGTAAATAATACATATACGGTACTAATGAAATGATATAAAATAGCTTACCTACTCGAGCCTAAAATGTCCTACGATTATTATGTCTCAATACTGTTGATTTATTATATTTTAATCTATGTTAAGGCCTATTGCAATCTATTATAATTATTTAAATGATAGATAGCAATATTACGTTTATTACATGTTTAATTAAGGCTACGTACCCATTCACTAAGAAACCATTCAGAAACAGTGTCTACAAAGAAGTTTCTCAGTGAATACTTAGCTCGAATAAAGTTACTGTACCTAATCATACTTAGCGCCCAATAGACATGAAGCTTAAATTAAGAAATCAAGTAGAGGAAATTTAATGAAAGTAACTGCAAATAAAATGATCCAAGAACAGACACAGCATTCTGTCGTGTGAGCTTAGGGACTCATCAACGGCAACTAGTTTACTTTTTTAAAGACAAAATGTTTGTTATAATATGATAGAAATGCCTATCATCCTCCTGTCTTCGAGATCATACAAACGAATAAAACTTAAGTTGCCTTCTGTATTGACATTCTGTCGGGACCTGCAGCTCGACTGCTTAATGAAATGCTTTTGTAATTATTGAAGTCTTTGATTTTTCTTATCCTAATGTATCCGGCAGTAAAAACGACAGATAGATTATTGCTTTTGCTTTCACAGGCGAGGTGGTCCCAGGGCTCGGAAAACCCGTTATGATTAAAAGCGTTTGAAGGTATAAAAGGGATTAATCCATTCATGTTAACCGTTAGTTTGGGTTAACCATTATAGAGGTTTACCTCTATAAAAAAGGCTTACCTTTTGACCCAAACTAACCGAAGTTGTTTAGGGGTTTAAAAGGGTTTGTGATGGGGTTTTTATTTGTTCCTTTGTACCGCCGATGAACGCAATAGTGATAATCAGATTCTCGTTAATTATAATTGTAGGCGGTATGAAATATATGTATCGCGGTATTGCTCTCTCAGATGCGACGGTACAAAGAAAGGACAAAGAAAATCAAAGTAAAGCGATTAAGCTTAAATTCACAGGCGGTTGAGCGGCTGGAAAACGATGTCATTAATTTATGGGATGTTACATTTAGTCGATGCGTGTGGCCGTCTGGCGTGCATTGTAAATAGTAAATAGTATAGGTATTGAATCTTTAATATCTCGATATGGCATTTTGCTACTTTGCATGCAAAACCGCAAAGCAGCGATATAGCAGTTTGGCATGGTGCGACGACAACGTGCCTCATTTTGTTACTATGGTCGTATGGTACCAAATAAAGATGTATTTAGAATGTATTTTATAACTGTATCTACCTATTTGAATGTTTGTTAAATGAGATGCTTATTAAAATTAAAGTTTATCTATAAATTAATACAATAATATTATTGTTAGTCATTAACATTACCTACCTTTACGTACCTTCGTAACTTCACGCCTATAAGGTACGCAGAAGTAAACGCTCGCATTCACCAGTTATATTTTCTTCCACGTATCTAAAAGGTGGCGAGCATATTAACATCGGCGGGCAAATTATCAAACTCCGAGAGTGGCGCTAGGATAACAATTCTCCCAAAAAATGTATATAATTTCCTACCTAAGCATATTATCCTTACTGCTACTAGGTGCTATTAGGCCTCAGAAAAAGAAATGAGATCATAAGCAGATATTTTCTACTGGTGGTAGAGCTCCAGTGACGGAGCTCGCGGGCGTAGGCACCACCGCATTACCTATTATTAACTTGCCGCTAAATGGTAGTGTTCAGCACTATCGCATTCCAGTCAGGTGGTAATGTACGGCCCTGTAATTTCCGGCACAGAGGCATAACACCTTAAGCCTCAGGAGTGGTAACGCATCTGCATTTTGACCTTGGACTTTGTGTGGGTGTGGCTGCAGTCATCACTTAACATCAATGTGAACTGCATGCTTCTTTGCCACTTCCATGAAATAAAAAAACCTTACCCTCTACCACCAGTCAAAAATTTGCTATACTATATTATTTTTTAAAGTTATACTTCTTTTGGTGCGATTGGTAAAAATTATGAGTGATTTTTAACGATTCGCACACACACCAACTAATAAAAGTTAATTGCTAGAGATAAAAGCATCAGCCTGTTTGGTACTTTTTTGTTTTATTTCTAGTATACTGGATTGTTACACTGAAGAAGTATAAATACCTATGTGCGTATATAAGTACCCACACTGATTATTTTTTACATACAAACCTTTTCCTGACAATAACAAACACAAAAGATATATTTACAGTATCCAACAAGAAATAATGCACATCAACCTCAGGAAGAGATTTCAGATCTGTAGAGCGTTATTTTTTCATACCTTACCTATTTGATATTTGTCGAACAATTTGATCAAGTTTTGACCAATACCAGGGTATGGATGCTTACGTAGGTAGTGTGCAACAGAGATAACTCTCTATAAAGCCGAAACTAGCAGATTGTCTTTGAGGTGCATTATTTCTTGATGAGCACTCTATCTCATTTGTTGCAGTTGTTTGGAAGTCAAACTTACAAACATTAAGGTGAATAATTTTTATTTATATAAATTACTGACTATCGTCAACATTTATACTGACATATTTTCATTTGTATTGTTACCAATATCAATAATGGCTCTTTTCAATGGTGGCAAGTTGTCAATATTAATTTGCTGAATCTTGGCTAAATTGGTTATTATGCTTGTGTTCTGAAAATTCAAGAATAATAATAAAAATTCGTTCAGTGTATTTTGCATCATATTATTCCTATGGCCTATACCTATATTTTGGAATTATATGGAAGTACATACCTGTTTAATATTACGCAGAAATTCACCATCTGCACAAGTTATTGCTTTAATTTTTTGAACTTCAAAAGCTCTGAAAACATAATTTATTGCATGTATTTCTTGTTTAAAATAATGAAAGTAAAACACATAGTAAGGAACTTATATCTGCATGAATATTTACATTAATTGCAATAGTTGATTAGCTGTGGTTAACTCATTCTGAAGATCTTGTTGCAACTGCTGTGCTGAAGGAACTACAGACATTTTCAGGATTTCTTCAAAGAACATAAAGTAGATTTATATATGATAGTATGTAGATGTATTACAAAGCTATATATTATAAAATAAACTGCTGTTTAATTACAGGTGCTTGTGATCATTAGGTACTTTAGATATAAGCAAAATCAAACTATTCAAACTTTCTTTTCAAATTCAAGCACACTTCACACTAGTTCACACCACGTTCACACTAACAAAATTCCACAACAAAAAACTTCAGTTGATACCAGTGTTACCAACTCCGAAATCGATTTGACGGTAAAAATCTTCTAAAATTACAGTAGATTTTCTAAAATTATGTCGTACCCAAGAAGCTTGAAGGTAAATACCGGCCGAATTGAGAACCTTCTCGTTTTTTGAACTCGGTTAAAAATGGAGTCAACACTCCAAACAAAAGTTTGAGTCAAATACCCACATAGCTCTATCCTCCTCTTGGGGGGCCGACCTCTCTTTTTAGTGCGATCTGTAGTATTGCTATCTTTTTATTTATATCTCCTACGAAAGTGAAAGAAAGATTACAGTTACAGTATTATTATTAAGATTATCCATCTTTATTTTCCATGCTAATGTCAATCTATTGATGTGTCATGTGTCAAAGCACTGAAAGCACGTGTCAAAGGTCAAAATTGTCAAACAATTGTAAATTTAAAAATGGAGGAAGGCGTATCTGTCAAGCACGAAGGAAAAAATATTGATATTAAACTAGAGAAGCAGGAAAACGTAGAAAATTTGAAGTACGAATTTGATTCCGGTAGCCAGGACAGCAGCAAAAGTGGCAGCGGTGGCTACCAACGATGGGCGCCCAATTTAAACGGAATACGTAAAAGTGCATTTACGCCTTACAAATCCGTGCAGTGCACTGCGTTGACTAATTTACAACGAGGTGATAATTTCTGAGTATTCATTTTATGTTGTGGATATTGGAGATGAATATCGATTGTCCCCTTATGGATTTGAATAAGTTGTGTAGTTTTCAAGGTCGCGATTGTAGGTAACACGCAGGCGCGGGTTCCCGAGTTACCTCAGCCCGATTGCAGCTTTCACGCAAAGGCTGGCCGCGGTGAAATAACTCGTGACGACGTGAAACTGGAGCAGTATGTTGATATTACCGACGAGCATGGACTCACGGCCCTGCATTGGGCAGCCAGCTATGGACAACTGAACAGCTGCCAGGATCTTGTGTGGTTAGTGTACAGCAGCCCTTCCATTGTTCTTAACTAGCCCATCTCACTTCCATTGTTTCTTTGTCTTGTTCCTAAGTATTTTGGTTTTCAACTAATATATGAAGTTGGTTTGACTATTGTATTCTTAATTTTGGTTGCTTATTTTGTGTTTTACATGAAATTGTTACTTTAAGTTCGAAAATCATTTATGTATGTTATATAGATGTTTCCATTATTTATTTACTTCGATGTGATTGAATCATTATGATCATAATATACTTAAGTACTATTGGAACTACGTAGGTAGTTGAATCCCTTGCTTTTGATCATTTTAGAATAAAATTCATGTATTTAAATCTATGCCAAGTTTTATAATGGATGAGCAGGTATTGCCTCCTGAATAGAATTCATGACTTATCAATTTATAATTTTACATCTTGATATCTAATAGCTGGTCTGGATTGAAACTTCTGGATTTTTGATGTATATCATGGACCACCTTATTAACAATATTGACTATTAATATCCAGAACCATCTTTGTCATCAACATGGACTTTGTGTGTGTAAACCTAAAGAAGAACATGATCTGTGGTTTGGTAACTTAACCCTGCATCAATAGTGTTTCTTTCTGGAGGTTCTTTATAATGGTAAAGGTAAGGTAATTCTACAAAATACTTGGCTTGCCCAAAATTGGAGATACATCAATGTTTTCAAATTAGTAATTATAGGTGGTGAGAAATAAAGAAATATTTCAAGATCCAAAACATGGCCTTACTAAGATAATATCATCTACACATGTTTTAAAAAAAGTCCTTGGCTGCATCTGTCTCTTTGTCTGATCCTTTATAAACTCAAAGAACTACTGAGTGGATTTTCATGTTATTGGTTTGAATTTATGTGTAAATTGATTGGAATTATAGAATATGATGATAAATGTTGGAGGTGTCTGAAAAAAATCAAGCCACCTGGGAGCTTTCGTTGAAGACACTGCCTAAACCTTTTGAGATATTGCAAAACAATGTTTGGTGGAATATATTCTCTTTGGTAGTGCTCTAAAAAGTCAGTGATGGCATTAACCTATTTTTTATGGAAAGCTTACTTAACCCATTATACCTACCTAAATTATAAACCTAAAAAAATTAGTAACAAGACCAATACATTTATCCTAATCAAATTAAATAATTTATTTATCTTGTATTTCATGCACATTAATATAATTATACCTATTATTACACCATACTATTAAAATGAACATCTTAGAAGATGGCACAAATAATAGCATGCATGAAAATAAATTTAAATCAAACCATTCAAATGCAAGCAACTCCCATCCTCGGTGTGCGAGTTGCTTGCTTTTTTAAAAAAAAAGGAAAACAATATTTGCTGGGTCAGCTAGTAAAATTTATAAGAAAATCATCATCACACAGAGTAGGTATTCATCTTCCATAATATTCTAAATCAACTAAGTGGTTGAGTTTCTTATCCCTGATAGTTTTATTTGAGAGGGTATTCCATTTTGGTGTATTTTATGTCCATAACTTGATAAATGATTTAGGAGTGGTGCCAATGTCAACATGCGAGGTCCTGAAGGTGAAACAGCACTCCATCTGGCTGCAGCTGGCGGGCACCACGAGGTTGTGAAATTCCTGTTAAATGAGGGTGCTGATGCTGATATACAAGACGATGTGAGTACCACATTTGCTATCTTGATTATTATTTTAAAATTAGTAGAAGGCATAATAAACACTTCAAAAAGATTGCCTTTTATACATGTCTTTAACATAGACTTATATGCCTGCTACATATGGACCCACAAAGAATGAAGCAAATTAAGGTTTACTCAAAGAGCTTTGGAGAGAAGCATTCTTAGCGTCCACACAAAAAAACAAAACATTAAAAGTGATGACATTAGAAAGAGGACCAATACACAAGATCACCTAAACCCTAATACTTAAGGTGTGATGGGCCGGTCACATCATCTGCCTGAAAGATAATAGATGGACTGTACTGGCAACCAAATGTAAAAGGTGAAGGTTTGGCTGTCCATATGGACCGATGTCCGTATGTTGAAAACATTTCACTGGTGGTAGAGTGCCAGTGTAGGGAATCGAGGGCGTAGCCACCACCGCATTTATCTATTGCCGCTAAATTGTAATGCTCAGCACTATCGTGTTTCAGTTAGATGGTAATGTATGGCCCCATAATAACTATCACAGACATAACAACTAAGGTCTGAGGTGGTAAATGGTAACGCATCTGCATTTTGACCTCTGCTGTTTGTATAGATGTATTAGGTTGCAGTCATCACTTATCATCATTGTGAAGCATGCAGGCTTGCTTGCCACCTTCATCAAATTAAAAAAAATATATATATTTGTTTTTTTTCTCTCTTTTGTACATTGTAATCTGTCTCATACGGACATTCATCAATGTTTTTATCATAAAGTTAGCAGTTTTGCAGCCCGGGTCCAGTGACTCGGCTACTTCACAAATAGACAGCCACGCGTGTCTTTGTTTATCCTGCCATGTCATTGGCATAAATCTGATGGTGTTCTTCTTTTCAATCTTGAAAATATGACTCTCGGTTGCATCAGTTCGACAGCAAGCTCGCATGATTTAAGATACGATCCCTATATTTTGGCATTGATTTCTTTATTTCCTCCATTACTGTGGGAATTTTTCTAAACAGAATGAACCCCATACTCAACGATAGAAAACTTATTCCTAACCACCAATTTGGATTTAGGCATGGGCATGGCACAATAGAACAAATTCACAGGCTGGTGAATAGCATATACAATTGCTTCGAAAAAAATAAATACTGCTCCGCAGCATTTTTGGAATGTATCTCAGGCATTTGACCGAGTATGGCATGAAGGCCTATTATATAAAATAAAGACAATGCTCCCAATAAATTACTTCTTATTTCTGAAGTCATACCTACACGAGCGGCGCTTTTTTGTTGCGCTTGGTGATGATACTTCGGATCTCAATGAAATTCATGCCGGGGTTCCCCAGGGCAGTGTTTTGGGCAGTGGGTTGGGTTAGTTATGTACCAAGGTGAGTCAGTTATAATTCTTAGGAGTTTGGATTGAAATTGCTGTAGAATTTCCAAATTAGAGTTTGCAGCAGTGCCCCACAGCTGAATTCCATATGTCCAAGTTGGTTTCATAATGCACTTATATATAAGTAGTTTATTTTCGAATGATAACATGGACTTCTTGTTTAATAACCAGTAATATTTTCTGAGTTGAAGACTGAGTGCTTTGCGCTTAGTAAATATGCGTTTCTTCCAAGTGAGTCTTCTATCCAGGTACATCCCAAGATATTTGGCTTCTTCAGCTTGGGGTATGTCAATATTATTTAAGGTGACAGGTGGACAGGTCTCCTTTCTGAGTGTATAGGTGACATGGATTTCGTTTCGTTAGCTTTGATACGCCATTTCTTAAGCCAGGTGGAGATGTTATCCAAGCTTTTTTGAAGAAGATCAGATGCTTTAGATGCTTTTTTATCAACTGCTAGAAGAGCTGTATCGTCAGCATAAGTTCCAACATTCACGCCTTCAGTCACTGGCAGGTCAGACGTAAAGAGTAAGTATAGTGTGGGACCCAAAACACTGCCCTGGGGAACCCCGGCATGAATTTCATTGAGATCCGAAGTATCATCACCAAGCGCAACAAAAAAGCGCCGCTCGTGTAGGTATGACTTCAGAAATAAGAAGTAATTTATTGGGAGCATTGTCTTTATTTTATATAATAGGCCTTCATGCCATACTCGGTCAAATGCCTGAGATACATTCCAAAAATGCTGCGGAGCAGTATTTATTTTTTTCGAAGCAATTGTATATGCTATTCACCAGCCTGTGAATTTGTTCTATTGTGCCATGCCCATGCCTAAATCCAAATTGGTGGTTAGGAATAAGTTTTCTATCGTTGAGTATGGGGTTCATTCTGTTTAGAAACAAAATATCTAGTACTTTTGAGGTTATTGGCAAAAGACTTATTGGACGATAAGATTTAGGTTCTTCGGAATTTTTACCTGGCTTCAATATCATAATTATTTAGGCGACTTTCCATTGGGGCGGGAAATAGCTCCTTCGTAATATCGAATTGTAAATCTGGGTTAGCATTACAATTCCTTCCTCAGGCAGTTATCTCAGAATTTTTGCCGCTATCAGGTCATAGCCGGGTGCCTTGTGTTGATCTAATTTTAATATTGCATCATATACCTCGGCTTTAGTGAACCTGTCTATTGGATGGTCATGCTGGTAAGGTTCAGCTAACACTTTTGAGATTTCCGCAGCCGTACCCGTGGTATCTTCAGTATTGTTGGGCTTGAATACCTCTTTCAAATGCGCAGCAAACGCTCTGGCCTTTTCTTTATCACTATTGGCCCATGAGTCATCAGACTTGCGAATGGGAGGCAAGAAGATTTTAGGTTGTTTTAATTTCTTTGTAGCCTTCCATAATGAATAATCCGTAGCCCGCGTGGCGTCCAAACTTGTAAGAAATTTTTCAACGCCTGCGTTATTATATTCCGAAAGTATGTCTTTTAGTTTTTTTGTAATATAATTGAACTTTTTCTTATGAGGAGGATATCTAGTCTGCTGCCAAGTATTTCTGGCAGAACGTCTTTCAGAAATCATATCTCTTATAATTTGTGGGCTAGTGTTTGAGATGTCATTGGAATAATTGGATGTAGCTTCCCATGCCGATGTCTGAACACAGTTGTTAAAATGTTCCACAGCCAACGTGATATCATCATCTGTTTTCAGAGGCAACTTTGTATTTATTGTACAAGATACTAGGTAACGGAAGACGGACCAGTTCGTTTTGTGGCTATGAAGCCTACATTGTTTCTGTATCTTTCTGGTTTCTTTTTTCAAAGTTATTATGACTGGTGTATGGTCTGATGATAGATCCAAGCAAGATTTAGCCGATATAATAGTATTTGCAATGCCTTTAGTCACACAAAAGTCAAGGAGATCTGGACTCCGTTTCCTGTCAGTCGGCCAATACGTAGGTTCTTGTGTTGAGATAACAGATAGTTTCAATTCTTGCATTGCCAGTAATAGTTGGCGTCCCTTTGTTGAGGTGACTCCTGATCCCCAGTCAGTATGTTTTGCATTATAGTCTCCTCCAGCTATAATCTATTTCCGAGCAACTGGAAGAAATCAGTATAATCCTCTTTTTTTAGGTTATGTTTAGGAGGACAGTACAGTGCAGAAACAGTCAGAGGTCCGGTTGAGCAATCAATGACAACATTAGTAGCCTGGATCTTATCTAAACAGTAGGGTTGTGCTCAGGTGGTGTTTAATACTGGATTTTATAAGAATCGCAGATCCTGCATGTGCGCCGCCACTGGGGTGGTTTGTATTGTAGAAGTTATATCTTGGAATATTAATGTAACTTTTACTAGTAAAATGACTCTCTGATATCATCAGTATATCAACGTCATTGTCGTATAAAAATGTTTTCACTTCTAATGTATGTTGTAGCAGCCCGTTGGCATTCCATACTATTTTGAGTGACGCGAATGTGCCATTTGATTTGTTAATGTTATGATCAGATTGTTCATAGTTGTAAAATGTTTCATCATTTGGCTTAACATCTCCATCATATCTTTGACAAAATTTTGTTCCTGTGCAATTTTTACCTCTGTTTTATTATTATTTAATATTTCTTCACTCCTTACTACCTGAGCGTAGGTAATTTTTTCCATATTTGGTTCCGCAGTTAGTTTGGAATTTTTTTCTTCTCTGTGCAGTGTTCTTGGAGGTCGATTTTCGCGTAAGGGAGGGTACTTGATTTTCTGCAGCTCTCTGTATACACTGCAGCCCTTATAATTCGCTGGGTGGTTTCCTCCACACAGGATACATTTGACATCACTTAGTCTTCCTTTCTTTGCACAAGCTGATGATGCGTGATCACATTTGATACATTTGGGCTTTCGTCGACAATAGTTCTGGGTGTGGTCATATTGCTGACATTTTGAGCATTGTGGTATTTCCCGTTTTGGGCGTGGTGGTTCAAAGTGAATATTGCAGTTCAAAAGTCTTCTGATATCATATATTTGTTTGTTGTTAGCCTGTGGTTCAAGTTCTACAATAAATATTGGTAAAGGTTTTTTTGTTAACCTTTGTTTTAAGTTCCAAATATTTGTAACTCTATGTCCTTGTTCTTGTAATTCTATTCTTATCTCCTCTGTGTCCAATGACGGATGGATGTTTTTTAGCACGACCTTTAAGCTTCTTTCACTTTTTGGTTTGTAGGTATAAAATTCTGTATCTTTTTCATCTAATAATTTAACTATAGTAGAGTAGACTTTGGAAGCATGAGGTTGAATCTTGATTCTATCATTTTGCAATACTTTTACAGTGTAATTTTCATTTGCATGTGTATTGAGTAGGTTTATTAGTGGCTGTATATTGGTGACTTTGTCAACAAATATGGGTGGTGGTCTAGGCTCTTTAGGGCTCTCTTGTATCGGGGCATCATCATATTCATTGTCCACTTCCAGTTCAGTAAAACGATGTGATGTTTCGATTGTCTGGCTAAGCCAATAATTTTTATTTAATTTTGATTGTTTACATCTGTTTGTTGTTTCAGGACTTGTCCTTTGCCGTGTTTTGTTTGTGAATTCCTTCCAATTTCCTTCTTGAGTGTTGGTGTCTTTATTTGCAGTTTCAGTTGCATCAGGTTGAGATTGTTCAGATGATAAGTCAATTGTGTCCTTAGTTTGGGGGATGTTGCAAGGAGAGTTTGATCGTCTGTTTGTAAATAAGCCTTTGTGGAATACTTGTTGAACGTAAGCTTTGGTAATTTCCTTTGGTTTTATATTTGATTCTGTCGTCGAAGTCTTCAAGCGAAAATCGCCCCCCCCCCAGAATCCGAGGGGCTGCCTGAGCACTGCCCTGCCTCCGGGGTACGACACTGCTCAGCGAGGGATTCTCCGTGTATCACGGTACCCTCCTGGGGTAGTTTGTTTTGTTTTTCCGCCATTTCATAAGGGTTAGATTCGTCTTTGTTTCGGGTAGGATCCCTTAGGCCGCATCTTCCTAGATTCATGGCACGCCCATGCCTACAGGTTTTGGTTCGCGCTAGGTATTTGATTTCCCTAGTACCACCCATATCTGGGCGACATTCCCCTATCCACCACCTGGGGACGCGTTCGATGGGAGGACCAGCAACTCCACACGAATAATTTACATATATATTTATTTGTAGTTGTCGCCAGGGTTTTAGGGAATTACCATTTAATTTTTCCTTGATACTGCTGGAGTTCCAACACTTATCGTAGTGATCTTATAGAGTCACACAGCAACACAGGATATGCGTGACGAGAGCGTTAGAAAAAGTGTGATTGGGCGAGGGTACGGAAATTGAGAAGGAGATGATGCACGAGAAAAAGATTGAGCTACAGAAGTTTTAAGTAGTGTGGTCGAAAACACACTCATGCACGAGAAAAAGATGGAGCTAAAGAAGTTTTAAGTAGTGTGGTCGAAAACACATTCGTGTTTTTTTCAGTCAGTCACTGTGATAACACAGTGACTGCTCAGCTCAGAGAATATATGATGTGTTGTTGAAGTTATATATTTCTATTTCAGTCTGGGAGTACAGCACTAATGTATGCAGCTGCAGCAGATTTTCCTTATACTTGCAATGAACTTCTCATCCGAGGAGCCGACCTTACCCTCACTAATGATTATGATCAAGATGCTTATACTTTGACCACAACCAACAACTGTAAACTAGGTAAATATTATTTTGAGACCTGCAATAATAATAATAGTATTATAATCTGGCTTTGAATCCAGAACCTAGAATTTACCATTTTTTTTCTTTTTCAGCCCAAACTGTGATAGAAAATTTTTTGATTGGCTGTCTCAGCAAAATGTGAAGGAACATCTTACCATTCATATTCAGTTGCTTCAGACAATCAACACATGGATTCATTTGCTTACAGAGAAAGTTAAATGATAATACAGGGATTTAGTTTATAATGTAAATGTATTTAATATATATATTTTAAGTTCATCATATTATACCAACATGTGATGTGACAAAACTCAATAGACAGACAATATTATAACTTAGCACCTTGTTTATTTTACCCTATCATCTATATTAAAAAATAGTCTTGAAAATTGATACAAAAATAGGTTTTTTTTTTAAATAAATGCATTAGTAACAATCACCATAAATAAATTAAGTATCTTTGACAATATATACATGACAATAAAAAATTGGTACCTATTTTTTTTGGTTCCAGATACAGGTTGTTACTGATGACAATGACCATTTGTCATATCCAATTCATATACACATTTGTTTAATTACACCATAATTACAACAATGTAGAAAAATAGTTCCTCACCATAAAAAATATGAAACACCTATACAATATACATGAAACCTAAACAACTTTTTTGGTTCATTAAACAAATTTTGACTGATAACGTATCACAGTTTAGATTCTGTAAGCCAATTGAATGTCTGAGGTTTCCTATTGGACTGAGGATTGATTAAGATGTTTATAATACTAGGTTTATCAGTGACCGCTAGTGCTGCCTTCACTGCAGCTTCAATTTCTTCTACTGTGCGGCATAGGTGACCTGTCCTGCCAAACATCTCCATCATCTTTTCATACCGGACTTCCGGAGAAAGAGCTGTGGGCGGAGTGCTAGAAATAGAAAAAATAAGACACATCAAGAAGTCGAAATTAGTAATAGATGGAACAATGGTAGATTCTGGTCCTCACCCACTCATGCCTAGTGGATTATTTAATTACTATGGTGAACTTTTATGAAATGTATGGGTTTTTCATGGGAATCCATTTGTAATGAATTGACTTGATAATAAATGTTACTAAAATCTAATAAAACTAAACTAGTGAACTAGAACTAATAAATGTTTATAATATACTTTTTTTAATATGTAACTTCATGTTTGTAATCCTCGAAGCGGCAGGCAGATAAAAGCATGCATTCAAGCATAGATGTAAACACCCACGATTCGTCGGTTACGTTTTGACCCCAGGTGGCGAGCCTATTGTCATGGTGGCGGGCACATTACCAAGCTCTGAGGTACTGTAGGTAAACTTTCAGCAAATTGAAAAATCCTACTAGAACCAGAGATAAAGAATTAACAGTTTTATCTCTATCGATAGCTGCGGACCCGAGAATCGAACCCAGGACTTCTCCGCAGCAGTAGTGGCCAGCTCAAGCGATGCCGAACTATCGATGGTCGACCTCGAAAATCAGGATATCGATTGGACTATCGATAGTACAAAACATGGTAATACTATTGATGGTCTGCAATAGTATCGTTATCATCGATAATATAAAATATGGTAATACTATTATTGATGATCTGCAATAGTATCGATACTATCGATACTACCGATACTATCGACATTCTCACTATTGTCACACTATTGAAAGTAGCATATCAAAAGTTGAGACATGTGCTAAAGAAGTTTGCAGTACACTCGGGAGTTAGTCATATAATTATAAAAATAAATATGCCTACCACTGAGCGACATCTCCTACAGATTGGATGTCTTTCATTGTGCTTTCATCAAAGCCACTGTAAATGCCGTTGTTATTAACAATCACTATTATAACTGGCAAGTTGTACCGGAACATAGTCTCAATTTCCATTCCTGCAACAATGGATAAAAGAATTAATGGAAAAAAATTAAACACATTTTACTGGACACAAGCACCTCACCGAATTCCCGGCGATTGGAGTCGCTGTTACAATAAGAACGTATTATTAAATCCTCCCCTGTCAAATTTCAATTTTTTTTATATTCACTATCGCTCACGCATACTTGCGCAAACCCTTAGGGCGAAATTCACAGACCGCACTACGACTTTACTTTCGAGCAAAGTACGCTTCGAACTGTCAAAACCCATAGTATACATTTCTGACAGTACTAAGCATACTTTGCTCAAAGTAAAGTCGTAGTGCGGTCTGTGAATTTCGCCCTAAGGGTTCGCGCAAGTATGCGTGAGCGATAGTAAATATAAAAAAAATGAAATTTGACAGGGGAGGAATTAATAATACGTTCTTATTGCAACAGCGACTCCAATCGCCGGGAATTCGGTGAGGTGCTTGTGTCCATAGACCTTATTCCCCCTCTCTCGCAAAATCTGTTGTCAGCAGACGTCTAATACCTATAATCTAAATGCCTGTCAGAGAATCATGGCCAGATTTGTAAAAAAAACAAACGGTCAAGTGCGGGCCACGCGCAGTGTAGGGTTCCGTAGTTACAGAGTAAGAAATGTAATGAAAAAAAAAATATTTTCTATGGAGTTGTTCGAAATTTTCGAGTAAAATACATTTGGTTGACGAATACTCGCAAACTTCTAATTCGAACTTTAAGTGTGATAGTTTTCCTTTTAATTTCATTATAATATATAGCTACTATTGTCGTAACGTTTGCATTTCTAACAACAACCGTTTAGTTGTAGGGGGTAGTTGCGCTAAACCGGATGGACGGACGGACGGACGGACGGACGGACGGACGGACAGACAGACAGACGGATATGGCGAAACTATAAGGGTTCCTTGTTTACTATGGAACCGTAAAAATATTAAAAGAGGTACAAGGTGTACAAAACAGTTTTGAAAAATATTTTAAGAACTATATATTTTTAGAACATTTTCTGATGCATTAGATATTTCTGGAATAAAAAGTTAAAAATTCAAGTTTAGAAAGAAAATAATTTATTGCTGCTTCTACTGTTGGCAGGAAAGACCATTTTTGTTGCGATGAGATAAAAATATTTTGAATACCATATTATATGTATGTAGGTAAAGTTGTTTCGCTTCTCTAGCCAATATTTCATAGCTTTTTTACCTTGTACCTCATTTCATTTTTTCTGCCCAATTCAATGTATGGAGCTTGCCATGATTCTTTCGTTTTTGTAAGTCAGCAGTTTTTGATATTTCATAATAGATGAATAGTAAACTGTTGCCTTTACCTAATAATAGGTATATAGAAATATATGGACGAGATTTGCTGCTTGTAATTTAAGTATTGATTTTACCTGAGAAACCAAACGCAGAATCACCCTCAACACAGATAACTCGTTTTCCTGGGGCGTGATCACGACACCACATCGCTGCTGCCACAGCGAATCCGGGACCCACCTGATAACACAAGGAAAATTGAGTACAAAGTCAAAACCATTTATTCATTTGGGTCTCAATAATAATAATTACAACCTCCGTTAACAGACCTGAATCTCTCCTTTCTTTCCAGTAAATACAACTCTTTAATAACAAAGCTGATCGAATCTAAAGCTATATTTCACTGGAACAACATTAGTCACGAAGTTTGTGACGGTTTGTATATACAACGTGTAACAGGATTAAACGTACAACCCGAAACTAGGTTACTCAGAATCGATAACCGAATCGATTTTAGGCATTTTTAATATAGGTAATTTTTGTCCCAAAATTAATTACAATTATGGAAGTTATGGTCACCCATTTGGCGAACAGTCATTACAAACGAAAATGAGAGTAACGTCTAACCAAAATAAAATGCTAGTCTCAACAAGCTTATAAGAACTCATTGAGACGCGCATTTTATTATTAATAATAATTTAAGAAATAAAATAGTTAAAATTAATCTTATTACAAGCGAGTGTTAAATAGGGGTACGCAGGTTACGCTACATCACATAGCGACAGTGTACGTGTGTGAGTTGGTTTGTGTTTTATGTGTGGTCGTAGATGGAGGTAGGGTAAATATGCATAGGGTGTGCATACAGTTCGTACCGATTGAGGACAACTTGTTTCTTAAATAAAAAATATTAAATACATAAACAAGTAATTTCAGTGCATGTATTATGATTATAACTCAATATTCTAATCGAGGTGTTTAAGAGTGTGCATTATTCCCATTACATGTTGTATATTTAACATACTTTTTACATTTCATTTCAAATGCGCCCTGCCGCGCCCATAACGCCGAATGTACCCACATCAAACTTGTTTCTATAAAGGAATGTGCCCTTTGAATAAAATATTCTAAAACTATTGACTTATTCTACTTCCATAGTGCTAAATCTGCCTGCATAGAGCCTGTCTCTGCAGGTTGTTGAGTATGCCACAATTTGATGTTTATAGTTTTAATGTTTTGGCAGATATTCGGGAGCTTCATTCATTGTAGAAATCATATTTGTGGTTTTTCTCGCGTATGCTACTACTCCCAACTTACCCGACGCGCGACGTTTCGGTCGCTTTCCAGCTATCGCAGTCACGGCCAGATCGTCGAGTTAGTCTACTAATAAGTACGCGAGCAAATTCGCAAACATGATTTCTACATTCTACAGTTTTAGTTTGAGGATATATTTTTAAAAAGTGCGACCTACTCCCATAGTGCCAAATGTGCCGGCATCCAGCCTATGTCTCGGCAGATTGTTTAGGAGAATCCCTCTCCCGATGTCCATAGTGTTGGCGCCCTCGCTCACGATGATGGAGTCTTTGGGAATGTTCGCTTGCACCGCCTTGAATACTGCGTAGTAGTTGAGCGGTGCGGTTTTGTCGTTAGCTTGTGCCTGTAAATAAAGTCAAGGCCTTGAAATGGGTCGTCTATCTTGAAGTCCTTGAATGTTATATATTTTCAAGTAATTAAGAAGTAAAATTTTCACATTTTTATTATTATATTGTCGAATAATAATAAAACCAGAATAAACAGAATATAATAAAACGAAGGCAGTATTGAATGACGAATGCTGTTTTTGTATGAACAAAACATTGATTTATTATCATATAAAATAAAGGATCAAAAGATAAAGTTCAATGGAGAAGTTTAATCCATTGTGCCGAGACCGCTCATCGATGGTTCGATTGCAAACTGAAAACAAGCGGTCTAAAAATCAGGAAAGAATAATAGATTTTTGTAGCAATTTCTATGCTCAAAGCTGTGAATCAGTTACAAGGAAAGTTGTTAAGGAGAAAAACTATGTGCCTTGCTATTAATTTGGCCTAATTTATTTGGCGCCGCCTCAAAATTTGTAAGTTACATCAGTAAAACTTTAATTTATTTTTGTCTTTTCAGTTTCTTTTCGGCGGTTAATTTCTTTTGTAAAAAAGTTTTTATTTATCGCGAAAATGACTAACCTCAACAAATTCAATATTCTTCTTTTGCTTTTCTTTCAACGCCTGCCACCATTTATTACTGTCGGGTTGGAGTGTAATCTTCTTCGAAGAGAGTTTTTGTGTAAGTGCTTCCACAAACGGCTTTATGTCTGAGTGGACGGCCACCTCTGACTTCACACTATTGTGAAACTCCTCTGGTGTGATATCCACCTGAAATACGTAAATTATGTAGCGAAGGCGGCAATCAAGTATGCAGTTCACAAAGATGTTAAGTGATGACTGCAGCCTATAGACATCTACACAAAAAAACATTCAAAATGCAGATGCAGTATACATTATCATTAAGCGTCAGTTATATCGACATAAAACGTAAAAATATTTAATTACTAAGATGTTCACTGTAAGCAAGTAAAAAAAAAAGAAAATGAAGCAATATCTACATTACTACGTATTTACCATGACCAAATAGGTCGAATTCTGTCTGATGGTGGGGTCAAAAGTCTTAGGAATCGGCGTGCATGTATGAAGAGAATGATGAAGGTAGACGAGGCACGAGAGGTTTGTCTGAACCGGGATGTCTGGCGCTCTACACTCTCTGCCTACCCCGTTAGGGACCTGGCGTGAAGATACATACATACATACATACTACGTATTTTCAAAGAACATCGGGACACAGTGAGTATGTCTGGTAGAGCATTTTTGTTTGTTTTAATTAATACAGTTTCTAGTAGATGATCTATCTTGTCATCAGTAAGTGAAAGAACAGTATGATGTATGAGATATCTGACAGAATTGAAAAGGCTAAGGAAATAAAATAAAATATACAGTAAACCGATGGCTACCTAAAATATTAAGATTGGGTACAATTCGTGGTGTAAAGTCATGTTATGGCCGAATACTCTAACGTCACTGAATTTTAAGCAACGCTCAAATGTGCGCTATCTCTATCGTTTGAACGTGTTTTATAAAGACAAGACTTTTAAGTCCCACTTAGATTTAAGTGACGTTTGAGTATTTGGCCGTTAGTCTCAGAACGGCGGAGAGACTACGCAGAGAGAGAGATATTCGATAGGAATAGATGTAGAATTCCCAATACGAAGCGTGATGAAAGAAAGTGAAAGAACAATGCACAAAAATGGTTGAAGGAAAGGTGGTAACTGGTTAATTAGTTATAATTTATTAAGCCGCTGTTCACTAGACAGATACTTTATAAGTACAACGCAATAAAACTACCTCTACTACCTGCTTATAAGGGATAATAATACGAGGTGGATCCAAAAGTTCGAAGCCCGCCCAAGAAAATGAAAGAAAAGTGGGTCTAATTTTATTTTTATTTTTCGACATAGTCTCCATCTAGCTCAACACACTTCTTCCGCCTGAACTGCAACTTGTTTATCCCCTCGAAAAAAAAAAGATTCCGGAAGATCGGCGAAATACTCGTTTACTGCGACTATCACCTCATCTTTGGTCGAAAATTTCGAGCCACCCAAATGTTTTTTTAAATTTGGAAATAAATGATAATCTAAGGGGGCGAAATCCGGCGAATAAGGTGGGTGGGGCAGCAATTCGTAGCCACAATCATGGAATACAGACATTGTTTCAACCGAAGTGTGAACACGTGCATTGTCTTGATGGAACAAAACTTTCTTACGCAACATTCCCGGTCTTTTTTCTTTTATTTCTTCACGTAGTCTTCGTAAAAGGTTACAATAATAACTAGAATTAATAGTTTGACCTTTCGGTAAATAATCTACAAAAATAAGGCCCTTCGCATCCCAAAAAACAGAAGCCATGACTTTGTTAGTCGACAAAACGACTTTAGCCTTTTTCGGTGTAGGTGAGTCAGATCTTTTCCACTGTTTGGATTGTTGCTTTGATTCAGGAATATGGTGGTGAACCCAGCTTTCATCCATGGTAACAAATCTAGACAAAAAGTCCTCGGGATCAGTCTCAAAAAGTTCCAAACAGTCTCGCGAAATTGTGAATCGAACTCGTTTTTGTTCAGCTGAAAGCAACCTCGGGACCCAGCGAGCAGAAACCTTATGGAATCCCAATTCTTTCGTTATTATGTGTTGCACCCGGCCATAACTAATGTCTGTTGTCTCAGCTATCTTACCGATGGTCAAACGTCGATCACCCAGTACGAGATCACAAATTTTATCGATGTTTTCTTTCGTGGTAGAGGTTGTAGGCCGTCCACTCCTAGGATCATCTTCAATGCTCTCACGACCGCGCTTTAACTCAGCTACCCACTACTTGACACTGGAATACGATGGAGCAGACTCCCCCAAAGTGCCCACCATATCTTGATGGATGTCTTTTGGTGACAGGCCTTTTTTATTGAGGTACTTAATGACTGCACGATGTTCAATTTTCTTCATTATTGAAAATCGCGTCAGAATGCTTCAAAAAATAATCACAGAAAATTTATATTGTGCAGTATCGGAATGAAACTGCGCACAATAAATCAATAGAATACATACTAACAAATGACGGTAAATTTAAAAAGATGTCATGTCTCCTTGTAGTTTGGGCCACGAACTTTTGGATCCACCCTCGTATTATATAGTTAAACATGAAAAAATACAAGAAATATATATATTTTAATAGGTGGTGATTGCTTGTGTTTATTATTATTCGCCAATATGAAGAAAAAGTGTGCGTGTAGCCACTGATGACATACGAAACAGAAAAGTGGTCGCTCACTATGGACCTCATAAAACGACTCCAGGTCAGAGAGCAATGGAAAAAGTCATGTTCAGACTTTTCCTGCGAGAGAGAGATAGAATCAGAAATGAGGAGATTCGCATGAGAACCAAAGTAGCCAAAAATTTTACTGGTGGTAGAGCTCCAGTGACGGAGTTCGCGGGCGTAGGCACCACCGCATTACCTAATTTGCCGCTAAATGGTAGTGTTCAGCACTATCGTGTTCCGGTCAGGTGGTAATGTACGGCCCTGTCATTTCCGGCACAGAGGCATAACACCTTAGGCCTCAGGAGTAGTAACGAATCTGCATTTTGACCTTGGTCTTTGTGGGGGTGTCTATAGGCTGCAGTCATCTCTTAACAAAAAAAAAATAGCCCAATAGCCCCGAATAGCGAAACTCAGTCAGAGAGCAGGGCACGTAACACGAAGAACCAACGGCCGTTGGGGCAGAAGTATTCTCGAATGGCGACAGCGAACCGGGAGACGAAGACGAAAATTGTCTTAAATGTACATGGTCATGATAATTAGAATATCCAAATTCGATATAGAAATGTTTAATTATCTCAAATTATTCCCTGTCAGTTTGTTATATCACTCATTATTTTTATCAACTATAATCCAAAGTAATTATAGTAGTATTAGATAAAATATATAACGAGATAAATATTCATAAATACGAGTAATTATAAGCAATGAAAATCATCAGAATGATACTGAAAGAATCGTGGCAAGTTCTATAAATTGATTTGTACTGAAAAGTACAAGGTAAAACTGCCTTGAAATATTATTATCTAGGCCAAGGTTTCTCAAACTATTTTTCTTGTAGTCCCATTTCAATTTTTTCCTGGTTTCGGTGGATTTATATCATGGTACATCCCGATGGAGTCTCCCATGGACCCCAGGAGGTCCACTTGGACTACTTTGGGAATCACTGATCTAAACCCTAGCGAACCTAAAGAAATGCTTTGCGTGTTTATCAATACGTGTATCATATTGCAATGCGTATAATACCTAATATACCGTACCTGAATAATTTTGACGTCGGGTGCGTACCGTGGAGTCTGACCGAAATGCAGCATCCAGTTCATGCGTGCACCGAGCAGCAATATCACATCGGCTTTCAATAATGCTTGCGTACGCGCAGTCGACACACAAAACTCCGATTCGTCCGCTACTACACCTTTACCTGTGGTATTGTAAAGGTTTAACTAGAATTCCACCAGGTCCTGATGTATTCCAAATACATATCAAAATATGATCCCACAGTTTTCTACAGTAACTCAATACAGTGCCGTAGTTAAAGACTGGCTGCTAGGTGCATACACCGTGTCTATTCTCAAGAGAGTTCAATCGTAGATCGGTGCTTAATTTATATTTAATATTGCCTTGGTCGCTTATGATACTTTAATCTTCTATATATATAAAAATGCAACCCGTTTTCCTTGGTCACGGCATCACGCGTGAATGTCTGGACCGCTTTGGCTAATATTGATTTTGAATGATTTTTGGAAGTCCCGGGGAATGTTTAAAAGGTAAGAAAATATGAAGAAATTGAAGGGAAACAGTAAAAACCACCATTTCATTTTCATATACAAATAGTCCGTATCTATCAAACCTTTGACACATGTCATGTTTTCATTTTGAGGCAATACGAAGTTTGCCGGGTCAGCTAGTAAACAATAAATATGAATATATACCGATACGAAATCGTGCTAAATCGATTAAAAAACTTGCAATTTTATTTGCATGCATTATATCATACAGAAAGTTAAGTGTTTTAGGTAATATGACAAACAATAATTAGCAAACCATGTCCTTTGAACGTTCCTTATTATCGAACTGGCAAAATTCAAGATTTTCTGTAAATTCAAGATCAACAGGAACCTACCCATAGGCGTCGGCAAGAATGGTAGTTTAGTATCGCTGATGAGTCTTCGCACGGCATCTTCCGCGTGAGAATATGCGGCGCCTTTCCCGACGATAACAAGAGGACGTTCGGCCTTAGCCAGTAAGTCTGCGGCTTGCTCTACAAGCGCTGGATCGGGGTAGGCTAACTTCAATGCACCAGCGTTATAGAACTCTAGTGGCACTTTATCTTCTTCTACTTCAGCCTGATTATAGAAAAAAAATGTTTTTGAGTATGTTTTAGAAATGGATCACATGGGAACGCACCAGAACAACAACATTCCAAGACCTAAGTAATCAACACAAACATGAAGTTGAACTACGAACGTCGGGCCGGTGTAGACACTAACTTCAATATGCCAGTGTAGTGGAACTTTAATGGGACTTTCTCTTCTTATACTTCAACGTGAGACGCTAAAGTTTCATTTAAGGATTAGACCGTTGGCAACGCTGCCGTAGCTTCTTACATTGTTTATTGCAATGGATTTGGTAGGTACTCAAACAGCTTTATATTTCTGTTCGGGTTCTGTTGTATTTCTTGGCATGCTACAAGACGTGTAAACCATTCGTCCAACACGTGTGGTACGCTGTATGTTGCTTGTTTCCCAGACAAATACCACAATGTCAGCATAGCAGAAGACCGGAGCAGAGCCTGGCCTGCAGAAACGCGTTATATACGAAGCTCTACGAGGGTCCTACTAACGTCCTACGAGATCACTCTCCGAATCTACTCCAACATGTGATGTGAATGATCCAGTCACGCAAGTTGGCCCGAAGATCTTTTATAGTTACTTTTATTTGTAACTGTTATTGTTAAATTTGATAAAAACCATAACTTTAACAAACATTTGAACATTTCAACAACATGCTCCAGGCTTCCCCCCAAAAAGGGGAGGAACTCGTGTCCAGGAGTGGGAGTGGGACGTATAATGGGTTGCCATTATGACAAATTTTTTGGTTTAATCGTACCCTAGACTTTAAAACTCACGTTAAGCAAGGTGGCAGGCATGTCAAGATAGGCGACGCCGGGGCGGCCGGCGGAGGCGAGCCGCACCGCCTTCTCCACGTGCATCGGGATCAGCCGTGGTGACGGCGGACGCACCGCGTACTTGCTGTATAACCGACTGGATTCCACCTGACGGACAATAACAAAATTCATGATCATCGATCAATCCCTACTATAATATTGTAAATGCGAATGTAAGTATATTTTTTACACTTTCAAGCGAAAAAACACATTTTGAACACAATATTCTTGGAGGTACTAAAAGTAACATAGGATACTTTTTAAATGCGAGCGAAGCCGCGGGTAGAAGCTAGTACTTTATAAAACCCTGCAAAGCGTTGCCAACTCAGTAACTGAAAGATAACGCACAACCGGTCGTAAGAAACTGAAAGAATAATAATGAGATTTAAACAAAAAAAAAGGTCCATCATAAAACAGTTTTGAAATCCTAAAAATTATTTGCCAATGTTTAAAATATAACGTAACTCAAAAAGGTTATTTTTTATATGGATCACTATATTAATTCGTGGGATTTGTAGGATATTTTTTCCAGCAAGATAAAAATATGTTACGTTGTTACGTAACAAGAAATGTTCGAGAGATTTTAAAAGTTATATTCGACAGTTGTTTCAATTGGAACTTTTTTTTGTTCAATCAAAGTAATTAACTGTCCGTGACTCTTTGGCATGCAGGTGCTTTGAGGAATGTCGGGACAGGATTTGCCTAATTTCTCACATGAACGGGAATTATGAGCGAGAGTTTATTACGCGTTTGCGAATTTACATTATTATACCGCACGCTATTTTTTTGCGACGACTTTTAAGATGATTAATTTGAAAAATATTGCATGATTATATTTATGGTATCTTAAGAATTGATTGGATAAGGATTAATACTATATTGATGTACCTATATAGCTTTACTAATGAACATAATAAGCTAACCGGCGGTCTTTTTTTACCAACATTTGTCGTGATTGAAAACTTTAGATACTAATTTATATACACATCTTCCTCAAGTATCGCAGATTTTGTTTTATAACATGTACCTACAGATAGATAGATGATACTCATAAACTAGAACCATAACATTGTATTACTGCCAACATTTACGTGATTAATTATGTTTGTAAAAGAAACAAACTATTAATTTTATGGTATAGGTACCTATAACAATGTCAATGTCAAGTAAATCTATGTAATAGGTTGGGGAAAAAGTCTTTTCGCATTATAGTATGTATGAACTTGTAATAAAATCTCTTTGGCTGTAGTATTTGTATCTGGCTGGTTTTGGTATCATTGAAAGTTAAAATTTTAAAGAACATAATTCCAAATTCAAATTTGCGATGTTTATGGACCTAGTGCAGTGTCTGTGAGAGTAGCACAAATTTGGTTTAAGCGTTTTCAATCCGGAAATTTTGATGTCAAAGATGCACCTCGCTCTGGTCGCCCTATTACGGATAAAATGGATGCCATTTTTGAAAAAGTGGAGCAAGATCGATATATCAGTAGTTACGACGTAGCTGAAGAACTGAGAATTGAAAGAAAAGCTCGATATTTGGGTACCTCACGCGCTCACTGAAAGAAACCTAATGAACCGTGTACTCATTTGTGATTCTTTATTACGACGTAATGAAACCGAATCATTTTTGAAGAAGCTGATAACTGGTGATGAAAAGTGGATCACGTACGACAAGAACGTGCGAAAAATGTCGTGGTCTAAGGCCGGTCAGGCTTCACAGACTGTGGCGAAACCCGGGTTAACTCGCAATAAGGTGATGTTGTGTGTGTGGTGGGATTGGAAGGGCATTATTCATTATGAGCTATTACCACCGGGCAGGACTATCGATTCTGAACTCTACTGCGAACAACTGATGAGATTAAAGCAAGAAGTTGAGAGAAAGCGGCCGGAATTAATCAACAGAAGGGGTGTGGTGTTTCATCATGATAACGCTAGACCTCACACATCTATAGCCACTCAGCATAAATTAAGAGAGTTTGGCTGGGAGGTGTTAATGCATCCGCCGTATAGTCCTGACCTTGCACCTTCAGATTTCCACCTGTTTCGGTCTCTTCAGAATTCTTTATGCAATGTTAGGTTAACATCACGAGAGGACTGCCAAATCCACTTGTCGCGGTATTTTGATGAGAAGTCCCAAAATTTTTATAGCAATGGGATCATGTCCCTACCTACAAGATGGCAAAAGGTTATCGAACAAAATGGTACATACATACTTTAGTTATATTTAAATAAACTATATTAAAAAATGTTTTGAATTATCTTAAAAAATGCGAATAAACTTTTTCCCCAACCTTATATATAAAAATCAATTGCTGTTCGTTAGTCTCGCTAAAACTCGTGAACGGGTGGACCGATTTGGCTAATTTCGGTTTTGAATTCCAGGGAAGTCCAGGGAAGATTTAAAAGGTAAGAAAATATGAAGAAATTGAAGGGAATCGTAAAAAAACACAATTTCATTTTCCTATACAAATAGTCGGTATCTATCAAACCTTTGACACATTATTTAATTCTGAGGCAAGCGGAAGTTTGCCGGTTCAGCTAGTGGTCAATAAAAAATTGAATAATGGATGTACATATTCAATATCATCACTCCAGCCGAATGACGTCCACAGCTGGACAAAGCCTTCCCCAAAAACGTCCACAGCAATATTGTGCGTCATTCGGGGAGAATATGCCATAATCGCCACGCTTGGCAGGCGGCTTGGCGATGTGACGGTAGTTTTGTCACGGGATGGTCGTCACGTCTCGACGCCAGGTTTATACGCAATATTCAATATATACATTATTAAAATGTACCGTATACATGTGCCCGACGCGCTGGTAAATTAATTTTCATAGCATCTTTTGTTTAAAATCAGTGTTATTTATAATAATATTATACCCTAAAAGGGCTACGCAGAGGTGATAATGGGTATCTTTTTATGTAATGGAAGCGGTAAACAAGCATACAGTTCACATTGATGTTAAGTGATGACTTCAGCCTATAGACACCCACACAAAGACCATGGTCGAAATGCAGATGTGTTACCACTCCTGAGGCCTCAGGTGTTATGCCTTTGTGCCGGAAATTAAAAGGCCGTACATTACCACCTGACTGAAATACGATAGTGCTGAACACTATCATTTAGCGGCAAGTATATTAGGTAATGCGGTGGTGCCTACGCCCGCGAGCTCCGTCACTAGAGCTCTACCACCAGTAAATTAATAATACGTTTTTATTACCCTCGTAAAAATATTTAAAATCCATAAATCGTCAGTTATGTTACATTGATTTTTGAGTCCCCGAGTGGCGAGCCTATCGACATTCACCGGCCCGGCACATAACCAAACTGAAAGACTTCATTTTAAAATCATCATCATTTCAGCCCAAAGACGTCTACTGCTGGACGAAAGCCTCTAATCGTCCCCTTGGCATGTAAATTGCCGATCGCAGTAGTAATAGTATTATCGCAGATCGCTGCTACCCGTCTTTTGTTATTGCACTTACCAACGTCTCATTGGAAATGGTATGACGGCCACTGATTGACTGACTTCACTGACACATTTCTTTTCTAGCGAAAGAATTATCTTCTACTAGGAGAGACATATTCCGCTAGTGGGTGGTGGGGTCGTCACGTCCCTCCGTCGCAATTAAAAATAATAGTTAATGATAATAATTTTAACTTAATTATCTTATCTTAGTTACAATAGATTTTTATTAATAATATCAAAATTGCGTTCAATTTCAAAGAAAAAAATGTATAAATTAAAGACTTTTAGGTGAAGATGAGTAAACACAAATTGTTTATGATTACGACATGAAAATTTACCTACACGTTAAATTGATGAATTTGAAAATCAATGTTTAGTTAATCAAGAAGGCACAATATTTACATAATGAATAATATTATAGACACTCAAGCCATTGTTAACGTTATACAAAACAATATGAATGAAGGAAGTAAAAAGTTTAGAGTAAAATTGCAAAGAAGAAAATCAATTTCAGCTAGAACCAGGTCCAGAAGCGTGTGACAACCTCTTGACCCGGGACAAACATTTGTAAAACAGATATGTATTTGTACAATGGCACTATCCAGATTTATACCTAGTGTGGGTCGGTAAGAAGTGTATTTTAGTAAATGTTTGTATTTATTATTTTATCATATAGCATACTTGAAAGCAGATACTATTTTTATCTGCTTTCAAGTATGCCTACTAGAACTTTTTAGATTAAATTTGCAGTCAGAAGACTTACAAAAGAAATTATATCTAACAAGTTTTAGTTTTTTCACATTTTATTGAAACGATCTCAGGGCGACTGTGAATCGACAACATCAATTTCATAAGTATTTGCTAGGTAATCAACTGATATAATGTATTATGTAGGCGTCTAATCTTTATCACATGTGAAAAGATAAGATATTTAAAAATATTGATGCGGATGAAGTCCATTAATACCTTTTTATTTCATAATTATTATTGTACTACGCCACAGTACTACGCATATGGATAAAAACTATAAGTAGCACGATCATTTTGGTTTGTGTCTCCATATCACGTCAAAGTTTGCTAATTAAGTGTATTTCATTTACAGATATATTAACTAAAATATAAAATTATGATAATTTTATTATGAATTAGTTATGAAAGTAATATATATTCATAAGCTGTTTAGAACAGTGTAAAACTTTCAGTAGTTTTTGAATAAAAGAGAATGAAATACAACACCTTCAAAACCTTTCGCAGTAATCAATTTTAAAGTATAAATATTTTGGGCCCCAGGAGTGGTTCTAGGTGACGGCATAGACGTCTATAATAGCATGCTTATTTCTCACTTGCATACCACATTATGAAAAAAAAAAACAGCAATTGATTTCTAAAATCAACAAGAAAGTGCTTGCTATGGACACAACGCGGACACTCCGCCAAAATTCCTTACAAACGCTTAATTTGGTCTCTATTACACAGACATCAATCAGTGACGTGTATTTACACGTGCACCTGTGTGCGTAGCACAAAATACAAAAATACTAACCGTCGCCCATAAGAGGGGAAGAGGTTGGGTGATGCGGGGAGATCGGGCGGGACGTCGAAGTGTCCAATCTATACGTAGTATTCATACATATTTTCTGCTATGGATCTAGTATAGTAAATACATAGTCATATGGCTATAAATATCTAAGGTTAAAATAATACAGTAAGAAAAGTACCTGAAGCCATTCTTGGAAACCACCGATGCCTTCATGGTCTTCGGGACAAGAACCAGCGATTACGAGGAGAGGCCAGCAGTTGATTTGAGCATTAGCCATGCCGCCTATACAGTGCAGTAGTCCGGGCCCCGATACAGCGAGACATACTCCCGGTTTACCTTTAAAATTTACATTTAATGGTTAGCAAATTAAGCAAATATTTATCTGTTCGTGAATCGAATCGATCTATAACTTTATTCAAATGATGAGTTTGATTGCATCATTTGATGATAAAAAATATGGAAATTATCGTAGACAATCGGCTAGTTCCGCTAGTTAGGATTGGCAGGTATGTACAAGGTAACAGGCAGATCGCACCTATGACCCCTGAAAGGTTCCAGATTAAATTTGATTTACCTACCTACAGGTATCTATTCATGTTTGTCTATTATTTCTACTACAAATTAGTTAGTTATGTGAGATAATCTATAAAGTAGGTATCGAAAAAAAAGTACAGACCCATGACTTTATAATACTTAGTGCAAAATTTATGATTTTTTTTCTCTGCTACAACGCGCAATATGTACTTAATTATATGTAGCAGCATTTAAGAATTGACTGTTGTCTGCGTAATTTAAGTAAGTTTTGGCCTGATGTACCTAATCGAATTACTCCCACATTTTCCTCCGCGGCGCGGGTATCATCCTATACATAAAATATATTTCTTATATATATACATAAACCGCCTTCTTCGCAGCAACTTGTGACTTTGACCTCTGGTCTTTGTGTAAGTGCCTATAGGCTGCAGTCGTCACCTAACATCAGTGTGAACTGCATATGCTTGTTTGCCATCTTCATTACATAAAAAACTTGTAACTAACTTAACGGCCGCATTTAACTTTTGCGTGTGTTATCGGGGTATAGGCCTCTTAACCACACGGGCACCTTATATCGTGGTAATAAAAGCTACATTTAATTAATTTTGGATAAGCGGCGAGTTCTCTGACTGTACATTGTAATCATGATTAATTTTGTAATCGTGTTGCTACGTGATAATATGATGATTTAAAGGGATAGGTACAATAGTGTGTGCTTGTACAATTTTATTAAATAATTCAAATAAAATACTGTCAGTTGACTTTGGATGCTGTGGTATTGGTTACATATTTGTATGTACTTTTCAAAATCGATATTTGTATGTATCTAGATATGATAGGTACATACGAGGATCTACACAATGAGTACAAGCTACTAGAATGAATAACATAGATGACAAAAAAAGAAAAGTGTAGTTGACCAAATTATAATATAACCAAGAAATCGTCAATGGCTTTCAACTACTTAGTTAATTTAAATAATCACCATACATAATGGAAAATTCCATAAAATTTTATCATATCTGTTTTTTAATGGTAAGAAAGTAAGTAAATATATTATTATAATATGACTAAATATGTTTGACCTCACCGCCCACTAGTGGAGATTTCTTCCGCTGGCGCAGTCAGTCAAGTGAACAACGGCGGTAGTAGTACGCGGGATGGGCAGCAGCGTCCTGTGATAAAATTGCCGCCAATGCGATCGCGAATCCGCATGCCAACCGTGGTGATTATGGCATTTCGGGGAATTGATGAATTAGGTATCTCTGTTGTCTAGTAGTTTTAGACCTGGATTGTTGAATGAGATATTCATGATCATTCAGCCGATAGACGTCCACAGCTGGAATCCAAAAGCCTTCCCCAAAGATTCCCACAACTGAGTTGTGCATATTGTGCTTAAGGGGGAATATGCCATAACTGTCACGCTTGTCAGTTATGGCATATTCTCGGATTGGCGATCGCAGTGGCGGTAGTTTTATCGCTAGAGTCGCTAGATATTACATGCCCATCCTGCGTTATTGCATTTACAACTACCCTAATCCATAGATTTTTGTATATCAATGCCTCAACCAAATGGATGGTTTTAGAAATGAATATAAAATGAAGATATGATAGATATTAAATAGCCAATAGATGGCCACTGCCGGACAAAATCCTCCCCCAAAGATTGCCACAACGAACGGTCCTAGGTCGCCCTCATCCAGCGATTGCCCGCGGCCTTCACCAGGTCGTCGGTCCATCTTGTGGGGGGCCTTCCTATGTCATTAAATTTACCTGTTAGATATCCTATGGCTTGGGCTGCGTAACATGCTGCTTGCTCATTCCGCATTCCCACATACTTCAATCCTGCAGATTGGAATGCTAGAGATGTTTCAATTACAGGTATACCCACAATACCAAATACATACTCTACACCCTGAAACAATATTATCAGTGTTATACTAGATGTTGGTAGATATTTAACTTAAAATAGCAGAAGTAGGTATTAAGTATTTCATACGTTCATCATTATATTTTTCTTAATCTTAAGGAAAATTTATGCAGTTTTATTTGATGAATGATGTTGTTTGTTTTTATATTGTTTATATATAAATATTATAAAACTAAGTCGCCCGCCGCGTCAGTCTGTCTGTCTGACGCGATCAACTCAAACAACACTGCATGGATTTTATGGGATTTTTACCGATCTTTTAGTACCTAGGTATACTAATATGTATTATAATAAAGAGGAAAAAATTGTGTTTTTGTGTGTATGTTTGTAACGTTTTCACACAGAAACTACTGCACCGATTTCAAAATTTCTGTCACCTTTAGAAAGCTGCATCTACAGGAGAAAGAATATCTATATTCCATTGTTACTGGTGGTAGAGCTCCAGTGACGGAGCTTGCGGGTGTAGGCACTTCCGCATTACCTAATATACCTACTTGCTGCTTAATGGTAGTGTTCAGCACTATCGTGTTCCGGTCAGGTGGTAATGTACGGCCCTGTAATTTCCGGCACAGAGGCATAACACCTTAGGCCTCAGGAGTGGTAATGCATCTGCATTTTGACCTTGGTCTTTGTGTGGGTGTCTATAGGCTGCAGTCATCACTTAACATCAATGTGAACTGCAGGCTTGTTTACTACTTCCATTACAAAAAAAAAAACACCCTTACGAAGCGGGGGCGAGCCGCTAGTATTATATAATTTCAAAATAACAAATGCATATCACAATACTTATTTATAATTTGGGTACTTTATTGTAAATAACAAAATCGATACATGAGGTTAGTTTGTGTTTGTGTATATAAGTTGTTAAGGTTTTGTGAAAATTGATTAAAATGTAATGATAAAAATCAAGCCGCCTGGGACCTTTCATCGAAAACGCTGCCTTAACCTTTTGAGGTATTACAGTGTACGATGAAATACTTTCGCTTTAAAAAAATATTGAACAGATACAGACTGTTAGAACATGTCTATGTTCGGTTGATATACAGATAAAATTTTAACATGGTTCAAGGTAATTTGACTACTATATTCAATATAGGTACACAATTCATATTTGGACAATGAAAATAATGTTTAATCCTCTTTTTTCAGATATTACTAATGTGGACAAAAAACGGATGAGTTGCCAAGATGATAGCTAGAATCTCTCATAATTTTAAGGATTTTTTTTATTACAAACATGATCAGTGAATACTGTAGTCTAAACATGTACAGAAACATTACAATATAGGTGGATTGCTATTTATGGGATCTTAGGAGTTTGACCTCTGTGCCAGAAAGTACAAAGTAATACACCACCTGACTGGAACACAATGAATGGATTATGTGTATATAGTTATTAGTAAGTAGTAGTTATTCTCTGCACTACTCTACACACACTTCTCTTCTTAGTTATGCTCTGCACTCTCTGCCTACCCCGTTAGGGACCTGGCGTGAAGATACATACATAGTAGTTATTCTGAATTTAATAAACTCATTAAAAATATTTTGATATATTTAAATACATAGAAACATAGATTTATAATAGATAATAAATCTATGCATAGAAAGCTTACAGCTCGATTTTATTATTTACAATAAAGTACCCAAATTATAAATAAGTATATGATGATAATGATCTAAGGCGCTACAGCCCACGGTGGGCCTTGGCCTGGTTAAGAATTTTCTTCCAGTCCGATCTGTTTTTGGCTCTTTCTCTCCAATTCCTTACGCCCAGCTTTCTCAGGTCCTGCTCTACTCCGTCTAGCCATCTGAGTTTAGGTCTGCCTCGGTTTCATCGCCCGCCCGGTTTACCAGTCAGTAGACGTTTAGGTGTTCTGGAGTCATCCATCCTCTCCACATGTCCTGCCCATCGTAGGCGTCCAATTTTAATAATGTTAATGACATTAGGTTCATCATACATGTGGTAGAGCTCTTGGTTGTATCGAGTTCGCCATTTCTCATTTTCCAATACTACCCCGAAAATGCGCCTCAGAATCTTGCGTTCGAAGACTAGAATAGCGTTCTCGTCCTTTTTTCTTAAAACCCAGCATTCGGATCCGTATGTCAATATCGGCCTTAGTAAAGTTTTATAAAGAAGGATTTTAATGTTTTTTGAGATAATTTTTGAACGGAAATATCTTAGCAAACCGAAATATCATTTATTAGCCGCCATAATTCGCCTGCTTATTTCTGAAGATATATCATTGTGGTTGCAGTAATTATACTTCTATATTTTGTCATGACCTTAAATCAGTAGCTACTCTCCATGTAATGCAAGATTGGCAGAAAGAGTGGGAGCGAACTAAATTAATAAAAGGCAAGCTTTATGGATCAATACAACCCTTTATCCCCCCTAAACCATGGTTTTGTAAATTCCGGAAACTTGACAAGAGGTCTTGCTCTACTATATGCCGTTTACGTATGGGCCATGTGTGTTCGCCTGTTTTTCTCCACAAGTTAAGGATTAGGGATAGTTCTATTTGTGAATCTGGGTTAGATGAAGGAACCCCTGACCATCTATTTTTCAATTGTCCCCTTAACCAAGTCTTCCTCTTAAAATCCCCCGTCCTACATGTTTAAACTCACTGCTCATGATGGTGAATTCTCCCCTTGTATATACCCTTGGTAAATGTATACATGTAAATAATATTAGATTGTAGTTTATGTTCTAATACAATACTGTGTTCTGTTGATACTAACCTTTAATTAACTGTGATCGTCTTTGTCTTGTTTTAGGCAGAAAAACGCTGAATAATTAAAGTGGCACTTATTTTCTTTCTTACCGGACATCCCTCAGATCACCGGTCATAACTCATACGTCTAGTGCCTCCTTAATCACCAGAATTTGGCAGAATTACCCAAACCGAGGTAGAAGCCATAGTATAAAGAAGAAGAAGAAGAAGAGGTAAACGAATTGATTGACACAGTCAAAGGTGCTGGTATCAATAGTGATATTGGACGGTGTTGAAAGCAGTTCTTTTGAAGTTTTCATATATTTAGTCTTCTTCACATTGACTTTAAATCCGGCCTCTTCAGATGATTTTACCAGGGCACGGTAAGCATTCTCCATTGCAGGTAAGTTTCTACCTATCACATCCAGGTCATCCGCATACCCTAGTATTTGTATAGACTTCAGGAATATGTTGCCACCAATTTCGATCTTTGAGTCGCGAATGCACTTGTCTAAGGTAATATTGAAAAGAAGACAGGACAGTGCATCACCTTGTCTGAGGCCATCATTAGTCTTAAACGGTTCTGACACATCCCTTTGAACCTTTACAACACTCTGAGAGTGCATCAACGTCATTTTGGTCAGAGAGATTAATTTAGACGGGATACCGATCTCAGCCATTGCCTGGTACAGAAAACTACGGTGCACGCTATCATATGCCGCTCTGAAGTCGATGAATAGATGGTGTGTGCTGATGTTAAACTCAAGAGTCTTCTCAAGAATCTGCCTCAGGGAGAATATTTGATCTATTGTGGATCGGTTAGGCCGGAAGCCAGATTGGTATTCTCCTAACGAAGACTCGACGTACGGTTGTGGTATATTAAAGAGAATGCGTGAAAACACTTTGTACGCGGTGTTTAATAGTGAGATACCCCGGTAGTTCTGGCAATCCAGTATGTCACCTTTTTTATGTAGAGGGCAGATTACAGCAGTGTTCCACTCTTCGGGCATAGATGTTTTATTCCAGATTTGCAGAATCAACTTGTGGAGTTCCTTCTCAAAGCGCTCACCAGCGTACTTTATTAACTCACCCGGAATATTGTCGCCACCTGGAGCCATGTTATTCTTTAGTTGTTGAACGGCGAATTTAGTATCTTCTAGAGTAGGTCTTGGAGTATCATCGTTATCCAACTCCTCTAGTAGTGGGTCGTCGGTAGTGTATGACTGAGTACCATTAGTACCGTTAAGCAGCTCTTGAAAGTACTCTGACCACCTTTTCATAATAACATTCCGATCGTTTAGCAATTTTCCGTCTTTACTTCTGCAGGCAATCGTTCTGGGCTTGAATTCCTTTCTCCCTCTATTAATTTCCTTGTAAAAGTGTCTCGTTTCTTTTTTGCTGTAGGCTGATATTATATCTTTCAGGTGTTGTTGTTCGTGCAATCGTTTTGTTTTCTTATGTAGATGTTTTTCATTTCTTCTGCTTTCCTGATACTCTTCCCTACGTCTGCGGGTGTACTTCTGTTGCAGTAGTAGATACGCTTCATTTTTCATGTTTGTGACTTTTTGTCACTCATCATTAAACCAACCATTACGCTTTTGTCTCTCTACCCCAAGAATCTCATTTGCAGCCACAGTTATTACCAATTTAAGATCTCTCCAGGTCTCATTTGGATCACCATTACTATCTCTCTCCCCAAGTTCTAATAATTCTCTACAAACAGTATCCACATACTTTGATTCGATCCCTTGTTTCTTTTTCAGCTGCAGGGTGTTGAACTTTCTTTCCTTTACTGTCATTGTGTATTTAAATCGCGAGATGCGCGCCTTAATCCTGCATACGACTAGGTAGTGGTCAGAATCAATGTTTGCACCTCTGTGGCTTCTGAAGTCGAGAAGATCAGAGCAGTGTCTACCATTAATTAGAATATGGTCTATTTGGTTACGCGTGATACCATCTGCAGAGAGCCATGTGATCTTATGTATACTCCTATGCGAAAACGCGTGCTGCCCACCACCATACCTAACGATGTTGCTAGATTGACGAGCCGAGTGCCGTTGTCATTGCATTCCTCATGCAGACTGTGTTGGCCTATAGTTGGCAGGTATACATCTTCCCTTCCAACCTTTGCATTGAAGTCCCCAATTATGATTTTTATGTCACCCTTTGGGGAATTGGAGTAGATGTCTTCCACATCATGGTACCAGACTTCCTTAACTTCTGGATCTGTTTCTTCCATCGGCGCATGTACATTAATGATAGTATAGTTCTTAAATCTGCCTTTTAGCCGGATCTTACATATACGCTCATTAATTGGATGAAAGTCGATCACTAAATGTTTAATACGTTTGCTTATGATGAAACCTGTTCCAAAAATGTGATGTTTCTCATGACAGCTGTAATAGGCTGAGAACCCCGGCTTCTCTAGTATTCCTTTTCCTATCCACCTAAGTTCTTGCACCGCTGTTATGTCTGAGCGATGCTGAGTCAGTTGTTGACATAAGAGCTCAAAGCCGCCGGGCCTGTGAAGTGTTCGTAAGTTCTATGTACATAAACTAAATTCGTTTTCCGTTTTTGAATAGCCAGGTCGTTTTATTAAAATTTGGTCCGTAAAATATTATTTTCCTTTCACAATCAGGCTGGTTTCAAGTGAGTGAGTGATTAGCTCTCTACACCCTAGACCCATGGTGGGGCTGCCACCTTTGAGCGCTGGGCCTCACTCCATTTCATATCAGGTTGCGTCCCTACCGTCCGAACAGGTTTTAAGGCGCCTGTGACTAGCCTTTCGCCCTTGGTCCTTAGCATCTGCGATCTTGTACTGGATGGTGAGCGTGCCGAGACATGGTCGCAGAAGGTCCCGGGGAGTACGACGGGGAGGTGGACACATCGGACTGGTTGGTACCATTCTTGTATACATCACCATCAATGTACTGCGTCGGCTCAGCGAGACCCCACTCATACTTCAATACCAACTTCACCCCCCATAAATAAGTATATGTGATATGAAAATAAAAAAATGTAACTTCACACCTGTAATCCTCGAAGGGGTAGGCAGAGGTAAATGCTCGCATTCAATCAAACATCCGATGCAATAATGTGATATGCATTTGTTATTTTGAAATTATATAATACTAGCGGCTCGCCCCCGCTTCGTAAGGGTGAAATTAATGTAATATAGCTATTCTTTCACCTTTATATGCAACTTGTGACAGAATTTTTGAAATTGGTCCAGTAGTTTATGAGTGAAAACTGTTGTCATATCTTGCAGTGGCCTTGGTATTTTGAGACATAGCCTGTATTAAATGTTTCAATAAAAATGTTATCTCAATAGATACTAAAATGAACGAGTCAATTTAAAAAGTATGTGATGTGCCTATCCTGTATAGGTACATAAATCAATCAATATATTTATTGCAAAATGTATCTTTGTTTGTTGCCTCATATAATACATTAAATTTTCCGTAATTCCAAAACATGCATCCAGTAATTGTCATAAATAATCAGGTAAACAGGTAATCAGCTGCCTAGTGAAAACATGTTAGAAAAGGGCAAAAAGAAAAATTTAGATAGGTACCTGTCTTTTCAAACTTTCGGCTAATATGTTGTTTCCGTCGATTCCCATGCTTGGACTGCTTTGACTTAATTTTTGTGATACTTGAACAGATCTTCTGAAAGTCAGTGTGGTTAAACTTTTTAAAAACATTTGTAAAATAAATCCGTTGCTGTCTGTCTACAGCAACAGTCTCTTCAGACACCTAAGATTACGTGAGATGCAAGTTGGCGAGTGTCTGGCCAGATAAAAGTGATCGTTGAACTTACTTTTTGCTGTTATCAAAAGGTATTAAGCGCCAACAAAACAATATTTTATTCTCATGCAGCAACGATATTCAACTCTCGTGACAAATTAGTTTCCAGTATATTTTTAATATACTTTGGATTAGACACACAGTTTGGACACCTCAAGAACTAATATTGAGAAAGAAAGACGAATTAATTTCGAACTTTCGCTTGTATGTACTTCCCTGGTAGCGAAGTAATTTTTAATGAAATTGTTATCACAGGTCACTAATGTTATCAATTATCACAGTATCAATTAACATTTATCATCATTCTTAAATTCAAACTTCAAATTCATCCAAAATTCAACCTTCATCTTTGTTTCAAAGCTTCAAAATTGGTCTGTGGTTCAAACCCATTGAGTTTTTTTTTTAATGTTATTTATGGCATCGCTATTACGCACATTGCCAGTGTCAAGTAAAACGATATTTCGTATGTATTTAAGCAGCATAAAAGTTAGTGTAATATAGTCATCAAGTATAATAAGTTATCAAGTATAATATGTCAGTCAAGTGAGTTACAGTCAAGTTATTAGAGTAAAGCGATGGCTACTTTACCAGAACATTTACAATGAAGTTTTAGAGGCAACCTGAAAGGTCGTGTTTTCGCACTGTTATTCTATTTCAGTATACACGGGCACTGTAATAAACCTATATCAAACAAAATGCCACCAACTTTATTCAATATAACTTAAAAATACACCAAGAAAATGAAATAAAATAAGAGCACGCCTCTTTCAAGGTTCCCGCCAAAACTCAACCCATTGAGTTAATAACATCTCAGTGTTCAAACCAGTTGTTGGTCTGTGGTTCAAACCATTGACCAGAGACCACAGGTTTGTGCCACAGTAAATAACCACAGACTAACTTCAAATTAATTCAATCAAACCTTGCCTGGATAAATATTTATGTTCCCCAAAAAATTAGGTTAAAGTCTAAGGGAGAAAAAAAAACAGTGCCTGTACCTACTTATAGTGTCTGTCTGTACCTACTTTTTAGGTACGTAAGAAGGTATACTTATTTTATTTTCATACGATAAAACTCACTTAACATGTGGCGTTAGTGGCGTTGGTGGCATTGGTGGCGTTGGTATCATTGGTGGTGGTGTTGGTGGCGTTGATGTAGTTGATAGTGTTGGTGGCGTTAGTGCCGTTGGCGGTGTTGATGGTTTTGGTGGCGTAAGTCTGGACAGAAAAGTATTAATGTAAACCAGATTTTTTTAGCTATCCATGAATATTTTTGTACGATCCAAAATTAACCAAAAGTTGTATCCAAAAAATGCTGCCCTATGTCACCATTCGAATACATGAATGAAGTCGCGGGCACAGCTAGTATATAATAATATTTATTATATCTTTGATGAAACAGTTAGTCCAGCGGTGTGAGATGACCGTTTGATTGCAAAGGTCGCGGGTTCGATCCCCACACCAGGACAAATATTTGTATAGCCTACAGATATTTGTTTCAGATCTGGGTGATTGTGTATGTGTTGTATATGTACAACGGTATCCACGACACAAAATTCAAAAATTCTAAATTCAAATAATTTATTTCAAATTGGTCTACAAGGACACTTTTGCATTATCGGGTTATAAGCTACCTAGAGAGAATGACTTATAATAATAATCTGATAGGTATTAAGAAATACTAATCTAATAATAATATTTAACCGATATGTAAATCATAAAATTTTTCAATTCTTTCATAGAAGAAAAAGAAAAATCTGTTAGTCATAATCATAGTCATTCACTTAGCAAGTTCCAAGTGCAGGCACTACTGAGAAGAACTCTGCTAGCCAATAAACTCAGCTTGTTGCTATTTTGTCAAAACCTTGGATTTAATACAAATATTAATGAATATTGGATTGTTACGCTAAAGAAGTATAACTTCTTACATGCATACATAAGTACACACAATGTATATATTTTTTAATCTCTTCCGTTGTTGCCAGGATATCACGGTATCTGTATTAAGTCGGTTACAATTTTCTGTCTTTACAGGATTAAATGTACAACCCGAGAATAGTTTGTTCAGAATCGATAACGGAATCAATTTCAGGCATTTTTAATATTTTATCCCAAAATTAATAACTATTAAAGAAATTATGGTCACCCATTTGGTGAACAGTCAATAAAAACGAAAATCAGACTAACGTCCAAAATAAAATGCTAGTTTCAATAAGTTTGTTAGTTTTATATTAGTTTATTATTAGGGACTGTGCGTTATTCCGGTTACATGTTGTAAGTATAAAATATTTCGAATAAAAAACTACTGTAAATCAACTCCACAAACGAACCTTGATTTCGCTATCATTAATATTTATTGAAAACGATCGAAAATTTTCCTTTGTCTCCACAAACCAATAACATTATAGCAAAAGTGTTGGTATAGGACTAGAAATGTTGGGAATTTGAACTTTTAATCAATATAAATAATATCGATATCATCCGCTTACTATTACTTGTGACATTATGTAATAAGAGTGAATTGCCGAAATTCTTGCATTTTCTCCGACTAAATTCCAATAACCAATAAATACCCACTTAGCTTGAAATTCCCCGCAATTTGGGCAATTTCTCACAAATTGGCCACCCTGCTTCAGTAGAGTATGTCAGAGTAGTGTTGCCATTGGTTGCCATTGCCACATGTCACTGAAAAGGTAGGTAGGTTTATTAATCTGTGGGTAGGTACTACGGTACTAGTAGGAGTAGGTAGGTAGGAGTTTTAGCGGGAACTTTGAATGTGGCGTATGGTGCTTTTATTTTATTTAATTTTCTTGGTGTTTTTGAATATAAAGTTGGTGGCATTTTGTTTGATAAAGGTTTATTAATGTCCGTGCTATACACGGACAGTAATAAACAGAAATAGAATAACAGTGCGAAAACACAGCCTTTCAGTTTGCCTCCAAAACGACCAAAACTTAATTGTAAATGTTCTGGTAAAGTAGCCATCGCTTTACTCGAATTACTGACTGTAACTCATTTGACTGATATAATAAGTAATTGTCTGATTGACTATATAATATAATACTAACTTTTACGCTTAGATATGAATACGAAATATCGTTTTACCTCACACTGGCAATACCTATGCCGTAGTATTATTAAATATTACATATTCTCTGCCTATGCGTAACAGCGATGCCTAATAGGTAGCTAAAAAAGAATTCGGAAATCTGTAGGCATACCTACCTACCTGTCCTAGCTACAATCTTAAAATCTGTTCTAAGATGTTTAATAAAATTCGCTTATATTTGTTCATATTTTAGGCAATTATGGTGATAATTAATTACTTTTTTTTTCTTATAATAATAATAATGGCAACCCATTATACGTCCCACTGCTGGGCACGAGTCTCTCCCCTTTTTGGGGGTAGGCCTAGAGCTTACTCCACCACGCCACAGTAAATAGATTTTACTGTGACCACGCTGCCCCAATGCGGATTGGTGGAGATACGGGTTAGTGGCCAACCCGCTGTCGGATGTTTTCAAACCGCCCATAAGGCCTCCGACAAGGTTTAACGACTGCTATCTATCGATAGCAACCGGGACCGACGGCTTAACGTGCCCTCCGAAGCACGGAAACGCGCATTTAATTTACCACTAGCGGTCATCCATCACACTACCCGACCGCGCCCGTAGTGCTTAACCGAGTAGATCGTTTACTATCTACACCAGCCGCCGGGCCATGCGCGCTTCATTTCTTTTTTTTCTTATTAGACGGCAATGTTACTGATAAAAGAAGACCTGTTACTTGAATAGGGAATCGGACAACTTTTGAGAATGTGTCTAAAATTATTCTTTACACGTTTATTTAACCATGAAAATATTAATTTTATTATTTAAACATGCTAAAGTACCAGAAACTACACAATATTTTATAATTTCAAAAATGCCGCGTAAACGGTGCCGAATGACTCTGAACAATGTGACGTCAACTGTTTGCAATCAAAGTGAATCTTTTAATTCCGTACGACTAACAAAGTGCAAATTAATTTTGTTGGATTTCGTATAACTTATTTTTCGTGTAAATAACGTAGAAAATATTTAAAAAAAAGCCAATAAATCAAAGCATCACTTGTGTTTAATATTTATTTTGTTGTACTAACATATGACGTCACGTCCTGTGATTGATGTTTCGTTCAACATGGAGCATAGATAAAAAATATTTAAATTGTAACATTTTATTTTGCAATTTAAAAATATAAATCATGAATATTTCACGAAAATATTTAATGAGTCATCGTATTATTTCCCAAACATTAATTCTAATCATAGTTTACATTTATTTTCGATAGCTGTCCGACTGCCTATTATTCGCATTCTTTATAAAAAACATGAATACATGTATGTACTAATATATTTAATTATTGCACAAACAGGTCATTATTGATCAATAGTTAAATACCTACCTATTTCTACTGGAAATGGCAAGTAATAAAAAAAAAATGAATTGGATGCTGTTTTTTCCATAGACGGTAGGTAGGTATATTATTATTACCTTAGCTGTTATTTTGGTACCTATTATTTCTTTTATATTTTCTTCTGGCGACCCGCTTCGCACGGATAGCATTTATTATACCTATGGTGTACGTACCCGACTTCTTTCTAAAATCATGGTAGGTATCTCGGTAAATATAAGTAAGTAGGTACCTACCTACTAAACTAATTCTTTCGCAATCAGAAAGCTGCACACTACTCAAGGGTGCTTTAGGCTAATAAAGATACCTGTATTTTATTATGATTGAACAAACACATCAGAGAAAAATAATAGCATATATATTATAGGTATGTAGGTCAGGTTATCTGTATATCAAGTCTACTATAGGTATATCAAGTCGGCGGTAATTGGGCATGATACCTAACGAAGGCACCGGCGTGCGCTGACTAAAAGGTTCAATAGAGACGAACGTAATGTTCATGAAAAATGTTACTTCTCCAAAAAACTCGGTACCTACTTACCTACGGTATAACTAGCTTTTATATTTGAATCACTACAAAGGCTTGATTATTGAACTAATGAAAGAAATAAATTTTATACGCATCCGTGCGAAGCCGGGGCCGCTAGTGTAGGTATTTATAAAAATGATAATAATATTACCCATACTCCTCTTTTCCGACCCAGAAGCTCGGTAGAATAAGAAAGTAGGTACTTGCACCCATATGTATCAAAGTAAATCTGACTCCAGAGTCCAGAGTGCTCTTAAAAGCTGTTGTGGATTTAACGTAGACTGGTAGGTAGGAGGTACCTTCTTAACGTATAATGCGCAAATAATAATTTACAAGTTATACCAGTTAGACTGGAATTAAAAATCTGTTCTAAGGAATGCGTGGCTCGGATATTTTCTAGTTTTTAATTTAACTAGGTACCTTTATAGGCACGAATACAAAATAACAAAATAATGATTAATGATGCTTTTATGGTTATACAATTAAGAATCTGATGTGATAGAAGCATAAAGATACCTTCAGTTAGCGACCACAGGTTTTCTTGTTAGAACTTCGTCTAATTTACTCACTAAAATAGGTGGTCGCAAACCCAATATGGTCGCGAATTACAATGTCAGTTTGAGACCGCCACAATTTAGTATGAAGGAAATGGTGTCCGTAAATTAAGAGGAGTTGTTTTTTTATATTCAGAAGCCTAGGGGTACGTAACAGCTCAAAGCAGTATTTCACCTCGGGGCAACCACTGTAGCTTTATAAAGCTCAGGTGCGGCCCCATCTAAATTACTGCTGTCATTTGTGGGCTCCAAATACCAACTTAGTCCGCTTGACTCCTTACAAAGACGAGCCGTTCGTATCGTTAGCGATCCAGGACTGACGCATAGGCTCGATCATCTGAGTCTGCGCAGAGATGTTGGGAGTCTGTGCGTTTTTTAACGTCTCTACAACGGCGAGTGCTCTGCTGAACTATTTGATATAGTGCCACCGTCTCACTTCTTACATCGCACAACTCGCCGAAGAGAGAAGTTCCATCCTCACCGACTGGACACTTGGCAGTGCTCAACGGTGGGATTTTTACGTTCGTTTCTGCCCAGAACGTGTAAATTGTATTGGGTTCTTCAAAAATGCCGTCAAAACAGTCCTTTAGGGCTGGCAGCGCGTTGGCAACTCCCCTGGTGTTGCAAATGTTCATCGGCAACGGTAACCACTTTCCATCAGGTGGCACGTTTGCTTGTCTGTCGACCTTATAACATTTTAGTCTGCCCTGCAGAAAAAACAACAATAGCTGTTGATACTAGTCAAAATACACCAGAAAATAACACTTTATCGAGTATATTAACTACTATTTGTTTTGATTATACATTTTTTTAATCATTTTCAATTTGAATTGGAAAGTACAAATTTAATTCAAAAAATAAATAATAAGTATAAATAATCAAAAACATATTTAATAAAATCAATCAGCTTTGTTTTATAACGATTTTATAAGCTTTTTATAGTGGTCGCAAACTGATTCAGCAGTGGACGCAAACTGGAAAAAGTGGTCGTATACTGACGTTATGACTAGTTTTTAACATTTCCGATCATATTTATAAATATTTATATGGAAGTCTATTGCGTTATTACATATTCCATAAATAGACAATATTTAAGATTCATTTACATAGACATTATTCAACTTAAGCGTAGATAGTATAAAAATTGACGTATCCAAAGTGGGCAAGTCCACTAAGTGGTCGCTAACCGGCGCAATGACCCTATTTACGAAGATTACTAACAAACAAAGTTACAAACTTTACCTAGTATAATATTAGTAAGGATATATTTACGACGTTATGTAAGTACCTACTTAATATCGATCTGAAGCAAAATAAATAAACTGGTGGTACAGTTCCAGTATCGGAGCTTTTGGACGTAGGCTCCTCCACATTACCTTATTTATTTGCAACACTATCGTGTTCCGGTCAGATGGTATTGTATGGCCCCGTAATAATTACGTATCACCAGGGGTGGATTTGATACGTTGGCTGCCCTAGGCTTATGAAATATTGTCGGCTCCCCCCCCTCCTGTGCTCTAAAGCATAAAAAATTCGATGAACTATCGGCCAAATACTCAAACGTCACTTAAATCTAAGTGGGACTTAAAAGTCTTCTGTCTTTATAAAACACGTTCAAACGATAGAGATAGCGCGTATTTGAGCGTTGCTTAAAATTGAGTGACGTTTGAGTATTCGGCCATATAGAAATTAAATTAAAATGAAAAAAAAAACGATAGTCAGTAAGTGATTTAATTAATTCTTCTAATAATCATAATTGCCATACATGTAAATTTTTTCGCAAGATGCTATATGGACAAATTTTTGAGATTTTACACGTATGCGCGTAGGCAACTAACTACTTAAAAAAACGACCAAATTTTGCCGCCAGCGGGTTGGCCACTAACCCGTATCTCCACCAACCCGCATTGGAGCAGCCTGGTGGAGTAAGCTCCAGGCCTCCCCCTAAAAAGGGGAGAGACTCGTATCCAGCAGTGGGACGTATACCTAATGGGTTGCCTTTCTTTTTTTTTATGTCATTAAGTTGACAGACAAGCAGACGAGCCACCTGGTGGTAAGTCCAACACGTAGAGGCCTTTTCAAGAATTTTGATTTACTTTGTAATGGATTATATTCGGCGGGACCTCTCTCTGGCTGCATCAATAGTTAATACAGACACAGACAGACCCCGCAGAATATAATGGGATTATTGTAATGATAAGTGATTCGCCAAATTTTGCTATGTGGGTGAACTGGGGGAACTAGCTTATTATTATTATTTTACGTCTCTCGTCAGCACGGGGTCCAATTTGAACCCCGGACCTTTGTCAGGCTTGCGCGGGGACATGGGGGGTCCAACACGTAGAGGCCCTTTCGAGAATTTTGATCTACTTTGTAATGGGTTATATATATTCGGCGGGACCTCTCTCTGACTGCATCAATAGTTAATACAGGCACAGACAGACCCCGCAGAATATAATGGGACTATTGTAATGATAAATGATTCGCCAAACTTTGGGCTATGTGGGTGAACTGGGGGGACTAGCTGGCTGGGCCTATGGAGTGAGATCCGGCACCTGCCTATATTCAACATCTCACATTATCGAATCCTACTTTAGGCAGGTGGTGACTCGCCTCTCCTTGGTGGGCCCCCCAAACAGCCAACATGGTCGACGGGGGGCAACACTGTTGAGAGAGGCTGGGGGTGTCGAGAGGTGTGGCCCCGGTTTCACCATCACGAGCGAGTAATCTCGAGCTCGGAGCGGGCTTCCCCGCTATTATGCCTTTAGACACTTCCACCCCCGAGTGTATGGCTCTTGCAGAAATTTAGACAACAGCCTATTATCTAAATTTCTGCAAATGCCATACCTCTAGCGCCCCACTCGGACCGGCCAATGAAGGCAAGCCAGAGGTGAGAGACCTGATGCTCTGTCCGGCCGTACCTCTGTGTGGCGGACGAGGCGGAGCCCAGTTCTCTCGGAGGAACTCGAGATGAAGGTAGGGGGTGGTGTCGCTACTCACCAACAGCTCGCCACAAGCTGCTCTGCCCCCTTTTATTATTATTATTATTATATAGATAATATAATAATATATCCACTGGGTTGCCAATCAAAATTTGGCAGCAAGTATTTTAAATTATTTATTTATCTTTAACAGCCAGCAACTTTTATTTGCGGCCAATTTAATTTGGCTCCCGTATATTATAATAATGAGAAAAAAAAATAGCTTTAATTTGATATTATATAAATAATACATGTACGTTATGGACGTAAAAAGTTATCGGGGCGGAACGAAAATAGGTAGGGGCGGCCAAGTGCGCAACGGCAGAGCCATGATTATTCAGAGTCTTTATACGTATTGGCGGGAGGTGAACGATATTTTATTGAAAAAACTAGATGTGCCCGCGACTTCGTCCACGTGAGAAAAAATATGATTGTTCAATATCTACCCGGACGAAGTCGTGGACGCAGCTAGTATAAAAGTAGCCTAAGTTACTCCTTATTTCATCAGCTATCTGCCAGTGAAAGTGCCGTCAAAATCGGAGACACTCAAATTCTATTTATTTGTATGTAGGTATGTATATATGTATGAATGTATGGAGATAAAAGTTGCCTGAGTTACTCCTTATTACATCAGATACCCGTGGAAGTCCCGTCAAAGTCGTATACACTCCAATTCTACTTATTTGTATGTAGGTATGTACGTATGGATGTATGGAGATAAAAGTAGCCTTAGTTACTCCTTATCAAATCAGCTATCTGTCAGTGAAAGTCCCGTCAAAATCGGTATAGCCGTTCCCAAGATTAGCCCCGCCAAACAGACAGACAGACAAAAATTGTAAGAAATGTTGTTTTGGTATATGTACCGTGTATACATACATATGTATTTAGTAAAAAGCGGTTATTTTAATATAACAAACAGACACTCCAATTTTATTTATTTCAATAGACAAAAAAAATATTTCAAAAAATACTTGCAGTCAAATTTTGATTAGCAACCTAGTGGATATAGGTATATTCTCTAGATTATAAATATGCATAAAAATTAGGTTTGCAGCATATCTGGATGAACGAAATGATTCTGCAGTGGGATCCTAGCATATTAGTTTAGTATAACATAGCTGTTATTAATTGCCGACATAAGTATTACAAGTGCTTCTTGAAAGCCCAGAATCAGAAACTCATTTATTCATTTAGGGTGACAGGCACCTCTTATGACACGTCAAAACAAACAAAATAAATTAAAGTGAATAACAATTGATATACATGTCAAACAAGATAAAACATATATGTAAAGTCAAGAATATCACTAAGATAAAACTAAATGTATTAGACTAATGTAAAAAGTATATCAGTAGAATGTCTCAATTCCCCTTTACAAACTATATACCAAAGAGTATATATAACAAAGAGTAAAAAGAAAAGAAAAAGAGTCATTCTTTGTCATTCACCGGCAAAGTTCCAAAGGCCAATGTGATCTGAGAAAAACTTGCCGAAAAAAACTCAGTCGGCTCTTTTAAAAATAAAAGCCCAAATGATAAATAAATATTTCGACTTTTTTTTATAGGTATAATAGTTAAGTTACTATAAATGTAAATTCGAAACGTCGGGTTGTTACTATCCCATCGCCCTCTAATGAAGGAGAATTCTCAGATAAATGTGCCTGGATAGTGTCATCACTCCACATGCGAAGCTTGGCGATTATGGCATATTTGACGCACAACATACTCGTAACACTGTTGTGGGCATCTTTGGGGAGGGTTTTTGTCTAGCAGTGGCCGTGTTTCAGCTCAAGTGACGATGGTGATGAAATGTAAATTAAATAAATAAATAAAGTAGATTACTTACTTGACTTTTGTGTGAGCAACATTCGGTATGTTTTTTCACTAGATTGCCTTAAGTATGAGTTTGAAGGTGACCTGATTTTATATTTGTAACGTAAATTCATAAACGTGTGTACCTAATTAGGTAGGTACTTACCATATAAATATGAATACGACAATATTGTTTAAATTTCTGTTACGTACCTACTAGATACCTATATAATTTATTTTTTAAGCCATTGATTTTATTTTGTTTCTTATTCAAGGGTGTCAATTTAAAAGTAAGTAAAATATGAAAATAAACAAAAAACTGCAACACGAATTTTTGAAAATTCAGCAACACGATTCAAGGGAAAGTATTTTGTTACTTTCTCCCTAATTCTTTATAAATAATTTCAGCTTGCTATTAGCACATAAGTGCAAAAAAAATAGGGAAAACCTTATTTTTATTTAGTTACATACAGGTTTGTACGGAGCCATCGGTGCGCGAGTCCGACTCACAGCTGGCCGGTTTTTTGTATACAAATTATAGAATACACCTTTACTACCTACCTGTTCTTACCTGTCTTAGAGGCATCCAAAGAAAAACTTTCATGTTTTAAATGTTTTTAAATGACGAAGGTCTGGCCGTCCTGGGCTCTCGGGCTATGTACCTATAAGCTTTTTAGTTTATTTTTTTCTTTGTAAGGTAAAAGGGTAAAAGTTGCCCGTATGTATCCTATAGCGAGTTTCGCTTATAATGTCATGCCGCTTCTCACTTTATCGATACCTATCGAAGAAACAAAAAAATCCAGTCGACCAAGGGTTCCTATTACTAAACCACGATAGATTCGCCTATCAGTTCCAGGGTTATCCGTTGAATAGTTGTTACAAGACTTACAAGCGTCTGTTTGTAACAACGATTCAACGGACCTATTCTATTATTTGTCGTAGTTAGGTACCTACCAAACTACGACAAATAATGCCTAAATAGCCGGAAGCACGTAATCTTATGCGAATCCGAATCGCATTCGGACGATTTTTTATATTTTCTGATGAATCAGTCATCCAGCACGCAGCATTTATGAGAAGAGGAAAATAAATAATGATCGCAGAAACCGACGATATCGCAAATGAATAGAATCTATCCATTTAGATGACATTTAATGCGTTTCATAGACTGCATTTTTCATTAATTTATAAGCTACAATTGAAATCCAAGGAAAAATTGTTAAGGAAATCTTAATGGGTATTTTTATCTTAATAACTGTGCAAGATAGTTATGTAGGTACATCGAAATGGAACGTGAACGGAATTTAATGTACGTAACTGTATAGAATTGTTGATAAACATGCATTGTGAACTGCAAATTTTCTGTTTTATTGTTAGAACTATATAGATATATATCTAATAAATTGGTGTTGGCTACATTAGGGGTTTTGTTACAACGTCTACGGTTGCAACGGCGGATATGTTGAGAATTTGCGCGGTCTTGCACGTAGATCTCGCACCTCGTAGTGCTTCGCCACTCGATTACCAACTGTCCACGCGTTTGAGTGTTCACCGCGGTAGGCTGTTCGACATGGTCCAAGCATGAAATTAATCGAAACATTAAACTTCGTGATACTGTGAAACAAACGGAGCTAAAGAAAAAGTAATGGCTGTCATCAATATTAAGATATTCGGTGAGTTACATTAAAATTTAAATGTAATTAGCAAGTTATCTATAAATCATATTATTATGTTTTTTTTGGATTTTCTTATATATTTTGGTTGATGCAAACTTGTTATTTTATAATGGTCTGAAATTACAAAGTTAATGAATGAATGAACAAGTGGAGTCTTTTAGCAATTATTTTGATAATACCCGACGATTTCGGTATAACTGGTAGGTTCAATTTAATCGGTACCTACCTATGTACGTAACAAATTAAGCGTATTTCGTTAAAATAAATTATACATCTTACCTATTTAAATTTGTAAGTTATCTAATGAGCAACCAGTCCAGTGTTGATTTTGAAATATTATTGTAATTAAGAACTACCTGTACAACAAATTAGCCAAATACCGGTAGCAAATAGGTACGTAACGATCTAATTCAAATATTTAGTTACATAAATTTAATACATTAATAAATAGGTACTGTCAAAACTTAATGTTTTTATCTGATAAGTACTTAAATGTCATTTTATGTCTATCTACGTAGGTACTTACCGAATATTTTTAGCTACTTCAAATGTTGTACTTAATTACTTTTTAGGTAGGTAAGAAGTAATTAAGTAGGTAAGTACGTGAAAGTATGCGTGTCTTTCAAGCAAGTCTACATGCTAATCATGGTATTGATAACCAAGATACAATGTGTATCTATAGATGTATACATAGATTCTTTTAAATGAAATAAGATGCAGTCTATTAAACTTTTTTTTTATGGTATTGAAGTGGCAAACAAGCATGAAGTTCACATTGATGTTAAGTGATGACTGCAGCCTATAGACACCCACACCAAGACCAAGGTCAAAATGCAGATGCGTTACCACTCCTGAGGCGTAAGGTGTTATGCCTCTGTGCCGGAAATTACAGGGCCGTACATTACCACCTGACCGGAACACGATAGTGCTGAACATTACCATTTAGCGGCGAGTATATTAGGTAATGCGGTGGTGCCTACGCCCGCCAGCTCCGTCACTGGAGCTCTACCACCAGTAAGCTGGTGGTCAAGCTTTGGTCTTTTGATGGATTTCGAAATTATAAATATATATTACCTATACCTACTGGCGAAACACCTAATATTTGGAACTTGTTAAGATTAGAAAGCAGTTTAGATATGGCTTAACTATCCTAGAGCTTGGAAGATGTTCTGGTTAGATGGTATAGATAGTGGTTACACTTTTAGCAGTAATAATAATTTATATTGTTAGTGTTTGGCTCTGGCTATCACAAGCTGTATGCCTAAAGGCGGGCACACAAAACTGCGATGCGAAGCCGCATCGCAGGCGATGTACCTATTCGTGTTAGCTCGCAAATATTTGCGATGCGATACGAATTCGCAGCTGTCTGGGAGCCCTTATTCCGCTGCCTCGAATCTTGCGTCATAAGGGCTCCCCGCCCACGTCAGACTTTTTGTAGGACAGATAATAGGCCCGATTTTTCCTCCGATTTTTATGACCGATTTTGTGGCTGTCTCAACGCCCACGTCCGTCTTTTTGTCGGTGGACCAGCACATCATAGACAGAGAGCAGAGAGAATCTCATGAGTATAAGGAGGAAGGTGGATTTACAGAGGAAGGTTTGTCATTGGCTTCTGAGGAACAGAAGAGAAAAAAGAAACTAAAAGTTTGAAATATGTAGGTACTCGTATAATATAGGTTTTTACTGGTGGTAGAGCTCCAGTGACGGAGCTCGCGGGCATCACCGCATTACCTAATATACTTGCCGCTAAATGGTAGTGTTCAGCACTATCGTGTCCGGTCAGCCTCAGAAGTGGTAACGCATCAGCATTTTGACCTCTGGTCTTTGTGTGGTGTCTATAGGCTGCAGTCATCACTGTGAACATACCTACGAGGGTGACAGTTAGTGATGGGCAATTATTTTGATGATAAATATAATATTTGAATGATTTTGTAACTAGTGCTCGAATGGCCATTCGTCATTCGAATGTTTTTTTTAAATAATAATAATAAAAAATGAATTTTCGGCATTTGAATGTTTTTTTTTCATTCGACATTTTAAAAGGCTAGCAGTTGTACCTACCTACCTAAAATATTGTTATTTCATTTTTTCCTGTTTATTTCTTTTTAGGTCATAAGAATATTTTTGCATTAAAGTAACAAATCTTATTTCATTATTTCATTTTAGTGTTGTTTCAAGATTTGTTTATTGTTTTTTGTCTTTAACGGTAGATAGAAATTGTACAAAAATAATATTGTTAGTTTTGACAAGTTTATCTCTATATTTTGACACTTACTTCAAAGTTACTAGTAAAACTTACGTAAAATTATTACTAATTTATTTATGAGGAAACATTCGAATTTTTTATCGCTCGAATAATTTTTTTGATAAAAATCAATCGAATAATTCGAATACCTGCCTATCCGAAATGCGAATGCGAATGAATCATTCGAATGATTCATTCGCATTCGGCCATCACTAGTGACAGTGTTTTCAATTTCAATATTCTGATCTGATATAAATTACAGTGTCCTTGATTTATAATCAACTAATATTGATGTGCGGTTTCGAAAATAGAAAGTGTCAACTATTTGGAGAGTGTTCCGTTATAATATGTTTGGGAATCCCTGCGCTCCACTAATGGTAAACAAACATCAGGGGTGGCACTGTATGAGACGCATCTGCATTTTGACCTTTAGATTTCTATTAGGGGGTGTCCATTAATTATGTGAGATGTTTAGGGGATATAATCTAATCTCACTTTGGGGTGTGGGGAGATCGTGGCAAATGTCACGTATTTCTTTTCCGCAGAAAGAATAATCATAAAATAAAAAAATCTGTGTTAATTTAAGTAAATCATATCGCATCACGCATCAATCAAAAGAAAATGGTAAATTCAGCGCATTTGCACTAAACTATACATAATAATATGCGCTGAAAATTTTGAGGGAAAATTTTGGAAAAAATGGGGTAGGGGGTTGAGCTAAATCTCTTGACATATCCACCACGGGGGGTTGAAAATTCGCTGAAAACGCCTCTCATAATCTATGGCCGTCCCTTATGTACAACATTCGCTAACCATCAATATGAACGCCATGCTTACGTATTTGCCTCCATCATCGCATAAAAAACGAATTACCTATATAATATAAAAATATATAGGTACCTACAACATACTGGTTCTTCATGCAATATATGGTGAATTAGAATAGCGTAACTTTAAGCGTATATTTACTCATATTTACCAGTTGAACCTTGAATCCGGATTTGGCAGTTTCAAAGTCTTGAAATTCCTTCAAATAATCTTTTTTTGCACGCTGAAAATAATCAAGGCCCTGGCTGACAATCACTATTGCTTCTCACTACATAATACGTATTATATATAAGTAACTGTCTGTATGTATGCGCTAATCTCGGAAAGTTGTGAACGGATGTTTTGTTCCTGTTTGAAATGTTGGAAAGAGGGTTTCCTGAGGAAGATTTATTATAATAAATGCTAACCGTGCGAAGCCGGAGCGGGTCGCTAGTATATAATAAATTAATAATCGCTACTATTTACGGCAGTAGGTACCTACTACGCTGTACAGACCCAGTCACAATTATAGTGGGGGTTAATTCAAACTACGCCCTGATACCTAAAGAATACGCGCACGAAGTTGCGGGCAAAAGCTAATCTCAATGTAAAAATAATTGTTAAGTGTTAAAAACTTTTTTAAATTTCGAATTCTCGTGATGTCTAGGGTGATTCTATGAACACATTTGATGTTAAAATGTTCAAATATGAACACGGGGATAAAAAGTGACTTCTTTATTTGTAGGTATGTATTTTGGTCAATAATTGATGTTCTTCATTCCGTGCTTCGGAGGGCACGTTAAGCCGTCGCGTCGGTCCCTGTTGCTATAGATAGATAATAGTCGTTTTAACCTTGTCGAAGGCCTTATGGGCGGTTTAAAAACATCCGACAGTGGGTTGGCCACTAACCCGTATCTCCAACCCGCATTGGAGCGTGGTGGAGTAAGCTCCAGGCCCCCTAAACGGGGAGCGACTCGTGCCCAGCTGTGGGACGTAACTAGGGTTGTTGCCTCCCATGTTCTTCATCTGTATCTGCTAATTAAACCTTATGTACTTTAAATTGATATTGAAGTTCTTGTAGGTATTCTGCATCAAATCTCGAAGAAGTTATATTTTTATCAACAACATTGTCTAAATCTTTGCGTTTTAATGCCGATATATACCTATGGACTCTCCATAGCATAATCAAATAGGTTTTATACGAGCTGGGGTCAACAGTTTTTAAGTGATCAATGTTCAAATTGAATGAGTGATAAAATGAATAATAGAAGTAGCACGGGAACCAAAGTGTTAGACCTGCCGGCCTTATACTCGTAGGTATGTACCTCGGCTGTCATCAATGTGATACATTATTGTTTTAACAAAGGTTACGTGATAATTACCAATATTTTAGGGAAACAGCAATGTACTGATTAGTTAACACGCTCCACATCGCAAGGGTTTTTTTTAATAATGTTTTCAGTCCACATGTTATTATGATACCTCTGATGATTGTTTTTTCTGAATAAGAGCGGGCAAACTGTAGTACCAGAGAGAGAATATAAACAAAATTTAAATTAAGAAAATAACAAATCTTTAGATTTAACACACCTAATTGGTGCCATTTTGATAAGATTTATAATTAATTCTACGTTAATCAGTGTAATTTAATAACTTTAGTGACAAAGCGCATTTTGATTTGCTGCAACATTATTTTGCAAGATTTTTCATACAATAACTGTGACTGCAAGCCAATTATTCATTTTACTTTAAAAAGAGTTGATTTAATCGGCGTATAAAACTGACAAAATGTTAGTTACGATTTTTTACTTAGACGACAAAAGGCGACACGGAGTGGAAATAAATAAGTACCTTTAATTTACCTACTAACGAACTTTCAATGTCATACCTATAAAAATAAATAATCTTGTTAAAAGTACACTTATCCTAGGCAACATTTACCTACTTATTTTTATTTGAAGTGTGATTGAGATAAAGTCTCATGATCATTCATAGTCGGGGGAGTTAAATAAACCATAGCAGCATTTCTCAATTTTGAATTATTTATTGACTTATTACACGGTACGGTATTCAGGGTACGATAGCAAGGGTCAGGGTAGTGTAATAACATTTAGGGAGTTAGGGCCCTAATAAGCCGACCGGAGCGGCCCGTGTATTTGTACTGTGATTGAGTTTGGGCGCTGTCGACTGGATAGTGTATTAAGCGGCAACCTGGCGCGAGGCCACGCCTACCCTTTCTGCCGGACCCTGAATACCGTGTCGTGTAATTCATCTATATGAGACTGGAGATTTCAATGTAGATGCGTTGCCACTCCTGAGATCCAAGGTATTATGCCTCTGTGCCGTAAATTACAGATCTCTCCAGAGTTTGCAATGCACTGTTTTTAAGGGAAGAGAGGTCTGAAAGCTCTAGAACTCCAGACTACTCTAGAGAGGAATCTCTAAAGCAGTAGACGGTTGGGTCGGGAATTCGGGATTACTTCAAGGTCCTCCAGACTAAGACTTGTCCTTTTATAGCAAGCGGACGATATCTTAACTCTATTCCACTCTAGATATCCTGGCGTAATTAAATGCATGGGTCGTATATATATATAATTATATACCAATGCATATATAAACAAATAAATAAAATTGGAGTGACTGTGATTTAAAAATAACCCTTTTTACTAAATGCGAAAATGTATGTATACACAGTACATCTGTCTGACTGTCTGTTTGTTCCCGCTAATCTCGTGAACGGCTGGACCGATTTTGACGGGACTTTCATTGGCAGATAGCAGTAATAAGGAGGGTTATAACATATATATACATAAGACTTAGGCTACTTTTATACTAGCTGCGCCCATGACTTCGTCCGAGTAGATACTGAACAATCATAAATTCTCACGCGGACTAAGTCGATAAAATATGTAGACCTGGTTAGATAATGTGAGTTCTCGTTACAAAAAGAATATGCAAATTTCTTTTCGATATAGGTACCTATAGACGGATTTACAAAGAGAGGTTATAATTTATGATAATATATGTATTTATATATAAATAACAGATGACGAAATGACGAACTAATGTTTGCAGGCAAGTAATAAAATAGGTACGCGAGTCTTTATCGGTCTATAACTTCAGATTTACAAGTGACTATCAGTTGGTGCATTTCTTTGAATTGAATGTCTGTATTGTTTTAAATTAGTGTAAGCGTAGACTGTAGGTAGCCTGTAACTGTAAAACGAACGATGTTTTAGAAACTCGAACGTATGTGCGCCGACACATTTATATCAACAGTTGGACTGAGATCGACTGTGTTATCAAATATTGGCTGTTGTTGACGAGAAAGAATGCTGACGATAAAAGAATTTCCTACTTCGTGGCCGTCGAACGTGATTTTATAGGCTTTTTATCTCGTTCCGAATGAACGCTTCTAATTTATCGATTGGTTTTTACATATTGCTGAATGATGGATATTTTTGCAGTATTTACCTACCTAATATAATATAATAGGTCCGTATCTCGAGACATATCTGATTGTACGATTGACATTATCAAATCATTCACCCCTATTTGCTTCTAGCCAGTTATGTTTCGCCAGTTGTGTTTTTATGTCCTACTAGCTGATGCCCGCGGCTTCACCCGCGTGGATGTATTTTCATAAATAACTAAGTAAGCCTTTGTTCTTCCTCAAAGTCAGCTCTATCTCTGTACCAAATTTCATTAAAATCGATTCAGTCGTTTGGACGTGAAAAGGTAACAGACAGACAGACAGAGTTACTTTCGCAATTACTTACTTATACCTTACTTATACAATTAATAATATTAGTAGGGATAAGTAGTAAATAGCCCTGCTACTCACCAATCTTTGAATATTCATTGATCTCATTTAGAAATCCGATTTTTTTATATTCTACCCCGACGCGGGTATCAACAATATAGGTACCTACCTATATTTTGTAGCAACCATAGATTTATTATGTAGCAATTACTAAAAGTATTAGAGATGGTAATATTTGTGTATATTTTACCTACCTTTTTAAATAGTTTTTATACTTAGATGATGCACAAGTGCACAACGCTCAAGACAGTTGTATAAAATTAAGATATCTTAATGATTTTACTAAAATCAGGCAGGTACATCCTACCTACATAATCATAATTGATAACATTTTACCATACTAATTTCTCTAAGGAAAGTAAATAATAAATTATATAATAATATGTGTACAGTATACAATAGAACAACTTCATCCGGATGCTAACACTACTGTGCCCTCATTAGTCCTAAACATTATCCATGTAGTTTTCGGCGGAGGTCACATTGTATAATGGGATAAAAGCAAGCCGTACCTACGCGATCAAGGCTATCCAAACGCCATGACATTCGCGAGTGTCATTTGTATACCTAATCGTTTCCGGAAATAATCGCAAATACACACAATTTTTTCAAGAGAATATAGCGTATGTATGTTATTTAGATGACGCAATTAACTTCAGTAGGTAGGTACCTACGCAACTGACGATGATGTCGCTGGTTTTAATAACTATTGATAAATGCACCATCAGGGTCAGACAGCGCGGGAAGGGCCAGGGTGACTCGGTGGCTCTTCACACGCCTGGCACTGGTGACTTTCTTAGGGACTTTTTAGTTTTCAGCCAGACGACCGTAACGGAGAATTAGTCAAGTTTTTGTATTTAATATCTAATGCACTTATCGCCTCATACCGATAATACATTGTAGGTAGAGCGTGCGCGTGAGAATCACTTAACTTTTACCAAATTATCCCAATTCGGTGAAAAATTAAGTAATGGTGGCAGAGTTCCAGTGTAGGAACTCGAGTGCGCAGGCACCGCCGCATTACTTAACATTTCTGCCGCTAAATGGTAGTGTTCAGCACTATTGTGTTACGGTTGGATGGTAATGTATAGCCCGTCTATCACAGACACATAACACCTAAGGTCTCAGGGGTGGCCTCTGGTTTTCTTTATGCTGCAGTCATCACTTAACATCCATTTTTTATGTTATGGAAGTGGCAAACAAGCATGCAGTTCACATTGATGTTAAGTGATGACTGAGAGAAGATCAACATGCAGATGCTTTACCACTCCTGAGGCCTAAGGTGTTATACCTCTGTGCCGGCAATTACAGGGCCGTACATTACCACCTGAACGGAACAGGATAGTGCTGAACATTACCATTTAGCGGCAAGTATATTAGGTAATGCGGTGGTGGCTACGCCCGCGAGCTTCGTCACTGGAGCTCTACCACCAGTTCATGTAAACTGCGGGCTTGTTTGTCACCTTCGCAACATAAAAAAGTACTCGAGAATCGAGTATTGAGCACCCTGTCTGTATTTATATTTCGCATGATTTACCATCCACCTCGTATATTATTAATGGGTATATTATTATAACTAATCAAATCATCAATCACTTTCGGTTAAATACCATTAATAGAATTAATTAACTTACCTGACTTCTGACTTGTAATAAATTACTGACTTATTCATAATTATTATTATCATTATTTCAACCGGAAGACGTCCACAGCTGGACAAAAGCCTCCCCCAATGATTTCCACAATAAACGGTCCGGGCCGCCTTCATCCAGCGATTTCCCGCAACCTTCAGTAGGTCGTCGGTCCCTTTAAGTCCCTTACCACTGGTAGTTTGGATCCTTTTCCCGCTACCGGGGCAACCTGTTTTATATATTTTTCATCATCATCATCACCATTTTAGCCTAAAGACGTCCATTACTGGATATAAGATTGCCACGACGAATGATCCGCGGCCGGTTGAGGAACGGTTGAGGGTCTGCGTGTGATTGATTTTCCGGTAGTTATAGTGTAGGTACTTGTCTTATGCGATCGCCGTTCGAGAACTCCTTCGTTCGTCAGTTATTGAAGCTATGTGCTCTGTCCACTGCCACGGATGTTTCGCTATTCGGTGGGCCATGTCGGTTACTTTAGTTCTCATGCTAATCTCCTCATTTCTGATTTGATCTCGCAGGGCAACTCAAAGCATAGCTCTCTCCATCGCTCTCTGCGTGACTTTGAGCCTTATTATGAGGCCTATAGTGAGCGACTAATCAATGATTATTCATTATTGAGTATTTTTTCTATGTCTATTTGATCAGACTCGCAGTACAAATATTTTTTACTGTTATATTTACCTACCTCAATATAGTTACCTAAGTGTGTGCTATTTATGTGCACTTATTTACACAATATCTGACCATATTCCTCAAACCTACTATTCGGCAAGTGGTCAATGGATGGTCTCGCACTGGTCCACATGCCTTAGGCTTGATTATATTGATTTTGGATAAGCGGAGAATTCCCTGACTGTACCTCCTTTTTTACTAGGCTAAAAGCATGCATACCTAAATTTAGATAAACAGAAAATTCTTATTGATATATCACCTGAGCAAAGAAATTAAGTACCTATTGATTTGTCAGTAAATTGAACCTGTCAATAGACATTTTCCTTATGGGCTCGAGTTCTTAAAAAAACCTCTGTGTTTACGATCCACAATGAGATTTCTGTGAATCGTATAAAAATTCTAATCCAGTTTCAGTTAAACATCTTGTACCATTTTTACTATGCTTTTAACATGTAATCTGAGAAGGCATCGAATCGGTTTGAATCTAATGGTTTTATAGTCCGCATTGTTGGTCGAGTCAGTAACCAGGTATGGAACCAGTCCCCAAGCACGGTTATGTTCACGGACACTTGAAAATCTGCTAAGTGCGAATCGCGTTTAAGCCGGTCTTACACCTATAATATAATTATACAGGCTCACCTGTACTACGCAAGTACAAAGTGACAAACAGTGACAAAGTCTCGACCACCACCTTGGGAGGCTCTCGCTGGGAAGTTGGATCAAGGACTTGATGATTAAAGCGATATTGCTCGACACGGCACTTATTTTGGGGCGAATCCTCTCTCTAAGTCCCTAATCACCGCACTGGTAGCTTGAATCTGTTCCAAAAAATATAAAACCCCAGTAGCGGGACTGGAGCAACCTGTTTTATATTTATTTCATCATCATCATCATCATAATTTAAGCTAAAAGACTACTGGACAAAAGATTGCCACAACTAACGGATCGAGGCCGCCCTCATCCAGCTATTGCTCGCAACCTTCACCAGGTCCTCGGTCCACCTCTTTGAGGGTCTGCTTGTGAACCTGTGATTGATCTTCCAGTACGCAGTCGCCATTTGAGAACTCTTCTGGTCCAACGTTTTTGATTCGACCTCGCAGGGAAACACCGAGCATAGCTCTCTCTTTCGCTCTCTGCGTGACTGTGAGCCCTCTTACGAGGCCCATAGTGAGCGACCACGTTTCAGTTCCGTGTGGCATCTGGTCACATACTGGTCAAAGGCCCTCGTCTTGACAGACTAAATTATACCACAAGGTGTAGGTATCTGTTGTAGTTTCCCGAAAACTTAATTGAATTCGACGATTAGCCTATTTTTCCAAGTTGTACCTACCTAACTGTACCATTTGTCCCAGAGATAGATAATTTTCAACAACTTCGAGCATGGTACCGTCAATCATAACAGGAGTAAGTAGGTAGTAACATGGACATTTGACATAATATTCGTCATGTCCATGTTAATTTTAAGATCCACTCGTTGAGAGGCTCTATTGAGACTTTTGAGCATTGCACCAAGGTCTTCTAGGGTTTCAGCCATGACTACAATATGATCCGCAAACCGCAGGTGGAAAAGTCTATCGAAATAGCTAAGAATAAGTTTTTGACAACCATTGTTTCTTAGACTAAGACTGTAACAAATGTAAATGATCAATTCCATATATTTTCCAGGCCAAATAAAAAAATACGTGTAAATCACGCCAAACCTAGAATTTATGTCTAGAACAGTAATTATGATCGCGCTTGGATGCTTGACATAATAATGTATAATATTTTATTATTCATTGTGACAAGTCACCAAGTCTATTAAGTTCCAGATAAAATAAATATAAGATAATACGTCGGTCTGTACCTAGTCATTTTACACCTAGTTACACCTAGTTAGCCCAAATAACTACTCTGTTATGGTACCTATTAAATAACATGCTTGCATTGTTTTTGCGTTATAATTGACGTACATTATTATTATGGTAGTAGGTACACTCTGATTCTCACCGGTTCTATAAAATGTGTTTTTTAGGTAAGTCATCGACGATAGAATCAAAGCTGCGTTATGTCGTCGTTAAGGTAAATACATCAGGGGCGGCTTAACCTAGTGCAGGGTGTGCAAAGCACACGGGCGCCGCCGTCTCAGGAGACAGCTAAAATCATCGTCTTGGACCATCATGGTCAGGCCTAGGGGGCACCAGGGTTTCATTGCACACGGGCGCTACACGAGCTAGAGCCGCTCCAGAAATACATAATAATAATAAATAATAATGGCAACCCACTATACGTCCCACTGCTGGGCACGAGTCTCTCCCCTTTTTGGGGGGAGGCCTGGAGCTTACTCCACCACGCTGCTCAATGCGGATTGGTGGAGGTGGGTGTGGGTTAGTGGCCAACCCGCTGTCGGATGTTTTTCAAACCCCATAAGGCTTCCGACAAGGTTTAACGACTGCTATCCATCGATAGCAACCGGGACCGAACGGCTTAAGGTGCCCTCCGAAGCACGGAAAATTGTTGTTACTCAGAAATACATACCCAAAGATATATTTCCTGAAATAATCTGACGAAAGTGAACTTTAAATTGGAATGGAATTAAGTTAGACTTATAACGAGAAATATGTGCTCATTTTAAAAAGTTGTTTAACCTTTTTTTCCAGGAGTAGGTAATAATTAGGTAGTTAATAAATTTTAAAATAAGAACACGTTACAGTTCGAAGAATTACTATTAAAGAATTCGAAGATTTAATAATAATTAGGAAAGATTTGACAAATCGGGCAGGGCTTCAGTAGCTCAATTGTAAGAGCGGCTGGACTAGATTCCCAGTAGGTCGCGAGTTCGAGTCTCGCCTGAAGTCAAATTTTTCTTTCCAATTTCTTTAAAAATAAAATATATTCACAAGCACGTGTTAATGCGAAATAATATAAAACAGATAAATTGAATGTTAACGTTGTGCATTTTTACCCACTAATGCCACCACCACCACTACAATCGCCACCAACGCCATCAACGCCATCACCATCACCAAACACCTACGCCACCAATGCCACCACTGATACAAACGCCACCAAAACCTCCACCACCACCACAACCAATGCCACCAACGCCCCCAAAACTACCAACAACACCACCAACATCACCAACGCCACCAATGCCTCCACCGCCAGCACCACTAACGCCACCAACACCACCAACACCACCACCAGAGTCACCAACATCACCTATGCCACCAACGACACCAACGCCACCATCACCACCACCACCACTACAAACACCACCAATGCCACCAACACCACTAACGCCACCACCACCATCGCCATCATCATAATCACATCCGAAAGACGTCCATCCGTCTCCGCTGGACAAAGAATATACGAAAAAAAACACGATATTTTCATTTTCTTATTTTTAGTATTCAATTTTGTCGCTATAGCGGTAACAGAAATACATAATTTGTGAAAATTTTAGCTTTCTAGCTATCACTGTTTATGAGATACAGGCTGGGGACAGACAGACGCATGGACGGACAGACAGGCAGACAGCGGAGGATGAGTAATAGGGTCCGTTTTTACCTTTTAGATACGGAACCCTAAAAAATAAAGATTCAGAATAGTTTAAAAATATTCGATAAAATTCTTTAAATTGTCGTAACTTTTTTATTTCTGAACCGATTAACATGAATCAAACAGTAAATGTTAAGTGAAACTTACCACAATATATTACTATTAAACTAAAAATCGGATAAGCCATTTCTGAAATTAGCGTGCGCAAACACACAGACAAACATACATTTTTCCGGGATGAAAAGTACCCAGTGTTGTGCGCCAAAGGTTAAAGTATAAATATACCAAGTTTCATCGTAATCGGACCGGTAGATTTTGTGTGATGCTTGAACAAACAGACAGACAGACAGACAGACAGACAAAAAAATTCTAATCACATATTTGTGTTCGGTATCGATCTAGTAACATCCCCTGGTATTTATTTTTTCAATATTTTCAATGTACAGAATTTGAACTTCTACAGTTTTATTCTAGGTATAGACTAGCTGCCCCGGCGAACTTCGTATCGCCTTAAGGTAAAAAATATTGTTCAAAAATCGAAAAAAAAATGTTGAGAATCATCCTTTTATCACTTAGGGGTATATTACGCGACACGTTATTCAGGGTCCGATAGCAAGGGTCAGGGTTGTGTAATAACATTTAGGGAGTTAGGGTACCTAATTAGGGTGACCGGAGCTGCCCGGTCAGAGCCTAACGCCCTACAAATATAAACAGTTTGGAAAGTACGTACAAAAAGTTCAAAACGGCACACTCACACAAACATGCGCATCGACGCACGAGTAGCGAATGACTCGGAGCTGTAGCACCGCGAGAACTGCTTAGGCATAGACTAATATGCGCTTAGGGACCTCGTTGATGCGCATGTTTGTGTGATTGTGCCGTTTTGAACGTTTTGTAGGTAGTTTAGTTGCGACGACCCGGTTAGTCCAGCGGTGCGAAACCACCGTTTGACTCGAAGGGACACTGGTTCGATCCCCGCACCGCAACAAATATTTGAATTGCCTACAGATATTTGTTTCGAGTCTGGGTGTTTGTGTATGTGTTGTGTGTGTGTCCAGCGACCACTTGTCGACCGGATAGTGTAATAAGCGGCAACACGGTGCGAGGCCACGCCCACCCTTTCTGCCGGACTCTGAATACCGTGTCGTGTAATAAAGCCATATGAAAAATATATTTAGATAATAATTCTCAGGCCTACCCAATACCCAATAGGCACATAAAATTTCATGAGAATCAGTCCAGCCGTTTCGGAGGAGTATGGTAAAACTAACATTGTGACACGAGAATTTTATATAATAAAGAGAAGACGATATAGAGAAGATCATATACCCAGCAAAAGAAAACCCTACGCCTGGTCGTCCTATTATAGCAGTATGCCCAGAACAGATTCCGCATCTCTACAGATACGTGAAATTCGTGAAAATACGAGATTGAAAGAGAGCTATTTCCACGTGCAAGATCGTTTCGCAAGTCATTAAAGTAAAATTATTAAGCTCATATTCATGAAAACTTTGAAATTAAGGTCATTTTTACCTAAGTCTCGATATACCACAGAGTGGGTGGATGAATTTCGTTTCTCGAAATTGCCGAAAAATCGTCAAAAGGTTCGAAGAGGCCGAGATGAAATTCATAGTACCCATGTGTATACATGCATACGTGAATACAAAAGTGAACTTATTTTTTTTTCAAGTCAATGTCAAGATTTGATGTTAGGAGAAAATCGATTCACAAGATTTTATTGCATACCCAGTTAGTTACGGGCTTCCGTTGCAGAGGCAACATAAAAACACGTGGCTGCAATATACCCATTATTACTACTGGATATGTTTACTACCAGAAATTTTTAAGTATTTGCATTTTTTTTTATTTTCGTATAAAAATGACTATAACGGACGCATAAAAGATTTATCCAATTCGGTGCAGTTGTTTTGGAGTCATACGCTTACAAACATTTTGTTGATTATTTTTTATGTATAAAGATAGATAACCATTTAATCGACAAAATAGCAATAAATATAGTGTTAATGTTAGGTTAGACAACAGTACAGTACAGTAATAAGTACCCACTATTAAAATATTGCGACATAAATAGAACTCTACCATTTTAAACGTAGTTTTTCAGTACATGGTACCATCCAGAAGAAAAAGAACATCATTAATTTTAAGTGTAATTAAATTTGATGATACTTGATGTGATCGCTATATAGTATGTCGCCATTAGTCGCCAATCCGCATGCCAAGCGTGGCGATTATGGAATATTCTCGTCACAACCCTGTCGTGGTCGTCGTTGAGGAAGGCATTTATCCAGACTTTTGTCAAGACGTTTCTTAATAGATGTGTTCCGAGAGTTCCTTGTCCATGAAATTAAGTGTGGGAAAGTCAGTCAAAATACAAACTATTGCGTGTTAAAATAGTTTCCTACCTGGAAACTATCCAGATTATTCGACAGTCTGAAAGTGCTGACATTATTGAATTATTGAACACTGATGATAGTTGAAAAAGAGCTCAGCAAGTCTGAAGTCACAGACCCCTAAAGATAAACGAACAATTGGATCGTTCTCTACAAAACAAGCTGATGCTGTAAGGCAGCAACCAAAATGCAATGTTTGCCCTGCGTTAAGAGAAAACATTTTCGATAAATATTGACAGTGGTCACTGAAAATGGTTAAATTAATTAAGTTAGTAGGTATTTTACTTTGACATTAAACTTTGAATGTTTTGCATTTGATGTCATGACGAGGTCGTCTGATGCGAAAAACTTTTTATTTAAATTGGCAGCGGACTGAGCTGTGGTGACCCCAAGCAGGCAGGAAATTTTAGTCTTATTCATTTTACTGTAATTTTGCTAAAATTTGTAATTGATCATGAATAATCATTTCTGAATGTGTTATCGCTTGTAGATGTGATCACCATTGTTCGTTTAAAAATGTCTTGATATAAGAATATTATTTTTAGTACTATTAAGACATAGGTATCACATGAGAGAAATTTTTCAAATTAATTAATTTAATTTATAGCCATCACGTATAAAGAATGGTAATTGAAGTGGCCATCAAGCTTGCAGTTCACATTGATGTTAAGTGATGACTGCAGCGTATAGACACCCACACAAAGACCAAGGTCAAAATGCAGATGCGTTACCACTTCTGAGGCCTATGGTGTTATGCCTCTGTGCCGGAAATTACAGGGCCGTACATTACCACCTGACCGGAACACGATAGTGCTGAACACTACCATTTAGCGGCAAGTATATTAGGTAATGCGGTGGTGCCTACGCCCGTGTGCTCCGTCACTGGAAATCTACGAAATCTTAGAAATATTCTTATTTTATTATTATTATGCATCGAAATTATCTATATAAAATGCCTAGTTTACGTGCAAATAATGAACTCAGTGGGTAGGTACCATAGAGGCACCTAGTAATTTTTCAATGTGGTAAGTACCTATGATAATAATATCGCTTGAAATTACTATCTTCCGCTTAGTGGAATGGTACATGACAACAGCTTTACTGCCTTTTCACATGATTAAAACTACATCTTAATGAAATGGGTAACCGAGCAATTACCTAATATACTTATTAGGTATTTCTTGTAGAAGGAATACTATATGTAAGGCTGTTATGTTATATTATTACCTACAAGTACAGTAAGTCTATAAATTAATTTAAACATACATACATAGGTAGTTAAATTGTAAAAAGAAAGGCGGGTTCGGAGGCTTTATTTTTTACCAGCTTTTACGTGGAATCCGTAACTTAAATGGAAAGAAACTTTCATTTCTGTTTAAAACCTATATTATAATCGTTAATATTTGGAAATTTTGAATAAAAAAGGAGCCTATTTTTTCTCCTTTTATTTATAGAGTCGCGAACTATCACTGTTCAAAAAATCATGAATATCGATTTAAGGCGTTGGGACATGAACGCGGAATATACAAACACACACAGTCTACATAATTTAATAGAGAATAGTAGGGAACTAGGGATAGTAGAGAAATAGGTATTTTTTATCGAACTTCCAACACTGTAGGATATATAAATTCAGAAAAGCAGATGCATCTTATAAATTTCGTTGTGTTCTATTCTATTCTGCGGGCTAAACAAACATGCAAATCGCGTTTGTGATTTCTTTCTTAGATTCATTAGCTGGCAGAGATTTTTCCTTAATCCAGTATATTGCAGGATGGTCATACTGGTCTTTCGGTCTGCCAGTCCCCTAAACATAGATATCTTTCAGGCGACCCTGGCTCTAGAGTAGTGATATAGTAATTACCTTTTATTGGTGTAGGTATAACGTTTGCGGTAGGGTAAGAAAGACTAAGAAGGACGGTTGTTCTAGAAGAAGTATAAAAGAAGCAAGGAACGTAATTTATGTACCTAGCGGGAGATCAAAATAAAATATCGGAAGACCTCGAGAGGCGAACGATTAGTAACATTATATTGATAAACATAATTTCGATCAATGTTTCGTGACTATTTTTGAGTGTGAGAGCTGTGGTGAGATACCTAAGTGGTAAAAAGCGTCTTTAGAAAAGTCTAAAGGGATTTACTTCTTCTTCCCTTAGCTTCATCGTCTAGAACCGTTGTTGATCATTGCCAAAATACGGATGTAAAGTTGTCTATAAAATATTACAGATGCAGTGCCGGCAAGATTCAACCTATGGGTGATGTTATTCACGAGCTGTTGGGTGGCATACATGCTCCGAGTGAATATGAGTCTTAACCTCATAGCTATGGTGCCCCAAGAGGCGAAGAATAAATCGTGCGTATGATAACATTTTTTTTATCTTTCCAAGCAGGTACCGGACTACTACGTAGTGCGCGTAACGCGTAACCACTGCGTAACTTTTCATAATTAGTCGTTGTTTTAATATTAATTTATACTTTTTAGCTTTTGGCACACGTGTTGAGTTTTATAAACTGTGGCACATTATTGTGATTTATATAATAATAATGTGCATAATTATAAAAGAAGATTTAATTCTCACAATTTAAATTATAATTGCTGTTTTTATACCTTTACGTATAGTAGAATACATGAATATATTTAAATAAATTTGATAAGTAGATAGGAGTTCAAATAATGGTTGAATTTTTTTACTTTCATATGCAAAAAAATATTATGTTCAATTTTATCAATACATGCATATAATAAGACAGTAAAAATCGAGTGTCTGTACATTAAATTTTATACCATTAAAGAAGAGTGACAGAAACAAAAAAAAGCAGTTTTAGGTTTTTTGTCTGTCTGTCTGTCTGGTACGTTATAACTTCGAAACTACTCAACGGATTTGAACGCCGTTTTCACTTTAAGCAATGGTTCAAAACTTTTAAAGATAGTTGAATGCGGTTTACATAAACGTATTTGATTTAGACTAACAGTGCCCGCGACTTTATCCGCATAGAATTTAATCAAATTACTGTTCAGTATTTACATACGCGGACAAAGTTGTGGGCACAGCTAGTAGAACAATATTATTCTATGAAATATCTACTTGTGTAGTGATTTCTTCATTAGAAGAAGAAGAAGAAAAATATATATTTTTTTGGCACACACACACAACAATAATAAAGAAAAATTAAAAACAAGTAAAAATACTATTATATATTTGGTTGTGGGAAGCCAAAAAAAACGGCACCCACCTCAGCTGATTGCTGCAACAGTGGCTGCAGCGCTGATATTCTGATGGGTCCTAGTGGCATCACAAACCTCAAGTCGCTAGGCAATGCCTGTACGACGAGTAAAACAATAAATAGCCAAAATGCTAGACTACATAAATACATAATATTCAAATTTAGCTAAGTGAACCAACATCAATACATATACCATATACATATATAATATTCAGGTTTGTCAGAACCGGGATATCTGGCGCTCTACACTCTCTGCCTACCCCGTTAGGGACCTGGCGTGAAGATACATACATACATACATATATAATATTCTTACCTACAATATGACAATAATATAATAAATATTTTTTTTTCATTAATTAAATTACATAAGTACCTACCTAAGAAATAATAATAATTTATAAGTATAATGCATAGAAATAAAATTACGTACATAGCCAATAGAGGAAATAGAAAAGCATACATAAAATACTCAAACCAAAACAAAAATAAAATTTAATTAAAAAAAAAAAAAAGTGAAGTTACTCAGATTACTGTCACTGTCTTGAGTGACGTGTCAAGGTGTCGAGTGTCATTATGTCCGAAAGAAAATAGACAGTACAAGACAGAATAAGACAGTAGTTTTCAAAGTTTAGGTAAGTAGGTACTCTTATTTATTTCCTAGCTGTAGAAAGTCGTGACATGCAGTGAATCCGGTCTGTATTCCTCTAATAGGCAATTACGTAGGTTTCTAGAGACTGCGTAAAGACCTGCACAAAATAACCATGAATTTATTTATTTACTAGCTGGGTAAAACTTTCCAACAATTGACGATGGTTTGTGGGGGTAAGGGGGGAGGGGGGGGGGAGGGGAGGGAGGCAACAAACGCCGTACCGCTACAGCGGCACGCTCGCTTCGCTCGCTCGGCTCGCGCGCTGTTTTTACATATACAACCTAACCTAACCGACTCTTCATGGGAAACATGGGTAGGAGACGCCATGGTAGTCACTCGTTGGAAATCTTACAGGAGTACGTGAAATCGATCTCAACTGCTAGGGCAACAAACGCTGACTCACAGCGCTGACTGACAATTGACTTGACACAGCCGTCACTGCATGTAGAACAAACAAAATGGCGTCCGTTGCGTTCCGTTCCAAACAAAGTAAAAACGGATTTGTATATTTTATGTGTAAAAAAGTAAAAATATACTGAATAATATGTACTACAGACGTTATTATTTACACAAAACATAATGAATATTTATAATAGAACAATATTAATTATCGAAATCGAAAAATACGTAAATAAGTAACATGGTATGAAATAGAACTAAACGCCGTTGACGAGTAATGAAACGTTTTATGTCAATGCTGCCACCAGACATGACATATAAACAAACTTAAAATGGCGATCTAGTCGATTTGTATGGAAATTTTGAAAAAATATATCTTAAGAACTGTGCATTTTCGAAAAGTAAAACTTCACAAAACGCTTTATATTTACGAGTACTATCTTCAAAAAAAAAATGAACTTCCTAATCGCTGTCAATCGTCGGAACGTTTAGCCGCAGCTAGTATAAAAGTAGCTTAAGTTACTCCTTATTACATCAGCTATCTGCCAGTGAAAGACCTGTCAAAATCGGAGACACTCAAATTCTATTTACTTGTATGTAGGTATGTATGTATGGTTGTATGGAGATAAAAGTAGCCTAAGTTACTCCTTATTACATCAGCTACCTACCCGTGGAAGTCCTGTTAAAGTCGGATACACTCCAATTCTACTTATTTGTATGTAGGTATGTATGTATGTATGGATGTATGGATATAAAAGTAGCCTAAGTTACTCCTTATTACATCAGCTACCTACCCGTGGAAGTCCCGTCAAAGTCGGATACACTCCAATCTACTTATTTGTATGTAGGTATGTATGTATGGATGTATGGAGATAAAAGTAGCCTAAGTTACTCCTTATTAAATCAGCTACCTACCCGTGGAAGTCCCGTCAAAGTCGGATACACTCCAATCTACTTATTTGTATGTAGGTATGTATGTATGGATGTATGGAGATAAAAGTAGCCTAAGTTACTCCTTGTCACATCAGCTATCTGCCAGTGAAAGTCCCGTCGAAATCGGTCCAGCCGTTCCTAAGATTAGCCCCGCCAAACAGACAGACAGACAGACAAAAATTGTAAAAAATGTTGTTTTGGTATATGTACCGTGTATACATATATTTGCATTTAGTAAAAAGCTGTTATTTTAATATTACAAACAGACACTCCAATTTTATTTATTTGTATAGATGTATAGATGTATACATATGGAAGGTATCTACATTAAAATAAACACGCTTACTTCTTTTCCAACGTGAATGACCCCTTTACGATGTTATTGCAAATAAACCAGGGTCTATTAGAGACTTACCTATGTTAAGGAACCTACCTATTGTACCTACATTCATGAATTGAATTCTTCATTGATATTATTTCCTAGAAGATTACTCACTTTTGCTATTTGCGTAGGCAATTAATTATCAAGGAGACAAAAAAAATAATTACGTTGAGACAATTGAACTCCGCTTAATGTTAAAAAACAAAGGGTACCTACTATTTGTGCAAGGTGCAAGTCATCCATCAAGTTCTTCTTTGTCATCTACCTAGTGAAAATAGAGAAATACTTATCTACTATATTAAGTACTGACTGTGTACAATAAAAGCATAACTTGCGTGGCTGACATGGCGATGCGCGATGTAGTAATCACTCCGCTTTGATAATTAAATAGAATTTAATAATTTTAGATGAAGACACAATGCGAATGTGGATGGTTGCAGAGGCCCAGGAAGACCAAGACTGACCTACCATGACCAAATAGGTCGAGTTCTGTCTGATGGTGGGATCAAAAGTCTTAGGAATCGGCGTGCATGTATGAAGAGAATGATGAAAGTAGACGAGGCACGAGAGGTTTGTCAGAACCGGGATATCTGGCGCTCTACACTCTCTGCCTACCCCGTTAGGGACCTGGCGTGAAAATACATACATACATAGATGAAGATTTCTAGCAAATTCATAAAAAGGGAAGGCTAGGGGGGGCCTTTACAAAATTGTGATTCAGCGATCAAAAATAATGTATTGAATTCCTATCTTAATGACAGAAAAGTGGTGGTGGTCAGCATAATAATAATATGTAATATCAGGTTTATCCACATTCCCAGTTGAGGCAAAATAGTAATATCGGTTTGAAATTAAAAATACGTGTGCAAAATATTTATTATAATTGTAAATTTTTGAAAGATTAATTGGCGATGGAAGCGAGTCGTGTTTTTATGCGCTGTGATTCTGAGTAAGACTAAGTGATGCTTTGATTTGATAAGACTTTTATGATAGGCACTGTAGAATTTTGAAATCTTTTAAAAACTGGCCAAGAGATTAGACTAACAATCTATTACTTATATATGAATTAAAAATAATCACCGAAATTAATAAGAGGAAGAGGTTCTCAATTCAACGTGTATCTACCTAGATTTTTTATGTAAGTATATTAGTTTTTATAGGTAGGTACCTATTACTCCCGAGGAGTTGGCCTCCTCCAAATAATGCCAGTAGTCTTTATTTTGAGCCATCCAACTTGGTCCAGCTACATGCACAATCTCATCGTCCCAGCGTATGTGTGGCCTTCCTCGCTTCCGTTTTCCGAACGGTCCCGACCAAGAGGTAACTTTTTTCGCCCATCTGTCGTTCTGAAGTCTTGCGACGTGACCTGCCCACTTCCATTTAAGTTTTCATGCATGTGTAAGCGCACTAAGCGCATCAATTACTTTGGATGTACCTACTCCTAATTTTGGAATGACGGACTCTGTGTTGTTTTAACATGCTACGTGCCATTCCCCGTTGGCATGTAGTAAAGTTGTTTTTAACATGATAGGTACCTACCTTTTTTCCAAGATTGACATGCGTAGGTAAGGCATTGCAGGAGATTTGAGTCCATGACCTGTTACTTCAAATCTACTGTGAGGTGACTTTTGAATACTTTTTTTTTTTTTTTTTTATTATTTTTTTTTATGTAATGGGCGTGGCAAACAAGCATGCAGTTCACATGGATGTTAAGTGATGACTGCAGCCTATAGACACCAACATGAAGACCAAGGTCAAAATGCAGATGCGTTACCACTCCTGAGGCCTAAGGTGTTATGCCTCTGTGCCGGAAATTACAGGGCCGTACAATACCACCTGACCGGAACACGATAGCGGAACATTTAGCGGCAAGTATATTAGGTAATGTGGTGGTGCCTACGCCCGCGAGCTCCGTCACTGAAGCTCTACTACCAGTAAAAATACTTCTCTTAAATTCCAATATTTATTCCATGTTAGCTTTATTCTGTGTTCTACTTCCAGGAAGTTGTTCTTATGTTGATGTAATAGGTGCCTAGGTATGTAGGCACCTATTACACCTATAAAAGCTAACAAATTGTTATGTTTCTGTTCATATTATTTTCAGATCACATTCTACGTGTAATTCAAAGGACATCGTTGTGAATCAAACTCTAACTCATGTAGATATTGCAGATATCAGAGAGGCTCCAAGACAGGTAACAAAACTGAGATACCTATTATGACTTAACACCTATACCTAATAAAGAACCTTTATCTATGATACAATTATTGAGAAATTTTCTATGTTACTGTCAAATGCTGTCAATACCATAAACTTTTTAACCTTTTCTTTTATTGTAGGTACTTACAGGTAAATTACTATTTTCTGTATGTTTCTCAAAATGTTAGTGGGTAGGTAATCGTAAGAGAATGACCAATTTTCGACTTTTGATTTCTGTGACTTTAAAACTAAAAAAAAACGTATAGGTATTTGAGATTCTTAAAATAACAGAAAAGAGAAGATAACAGAGATAAAAGAAGATTAAATTTGTTTTAAACCCAAGAGTGTTCTCATAATATTTAAGTATGTTAGATGCATAGCTGGACACCGTTAATTAAATAATCAACTTCGTTAGTAAAATTTTAACTTAGTGGTTACCTAAACGTTATAAATAGTTTAGGTAGTCAGTCTTCAGAAGATTAATAATCCGTAAACGTAACCGGCGAATCGTGGGTGTTTGCATGTTTGCTTCAATGCATGCATTTACCTCTGCCTACCCCTTCGGGGATTACAGGCGTGAAGTTACGTTTTTTTTTATGTAACGTTAAACCGTTAATTGTTAACAAAAATGTACATTTTTTGTATCCACGGTAAGCGTTTAAATTTAGTAGGGTCCAACATAAAAATAAGAAAACTCAGCAAGGATGTGTTACGAAGTTAAAGAGAAATCGGCAAAAATAGTTGGTATTCAATAACAGGTTTAATCCCTCTGCCGTGGGAACGTGAATAGAATCATTGACCTTTGATTGATCTATCTAAAAAAAAGTTACGCTATTTCTTTTGCTAATATCAAAATGAATTCACTTCCTCCTTGTTCAACGGCTAGCTTTTAATTATTTTATGACGTTTTAAACAATTTTTTTACTATCTACTTAATACCTATAATATTACGAAGACGAAAGAAACCACATGCTCGTCCTTCTCACTGGACAGATTGTGAAGACATTGGGTACCTATAAACATAAATATTGTCTTTGCAAACTAAGAGTACTTATAGGATATTTTGGAGTATGTATCTACATAATAATGAAAAATATAAATATTTCTTAACTATATCCCCCTTATTCATAAACGTACATTAGATATGTTTTAGCTATAGAATGCTTCGTCTTTGTCACGTCTCGTCTCGACGCCCAGCTTCCCGACGCCGAGCGTCCCGATACCCAGCGTCTCGACTCCCAGCGTGCCGACGTCAAGCGTTCCGACGCCCGACGTCCCGACGCCAAACGTCGCGACGCCAAGCGTCCCGACGCCCAGCGTCCGGACGCCAAGCGTTCCGACGCCCAGCGTGCCGGAGCCCAGCGTCCTGGCGCCGAGCGTCCCGACGCCCAGCGTCCTGACGTCGAGAGTCTCGACTCCCAGCATTGCGACGTCAAGCTTTCCGAAGCCCAGCGTCCCGACGCTCAGCGTCCCGACGCCAAGCGTCCCGACGCCCAGCGTCCCGACGCCCAGCGTCCCGACGCCCAGCGTCCCGACGCCCAGCGTCCCGACGCCCAGCGTCCCGACGCCCAGCGTCCCGACGCCCAGCGTCCCGACGCCCAGCGTCCCGACGACCAGCGTATCGACGCCCAGCGTCCCGACGCCCAGAGTCCCGACGCCCAAAGTCCCGACGTCAAGCGTTATGACGCCCAGCGTTCCGACGCCCAGCGTCCCGACGCCCAGCGTCCCGACGCCCAGCGTCCCGACGCCCTGCGTCCCGACGTCGAGTCTCGACTCTCAGCGTCCCGACTCTCAGCGTCCCGACGCCCAGCGTCCCGACGACCAGCGTATCGACGCCCAGCGTTCTGACGTCAAGCGTTCCGACGCCCAGCGTCCCAGCGCCCAGCGTCCCGACGCCGAGCGTCCCGACGCCCAGCGTCCCGACGTCGATTCTCGACTCCCAGCGTCCCGACGTCAAACGTCCCAACGCCCAGCGTCCCGACGCTCAGCGTCCCGACGCTCAGCGTCCCGACGCCCAGCGTCCCGACGCCCAACGTCCCGACGCCCAGCGTCCCAACGCCCAGCGTTCTGACGTCAAGCGTTCCGACGCCCAGCGTGCCGGAGCCCAGCGTCCCGACGCCGAGCGTCCCGACGCCGCGCGTCCCGACGCCCAGCGTCCTGACGTCGAGAGTCTCGACTCCCAGCATTGCGACGTCAAGCTTTCCGAAGCCCAGCGTCCCGACGCTCAGCGTCTCGACGCCCAGCGTCCCGACGCCAAGCGTCCCGACGCCCAGCGTCCCGACGCCCAGCGTCCCGACGCCCAGCGTCCCAACGACCAGCGTATCGACGCCCAGCGTCCGACGCCCAGCGTCCCGACGCCTAGCGTCCCGACGCCTAGCGACCCGACGTCGAGTCTCGACTCTCAGCGTCCTGAAGCCCAGCGTCCCGACGCCCAGCGTCCCGACGCCCAGCGTCCCGACGACCATCGTATCGACGCCCAGCGTCTGACGCCCAGCGTCCCGACGCCTAGCGTCCCGACGCCCTGAGTCCCGACGCCCAAAGTCCCGACGTCAAGCGTCCCGACGCCCAGCGTTATGACGCCCAGCGTTCCGACGCACAGCGTGCCGACGCCCAGCGTCTCGACGCCGAGCGTCCCAAAGCCCAGCGTTCTGACGTCAAGCGTTCCGACGCCCAGCGTGCCGGAGCCCAGCGTCCCGACGCCGAGCGTCCCGACGCCCAGCGTCCTGACGTCGAGAGTCTCGACTCCAAGCATTGCGACGTCAAGCTTTCCGAAGCCCAGCGTCCCGACGCCCAGCGTCCCGACGTCGAGTCTCGACTCTCAGCGTCCCGACGCCCAGCGTCCCGACGCCCAGAGTCCCGACGCCCAGCGTCCCGACGCCGAGCGTCCCGACGCCGAGCGTCCCGACGCCCAGCGTCCTGACGTCGAGAGTCTCGACTCCAAGCATTGCGACGTCAAGCTTTCCGAAGCCCAGCGTCTCGACGCTCAGCGTCCCGACGCCTAGCGTCCCGACGCCTAGCGTCCCGACGTCGAGTCTCAACTCTCAGCGTCCTGACGCCCAGCGTCCCGACGCCCAGCGTCCCGACGCCCAGCGTCCCGACGACCATCGTATCGACGCCCAGCGTCTGACGCCCAGCGTCCCGACGCCTAGCGTCCCGACGCCCTGAGTCCCGACGCCCAAAGTCCCGACGTCAAGCGTTCCGACGCCCAGCGTGCCGGAGCCCAGCGTCCCGACGCCGAGCGTCCCGACGCCCAGCGTCCTGACGTCGAGAGTCTCGACTCCCAGCATTGCGACGTCAAGCTTTCCGAAGCCCAGCGTCCCGACGCTCAGCGTCCCGACGCCCAGCGTCCCGACGCCAAGCGTCCCGACACCAAGCGTCCCGACGCCCAGCGTCCCGACGCCCAGCGTCCCGACGCCCAGCGTATCGACGCCCAGCGTCCCGACGCCTAGCATCCCGACGCCCAGAGTCCCGACGCCCAAAGTCCCGACGTCAAGCGTCCCGACGCCCAGCGTTATGACGCCCAGCGTTCCGATGCCAGGCGTCCCGACGCCCAGCGTCCCAACGCCCACTAGTAACTGATAAAAAGCACCAGTGTTGTGCGCCAAAGGTTAAAGTATAATCATACCAAGTTTTATTGTAATCGGACCGGTAGTTTTTATGTGATGCTTGAACAAACAGACAGACAGACAAACAAAAAAAATTCTAATCACATATTTGTGTTCGGTATCGATCTAGTAACATCCCCATGTATTTATTTTTTCAATATTTTTAATGTACAGAATTTACACTTCTTTACATTAAAAATTATAAGTATAGATAAAACTTTGTAATAAAAAAAACAAAATTGCTTTAGAAACAAAAATCACTCTTTTGTGAACACAAATAACAAAAATGACACTTTGGCCTTATTGGGAGCCATGTGTCTTAATAAAGCCTTAACAGAATCGCATTATTATGTAGGTAAGTAGACACTGATGATAGTACTAAGATAGGTACTTAAGTATTATATGTATGTAAAATGTATCAGGAACAATACGTTTTATTAAAGTGATTGTGTAGAATATTAAATAGCTCCACAATAGTAAATGATCAGTCAGTTGATCGACCATTGTTATTTTAACGTAGTTTTATCGAGTAAGCGAGGAAACTAGATACCTATTAGAGCGTCAGTTTGATTTAAAACGTATGTAGGTACCTAGGTAGCAATAAAATTATTTGCACACGGGTGGCACGGGTATCTATAGTAATAAAGTTAGTAATATTATGGTAAAGTTAAACAATGAGATATTTAAAATTATGAATTATAGGTATGGCGTGGGTGAGTAATGAGGTACCTATAGTTATATTTTTAATAGGTTATTATTATTGATTCTCAATAAAACGCGAGAAAATTATAATACCGAATTTATTTATCATAGAGCAATTAAATGTCATCGGTAAAACCTGATTTTAGTTTGAACTAATAATTTTAAATACCTAATAAACTTGTTTAGTTTCATCATAATTTCCGTATTTACGCACTTATACTGAGTAACTTCTTAAAATAGCAGATAAAGTAGGTACCACTTCTTGACATAAATTCTTTTAAATTAATTTAAATAGGTACAATTTTTTCGTAATGGAATCAGTAGAGCATTTACTTCAGAAGGCGGATTAATAGAATAGCTTTATGAATAATTACAGAATAATCAGCGAAACGACAGAATTCGTAAGACCATCTTGCGGAAAAAACAGGGGCCCTGGATGTAGACCTGAAACCCGCTAAGTTGGGAAAGAGCAGAAATTACGGATCGTTCATCAGGACGACCCGTAATTTCGTAGGTCTCAGGAAGGGGGCAAAGCTTAAATAGTAACTTCACGCCTGTTATCCCCGTAGGGGTAGGCAAAGGTAAATGCATGCATTCAAGCATACCTACATGCAAACACCCACGATTCACCGGTTATGTTTTTGGCCCATGTAACAGGTGGCGAGCCTGTTGCCATCTCGAAACTTTCAGAAAAGGGAAAAATCCCAATAAAACCAGAGGATTTTTAAACCGTTATCTCTGATACCCCGACCCGGGAATCGAACCCAGGACCTTCAGCGTAGTAGTAGTGGCCTGCTACTACTAGGCTATTGAGGCAGTTAAAAAGCATCTACATTGAAATCTCTGATTTGGTGTAGATATATTTACAGGGTACAATGTGAACCGTAGGTGGGTAAAAAATGTAAAAGTAAAAAAAATTAAAAAGTGTAATACTCGTAGTATGCGTGTTTGCCACTTCATGACACAAAAAGCCTTCGTCATGCTTTTGAATTAAAATATCTGCATCAGCCCTCCCAAACTAAAGTCCTGGACTGATCATGTATAAGAGAATATAGGATAGAAATATTTGTATAATTTATTCTATTAACCTATAGGTGTGTGACTGTTTTAAATGTTGCAGACGCAAGATGAGTTATTAAATTGGTCGCCCGATCAGCAGTCTATAATTCTGGGCGCCTACTTCTGGTGTTATCCGGTGACTTCGGTGCTAGGAGGCATGGCTGCGGAGAGGTGGGGTCCTCGGTACGTAGTGCTCACCACCACGATGGCGAGTGGCGTATTAACTGCGTTGAGTCCTGTCGCTGCTAGACTGGATTACATTGCACTTGTCGTCGTTAGATTATTGCTGGGATTCGCTGGTGTAAGCAATATTTTTATATTTTGATTTACTTTTTTATTTTGGTTGTGTTACAAAAAGAGTTCTTCTTTACAGGGATTCATATACCCCGCGTTACACGTATTAGTAGCTCGATGGGCTCCTCCAGCAGAAAAAGGAAAGTTTATAAGTGCTATGATGGGTGGCACATTGGGAACCGTAGTAACGTGGACTTTGACGGGACCGTTGCTGGAAAGATTTGGATGGGCATCAGCATTTTATGTGCCAGCGGCACTTACCTTCGTCTGGTGCGCATTCTGGTGGTACCTGGTATCTGATTCACCAACGGAACATCCCAGAATCTCAGAGGCTGAAAGAAAATATATACTAGACGCACTCGGCGACAAGGTTAAGAAATCAAAGGCAAGTAAATATTTGCAATGATCTGCTAGGTACATGTTAGTATCACATGTCGATGTTAATTTCTAAGTCGTCTCCAGCTTACTGAAAGCAAGTTTAGTGATTGAAACTATTAGAATTGATTCAATGTCAGTAGTTAGTTTTCCTGTTAAAACTGTTGTTTTAACCTCCTGAGTGAATCTACATACATATAGGTATAAAAGCTAAAGGTCACTCACTCACTCATCACGAAATATCAGAAATTACAAGCGCTAGGAGTTTCAGCTTCAGTGGCGGACTAAGGGGGATGGGGGGACGCAGGCGCGGTCTCCGATTCTGGGGGCCTCCACAGGTTTAGAACCCATGGAGGGAAATGTACTTCTTTTTGCTCTCGCATTTTTCTTTATAAGTATTTTAAATCTCTGGTGGGAGATCTCCAGTGACGGAACTCGCGGGCGTAGGCACCACCGCATTACCTAATATACTTGCCGCTAAATGGTAGTGTTCAGCACTATTGTGTTCCGGTCAGGTGATAATGTATGGCCTTATAATTTCTGGCACAGAGGCATAATACCTTAGGCCTCAGGAGTGGTAACGCATCTGCATCACTTAACATCAATGTGAACTGCATGCTTGTTTGCCACTTCCATTACAGAAAAAAAAACCAAATGCAAGAGTAGGCCACATTATCATTATGACTTCGGGGATATAATTACTGGTGTAATGTCATAGAATTATAACGCTTTAAGATTAATGTTGATGATTTACGTTCTGATTGTAATGTATTTGTTCCAGGGTTTGCCGCCATTTAAAAGCATTTGTACATCATTTCCATTTTTGGCTATGATCATTCTACATTATGGCAATTTATGGGGATTGTACTTTATTATGACAGTTGGGCCGAAATTCGTATCGAGCGTGTTGGGCTTCGAATTGTCTGCGGCTGGTTTCATATCAGCGTTGCCATATCTTGCAAGGATGTTTTTGGCTGCTATATTCGGCGCTATCGGTGATTGTGTGCTATCCAGAAAATTAATGAGCACTACTACAATAAGGAAATTCTTCTGTCTATTCTCTCACATTATGCCCGGAATTCTGCTGGTGTTGCTGGTTTACACTGGTTGTTCCACAGCATTGTCAGTGACAATGATTACTTTGTCGATGGGCTTTAATGGTGCCGCAACGTTAACGAATCTGCAAAACCACCAAGACCTTGCTCCAAATTATGCTGGAACCTTGTATGGAGTAGCTAATTGTATTGGAAGTACTGCCGGATTCTTTACACCAATGATAACAGCTTATTTCACGAGAAATGCAGTAAGTATAACTTATATTATCTCATTTCTCATATACTGCGTTATTGAGACGATATTTTTTTAAGCGCTCTTTGCGCTCACCGATTGCCCGGTGAAATAGACTAGTGCCGTCTCAAAAGGTGCCTACATAAATCCGTCCTCAAAAATTTTTTTTCATTAACTTAGATATTTTATTGTGTTTATATGTATGTACGAGCTTCACGCCAAGTCCCTTACGGGGTAGGCAGAGAGTGTAAGGCGCCAGAAATGTCTTTTAGGCTTGTTATTTTAATAGTAAAAAACTGGCTTTAATTACGAAAACTGAAAAGATTGCCTTCCGTGTATGTAAGTATGCAAAATACTAATATGCACATTTTAAATTTTCAGAATGGTTTTGAACAATGGCGTCCGGTGTTTTTCGTTGGAGCATCAGTGTATATAGTATCGGCGATATTCTTCATATTATTTGGTACTGGTAATATACAAGCGTGGAATGATATCGTGGATGATAAACCAGAAACAAAAGATGAGAACGATAAGAACGGGGGTTTTAAGAACATTAATGATACCCATTCAGTGAACGACATAAATAAAGAACTGAGAGATACTCCTTTACATGATATTCGTGATAATCGTGCCTAAATTGTATAGTCTGTACTTTACTTTTTCACGACTTAAGAAAATGTTGAATGGTTTGATAAATATAAATATTATACTTACTAATCTCATTATAGTCGACATTCCAAATATAGACTGAGTTTGTTAATTAATAATACATCTTATAAAATGTTTGTAACGAGATAAGAAAAAACATGAAATGATTTTTATAGGTTTTACAAGTTATCGACAGACCCATCTATTTGCCCAATGTAATCTCTATAAAGTGTTTACGATGTGTTTAGTACACAGAACAAGGGGCCGGTGGTCTGTGTTGCTCTATGTGTCTAGAGAATAGTGTGATCTGTCGTTGATAGTACATACTCAACTCTAGTAATTTCACGTACCTTCTTGAAATTTATTTGCTGTGATGTTTTTTACCAAATATGTAATAGAATTTGTGTATTCATATTTATAAGTGTTGTTTATATTTATTGATTTGCCATTGTAATTAGTTACGTATATTAAAATAGTTGTTATAAGTATAATTAATATCTAAACTTGATAATTTATGACATTTGTAATGGACGTAATGTTTCGTGAATAATTAACTAGATTTTATTGAGGAACTCGTTGTAATAAATTGTCTTGGTATCAATTTATCAGCACGTACTTAATTTTAATAAATTTAGAAATATTTATAGTGCGAATTCAGTGTTTTCTTAAACCCTTCGCTTTTTGCAGCCTACCTTTTTAGTGCCAATGAAGAAAAATTCAGGGTGGTTACGGTCCACAAATTGTGTTAAAAAAAATTTGTACGAGAACTACATGAAATGTTTCAATTAAAAGTGCGCGTTGTAGTGAGTAAAATTTAAGAAATTAAATATATTATTATTTATTGTTTTATGTTCTTACAATAACAGTTATTTTATAGGTGGGCATAATGATATTTTTTGGCTATTTCCTGATATACGTGGTACGTTACAACCTGAGTGTACATATTGTTGATATGGTAGAGACTTCAAAGCGAATGCTGAAATTGTACATGCATACAAACACAAGCATATTAAAAACTTCAGTGGCGGAGAGTAGATCTAGGGTTAGTTGCCTATTAGACAAATGTTTCGGTAGTACATCGTAAGTAGTCAATATAAGATTGAAAGTCCATATTATAAACATTACAAACGAACTCTTATTTTGTAGCAGAGTTGTCTGTTGAGTCGAGTTGAGAATGGAAGGAGTCAGTTGTTTGTCATTATTTTCAGAATATAGCACATATGGTGTATTGGAGTGAAATGAAAATAGCTCAGTTGTTATCAGCGTATCATATAGGATATTGTATATGTTTCCCCATATTTCACAACATGGGAGATAGGTGAGTCTTCTTTCAAGTATCTTTGACATTTTAACAGTAAGCATATTTAAATGAGCAGTAGGTACCTACGCTTATTAAAAGTTTTGAACCGATGATATATAACCCCTCGTCGATGCATAACCCTTATCAATAAATAACTCAAATCGATGATAGCAAATAATATACTATATATACGCAATATAAATACTTATATATATATACGCATCGACCGACTACAATTTTTTTTTTGACTGTAACTGCTTCTACAGCTAATTTGAAGAACTACCTACTTGCGATATTGAGTTTGAATTCTGAAGCTTACTCCATAAAGAAATCCTTTATCTCTGCCTAATGTTTGTTAGGGAACGAACGAAAGTAATTCAAAAAATGATCTTGAATCTCCTACACAACTCCCTCACTACTACTACCCAAATAGTGTTATTGAACTCGTTAAGAACTTATTTACTGATAAATTATTGACATTTGAAAGTTTAATACCTAGTTGATTTACCTACATAGTTAATTTTCTTTTATTGTTATTTGATTCATTTTGTGTTTCAATGGTTGAGGAAGGAAACTTTAGAAATTAAAATGATAGGGAATTGTCGATTGGAAATATTTTAATTATGGCACAATTATTATCTGATATAACTTGCAGGAAAAGTTCAATTACTCACGAATCTGATAATAATTTTCTTACTTTTTTCCTTGTGTGTGTAAGGAAAGTAATTTTACAGTAATTTATCACATGTTTTCAGGATCGGTCCTACGTGGGTAGTAGGCATAGCAGGAGTGAGTTCAGGAGTTTTAAATTGTCTTACTCCGGCCGCTTTTCATTACAACTTCTGGATGTTGTTCTTTATTCGTATACTAAAAGGATTTTGTGCGGTAATTTATAATTATCATATTAAAAAATTATAAAACGAATTAAAGTCAGTATTCCACCTTTCTCACTTGCATTACCTAGTGATTAAAAGGATCTAAAACAGGATCTCCAACAACACAACTAAAGGAATAAATTATTATTATTATTATTTATCGTCACTTAATTTTACAACTAATGAGCTTAATTCACATTTCACCAAATCGTTTGTGTTCGAACAAAATATAAAATCTGAAACAATTAATTATCTCACTTCCATGCCAATTTTTTCTAATGACGTGCTGTCTTTTTCTTCGGTTACCAGCGATGAGGTACTCAAAATCTTCAATTCTCTAAAATCAAACGCTATTGGACATGATGGGGTGAGCAGAACAATGCTTCAGTTGTTATTGGATCATTTACTACCTATCTTAACACACATAATTAATTTCTCGTTTCAAACTGGGACATTTCCTTCCATTTTGCGAAATGCCTACATAATACCTCTACCAAAATTAACCAACCCCAGCTTGTTAAACCATTTAAGGCCGATTTCTATTCTCCCATTTATGTCGAAAATTATAGAAGCTACTGCTCACCTACAGTTTTCAAATTATGTCTTTAAAAATAATCTACTTTCGCCCTTTCAGTCAGATTTTCGACCTGGACATAGTACTACTACGGCTATGCTCAATATCCTTGAGGATATTTGAGCAAACATGGAATGTTCTCAGTTAACTTTATTAGTTCTTATAGATTTCACCAATGCTTTTAATGCTGTCGATCATGATCTTCTTATCTCTGTGCTTCAGAACATTGGTGCCTCATCGTTGGCGCTAGATTGGTTCTCATCTTATCTTCATGGTCGTCAGCAGGCTGTTCGCGTCGATCGTGAAATATCCGATTGGTGTGAGCTGTTGGCAGGCGTACCACAAGGCGGTATCCTTTCCCCTCTGTTATTCTCTATATTCATTAATTTTCTCACATCACACCTCACAAGTTCTTACCATTTGTATGCGGACGACATTCAACTTTATTTTCACACTGACCCCAATAATCTTAGCAACTTCATTCTTTCAATTAATCAAAATCTTGAGACATTGGCTTATTGGTCACGTAAATTTGGAATTCATATAAATCCAATTAAATGTCAATGTATCATTTTAGGCAGTACTTATAATATTAATAATTTAAATTTGACTGACTTGCCTCCTGTACTTTTAAATAATATGATCATTCCTATATCACAAAATGTAAAGGATTTAGGTGTACATGTTGATGCCTCTTTGACCTGGAATGCACATATTACTAACATTTGCCGGAGTGTCACTGTCACATTGCGTTCTCTCTATAGGCTCAAAAACTTTCTACCTACTCAGACTAAAACCCTTCTGGTTCAATCTCTCATCTTTCCACTCATTGATTAAGCGGATGTTTGTTACACTGATATTTCTCAAGATCATCTAAATAAATTGGATCGTATTCTCAACAACTGTATTCGTTTTATATTTTGTCTTCGCAAGTTTGACCATATCTCTCAATTAGGGTTGTTGAGGAAGTGATTATGAGGAAGAGGAGGAGGAAGAGGAATTGTGATGCGCCAATTTAGAGGATGCGGATGAGGAAGAGGATATTTTTATGAGGAAGAGGAAGAGGAAGCAGATGACATAATAATAATAGCAACCCTTGAAACGTCCTACTGCTGGGCACGAGTCTCTCCCCTTCTTGAGGGGAGGTCTGGAGCTTACTCCACCACGCTGCTCCAATGCGGGTTGGTGGAGTTACTTGCAAGGGTTAGTGGCCAACACGCTGTCGGATGTTTTTAAACCGCCCATAAAGCCTCCGACAAGGTTTAACGACTGCTATCTGTCGATAGCAACCGGGACCGTCGGCATCCTGCTCTCCGAAGCACGAAAAAACGCATTTTAATTTGCCACTAGTGGTCACCCGTCACACACCCGACCGCATCCGTATCGCTTAATCGAGTAGATCGCTTGCGTTCTACACCAGCCGGGAAGCCTTGCGCGCTACAGAAAGATGAGAAGAGGATGATACGAAGATAAAAATACTAGCGGACCCAACCTAAAATCCGCACGTGGTTGGTCCACTACAAAATGCTTTTTTAATTATTTTTACTATGAATCTAAAATCTAAACCATTCTCAAAACACATACGATAAAGAATCATCAAAATTCTTCCAGCAGTTAAGGACGAGTTCAGTTCATATCTACACAACGACATTGCTAAGGCCTTTGACCGGGTCTGGCACAGGGCACTTCTCGCGAAACTTCCATCCTACGGTCTTCCCGAGAGGCTATGCAACTGGACAGCCAGCTTTCTGTCTGAGCGTTATATAATATACAAGTCTTAGTTGACTGTCAGCGCTCAGACAGACTACCTATCAACGCTGGTGTGCCGCAAGGCTCTGTGCTATCTCCCACGCTTTTTCTTCTGCACATCAATGAAATGTTGGAGGAAAACTCCAATTTTCATTGCTATACCGATGATAGTACGGGATATGCACACTACACTAGCCGTGCAAATGCCTCTCGGACACTTATCGAGGAAAGAAGGACTAGACTTGTGTCTGAAATCGAGCACTCTCTGGAGCGGGTCTCGGATTGGGGTCGACTTAATTTAATGCAGTTCAACCCCTCGAGGACACAAGTCTGCACGTTCACCGCTAAAAAAACGCCATGTAGCACCACAGTTCCAGGGCATTCCGATCGCCGTTGGTAAGAGTATCTGTATCCTGGGCGTTGACATATCGAACGAAGTGCAATTCGGGAGTCACATTGAGTGTAAGACCAAGTTGGCATCCAAAAAGCTAGGGGTGCTTAACAAAGCCAGGCAGTATTCACTTTCATTTCGGGGCAGCTACTACTACTCATACTCATTTGTGGGCGGGAGCCTCCAAATACTAGCTTGGTCCACTTGACTCCCTACAAAAACGCGCCGTTCGTATTGTTAACGATTCAGGACTTACTGACAGGCTCGAACATCTGAGCCTACGCAGAGACATTGGGAGTATGTGCGTGTTGTACCGTCTCTACAATGGTGAGTGTTCTGCTGAACTGTTTGACATGGTGCTACCATCTATTTTCCTACACCGTACTACCCGCCGAAGAGAGAAGTTCCACCCACACCGACTGGACACCTGGCAGTGCTCAACGGTGCGGTTTTTACGTTCGTTCTTGCCCAGAACGTGTAAATTGTGGAACGAACTTCCCTCTGAGGTGTTCCCTAGGTGCTACATTAAGAGGTTCTTCAAAAATGGCGTCAAAAGAGTCCTTCAGGGCTGGCAGCGCGTTGGCAACTCCCCTGGTGTTGCAAATGTTCATAGACGACGGTGACCACTTTCCATCAAGTGGCCCGTCTGCTTGTCTGTCAACCTACAGACATAAAAAAAACACACGCACACCAAAAAACAAGATGAGTGAATGACACAATTTCATTTAGGAATTGAAATGAAAATAAGAATGCAGTCTTTATTTCTTTGTTAATTAGGTATTTAAGTCGAATATTATTAATCAAAATAAAAGAATTGAATACTATTAATCGAAATTTATTTTAAACAGGGAGGTTAATTTTTATAAAAAAATATTTGGACGCTGTTTCCCCAACAACCGGTTTTATAGCTCATCATATACCAATACAGCATTGCTAAAAAGTCGTTTGCTGGTACATTTGATGGAAGAGAAGATAGTTATTGTAAAGATACAGTTCTGTAAAGCCCGAATATTTCGATTTTATAAATTGAATACGCGTATAAACAAAATAATGTATGTCAATAAAATTAAAACAAACAATCAAGGAACAGCGCCGGTGGCGGGTAGGAAGGTCTCGCTCGCCTGTTCGGCTTGGCACCGCGCTGCGGCGTGTGCGTTGCCATCGATACGCGACGCGCATGCGCAAAAAAAATCCTCATAAATTCCTCTGAAATTTTGAGGAAGCGGTAGCGGAAGAGGATTTTTTTATTTTAATTTTTGAGGATGCGGAAACGGTTGGGGAACCCAAAATATTGCGGAACTTCCTCATTATGAGGAAGAGGAAGAGGAATCCTCAGCAACCCTACTCTCAATACCGTTCTAAGCTTAAATGGCTTCCCATCCGTCAGAGACGATCCGTTCGGATCCTCTGCCAACTTTTCGCAATCCTCAACGATCCATGTTCTCCCGATTATCTAAAGCGTAAATTCAAGTTTCTGGGTGATTCTCACGCACTTAACCTTCGTTCGTTTAAATTATTATTACTTTTTCCAAATTAAATTGCTCATCCTTTCATATTTATTTCTGCACCTTTTCGTTGCCTTTCTTTCCTACCTAATGGTTGACTGGGAGATAATACCTAGAGGCATTAAGTCCGCTTTTTGTACTTTTTTACGAAAAATTTTGTCTCATCATCGAAGATATCCTTATTTTTATATATTATATGTATTTAAGTTGCTTATATTTATTATACTGTTACTTATTTACTAACTTTCATATTAATGCATGTATATTATTTGTGTAAATATAGTTTATGTATATATTTGTACTTATATATACATATATACACTTATATGTATATATATATTAGTGGCTACCGCTACACAATATTATGTTATTATGTTTATTTAAATTATTATTACTTTTTCCAAATTAAATTGCTCATCCTTTCATATTTATTTCTGCACCTTTTCGTTGCCTTTCTTTCCTACCTAATGGTTGACTGGGAGATAATACCTAGAGGCATTAAGTCCGCTTTTTGTACTTTTTTACGTGCAATAAAGTATAAATAAATAAATAAGTAAATAAATATCTTCTTTTTTATAATCATCCATAGTAATCAAGTAGGAGAGCAGTTCTCTTCACGATGTATCGTCATCGATTCATGATCAATATGATCATACAATTACATGCGGTGTTATGTGGTAGGTCTAACATAAAGGTTGAAAAAGATTGTTCGCAACGACTACTTCCTTCCTTTTTGCTTTGAACTCTAAAGGTACGATGCCGGAACAACGCTGCAGGCAACAGTGCTGCTGCAGCACTACTGGTCTCCATATATTCTCTATAAGTTTATATGAGACAACATTCCGAGCTACGCGACAATGTCGCGGCAGCAAGCAGTAGAAAATACAGAAATATGGTGCTGCGGCAGCATGTAGCGGCAGCACTGTTGCGTGCAGCGGAGTTCGGAATCGTACCTTAATGCAGCGTTTCCCTCTTGCAGAAATTAAAACAAAATAGAGAACACGATTGCTAACCTATTTTGTTTTTCTATTAAACTTTTTAACCATGTACCTACCTATTTTTGTTTTTTTAATTTAACAATTTATTAAATAACTTGGAATTACAATGCATCTGCATTAAAGGATCGAATATTATTGTAAACGTTATGACCTGCGGCAGAGCAAAAAACTTTATTTAGGTATGCACATAAATATAATCATATTAGGTATCATCATATCATACCTATGTATTAGGTAAATAGCGTGAAAATTTTATTCTTGTTAAAAAATTATATTTACGTACCCAATTATTTACCACGTTAAATTACTAACTTGGTAGGTATCTACATAGATAAAAAATGTCTTGTAATTTAAAATTATTATTATAACAGGGCGCTATGATTCCAAGTATGGTTCAAGTTTTGAGATACTGGGTGCCACCTATAGAAAGAAACCATTTCATGTGGGCATATTGTGGTTAGTATTTGTGCATTACTTATTCAAAATCAAAATATTTTTTTATTTGATTTTGACCAATTTGGTTGAGTAGGTACTTCAAATATAGGGTCAAGAGTCCTCGAAATTGGTGTGCATGAATATAGAGAGGGATGAATGTAGAAGACGTACTGGTAGAGTTTCAGTGTAGAGGCTCGAGGGCATTGCCACCTTACCTATTATAGACCACCTAACTATATTATGAATTATTCTTTGTGAAAAAATCTTCAATGTTTTAAATACCTATCTGAATAACATAACGTTTGATGATGATGATAGCAGTAACAGGTACTCTATTACTTCTATCGGTAGCTAGATAGCTACGTTAATGCAATGACTATTGCAGCTGACATGTACAAATACCTACCATAATGCAGATGGGTTGACAGTGTTGACACCTTGAGGCCTTAGTTGTTGTTTCTGTGATAGTAATAGGTAATTACGAGGCTACAGCCCGTTTAAAATATTTTTTTAGTAATATATGCATACCATCTAAGTGGAACTTGTACCGAAAAATTGTAGTGTTCATTACTATACTATATAGTGATGAACAAAACAATTTTTCGGCGGATAAGGTAGTCAATGAAGTGGTGCCTACGCCATCGAGTCCCTTCACTGGAACTCTGCTACCAGTAAAAAATATATCCCGTAATTACTGATACAGTCTACACGAACGTAGGTATATCTTCAAGCGTAATAAAAGAAATATCTACCTCGATACTTAGACTCCCAAAATAAAGCTTTATCGAAACAAAATAGCTATACCTACCAACTAAGTATTTTGCGTATGATGTAATGTATTTTACGATGGATTATGTAAATGTAGGTACGTATCTGTTTGTGCACCTACATAAGAGATTATTAGGACGTATAACCATTTAATCACGTACTTACTTTATTGTAATTCATAATGTAAAATGTAAAACATCACGAAACGCATGTAAGGCGTTCAATTAGTTAAGACTAAGTAGGTAGGTACACTAATCTCCTCTATTGGTTTATGGTTTATATTATTATCTGCTCATTCAAATACATATTATGCATATACATATTATTATTATCACGTCTAAATTTTTGGATTTCTTTGGTATCCCGATGAATAAAATCGCAATGTGAGATGTATAAAGGCTGCAGTAGATATGTACTGACAATCAATGTGAACTGCTGCACCATCATAACATAAAAAAAAACTAATTACAAACAAAACAGAAAAGTCTTTCGTTTGGGATAGAAATTAGAATCAAATATTTTGTACGTAGTAAAGTAAGATAGAATTAATATTGTTACGTTGTATGAAAGGGAAAGAGAAGTGAGCATGTCACTACTTTGATTTTAACTTCTGTAGCAATTATTAATGCAGTAAATTGCAGTAGTTTTATTTTCACCAGGCATTACAACAGGAACTTGCACAACATTTCTGATTTGTGCGGCGGTTGAATACTACTCACACTGGTCAGTGGGATTCTACACTTGTGGCGCTATGCAAGTTCTATGGGCATCGTTGTGGATTTTCACCGTCACTGATAGCCCTGAAAAACATATGTTTATTTCGAAAGATGAAATAAGCTATCTTCAAAGTGCCGTTGGCACGATATTTACTATCAAAGTATGATAAGTTACATTTTTTCTTTATTATTTAAAGTAAGTGGCGCACTGCATCATCATCATAATTTCACCCAAAAGACGTCTAATGCTGAACAAAAGCCTTCCTCAGAGATGTCCTAGGTATAATGCATTAAATGTTATGTGTTAGTGATAAAATGTGCCCTAATCGAACCTCTTGGCATGAGATTTATCGCGGCTATCGCGGAATCTCGCACCTACCTGCAGTTTGCCCGCTGCTGGGTGACTTATTCATTAGGTACCAATAGCCCGATAAATTACCACCCAGTATCAATATCTAATACCAATACAGATTTGATCACTGAGTGGATTTACCTTGTCAACTTGCCATACTATGGTCCGAAAAAAAACCAATTAAGATACCTACACTTATTTAAAATTGATTGTATAATTTTACGTCCCTCACAGGGGAAAAAACCGAAATCTTAATTTAAAGTAGGTAATGCATAACTTACCTACTTGATACAATTAATTTACATAAACTACACTGATCCTAAACTTCATTGAATATTTCAATTGCAGCTTACTAATGCCCAGGCCCCTTGGATGTTGATTTTAAAATCTGGGCCTTTTTGGGCTCTCTGCGTATTAAATTTTGGTTATGCCTGGATGATTATATCTCTATGTCTTCACGGACCACTCTATTATTCTACGGTACTTGAATACAGTATTTATAATGTAATGTATTTGTCATCCTTAATACTCATACTTTTTTTTTTATATGTTCATGAAAACATTTTCCTTTCTGCGCAGGCATCTGTTTTAACGGCATTACCATTTTTTCTTCGACTGATTTTGGGAACCACAGTCATTCAAACTTTCCATTGGTACAAACATCAAAGAAAAATAAAAAGGATTAATTATATCAGAAAATATATTATAATAGTATGTTAGTATGGTACTTACCTAGCTAAATTCCTTATTAAGTATAAGTTATAAAACTGCCTCAGTGGTGTAGTGGTAGCAAGCTACCACTGCTACGCAGAAGCACTAGATTCGATCCTCGGTTCGAGGAGGTTGGCCAACCTCCCTCCAAGTGCCCGGAGATGTCAATAGGCTCGTCACCAGTACCAGTACAAAATGTAACTGTGAGTCGTGGGTGCTTTCGTGCCATTATCTCTGCCCACCCCTTCGAAGAATACAGGCGTGAAGCTATGTACCTACCTTTTACTATATCTTATAAATAAAACTAACCTTTTTTCCTAGCTCATATTATGCCAGGGGTATTGGTGGCTTCATCGTGGGTATTCAATACGATTCCCGGCCCAATACCGTTGACCATAGCGATAGCTATGACAGCTGCAGGAATGGATCTCACATTGGAGCTGTCTTACGTGAGGCTTCTGTCTTGTTGGATGAAGAGGCCATGACTGCCAGATCTGCCTAACAATCTTTCAACCAAAATTGTTTTTATATTTTATATCCAGGGACGTATTCAAAGAATCATTTAAAGCATGAGACGCCCCTTGCAGCCTGTCAGACCAGGGTGGCCCAGGCTGGCTGGCGTGCAGGTGTTCCGCTCGCCACTAGTAGCTAGTAGTGGTTGGAGCCGAAAGGCTCCGAGGGGGACTCGGCAACGAGCAGCCGCCGGTGGGGTCGCGGATGTGTGCGATAGCGTTCCCGAGACCCCGCCACTTATGGCGGACGAGTCGGAACACCCAGGGGTTTTTAGTGAGTAGACGGATGTCTTTTCCCGGAGTCCCACATAACCCACCCTTCTCCCCAAGGGTGGGTATGCGTAACGCATATTCCCTACCGTGGCCCAAGAGTAAATGGGCCCCGGCTTATACCTACCTAAATAATTTTATAAGAGGCACTAGAGTTGTGCTAGGTCTGAGATATCTATTTTGCATTCTACGCCCTCAGTCTAATCCGTAAATAAAAAATATACAACTCATACTTTTGGGATTTGGCGTAGATCCACATACATAAAAATATTCCAACATATTCCACCTTTAGTTACTATAGTGCAAGATGCATTCAAAATATTTTAATTATCTTCATTGGGCGTGGTTAGATAAATTAAGATCTTACAAAAATATTTAATCCAGTCAGGATGCTCATAAAATTTTCGTCCGAGACACATTTATTAAAATGCAGTAACCGTTGAGGTTTCCATATAATTTTTGTAAATTACGAGGCCATATACCTAATAATATGCCTGCTAAAACTCCTACCATTTGGCGGCAGATAGATTTGATCATTTGGACACTGATAAGTATCTACGTGGTAGGCATCAGGCCTACCACGTAGATACTTATCAGTGTCCGGACATGAAATTAAATTATGATAATGATGTACCTACAAATTATTTATTACGTAGATAATTTTATTTTAGTGTAGGTAGATATTGTGTGTGTTTAGCTGTACCAGTATGTACAGCAGGTAGGTACATCCATTAATTTAATATTATTGATAGACACTAATGATGGTAGGTCTGTCTGTCATGGTTTCTTCATCCATTTTTCTTTTATTTTTATGATGTGAAAAGCTTCCTTTTGACCATGTAAATAATTTTTTTTAGGAGTTAACACCAACTTTCGGTAATTCAATACACACGATAATAAAAATAATTGGAAATCTATCTGGAATTATAGTCTCATATTGTGTGGGAATAGTTTCAACAAATTACAAAGTAATTGTTGCTTTATTTATTTCTTAGATATTAGCTTAAAACTGGCGGTACTTAGGTGTATTAAGTACCTCCCTCGTAGGTACTTAATACACCTATCTGGAATTATAGTCTCACCTAAGTACCACCTAGGTTCAGTTATCGATTCGGAACAAATAAGTTTCGGGTTGTACATTTAATCCTGTTACACGTTGTATAATAAACCCCTTTCGTAAAAGCATTTTAGCTAAAGTGTTGCTAATCTCTCCTTGTCTTTTTCTACTATCCTACGCAATTGAAAATGCGACTGATAAAGACAAAGCATATTATTACTAAAACGTATATAATGTACGTTTATGAATAAGGGAGTTAGGTACTTCTTTTGGCGCGGGATCATCTCATTATTTTAATGAGAATAAATGTTTACGATGCGCGCATACCGTCACCATGCATGAGATCCCAGCGCCGCCAAACCAGACCTTACAGACAAAAATAGAAACACTTTAGCTAAAAAATCTCGTAACGGCCTACACACTACCCTAAAATCAGTGACGATAACAGGACAGTTGTGGTGGGGATAATCGTCCCTAAATCGTGAGCCCGCTGGAAGCGATACGAATTGCCTATACACAAGGCGATTTAGGGTACGATCTAGGGCCCATCCCACTACTGCCCCGATATCGCCACTAGATTTTAGGGTGTGTAGTACTGTGTCGGCCGTTTTAGCCTTCCTCGCGGGGCGTTAATTAAGATGTACTTTCCATGAGAATTTCGTACAGCATTATCTACTAGTTCTACCACTCCATGAATAATACGCTTTATTTAAATATTTTGACTAACAAAACATATTTCATTTTTAGGACACATATATTTGGAAACATATTTGGTGTTTTCACGCTTCAATATTGTTAATAAGTGGAATACTATTTTTAATTTGGGGTGAAACACACGTACAACCATGGAACAGTGTAAGGCAAAGGTTATTATGTATTTTATTAAGTGATGGCAGAGGTCCAGTGGCCAAGTCCAAGCGTGCTTACCTACGCTGCATTACCGACTTTCCTATCTTTTTCTGCCTAGTTATTTGTGTGCTCTTGACAGAGTCAATAAACGCGCATCCTACATGCGCGTTTATTGACCCTATTATGATTGAAAAAACTAAATACATAATTGAATTTTATTAATTTCGTAGGTACTGATAATTTTACTCTCATAAATGTATGCCTAGTAAGCTTATAATCGACTGGTACGTTTGAACTGATAAAAAATAAACACTACTCGTGTTTAGGTGTGTAGAGTTATGTAGGAAATCAGGCATGTTTTGATAAGCTCTGTAGCTTAAATACACCACTTGACGTATTTCGCAGAATCAAGAGCCTCCAAATTCTTCTCAATGTACGAAGAGACGAAGACTATAATTTCGCATCCTAAGAGCCCACCTTTCAGTTATTTTTATTTTTTATTAGTTCAAACGTACCAGTCGATACCTTTAGCTCATAATTTGCTTAACTTACCTAGCGAGATATGCTTTGCGTTAAAATGACAAGGAAATTGTAGGTACCTATTTTGTGCATTTTAGAGAGAATTATGAATACTTATGTAAATAAGTACCTACTTGTTAACAATAACCTCATTCTAACAGGACCTTTCGAAAAATACGTCCTATAGCTAAACGCTCCGTCATGTCCAATATTGTGGAAGTGGAAGAGAATGATTTAACGTAAGTTATCTTTCTTTTTATGCCGGTGAGATTTAATATCTCAGAACCTAAATGTTATAGTTATGTATTTAAACGATATCGAAACTGCCGAGATTTCCTGACTTTTTGATTAGTTATTCAAATTCCATTAACTAATTGGCGTCAAAGAGGAAGTCGGTTTCCGTATTAGGTGGTACCTGTTGATCTCTATGTAGATTATGTAAACAATGTACCTATAAACAAATGATGCATTTCTTTATCTACGTTTCTTGTACCTTTATTCAGTACCTAAAAACTTACATCCTTATTCATACCCGTACCTACATGAGATACGTTTTAGCTATAGAATGCTTTGTCTTTGTCAGTTGCATCAAATGTGCAGGATAGAAAAAGACAAAGGAGAGATGAGCAACACTTTAGCTAAAATACATTTATGAATAAGGGGGTTAGTTTTTAGCTTGTAATTATTTTATAAACTTGTAGAAACGTTTTCAGGATTAAACCAGAACAGCAATTTAATCGAAAAAAGACATCAGAGGGCTCTGTAAGATTCACAGACCAAAATAAAGAAACGAACGAATAATTAAATATATTTTTTAAAAGTGTACCTATGTTATTTATTTAACTACCTACATTTCAGTTTTTCAGTGATACAAATCATGAAATTAGCTCAATTTAGTAGGTTATCATAGAAATAATAAATGAAAGGAAATTGCCTGGATATGTACCCTAGTGTGTACTTACCGCCTTATTCATAAACGTACATTAGATACGTTTTAGCTGTAGAATGCTTTGTCTTTGTCAGTTGCATTGTCAAATGTACAGGATAGAAAAATACAAAAGAGATATTCGCAACACTTTAGCTAAAATAAGTTTATGAATAAGGCGGACAGTCTTTAATTTTTTGCAAATCTATATCCAGGTATCTATATATTTATATTATAAATAAAAATGAATCATCGAAATGTTCCAACTTTCAAAAGACTGCACAAAAATGGATAATTTTTTATTTTATGACACGGTGTTCGTAATTGTCAGGAGAAAGGTTTGTATGAAAAAAAAACAATTGCTTTTCGTTAGTCTTGCTAAAACTCGAAAACATCTGGCCCATTTTGGCTAATTATGGTTTTGAATAATTTGGTTTAGAATTAAAAAAAAGGAATTTGAATATCTGTTTAAAACACCTCATTTTGTGCAGATGCATTTAAGTACCATCGTTATTTATATGCCACGTTTAATTACATTTAAAAATCTTCTCAGCAGTTTGTCATAATATTAAATACTAGCGGCCCGCCCTGGCTTCACACGGGTACAATTAACACTAGCCACGAGGCTACTTAGGTATAACACAGAATTTTGCCGTTGTTATATAGCATATAGCCTACTTCGATAAATGAACTGTCTTACATCTCCCTCAGAGGGAAGAAAAGTGGTCCAATTCTTTTGACATTGTGCGCGCAGTACTCGTTCATTATTTCGCTGTAAGGAATTTTTTAGTTATACGTAATTAAGTACTTAAAAAATACAGTGTCAAAACACGTAATAGCGGCTTTGTCCGGTTCATAATGTTCTGAACAATAAATTGTACGCGCCAGCAAAAAAAAGGTCGGGTATCCAAAAATGTCTCATATTTTCTATATTTTTTCGGCTTGTTGTTACCGCTATATTATATGAAAGTGCAGGTTTTTTCACATTGTTCTCATAATTAAGTGAAATGACAGCGTAATTACAGTGTAGTTGGGAACACTGCCGTCATAGATAACATACTGCCGCAATGGATGACGGAACATAGCCAATTGGCTGAACACGCCCATTTGTCATTTGTCAATTGTCATCACGGATTGTCATAAAATGTCATTTCGTTTCATCCATCCATGGATGGTTTAGCTAAATCTAATTTTATTTTATTCTCTTGTAGATATTTTACTTGCGTCTGAGACAGTATAATAACTAGTTATTCAAAAGAATTTAGATAGAAAATGTCCCGCAGCATCATAGAATATATTGCTGAAAACGAGAGGTTTAAATGTGGATACTGTAAAAGTCCTGACACTAACTATGGTCATGGTAAGTTATTGATATCGATACTTCATGAAATTGGCTGCAAAATTATGATTTTCTAATATATTTTTCACCAGGTATGTGGGCGCACTCTATTACGGTGACTGACTACCAAGACTTGATAGATAGAGGATGGAGGCGGTCCGGGAAGTATTGTTATAAACCTACATTGGATATCATTTGCTGCCCTATGTATACCATACGGTTTGTGATACTTATATTTAAAATATATCTTTATTAAATTGGAAAGGGTAAATTGGTAAAAGTTTGATGTTTTCAGATGTAGAGGATTGGAATTCAAAGCTACTAAATCCCAGAAAAAGGTATTGAAAAGATTCAACAAATTTTTGGAAGGAAAGTTTAATGATGAATCAGTACGAAATAGTGGTAGACACTCCAGTTGCAGTGATGATATGAACATTGAAGAATTTGGTGAAGGCTGTGAACAGTATATAGAAATGAAAAGGGACCATCAGGATATTGATGTGACTCTGGCTAAAGTTCCTACAGAGGGTTTAAATTACCAAAACAATGAACAAGGTAAGTTTTAAATGTGGCAAACAAACATAAGGTTCATATTGATGGTATTTGAATATTGGGGCTTATAAACATTAACTTACAATTCAAAGATTTCAATGTAGATGCGTTAACACTCCTGAGGTCTAAATTGGTATGCTTTGCTGCACTGTAATATCACTGTTTGTTAGGTGATGTGGTACTCGGATTCTATTACTGTAGCTCTAGCACTAGTTTTAATAACATGTTTCTTTTCTTTGATGGGAAAGTTGTAACGATTTTCATATTGATGGTATTTGAATATTGGGGCTTATAAACATTAACTTACAATTCAAAGATTTCAATGTAGATGCGTTAACACTCCTGAGGCCTAAATTGGTATGCTTTGCTGCACTGTAATATCACTGTTTGTTAGGTGATGTGGTACTCGGATTCTATTACTGTAGCTCTAGCACTAGTTTTAATAACATGTTTCTTTTCTTTGATGGGAAAGTTGTAACGATTTATGAAAGTGCAGTTTCAAAAAACTGTTTGATGACATGGCGGCCTATCTGTGAATCTGTGAGCATACATACATGTCCTATCAGGGAATTTGTGGCTTGACCACACAGGCACCTTATTTGACAGACTGGGCAAGTGGACAATTCCCTGACTTGTATGTTTACTGTATGTAATGTATGACCGCATGGTTGTCTATTGTTTCAAATATAGCCGCAGACAAAGTAATAAGTACTATAGTAGAGTGCTTGAATGCTATAGAACACTTTTTAGTGATTTAGTTGTAATATAGACTTTGCACTGGCATTACACAACAAAAAACACACATTTTTGTCTTATCTTTGTGTGATGATAAACTGTGCACTGATCTGAAGTATTTCTATTGTTTATTATCTATTATGATTTTAAAATACAGCTCTATATTGAGCCCATATATTATGACCTGAAAAGCACTGTGCAACTGATCACAGGGCAGCATAAACAAAGTGAAGAATTTCAGGGTTTTGAAGTGATAATCTACATAATAAATGTCATCAAATTATTTAAATGCATATTCAAAAGTGGTTTGAATAAACTTTGCCCTTTTTGTTAGATAAGATAAGGAATTAATTTGCTGGAATACAAATAAATTTTTAAGGTCTTAGTATTATTGTATTGTCAGAACATGTATTTGATCCACAAATGAACGCGCATTGTGAAGGGCAGCAGCGTCCTGCGATAAAACTACCGCCACTTCATCTCCAATTCGCCTGCCAAGAGTAGCGATTATGGCATTTTCTCCCCTTATGACTCTGATGATCAGCTTTAAAATATTATGTAGTGAATCTGAAGAAGATTTCCTGGTTTTTATTATATTTATCTATCCAGAATAAAAAGTTTAAAATTGAAGTTTAGAATAATTAGCTATCATTGTAAGAAAAAATATTTTTTATTCTCGTGTTTAAAAAATATTTTAAATACCTGGACATGTTGTTTAGGTTCCCTAGATAATATTTTTAAGCTGTTTTACGTTGTACTTCTTTTTAATTTTTTTCTGTACATATTAATGTATGGAACATGTCATGATTCTTTGATGGTGTTACTTTTATTTAGTCTTACAGCTTAGCTAACGTCTTTTATTATAGTGACAATATGACTGAAATTGTATTGATTATGATTACAGGAGCGACATCTTCTAGTAATCAAGGGCCGCAGCAGGAAATAACAGCAGGACCAACTAAAGGTCAAATAAGGAAAGGTATTATAATGTGAATATTTATTACACTTCAACTAAGTAATCACACTCAATTTTTATGTCTTGAAAGGGCAAATAAGCATAAAGCTAGCTTACATTGATGGTAAGTAATATTGTAGCCTATAAACATTTACATGAAACCAGAGATTTCAATGCAGATGCATTGCCACTCTTGACATCTAAGGTATGCCCCTGTGCAGGAAATTATAGGGCGAGAGATTAGAGGCATTACCACCTGACTAGTGCTGAACACTACCATGTAGCGACAAGTAGATTAGGTAATAATGCAAATATAATGTTTACCTATATCATCCACAAAAATACATTTGAGATATAGTATCTGGAATAAAAACATTCTATTCTATTAACTGGCCTTCCATAACTAAAACTTTATGCTGTAAACAAGATAATGCAAAGCTGATTTTCTGTCATAATAGAATTACAATATACCAAGTTTATTATCAACATTTGGTTCCATTGCAAATTCCATGCAGATGTTTCTATCAATATTATAAGATTTTCCGTCCCCCTACCTGATATTTTGTTTTAGACTTGTAGACCATATTATTATGTGTGTGGTACTATTAGGTAAGGACCCCACTGCAGAATTATTTTGTTCATCCAGATATTCTGCAAACCTAATTTTTACGCATATTTATAATCTAGAGAATATATTATGTCCATTAGGTTTCCTATCAAAAGATGGCCGCAAATATTTTTTTTTTGGGAAAAAAAAATCACTTGTTTTTTCCATAAAATATCGTCCATTTCACGGCAATATGTATAAAGACTCTGAAAAATCACGGCTGCCGTTGCGCACTTAGCCGCTCCTACATATTAACGTTCCGCCCCTATATCTTTTAGGTTTATAACTGACATTTATAATTTACTAACTGTCCCCGCGACTTCGGCCGCGTGAGAATTCATATTAATGACCTAAAGTTTATAAATATTGCTAGATACAGGTCCTGATCCCAATAAATCACCATGCAAGAAGGCTAAGCAGATGCGGCGTGAGCGAAAGTTGCAAAAGCTGAAAGAGAGAGGAATAGATATAAGTAGTCTAAATAGTGGCAATAAGAATAAGGAGAAACAAATTGAGGACCTATTGAATGAAATGCCAGAGAATGTGAAGCATAAGTTTGAGGTAAGTGAAATTCTGGAAACAATCCGAAATTTCATACAGGGCTTTGGTAGCTTAATTTTTAAAATGGCTGTCCTTCGAATCTGTTTGATTTAATTTTTCTGAACTTTTGGTTAAATTTTTTGTCTTTATAGTGTTTTGTCACTCGGTATGTTTTATTGCGTAAACTACAATAAGATAATTTCTTGAAACATGCCTATGTAAGATAAAAGATTTAGTTCTATGATGATTGACAAAACACTCTCAACAAGATGACTGACATTTTAAATATACATAAAGTAACTAGTAACTGGTTGCAGAGGCCCAGGAAGACCAAGACTGACCTACCATGACCAAATAGGTCGAGTTCTGTCTGATGGTGGGGTCAAAAGTCTTAGGAATCGGCGTGCATGTATGAAGAGAATGATGAAGGTAGACGAGGCACGAGAGGTTTGTCAGAACCGGGATATCTGGCGCTCTACACTCTCTGCCTACCCCGTTAGGGACCTGGCGTGAAGATACAATACAATAAAGTAACTAAGAAGAATCAAACACTGCTATCTTAAGGCAGGGTCAGACCTTTCCTGCTCAGTCTGATTTGTAAGTGCCCAGCTGGCTTACAAAAGCGTGGGGCCAGAACATAGAGCAATACGGGCTCTTTGCCACTCGGTGTCCTGCATGCGTGGGCCCTCCACGGGCCTGTAATTTTTTGCGGAGGGAAATGCGTGTGACAAACACACACACTACAAAAATCGTCTATTAATAATTTTCTACGAAACTCATACCTTGACTTTAACACAATAAATAAACAATTTCACGCTCACATTTAAACATTCAGGCGATAGGTCCACTTGGGCTTGTACTTTGTCAGAGGGGAAAAGCCTGCATATGGCTACTCCCCTCCGGTCCGCCGGGGCGGTGGCCCGTGTTGCTCTATGCCGGGTGGCAAACATCACTTCCACTATATGACCAGGCTGACGCTGTTTTTAGGATGCAAAAAGTTGGTGTTAAAATAATATAAGTTGTAGGCTAGTGGCAGCAAAAGAGAACTTCTTCATCTACTGTTCGTTCGTTCGCCTACGGCAGTATACTGTCAGTCTATATCGAAACAAAATCTTCAGTAAATCCCAGTACAGCACTGTCGCAGTGGTCTCAGTCTGTAAGGCGCTTACACACAACTGCGATGCGATGCGATTCAGCTGACCATACTTTCAATATGTCAGACGAAATTGCATCGCAGCAATTCGCATCGCAAGTTCCTGCGATGCGGCGTCACATCGCATCGCAGTTTTGTGTGGACGGCCATATCTGAACAGTCACTTAGTTGAGGGTAAGTTACTTCTAGCACCGTCCCCATTGAATGTCATGTAGGTATCAAGAAAAATACGCACTAAAATATTGTAGAAAAAACTATAATTTAAAAAGTATTTTTTTTTTTCAGATTAAATTAGTACGTACTAATCCACCGAGTGATGAATGGAAAGCCACTGCAAAGGAGTCTCATGAAGTTTATGTCAAATATCAAACAAAAATCCATGGTGACAAGCCCGAAAAGTGTACAGAACCAAAGTTCCACGAGTTTTTAGTGCATAGTCCCTTACTGGTAACCAAGAAAAGCTAAATGTTTTATTCATTATAATAATATGCCTAATGGATGTATTTCGTATTTGTTTCTTCCAAAAAACTCGAAAGATTTTCCGCTTATTGGTCGTATTTTATCTTTTTTTTGTAATCTCGTTTCTGCGTTGTTCTTACAGGAACAGCATAGTGAGGATGGGCCTCCATGTGGCTACGGATCATTCCATCAGCAGTACTGGTTGGATGGTAAAATTATTGCTGTTGGTGTTATTGATATACTACCAAAATGCGTATCGTCTGTTTACTTTTTCTATGATCCTCAATATAGATCGTTAACATTAGGAATTTACGGTGCTCTCAGGTAAGGAATAAGCGAAAACAAATCTGGTATCCTCTTGTATCGCTAGTAAACTAAGACTTAAGTCATAAATAAATATATTCAAGCGCTTGGAATTTTTCTTATGTTTGAGTTTGACGTAGGGTACGTTTTATCAAATGCCCGAGATAATGCGACGATTTTTACACTCAGTATCGTTCGACCCGTTTAAATCCTTACCTTCGTGGAAGTCATTGTGTCTGTTTCGTCCATAACTTATCGATAAAACATGCGCATAGTCCTATGCTATAAAATGTCTGTTTAATGTGTTAGTGAGCATTTATTCCTTCTTTAGTTCTTTGTTCGTCTGTACCTAAAAGAACAATAAGAGCGTTTGTCCACCGCCGCCGTCACCGTCACGTCACCGAGAACGAGATGACGGCGCCGAAGTAGCGGTACATACATTTACACTACATTACTAAGCCGCGTGTCCACGGCACATCCGTCACCCGGGCGCCGTCATCCCGGCCGCCGAAATTGCGAGTAGATCGGCGTGACCGCTAGATCGTCGCCCGAGATTTTATTATAGATATATATATTATTATAATCGAACTTAGTCGTGAACATCCTATAGTAGTTAAAAAAATTCTTGTCATGCTGCCGCAACTTGGCGTGGTGTACATAAAACGCCCCTGTGATGTATCGTTCACGTATTAGCGGATGAACCCAAAATTCTTTCCATCGCCTGCGCCTTCGAAGGTACAAAAGCAGTAGAAGAAGTTGTCGCCGGTTTAACCTAGCCATCACTTTTATTTCTTCGAAAACGCGACTACCACGCATGATAACTGGAACAAACTAAACCAGCAAAATCGGTTGCGGTGGACAAACGATCGCCGTTACGTCATATTAAACTCGGCCCGAAATAATCTCGTTATCGGTGACGGTCCGGTGACGGCGGCGGGGGACAAGCGTATATTTTATTTATTCTGAAAACTATTGGCAAAAACATTAATATTATAATTCTTTTATTTTTCAGTGAAATTTCGTTCACGAGATCCCTCCATACTTTATCACCAAAATTGAAATATTATTATATGGGTTTTTACATACATTCTTGTCAGAAAATGCGATACAAAGGAAACTTTTTCCCCTCCGATTTGCTTTGCCCTGAGACATACAAATGGTTTCCATTAAGTGACTGTATTCCTAAATTAGAAATTGCACCGTATACAAGATTGGACCCTGATATAGACAGTGTTGATGAGAATTTTCCATCTGATAATGACATTAACTGTATCCCAATATGGGTAAAAGATGAATTTATGCTTTACAAAGCATATAGAAGAAAATATGGCAACAGAAGAGGAGACAATATTGAAGACATTCAAAACTATGCACGATTGGTTGGTGCTAAAACAGCGAAGAGTTTAATTATGGTTAGATAGGATTTTCGAGTGTTTTAGTCCACTTTCTAAGTCTTGCTATTTCTCTTATACATAGTCTAATTGCGTTTAATTCCCACCTGACAATAATGCTTGAGATGTGCTTAAATACTAGTCATCCAATTGTATTTTAACCCACCTCTACAGTATCCCCACTATCACGTTCGTTTTCTTTAGACTGTGGTATCTCGTTATATTTTTTAAATTAATCTTGTGAACGTCTCTAGTTAAACGTTATAACGGTGTCTCAAAATTTATGTAAGATTTAAATTTGCCGCCATTGGAGTAGTTAAGTATTTGGAACTTAAAAAAAGTTAACAGCTGATAGTTTAGGGTCAATAAATTGCAGTGTTACACGATTAATATAACCTTATCTTACGTACCTAGGTACTTTATTATTCAATGAAAAAAAATATTATGTATGTCAGGATAAACAAGAATGAGTTTTCTTTTGAATTTAAATCTTGTGTTATTTTTAGGACACCTTTTATTTATGTAACATTCCTGTTCAAATTCTGCAATCAATATAAAATAGACATACCAATGTATAAATTCTTATTCTTGATATCAACTTTGTTAGTCTAAAAAATTAATATATTTTGAAATAGATACAAAAAATTGGTAGATATATTATGTATTATTGTTTAAACAATATTTTTAGTTTTTAGGAAAAGTAAACCAATGTAACATAGTTGAAATGATAATAAATTGTTTTGATTATATCTAAACGTGCTGTTTTATTTTTAACGAGTCTTGAGAGAATAGAACTTTATGAGCCAAATTACCTACAGTAAGCTAGTAAGCAGCTGTTGCAGATTATGCCATTGTAACCATAGATTTATTATCTACTTAGTATTATAAATCTATGATTGTAACTATAAGCCAGACGACTTCGACTGTCATATACATAAACGAAAACATTATTTAGATATCCTTATATAAACAAGTTTCTACAAACAGTTATTTTATTTATTTATTTATTTATTTATTTACCAGTAATTACAGAACCATTACAAAAGATCCAATGCGGTACTGCAATCCAATTATACATACATAAACAACTCAATAACATAATAACAATACTAAAAACAAAACTCATAACAATAAATTACTTTCAGCATATTTATAAGCCATTCCTATGAATCTCGGCAGACGACAACTGAAAATATCTATATAACTCATAAACTTATTCTGTATTTTCTCCACCATTTGAATATACTTAGTTTCATGCGGACTCCAAATGAAAGAGTTAGTTTCAAGCTGACTTCGTTCGACAAGTGCGTTATATAGTATTTTAACCGTTGTTACATTTGTACATGTTTTATAGTTTTCTATATATGTTTATGTGAAAAATTAAACCTACCCCCTGTCATATATTATGGATGAAAGCATGAAAGTAAATAAAACCGGTCAAGTGCGCGTCGGCCCACGCGCAGTGTAGGGTCCCGTAGTTCTTATGTTTGATTATTGTAATAAAAAAATATATAAATATTTTCTATGGAGTTGTTCAAAAATTTCGAGTTTTACATTTGGTTGACTATTACTCGCAAACTTGTAAAGCCAGCTTTGGTGTGATAGTTTTCCTTTTAATTTCGTTAGGTATATGTAGCTAGTATTTCCGTAACGTTTGAATGTCTAACAACAAGCGTCTAGTTGGTAGCGGGTGGGAACACTTGACTCTAACAAAAATTAGCATTTTAAAGCTTAATAAGTCACGAACAGTTATCTAAATTAAAAAATGATGTTAGCACACCCCTAACATTTTTGAAAGACCTATCCAACGATATCCTACACCTTCACTATACAGAAAACGAAAAATAAAAAATGTATCCGTGTGTTACATTCTACCACTTTGTCGGCGTAATTAAGGTATACTTGTGCCAAATTTGAAGTCTCTAGTACCAATAGTTTTTGCGCTAAACCGCGGACGGACAGACAGACAGACAGACAGTCAGTCTGAGACTGTGTTATTTTATTTTTTATTGTATGGGGCCGTTCAAGTATTACGTGGGCACTATGGGGGAGGCGGGGGGTCTTTGCTCTGCTTATTTTGGATGACATGGAGGGTAGGGGAGCATAGATGATGATTACGTCATCGGTAGTTATTAACTTATTACATCAGTAAAATCTTATCTCTATCCTAAATGTATTTTCTTATTTTTAAAATTATAAATATAACATTGTAATTATAATATTAAAAAAAACAATACACTGATTGAAAAATGTTTACGTAAGCATGGGGGGAGGGGGTAAGAGCTTTGCTTACTTTTGCTGACTAGGGGGATGGGGGGGTAAAGAATTGTAATAAATCTGCTTACGTAATACTTGAACGGCCCCTATTCGGATGCAAACGCAGTGTAAAACTGCTATTTATACCTTACTTACTTGTACTAGGTACTTACGTAGTCTCCCTTTTTTCCCTGTGTTGTGCACAAATAAATCTAAGTATACCTATCTACTGATTTAGTATTGATCTTGTTATGTCATGGAATAGTATCAGACATAATGATATAGGATGATGTAATTATTCCTGAGCACAAACTTACAACTTTAACGAGACTATTGTTTAGTAGACGATAATTGGTTTAATTATTAGTCAGAAGAGTAGATACCTACTTTTTTAATTGCTGCAGACTGCATTTAAAATGTTCCATTGAGAATGTGTTGGTTATGCATTGTTGGTTTTGTAAGCTTAAGTTTATATGGGTTCGAAAGATGTTACAAGCAGAATCCTGTGGAGATTATATTTTACGAGTAAATAACTAGGTATCACTATTTCAGTGAAACAGATTAATTTGTGATAACTGTTACGACTAGTGGGTACCTAAGCAGCTGTGGATTTACACTAGAGGCAGTTGGGGCTAGTGCCCAGGGCGTCAACATTTTGGAAATGGAATTTTCCAGTCTTAAGTAGGGAAATTTCAGTATTGTGGCGTGGCGGCATATTTTTCGGTGCTCAGAGGCGACATTAAGTTTGAATACGGCCCTGTACCTAAGTACTGTAGGTACATATATAATGCAGCTATGCAGGTCAGTATTTTAAGTAGAGTATTATCGCAATTGCCAAGAATAGTTTAGTCGGTATATTTCCAACAGTTACAGGTAGGCACAATGGCATTCGTTGTTTTATTGCCGACATAATAGGTACACATTCTCAGATAATTTCTCTCAGGCATCTAATATTTTTTAAATATTTTATGCTTGTAAATGATAAAGTTAATTATAAAGTATGGTCTGATATATGCCCGCTTTTATTATAATTTTTTGATTAGACCTATACTTAAATATTTTTTTTTCAGAATATTGAAAATCTCAGGCATGTATGAGATTCTACATTCGACGAATATCAAAGGGCTACTTTATGTACTTAGTGCACATGTTTTTCATGTTACGATATGAGGTTCCAGTCCAGCGATGAATATTTATTTTTTTATGTTATAAAAGTGGCAAACAAGCGTACAGTTCACATTGATGTTAAGTGATGACTGCAGCCTACACCCACACAACCAACACATTGACCAGAGGTCAAAATGCAGATGCGCTGCCACTCCTGAGGCATTAGGTGTTATGGCTCTGTGCCGGAAATTACAGAGCCGTACATTACCACCTGACGGGAACACGATAGTGCTGAACATTACCATTTAGCGGCAAGTATGTTACGAAATGCGGTGGTGTCTACGCCCGCGAGCTCCGTCACTGGAGCTCTACCACTAGTAAAGTATATATAGTAAATAAGTCAATAATTTTGACCTCTGATGCATTGTAATTAATTTGAGCCCAAAAGGTTGCATGCTACATATATTGTTTGCAGTGGTCATTTAAGCGGTTTTCTTCCTTTATAGTTTGGTTTCGTGCTCGGTGATGTAAATAGACTCGCCATCTGTGACATGGGTCAAAACGTATCCGGGGTATCGTGAGTGTTTGCAAATTGTATGCTTGAATGCATTAATTTACCTCTGCCCACCAATTTGAACAATACAAGCGTGAAGTTACGTTCTTTCTTTAAGTACCTATGTACTTGCAAATGAAAATATAGTTCCTATTTATTTCTTCTCTTTTTATAATTCAATAGTTTTGAGTTCATGAAACCTCATTCAATTGTTCGTATCGTATTATGTGCACCACTTGTGCTAACAACACCTGAGTAGATACGGCATGTTCCGAGTGTATGAATGGTTAGTCGATGTTTATTGTCAGTTGAATGTTTGAAGTGGCACGCTAGGCGAGGCTTTCGGTATTGCGGCAGTGCTGTGGTACATGCAGTGTGGCTGCGAATACAGTGTACATTTGCGAAGGCAGTCGCAACACATCAGGCGCACGCGCAACTCGCGACCGCACAGAATACGCGCATGCGTGCTTTTACCGTGCGTGCAATTAGTGTTTATCTACGTGCATTGCTTCTTTCAAGATGAAATTGCATTTCAAATTATTTGGTGAGTATTTGTGTGGAGAATATTCGTGACAAATATTATTTTTGTATTTTTGTTGTATTTTATGTGAATATATGACAATTTCAGTTAGTTGAAATAATAATAAGATAAGTTAGGAAACTATACATTTGTTCAGATGGTTGTAAAATAATTGCAATAACATGCTACGTTGACTTCTTAGTCTTTAAACAATAAACCAATATATTATTATTTAAAAAAAGTCTCACAAGAATATCCAGATACCTAATAATAGTTTAATTATTATTAGCAAAGATTTGCTGCTGAGGAACTTAGTCTTGCTACTGTTTGGTAGGTAGATAGGTACCTACCTACTGACTTTCCTAGGTTAGCGGCTTGCATTTGACTAGGTCCCTAAATTATTGAATTACTTATAAACACAAAGCCATAGTAGATACCTATAAACAATAGACTATTTTTTTATGTCATAAAGTGGCAAACAATCATACATACCTACTACCTACAGTTCGCATTGATGGTAAGTGATATTTTAGCCTATAAACTTCTATAGAGATTTCAATGTAGGTAGATGCTCGCCATTCCTGAGGTCTAAGTTTTTGTGCCTCTGTATCAGAAATTACAGGGCCGTACATTACCTCCTGATCGGAACTCGACAGTGTTGAACACTCCCATTAAGCCGCAAGTAGATTAAGTACCTAATGCGGTGGTGCCAGTGAGCTCCATCACTGGAGCTCTACCACCAGTAAGAAATATACACTGAATAGGTATTTACTATTGAGTGTTTGGTTCGTATAATTTATTTGTACTCCTTTACTTATTACTTTAAATGTTTGAACACCATTGAAATGTTGTATTTTTCTGCCTGATGTCAATTATTTCTGTCCATTCTTTTTTCCTAACTGCCTCGGTAGCCTAGTGGTAGCAGGCCACTACTACTACGCTGAGGTACTGGGTTCGATTCCCGGGTAGGGGGTTATCAGAGATAATGGTGTAAAGTCCTTTATCTCTGGTTCTATTGGGATTTTTCCATTTGGTAATTACCCAGTACGTCGAAAGGCTCGCCACCTGTTAGGTACATGGGCCAAAAACGTAACCGGCGAATCGTGGGTGTTTGCATGTATGCTTGAATGCATACATTTACCTCTGCCTACCCCTTCGGGGATTACAGGCGTTAAGTTACGGACGTTTTTCATTCTTTCTTTTCAATATTTCAATCGCATTTGTTTCAGCGAAAAACTCCAACAACATAAAAAGATTGAAATGAGTTTGTCTACTAATCCTAAAAAACTAAATCCACCGAAATGAGGACTTAAAACGATTGACTACATTCTTTTTATTAAACCTATTTGTAGATTTGCAATGGATACCTACCTACATTTTTTAACTTTATTATATTAGATTATATCTAACTTTAATATTGACAATAGAGACACTTGTAAACCGCACTTTATAAGCAATAATTTGTTAATATTGACATCTATATATATATATATATATATATATATATATTAGAAGCATGCATTTTTGTAAAAAAAAATATCCCGAATTTTTCAATATGCGAGACGAACAACCGCGACGATATCAAAGTCGCCAAAAAAACAAGATAGAAATCCCCGCAGGGCCTTATGCTATGTGCGAAAAATAAGAGAATCCAAAAATAGCCCAAATTTTATAAAAATGTTAAAAGAGTATCTCCTCAAAAAATGTTTCTACAAGCTATCAGAATATTTTGAAAACACTGATGATTAGTTAAAAATATAAATGTTATACAAATTCTTAAAAATGAATCGGTTTGCTCTCACTGCATTAAATGGATTGTAATACCCGAATAGGGTTCATTTGTGACATTGTAACAAAAATGTGATATACCACCATTATAATTATTGTAATTACTTACTGTAACAAATGAAAGCAATAAAATATTGAGTATTGAGTATTAACTCGGGATGAAATCCTACTATTTACCTAACTACCTAATGATGAAATAAAATGGTGCAAATATAAATAATTTATTTGTTTTCTAAAATATAATCAATTCTATCTGGCGAGGTCTACGCCTTATTTCGAGGTAAACCACTGAGTCATAAGACTGCGTAGTGGTGAAGTAGCATGCGTTTTACATTGACGATCCTTAAACCCAGTTATACCTAGGTACTCAAAGTGTGTTCCGCGGAGCTCTGACGACGCTCTGCAAAGCATTTGTCGGGGCTCCACAACAATATCGGTAATTTTTCAGTAAAATTAATATTTTAGTATTATTTGCTCAATAAGACTACAAAGTAAAATAAAATCAATGTAAAGGATATGTTGCGAGCTCGGCTCTGGTTGGTACATTACCTCAAAAAAATGGGTAAATAAAAGAAGAATCCGAAAAAAATATAATTAATTTATTTAAGAATATATTTTATAGTTACAACCACATTTAATACAAACGATTTTATCATTTTCAACCATGTTCAAAATGGTGGCGATACAGCCTACGCTTGTGATAGTACATATGTAGATAAAACAAAAGTAATGCTATCTGTATCTTACTAGTGCATCACATATTTACAAAAAAACGATGTATCGAATCGATTAATTTAAAGAAGTTCCGATGAATTTCTTTAAATTGGAAATCGATTAGTATCGATTTTTAGTGGAATTTGACAAAATGACATCGCCTGCCATATTCGCCATGTTGGTTTTGAGTTGCAATTCTAACTGCAAATAATGTTTTGTAACTAAAAACGTTTTTATATTGATTTTGCCTGTTAATGATATTATGTACAATACATGGCCGGAGGTCCATACATTTTTGCAACATCTTTAGATAACTTACCTACTTAAGTAGTTAGGTACTAATTTTGTGCTCTAAAGTCTACCTAATACCTAATTTAATGTAATACATTTTGCTCTACACTACCTATACGTTTCGTTTAACAAGGTTTCCAAAAGTGTTTAGTGTTTAAAAATAAGTTTTAGAAACACTGCTTTAACCCATATCAGAAAACACATTCGAGACTACCAATTACGCGTCACTTCTATTGAGGGTAGTGATTACCTTTGCATCTATGTCAGTCACTGTACCTAAGTATTGTGCATGTAGGTACGAGTATCTATACTATTCAACTTTTAGTGTGAATTGCGAGATGTTATTTTTCTGTTCCTGTTGCCACAAACGAGGTGGTATCGTTGCGCTAACAAAATTGATTTATTCAATGACCGTGACATCTATTTTTGTATATTTACAACAAAGAATGCTATGTGAAAGATGTGGTCTACAAAACATAAGAATGATATCGACGACCCGGTTAGTCCAGCGGTGTGAAATGACCGTTTGATTCGAAGCGTCGCGTGTTCGATCCCCGCACCGGGACAAATGTTTGTATGGCCTATAGATATTTGTTTCGGGTCTGTAAAACTCCTTATTACATCAGCTATCTGCCAGTGAAAGTCCCGTCAAAATCGGTGCCGCCGTTCCCGAGATACAACAAACAGACAGACAAAAATAGTAAACATTTTGTTTTGGTATATGTTCCGTGTATAGATACATATGAATTTAGCAAAAAGCGGTTATTTTAATATTACAAACAGACTCTCCAATTTTATTTATTTGTATAGATTAAAATTATTTTATTACATACCTACAAGCAAACCTCTGAGGAAAGAAAATGTGCGCATTGGCCACCATAGCCGACAAGAGAATGAAAATGCCAATAAATATGCCATTATACCTACTACATACCTAAGTAGAAAATCAATAATTTGCTTTGAGCATTCCAAACTTCGGCGATGTCAAGATTTACAGGTAGGTACTTACCATCGAAGTAGTTGTCGGTCATCCAAAACAATTTACATTATCATCACACAAAAAAGGTACCTACCGACGTCAACAACCGGACATTTCTTCGATAGTAGAACATACTCATAATTGCCCAATTGCCCATATACATAGAAGAAGATAGACATGGCGCAATATGGCCTCGCGAATATGGCATTCAAATACTTTTATATACAATAATAATTGACCTATGTGGCAAATCACGATAGAAGATAATTATAGGCTATGTTATGTATTTATCTAGTTCTTATGCAGGAAGGGTCTAGGTCAGTGTTGCCGTTGGCTCCATTCGTCGTGCTCGCCGATTACAGAAGTCCATCCTAAAAATAAAAAAAGGGTTCTCAACTTAACAACTAAGTAACCTTTCTCTGTGTGTTTATGTTTCTGTCTCTGATCTCTATTTTATATCCAAAATACGCCAACAAATAAAAAAAGTTGAAACTCCTTAATCCTAAAATCAACCAACCAACATGTGTCTTGTTCAAGTACACATATACTCGTACATTTAGGCGATAATTGAAAACCTATCGATAAATCTATTGACTGTAGATAAATCCGTCAGTCTATATTCCAGGGTTGCTATAGATCTACATACATTAAAATAAAAGAAACCATCACTGGTCAGAAATCAATTTTTGTGAGTTGTATGCAAATATCATGAAAATTTGGTGTACTACTGCCCGTTATTGTGTTGATATTTGTAAATTAACTATCTAGCAATGAAAAGAATAAAGCAGAAAATTTATTACGTTTGTTATTTACATTTGCAGAGATGTTTGATAAATTATATAGGTTTTAGAGGTAGACAACTTTGAACAACTTCGTTGCAATAAGTCAACGCACTTAATTCCAAGCAAGCTGGTGGCCTCAGGTCTCCCCCTTCAGCTTAGGGAGGGTTATCAGTTATAGGCGTCACTAGAGGAGTAGTAATTCCCTAGAACTTAAAAATTTGCCTAAATTATAGCAAATTTAACTGAGTTCTGCCAAACATATAATATACATGCCCCTCCTAGACCTGACCAACAGATCGTCGGCTGGCAACCCTTGTCATCATTTTTAAAGCTATTAAAAGTCACCTTCTTTAAGCGTAGATTGGCCACTTAGGTACCTCCTTCCACCAATGTTTTTAACCTCGAAACATACTTTCATATAAACAAAAAAAAATGGGAACCCTATTGACCAAATCTTGACGGGCAGACAAGTTTTTTGTTTACGAGCGATGTTACGATAAAACACTCGAGTGAGTTTGTCGTTTAGACTAGTTCACTGATAAAAACTGTACCTAAAAGTTACAGTCTTGTTATCTCATCAAATATACAAAACATACACGTTTTGTATATTTATTTAATGTGATGTAGTAGCAAACAAGCATACAGTTTACATTGATGGTAAGTAATGGTGTAGGCTATCAACATCTACACTAAAACCATAGATTTACTACTTTTGTAGTTGCTTCTCCTTAGGCCTAAGGTATTATGCCTCTACATACATACATACATTAACACTTGACCGGAACACGGTAGTGCTATAAACATTACCATTTAGCAAGTAGATTAAGAAATGCGATGGTGCCTATGCTCGCGAGCTTCATCATTGGAGCTCTACTACCAGTAAAATTTTACATCACACATTAGGGTATTTCTATTTTTTCGTGCAAAACACGTGTCGGTGAGAATAAAACCTAAACTAAATAAGCCTCAGCTATCAAATATTTTTTATATTGTTGGTATTTTTCGCATGTATATCTGCCACTGGAAAGGAATAATCTCAGATTGATTAAAAAAAAGATAAAAATAAAAAACATGCCTAAATCTCACTACCATCACTGGTCAGAAATCAATTTTTGTGAGTTGTATGCAAATATCATGAAAATTTGGTGTACTACTGCCCGTTATTGTGTTGATATTTGTAAATTAACTATCTAGCAATGAAAAGAATAAAGCAGAAAATTTATTACGTTTGTTATTTACATTTGCAGAGACAAAAGAAGTTTGTCCAAAAAAAAAATCTCATTACCGTCGACTTAACTTGAAGTAAAAATATTTACCTGTTAGAACGCCTTAGTGATATTCCCTGCCCCTGTTCCCCTTTGAGCGATCCTAGCCCCGTTGACCAGTGAATAGAGAACAGGTCAGATGTTTGTAGTTTGGTGACAAAACAGGGACGAAGACGAAATTATTGGGTGTGGTATGTTTTTTTTTTCATTACCATCAGTGATATTTTAAATATAAAAAGTAATAGTTAAAATTACATGTTCGGTGTTAACATGATACACTTTGAGTCTATGGGCTTTTTTAGTCTTCATTCTAAACATTTATCGGTTATTTAAGGAAAAAAATCTAAAATATGTGGTAAATCTCATTACCGTTCCTTTCATTACCATCATTTACCATTAGCAATTTCAAAAATGGTAATGATCATAAAATTATGGTAATGGAGATTTGTTTGACAACAGAGCTACGCTACAAACGTAAGAAAGAAACAGGTAAATTAAAACAGTAAAAGACAAAATTGAAAGGGAGGGAGATGTAGTTATACACTATAAACATTTAACTTCTCTAAACGACATTATCTCCCATGGAGGCTGAAGTACATTTCGGATTTTCTGAAAACTATGGTGGTGTATATCATTGATCAAGAAACCGGCATTTTGAAGCCATATAATGCTTGCAGTAATAGTGAATATAATAAAAATGACGCAAGGGCTATATGGGCTCATCTGCGACCACAGCATGGCTATATCCAAGAAATAGCGCCGCTGATTTACATACAATCACATATCATATTTGAGAGCCCATCAAACCTTTATATGTAGGTTAGATCTATTACTTGGAATTACTTAGAAGCGGGACACGGGATGGGAGCACCGGGTGTGTTTGGGGTATTTTTGAAGAGCTTGACTGCAGATCAAATTTTGCGGCTGGGTAAAGATATTTAGACTTGAAGAATTTTGGACACATGTAGGGAGGACATTCAAGGCCCTGGCAGGTCTATAAATACATGAACATATTTCTACATTTTCTCAAAAGACACAGCTACGCTTTCTGAAGGTCATGGTATTGTTAAATGACCAGAGAACTTGACGCACTGACAACATTTCAATAAATGACTGAACTTTGGGTGGAATTTATTTTACCAAAACATCAAATTCTGAAACAGAAAGCCACTTGATGTTTTCGACTTTCCTTCCTACGTGTGTCTTCAACGCTACAAATATCTTTACGCAGACTCAAAATTTGATCTGCAGTCCTCTTCAAAAGTACACCAACCACATCAGGTGCTCCCATTTCCGCGTCCCGCTTCCAAGTAATTCCAGGTGATAGATCAGAGCTCTTGAAAATCTTGGTGTACTTAAACTTGGTTGACAAATAACATAAATCATGTATAAAGGCTTGATGGGCTATCAGATATGATATGTGATTGTGTATCAATCAGCGGCGCTATTTCCTGGATATAGCCATACGGTGGTCGCAGATAATCCCATAAAACCCTTGCGTCGTGTTAATTACATTCACTTATACTGCAAGCATTATATGGCTTCAAAATTCCGGTTTCTTGATCAATGATATACACCACCGTAGTGTGTAACGTTATTTGTGTTCGGCTACCACCGAAATGAAAGCTTTGAATTTCATTATCAAACTGAAATGAACAATTTTCAGAAAAAACAATATGTACTATAGCCCTCATCGTAGATAATGTCGCCTTTAGAGATGTTAAAGGTTTATAATGTCTAACTCTATCTCACTCCCTTTAAATTTTGTAAAAAAAACTAGAAGACCAGCTAAGAGGACATTAGTAAGAAATTTATCAAATGAAGATTTACTACATACAAAAACAGAATGTAATACAAGCGAAGGAAAGTATATTATTAATATAATTATGTTTTGTAGTGATTTTTCTGATGATAACATATTATAAGCTCAATGGTGCTTTTGTGTCAATAATTTGAGGCTATAATTAAAGTTCCTACTAGTTTTCATGCTTAATATGTTCTTTATAGTTTAGACTGTAACATAACTTCTGAGACTGAGCTATAAATAATGTTATTATCTGTTACAAATAGGTTTCCATATGTTACAGCAAGTATAAAGATGTTTCAAATCAATTGAACTTTTATGTATGTGAAACTCATTTTAAGTATTTAAAATACTTAAATTGAGTTGCACAAACAATTACAAAACGATTTTTTTATTACAATCTTATTACCATTAGCAGTTTATCTTTACCACTGTCCCCATTACCATTACCAAACTTCTTCCTTCATTACCATAACAATGACAAAAAGATAAAGCCCATAACTTTGCCAATCCTGCGTATAATTTAGTGATAATGATATAGCGTGTTTATTTTTCATGTAGCTATGCATTGGCACTAAAAAAAAGCATTTCTATTTTTTTCTCCATTTTTCGTTCAATTTGCAAGAAAAAATAGAACTACTCATTACCATATTTACATTATTTACCGTCTTACCGGAACACAATAGTGCCTACCATTTGCCGGCAGCCTTCGCACTCTAGCTCCGACATTGTAACTTGACCACCAGTAGCGGAGTGTGAATTTATTTTCATGTCTCTAATAATAATATGAATTAGCTTATCATTATAACGTCAAGAAAGGACTGTGTCAACTGCCTTAGTGTTCGCAATTCTAAAGCAGTTTATCCTTTAATACTCATTTTGTACCGCAAAGAAGTGTAAAACAGAAGAGTTCTCGAGTGGTAGCGAACCGGAAGACGAAACGTAGGTAGGCAGCCTCTTACGAGGTGGACCAGCGATTGCCCGCGACCTTCACCGGGCGAGAACCTAGTGAAGGTCGCAGGCAATCGCTGGATGAGAGCGACCTAGGACTATTCGTTATGGCAATCTTCGTTGGAGGTTTTTTGGCAGTGGACAGTAGAATTTATTTCAGATCAGCGATATTTAACATTTCCATTTGTATTATATACTTATTTATCGTAATCTATGGTATGGTAGATTAAGTTTCCCTTAAACTAAGGCAAATGCGTGTTTCCGCTGGGTTTCAATGATTTTTCTAACATCATGCAATGAATCAGTCCGAATGAGAACCTCTATCTAAAATAGATTGAATTTGATTCGGTGCTCTGCACAGGTGTACAAATTTAATTGAATTGTATCTTCGAATCGATGTCGTACTGAAGTTACCAGAGAAGAGTAAAAATGACTTATTTTATCGCTTTGTTTTACCGGGGAACTTCTTCTTAGAGTTCAAACATTCTCCATAGGATTTTTCTAAAGCTGAAAGGAACTCCTTTCAGCTTTTCTAGTTGAAAGGAGTGAGACTGCTGCAGTCTCACTCCTTTCAACTAGAGTATTAGCTAACGTCTTCATAGATTGAGGAGATGATATTACCTATTAAGATTATATCTTTTCTTGCGTCGATAAGTTATTAACGTAAAGAGGTTTATAAACCGATATAACGGTCTGTTATTTCTTTATGATACGACACTTCTTTTTGCAAAGAAGAAAAGTGCCTAGGACCCGCTAGGTACGCAAATAATAATGACACACTCATAATACTGCTGTGTAAAGTGTAAACAGGACTGTTAAATGCGTTCCGCTTCAATCAATATCGTATTTTTCACGCTCGAGCAAGTAGGCTTCACCGTTATCTCGTGTTTAATTAGTATCTGATCAGTTCGCGTTCGACTTATGTCAGTTGGAAATTTAAGGTTGACAGCAGGATTAGGGTTCCCATCTATACATATATAAATACAGGATATTTGGTCTTCAAACCCGTAGATATTATCTTCTTTTGTAATCAAACATAATTTGTATAGCGACATAATATAAATTTTTTGGGAAATAAAATCAAGGCACGATACCTTCACCCCTCTCGTCAAGCTGCTGATGCTGCGCGGCTATGAGAATGTCACGTAGAACGAAAATCCGTACAGACCGGATTTAAGTATAAATTACTGTCCAGTTAAGGTCGAAAAAGTTCAAACATGTAAAGTAGTATGAACCGCGACTCACTATTCTGGGCATCGCCAACCAATGACTATAGCGAAAGTTAAACCCTTCTAATCGCATTTTTTATATTCCCCCGCAACGCCCTAAACCTACAGAAGTCTCATAGTTACCTAGTAGTGTAAATTTTTCTAACGCTGCGTGCCTTTTGCGATTGCTTGGTGAACTGGACAACCCTATATTGGTAGTGGTGTCGGCGTGAGCGGTCGGTGAAGGCGCCGTAGACGGCGACAGGTCGACGCGGCGCCGGCGACAACATTACGACTGCTAGAATCTGCATTCTTGCACTTTCACTGCACACGCACGCGAATCATCTAGGGGCTTACTCCCATTCGTCTATATATAGACCATAGCTCTTAGTGATGAGAACTTGCGTTGAGCATGGACACCTACTATGAGGTTGGATTATCCAGACGTTCTTACAGATAGATAAATATACAAAATATTATTGATAACGTAGATGAAGATAAGATTAGTTTTATCGGAATAATCAATGATATTTTGAGTAAAATACATGTCAAAAATTGTAATCGCAATAAACAAACATTAGTTACATAATTCCGCTATCAGTAAAAACCAAGTCATGTAAAAATGATTAAATAACTTTTGGCCCGTATAATCCAGAATCAGAATCAGAAACTCTCATTTATTCATTTAGGGTGACAGGCAAATCATAAGACACGTCAAAAACAAACAAAATAAATTAAAGTGAATAACAATTGATATACCTACATTTTGACTACATGTCAAACAAGCTAAAAAAAATGTGTAATACATACAATAGTCAAGAATATCACTATGCTAAAACTAAATATAATATATTAATGTAAATAAGGATACTCATTTCCCCTTTTACAAACTGATAACAAAGAGTAAAGAGAAAAGAAAAAGAGTCATTCTTTGTCAGTCATCCGTGTTAAGAGTTTGGTACTGACCCAGCCACTTTGAAGGTAGGTACTTTTATAATAGTCAATAGAGGTGAGAAGTGTATTGTATCTTCCCAGTCCCGCACGGGCTAAGCAAAGAGGGTGACGCGCCAAATATGTCTGTGCTTACATACCTACCTTCCATCAGGGAATATGTAATAATACTACGTATAGAATGGACACTTTGACGTCCCGCCCGATTTGCCCGCATCACTCAACCCCTTCCCCTCTTATGGGCGACGGTTGGTATTTTGTACGTGCTACGCACACAGGTGCGCGTGTAAATACACGTCACTGATTGATGTCTGTGTGATAGAAACCAAATTAAGCGTTTGTATGGAATTTTGGCGGAGTATCCGCGGTGTGCTTCCGTGCTTCTTCTACATTCATATCACTTCATTTATACATGCACGTCGATTCCGCAGACTCTTGATCCCACCTTCGCACAATATTCGACCTATTGACTGTCCTTTTTACTTTGTCATTAGCACATTCGACATTCAACGTGTCCAGAACATTAAAGGTACGATTCCGAACTCCGCAGCAAGCAGCAGGAGCAGAACAAGTTTCTCTGAAAATAGATTTTATATCCATTAACGGAATTCTTCGAGACTGGCAACGTCCTGATGTTATAAATATAGGTAACTTCTTACCTGGCACCCTCTTAAATAGATGTTAGTAACATAGTTGTTCCAAGCAAATTAGTTACTGATCGAAGATAACAATTTATTGATCTTTCGCCTCAGATATAAATCGCGTGGACTATAACTGGCTAAAAAATTGCCAGTTCTGGTATAAAATTCCAATTAAAGCAATAAAATATTTTTTACACGTAAGTAATTTAAATATTGCATGTAGATATACACACTTTCTCATTTTTATGTGAAAGTACAATGTGGATTAGGTACAATACACAATACTATGATAATATAGGAAGAAATAAGAAAGAAAGAATGAAATAATTTATTTAGACGGACAGCACGGAGACATGCTCGTAATTATACTTAAAAAAATATGATGAGACAGTTTAGACAATAAAAAAAAATAACGTAGGAAGGAGAATCTTGTCATAACGAGTATACGTATCTACGACTTATTTTTTATATGATTGATATACTGAAATATGAAACTGCTACACTATAAAGTAAACATAATATAATTGTCTAAAGCCTTTCAGCCTCGAGAGGGCAATCTAGAAGTGTCTTAGCGTGACTTAAATGTATAGGTTACGTGACTAATAATATTCATAATCACACTAGAAAAACTGTCATGCACATGTTTCATTTTTTTTTATGTCATTAAGTTGACAGACAAGCAGACGGGCCACCTGATGGTAAGTGGTCACCGTCGCCTATGGACATTTGCAACACCAGGGGAGTTGCCAACGCGCTGCCAGCCCTGAAGGACTCTTTTGACGCCATTTTTGAAGAACCCCATATTGTAGCACCGAGGGAACACCTCAGAGGGAAGTTCGTTCCACAATTTACACGTTCTGGGCAGAAACGAACGAGAAAACCGCGCCGTTGAGCACTGCCAGGTGTCCAGTCGGTGAGGGTGAAACTTCTCTCTTCGGTATAAAAAATTCGCTATAGTACGGTGTAGAAAAAGAGACGGTGGCACCATGTCGAACAGTTAGACAGAGCACTCACCATTGTAGAGTCGGTATAACACGCACAGACTACCAATATCTCTGCGCAGGCTCAGATGTTCGAGCCTGTCTGTAAGTCCCGGATCGTTAACAATACGAACGGCGCGTCTTTGTAGGGAGTCAAGTGGACCAAGCTGGTACTTGGGGGCTCCCGCCCACAAATGAGAGCAGTATTCCAGATGGGGCCGCACTTGGGCCTTATAAAGCTGTAGTAGCTGCCCCGATGTGAAATACTGCCTCGCTTTGTTAAGCACCCCCAACTTTGTGGATGCCAACTTGGTCTTACACTCAATGTGACTCCCAAATTGCACTTCGTTCGATATGTCAACGCCCAGGATACCGATACTCTTACCAATGGCGAGCGGAGTGCCCTGGAACTGTGGTGCTACAATGAATGGGGTTTTTTTAGCGTTGAACGCGCAGACTTGTGTCTTCGAGGGGTTGGACTGCACTAAATTGAGTCGATCTCAATCTGAGACCCGCTCCAGAGAGTGCTCGACTTCAGACACAAGTCTAGTCCTGCTTTCTTCGATAAGTGTCCGAGAGGCATTTGCACGGCTTGTATAGTGTGCATCTTCCGTGCTATCATCCGCATAGCAATGAAAATTGGAGTTTTGCTCCAACATTTCATTGATATGCAGAAGAAAAAGCGTGGGAGATAGCACAGAGCCTTGCGGCACACCAGCGTTGATAGGTAGTCTGTCTGAGCGTTGACCGTCAACTAAGACCTGTATAAAACGCTCAGACAGAAAACTGGCTGTCCAGTTGCATAGCCTCTCGGGAAGACCGTAAGATGGCAATTTCGCGAGAAGTGCCCCGTGCCAGACCCGGTCAAAGGCCTTAGCAATATCCAGGCTTACAGCCAATGCCTCCCCACTCTTGTCCAAGGCGTGAGACCAATAGTGCGTGAGATATACTAGAAGATCACCAGCAGATCTGCCTTGACGAAAGCCATATTGGCGGTCACTGATCAGCTGATGATCCTCCAGGTACTGCAGCAGCTGTGTATTGATCACAACGAACAAAGATGTCGGTGAATTAGACCATCTGCTCTCAGAGGTGGTGCAAATTGCTGGCCCGGGGGACGGAAGGACCCCTGATAACCCCCCCGTGCACAGGCGCCTGGCCCCACTCCGGTATCTTACTCCGGCACGGCGACTGCACACGGGACTTTGCACCGGTTGGTGGGACAGCCTCCCAGGCCAGAGGTTAATAGTGAGGCCTGGGTTCGGGTCCCCTACTGACCGGCGGGCGGCAGCGGATACCGTTTAATCGGCTCTCCCTGGCCCCCAGGCCAACATGTTGCGTCTCCGAGCGCAAGACGTCCTTACAGCAACCGGTCCGGGGGTGAACAATACGGTACACATCAGGGACGGGAAAGAGGAAGGGGGGGGGACTGGCTCTCAGGCTCGGAAGCCGGAACACGTCCGAAGACGCTTGGCGGCAGATTACGACCTGAGGGTGGTAGCTAGCCAGGCAGGCCCTTTAAGGGACCTTACCACCATGCAGGACACTAGGAAGGATTACGCTGATAGTGTCGACCCAGCAACCATTTTTAACCAAAAAAACAGTCGCCAAAGCCTTGTCTGTTGATCAGCAGGGTGTACCACGTGCAGGTAAGGTTGGCTGTGGCACCGAGATGGTAAAGGCGCCACTTACACCGCAAAATTCCTGCCTTCACATTTTATATGTTTATAACTGCAAATATTATATACTAGCTGTTGCCCGCGGATTCGCGTGGATGTCGTTTAAAAAGTAGCCTATGTTCTTTCAGTTTATTCAGTTTCAGTTTATTCATTTATTTCATATAATTAGGCTCCTGGAGAGCACTTTTACATCGTCATTTTTTTTTTAAACTAACCTAGAGTGAATAACCACTTATAATAATCAAAAATACATAATAAATTAAATAGAATAAATTAATAATAGAATATATATAGAATAAATTAATTTCTCAGTCAACTCTATCTCTGTGCCAAATTTCATTAAAATCGGTTCAGTCGTTTGGACGTGAAAAGGTAACAGACAGACAGACAGACCAGAGTTACTTTCGCATTTATAATATTAATAAATAAAATATATAAATATATTATATATATATAAATATATAATATATATGTCGGAGAAAGAACGTTAATCTCGACATCATCATTAGTGGTTATGTGTTTAGTGGGCGTCTTGAGGGTTAAATGCTAGCACAAAACAATAAGTCACTATTATCAGTCAGATTTAATCACTTTAACAGAATATCACTGCTTAACTTTACACTCAAAACTCTTTGATATAATTACACTTTTAAACTTTTAAGTACATACTCTTTAAATGAAATAATGATTTTAAACGATAACAAAATCTTAGAAATCAAATTAACTTAAAATAATATTTTTAGCAAGGTATTTGTATTGCTTAGTACTTTACAGAACCAACAATAAACTTCTTGCTCCGACATATATATATATATTAGAGTAGGGACTAGCGGCCTGCCCGGCTACACGCGGGTGCAATGTTACCTACCCTTTAGCTATGGGGAAATTCCGCCGACGTCAACACTATTTTTGTACTGCAAAAGAGAGCTGTCCGGGCTATCTACGGGTTGAGTCCGAGGGTATCTCTTAGAGATAAATTTAAAGAAATAAATATTCTGACTGTAGCTTCGCAATACATTTATGAAAATGTATTATATGTCCGTAAAAACATTAATGAGTTTCCTACAATAGGTAACAATCACAGTATACATACTAGGAACAAATACAAGTTGTCCATGCATGCAACGCGGCTGAATAGGGTCAGTAATTCTTTTAGAGGTCAATGTATACGGTTCTTTAATCAAATCCCCAAAAACGTTCAAAGTCTATCGATCAATAAATTTAAGAAAGTAATGAAAGAACGTTTATATAAATGTAATTACTATAAGACCAGTGATTATCTTAATGATAATACGTCTTGGGATTATAGCGATCGCTGCCAGGCTATTTCATGATCCTGTGATTTCGTGTATTCAGTAATTAGTATCTACTATTGTTAAGGGTTGAATAATGTGAATACCCTGGCTGAAAATGAATTCCATCTTTTATTTTGCCGTATGCATATCCGGAACAGTCATGCACGATTAAATGTCTTTGCCTTTGGCGGCGTCGTGTGGCGGGTTGCTCACTTCCCTCTAAAATGGTCGAGGAGGGCAATGGCTGTCACATGCGTCATACTCGTGAACGGGTGCTGTTGGTGGGGACTGGTCTGTTCTGGTTTGCAGGGGCTACATCACATTTAGTAGATAGCAGTTTATTTGCATCTATGCTATGGACGTTGACATTATTTGATTTTTCACGATAATCTGTACTAGATTTAAGCTCTCATTTAAAAGAGCTCTTACTGAGTTTGTTGGGTAGCGGAGTTCTTCTCAGTAGTGACTGCACTTGGAACTCTGCTAAGTGAATAATATTGATCTTGACGAATAAGTTTTTCTTTTTCTTCATTTATTATCATTGAAGGAATTGAAAAATTTTATGATTATTATGTTTTAACCAAATAGTTTAAATTTTAATTTTTAATTTACTATTAATATATGATTTTGCTTTTACTATATGTTATTCGCTCTAGGTAGTTTATAATTTATTGACGTTTTGAAAGTATCTGTAAAGATCTATTCGAAATAAAAATATATTCTATTTCTATTTCCTATTCGTCTTAGCGTGATATAGCCTAAAGCCTTCCTCGATATATTTTATAGTTTAGCCAGTATACGCAAAATAAGTAACTTTTCTGGTTGATTTTTTACACATTTTGTCCGAAAAACCCAAATATCTTACGGAACCCTATTTTTTCTAAATAATAGGGTATTTAGTGGATAATGTAGCTTTCGAATAGTGAAAGAATTTTTAAAATAGGTCAAGTAGTTTTTTGAGCCTATTCAATACAACCAAACAAACAAAGTTTTCCTCTTTATAATATTAGTGTAGATTTACTGCAGGTACCTTTATGACTGCAAGGCTGACCTACCATGACCAAATAGGTCGAGTTCTGTCTGATGGTGGTGTCAAAAGTCTTAGGAATCGGCGTGCATGTATGAAGAGAATGATGAAAGTAGACGAGGCACGAGAGGTTTGTCAGAACCGGGATGTCTGGCGCTCTACACTCTCTGCCTACCCCGTTAGGGACCTGGCGTGAAGATACATACATACATACATACATACCTTTATGACTGCAATGTGAGATGGTGGTTGGGTGAGGTCAACCGTGACGAGGCGGACAGTAATCGTCACTTCATCAGTCACGCAATGACGAACGTTCTCAACTTTGAGTGTGCAATTTTTGTACAGTATCCAACAAGAAATAGATATTGCACATCGGAATTAGGACGGAGACTTACACCCATATTCTAAGACATTACTCTGAACATTCCTTGACTCACACTTAGCTGAGGACACTTTATGAGGACGCCTCGAAATCCATATTCTTTGTAGTATTTTGACAGTAACTCATGTGTACGGATTATCATAAAGATAATTCACAAAGTCTATCGAATCGAATCTATTTATATATAAAAATATGGTATTTAATTATATTTCCAGACAGTTTCGACACGAAAAACTGTGAAATGTAAATAATCCTCGAAACTTCAAGGTAGGTCGTGAGGTACCTTGGAGTTAGACAGTTGCTTTCTTACCTCAAGCGGAGGAGAATGTCGTGTTCACGATAATAGTTACAACTAAGAATACCAATTCCCTTGAGTAAGGTTGAGTTAAGATCGAGGTTACAACTTAGAATATGGGTGTTAGACTTATTTCAGGTGTGTAGAACGTTATCTCTTTCGCACCTTATCTATGTGACGTTTCTAGACCATTTTGATTAAGTTTGACCAATACTGGACTATCAGTGTTTACCTACGTAAGGCAGTGGCAAAGTTACTTACTTAAGTTACGAAATGCAATGTAGGGTTCTGTTCTCCAAGTACATTTTATAAGTCGATTGACTATTACTCGTAAAGTCTATTAATTTATGATAATTCTCCTTATAAATCTGTTATACCTATATTTATTTATTTATTTATTTACTCTTTATTGTTACAAAATAATTAACAAATGATGTAACAAATTTCGGACTTTATGCTAAAATCTTTCTCTACCAGTCAACCATTGGTAGTATAGAGAAAATAGTAGGCGGTGTAACGAATAAAGATATTATATAATAGATAAATCTCATCTAATAACAGAATATCACATACATACAGTTTAATGTTTTACTCACATACAATATTATACTTTAAGATAAATATTATATACCATATTTATACAATAATATATATTATTAAACATATATAGATATTATATATACACATACGAATCTAATGTCTTATCACCACGATTTATTCACACGTCCAAGTACCACCGTTTGGCTGGTCGAAGGGGGTGGGCGACACTTGAGTCTAACATTCAAATGCACTTTAAAGCTTAATAAACGGTTTCCTTAATCGAGAAAGTTTTTCTAAAACTTACAATATTTTGAAAGACCTGTCCAATGGTAACCCGCACTATAAGATGCGTGAAAAAAAAAACAAACCACTAGATGTGGGGGCCTTAGGGTTACCCTAAAATAATATTTTTCAAGATTTAATTGCCTTACTTTCTTAGTACAAAAATAATAGGTAGTCTATTAGCACAGCTGCGGACAGACGGACGGACACCTTCCTTCGGCTACGGTTCCTTGTTCGTAGCCGGAACCCTAAAGAGGAATAGTTCTTTGATCGTCCCAAAATTAGACCTCAGGACAGGATGTCTACAAGTTAACAAATTTATTGTAAACTAGCTGCTGCCCGCAACGTCGTCTGCGTGAAGGCATTACAGCACCAAACATACCTAAGATGCCAATGTCGCTTTAGCATTATAAGCAAACAACTTTTAAAATAGCATTAAATTAAAACTATAAGTTTTTTGCAAGCGAAGCAAGTGAAGGGAGTCATGAAATGTTGGAGCAAAACTCCAATTTTCATTGCTATGCGGATGATAGCACGGGAGATGCACACTATACAAGCCGTGCAAATGCCTCTCGTACACTTATCGAAGAAAGCAGGTCTAGACTTGTGTCTGAAGTCGAGCACTCTCTGGAGCGGGTCTCAGATTGGGGTCGACTCAATTTAGTGCAGTTCAACCCCTCGAAGACACTAGTCTGCGCGTTCACCGCTAAAAAAACCCCATTCATTGAAGCACCACATTGAGTGTAAGACCAAGTTGGCATCCAAAAAGTTGGGGGTGCTTAACAAAGCGAGGCAGTATTTCACATCGGGGCAGCTACTACAGCTTTATAAGGCCCAAGTGCGGCCCCATCTGGAATACTGCTCTCATTTGTGGGTGGGAGCCCCCAAGTACCAGCTTGGTCCACTTGACTCGCTACAAAGACGCGCCGTTCGTATTGTTAACGATCCGGGACTTACAGACAGGTTCGAACATCTGAGCCTGCGCAGAGATATTGGTAGTCTGTGCGTGTTATACCGACTCTACAATGGTGAGTGCTCTGTCTAACTGTTCGACATGGTGCCACCGTCTCTTTTTCTACACCGTACTATAGCGAATTTTTTATACCGAAGAGAGAAGTTTCACCCTCACCGACTGGACACCTGGCAGTGCTCAACGGTGCGGTTTTCTCGTTCGTTTCTGCCCAGAACGTGTAAATTGTGGAACGAACTTGCCTCTGCAGAGAAGTATCCAGCTTAGAAGATACAATATGGGGTTCTTCAAAAATGGCGTCAAAAGAGTCCTTCAGGGCTGGCAGCGCGTTGGCAACTTCCCTGGTGTTGCAAATGTTCATAGGCGACGGTGACCACTTACCATCAGGTGGCCCGTCTGCTTGTCTATCAACTTAATGACATAAAAAATATATATATATATATATATATATATAGGAATCCTGCTGACTTCAGTCATAAGATGTGACTGAAGGAAATAGAGAAAATAATGCAGGAATATATTCCCGGACACAAAAGAGTAAAAATACGTACAAAGGTATCAAACCTTACGACACTTTCCTATAAACTACGTTGGTAGTTGTTCTGTCGGGAGCCAAAATGTAAAGAGGGTCAGAACTGGTGACGCGGTAGCAAGCGACGTACAGTTGCCCGTGTGAGGAGCAACTCGTCCTGAGGTTAACACCCGCTGACCTCAGTGTCTGTCCCTGCGACTTATTGATGGTCATCGCGAAGCAAACATTCAACTGTACGCGCTTGAACTGGAACGTGAAGTTATGAGATATGAGGGGAATGCGTGGTATAAATACTGCCTCACCAATGCCACAACCCGTAAGAATTTTCACCTGAATGGTGTGTCTGTGGAGCGAGATGGCTTTAAGTCCCGTTATACAACTTCGGAGGAGATAAGTTCCGAAGAAGCATAATCGGGACACCTAACTTCAGCTTGATGATATGCGATGGAAGTCCGCTTGCAGACAGGAAGTTCAGAAATGCCATGGAATAATGTGTGCCGTCATCTTGCTCGACGACAGTATTTATGGAGGTGTAGACCACTTCATTTCCTATTAATTGCTGCAGCCTGATCATTTTTGGGCGTCAAAATGGCCCGCTCACACACCCAAAACGTTGTATTCTGCTGGTGCGGTATACGACTGATGTCCCTGTAGACACCGAGAATGAGTTCTTCTAAGCTGGATACTTCTCTGCCGGAAGACTCTGGAAGCACCATCTGTCCACCTCTCTCTTCTAGTAGAGTGCTTTCGCGAAGACTTAGAAGGACATCAACAGCAGACAAACAAACACTATATTTGGCTTCGATATCGATAGGAGATCACGCCCCAAATATTCTTTAAAACAAAAAAAACAATGTACAATTTTGACTTTTCTACGATTTTAAAGATTCACAGCTCTTCCCCCGTAAGAGATAGCGTGATATTATGTAGCCTATATGTTGACCGGACCGGTTAGTAATATTCATGCAAATTTTGAAGTAAATCCATTTAGTACTTCCTTAGTTTAGCCCGGACATACATACAGACAAACAGACAAAAATCTGAAAACTATATATTTGGCTTCGATTTCTATTGCAGATCACGTCCCAAGTATTTTTTAAAAAATATTCAATCTACAGTCTTTATTTTCTTATGATTTTATTAAATGTAGAGATTCCCGTGGGAATGAGTGATTTTCCCGCAGTAAAAAGTAGCCTAAATGTTGGCCAGGCTTAATATCTATACACCACAAAAAGTTTCATTCGAATCCATCCAGTATCTTCGGAGATTAGCCTGGACAAAGGGACAAACAGAGAAACAGACAAATCGACAAACAGACTGACAAAAAAATTAAAAATGATTGAAAAGTGTTCTAATACTATTTTAACGTCGCCCCCAATTAGTTTTTCGTAAATATATACAATGTACAGACACGCGGATTTTACTGTTTTATTATAAGTATAGATTAGTATTATTATTAGTACAAATGGGTACTAATAATAAATTAGTATTATTATTAGTACCCATTTGTACTAATAATAATACTTATAATGTAGGGTAGTAACAACTACTACTATTGTACTTACTTAACAATTTGTACTAATAATGTATGTATGTATCTTCACGCCAGGTCCCTAACGGGGTAGGCAGAGAGTGTAGAGCGCCAGACATCCCGGTTCTGACAAACCTCTCGTGCCTCGTCTACCTTCATCATTCTCTTCATACATGCACGCCGATTCCTAAGACTTTTGACTCCACCATCAGACAGAACTCGACCTATTTGGTCATGGTAGGTCAGCCTTGGTCTTCCTGGGCCTCTGCAACTATCCACATTCGCATTGTATATCTGTTTAGTCATTCGCTCATAATAATACTTATAATGTAGGGTTTGAACAACTACTACTATTGTACTTACTTAACAATTTGTACTAATAATAATACTTATAATGTAGGGTTTGAACAACTACTACTATTGTACTTACTTAACAATTTGTACTAATAATAATACTTATAATGTAGGGTTTGAACAACTACTACTATTGTACTTACTTAAAACCATGTTCAGGTTCCAAAGATATCCTCCCAAATGTAAACAACGTTCTCACAGCGAAAGACAATTTATTTGAACCAAACACGTATACTTATGTAGAGCCTAAAGAATCTCTACAGCGTAATGTAAAATCTCAGTGAAACTTGTACTTATAATATTACCGACTGTTATCATTAATCTTAATTCTTTCAGATAATTGTGAATTTACGAGGGAATGTTAATTTTGTACCCACTTGTCAGTTCGGTTAAATTAGGATGCGTGATATGACTACCGGTACTTATTACTTTTTAGGGCCAATAGGAAAAAAATACAAATCAATGTTAGAAAAAAAAATAGTATTAATTAAAATTGTGTTATTATTAACTCGTCTTATCATTTGGGTCAAGGGAATAGAAAAACCGCAGCATTATGCAAGTTTTGCGTGACATCCTTTCTGTTGCGCAGTTATTCATCTCTTAAAACAAACTTTTATTTTGCTTCTAGCATTTGTTTATTATTGTTGTTAAACCTATGGAGTAAACGTAACTTCACGCCCGTAATATCCAAAGGGGTACAAGTATACATACTAGTATGTATGTATTTACCTTAGTGGTGGTAGAGCTCCAGTGACAGAGCTCAGTTTATTCAGTTTATTCATTTATTTCATATAATTAGGCTCCTGGAGAGCACTTTTACAACGTCATTTTTTTAAACTAACCTAGAGTGAATATCCACTAATAATATTCAAAAACACATAATAAATTAAATTGAAACTGAACAATTTTGTATCTCGCTAGGCTATTGCTCGCGGTCGTAGGCACCACGGCATTATCTAATATACCTACTTGCCACTAAATGGTAGTGTTCAGCACTATACTGTTCCGGTCAGGTGGTAATGTACGGCCCTGTAATTTCCGACACAGAGGCATAACACCTTAAGACTCAGGAGTGGTAACGCATCTGTGGAAGTCCAACGGGTCCATTGGAGACTCGATGGGTGGGGATATCGTCATTATGGGAATATGGGAAAGTGATATCAATGTAGCAAGGAAACAAAAAATAACAAAGGTTCACTGTACAATTACAATACACCATACGCAAGTAAAACATAATTTGGGAATCTCTGCTAAAATCAAAGTTATTCACTTAGCAGAGTTCCAAAAGCAGTCCCTACTGAGAAGAACTCCGCTACTTAATAAACCCACTGATTATCATGAAAATAAAATAATGTGAAAGTCCATAGCATAAATACAAAAAACTACCCACCCACTAAAATGAGCTGTAGCACTTGCAAACCAGAACAGACCAATCCTCACCAGCTCTGTTCAGCACTACCGTGTTCCGGTAAGATGGTAATGTTTATATACATACACCCGTAAAACTATCACAAAAACAACGACATAAGTCTCACTCAGGGCACGTATCTGCATTTTGACCGCTGGTTTTTTGTGTAGATGCTTAAAGGCTGCAGTCATCACTTAACATCCATGTGAGCTACATGCTTACGAGCCACCTTAGTTACCTGCATTAAAAAAAACTCAATTAAAATTATTATAATTTATATCTGTTTGTACTTATTACTAGATACATAGCTCACAACTTGTAGGAGTATGTAGCACATACTACAAGTGTACATACGACTAAGTTACATAACTTAGGTAAATTACCGGTACGGTACCATTTAACGATTTACGAGCATGTATTCCGTTGATGTCTTTTATAAATAACCAGTAACTTAAAAAATAGATATAGGTTATCTTTTTATGTTGTAAACGGGACTTAATCGCGTACTATTATAATCGAAGTATTTACCTCGACACTCGAAGTCCCGTTTACAATATAAAAATATGAATACAAATCGTGAAAGTTTAAAACAATAGATATAGGTTATGCCAATGTGTATGCAGATTATGCAGGTAAATAGTGTTTTAGCAATCAGGGCCGATTTCACCGTCCTAATAAAACGCGTTTTACGTTCTTAAACGAGTTCAATAACACTTTTTGGATTTCACCGACGAAAATTGTTTGTGACGCGTAAGTCATTAAACTCAGTTCTCAGAGAAAACGGTGAAATCCGCCCTTAGAATGATTGGCAGCTGAATGTTGTAATTCGAAAAATTAAACATTGTTGTGAGTCATACGAATGGCAAACAATATAGGTACGTAGGTACAGTTTATATTGATGGTAATTATAGAACAGATATACAATGCGAATGTGGATGGTTGCAGTGGCCCAGGAAGACCAAGACTGACCTACCATAACCAAATAGGTTCTGTTTGATTGTGGAGTCAAAAGGCTTAGGAATCGGCGTGCATGTATGAAGAAAAGGATGAATGTGGATTAGGCACGGGAGGTGTGTCAGGACCAGGATATCTGGCGCTTCACACTCTCTGCCTTTCCCCGTTAGGGACCTGGCGTGAAGATACATATAGATCTCTGATTTCTGTGCTGAAAATCATGAAATTGTACGCATCGTAGGCAAGAGATGAGTGTAAGTAAATCAAACTTAATAAAATTACGGTAGGTGGATTAGATAATACAGTGCTGCCTACGTACGCTCCTCATATATTCTAACATTATGTTTAACATGATATACTTATCTACACATATTTTATGATTTCAAATAAAACAGAAGTGAATAATAATAATATTGTACATTTTGTTATCTCGAGTACATTATTTTATGGCGAAGGTATTTGATCTCTTTATCCGTAAGTGTTTTTATCTCAGAAGTAAACACTAAAGAAATCTCTTAGATATTTAACATAAAATGCAATATTTCAGCATTTAAATTACTGGCACTCTTTTAATTTATTTAGATACTTACTTAAACAATACCTACACCTAGTCAGCTACCAAATAGTAGATTGATTACATTCTCAGTAATCATTACCCACTGGGGAATATTTATTCTTCAAACATAGATAGAAGAACGATAAAATAATAATAAAATATATAAATTATACTATTCTCACCTCTATTTAAATCTAAAAGCATGCGACTATAAATTCTACATCGCTGTCTTTCTGCAGAATTGTGCGGTAGTTTCGGCAGGATCTAGTTCTATTCCAAACATCATCAATTTCTTATTCAGATTGTCATTGTCCAATATATTTATTTACACTTTTAAAAGAACATCCTCTGCAAATTAAATGTCTTTCTCAAGGCTTAAAAACGAAACATTTAAGATCTGTGACCCATGCAGGCGAAGTGGGCAAGTCGGAGAAAGCCGACGATGGAGAGCTATTCGGTTGTTTCCGAGCAAAGATATTTTATTTTGTGTCCGATATTAAGAAAATCGCTTAGAATGTTATCAGGGTAGCAAACAGGCATGCAGTTGACATGGATAGCAAGTGACGACTGCATTCTATGGACACCCTTGAGGTCTAAGTTGTTGTGCCTCTGTGTTAGTTTTTTCGGACCCATACATTTAACTATAATCTAACCATCATGCTGAACACTGACATTTGGTCACAGTAGATAGATTATCTACTGTGATTTGGTGGCAGATAGATTAGGTGTGGTGGTACCACTAGTACCTACGTTCTTGTGCTTCGCTACCGGCACTCTACCACCAGTAAATAATGAAGAGAGAACGAGATAATAAGGTATCTGATAATATCTAATCTAGAGGTAATCTAAGGTACATCAAGTAAACTAGTAAATTATTCAAATTTTGAATAATACTTAGGTACTAAACTGACTGAGATCTTTAATTTTATCGTTAATGTTTTGGGTTACCGACCAAAATTAGCATTTTATGTGCATTTGCAGTTTTTGCCTCTAGATGAGAAACCACCGTCATAGAACATTGAATCATAATATGACCTTATTTACAAATTATGTTTTTAATTGTTAAGTAGTAGTAGTAATGTATTGTGATCAGGATTTTTTATTCTTCATGCACATTATAACTAGCAACCTTGGTAGGTACACGACGACGCCCTTTGGCAAGTTCAGGCGATTTCATTTATCTGGTAGTTTTTTATGATATGATACTGATATGGCCAACCGTGTAGGTACAGTTCACATTGATGGTAAGTAAATACATGTAGCCTATAAACATCTACGAAATCTAAAATTTTTTACAAATTATTCCCAAATTCCCTTGAGATATTCAAATTAAAATATTGAAACACGATTATCTTGGTTCACTTCCTTTAATAACGACATATTATTACAGGTTATTAAACTAGTATGTGATCTCAATGTGTCAGCTTTTGCTTTCACCTCGGCCTAATTAATATAATTATAGATGGATTGTCTTGTAGGTTAGGTATGTCTAATGTGTGTATTTGCTGTGCGAGTCGATGTTTGTCAATCTGTCCGTTTGTTATTGACATTGTGTGCGAAAGTAATCTTCCGCGAACATGCTTTCATATTTATTCTTACGAGGTCGTGTGGTACACTTGACTTCGATTGTTTGCTTTATAACTGCGTTCCTTATTGGATGAGCTTTGGCATTGATGTTATTGCTTGATGATGAAAATGTGTTACTAAAAAATCTGTATTTCAATTTTTATATCTTTGCCAAATAAATACAATGGTGCTTCATCTGTTGTACTTATACTAATGTTGATGTAGAGAATCTGTATATACTTATTTATATACAGATAAAGAAAAATTATATATTTTTCTATATATAACTGCCTCAGTAGCGTAGTGGTAGCAGGCCACTACTATTACGCTGGAGGTCCTGGGTTCGATTCCCGGGTCGGGGACTATCAGAGATAATGGTTTAAAATCCTTTATCTCTGCTTCTATTGGGATTTTTCAATTTTCTGGAAGTTTCCCAGTACCCCGGAGTTTGGTAATGTGCCCGGAGATGGCAACAGGTTCGCCACCTGTTACATGGGCCTAAAACGTAACCGGCGAGTCGTGGGTGTTTGCATGTATGATTGAATGCATGCATTTACCTCTGCCTATCCCTTCGGGGATTACAGGCGTGAAGTTACGTTACGTACGTTATATATTTTTCAAAAGTCTTAGGAATCGGCGTGCATGTATGAAAATAATGATGAAGGTAGACGAGGCACGAGAGGTATGTCAGGACCGGGATATCTGGCGCTCTACACTCTCTGCCTACCCCGGGACCTGGCGTGAAGATACATGCATATATTTTTGCCATCAATTGCTACGGAGCGACAGAGGTATAAAAACTTAGACCTCGGGTATGGTAACGCATCTAATTAGAAATCTCTGTTTTTTTATGTAGATGTTTACAGTAATCACGGTTTACGGTAATTATTTGCCATCAATATGAACTGTAGACTTGTTTGCAGTTTATTCATATATTTCATACTTATAATTAGGCTCCTGGAGAGCACTTTTACAGCGTCATTTTTTGAGAGAGAATAACCACTAATAATAATCAAAACACAAAATATATTAAAGAACGACTTTATAACATAAACAAGATATAGGTATAAATAAATAATTTTAAAAATGCAATCGAAGATGTTGTACATTTCCTTATTCGAAATGTCTGTGTGAATTGGGACATCTAATACAGAAACGATTTTATTATAGCTGGCGCCGACATTTCCGCAAGAATTTTTATCTTCATTATTTAATAACTTTGTCGAGTAGTGTTAATGTTGTCAATGGGCCATATTAATTATTATTGAAGTAAAAGTATGGCCTAAACATTGATTGGGCCACACTTTCACCTTTCTGATCGTAAGAGTCACAAGGCTATTTTTAAAAACGTTAAAGTTAGCCCTTTGTAACTTCAAAATACTACAAAAATAAGAAAATAAATAAACCATTAATCTGTCAACTTTACAAAATTCGCGGGTACAAATCGCACCCGGAGTCGGAGCTGTTTCAGAGTTTTTTCCTGTTTTTTATAACTAATTTATTCGCATGTGTTATAACGAAAATACAATCTGATTATTAAATTAGATTTAAGGTGTTGTAAGGAGGTTCATTACCTATTTAACTACACAAGCCAATTATAAACCTAATAATTCTACTTATCTCTTATCAAAAATTTATTTCTTATGGTTACAGAGGCTGTGCCCGCGCGGCTTGTGATAGCCGTGATGATGTTCTTTGCTTGCTGGATTAACTACATGATGAGAGTCAACATGAGTGTCAACATTATTGCCATGGTACCCGATAAAGAAACCTCTACCTTGTTAGTATCAAACAATTTTGGTCATAATACCTATTTGTTAAGTTTAATATGAAGTTAGATAATCTTTCTACGATCTAAACACATTATTATCCAATCCTATTGGATTTATATATACCTACTAATTTTAATGCAATACCTACTAAAGCGTTACTCCCCTAAATGTCGCACGACCTTGTTGTGTGGGCATCGTTGGGGAAGCCTTTTGTCCAGCTGTGGACGTCTTTCGGTTGAAGTGATGATGATGATCAAGCTTAAATTAAGTATGCTTTCTAGGATCTTGATGTACCTATCAAGCATAACCTATTGGATGTAATAATATATTAATTATATTGCAATACTAATAATGTAGTAAGTATAGAATTCAATAAACAATGTACTAAGTCTTTTCTATTATTTGAAATAGTAAACGTAATTTGAAATACAGTATTTCAAATTACGTTTAAAAGACTTAGAACCGATTAAGTCACGATACAGATACCTACTGTTGTTGGCATTTGGATTAGTTGCTTAACTACTCAGTTCTTCCAAGATACCGTTCAAATCAATTTCTACAGTAAACATTATGAATAAAAGATACAGATACAGATACCTACTGTTGTTGGCATTTGGATTAGTTGCTTAACTACTCAGTTCTTCCAGATACCGTTCAAATCAATTTCTACAGTAAACATTATGAATAAAAGATACAGATACAGATACCTACTGTTGTTGGCATTTGGATTAGTTGCTTAACTACTCAGTTCTTCCAGATACCGTTCAAATCAATTTCTACAGTAAACATTATGAATAAAAGATACGAATGTTTATGTTATAGATTTTTATCTGTTTGCTAATAACCAGTGAACAGCATTGACTAAGCTCTCAACCTTGAGGTCCATCCTGTGGTCTAACGTCCGCTCGCCAACTTTGTTAAATATCAAAGGCTAATGTTTTGCCTATACCGAGAATTGGTCCTACCATCCTCAACAAAATTGCGCGAGTGACAATCTCATATGTCCTATACATATGAGTTTGTCACTCGCGCAATACAACAGCTAATGAATTGAATTGATTAAATATTCGAAACTGATATTGAGATTATTTTAAATGTTCTTCAAATACGTTTAGAATTGGTTGGTGTACCAAAGAGTAAATGCTTTGCCACCCCTGAGACCAATTTGTCATGTCTCTGTGATAGTTATTGCGGGGCCATACCTACTTACCATCTTACCACTATTATCATCTAACCGGAACACAATAGTGCTGAACACTACTATTTACCGGCAGATAAAGATTTCGTATGCTGTTGTTTCATAGGCATATTATAGACATTCGTTTTTCATCGACGCCAGTAGTGTACTTTTTACCGCGCATACCGTGCATGTCCTGAAGTGACCTACTCAAGCAAATATGCTCACCTGTAAATATGGGTAGGTGTAGATCATCGACTATAGGAAGGCAGATTGGTCTGTGGTGTAGATACTGCATGGTAGAATCCAAACAGAGCGTTTGACATTAGCTGACATTAGTTAACAATAGTTAGTTGGCGTGACAAGTTTTGAAAATATAGTGCAAGGACAAATTGTGATCAAAAAGGCGCACGAGACCGATCCTTCCTTTTGTATCAACTCTGATTGTTCAAAACTGGATTGACGAGCAGCGTACATAATAATAATACCTATATATACCTAACTAGCTGACCCGGCCACGCGTTGCTGTGGCTAAAGTTTTTGATAAATTACATTATAGTAAACAATCTAAGAGGAACAATAAGAGAACATCAGTCACGGAGTCCACTATGATTTTTCACACAGATGGTATTTGTAAAAAAAATTGGTGATCTCCATTTGACTTTCTACTACTATAACCCTTTAGTACAATGAAATTATTTACGAACAAAGACGAAAATGTTGATGTTGGTATACAAATTCACTGGATTGAGATTTGAAGGGGAAGTACGTTGAACACAATTAATTAAAATGTTCTTACACTTGATATTAAGCAGAAATCTATAGGTACAAAATAAAAATTTAAAGCGTCAACAACATGTGGTAATTATGCTGTTTAAATGTAGCTTATATGACATGTTTGTAGATTTACCATAGCAGCGCCATCTATTGATTACTTACTCAACCCAGTCCAAAGGTATCGACATCTGTTAGAATCATTTGGAGTTAACAGATAATTGTGACTGTCAAATAATAACAGACAAATAATTAGCAATAAATTAAAATTGCGACTATAATTTGAGATTTAAACTATCCTATCTCTCAAGTTGGATCGAACTGCACATGGTGTGCGAATTTTGTTATAATCGGTTAAGTGGTTTAAGAGTCCATTGAGGACAAACATTGTGACACGAGATTTATATATATTAAGATGTATATTTTGAAATATTATTTGGGAATGAGGTTTAGCTGCAGTACCTACCTATATTTTTGTAAGCAAAAACAATAAGTGAAACATACACAACATATGAATATCATTTCAGTTCACCTTAACGGTATACCAATAGTACCTAACGTATTCGCAGATTTTCGCGAGCTTCATAGGGACATTGTAGAAATAATATTTGCGGATTTTCTCCCGTAAACAACACTCTCAACTTCTTCTTGCACCCGACGTTTCGGTCGCTTTCCAGCTATCGTGGCCACGGGCAGACGATCGTCGAACTAGTCTGTACAGTAGTAACTACCTAAGCAGGTATAAGACTCGATTTGTCATTACATCGAATAAAATAGCAATTTGAAATCAATATAGTAGGGGAGTCCAGGATGCTATATGTAGGTATATGTATTTACTCGAGTGCGATAGATTAAGATATGGAAGATACCTTGCACCCTGCTGGTTACCTCCACTAAATCACACCGCGGACACTTCGCCAAAATTCCATACAAACGCTTAATTTGGTCTCTATTACACAGACATCAATCAGTGACGTGTATTTACACGTGCACCTGTGTGCGTAGCACGTACAAAATACCAACCGTCGCCCATAAGAGGGGAGGGGGTTGGCTGATGCGGGAAAATCGGGCGGGACGTCGAAGTGTATTATTTACATATTCTTTGACTAAATCTCAAATTTGTATATAAAGAAGCGCCCGGAGGGTAGTCTTTAAAAAAAATCAAAAGGTTGCTAAGTTCTTACTCATCTTCCGAATCGTCTGAATTTTGGATAGGAGCTTTGTTTGGGCACATTTTACACCCTTTCAATATCTGACACGCTCTTGACTCATGACGTTGATAATCAACGATCGTTTTCTTATGCATTTGATTCTTTCAAAAATGAAAATTACTCAAGAATGGCAGATACTCAGAGAGGATGTAAAGTTAACCCAATCAAACCTCTCATTCAACATTCTGACGATTTGGATGCGAGGCAAGCTCGTGGCGAAAGCCCTAAAGGTTCGGGCTTTTATGGAAATCTTAGATTTGGTGGAGGTACTGAACGGGGTGCAAACTATCTCGTGTATCTTAATCTGATGCGCTGGCGTAAATTCATAAATCCCCTCTTGGGCTTCCTTAATTTAAATCTGTCTCGATTCGTCAGAGTGTATTTTAACTTCATCTTCTGCAATAACGGACTAACATATCTAATATAGAACCAATCACACCGAAAAGTAATAATTTTATGAAAATCTTGCAACAAGGTGTATTTATTGTACCTATTACCTTATTTATTTCTTTTTGTATTTTTAATTTATCACAAAGAATCCGTAAGTTCTTTAAGGTATTTATTTTTAAGTGTTAAATGATACGTTTTTTATCTTTATCTTTGATCAATTTGTTTTCGATGTCTGGGTTTTTTCGAGGTTGAAATATAATGTAACTTTATCTGCAACTTTGTCTTAAATTCTTATTTATTTTTTCGATCGTCGTTTTAGTGATTGAATATTAAGTACCTATTAAATTAAGTTCTTAATTGTTGCACAGAATACCTATAAATCAAGTTTTACACATAGTCTTTCTTATACGAATGAAAAAAAATATATAGGCACTGCAATTTTTAAGTTGCCTTTGTGTTTCTTAGTTGGTTAGACATCCATTAAAATATATATATAAATAATAGTAACGATTAACTAAGGCACTTACTGTGATAATGTACAAATATGTGGGTACGTAGATAGGTAAAAACGAGTAAATAAACGGAAAATAGCTTCCATTTCACGTTCGGATTGAGATAAAGGCCGAATAACTCTTTTACAATGATAAAAAATGTTGACCTGATGTATTTAACAAGGTTTTTCTAACAAAGTAATAAGTAGGTAGGTACCTACTTAAGTTAAAATTATGACTTTTGTATTCATTATTTATACGGCACGTAATTATAATGATCTTACAAAGATGTTTAATGTGTAAGAGATAGTAAAAAACTGACGAATTGAATTTTTTCGCCACTGAAGACTATCCCACAAAGCGAAAGGTTTCCGTGCGGAAGTAAAGACCTGCACGCACTGCCGATTTAAAATACACAACGGCATTATCTATAGTCGTAATTTCGTACAAATACCAATCTATTTTTGCGGAAAAAAAAGGGAAACCGCCGGAAAAAGTTCGGCGGGAATTCGCAGCAAGACCTACCCTGCCTTACCCTAAATGCAGCATTTTGTTATGGTTATAACTAACAAATTTAGCTGTTTCGGATACCGCTTTTATAATATCGACATTTGCCTTTGAAAGTTGATTTTTAAGTAAAAGAGATTTTATCAATATTTAAATTGTTTCGTTTTGGCGATTATTTTTTTATTTAGTAGAAAATCGAAGAAATGCTTCTGTCATGATTCTTATCAAAATTCTAAAAAGGAATAGAGAAAACAGTACGTATTTTGTATGTTAGACACGTTCACGACACGTTGGACAGCAGTGCGATTTACGATAGCATAGAACTATGACAGTCATCGACATTTCGTCATGTCTAGTTTACTCACCACTTGTAATTTGTTTGGAAAATTATGCCAATAGAATCTGCTCGCTTCACATACCTTCGTGTTGTACCCATAGATTTATTATACTACTTCGTTGTACCCATTCAACCTGCATGTGTATACGCAGGAGTAAGGGTTACCTATCTCCGGATTTGTCCTGAAATTTCAGGATTTTTGACTGTTTTCAGGATTGCGCCCTAATTTTCAAAATTTTGGAAAATCTCTGACATTTTGGAAAACATAGTGCTCACTAGCTCTACAGGTTTTCAAGATATTTTTAACAAATGGCTCGTCCCGGCTTCTTTCGGGTGCAATGAATGTAATAATATAGCCTTATGTCATTCAGTTAAAATGCATCTTTCTAATGGTGAAAGAATTTTCGAAATCGGTCTAGTAGTTATAAGGAATGAAAACGTTACAAACATACATACAAAAACACAAATGTACCTATAGATAAAAAGTATAAAACCATTAAAAAACTACGTTATTTAAATGATCGTCGAATACTACCGAAATTGGCTTTTCTCAGTTATAAAGTTACATTTGAGAGAGACTTCGTAAGATTATTTTTTGTAAAGAGCGCTTTTTCTCCGGACCTGATTTGAATTTTCATATGGTAATCCTAGCAGAAACGAATCCAGCCAGAGAGATAGAAGAGTAGGTATACTAGCTGCTCATACTAGACCCTAGTGTTTAGCTCAATAAAGCTGTATTTTAAGCCCTTTTCCAAGCAAGACCTTATCCCTAAAGTTTTGCTTGGAAAAGGAAATTTTAAAATTGTATTTACTTAAAAGGCAATTTTAATTCCGCAAATGTGCATATCGTGCATGATGAAGCACTTGTTTGATTTAGCTATCGCAGTTCCATGTTGCTCCCTGTCAGAGTTAAGTGCGTTTGTAATACTAGTCCGAAATCCTTTAATCTTTCAACTATAGTATTGAAACTCAACGTTAAATTTATGATTGTACTTCCAATGTATGAAATTCTTTCGTCCGTGTTGTCTAGTGAGGGGAACGTGCTTCTAACACGTGAATGCGGTGTGTTCATTCATATCGTATTATTTACATTCATATAGATGCATGCTTTAGTTAAACCGCAGATTGAAGCAATGTGTTAAACGGCTGGACGGAATATGATCGCATTGAAAAATTGACCAATATTTTATTTACACCATAAGATTAGCGGCATTACTCTTTTTTATGTCATGAAGTGGTAAACAACCTGGATAAGTGGCCTCTGAAGAAGTTTAATATCATTTATAGGGTTTTCATATACATATCTATTTTCTCTAATAGGCAGGTTAATATGACAGTTGTTTTATTTCTAGAGGATCACTTTGTCGCGAATGAACGCTTTACAACCTGTCTAATAAATAATTTGTCTCACGTATATGAGTTATGAAACAACAAAGTTTCAATTATAGAGAAAAATGTAAAAAAACCTAAGAAATCAAGTCATAATTACAAAATTTATTTATTTATTTACCCTTTTGCACATAAATTATGTACAGAGGCGGACATAATACCTAGTGATATTCTCTACCAGTCAACCTTTAAGCCAAACAGAACTGTCAAAGGTGCATTAAAATAGGAGGGAAATTACATTTGAGAAACAAAGAATTATATTAATGTTTTTAATATATAATAACCTATCATAATTTAAAATATATAGATATAAATACATAATATTAAATGCATATTTGATAAAATAGATACATGGATAGAAAATAATGATAAAAGAGGAAATGATGTTCATTTATTAACAGACGTTAAAAAGTAATGTTTAAGCCTGTGTTTAAACGATAATTTACTCAAAATTATGAACATTTCTCACTTATTCAGGTCTCAATTGTCCAGATTTCACTGTAACTACTAGAAAATATCATAAACCAGCCAGGACATTCATAATAGGAATAGTGGCTTCCACTCCTATGGTGTGGTAGCCAATGGTATGGTTGCCACTCCTGAAACATATCTAAGTTGTTATATCTCTGTAATAGACGGGGCCATACTTTACTATCTTACCGGAACACGATAGTGCTGAACACTACCATTTGGCGACAGACAGATTAGGTAATGCGGTGGAGCCTACGCCCTCTAGTCCCTGTACTGGAACTCTACCAGTAAAAGTATGCATGCAATTTGTATTATTTTTTGATTTTAGACGCTTTCTTGTGGTAGCAAATTAAAATGATGCTTTAAGTATGTACAGTTTTCGGAGGACAAAGCCAAAGGCGTTATAAAATCTTACAATGTTTTTCGTTATAAATATCTGAGGTATATCATTCTGGTAGACAGAGACAGTACAAGGCATTTTAACAAAGTACAGCCAATAACGTCCAACCTTCTAGCTGTTAGATACGATTTCTTTAAACGTTGATAAAATAATTATTGTTTGATTACATTATCTATTGTTATTCACAGGGTGAAAAGCGAATGCGAGGCCATTGCAAATAATGACAGCATGTTATATAATGACACCACTTTGATCACCAAGCATGACCTGCGACAGGTAAATGAATTCCCTGTATACCAATATAACTAAAATTAGAATAGATGGTAAAATTTGTTTTGGGTACTTAAATAAAAAAAAAATAATTACTAGCTGTGCCCGCGACTTCGCTCGCGTGAGAATTTATTATTTTTCAGTATCTACCCGGAAGAAGTCGTAGGCGCAGCAAGCATAAAAGTAGCCTAAGTTACTCCTTATTACATAAGCTATCTGCCAGTATAAGTCCCGTCAAAATCGGTCCAGCCGTTCCCAAGATTAGCCCCGTACCAATTCTAAATTAGAATATAATACAGTTCTGGTTTCGGGACGTGACGACCCCAGCGCCCACTAGCTAAAGAATGTATTTCTACTGGAAGACTAGTGCAGTCAGTCATCAAACCACATGCGAACAATGGCGGTCAAAACATTCCAATGTGGCGGTTTAAGTGAAATGTAAATTTTCATTTACATTTAACACTAGTTAATATAGAAGTCATATAGAATATAATCTCTAACAACATCTAATAGACAAAATCAAAGATCTCAATACAGATGTGATCTCTGATTTCAAGCTAATACTGAAGTCTGAGACATAACATAGCAATTTCTAAAGCATAGCAGTATTTAATTCTGTAATCACAAGGCTGTAACCGCTGTAACATTCTAAAGCTGGTTATAAGAACGCATTTCCAACAGACGTATTTCAGTTGTAGCTACAGCGAACTGCGCCTGTAATAATGATCGGCAAGCATACAATCAGTGTATACAATCGAAGACATAAATTTGAACACAACAGAACTGCAATAGTTGTTGTTCAGTGATGCAATTATTGTATCGTACATGAAATAAGTAAAGCAACTGCAGCGTGAAATTAATTTCCACATCGTTAAATGAAACGATGGATAGGTAGGTTATATTATCAACAATATGTGGATGTTCATGTAAAGTATCGAATTTCTATTTAATTTCCTACATGCAAACGATGTAAAAATTACCATTGGTCATTCTATTTCAACGAATCACTTTAAAGAACCGTGAAGGTATTTGACGTAAGTAATGAAATTTCATAAGGTGCTGATCTGAACTGACTTAACGTTGCTTGTTACAACATTTTTCTGTAATAAAATCATGAATATTCATAAAAGTGTACTCATGAAACAATACATTTCGCAATCTTATCGGCATCATTTATATCTTGTAGTATCCTTTTATACACATTTTTATCTTAATTGTCCGCCCCAAATGACTGGGAGTCAAAACATGCAGGTGCATTTTGATGTTAACCTTTTGTACCTTTTCATTTAGAATAAAAATAAGGTAATTAGGGTATGAATGAGATTAATAATTATAGCAGTAGCAGCCTGGCGTTTAATACGGTTGTAATAAAGGCTAGATTTTATTATTCCAGTTTTTGTGAAGGTTGACCGTTGGCTAATATGAAATGTCACTAGATCTATTAAAAGATGAAACATGCCTGTGTTCTTTTAACTATAAATATAACTACTGATGAGAAATTGAATGTGAGTAGGTACTTATTTGTGAAACACCTACAATGGAACACAGCCACGGTTATTATTAACGTCCTCGTACCTGCAATTCATCGCACTAACAATGGAAACCATAACATTGACCGTGTCTAACTTGAATGAAATGCATTATTTTAAAATAAAGTTTATAAATAGATGGATAAGCAACGATTCTAGTAGACTAAAAATAACTACTAAGAGTACTACCAGGCATGGTTTACGGTATATTATTTACTATAATTTTTATCTATATCTATAAATATTTAATATATATTATGAAAATCAATTGGTGTTCGTTAGTCTCGCTAAAATTCGAGAACGGCTTTACCGATTTGGCTAATTTTGATTTTGAATGATTTTTGTAAGTCCAGGGAAGGTTTAAAGGGTAAGAAAATATGAAGAAATTGAAGGGAAATAGTAAAGACAACAATGTCATTTTTCCATACAAAAAGTCCGTATCTATCAAACCTTTGACACATTATTTCATTGTGAGGCAATACGAAGTTTGCTGGGTCAGCTAGTTAAAAATTAAATAATTCTAAAAGCGGTTTTTGATTATTTATGAAAATAATTCAGTAACAGTCACTTTGGAAGAAACATTGTTTTTATACTAATTTATAAGTATATTTCACACATATCAGTGTGGGCACCTTTCATAATAATTAGGTGGTAAAAGAAGGCTCGAGTCCAACGATTCGACTTGCATGCAACTTTATACTATAATTAAATGTTATTTACGACGACTTAATACATGTAATGTGGACTAATTTTCATAACATCTTTTATGTGTTTCCCCGAGTATCCATGACTTGGAAGTGAAGTTTTTCGAAGTCCCTTGTATACTTATATGTATATGAAATAGAACCATCAAGATTATACCTAGTGCGGGGCTGTGAGTGTAAGCGTACCTATATTATTATTAAAATACTGCCGTCCAATGCTGAATAAATACCTCCTTGAGCACTGAACACGCCACCAAACTACTGCAGTTATTTTTCTCCTGTCATCGCTCCCTCGCATCACAGGGCGCCCAACAGGACATGCCCTAGACGACATCTCCATTCCTTATCAAGTAAAATGACAACGACTGTCGAAATATCGACCCTTGCCACTTCAACTTGTTTATATCCTGCAAACTATGGTGGTCATTTTAGTTCTTTTACAGATAACCCATAGCATATTGTATGGGATAACCTCATTTCAAATCTTATGTGTTAAAGAAACATTAAAGTCACCAAAGCATAGCATCATAGCATACCTCTTTCGCTCATTCCATCGTTCGTTGACCGACTTTGATACACCAATCCAGCGGTAGTAGGTAGGACACCCTGGCTGAACGTCTTTGTTCTCAGCATTTGTGAGATCGACGACTGAAGACTATCATAATATATTTATATGCTTACTTATACCTAAATGAATTATCGTTTTTCAGCCTCCGGGAGTGGTGACATTTAACTGGACAACCCAGCAGCAGGCTTACGTGCTGTCTGCCTATTTCTGGGGCTACGCCGTCACGTGCCTCGTGGGTGGCACAGCAGCAGAGCTATGGGGCGCGCGCAAAGTGACATTTATCACAATGCTGCTGAGCGCTATACTGACTGTGTTGACTCCACAGGCGGCTCGACTCCATTACCTCGTGCTGGTCGGAGTGCGACTAGTAATGGGACTGTTGGCGGTAAGTTTTTTTTTATATAAGGAAGGTAGCAAACAAGCATGCAGCTCATATTGATGTTAAGTAATGACTGCAGCCTATAGATATCTACATAAAAACCAGAGGTCAAAATGCACATACGTTGCCACCCCTGAGACCTAAGGTGTCATGTCTCAGTGATAGTTATTACAGGGCCATACATTACCATCTAACCGAAACACGATAGTGCCGAACACTACCATTTAGCGGCAGATAGGTTAGGTAATGCGGTGGTGCCTTCGCCCTCGAACTCACTTAGAACTCTTTTGTTATGGAACAGTTCACATGTATTTTGTGTTTTTATCACGTTTGTTTCAGTCCTTATTTCTACAGTTCTATCGATTTCAGAATTAATAACATTATCTACGTGATCAGAGAATACTCATACAATGATATTGACGTAGTAACATAATTTTTTAACAAAGGTGTACAGGTACCTACATTTACCGAAAGGTAATGGTCAAAAATTAAAACAGAATTTTAAAATTATCCTTTAATTTTTTTTAATGCTATTGCATATTGATGGATGGGGACCTTCATTAAGATTATTGTTAGAATAATCTTTTGCTGTTAAGTAAACATAGAATAGCTTCTGCTGGTATAGTAAGTGTACGATGAAAATTAGCATAAAGAGAAATAGCTTAGTCCTGAAGTAATAAAAGTCTGCTTGCATTATGAAATTCAGTAACCTCGTATACTTCTTCAAATATTTTTCATTACATCATCACCTAATTGTACCTAGGTCCGGAATAAATGTCTGTTTAGCCAAAACAATAAATGTGTTTAGTAAACAGATGTTTTGTCCAATTGGTCTGACAAGAGTATTAGTCACGCGTTAGTTCAGGTGTTGCCCCATTGCTTCTATTCTATTTAAGATAAGTTTATTGACACATCCAAATGTAAACAATATTCTGCAACATAATTAAAAAAATATTTGTCCAAAAACTGAAAAAAAAAAATATTTGGGGAGAATCACGCTTACCATTATATTTGCCGCTAAATGGTAGTGTTTATCGTGTTCCCGTCATTTTCTTTCCTGTAATTTCCTTCACAGAGGCATAAGAGCTCAGACCTTCGAAATGGCGACGCGTATACATTGAAACTTGAAACGTATTCTATTTTGATGTTTTTATCAGAATTCACACCACCAATGTCAATTTTAAAAGTATACATCACATAATGACATTAAAAAAAAAATTGTTTGATTTTCTTCATTTCTTGTCCAGGGATTCCTTTTTCCGGCGCTACACGCACTGGTAGCTCACTGGGCGCCGCCTGTGGAGAAAGGCAAGTTTGTGAGCGCGCTGCTAGGAGGTGCCATCGGCACCGTCGTCACGTGGTCTCTCAGCGGCCCGCTTATTGAGGCCTTCGGATGGGATTACGCTTTCTACGTGCCAGGTACTATACTTTTTTTAGGGCGATATACATGAAGCTATGAATGATATGGATACAACACTCTAAATATTGAAGAATGTCTATTTGAAGACTGGTAAAACTGTCGATACATAATAATTTAATAATATCTATGTTGGTAAACGGTCGTTATCCCCGTGAATAACTTACGTTCTTTTTGTAATGTAAGTTAAAATTAAAAGGACAGTGTGAATGTGAACATTTAATGAAATGCGACCATTTCATGATATGACTGATGATTGACAATTTTACGATATGACTACGACAAACACATTTACCGTTTTCAGAAAAAGAAGATTCTATGTTTAACTTTTACCTATACTTTTTTATAACGCTGCCTTAATAGAATAGAACCGACCTAAATTTTATCAGTTTACTTATCATTCGCCTGAATTCTTACAGGTGTGATTGCTGCTGTTTGGTGTTTCGTATGGTGGATACTGGTGTACGACTCACCTATTCAACATCCCAGAATATCTGACAAAGAAAAAGCCTACATACTGGAAGCTATCGGCGACAAAGTGCAACAAAGTTCTAAGGATAATAAGGTAAATCCATCATTTAGGTACATATCTAAAATACTGACGTTAGTTCAGTCTCCAAATCACTGCCTGAATTTTAAAAGATGATTCTTGATCAGAGCTACGCTCTACACAAAATGAAATTAAAATGACCTCACTATCACGATGATCGCATTAAAAAAAAAGTAATGGTGTTTGTTGTTTAACGTGCATTGACAATAATTGTGGACTTTTCAAATCGAACTTTTACTGTTTTTTTTTATATGGTATGGAAGTGGCAAACAAGCATGCAGTTCACATTGATGTTAAGTGCTGACTGCAGCGTATAGACACCCACACAAAGACCAAGATCAAAATGCAGATGCGTTACCACTCCTGACGCCTAAGGTGTTATGCCTCTGTATCGGAAATTACAGGGCCGTACATAATTCCCTGACCGGAACACGATAGTGCTGAACACTACCATTTAGCGGCAAGTATATTAGGTAATGCGGTGGTGCCTACGCCCGCGAGCTCTACCACTGTATTGCTTCAATACGTTTAAAAAAGTTTTCACTTCCAAATATGTAGGTTGGAAGTTGGTCATCGACGACACAGGCACTTACATAAAAAATGGCGCTAGACACACTGACTGACAGAACCTTTAGTAATTAAAAAAAAACGTTAAATTGTATTATTTATACTGGTGGTAGAGTTTCAGTGACGGAGCTCGCGGGTGTGGGCACCACCGCATTACCTAATCTACTTGCCGCTAAATGATGATGTTCAGCGTATCGTGTTCCAATCAGGTGGCAATTTACGGCCCTGTAATTTCCGGAACAGAGGCTTAAGGAAATGAAGGACTGAACACTACCATTTGGCGGCAAATGGGTAAGGAAATTAGGTGGTTTCTATGCCTTCGAGCCGACACTGTAAGTTTACCACCAGTCTAAATCTATATTCATAATCTATATTCTCTAAATCTATATTCATATTTATTTATTTATTTATTTTATTTTTACCTATCTAACTATATTGCTAAACTATTAACTAACTGCCTCTGTAGCCTAGTGGTAGCAGGCCACTACTACTACGATGAGGTCCTGGGTTCAATTCCCGGGTAGGGGGTTAACAGAGATAATGGTGTAAAGTCCTTTATCTCTGGTTCTATTGGGATTTTTCCATTTTCTGGCAATTGTTCAGTACCTTGAAGTTTGGTCAAGTGCCCGGAGATGTCAACAGACTTGCCACCTGTTACATGGGCCAAAACGTAACCAGCGAATCGTGGGTGTTTGCATGTATGCTTGAATGCATGCATTTACCTCTGCCTACCCCTTCGGGGATTACCGGCGTGAAGTTTCAATACTATATTTAAACTGGTATCACGTGTTTGCAGATAGTACCACCATTCAAGAAGATTCTCACGTCGTTCCCATTTTTGGCGATGATAGTGCTTCACTACGGCAGCAATTGGGGCATATACTTCGTGATGACGGCCGCGCCAAAATTCGTGTCCAGTGCGCTCGGCTTCAACCTGACCTCCACCGGGACACTCTCATCATTGCCATATCTCGCTAGGATGATCTTCTCACTCATATTCGGTGTTGTCGGGGATAAGTACGTGAAATACAAAATCTTTTATATGAGTTATGAATTGATGATTCTAGATAATTTAATTTTATAAAGACTAACGGTTGCACAGTCGGGCATTTACCTATTAGTAAAACGATGATTTCATTTTTACCCCTACACATTCAGTTTTTTATGAAATCTAAAATTCTCCTAAAAGTGCATTTTTATCAAATATATGAAGTACTTATGGCAGATGTTGAAGTTAAACTACGCATTTGGTATTTGTCTATTACAATCCTAAGGACCCTACTATGTGAAGTGACCCTATTTGACTCGAAGATTGGATTCCGTCAACAAAAATGCTTATAATACTTTCAAAATGACTATTATGGCTTTAATCTATTCCTGACGTTTTCTAATTGCACTACCATTCTTCGTTTTCTACACAACCCTTAGGTTAACTGATAGAGAATGCTTCCTACCATTAAGTCCGCCTCATGTACTGTGTTTGTGCAGAAAGTTTAAATAAATAAAAATATAATATTGGTTTTTTTTTCTTCCCACAGAATAATGAAACAGAACGTGGTGTCGACGACGTTCATAAGGAAGTTCTTCTGTTTATTCTCGCACGTGGTGCCAGGGTTGCTCCTCTTGGCGTTAGGATTTACTGGCTGCGCGCCTGTCCTCTCTGTCGCTCTCATCACCTTCTCCATGGGCTCGAACGGAGCGGCAACCCTGACGAACCTGGTCAACCACCAGGACCTGGCTCCTAACTTCGCGGGCACTTTGTACGGGATAGCCAACGGGATCGGAAACACTGCCGGATTTGTCACGCCACTCGTCACGGCTTATTTCACTAAGAATGGGGTAAGTTCTTGTGATATTTTTAATTAAATGACTTTAAACATTAAAAGAAAGAGGCAAGGCATATTTTTTATGAAACAGGCAGCCAAATACACAATTAACATTGATGGTAAGCGACTACTGTAACCTATCAAACCACCAACCCAAAAAATAAAGGTTTCAATACAATATAATTATTTATATCCCACGTCAGCACTGGGTATTTCAACCCCGAATCTTGTTAGGCTTGCGCTGATATAAAAGGTGCAAACATAGAGGCCCTTTCGGGAATTTAAATCTAAATTGTAATTGCTTGCGTTAGGTGGGACCTCTTATCTTTTTTTTTTTTGATGTAATGGAAATGGCAAACAAGCATCCAGTTCATATTGATGTTAAGTGATGACTGCAGCCTATAGACACCCACACGAAGACCGAGGTCAAAATGCAGATGTGTTACCACTCCTGAGGCCTAAGGTGTTATACCTCTGTGCCGGAAATTACAGGGCCGTACATTACCACCTGACCGGAACACGATAGTGCTGAACACTACCATTATATTAGGTAATGCGGTGGTGCCTACGCCCGCGAGCTCCGTCACTGGAGCTCTACCACCAGTAGAAATCTTCATCTGACTGCATCAAGTTCAGTCGTAAACATTTGGGTCAAAGACGAAGGTCTTTGATCACTGTGTGTTACCAGTGATGACATACCGAATTGAAATGTGGTCGCTTAATATGGGCCTCTTAAGAAAGCTCAAGGTCACGCAGAGGGCAATGGGGAGTATGTGTATATAAGGTCACGCTGAGCATAGCTATGCTCGTTGTATTTCCGTGAAATGGGATCAGATATGATGAGTAGATCCGCATAAGAACTGGCATAGCCCATCGAATAGCGAAACACAAGTGGCACCTAAACACATAGCTTGAAGAACCGACAGCTATTGAGGCCAAAGAGTTCTCGAATGGCGACCACGTACCGGAAGAAAAAAATGGACAAGCTCCTCGCGTGGTGGACCGAGATCTGATGAAGGTCGAGGGTAATCACTAGATGAGAGCGGCCCAGGAGCGTTCGTTGTGGCAATCTTTGGTTGGTTTTGTCCAGCAGTGGATATCTTTCCGCTGTAGTGTTAATGAAAATTTTGTCACTAAATTGCACCTTAATATATCTATTCTTCGTTCACATTTCGAAACTTACCATTTAGAGTTTCCACTGAGGATCTTTCTTACCGAAATAACCGAAAACATTTTTAAACATTTTTATTGTTGTTTACAGAATGGTTTTGCGGAATGGCGACCAGTGTTCATGACGGGTGCTGCCCTCTACATAGGGGCTGCGGTTTATTTCATAATATTCGGTACCGCCGAAACGCAGTCTTGGAACTACGTAGAGCCAGCTGAAGAAGACGAAGCAGACAAGAGGGCCAGCTCAAATACCAGCGACACCACTATCACGATACCAGTTAAAACATAGATAATTATTAGTATAATAATTGTTTTGAGAACCAGTTTTGAGGCTGTCATAAAGTCTTTGAATCAAAAATATTCTAATGTTTGTAATACACGAGTACTTAATGAAGCAAGCTCGACGTAAACGTACATTATTTCAAAGTAGGTAGTAGTTTCCGTCCGAGTCTTTGTTAACTAAGGACAAGCATAACTTACGTACATTATAATCTACACTTAAAAATTTATTAGTGGATTTTACGAAAGTATAATAGGTAGATAGGTAGGTACTTTCATAATTGTATACTGAGATATTTTTTTTCTCGCAGATCTTAACAAATGTTTTCTTGTCGTTTCAATTGCCAAAAATATAAAATATTAAAGCATTTCTGATTCTAAAGGAAAACAGCATTTATGAAAAATAGCTAATTTTGCGATTGAAGTCCCTAATTTGTATACCACGGATAAGTTTTGTCACATGAAACAATATAAGAATTACTTTTTCATTTGGACTATTTAATAGTCTTCTTAAGATGGTTGGCAAGTTTAAGATATTTTATAAAACGATCGTTTTACTTATACCTAAAAAGCCTTGCACAGCGAAAACGTTTTGGGACCATTTTATTTATGCAATTGTCACTGAGGTAGGTTCTGGCGATTTAAATTTTGCGCGTTCGGTGAGCGTTTCCGTACAAAGGCGGTGTTGAAAAATGGGCTAGGACGTGTACACTTCCCCAAAAGGCAAAACAGCAGCAGCGATAAAATTTACACCTAAATAATGTATATGCGGATATTTAAGAATTACAGAATTACATAATTAATTCAATAATGTTTACCAATTTTCAATATGGCGATACACATTTGATCATGAAAATTGCTACAGCTTTGTATGGCATCTAAAAATATTTTATCTCTATCTTTCAAGTGCAATAACATTTTAGCATAAAAAAGGTAGGTATCATAAGTTTGACTATCGAGATAAAAAAATAAGTAGCATGAAAAATGTCGTCGTTAATAACGTGCTTACCTACCACATTGAAATGAATTTGTCAAAATAACATCGCTTTATCCGACATTATGGTTTTGGGTTGCATTTCTAGGTGTAAATTATCGTTTTTTGTAGCAACAAACCAATTATAAGAAAACGTTTAGTAAAAATCTATTTTCCTATTTTAATATAGTGTTCAAAAACTTAGACCATTTTTTAAACATCCTTTGATTGTGCTTTGCCTAAATTAAACCTATAGTAGTAGCTATAATTACCTTCGCAAGTACGACTATAGTGCGGAATTTTTTCAGTAGTAAGTAGGAATTTCCCAGTGCGGCCGCGTAGCTAATTGCCTAAGTGTATGTTATAGTTTACTTAATAATGTCTTCTAGCAAAATGTCTTAATTTTTTATGATGAATCTGTAGTATGTATAGCTTTGTCGTTTGTTTAAGCGTAGGAATAAATGTGTTTAGCTAGTTTGTCGACGGTTTATATAATGTAACTCAAGCATTGCGCAAGTGTAAAGTTGCGAACTTGACTCAAGCTTTCATTCAAGCACTCTTTACGATCATATTCCAATTAAGTTTACGATCAGATGTGTGTAATGTAACTATACCTGCTGCTGGAACAATGTTCATATGATGTTAAATTCATTTGGTACTGAAAGTTGAAGGTGACAGCAAATCTAAAAATTGTATCTTGTTTTTGTTTAGGGATCTGTGAGCCCACTTTCTTTTTGCAATGTGTGGTAAAATTAAAAGATAGCGATTCCACAGATGTCATAGGCACTGCCGGAGTAAGTCTTCTTGATGCGCTAAATCTACGCCTGTGAGCCTCCCTATATGAGCAAACTCTCTCTGGTTCCCCTCATGACGTGATGTTCTGAGCCGTAAGCAGTTGCTTAATTTGCTTATGGGCCAATCCAGAACTGGTTGTAGGTATTTGACTCAATTGTTCCAAGTGAGGCCTCCATTTTTACTCTCAGTTTCATGGATAGAACCTAATTTCAACAACGAGCTCACTTTGTTTAACAGTTACAGTTGACAAACAAACAAAAGTAACGAAGTTAAAAAAATACGTACTACTCTCTCTCTCTCTTTTCTTTACGCATTGTTTAGTGTTAATGATTAATACATTGAGATTTTCTATATATTCAATATTTTTATTATTAGATTTTTTTAAATAAATTATTTACATTTTATTATTTAATGATTATGACTGTGATGAATTAAAAGTGTGAGATTATAATAGAATTAAATTTATTACGTCTCTCTAAAGCTGTTTTATTTCGTCTCATGTGCTTTGTATTCCACTGCAAAATATTCATAATAATACCCACTCCTTTTTTGGGTAGTGGAGTAAGTACCTAGTACTTTTTTATTTAGCCCATCAAAAAAACAACTAGGTAAATTAATTTATTATGATACCTACTTTGACTTTACTTCGACTTCGAGTCGAACTTTAAAATGTCTTTTCGTTTCTAATACGTGAAAAAATCTACATATTTATTTTTTTCAGAAAAGAAGTCACAAAATAATATACTAGTAAATAAACAAATAAGATAGAGATAGATTATTTTACACATGATTTGCGAGTGATAAATAAAATAAATTATGTTTTATGAACCAGATTCTATTAACGCGACGTGTGAATTTTTATACGTTATTTTAATGCAATTTGTTTCTTTTTGCATCATAATTGTTGAATAATTGCGCAGTACAAGTAGATATTGTTAAAAGATGTTTGGCGAATGCAGATGATATTATAATAATCGTGGTGGCAGCTATGCAGATATCCTGTGGATACATAATAATAGTCCCTGGCTCCCTGGTTTACTTAAATGCGTGTGTAAATTAAAAGTCTGAATAATTTTCATACACCTAGGTAATTTATGACATACATTTAACTATATATTATTGTGTATGAAGGTTTATGGGTACAGATTACTACAGATATATAATTACCTAAATACCCAACACTTCATACAATGTAAATTAAGTGCTGCAGATTAACTAGTTATTAAAATAATCGTTTCAATTGTTGATAGATTACTTATTATCACATATTATTATAAGCAGCCTATTAAAACGGAACACATATGGGTAAATATGTCATACCAAGAAGATTCAAATATTATTATAATGTAAATAAAGGAAACGAGATGTGAGAGATTAAATGAAACCTGCTCTTTACACAGGGTGATATTCATAAAATTTTAGTAGTTGTTTTTATACCCGCGGCAGATTTGCTTTTAGTATTATCGAAACATAAAATTTAAAAAGTCCTCAAAGGTATTTTCTGTTTTTAAATAATTTATAGAATAAATTATCTCGAGAGGGTGTCATATATTTCAAGATATGTATGTAGCTACTTGTATGGCTTACAGATATTTGTTTCGGGACTGAGTGTTTGTAGGTGTATGGTATAGGTCTATGTACCTACCTATTGTGTGTGTACAACAAAATTTTGTATCACAGAGTAAAGAAAATAAAATAGGTCAGGTTAGGCTGTGGTTGTATAGTAACAACAATGTTATTTATTTGTATAAGTTTAATTCTCAAGAGTAGGTACATATTATACTTACCTACTAATCTAGGGGATTTGCTATAACACTGCGCTGCACTGTGAATGCCGGCCGTATATTTTAATGCTTAGTGCACCTATAAACATGCACTAATCATTGTGCAGTGCGAGTTAAACAAAAACATTTTTATGCCGTATGGCAATCGCCCGCAGGCATTTTGCTAGCAAACAACATACGGGTCGAATTGAAAACCTCCTCCTTTTTGAAGTCGGTTAAAAAAAAGAGTTCATTCGCATGCTTAGACTAAGTACCTATTAATCTAAGATTCGCATGAGTTTTATAATTTTTGCCACGCGCTATTGACTAACAAATGTTGCCAATTTATTGTCACTAGGTCGCGCTCGTTTTAATTCCATACAAATTCCAATAAACTATAACACATCCGAATGAATTCACACTAGATCGTATATGACAAAGATCAGTGGTAAAGAAACTAGTGTAAAGTGCGGGTGATAGTTCTAATTAATTATCAAGAAATTAAGGAAAGGTACCTACGTTCTAATATTTTCAGTAAACGTGTAGACTTTTATTAAAATGTGTTTGATAGGTGGGTATTTAAAGATATACATTTTCTTATTAATTAATTTAATTGATAGGTAGGTGTAAAAACCGGCTTTTGTTGTGGCAGTTAAAGTGGAAGTTTATCACATACCTACTTACTTACGATGAAAAAAAATCGGAAATATGCATTTTTTCGATAGTTTATTAGGTATGCTACCTATTCAGTTTTATTTGTATTGTCATACCTATTATTCAAATTTCTGTGTGCGAGATTCATACTGCAATGAGACTTTACTTTTGAATAACTTTGCTGATGTCCGAAATAATGGCTTAGATAAATATTAACTAGGTACCTAATTAGGTTAGGATCCCACTGAAGAATCATTTCGTTCATCCAGATATGCTGCAAACCTAATTTTTGCGCATATTTATAATGTAAAGAATATATTATTATATCCACTTTTTTTTGGAAAGATTTTTTTTTTTGTTCTTTTCAATGAAATTTTGTCCCTTTCACGGCAATATGTATAAAGACTGAAAAATCACGGCTGCCATTGCGCACTTGGCCGCCCCTTCACATTTTCGTCCCGCGCCGATAACTTTTTACGTCCATAACGTATATGTATTATTTATTTAACAAATTAAAGCTCATGTTTCTTATTATTATGATATACGGAAGCCAAATTAAATCGGCCGCAAATAAGTGTTGCTGGCTGTTAAAGATAAAATAATTTAATTAAAAATACTTGCGGCCAAATTTTGATAGGCAACCTAGTGGATATATATTTTCTAGATAAAAATATGCGTAAAAATTAACTTTGCAACACATCTGGATGAACGAAATGATTCTGCAGTGGAATCCTAACCTATAAAGTTCGCGGTTTTTATCTTTGAACATAGCTAATAATAATAAAAATGGTCTACCAATATCAATCTTTTATTGGGGATACGCTCAGTGGTACTCCTGAATATCTAGTAAACATTTGACTTAACTCAACGTCTAATACAAGCCTGAAAAAATATGAACTCTTTCATGGAAATACAGGCGTGAAGTATTAAGTGATGACTGTAGCCCATAGACATCTACACAAAAACTAGAGGTCAAAATGCATATGCTTTGCCATCCCTAAGTCGTAAGTTATGTCTCTGTGATAGTTATTACGGGGACATACCTACGTTACCCTCTTATCATCTAACCGGAACACATTAGTGCAAGCTTAACACTACCATTTGGCGGCAGATGGACTAGCTAGGCAATGCGGTGGTTTCGTGCTTACGCCGCCCACTACTGCTGACAATAGAATTTTACTACTACTACTTCTATTTTGCCACCCGTACAAAAATAACCTTAAATAATCAAATATCATTATAAAAACGAACAACCTAGTTTTATTTCAAGAAATTAATACAAATGGAAATATTACTTAAAATAATCTTTATTGAGAATTAAATTAATAATTAGGTACCTGCATAATATACAAATAACTACATACAAAAAGTGTACCGTCTATCTATTAACCCTTTGAGCTGCAGTAAAATATGACAATTGATTTCATATTGTTCGTTGACGATATCGTCCACGTGTAGCTATTAAAAACATGTCTAGATTAATTTACGAAGCCTATTAATTTACCCACATGCATCGTAGAATTCCACATCGCTCTCCTCTTGCGGTAACATCCCCAGAAGACTGACCGCATTGCCACCTTCAATATGAACACTTACTCCCTGTCCAAAGAATAGACCAGCCATCTGATGACGTGAAGCATCGACCTAACCTTTTGACTCTAAATAGCTCAAATAACACTAGGTGCTTCATTATAATTCCAGAGAAAGTTGGCTGTCGTTGGGTGATAGCGATGATGATATTCACCAGCACCTGCGTTGTTCACATGCTGAGGGTGAATCTAAGTGTGAACATAGTGGCTATGGTACCAATTGCCTCCAATAACACCAATACTGTGAGTGTTGCCATATAAAACATTGGTTTTATAAATTATTTAACTTGTTCACCTAAATGACCTTGTGTTTTCTAACCGTTACTCCAAAAGATACGAAAAATCCAAATATTTTAATGCAAATGTGGTGCTGCCTTAGAGACCAAGAATTAAATGTACCTACCTAGTTTTTTTTATGTTATAGAAGTGGCAAACAAGAATGCAGTTCCCATTGATGTGATGACTGCAGCCTATAGACACTTACACAAAGACCAAGGTCAAAATGTATATGCGTTACCACTCCTGAGGCCTAAGGTGTTATGCCTCTGTGTCGGAAATTACAGAGCCGTACATTACCCCATGACCGGAACACGATAGTGCTGAACACCATTTAGCGGCAAGTAGGTATATTAGGTGATGCGGTAGTGACTACGCCCGCGAGCCACGTCAATGGAGCTCTACCACCAGCGCCTTCTAACTGAATCGTCGAAATAAATTTTGATATTCCTCCATTCCTACAAGGCATACGACACATTTTTTTCTGATTTCGTAAAAATACATAAAAACGTGCCTATTTCAGAGCTCAGAAGTAATTTTAGATTGGACGCCTTACCAGAGGGCGTATGTACTCAGCAGTTATTTCTGGGGTTACCTGGTCGCGAACCTACTGGCCGGTCGGACTTCAGAGGTTTATGGACCTCGTCGAGTGGTCTTTTGCTCGACTCTTGTAGGGGCCCTCCTGACGCTATTGAGTCGACTTGCTGCAAAACACAGTTATGTCGCGATTGTGATTCTCAGGATTTTACTTGGCTTTTCTGCGGTAAGCGTATCTTAGAAGTAACTATATTTAATTAATACTATGTTAGTTGCTCAGTTTCGAATCCCGGTCGGGACTTCGATCAAATCAGATAACAATCCATACTATTAATTGTAAAAGTAACTAAGTATCTATTACTCTTTCACGCACAAACCTTTAACTCGAGTGGGTTGGTCGATTGATTCCAAGGCTCACCTTTGACTGTACCATTTGTATTGACTATAACTTTGAATTGAAGATTTCCAATTTTATGAAAATTCGTAGTAGGTACCTAGTCAATTGCAAATTAATCCGCATTATCAAGAAAGGGATAAGACGACTAATTACTGGTCAATCAGTCACACAATCAGTGCAGTCACAATCAGTGCTTGTTTTCGCTTCATTTCAATGATACTTAATAGATAAGTCCTCTTTAATTTTTCGGTCAAATATGTAATTATTGTATTATTTCAGGGATTCAAATTTCCAGCAGTTTATTGTTTGATATCGAGTTGGGCGGTACCAACTGAAAGAGGAAAATTTGTGGGAGCTGCAATAGGTGGCACGATTGGCACTTTCATCACGTGGTCTTTGTGTGGGGTGATTGTCGAAGCCTATGGATGGGAATGGGGCTTCTACACATTTGGAATTATCGCACTCATTTGGCCCTTCATGTGGTGGGCATTAGTGTTTGATAGTCCAGAGAAACATCCTCGTATTACTTCATCTGAGATGCAGTACATAACCACGGGCACTAAAGTTACAAATGTTGTAAAAGTAAGTACGTATATTTGGAAACTATCTGTTCTGAAACGTTTCCATACATAACAACAGCCTTCATTTAATATTTTTAACTAGTTACTCGTAACTGCATCAGTAGCCTAGTGGTAGTAGCAGGCTATCGGTTTAAAATTCTTTATCTCTGGTTCTGTCTTATTGATTTTTCCATTTTCTGGAAGTTTCCCAGTACCTCGGAGTTTGGAAATTTGCCCGGAGATGGCAACAGGCTCGCCATCTGTTACATGGGCCAAAACGTAACCGGCGAATCGTGGGTGTTTGCATGTATGCTTGAATGCATGCATTTACCTCTGCCTACCTCTTCGGGGATTTCAGGTGTGAAAATACGTTTTTTTGTAACTCGTTTAAAAAAAACATTTTCCTTTCAGCCGATAGCACCATATCGTCGAATGCTATTATCTGTACCAGTTTGGTCCCTACTAACAATAAATTTTGGGACAGGCTGGGGAATTTACTTTGTAGTCACCGCGGCCCCAAATTATTTGTCCAATGCATTGGGTTACAAATTATCGTCAACGGGATTACTAGCTGGTCTAATAAATTTGTCAAGATCATTTTGCTCATTTGCATTTGGCATTCTGGGCGATTATGTACTGAAAAGGGGATTTGTATCCTTGAGAGTATTACGGAATTTGGCTTGTATTGTTTCTCACATTCTGCCCGGATGTATTTTAATGGTGCTAACATTACCTGGATATTCGTCAACAATCTACATGGTAGTGATAATAATGGGAAACATGTTGAACGGTCTTGTGACGCAATCCAGTGCTGCGAACATGTATGACCTTACGAGGAACTTTGCTGGGTCTCTGAGCGGACTGACAGTAGCCGTGGTGACTGCAGCTGGGATCATTTCACCTTTGATTACTGCACATTTCACGAAATATAATGAGGTGAGATTGTTTTATTTTGAGTTTTATTATATTGTTAGGCCTGGGCACAGACCAATCAGCCTTAGGTAAATCATACTAACGGTCATTAAAAAGTTATAGCACATTTTAGAGCTCGCTATAGTAAGCGTCTTCTAAAACGTTATTTATAATACTCGTAGCATTTTAACACTAGCTGCATTGTGTCGTCGCTGCACTAAAGTTTAAGATGTCAGGACTCCACTATAACAGTGTTTATAAGCCAAAAAGGCAAAAGAAAGGTGGCCGACTCTACAGCTGCTTGTTTGAAAAGGATATCTTTGAGTTGGTACAAATTGAAGATTGCCAGAATGTTAACATCTATTTTACGGATCTAAAACAGATGAATCCAGAGATTTCAATATAGATGAGTTGCCACACCTGAGGCCTAAGGAATTATGCCACTGTGTTGGAAATTACAGGTACGTTATCTGGTACGTTATAGTACTGCTGAACACTACCATTTAACGGCAAGTAGATTAATGCGGTGGCACCTACGCCTGCGAGCTCCATCACTGGAGCTTTACCACCAGTGAAGATGAAGGTAATTCGAATCGAGGTAAAAACGACCTTCGAGTTAACATTGATGGTTCGTAAGAGAATATTGCAGCTACATCACTACATTTTTGACGCATGTATCACATCATCATAAATAACGTCTCTGTGCCATTATGATGATAGAAATTAGGTACTGCAATATTGACATCTAAAAATCTCACATGCGATTTTCTGTTCTATTCTGTCCTATCCAGACTCTCAGGGCGAGATTCACAGACCGTACTACATCTTTACTTTTGAGCAAAGTACGCTTCGAACTGTCAAAACCCATACATTTCTGACAGTTCTAAGCATACTTTTCTCGAAGTAAAGTCGTAGTGCGGTCTGTGAATCTCGCACTCAGAGGTTCTCGGCATGAGTCTTGGCGAGTAGAGCCAACATATTCACACTCTCGATTTATTCAGTTGCCGGCTGGTTCATTTACTTGTCTCACCCACTCCCGTCCGAAAACCGACACTACGAACTAAGCAGAGCGACGAGGGAAGACGAGGGACACGAGCGCACCTTCCACTCTCGTACTTGCATTTCCTCGCGTGGCTTCGTTCAGTCTGTATGAGGCATTACTAAGCTTTTCTACCTTTATGACAGGAATTATAGAGCTATAACATGTCAACAGGAATGTAAAAAGGACTCTAATTAAAGGGCGATTAAACATGTGGTGATAAACGTCACTGATGTTTAAAAATTAAAGAAAGTGATAGAAAAAAGGTATTACATTTGGAAGATATAGAACGTTGTTCTAATGATATGTATATTTTCAGACGAGTATAGAAGCTTGGCAACCAGTATTCTACACCGGCGCGGGTCTGTACATCGTAACTGGCTTACAATTCTTGTTATTCAGCTCTACAGAGACACAACCGTGGAACGAATTCGATACTAACAATCAAGTCAAGCATTCTGAATCAAATTAAATTATTTCAAATAAAACAAAGACTATCATTACGAAACATAATTTTAATAATTATTTTAGTAGGTACATATAGGTACACTCTTTACAATATCTACACGTACATTCATTTCTTTAACATTCATATTATATTAATATTTAAGTCTCTAAAACATACATGACACAATAGATATTAAGCTTTACGTATCTTTGAATATACAACAACTAATGAGTTAGAATAATAAAATTATTAAAACAAGTGGGCGATGTTAACATTACAAAATCCACAAATAATAATGAGATAAGATTATTTATCAATACTCTTATTCAAATCATCTTTATATAATATTATAATACCATTAAGTTTGCAAACTATTCTTACGTCTTTGGAATTACAACACCAAAACAGATCAAGTTATGGTCACATAGTTTAAAAAGATTAAGGCGGGACACACGATATCGCTAGCGTTAAAATATACATTCAATAACTAATTGATTATAGAATACAAGTAATCGTTAAAAATGAACGACATCATAAGTGATCATCGAAAAGTGAGATTGCAAATAAATGTACGAGTAATACAAAATGTATTAATCCACACATAATCTATATTTGACGTTACAATCAAATTAACTCACACGATATAATCTATTGCACCTTTAAAAACTTTATAATATGTTGTGCTTCCCAGCATCTATACGTATGATTCGGATTCCGTGTCAGATTCTGAACCGTCTAGCGCTAAAACATTTTGACCATTCTTCTCAGCACCATTTGGTGGATCCCTGTAGAGGGGTGGTACGGATTTTGAACGGGACGCTTTTTCTTCTTTGTTCACATGGACCGGTTGGAATTTTTTCAATACTCTCTGGTACACCATCTTCCTCGGAGGAACGGGTGGCGGCATGTGTGGAGGTTTCTTGTTGTTATTCTGCTCCTTTTCCGTAGCGTAATCAGGCTGAACTGCGGTAGGGGTCGCTGTATATATATCCGAAGAGTAGACTCCAGACTTGTCTTCGTGGAATATGTCTCTTCTGCGGTTATATACAGAGGTATATAGCGGCTCGATATATTGAGTGGTGTAACAATTTTCATAGGAATTCTCACTGGCCGGCGACTCTGTCGATCGGCTGTTGAAAGAATTCTGCGGTTGATACAACGTGTCGCTGCTGCTCGAGTCGCTTTGCAGAATGATATTCGCCAAGGATTTTGATTGATTCAGTTTGTTGTTGTTGTAGTTACGTATTCTAGATTTTTTGCTTTCTTCAGAACTGTTACTGTGCAGGTCGTCGACGTATGAATAGGAGTTTTGTAAAGGATTCGCGGCATGTTTCTCCTTTTCCCTGTTGTTTGCCATGGACGGCGTCACGCAATTCTTGGTGCACATGTGAGCGGGATCATATCGCCTCTTGCGACAGCAGTTCACAACGTTTATGTCGTAGTTACCGTTACGAACCTTATCGGTGTTGGCGACTCCCTCCTGGCTCACTTCCAAACTCTTCGTCCTCGCTGCTTGACGAGACCAGTCATTTCTTGTAAAAATGGTGGCTGCCGGTGTTGTCTTTCCATCTGATTTGTTCTGAGAGGTTTCGCCCTGTTTTTTGTTCATTTGTCCGTATATTTTCTCCGTTGAACAGTTATTCGGTTTGTTATTGTAGTTTGCACTTTTCTTCTCCCAACCCGTGTAAACTCGTGAATAATTATTTGAGTTTATATTTGATAGTATATCTGCGTGAGCTTGATATTGATTTTGGCGTTGAATGTTTTCGGTAAACATAGCGAGATCGTGGATATTACTGTACACGATGTTTTCTTGACTAGAGACCAGGTCGCGTTTTGTATCAATCGTTTCTTGCTTGGTTTCTAAAAGATTATCGGAGCTCTTCGCTCTGTTAAAGTTTTTATTAGTTATATTCTTTTCCACTTCTTGGGTATCAGCATACATGCTGTATACTTTCGACGTTCTTGCTGCTTTTGAACCGTTGCTTCTCGGTGGTTTCTGTGGCTCTAAGCCTGTTATATATTTGGCAGGACTCTGGCCGTAAATATCGGCCGTGGGCCGTTGTACTGCCGTTTTGGAAACATAATTCCTATCATCGATTCCGTTCGAAATACCTATATTTATCGTGTTATGAACATATCGCTCAGCCATGTACGGCATCGTGTATAATTCTTCGTTTACTGTACTATACATTTCTGCTTTATTCGAATACAAGTTTTGTTGTCTCTGCGTTATTTTTGGAAGTCCATTAACATTGTGATTATCGGTATTGTATCGTGATACCAATTTTGATTCTTGTTGCATATTGCAAGTGGGTGCTGATAGCGAATGGAGTATGTTTCGAGGTGCGGGGCTATTTCCACCGTTGCTGTTTGAGTCGTCCTCTGAGAGAGTCAGTCCTGAGTCTCGACTGAGTGACAGTTTCTCTTTTCGTGGCGTCGATAATTCCATAGAATCTAACGATATACCAACGGAATGTAGACTGTCACTTTCTTCTGCGCCTGAATCCAGGAGAGCATTAGAGGATTCCGGGCTACCGCTTCCAAGAAGACCCGCTATTTGGGGTCCAAATAGAGCCTCCGCTTTAACTATGAGGAGTTCGACGACCATTGGCACCGCTTTGGGAGCTTTGTCACAGGGAACGTTGGGCCATAGAAGACTGGGGCCCACGCATACGCCCAAGTTCATTGGACACATGAGATTGATGTTAGACTTCTTGGCGATGGCTTGTAACAGACACACGAAGTATGTTAACATGTTGTAGTGAGCCTTCGGCAATTTCAGTAGCAGTGAGCGTACAGCTGCTACCTTTTCAGTCGGTGGTAAATCTGTAACAAGATGACATATTTTTTATTAAAAAAATCTACAGAAATGTTGACGGCTTATGGTTGTTATTGTGACGGAAGTTGTTATAAACTGCAGTCTGACTTGCGAAAATGTATCTATCTTATCATCATTCAAACCGAAAGACGTCGGCTGGTAGATTAAAGCCTTCCCCTGAGAAGGGGAGAGTATGTCATAATCGGCACGCTTGGCATGCGGGTTTGTATTTACCCCTTTTAGGATGGTTTTACTATCATTGTTCGTTTGACTGACTGCATCAGCGGAGGAATTCTCCTCCACTAGTGTTGTGGAGCTGTCACGTGCCTACGCACCATTTATCTGATACGAGGTATATTATGTAGGAGATGTAAATTAACTAGTTGTAGAAATTCAACGGTAGTCTTCAGTTCATGATAGTGAAAAATTGGCGTATGGGATATCCTTTCGCCAAACGTGGCGATTATGGTATATTCTCCCATAATGAAGCACAACCCTGTTGTAAGCATATTTGGGGACGGCTTGTCTAGCACGTCTTTCGGCTGTAGTGATGATGATGATGATGATGATGATGATGATGATTTGAAAAATAAGAAACGTTTACTGATAGAACAAAACGAAGAGAACTTACTCAGAACTTGCAGCCAGGCGGGATACAGGTTTGCGGCAAGGAGCGGCTGGGGAAGCGCTCGGAAGAACTCTTTGACGAGCGCGGCGAGAAGCAACACTGGTGCGCGGTCTAACTCCGCGCTATCTTCCGCCCACGGCCCTAATGTATCCAACTGGAAATAAAAACATTGTATCATTAGATGTACATAAAGATCTTAGGCATCGGCGTGCCTGTATGTAAGAATGATGAATGTAGAAGAAGCACATGCGTGTAAAGACCGGGATATGGAACTATGTTGTCTAAGAACCCAGTTAGGTTTAGTGTTGGAGCTACGCCGAGCAAGGGCTTGTCGCGTCAGAGCAGACATGCCTTACCTATCTAGAGTCGTTGTAATAATTCTTTGACCAGTATAAGCAGCTTACCTTATCTCTTAGTAGTCTGAGCGCTTTAGCGTTGGCGCTGCGGCGAAAAACGCCGTGTGTGAGCGGCGCGAGTGAGCGCAGGCGACGTAACGCGTGTACAAGCACGGGCGGCGGCGTGCCGTTACAAAGTCGCGTCAGCGCCACGCCGAACAGACGGCCGCCGCGCCGAAGCAAACGTAGCCCGCGGCCCGGTGCCGTTGTCGCGTTGCTGTAAATGAAAATAATTTAAGTTGATTTGTAGGCGAGAATCAGTGTTTAAGTAATGTTACAACTTTGAAAATAATGTTTAATTCTAGGCAATTCTCAGTGTTATTTATTAAGTAACTAGCTGACCCGGCAAACTTCGTATTGCCTCAGAATGAAATAAGGTGTCAAAGGTTTGATAGATACGGACTATTTGTATGGAAAAAAAAAAGGTTTTTACTGTTTCCCTTCAATTTCTTCATATTTTCTTACCTTTTAAACCTTCCCTAGACTTCCAAAAATCATTCAAAACCAAAATTAGCCAAATCGGTGAAGCCATTCACGCATGATGCCGTGACCAAGGAAAACGGGTTGCATTTTTTTATATATAGACGTGGCCGGCTATGCTAACACCAAAAATTTAAAAAGTGGAAATAATTGAATTATACGGTATTTCGTTCACTACAAAATAAATTTAATTAATTTTATAGCGTCAACAACACGTGGTAATGATGCTGTTATAATGTAGCTTAAATGACACGTTTGTAGATTTACCATAGCAGCGCCATCTATTGATAACTTACTCAACCCAGTCGAAAGGTATCGACATCTGTTAGAATCATTTGGAGTTAACAGATAATTGTGACTGTCTGAATAATATCAGACAAATAATTAGCAATAAATTAAAATTGCAACTATAATTTGAGATTTAAACTATCCTATCTCTCAAGTTGGATCGAACTGCACATGGTGTGCGAATTTTATTATAATCGGTTAAGTGGTTTAGGAGTCCATTGAGGACAAACATTGTGACACGAGATTTATATATATTAAGAGATATGTTGAAGTAGGAAAAAAATTGTGTTTAATTTTTTTTTAAGAATGCTGTCTTGATGAATTAATACAAAACAATTCTAATGTTAAAGACATCGGCAGCGCATATTTTGAATATTATGTCTAGCTCTTATTTTTATATTTTCATGGGATAAGATACCTATTACGTGGAGCTTTATTTTAGGCTGAACAAAATATAGCATGCGATTTATATAGTACTTTCTCTTATCTATATGTAGTATAAAATGTTTAGTCAGAATTTGAGAAGCAAAACGATACAAATAACTTTAAGCTAAAATATTTACCTTTTCAGTCCCTGATTCTTCTTTCTTAACTCGAATACTAGTCCGCAAGGATTATTTTTGGCGTTCACATGCTCCAAATCGAAACCGTCCTCATTTGATAACGTCTGTCTTATTCGAGACATCTGAAAATAAAATAACAACTGAGTACATCTATTTTTATGTATTTTTATTTTATATATTAAAAAGTATGTCCCCGTAATAAGGTCTTAGGGGTGGCAACGCATCTGCATTTTGACCTTTGGTTTTTGTGCAGATGTCTATAGGCTGCAGTCATCACTTAAAAACCATGATGAATTGCATGGTTGTTTGCCACCTTCATATCATAAGTTTAAAAAATATATCACGTTTTAAAACATATTATATAAAACTTTCAAGTAGTCAATGAGCACTAATAAAATACCTATTTTTGAACTCAAATATTCTATATTCAATTTTACAATTGATCTAAGTGACTATATGGTCCAAGAGATACTGAACCCTCCGACCACCGTTGGTCCTGTAAGGCTGAAAATTTTTGTAGGGATAAATTATAACATGCTAAGTACAAAAACCATCGCCTGGAAAGGATCTGCCAGTCACGTGACCAACCCCACAATTTTGAAAATGTAAAAAAAAAAAAATGAATATGTTTTAGTTTATATATATATGAAAAATGTTAAGAGTAAGTAATTTAATATTTTATTGGCTTAAATTAACTGTTTACCAACCGACGCGACGACTACAGCAAAAGTTGCAGAGCCTCTAATCGCAATATGTGCCATGTGTCTACCGCCCTAAACCGATGATCGGTCCTACAGGGGTTTCCCTTTGGCAGTTCTGTATATTTATTTAGAAATACAGCCCATTGCGCTCTTTGATTGCCCGGTGAAGTAGACGTAGTAGAGTAGCCGCCTACATACATCAACTAAAAAAATATCGGCAGTACAAAAGTTATAATCCTTACCTGCACGGCATGAGGTCGTTCGACTCCTTGCAGCGGAGTAGGAGGTGCGTCTCTCGTAGTCCGCACGCATAGGGTGAACTCATTGGCGGCCCCCCATCTGCTCTCCTCCCCCTCCCCATCCACCTCCTGGTCACCCTCTCCAGTCTGCAGCACTTGTAGCGCTTGGCGGACAACGCAACGGGCACTCATTTCTGGACTCACGGAGACTGTCTTACACTAGAAATTGAAGAATGAAGTTGTTTATATTGTTTTTTATAGCACAGTGTGATCTAGTTCCTAGAACCTAGTACTAAGAAGTTACCACCCTCTGTGCGCCCGGGCGCCATGCAATAATAGGCAACTTAGGTCACACGTCTCGTAATATACTATTTTAACACTATATTCCAATAGTAATTAGAATATGTACAACTTCTACAATCATTAGAGCAGCCATACCAAATGAACGGGTCATCGCTTGGACAATATGATAACTATAAGTCTCCTAGGGAAAACAATTTCAAAACGCAGTTTAGAAGAATAAAATTAAAATCGATAAAAAGTATTGATTTTATATTAGACGATTCGATTAAGCTTATTTATTTTATATTCCATACGTAACGGGATCTGTATTTACGATGTTAAAAAAAAGGTCTTCTGTAAATGGTTTTTACGGATGTCTACATTCACTAAGTGTACGTGATTGAGCTACCAAATCCTGTAGCCCTGTTTCAGTATGCAGAGTGTCGAAAAAAGTGAAAACAAACGAAAGTGCCGCTTTAAAATTCATTTAAACGCGCTTCCTTGCAATCACACATAATTTTGTTTTAAAGGCATTTCAAGTAACTTCAAATTATCCCAAAAGTGTAGACTAGGGTTAAAGTATTTAAGCGCACCATTCGCAAGATTTGTTTTTTAAGTTCAATCCTAATGCCAACTTGTTTAATTATTAGCCGATAGGTGAAGCTTCCGACCTACTAGGTTAAGCGATACGGGCTATTGCTATCGATAGATAGCAGTCGTTAAACCTTGTCGGAGGCCTTATGGGTGGTCTGAAAAACATTCGACAGCGGGTTGGCCACTAACGCTTATCTTCACCAACCCGCATTGGTGGAGGAAGCTCCAGGCCTCCTCCCAAGAAGGGGAGAGACTCGTGACGAGCAGTAGGGCTTATCAAGGGTTGCCATATTTAGGTCGCGAGCCTATTGACATTCACCAGTGCATGGATGGAGCATAAACTCCAACAAGAAAAACAAAATATTACCTACAGACCAAACCTGGGACATCAGACACCTATAAACTATAAGTGAAAGGTGTCATTAAACTAAAGAAGTCATTGTACGAGTACTAATTCAGATGGTTCATCAAAATACTAATATAAGTCATAATGGGTAAATAATAATATGACTTATGTTATAAGAAAACACGATGACACTCGGGACAAATATCCAATACTTGAAGCCAATTCAAGTACTTTACTCATAAATGAGTCACGTTCAGTTTTTGTTAGATGTAAAACGATAGTAAATTTATGGTTCATAATCGTAAAGTGCTCCATACTTACGAATTCAATAGAGCTCGCTAAATCCTTGTAGAATATTTGAATATTCGTAGACTTTGGTTCTGTGGCTAACTGAGCATTTAAAGCGTTCTGGGTTTTTCTGTAATTAAAGAGAAAAAAATATTTAAAATTTTAGTTAACTATTGAAGCTGAAATATTTTTCGATGACCATTGATCAGGAAATATATTAAGATAGATAAAATATCAAAGTATTTTCCCCGAAGAATTGGGATTCGGTTATATTTTACATTTATCGGACACCTTGCCTAACTAAGGGAAATGCAATGAAAATCTTATCATTTAGAAACACCCAATAAAGTGTAGACCTGGTCTTACTCCTTGTAGAAGTTACTTCCTACCAATAAGCTATCGCGCGGTTGATAGGTAAATCAAAGTAACTATTACGCTTAGAGACCCATGTTCCTTGAAAATATAATTCAGTCTATGACCAACTGTTGAAACAACAAACAGATTGCAGTATGTAGATAAATTGATATTACCTGTACCAAGTATCTCTAGCAGCCTGCGTTGGATACGTTGCGAGGTAGTTAGCAACACCAGATACTGTGGGCCATCCGATGAGAAAGCCAGTGTCATCACCATCGTTCAGCGAGATCCACAATTCAGCCAGCCTTACGCTCTCTTTTAACTTAAAGCAATTAGTCCCTCGCGATTTTCCGACAAGCATCAAGTCGCTGAAGAGGAACAAATGGCGATCTAGCGGTGGGGAGGAGCCCAATGGGCACAACTGGACTGGTGCCTCCATGATGAAGGTACGCGGTGACAGCGAGCTGCTACTAGCGCTCATTGAACCACCGATGTCCAAGCTTGGTCGCTTGCGGAGACTTTTCGATTTCTGAAAATAATAAACAATGCATGTAGATTGGGGTCAAGTACGCAATAAAAATGTATTCATTCAACGAGATAAAGTTGTGTATTCTTTTTTGTTGTAGTTACATTACAGCGTCTACTGGCACACGAAAATTGTGTCAAAAATTAATAATAATATGCAGCAAAGAGTATACAAATACAGTTTCAATCCATGATCGAAATAGTTAACAGGTGCCTAAATATTGTACCTAGAGATTGACGATTACTACATTTCATCTCTCGTGCAACGCTAGATAGTCAACAGAAACAGGTCTCGGACGCGCTTCAAACTTTACCATTTTGTACGCGAGCCTCAGGTCTCCAGGTCTGATAGGCTATACAATTTACTAAAAAATGACCTACATCAGATAGGGCAGATTCGTTTTCGGCTGCCCTATTAAAATCCCTGAAGTCCCAAAAGATCAATTTTATCAATTAACAACATAAGCAGCGCGAAGTAGTCCTACGGTAACGGGCGCTAGACGGTCTGACAGACTTCACGATTACTTAGATAATAGTGATCTACATCTTTGGCTCCTCCACTATGATTCATAACGTGCATTAAGACTTTTCTCAATTAAAATAAGGGTATTACCTGCGCATGATGCGAAGCCAAGGCGGTAGGTGCATCGGCATCGTGCAGCGCGAGGTAGTCGTGCGGGAACAGATCCTGGACGCGCTCCAGGTCCGAGAGACGCGCCGCTCGTCGCCGCGCGCACCCGCCCCCCACCAGTCGCTCATATTGCGCGAGTCGCTCGATCTGTGGACAACAAAATAATTTTCATCATTTCTTTATTCTAAACCAGCAAAAAACAATATAATATATAATAATAATTTTATATTTGCTAAGTTAACAGAGCACGATGGTTTAGGCACTATTATTTAATTTATCTGACACTAGTTAAGCGCTATTGTGTTTTGGTACGTGGTATGGCTTTGAATTTTCCACAGAAACAAAACACCTAAAACCTTAGATATAGATGGCACCGCATCTACAATATGACCTCAACGTTTAGTGTTAAGTTTTAAAGATAACGATATGCACTATAATTTTGTACAATCCTGTCATTACCAGCACAAACCATAATAGGCCTACATGTGGCAACGCGTTAAGCAAGTGCATTGGAATCTCCTTTTGTAAAGAAGTCTATAGATTACAGTATTCCCTTACTATTAATGTCAACATAAATGTTGAGAATTAAAAGAAAAACTCATTTTATATCATTTATTATAGCATCTAATTGTATTTCCGTTTTCAAAAAAAAAAGAGAACACTTTCTTTTTTCATCAGGTCAAATTAAAATGTACTTAGCGTTATTCAAATAGGATTTTAAATATCTTTTTCAATACGTTGTTCGGACTCGGTAGTAAAATATAATGAAATCAATCGTGGGAACCGACTTAGTAAAGTACTTGTATAGAGGAAAGCATTTTAGGTCGCCAAAGTAGCAAAGCATGTAGAGTCAATAAAGATGTGCTTCCAAAGTTAAGTAAGAATTTTAATACATTTTTGAAACAAAATAAGCAACTTAAAGTCAAAGTGCGGTCTATGTATCGCCCTAAGTTTAATAGCTGTTTAGGATCAAATGCTGCTAACCTTATTATAGATAACTAGCTGACCCGGCAAACTTCGTATTGCCTTAGAATAAAAGAATAAAAATATGACATGTGTCAAAGGTTTGATAGATACGGACTATTTGTATGGGAAAATAAAATGGCGGTTTTTACTATTTCCCTTCAATTTCTTCATATTTTCTTACGTTTTAAACATCCGTTTTCCTTGGTCACGGCATCACGCGTGAATGGCTGGACCGATTTGGCTAATATTGATTTTGAATGATTTTTGGAAGCTGGACTTCCAAAAATCAGCCAGCCATTCACGCGTGATGCCGTGACCAAGGAAAACGGGTTGCATTTATATAAATGATCGCGATTGAATTCGCGATTGAATAGTTTCGCTGTAATGCTCTAACATAAGTATGCTAAAACAAGACATCGGAGTGATAACAATTTCGATTAGATACATCAGGAGAATTAAATCCCTGTTGCAGTATAAATATTCTTCTTCTAAGCCAAAAATTAAACACCTTTAAATTCATATACAACAGCCAGGAAAGCGCTTCACTAAAGCAATGAGGTTAATGTATCCTTGAACACATCGATTTGCTGTGACCAGTTTATACGTAATGTGTTTCGGATGTTTACTAAGATGTTTCTTAACATCACGTCGGACGGGTGTAAAAAGGTTACGATGAATTGCTTATTTTTGAGAAACTGTCGTGTTTGTGCAATCTAAGATTACGAGCGACGCTAGCATTCTATGAAGATTAGTTCGGAACGGTGCGAACACATTAACATTTTGCGAGGACCTGGTGCATTATTTATGACTTAGACAGTTTTAAAGTTATATTTCTCTGGTGATTATTTTCCTTGGTCTGTATGGGTGTAAGAATTGTAAGATTGTTCGAATTTCTATGCAACAGAAGACATAAAATTTTTAGAGATGTTATCAAAGTCCATAAAATATTTTTCTTGTACAACTCCTCACACAAGTGCATAACTCTAGGATTAAGATAACTACTTTTATGTCATTTGAAAACATACTGATAATTGAATACTGTAGCTTTTAAAAAACCACTAGAGATTTCAATGTAGATGCGTTGCCACTGTTAAGGCCCAAGTAGTTATGCCGGAAATTACGGGATCGTGTATGATTGCAAATCTACTGATTTCTTAATAATGTGGTACATTATCCTCCGGCACATACACTAATCAGGTATGTACAAATGCTTGGGTAAATACCCGAGAACTTCCTATTACACCGTATTAACCCATATATTCCTAGTGTTTGAAAAATGGAACGGTATATAATTTTAATTTTTTTTTCTTATTAGAACGAACACACCCATTTTTTTTTGTTTTGCTCTACTGACCCCACAAGCTATCAGTAGCAATATTTGACACTTTCAAGTTCAACACACAAGTTCAAGTCGGTCATGTAAGTAATATTCTTGTTTATTGGTGACGTAGGTATATGTGTATAAATATTCTGATGTGTGGATTAAGTACATTGAATCAATAAAGGTCATGAACATTTTTAGAACTACGTTATAGAACAGCATGTGATAACAGATAATCATACTCTTTGTATAATTGTCGACAAATAAATTTATTACTGTAACGTTTTGCGTCAGTCACCGTTTTTACCTTTGAAGATAGGAATTTTAAAATAACTTTTATTTGACGCCTACATTATAACAGTTTTTACATGCGAAATTTAGATCACCTCCGTCCTGTGCTTTGAAATGTGTGTTGTATAAATAAAGTCAAAGCTTTTCTTAACATATATTAAGATTTCTAATACGATATAAAGTATTTTATTTTGTATGAATAAGTTGAAGCTCACGTACACAAAGGCAAAATGTGATTTCCGTTAAGGCATTATACCTCATTAAAGCGGACTATTGTTGTGAGGATTCTAATCTAAATTCTAATAGCGGTGCGTGCTCCCGAGGGAGACTCCTCCCTCACGACGCTGCAGACCGTGGCTACATTTACATCGCCGGCACACACACCTATTCGAGTCACGCGATTGAACATTTGACTGTAATAAATTTCAAATAAATTACAGTGATCCGATCGGTTCTCGCATCAGATATATTCAACGACCAAGTAGTATCAATGGTGTGTGAGGGTATGATGTTGGATTCTCGCGTCGATACAAATACTTACGAGTTTAAGGACTACAGATTTCGGGTCTGGGTGTTTTTGTGTATTGTACGTGTAAAACGTAAATAACGCAGTTAAAAACCTATTGTGGGACAGTGAGTATCAAACCTATTTTCTGTGGGATAAAGTTTAATTGACGTTCATATTGTGAACTAAGAACTAAATTCTTCCCTATGATTAGACCTCTGTGGCTTTCAAAATATTTTTAACTCACTTATTATAATAACAATTTTACGTATATGTAACCAATAATATCACGACTACTTAAATCAAATGCATTACAGTCTCCTTATAAATCTTGTGCTCTTTAAAATAATTCGCAACTATTCTACAAACGTGTTGTAGGTCCTTTATGAAAAACAACGTGGGAATTTCATCTCATTGTATGCTATAATTGAAATGTTGATTTTATTTACAATCAATGTACCCATGTAGTAGATTTTTAATTATTCATAATGTATGCGTGAACGGAAGTAAATTTTCAAATAATGGACTATTTATTGTCCAATTAGGTTAAGTGCAAGCCTTAACAAGACAAGTATAGGTACCATTAATCGTAAAAAAACTACCCCTTTCTTCACAAACGTACAAAACGTATAAAATACGTTTTAGGTACTTTGACTTTATCGGTTGCATTGTCAATGCAAATACGTATATCAATACGGGGCTCAATATTTAAGAACTTAGTGACATTGAAAAGATTAATTTAATAAACATATTTAATCTATGACACATTTTGCATACATTAACCATCAATGGATTAAAAAACTAATATTATTTGTAAAAGCTAACGAAATTTCAACCTTTATAAAACCATCACAGTATAATAATGAGGTTTATAGAATCTTTGAAATTTATTACCGCCAAATAAAGCGCCCACATTTAGAGCTTGACCTATCGCTGTGCCTATTTACTAATTACATAATATTTAATTATTATTTAACGTTAAGGTAATAAACCGTATAAAATATCAATTATTATAATTGCTTCCAGAGAATTATTTAATCGATTGGTGAATTGCAAATTTGGTTGACTCGTAGCCAATATAAAAACATCAACGAGCTAGCGGACGCATTCTGAGAATTCATGAAGTCTTTATCATCGTCATTAATATGAAGTCAAGGATGTCTAATAAAAGTATACTAATACATTTGTATTGTTACCGGCGTCGGGACGTGACGACCCACTGCCCACTAGCGGAAGTACTAAGAAATATTCATTGTTTTCTTTCTACCCAATGGTTGACTGGTAGACAATGCCTTTTAGTAGCATTAAGTCCGCCTTTTGTACAAAATTTTTGAGTGTGCAATAAAGTAAAATTAATAAATAAATTATCTTCTATGGAAGATAGTTCTTAGTAGTTTAATCTTCTATGGAAGATAATTCTTCCGCTAGTGAATTTTTTGAACCGAGGCTCATTCAAGGAGGCATTATTCGATCCCCGTATCGGGATAAATATTTGAATAGACTACAGATATTTGTTTTGAGTCTGAGTGATAGTGTATCTGTTTTGTGTGCGAACAACGGCACCCACGACACAGGTGTGAGTGTAAGCGTATTTTATTTTATGTACTTGGTTAATGCTGCATTATGTTGATTAATGATTTAAAATAATTTGTATTAATACCATGATTTGTTAATAGTGTGCTAATAATTAACATAATGGGTTGCTCTGACAAAGTCTAAAGAAGTATTTAAAAAAACATATAAGTATAGGTATTGATAATTGATTGAATGGACCTTAAGTTTGCTAATATTAGACGTCTTAGAAAAAAAATATTGTCGCGTAATAACTATCGCAGAAACAGAACAACTTAGATGTCAGAGGTCAACACATTTGCATAAAAAAAACATAAAAATGATAGGACAAGATTGGTTCAATACATTTTATTTGTGTAATAACATCCAGTTAGTTAATTTCGTTTCATAACAATAATTTGCAATCAATTATAAAATTTGGACTCTAGTTTGTTCATTTACTGTAGTTGTCATAGCAAGTTTTTATTTCAAATGTTTTGACGACCCGGTTAGACTAGCGGTGTGAGATGACCGTTTGATTCGAAGGGTCGCGGGTTCGATCCCCGTACCGGACAAATATTTGTATGGTCTACAGATATTTGTTTCGGATCTGGGTGCTTGTGTATGTGTTGTATGTGTACAACGGCACCCACGACTCAGGTTTATACAGTACTCAACAATTACTATTGCACATCGAGCCTACGAAAGAGACAATCGGCTCATTTAGACTTCGTAGAGCGTTATCTCTGCTGCACACTGCCTACGTAACCAGTGACAGTCCGGTATTGGTCAAAACATGATCAAAATGGTCGACAAACGTCAAATAGGTACGGTGCGAAAGAGATAACACTCTACAGACCCGAAATAATCCGAAGTCTCCTTCCTTAGCTCGATGTGCAATATTTATTGTTGAGCACTGTACCCACTGTGGGGCTCTGAATGTATTAAAAAAATCTATACATATAATAAAACAGTAAAACCCGCGTGTCTGTACATTGTATATATTTACGAAAAACTAATTGGGGGCGATGTCAAAATAGTATTAGAACACTTTTCAATGATTTTTAATTTTATTGTCTGTCTGTTTGTCTGTTTGTCCCTTTGTCCAGGCTAATCTCCGAAGATACTGGACGGATTCGAATGAAACTTTTTGTAGTGTATAGATACTAAGCCTGGCCAACATTTAGGCTACTTTTTACTGCGGGAAAATCCCTCATTCCCACGGGAATCTCTACATTTAATAAAATCGTAGGAAAGTCAAAACTGTACATTAAATATTTTTTTAAAGAATACTTGGGACGTGATCTACAATAGAAATCGAAGCCAAAAATATGGTTTTCAGATTTTTTGTCTGTTTGTCTCTATGTATGTCCGGGCTAAACTAAAAAAGTACCTACTAAATGGCGCCTGTTAGTAATATTCATGCAAAATTTGAAGAAAAATTTTGCTAATTAATACTAACAGGTCCGGTCAACATATAGGCTACATATTATCACGCTATCTCCTACGGGGGAAGAGCTGTAAATCTTTAAAATCGTAGAAAAGTCATAACTGTACATAGATTTTTTTGTTTTAAAGAATATTTGGGGTGTGATTTACATCGCCGCATTACGTAATATATCTGCCGTAATCCATGGATCACCTTCTGTTTCATGATACTGCGCCATCGGTCCCGATTTTCAGCTACGTGTATGGTCTCGTGTTTTTTTTTTTGAGTGTGGTGCGAACTTGTTTTGTCCAGCGCGTTCTTTGCGAGCAATGTGACCAAAGTTCTCAAGGACTCTTTGTAAGCAGATGGAAGATAGTCGTATGATAGTAGATGGAAGGTAGTGTACACATTGAGTTCTTTGAGTATCGAACCATTTGTACGATTCGCCGTCCAAGGTATACGCCTCCAACACCACATTTCGAATGTGTCCACGCATCTGCGGTCGTTTGCTTTGAGAGTCCATGTCTCGGCCCCATAGAGGAAAATGGAGAATACCAAGGTTTTCACGAGCTTCTGCTTAGTTTTTTTTGTTATGTTGCGGTCCTTCCATATCCTCTCTAACTGGCCCATAGCTCTCTTAGCCATCCCTATTCTGCGAGCCAATACAAAATAAAGATGTCTACTACAGGGTATTTAGTCATTAGATGAGAAAATAATACTTACGTCCATGAATCTCTATCAGTTCAATGTGGACAGACCTCGATCTGTTTTTGCTATGTAAAGTAATATAAACCACCAATCCATTGGCAGCCGAAACAGTCATGATCATGAATTAAAGGCTCATCCCGGCGCGCCGTAAACGTTTTTATGTCCGTCTATATTATGGAGACGACATTTTTCAACACCCGTTAACGCCCTCGTAAACATCTTGTGGTGGCTATTTTGGTAAGTAGGTGAAGACGCGAAGGGAAAAATATTTATTGGGCACTTAATCCACTTCAGACTTAACTTGTATATTTATTGTATACTAGCAGCTGCCCGCAACGTCGTCTGCGTGAAGGCTCTACAGCACCAAACATAACAAGTGAAGGGAGTCATATGGGAATCCTGCTGAGTTCAGGTAATGCGGCGATGTCTACGCTCTCAAACTCCGATACTGGGACTACCAGTCAATACTTGCTATTGTTGGATTGTATTTTTTTTTTATATTTAAAACTACGTCCCAAACATTCCAATACAACCGATATGCACGATTGTATGGCTCCGACTTTACAGTAAGGATACTGTAAGCACACGAAGCGGAGTTATTGTGCTGTGAGTAATTACGTGTCGAAGTGCGCAACCGCGACCTGACGCCATTCATCATGAATTATTCGAATCGACGGTCTGACACAACACCGTTATTCGATACAATTTGGGCAATTACATTAACGTAGGTTCAACAACATATGAACTTAAACATTCCTAACTGGAAATTTATTTTTAATATAAATATAGCAAATACCTTGTTATATTAATAGTATAGTATTCAAATAGATTTTAATGCAGTAACATATGGGCATTTTAATGATTATTATAGGAGAATGGAAGGTAAGTCGATGGATAAAGAGATTATTTGTCTGAAGGTTGCAGATCCAAGTTCATTCAGTGAGTTCTATGGTGCTAGAGCACTTAAAAACCTATGGGAAATTCTAGTGTTATATAGAAAGAAAAGATTTTTAAGTGTCACTTAAAATTCCTGTTCCGTTAATCAGCCCTCTCTACATAACCAAAGGAGTTAATCTGTGCTGTTTTTAAATCGGTAATAATTCTATAATCTTAACAAATTTGTGGCTGTTGTAGCCCTTACTATTATTAAGAAGGTACATTTTAGCGGCAGGTAGATTACTTATTGGGGCGGTGTCTTGAGTCCTTCACTAGCTTGAGTAGCTTTAACCACCTTAATTAAAGTATTAGTACTAAATGACTGATATTTTGTATAATTAAGGTTACTCGTATAATAATAGCATGCATTGGTTTCACACCCACGTGGCCCAGCATCGCCCACAGCTGGACATAGTCCTTCTCTAAAAAGGTAAGATAAATACTTTAATAATAAGGTTCACAGATGGAAAGATATTACGATATAAGGTCAATTATAATACTCTGTGTAGCGATTTGAATTAACAGTAAGGTATCAGGATTAAATAACGATCATAGAGGCAAAAAAGATGTATGACTCCATGATAACTATCACAGCTTATGAGTTCAAGGAGTGATAATTCATATTTTTCCCCGCAGTTTTTGTGAAAGTATGGTATGGTTCGGCTCAAACATATTATTAACTTTAGCCTAGCTTAAACCGTGGCTTACAGCAATAGTAAAAATATGACATACCTAAGGTAATTACGATAATTTTACTTTCCTCTAAGTAAATAAGAGTGTGAAACGATTTTTTTTTGGAAAACACAATAAGCATTGAAATTTCTTACGTTTTAGCAACCTAATAAGGGGTGTTATTTAAGCAAAGAAACAAATTAATACGAATGTAAGAAACATAGAAATCATTGACATCTAAAAATTCGAAATCACGTGTAAGCATATGTCTCTACTTCCACAAGAATAAATAACAAATACTTATTTAAATTTTAAGCCTCACATTAGTAACTTTAATAGCTATATTTTATTTGAATAGAACCTGTGTTCATTTCAAAAAGGGAAAAAACTTAACATTATATTGAAACCCATCTCATAAAATCAATAAATTCTTATGATATACGCCAAATGGTGCTATAAAAATTCAAATTGTTTATTTTCAAATTTATCTCTGATCACATTCCAGTCTCTATGAGATTAGTCAAAAATATTTGTTTGCAGATTTTAGAGATTAAAAAATAAAGAAATGTTTCTTTGGCATATCGCATAGTCTTCGTAAGGTGATTTATTTAACGATATGAGACTGCAACCAGATATAATAAATATATATATATATATATTGTTTATTACTTGCTGACCCTTCGAACTTCGTACCGCGTTATATTTAAATAATGTGTCAAACATTTGGCAGGTTTACTATTTGCCTTACAATGATTTTATATTTTTCGCACCTACTAAACCTTCCTTGGACTTCTACGAATAGGTATGTCAAGCCTAAAATTTGTCAAATAGGTCCAGCTATTCTCGAATAGTGAGACTAAACAAACTTTATTTCGTTTTTATATAAGTATACGATAGAGGTATAATCAATCCATATCATTGAAATACATCGAGCCAGCTGTTATTTAATCTTAACTGTCTTCGTTATTTAGATGCAATAGCAGTAGGACACTGCTGCTAAGCTTGAGGTCAGGTTCAACCCCCCGGTGGAGCTAAGTCGTATTAGGATTGTACCATTTTTGATGACTAGCATTGTATACTCGTCCTTAAAGAACTTCAATAATCTCGCCACATATTTCTGTACAAGAATTTAATTTCCGTCTACCCACGTTTATAGAGAAAATAGACATGAAGAGATTTTTAAATCTTTATATACCACAATCAGATAAAGACTTTTTTAAAACACTCGTGAGCTTTTGTTAGACTGTCAGGTAGGCGTCTAGTTTATAGAGTTATGTGTGGAGATAAAGATTATTTAGTTCCACTAAAACATTTTAAAGAACGCAAATAGAACAAAAGGATACCAGTTCAAAAAACATTCGGGTTCGGATTAAAACTTTGCCAAACAAAAGCGGTTTGTTTTTGTCGATAAAAAAGGCTTTAAAGACGCAACAGCGAGTTCTAGTTGGTGGTATTTAAAGTTTTACGACTTCTTTACTCTGCTTCTTTAGTATTTTATTCGAACAAGTATAAAGAATTTGGAGTAATACTAATAGCCACGTAAATGTTATCTGTGAACGTGTTACACCAAACTACACTTTCTAAGTCAAATGTTTGCCTCGTAGTAAGTGGAGACAGCGTACGTAAGTTTTTAGATAACGAATGAACTGTCCTAAAACGAAGATAATGCGACGTAAGCTGCCTGCCCGCCTCTGCTTTATGGGCTTGTGCTTTTTACAAATTATCTTTATCTTTCCACTCCGTTTCCTGTTACTAGACACGCCTAACTGCTTTAATGTTATGAAATCTACGAAATAACCATCTCTTATCGCAACTAACTAATGATAATGCGTTTGTTTGTCGATTCGTAATCGATAAATATTACATGCACAATTAATATAAGATTCGGGTCATATATTATATATTAAAATATGTTTTTTTTAAATGAAAAATGGTAAGAAAAATTGACTTCAGGGTAGACTCGAACACAATCGACAGTGGTCGTTATGATAGCATGAGTTATTGCGAAAAATAATATAAAATTGTTAAGAATAAAAGCGACTTCTTTACGATATTTTATAAACAGCAAAGTTGATATCGGTTGCCTGCTAGCATTGTTGGCAATAGATGTCGCTACTGCCGCCATATGGCAATGCAATAAAATGTAAAGGAAAAAATTGACAAATCAGACATGGACTTCGGTAGCGCAGTTGGAAGAGCGGCTGGACTAGATTCCCAGTGGTCGCAAATTCAAGTCTCGCCTGAAGTCAAATTCTTTCCATTTTTCCCTAAAAAACTAAACATGTTTCACTAGCCTGTGTTATTGCGAAAAACAATGTTAAAATAAATATGACTGCTTTTCAAAAGTGAAATATGTATTAAACTTAAAATGTACGTAAGTACATTCTTCACACAATTCTTCGCTCATACCGACAATTGGAATGTTTTTAAGAGCCTTCTGAGTTTTTTTTTTGCAGTTTTTCCTCCATCAATACCTATATTGGTCTTTAGAATTGTGCCCGTGTAAAATAGGAAATGAGACATTGAACTATATCAGTTAACAAGTTTATATTATTATTCAATTAAATGTATAGTTTTATTCTCAGTGGATTTTTTTACTGTGTGAATTGCCATGCGTTTCTGTTGTATTATATTTGATGTTTCATAACAGATTCTTGTAACCCTGTGAAAAAATAAACATTTGTGTCAGATTTACGACGATATTAGATTATTGAAAATACTTATTCAGAACATGAGTTTGGTAATAACGGAACTAATCAATGCACAAAAGGTAATTAAGGTCTCCATACCGATGTTTCTCGTTTAATTAACACCATGTAAATTGCACTGCCTGTGCTCTGTCGTAAGAATTATGCTTCTAGGTCAATGGGCAAACGGACTTGATAATTTCAAAGTATCCCAGTACTTATCTAGTTTCTACAGTTTATCAGTTTGATACATTCTTTCATTGATGACATTCCGTCAACAAGTTTCAATGTATGACGTCATGTTCTCTAAACGGGTTGAAAAAAAATACCTTGTCGTAAATTCACATCTGTATTCTCCAATAGGGTAAGCAGAGATAAATGCATGTATTCAAGCTAGTAACCAAGGATTGATCAGTTGCGTTTTTATCCCATGTAATACCCACACACTCCGAACACCTTAAATTCAAAATTTCCAAAAATTTAACATCGCAATATCCCCTTCCGACCTGGGAATCGAACTCAAGATCTAGTGTAGCAGTGCTGAGTGACCTGCTACCACTCAACTACTGAGGCAGTCTACAACTAAGTAATAATAAATATCTTAGTTTAAGAGAAGGATTGACGGAAGAGAAGGACAATTAACTTAATATCTTTAATGCTAAACTTTATCCTCTTTATTCAAGAAATACTATTTAATACAAGTGAGAAATAGAACAAGTTTATCAGTTCTATCTCTGATACAAGTTACAACATCGCAGATTCATAAATTGTGATGGTTTGCCAAATTGGAAAATATAATGAATTGTTTGTCTAAGCAAGTACACCTTTCACTTTCATATACGTAACAGCCGATTAGCCTGCCCTTCGATGCCGAGATTTTTTAGATTTGTTGATATAATTTAAGATTCGAACGCTGTGGAAAGTTGTCGATCACTACTGCGTAGGTTGTGCAGCTGACAGAATGTAAGTTTATCATGTTACATAACCACTGCTTTGTTTTTAACTGCTACATAAATTATCGACTAAATATTTTTATAAAATTTCACCTATTTTGTCCGCCGTCAGAGTGTTCTATAAAAACATGTGACCATATGCCATTTCTGAACTTGTTATCTGAGAAATAAAAGATAATAAAACGTTCAAGCGGATGTGACAAAGCTTTATTACCGAAATGGCCAATAAAACTCTCAAGACTCTAATTATATGAAAATTATTGCTCGACATTGTACAAAAGTAATGTGAAGGTTAATAACGGTAACGTTATTTAAGATACGCAATGCACATATTTGTTACTTCGCAGAAAGCAATCGGGCCATGATTCATCAGGGAAGCACGAGATGATATTGTTATGTGGAACAGAAACTCGAATGTTTGGCCTACAGCGCATTCCGTTACTTAGATGAAACGATTAGAGATGGAAGCCAAAGCTTCTATGCATGCGAATTCCAGTCACGTGTTGATTATATAGTCGTCATTTGATAATACATTCTAGAAGCAAGTCATTGCTGTATTATGTTATCTGGTTGAGCTCTAGTGAAAGAGCTCGACGGCGTAGACATCGCATTATCTAATCAACTTTGACGCTAAATTTTAGTGTTCAACGTTCAAATAAGGTGGTAATGTGGGTAACAGTGATATAACATGTATGAAGAGAATGATGAAGGTAGACGAGGCACGAGAGGTTTGTCAGGACCGGGATAGCTGGCGCTCTATACTCTCTGCGTACCCCGTTAGGGACCTGGCGTGGAGATACACACAGTGATATAACAGTTGAAGCCTTAGGAGTACAATTACATTGAAATCTCTGGTTTTTTAAAGATATTTGTAGACTGCATAAATATACTTCATTACCATCACACACACAACCATATTTCAATACTTCTTGAAAATTCAATACGTATACTTATACGATATTGTTTTTGGGCAGAAAAAAAACCAGTTGTAGAGCTAATAAAGGAAATAAATGTAGTAGTGGAGATACATTCTTGCATGTGATATCAGGATTATAACGGTTACTGAATAGTATCGATTACGACCAAAACTGCGATCCTGCGTTACGCTCAAAGTGACGACAAGAGATGTAAACATCGTGAACATAGACATCGATATGTCAGAAACAAAGAACGATGTTTTTTTTTTCAAAAAAAGGTTACGAATTCATCAGTATACATTATAGTACGTTTTTTTTATTTAAAAAAAAAATGTATATGTTATTATTTATTCTATAGGTACTCTACTAATCAATGTACTAGACTAGACAGTGTAATAAGCCCGTCAAAGAAAATTACTGTATTTATAGTATTTACTTCAAGTCACCTTACGGTGTAAGTGGCTATGTTATAGTTAGATTAAAGACCATTTCCAATCAATAATTATGCTCAAATACACTTTTGTTACATATAGTTTACAATGACATCTATCGATAGTGAACGAGCATTGATTTTCAAGAACAATATCGATGTTAAGTAAACACAAAGTAAAGTAACGCCTGTCGATTTAAGAATAATTTCTGGCTCGCAAATAAGCCTACGAAAACTAAAGACTAATCGCTTGTTTCTAAAGCTTCGATGTATATTGGATCCCTAGCGACATCTGAAAAGGTCGAATCGCAGCGGGGCGACAGCGAAGGCGACACATATCTCGAACCATTGTTGCAGCGACACCAACACGACTGTCGACTCATCTTCGGTGAAAATACTATCAAAATGATCGCCAATTCGCGATAAAACATTTCTCTTTGGCTGTACTTGAAGGCGATATTAATATGAGATTAATTTGATATTGTAACCATGAGAACTATTGAACCTTTATAAATATCGACGAAAACTTTCACATTTTCTACCCCACAGATCATGAAGAACTAATGTGAAACAATCTTTATTAATTTACATTCTGTGAACAGTAAAAATACAAGAATAGATTCCGCAATTTTGAACTCTTTATATAGGTATAGAGAAAACGTGTTGATTCTACCTATTATCACCGCTTCGTTGTAGAGCAAACTCATCTGTGGTATATAATTGACAGATGTTTACAAACATGTTCGTAATTAAAATCGATTGATTAATCAATCACATTATAACACTAATATCATGAATGTGAAAGTTTCTTTGTTTGGACGTTTGTCCGTCAATCACGCCGAAATAACTGAACGGATTTTAATGAAATTTGTCATACAGTTAGCTGAGTTATAGGATACTTTTTTATCACGAAAAAACGATCCTGAGGGATGCCATGGGATGTTTTGATGAGTTTCCACAGGTTACGCGAAAAGCGACCCACACGCGGGCAACAGCTAGTATACACATAACTTTTCTGTTACTCTCTGGGTGACTGACAGACATCACACAGCCGAAACTAAGGCTGATAGAAAGCTGAAAGGCATCGACTAAAGGAGTTGTTTCATTGTGTACGGACTCAGAATGCCGAAACAAGGTGATATTACATAGATTCAGGGAAATAAAGTGAATTTGATTAAAACAAAGATGGTGTTGTTCAATCGAGTTGTTCTTTTTTATTGATCACGGCAATTTTACCTGTTTTTTTTCTTATAACATGACCGTTACTAAGTTTAGGATTAAAGGAATATTGTGCCAGAATCTTGTGAAATTGTTACCTTATTTATGTTTGATATAAAAGTTATCATCATATTATAAACATTAAATTGAAGTTAAAAGATGTTCTATAATTAAAATGCAAAACAATCATAAAGAAAGCAGCACTGAAGAAGACATCGAGCGTGGAATTTTCGATTGGGTATGATGTGGGACTGCAGTAAATTGGAATAATGCATTCTGGGCCGAATCACGTCGAGATGGCGGTCATCGGCCTTCTTACACCCCTCACGCACGCTCGCTTTAAATAAGGACAGGAAAAAAGCACCATCAAAAATTTCTCAAAAGTACACACCGTATCACAAAAGAAAAAATGGAACCTTATAGGATCACTAGTACTTACGTCTGTTTGCCTGTCCGTCTATCACAGAAAATTACTGCAAAAGTAGTGGGGCCGATTGAGTTGTGGTATAAACATTTATGTAGGTATACAAGCTACCCAAACATATACCTACGTGTAACGTAAATAAATTAATTTCAATGGTCACTTTTATGCGATGAATTCGATAACATAGTTATATGTTCACTGTCCCTTGCTTCTTTAATTTATTGTCATATTGTTATGTGTTACTAGTTTAGTTTAGTTAGTACCTAGAGAGTACCTTTTTAGTGTCGCGAAACCTACTGTAATATTTTTCTGTAATCCTTTAGATTGTTGGGTTGCCTGGAAGAAATCGCTCTTCTAAGGCCGCCCATTGTCACATATGTCAAATGTAATCTTAACCGATGTACTTTTGGTGTGCAATAAAGTGTACTATTACTATTATTATATTATTATTATGAATAATTTTAAAGTAGTAATAAAGTTATTTAAGAAATAAAATTAGAAATGATCATTCCCCCCATAACCCGTCAAGTCACGAGAAAAATATGACATTAATTGATTTTTCAATTGTGCCTACCCGCTGTCGCCGCGCCGGCAGCTTTACGTTCCTTGAAGAATTAATTCCGAAATCACTTGGGCTAATTACGAAAAAAAAATAAAAGTTCGTACATGAAGATTACGGGAAAGCCTATGAGAAGTCTAAGCCTTATAATATAGGTATAAGAAAAAATATATTGCACTGAACCTATGAATAATAATGTATAGAAATGTAACTCTATTAAAACTCATACAATCATCACTACGATTTTTTTTATTTACGCAAATAAACTAACTGCATTCATAACAAACACTCACATTTTCAACATAGATAATGCTGGCATTCGGTTGATCGCGACACGGTCATTTCGCGCTGCAGAGGACCATATTGAAACTCCGCCCACGGGGTACCATTTTTTGACTTAGTTACACTTCTTTACATTATTATTCATAGCACGGAACCCTGTAAACGCGAGTCCGAGTCGCATTTGACCGGTTTTTTGTAACTACATTGTTCGATGTACTCGCCTATGTTTCTGGTGATGAGGTAATGTTTTCAAGGCATTTTCATACTACCTTATACACAATATAACTTAAGTGATTTAAAATAATAACCCGGTATTTAAAACTAAGAATAATGAAGGCAATAAAATTAATAAGGCTTACTTAGAGGTATAAACCTGTTATTATGAGAAAATAAAATATCACCGAAAAGACCAGCGTTATAACAATAACACAGTAAACAAGTTGGTTTCGGTATGATTAACTCATGTGCATTATTTAAGCATTGAGTTATTTTTTAAGTATTTGTATAGATGTGCATCTATAGGAGAGTATAAATGCAAAATGTTTCTTTAGTATTCTTAAGTACCTACCTACTTACCTTATGGTAATTTAACTCGCAATTTGTTCTAAATTAAATACGTCAGCTTATTGAACAATGATTGACTTGTTCTTTGACCCACAATGTTTGCTCGCCGTTTGTATTAAAATTCTTCATCAAAGATGAAATTAAATACAGTTAATGAACAAATCAAACTGTCAAATGTTAACCTTCAATTAAATCAAAGCAATAACTGGCTTCGAATTAAAGTTGAACATCTCCAACGATTGGTTCATAGGTTAAACGGACACACCTATTGCTTAACAATTAAATGGCAAGCGTATAGAATACGCATCATTACACATTAACAAAACAGTATCTTTTGAAAAATATTCCCGTGAGTGACAGCACATCAAATTGTGTTATGTAACGATTAACTTAACAATAGAGCGAGCGTCAATCATGCGTTGGAGACGTTTTTAAATAAGTCCACGGGAGAAAGTACATTGCCTCGGGCGGGCACGTAACTTGGGCGATGTGTAACCCGGCTTAAGGCATGCGCAGACGAGGACAATCCTTAGGGTACATTATTGTCCATCGAACAAGATGATTTAGATCTCAGTCGCCTGGTCTCCCTAACAACCTAGGACTTCGACAGACAAGACAAGATTTAGCAAGTATTTTATCTCAAAACGTATTCTCAATTGAACATAAATTAATTACAAATCAAAAATTAATAGAATTTATATATTCATTGCAACGGCTTTACTAAACGGCGAATAAATCGCAAGTAGATTGCATTCAAGTTCATGACGGATTGTTTTTTTATGTTGCACGAATTTCTGTCGCCCGCAGACTAAAGTGTGCTGTCTGTGCAGGCCTTTATAGCCATTGGTGCATAGGCCAGTTAATTGAAGCAAGTTCGGGACCCCAGCCAGGTCACTCGGCGTTGCACCACTCTCACACGTATTCATCATAATCGTGCTTCAATATGCGCAATTGCATGATTCTTTCGACAACTGCGTGACATGCGAGACGAGATCTATAATAGCCAATCTGATTTCTCGTTTTGAAATATTTAATTACACACATTTAGCAACTTTAGAATTTAAAGTTAAAAAGTTTATAAAAAAACATTAACTCACGTGTACATTTTAACACAATCCTGCGCTGACTAATCGTGGATGTACGCAAGTGGTATTCGCCAATTAAAAGCCCTTTATAATAGGAAGCGAGGTAATTGACTTTCATCTGGTAGGTATATTTCCTAAATTTAAGGTAGGAATTCTGGTAGGTATATTTTGACGACCCGGTTAGTCCAGCGGTGTGAGATGACCGTTTGATTCGAAGGGTCGCGGGTTCGCTCCCCGCAGCGGGACAAATATTTGTATGGCCTACAGATATTTGTTTCGAATCTGGGTGTTTGTGTATGTGTTGTATGTGTACAACGGCACCCACAACACAGGTTTATACCTACTGTGGGACCGTAAGTGTAAGCGTATTTTATATAAAAAAAAATACAGATGCCACTGAAGATCTTAACAATGGTAAAAACTGAACACCATTTTGTCTCCAAAGTCAGGAATCGTACCAAAGCACTTCTTAAATATTCGTAGAAATAAGCATTCAGTTTTTAAATAGTTAATATTGCACTGTTAGAGATAAAGATATGTTGAATATCTCAAACGCTAAGACATTACGAAATGATTATCTTTCTATGTTCGAAACACATTTTTCGACATAAAAATAAATATACGATGTCTCAAGTTATTTAATAATCGCATTAAAAAGATGGATATAAATTATCGTACCTATAAAGTCCAATAAAGCTTTGATAATACATGAAAAGAATGAAATTCGAATACCGTTAAAATTTGATCGGATTTGCGTCTTCTTAAGATACGTCGACTCGATACCCTCTGATGAAAAATTTACCTGCGTCTGAGATTAAGTTTGATAAAACAACCAAATGTAAGTGACAGGCATGAATATTTATAACTTAGAATGTTGTTTATAAACTTCTCTATCAAATATTTTCCACGGTATGTTTACATGCGTTTCATATTTTGTTAGACGGTGGGTATCTAAAGTTAAGTACATGTTGTACAAGCGGTCATGTGTTGGAAATTCATTGGTTTCCCGCTTTCACTTCACGTAACACTGTTTTCCAATCAATTGCGTAATCGTATGCTACGCGTCATCTGACGACTGCCACTTCATATGCTCTAAAATTATAAATGCACTTAACTTTTTAGGGAAAGCTGTAATTTAATTGCTCGGTGGCTTAGTTGGACCTGAGATCTCCGTATGGGTTTTATTTGTCACAAGGTAAGTGACAAACAAGCATGCAATTCACATGGATGGTAAGTGAATATTGCAGCCTATAGACATCTTCCCAAATACCAGAGATCAAAATACATGTGCGCCGCCATCTTTGCAGCCTATTTTGTTTTGCCTCTGAAAGGTTAGAGGTAAAGTGACTGGCCAAATTGGTAGGATTATCAGTGCTACCATGACATTCACAGTCTAATTCATGGCAATCACCACATTTCTTTGTAATGTATCCGATATACTAGAAAGCTCGACCTATTGTAAAAGGCACCTTATTGTAATGAAGGTATATTTAATTATATGAATGTACCTCGCTAAATGGTTTTATAATTTATTTATGGTCCAAGCCGAAAATTGACAAAATATTTAAATGTTATGACATAGAGTACTTAATGAAATGTTGGTTCATCATAAAATATCTGTGCCACCTCCGCCAACCCGTATAAATTCAAGAAGATCTTACGAATTAACATCATAATGCTAATATTTACTAAGTAACACCCACTTTTACAAATTCGTGAACCATCAGGAAGGAAATCAGTACGAAGCATGTAAGTATAACACCGATTGTGCCACTTTTGGCTCTTACGTAAAAACATTATCAAAAGTCAATCCGATATTCAGATTAGGTGATAAATGGAGATGTCAGCGTTACGTGTAGCGCCGGCTACAGTGTTGGCTCCAACACTGGTCCAACTTGTGGCTCGTGTATTTTGAATTGGCCCAATACTTGCCAACGCTTTAAATTGACCATTTGTGTAGGTTCCATAGACATAAAAAAACCCTTTCACATCTGTCTATCTATCTATCCACAGTCACTATATTGCAAACTATTAAAACTTGGTTGATAGATTTTTCCTGTGAATCTCTTTATGATTCATTAGGTATTACGTAAACAAAACCAATATAAAAAATATGGGGGCTCCCCATTCTTCAAACTCAAACCCATACGGTATCTTTAAATAAGTTTTTAAGTAACATAAGAAATGACAGTGAGATTCCAAAAAGAATTTTTCTCAAACTCTATAATTGTTTGAAAATAGACATTTCCACAGGGGTAAAGTGTGCCTTTTACTTTTACACCTTTTACTTTGAAAACAAAAAAGAAAAATGTAAAAAACATAATGCTAAATACTTTAAGGATGTAAGATGGTTAAGTGGTGAGAATATTACTTGTTACTTCGCGCCCTTAATATGCGAATCTGACTTTTTTTAAAGAATCTGTCAACGTTCGCGATCCGTCAAAACCAAATAATTGGCACCAACACTTGGAGCCTACCTAGGAAGTATATATATGCGCCAACGTGACGTATGCTTTCGCAACTGTTCTATAGAAGCTTTTTTTTAATGCTTTAATTATAACTTCCTTATTGTGTTTTACACGCTTGTAACATTTTGACTTCATCAATTCATTTAAATAAATGCTAAACACTGAGAGCTCGGTATTAGGTTTCTCTATTTGTGAATCTATTTAGTAACACTGATGTAATTAATATGTTTCTCTCGTATTATTTGATTTTTAAATTGTGTATTAAATGCTTAAGTAATACAATATTTCGAAACTAGTTGGTTCATGTTTTTAGTTTTCCGTAGCCTAAAATGTTTTTTTTTTAATGTTAATATTCACCTCAAATTGAATTGTCATTAAGAACCAAATAGTATCAGTTATGATAATTAAAGATACTATTAAAAAAGATAAAGCATCCTTGAACTTAATACATCAATTACTATTTTACGTACCCAATGACTACTTCACGATAAATTAAAAGTTACCGGTTCGTACTACTTATTTATCTCATTTTAATGGTATCAAGCCATTATATCGAAATCTGGCATTTTAATATGAGTATCTGGTATTACCAGAGATTTCTTAACTACATAATTTCTTTTCATTTTACATTTTTGGCGAATTACAAACTAATTACTCACGAGATACACTGACTACGACTAGTTAGGTACTAGTCTAGCAGAAAAAAATGTGTTAGTCAGTGGTTTTGTTAAAGAAAATCTCAGACCATTCATTTTTTTTGTAGTATCTTTAAAGCCTAAAAACTGATTTAATATCTATAACAGCGGGACGAACTCATTAATGTAACGCGTCCAATATGCTCATCAACGGCAGAAATACATTCGAAAAAAAATTTAAAAATTGACAAGGGACGCCGAGCTTTGGTGTTTCCCGGAACTCCGTCAAACTCTGTGTACGCACCGTGAAGCGACACCCACTAAATTAGCCCCCTTTCCGGGACCCGCTAGTATTAATCATGGGGACTCTTCAAATGTTTTTGCTGTCGTATAATTTTCAAAGAATGATATAATCATTCTTTGAAAATTATACGTGAATTACATATTATATATGAATGTGGGTTTGTAAAAAAAAACACTCATTCTAATTTAAGGACAAGTCGTTCTGTCTTGTGTACAAACAAAATGATTAATTATGAAAATTAATTTTCAAAGAATGATATAATCATTCTTTGAAAATTATACGTGAATTACATATTATATATGAATGTGGGTTTGTAAAAAAAAACACTCATTCTAATTTAAGGACAAGTCGTTCTGTCTTGTGTACAAACAAAATGATTAATTAACTACGTGACTATGAATTGAAACTTTTAATGAAGAAGAACGAAAAAAAAGAATGAAAGAAGAAAATATGAGAATACAACACATGACCAATGTGGTCGATAATAAAAAAGCATTTTCAGTTTAAAAATCATCATCATCATCATTTCAGCCAAAATATGTCCACTGCTGAACAAAGGCCTCCCCCAAAGAATGCCACAACGAACGGTCCTGGGCCGCCCTCATCCAGCGATTGCCCGCGACCTTCACCAGGTCGTCGGTCCATCTTGTGGGAGGCCTGCCTACGCTTCGCTTTCCGGTACGTGGTCGCCACTCGAGAACTGCTCTGCCCCAACGGCCGTCAGTTCGTCGAGCTATGTGCCCTGCCCACTGCCACTTGAGTCTCGCTATTCGGTGAGCTATGTCGGTAACTTTGGTTCTCATCCGGATCTCCTCATTTCTGATTCGGTCTCGCAGAGAAACTCCAAGCATAGCTCTCTCCATTGCTCTCTGAGTGACCTTGAGCCTTCTTATGAGGCCCATAGTGAGCGACCACGTTTCTGTCCCATAAGTCATCACTGGCAACACACACTGATCAAAGACCTTTTTCTTGAGACACTGCGGTAAGTCGGACGAGAAGATGAACCGTAGCTTCCCGAACGCTGCCCAACCGAGTTGGATTCGGCGATTGACCTCTTTCTCGAAGTTGGACCGACCTAACTGGACCGTTTGTCCCAGGTATACATAATCGTCAACAACTTCGAGTGTAGTACCCTCGACCATAACAGGAGTGGGTGTAACATGGACATTTGACATGATCTTCGTCTTGTCCATGTTCATTTTAAGGCCCACTCGTTGGGAGGCCCTACTGAGGTCATTGAGCATTGTGCTAAGGTCTTCCAGGGTCTCAGCCATGACTACGATATCATCTGCAAATCGGAGGTGGGAGATGTACTCGCCGTTAATATTGATGCCGAGTCCTTTCCAGTTCAGAAGCTTGAAGACGTCTTCCAATGCAGCGGTGAACAGTTTCGGAGATATAACATCTCCCTGTCTCACACCTCGCTGCAATTGGATAGGTTTCGAGTTCTGATCCTGAAACCGGACCGACATGGTGGCGTTTTCATACAAGCTCCTCAGCACCTCGATGTATCGGTAGTCAACTTGGCACCTCTGGAGTGACTGTAGCACAGCCCAAATCTCAACCGAATCGAAGGCTTTCTCATAGTCCACGAACGCTAGACATAGGGGCTGGTTATACTCTTCTGTCTTCTGTATAACCTGCCGCAGCGTGTGAATGTGGTCTATGGTGCTAAAGCCTTTACGGAAACCGGCTTGTTCGGGAGGCTGGAAGTCGTCGAGTCTGCGAGATAGACGGTTCGTAACCACTCTCGAAAACAGCTTATAGACGTGGCTTAGAAGTGCGATGGGCCTATAGTTTTTTAGAAGGGTATTGTCGCCTTTCTTAAAGAACAGTACCACCATACTTCTGTGCCACGCCTGTGGCGTTTTGCCCTCGGATATGACGGAATTGAACATCAACTGAAGAGCTTCTAATACTGGCCTTCCGCCTGCTTTCAGGAGTTCAGCAGTGATTCCGTCATCACCCGGCGCCCTGTTGTTTTTGAGCTGTTTGAGAGCCGTACTAAAAATAGTTATTTATAAAATCATCTTGGCATAAAAAAGTAAGGATCTAAAATATTCTCATATTTTCTTCTTTCATTCTTTTTTTTCGTTCTTCTTCATTAAAAGTTTCAATTCATAGTCACGTATAGGCACTGTAATGGTCAACAATTCAAATAATGAAAAGTCCGTCTATTTTTAAAAACACAATGCTTGAATTCATCTCTATCACGTTCAGAATACTTTGTTCAATTAGTTTGACCGACGGCGTTAATAAAGGTAAACCTTAAAATCAGTGCACGTGAATTTCGGAACAATTTGATATATTTCTTTTTTTTATGTAAGGACTGTAAGAAACAATTACAGTTTAGTCAATGGCACGCTGTGGAGGGTAAAAAAGAATCGCTTTGTCACGACAGGACATCGACTAATGACCAAAACGCGGCCCTTTATGACAGATCAGCTACTAATGCAACACAAGCTGGTACGCAGACCGTACGTGTCTTCTAGAATCATGGTTTCCATAAAAGGACTTTCACAGAAACATGTCTTTTATTCTTTAGTCACGACATGAAGTATTTTTTTATTTATTACAAAAATAGGTTTGCTTACGAGGTAAACGACATTAAAAAAATTAAGAATGAAACGAAAACTATTTCATTTTTGGGAAGAATAATATGCCGAAGAAGCCGAACGAAGTTTGAATAGGTCATCAATATAAATTAATATTACCTACTGATAGCAATCTTGGTGATGTTAATCTTAGTTCTTTGACAGTTTGAAGTAGCTCAGCACGTAACGGCTGGGTATTGAACAATAACAGTGTAGCATAACTTCCTATAACATTTTGTTATTATTTGCATGTAACAGGCGGTGGCGGGTGGGAATCGACGAAGATTTACAAAGACGCGAGTTCTACTAGACGACCGCGCGAATGCACTAAGAAAACAATGTTCCGCGAACACAAAACAATGGTGGGTAATTTTGTAATGTCTTCTTATTACCTGCGAGCAGCATGCATGACGCAAGTTACTCTTGTCTTCAACGTACGCATTAGTGCCATTTTCCTACTCCTATGCTTATTATTCATACGAAGCAATAAGGCTATTTTGAATTTAATCTCGTACGACTATTGAATATTTTAAGCAAGTATGCGATTGTTTGAAACAGACAACGCCATTGAAGAATCTTAACTACCTACAGCTTTTTATGACTGAGACTGTAAGCATGTAATATATTTAATAATTACAAACTTTTAAATAATTGTACATTGATAATGTACATACATATTCTTCTACTCGTATTTATCCATATAAAGTTATGAGATGGAATGTTCCTCACGTGTGTTAATGATATGCAATACAAGTATGGAGATGTTCTGTGGTTCACCATGTAAGAACGGCAATAATTAAAATTTACATATTGTTGTGATGGCCAACAAGATTGATGACGTCAAATATCAAAGTTATATACGAGTAACATCACAAAAGAAAAACATGGCAACCGCTTGAATCTTCAAAGCTTTTCATAACATATTATGTACATTCCATTGGTTAAATAAGAAAATAACTAACTGTTAATATTAAAAAAAGAAAGCTAAATATGACAATAGTAAAGTTTTAAATTTTCTTTGATTCACCGCAAGGAGAGCAGAAACACATAATAATACTAGCGGCCCGCCCCGGCTTCGCCCGCGCTGCTCTGCTCCTATTAGTCATAGCGTAATGTAAGCTATCCTATCTCTCAAGTTGGATCGAACTGCATATGGTGTGCGAATTTTATTATAATCGGTTAAGTGGTTCAGGAGTCCATTGAGGACAAACATTGTGACACGAGATTTATATATATTAAAATTATCTATTTAATAATGCACGAAGTAATTTCTGGATGCAGCTGGATGCCGCGAGTTATTATATTAATAGTCTGTATTCACAAACATCAATATATTATTTATTCTGTACAGATTATTTTACATTTATACTCTGTTATTTGCTGAATTATATCTCAGTTGTACCAATCAACATTTCTAAAATGAATTATTTTGAGCGCAGTAGGAAATTACAATGTTACAATGTATGGCTAGTAGAATCAGGATCTGTTTTTAAAAGTTTAAAACGGATGTGATGACAACTTGACGAAGTTTTTTTGTACAAAGAAACACATTTTAAATCCCCTGCGTGTTAATTTGTGGAAATCCTTCAGTACGATAGAGCAATCCTATACCTAGGAGTCAGTGTGCATTTATTGCGCCACCAAAGTCAACTTCTTTTGGTAAAAAATATAATCAATTCTTATTCATATATGTATTAAACCAATAAAGAAGAAAAACATAAAAATATCTTGATTCAATCGATCGATGATCAGAACTAGAAAGATTCGGCTTCCAAACAATTTACCGAGTTAGTCGCGTAATACTTGTTGAAGAGTAACTCGTTTTAAGATCGGTCTGCAATTAGACTAATAGTTACGATGCCATAAATCACCATCCTCAATTACAATTCAATTACGAAAGTGAATCAATCGTATCAGAACGAACACTCCAATTCAACCCGAATTATGTAATGCAGTCGACTTTATAAAATTATGCTATAGCACGCGCAGCCTTCGTCCTGATTTTGCCCATAGTTTTTGTTTTGGGCCACTCATTAAGCAATTACGATTTTACTGGGCAGGTAAAAGGAGGTTGGTTAAAATAGTGGCAGACTATGGTGTAATAGTCTGATATATTTTCGTTTCTGAAATTGGATTTCGTATCAGTTACTTTACATATTTGCAAATTGTGTGCAGATTTTTCGACTTAATTGACAATATTTCACACTGTTCGAAATTTTGATAGTTGTCGTCTGTTGACCGCAGGTCACCTATGTAAGGAAAGTTTCACATGTTTAGAAACAGATTTGGTACCTATTTGTTTTAACGTGAATTCAGAGATACCGAAGGAATATTTAATAATTGTTATTTGTCCGATTCTTCATAAAAGTTGATGATATTTACTGGTTAATTAGCACTGGTAATAAGCCTGTACGAAGTCCAATGACTGAAATGTATAGAAGGTATAGATTATGTGGACGATGATCTGCTGTAGGCATCGTAATACGAAGCTCTCGTATGTCAATTATAAGAAACACGACAGATGATATCGCTAGTGTTAGGTGATAATAAGATAATAAGGAGTACTATAACATGCATAACGTACTCCTACGTTACAACGGTTTATAAAATGATGATATCAACATTCCTGAGAACAATTATGTATAGGGCATTATAAAGTTAAATGGAAGTATGAGAATCATTTTACAATTTGGTAATTATTATAAAGACGGTATAATAATACTTAATGCCTTATTATCCTTAACTTTTACAGTTGTTACTAATTAATGATTATTAGACGTTACATTCTTACTTCACACCTGATATCTAACAAATTTGATGCAAATAATTTTTAACAAGTTAGATTATCCATTTATTGTACCTCACTTTACTTAGGTATACCCGCGCCACATTAAAAACAGAGTAAATTTATCGGGATATGATGGTATGTCAGATGATGTTTAAATATTGTAAGTAGATAGGTAGTTATAATTACAGTTATTAATGTTATTATTAATCCTTAACTTTTTATAATCATGTTTTTCAAGGATAATAAAAATAATAATAATTCAAATCGCAGAAGTTGAATCAGTAGGTACTTAATAATTTCTTAATATCATTTAACAGGTTGGCAATGGGCAATTACCTACTTGATGGTTAATCAAATATTTCCGTTTATTGTGAAGTGTGCGACCAAAGGCTTGATAGCTGACCTTCAGCTGAAATGATTTGAAAAATGTCACTTACATGCATCATAAGTGAGAATCCAGTGGGCACTAGCACGATAACATCACTATGGCGGGACACGCCCGAGGTGTGTTTACACCGGCTAATTAGACAACGTCACAGAAGTGCGTCCACATGCGCGGCGCGGCGGGAACTGTGCGCGCGCAGACGATGTGCGGGCGCAGGCTACGGGCGCGCGCACGTACGCTAGCTCCGCGCGCGCTTGTGTAGCGTAGATCATCCTTGCTGCTGAGCTTACCGCCCAAATTGACGAGCTTTATGAGCTTTTTAGACGAAGAAAATATTCGTTAAGTACCTATATTATGTTGAGTAAATGTTTTTTTAAGTATATTAAGTTTGACATATTATTAAGTTTATAATAAATAATAATTGTAAGTTCCATGGGTACCTAGTCTATTTGGAATATGTACTTACGACAGTAGATTGAAAAACAGACTTACGTATTTGTTATTTCGTATTTGGCTTCATACCTGGTCACATTGTTTACTGGATCAAAGACAAACGACTCCGTGTTACATACATTTTATAGTCAAGTGATAGAGTTCCATTGTCGGAGCTCGAGGGCGTAGGCACCACAGCAATAACTAATCTTACTGCCGCCAAATGGAAGTGTTTTGGTTAGATGATAATGTATGGTCCCGTAATAACTATCACATAGGCACAACAATTTATGCCTCAAGGGTGGCAACGTATCGGTATTTGGACCTCTGGTATTTGAGTGGATGTCTATAGGCTGCAGTCATCATTTATCATCCATGTAAACTGCGTGCTTTTTTGCCACGCTCATTACATAAAAAAAGATACGACAACTACAATAGCCATGTACCTACGTCACATGATTGCTGTCATCGCCATCGAATATTATTATGCGACAGTAGAACCTTCAAATTTTCAAACCTTTAGAAACTGATAAATACTGATAATCCTTTAAGAGGGTTGAGGTTCTTAACAATGGAATTTTAGAATGTATGCTACAAGAATTTCGACTGGATCAATTTATTATTATGAACACTTTTTTGCAAAGTAAACTGAAGATAGACAAATATATCACTTTCTTTTTTGAATTATGGGAGTCATTATTAAGATAAATCAAAAAATAAATAAGTGTCGAAACATACCAAACAATTAGATATTTAGATAAGAAATTTATCTCAAGGGATATCAATTTTGACTATCTATAGCATTTATATCTGTGACGTTTGTTAAAATAGGTATAGAGCTCTTCACGTGGCAGGTACTTTAGATGGTTTAGTTTCAAAATATTGTCATAAATATATACCAAGTAAATATATAAATAAATACTTTGCAGATATCTGATAGTGAGTCCACGCAGACTTAAAACTTATTTTTTTTTATGCAGGAATGCTAACAAAGTTGTACATTTGTATTCGTCAAGTTATAGACCAGGTACATATTTGCTATTGTATATAATTATATTGTAGAAACAATTTGTTTGTTCAAACAGAAGTTTTGATAGCGACACTAGCAACACTGGATACAGACATTGGATACATACATATAAATTATGCATAAATTTGATAAAAATGATGTTTGCGCAAACTTGATGTAAGTCCTACTAATCTAGATTTGAATTTGCTCGGTGTGGTAAAATCATAAGATGACTTCGTCATTACGGAGATATGCGTTATAAAAGCAATACCTATAAATATTTTCTGTTCTTATGTTTCAGTCATTTCAGCCTTCAGTTATTATTCGGATAAATAAGAACCTACACTGCTTAACCACAAACATGTCTTTCCGTTTAAGTATATCATTTGCTGTAAAATTTGGCAAACATACATGCAGAAAAACAATGTGCCTTACAATTTGTTCCAAAATTGAGAGACTACAAACGAAGCCACTGGTAACAAGTTTATTTTATAAAAAAGAGCATCAGGCCATGTCTGACGGCATGGTCACACATCTGTGCATACAGATATGGATTCAGCAGTCATTAACAAGAAACTAGTAAAACTTGAAACACAATTCTATGTATGGATTATTGGTGACTCTGGCTTCAAGTTTATAACGAAGAGAAGTCACATTTCAAAAATGAAATGAAAAGTTGTTAAACTAAATTCTCGAACAAATTGATATTGTACCAGATCTCGGTTTTGTCTATGAGAAAATAGGTTAATAAAATAAAAACGTTACTTTCACATTTATATTACTTACTAGCTTTTTCCTGCGACTCCATCTGCGTGGAATATGGAATAAAAATGACGCAAATCAATACAACATTTTATTGCCTTATTAAACCTTTTCGATGTAAAAATAAAGGTTGATTTAAAAAAAAATGCTTATATTTTACTCTGGGTCTTCAAATATTTTTATTTCAAACTATTAAGACTCTCTTTTTTCTCTCATATCTCATTTGTACTGAGTTTTAATAAACCTATGTATAGAAATAAAACTAAATTATATGTTTCTCGGGTAGGTGCATGATACATCTAAATGCGCCGCTAAATGTTTTTTAGGTAATTTTATAAAAAATAGGTACTTGCTTTTAAATTACATGTGTTGTTTTTTCAAAACCCTAATTCAGAATATTAATAGGTATGATAAAAAACTATAATGTAATACATGCTGCAGATCATAAATACAAAACTAAATCAAACCCAGACTTTACAATTGAAGTAAATAAAATTGATTTTAACAAAAGTGTTGTAAAAGCCACATGTAAGAGATTTTTATAACAATGCTCACTCACATGACGTTTGATTTATAGCTTCTATAAAATACAAAATCTCATTGATATCGTTTTATGATCCAACCATTTGAATGTTCCATTATTAAAACTGATTGCAAAAAAAATCTCTATCCTACATTCTTAATGTGCCAGATACAATCGAAATACACTTCAAAGAGTGACAAAACGCACATAAATCATTCGTGTAATATATCAATGGAGTAATAAATGTAAGAGTGATATTATAACGAAAGAGGTTCGTGAGTGGCTTGGGCGGGCGAGATGTAAATCGAATATATCCGGACGTCGAGTGAAGGCGAGCGTTCAAATTTTGTGTTGTCATGAATATTACTATTATTATTATTATTGAATATTACTTATAAAAGGAAGAATACTCTAATTGATATAAAAGAAAAAATTGGAAATATTATACCTACATTAACATTTTTTATGTTGCCGGGGTGTACTCCTGGTAGAATAGAATTATTTGAAACTTAACCATACCGGTTTAATGGTTCTTTAGAGGAAAATAAAACTCTTTATAAACCATGAGTTTTTCGGTATTTTTTGTGGATATTAACTATACATACTTGAGAAAAAAAATGTTTTAATTTTTTTTAAAAAAGAAAAAGAAAGTGGTTTTTTTATTTAGTTACTTGAATCGGGCTTATGAATCGAGTTTCGGCTTAAATAAAGATATATCTCAATTTTATTTATAGACGGTAGATACATATTACATTGGTTACTTTTACAAGAATCTACAATAATCTTGATTCATTTATGTTTTCTACGTCGTTATCAATATTTAATTTACACTTTAAAACTTCCATATTTAGTGAACAAGTCTTAATTTTTTTGTAATCTGACATCTAAACAATTCCGGTCTCCATACATTATCCAGTAGGCACAAATGTTAAACAAAAAATGTCGAACTATATATAGCATTATAATCGTAAACTACGGATTATAAAACTGAATATAAATAATGTTACAAAAATAGCCCCCAAATCCGCATAGCGCGTCAAAACTCTTACACTGACACCGCACGTAACACGAAGTAGAGTGTGTCATACATATCAATCACAGACGCGTGCGCATACAACCATCACGTTACCAGTAGATTAGTTATTAGATTACAACACGATGACCGACTTCATCACCCCTGCACAGGATATAATACCAAGTTGCCACTAAACACACTTCTACGCCAATTAGACACATTAAACCTACACTAAGCTTGTTTTAATTTACATAATATTGGTTCTCTATAAGCTGGCTACTAACTTTCTTGGTGTCGAAACTTCCGACAGCTTGCGACAGACTTCTAATAAGTATTAGGCGCTTATTTGGTTGTCAACTATGCCAGTTGAATAACGATTATTATGTAATAAGCCTTATAGCTCTTCTAAAATGTCAAAATGATATAAAATATAGTGTGTTATTGGACTCTAATACATAATCTCTCTATTCAATGACAGGTATATTTATTTGAGAAAGGTTTGTTGATGGATGAAAATATCATGACCTATCAATATAAGATATTTGGCCTAAATAAGTAATGTAATGAATGAGAAATAATGGTTGCTTCTCTGACTGAGTAACCTGAATTCGTCGACCCCGACTGTGTCCGATTGAATTAAACCAGTTAAATTATATCATTGGTCGTCCGTCGTCAATAATTCAATTACCCGCCGCAGACCACGCTTCAGTGGCGAGTACCGCAGGCGATGTTTCAAGATGACAGTCTCTTAAATTAGATTAAGCTATCAAATAACACCAAACATTACTGACAGTATCTCTACACTACTCATAAGGTACGCACTCGATATGTGGTAACACCTGCATATGACGGTAATGTAGTCGACAGTTAATCTTAACTGTTACTCTTGTAACTTTTACTTGGTAAGTTGTGACATCGTGAATTAGTATGACACTTAATTTTATGAACATCGACGGTAAAAATAAACCCATATTTGTGTTAGAACTAAAATTTATCCAAGTTTCAAGTGTAAATCATGTTAGTGCCCATGATATGTATACCTATCTAACTATCTAGATTAAACAGAGCAAGCACGTTTGGGAATACCTTCGAGCTTTTAGATCTGCCTCTCTTCGTGGAATGAGCAAAGACTGACTGTATTTTTTATTTTCTTTGGAGTTATTTCAGGTCCAATTTTGACAACGTTCACAAGCATTCTTTGTAGCTCTATTGGCCGAATACTCAAACGTCACTCAATTTTAAGCAACGCTCAAATGTGCGCTATCTCTATCGTTTGAACGTGTTTTATAAAGGCAGAAGACTTTTAAGTCCCACTTAGATTTAAGTGACGTTTGAGTATTTGGCCGTATGTCGGGTTAATTTACATTGGTGAACATGAGTATGCAAAGGGTTCCACAGTTAAAGCCAACGCAACGCTTTCACAATATAAATAATCCACCAAAGCTTAACGACATCTTGTATAACAATACATTCATAAAACTTAAAAGGATTCGCTTAAAAAATTTCATCAATTTTGTTAACATTTTAAATAGGCAATGTATCACTGACTTCTACGAAAATGGCCAAACTCCATATCTAACTGAACCTTTCACTGGCTCAATTTAAATTCTATCTGCAGCTATATTCACTCACATTTGTACATGCTAACATGTGTCACAACCAAACTTGCTTAGCGAAGTAGGCATTCGGCCCAAACGCGCTGAATTGACAATTGACAATTAATGCAAATTCGCAACATTAGCATTTGATACCCCTTCGGGCTTCCTATTGTATAGCAGTGATGTTAAACAAATTGCCTACTAAGTTCATAACAATTATTATAGTCAACTGTTTTTAGGTCACGGCAAAATCATTTCTGTCGGCACGTGTAATTTTCCAAATGCGTAACTTTCTTGTATTTATGTTTCTCACAAAGAAACATTAGAGCGCACTTGTAATGTCTCTTTTTATATTATTTCTTTATTTTTAGAGCTGCGTCACGTCATTCAAAAGTGACATTAACCAGATTGAATGAAAATTTTGCAAGTCCGCCGTCGTCACCTCAAAAATCTCTCGTTTCAACAGCGCAGCCAGTTGTAAAATATAATGGAATTAAGCTATGAAATATCGCAGTTGTCACGATGGTTAGGAAATTTCATTGCTATCACGAAATAAAAGCGAAATATGAACTACATTTAACAAAAAGTATATTATTTTTTCTATGTTAGCGATGCGGAAAGAAAATAATAAGTTAACTTGTGGCCGGTAATTTTGTAAACCGTTTTAATATCGAAACAAAGTTCTTGCCGGACAAGATTCCAGAAAATAGGTCGGTCGGTTTAGCGTTATTCATTATCCAATTTTCCATTCTTGGTCCATTATATGAATGAGTCCTGACTGTGAGTGGATGTGCGTGATTTGAAGAGATAGACAACGCACGCAATGTTCTCGTACCTAGTGATTCTTTTTGTTGAATTCTTGGTTTTTTACTGATTAGCGCCGCGCCCCGTCTTCGCACGGGTGCAATTTTACCTACATAAGTACTATGATAATAAAATATGGCAGCCTATAGCGTTCCTGAATAGTGTAGCTTTTCCTGAATTGTGGAAGAATTTTCATGATCGGTTCAGTATTTCCGAAGATTAGCCCCTACAAGTTTGTAGGGGCTAATCTTTATAATATTAGTATAGATCCGCATAGTTAATTATGATAAAATCATTTGTTTAACTGCCTCAGTAGTCTAGTGGTAGTAGGGTTACTGCTGCTACTTTGGAAACATGGGTTCGATCGTCAGGTTGGGGGTTTTCAGTAATAAAGGTGAATTATGCTTTATCTCCGGTGCAATCGGGGTTTTCCTATTTTCTGTAAGTTTTCCAGAGCCACCCTCGGCAGTTTGATAATGTGCCTAGGGATGTTAGTAGGTTCGCTACCTGTTATATGGGCCATAACGTAACCGGCGAATCGTGGGTGTTTGCATGTATGCATTTACCTCTGCCAAGCCCTTTTAGGGATACGAGGGCGTGAAGTTTCGTAAGAATTCATAATTTTCAGATCACAATGTAAATTTATTTAGAGTTTATATGACCTTGTCTGTGTAGAGATTATATTCTCAAATAGATTATCTGCTTTAACTGCTGTTAAATGTTCTGTTAAAAAATATGCTCTTCTACCCCGAAAGTAGTATGACTTACAAATAAACGGCTGACGTCATTTTTTTCTTTCCCTCTATTCATTAAATTAATTCACTCGTATGTGTTAATTAAAAAATCCAATAAAATAAAACAGGTTATCTACTGATCTGATTTACAAATATCCATCGCAAAAAAATAATATTGGATACTTACTATTATTTGGATAAGGTTTCGTTTCCACTTATTGTTCAGATAGTTTCAATTGCTCTTTATATAAAAAAAAAACTTTACGATTTGGCAATAAAACAGATATACAAAGATACGACCTTTTTAGATTTCGATATAGGTACCTATTATCATTCACTTGAGTGGACTTCATGTATTGTCTTCAAGAGGCTATGATTGCTGTGATTGACGATATATTGCCCCATTAACATTTTGTTATAGGTTTGAATAGAAAGAATAGATATTTTTAAAACACGATTTCTTTTAAAAATACCCTGTATAAGGAATTTTGATAATTTATTGTACTCGCAATATGTTGAAATAAGCATAATAGGTCGGACAGACAACAATGGCTGCCACTTGACTCTAACGAAAATTGGCACTTTAAAGCTTAATAAGTCTCGAACAGTTAACTAAATCGAAAAATGATGCTTTCATACCCCTAACATTTTTGAAAGACCTATCGAACGATACACTATATAGGAAAAGAAAAACAATAGGGGAAACATAAGGGGAAGTACCCTAAATATAAATAAATTAGTCATGTTTTTATTCCACCACTTTGTCGGCGTAATAAAGATGTACACTTGTTCCAAATTTCAATTCTCTAGTACTAATAGTTTTTGCGCTAAACTGCGGATGGACAGACAGACAGACAGACGGACATGGCGAAACTATAAGGGTTTCTTGTTTACTACGGAACCCTAAAAATTTAACTGAGTATGCGACCAATGAATGGCCTAACTATAAACTTTTAAGGTTTAGCGATATGTTAATGTTATCTGTTAACTTTGTTTACTCCTTCGATTTTGTCCGCTATATTTCTTTGCGTTTTAAACAAATAGTTGCGTGCCAAGAGGTCTCGAGGTAACAATCATAATTTATGTTTCAATTACGAATAAATATTCGCGCAGTATTCAGTAGAAGTCACTTTGCTCGAAGTAATTCGTTGTATTATTTTATTTTACTCATATATTCAGTTGTTATATTAAATACTTACCTACTTACTCGAATTGCGAATATATTTATGTGGATGATACAGCAAAGGGATTTATTATACGATAAATACAAATGTCATTTAAGTTTACTGCCATTGGATTGAAATATTTTATCGAAATGTAATGGAACACCGAATCAAGTCATTAGGGGCAAAAATGTAGATATCTATATGGGCTCCACTATTCACTCCACACAAATATGGTCTGTCAGATCAGTTAATAGTTTTAAATATAAACAATTGTTTAGGTACGATATCAGCTTTCAGTAAAACATCCACGCTTACACGGAACGATAGCTATAAACACTGAGCATTAGTTTTAACACATTTGAAGTTGTGTGTCAAGGAAGTATTGAATACAAATGAGGCAATAAAATACGTATACAAATGAAATTTGATTGTATGAGGGCCTTAAGGCTCATCTTCATCGCGATGCGGCGTGGTTGCGTATGCGCATTAGGCATGCATGTGGGGTTGCAATGTCGCTGCGGTACCATCGATTGTTCACACACGCATCTACAATAGTTGTTTAATGATAAACAACTTTATTATCACAGGGTTAAGAACAATTTGCTACCTAATCGCGCATGAGTAGGTACATCAGTCGCGGCCACACGGACTGCCATCAATATGCCCATATCAGGAGTTCGGTCACGATCTCACACACTCTAGCATGCTACTTTAGAAGGGATATCGACGTTGACCGATGGTTATGACGTAAGAATAACTTTGAATAGAGTAATTAAATCATGAATACACAAGGCGAATGATGGTTCATAGAAGAACTTTTATAAAATGTAATAACTATTGTGAACGAGCCGCGCCGGTGTAATAGATGTGTGTATTTATTTTATTGTTATTCTAAAGGCGCTCCACTGTAGCAAAGGGAATAAAGGGATATAGTTTTGGAATACCGATTAGTGTCCATAAAATATACATACAATGAAATATTTTCGTTAGTAAAAATGTTTACAAAATTAGAAGTTGAGAGGCGCGGTGAAAATGTAATGAAAGTATACTTTCTTAATCTTATATTTAATTTTAATAGGTGTCATATCGTCATGATTTCACCGATATACTGCTAGATACCTACAAACAAAATAGAAAATTTAAAGGCTGTCACACATAATTTCAAAATTATTTTTCTTTTACCGGCGAATCGTGGGTGTTTGCATGTATGCTTGAATGCATGCATTTACCTCTGCCTACCCCTTCGGGGATTACAGGCGTGAAGTTACGTACGCGTATTTTTCTTCACTACTCAAAATCACTAACCTAATAATGTGATTGATTCTCTGAGGTTAACATAAAAAAAATGGACTATTAATGGATTGTTTTATTGTTTACAATGACTTTTCCACCAAACTGATAAATCTATATTAAAAGGAATTTTACAAAACGTCGACAAGTTGGAAAAAGAACATATTGTGTCATGTAGATTTTCAATGCTTAAAAGCTAATGCTTATAAGTGTCCTAATGTGTTTTGTCTATGTGTAACAATAAATGAATTAGATACAACTACTGGTGGTATAGTTCCAGTGAAGGAGCTCGCGGGCGTAGGCACCACCATTACCTAATATACTTGCCGCTAAATGGTAGTGTTCAGCACTATCGTGTTCCGGTCAGGTGGTAATGTAAAGCCCTGTAATTTCCGGCACAGAGGCATAACACCTTAGGCCTCAGGAGTGGTAACGCATCTGCATTTTGACCTTGGTCTTAGTGTAGGTCTATAGGCTGCAGTCATCACTTAACGTCAATGTGAACTGCATGCTAGTTTGCCACTTCCATTACATAAAAAAAATACAACCATAGAGTGAATCGGTGGTAGAGTTGTGTATAAAACACAAACAGGGACTCTCTACCGTGTTCGTGTATTCCATGTATCGAAGCCTAATAGATACTCACAGCACGTACCTACGCGGCAAGTAGGTACCTTCTGTGTATATTACTTAACACCTTACGGAATAGCAAATCAAGTTTGGCTATGCTTGAAAATATACAGCGATAATCTCACCTGTTAACTCGATTATATAAAAATGTGAATGGTTATTGATAGGCGTAGCACCAATATGTTCATAAAATAATAATTAAACCCACAAAAAGGAGAGAACCGGGATCCTTTAGTATCGCTCGCCGTTAAATCTGTGTTATATGAATTGATGAGGCAAAATAGCAGTTCACAGGGACGGATGTCCACGGACACAAAAACCGGATGTCACACAATGCAGTTGCCCCTCCTGCGGAGTTGTAAGAAAGTAGGTACTTGCAACTCTACAACTGAATTAATCTATGGTTGTATCTAATAAACATTATGCGCTATATTTGATTGATTATTACATAGCATTGAAAATCTACATGAAACTAGAGGTTTTGGTCCCAAATTGTTGTCGTTTACATTTGTGAGAGGACTGAGGCCTGAGCAGAAGTCATGTAGTTGGAGTGCGAGAGGACGAGTGAGACAAAGATATAGTATTGAATACTGAAACTTACAAAATAAATATATCTGAAAATGTAACTGTAAACTGAACAGCATTAAAGGCATTTTTTAAAATGTTTTGAGTGTTATTAACTTTCCTGTTTTACTATTCAGTCTTTCTAAAATAATTTCCAAAGCTTTTGAAATAATATGAGCTTAATGCTATATACAAATTTATCATCACTGTAATGGAGCAAGTCTCAATTTCAAACAGAAATGTATCTACGATTGACCAACACTAAATACATTTAAACGTTATCATTATTAAAAAAAACATTAGAGAGGCCGTTTAAAGAGACTTTAAATATTGTTATTTTGATAAAGCTCATAAATATCAAAATGATTGAATTACAATAATCTATTACTCTGTTGGATACGTACTCCAGAATACGTTTTATTCATCATTCGTTCCGTACTATCTTCGGGGATGGATGATAATACCACGTTGTTTAATGAGCTGCATAAATCGTTGTGCTTTCAAAACAGATTACTTTCACTCTGTACTGAGCAAGGGACCGATATTGAAATGAGTTGACGTTAAGTTCACTGGACGTTATAAATAAAAGGAAAAGTCAGAAGTTTAATTAAATGTTAAGCCTTTATAGCCGCTAAAAATTTAAAGCTCGATACTGAAATGTTAATCTTCACAATTATTAAATTGACTTTTAATCTTTTCACCCAAATTATGCCACAAAAATCTCTCCAGAAGTAAATATAATAATAATTGTTTTTGAAGATATTTTAAATGTCGGCCTACACTGTATCTTTCAAATTTTCGCCAGGATTCCAGCACTATATCATAATATTTGTTTTCTGTGTATGTTCGCATATGTCTAACAAATTTATTTGCATGGGCAAATCTAGGTAGGTAAAATTGTCCCTTAATGATTACAAAGTTCAGAAACATTGTGTTATATTTATATTGCAGTTTGAAAATGGTTAAAAATTAAAATGATCCAATTAACGCTATAAGTAAAGACAATTCGAAAATAGTGCCTATATTATACGAGCATGCCAATCCTTTGAATGTCCAATTCACTTCCTAGTCTTTTCAAATCGCGATAAAACTAGATAAAAGGAACTAAAACGCGCAAGCAAGCTGCAATGATCTCTTATCTCAAGTAATACCATACAACCAACACTATGAATGATAGCCGAAGGGCATCATGAACCTCACGTTTATTATGCAACACCAGTAATAGATAATGAATAATACTAATGACAACTGATATTTAAGACGTATGGTGCTCATTGCCTATACGTGATTGAGTGGGACAAATTAAATAGATGCATAAAATCATAGCTTAAAACTTTCTCTATTGTGATCCTAAGGCGTTTGTCAGTACTTAAATTTAATTGCCTTCTTATTTACCATAAGTGCAACGTTTAGAAGGGCTATTTAGATGTTAAAAAAATGTTATAAAAATGAGCGTAACATTAAACGAAAGCTTAATAGTTACGTAATGTACAGTTTTTATTCACATTTCATCACTACGGCGGACAGTTGGCTGATAATGCGTGTAATTAACTAAATCTCTGCGCCCGCGCATGTTGCTCGGTGACATGTTTGCTGCGCACACTCCACTCACAGCAAAAACTACGTATTTCCACTGGTTTCATGCCCCTGCGAATAATTACTTCGAGTTTAATTAAAAAACATTTACTACGTGTAGTTTTGGAATTGACGGGTTGAACGAGAAAAATAAATATAGAAATGAAATGTTCTATTGTATATCCAAACATCATAAATATGAAAGTTTTTACGTTCGATAATTGTGATGTGATCGCGCAGAAATAGGCTGTGATCCAAACACATAGGATATCTTTTTCATTCTGGTAAAAGATTACGCATGCGAATAAGTTTCGAATGAAATAAATGTAGTATGCTGTTTTATAAAATATTACATCGGTAGCCTCTCTTTGAAAATTAAAGTCTCTACAACCTTACGTTGCTCAAAGGTTAGAGTGTAAGAGCGTAAGTACATTAGCGGTTATATTGGTCAGACGATAACAGTAGACTAAGTAGGTTCAGAGAGTCCAGTGTTATCACACATTCCTTCAACATATTCAAGAGAAACTTTCTCTGATAGCGCCATGGTGCACTGGTAAATAACGGCTACATCTTAAATTTGACCTAAGGTGCTCCGCTATCGAAATAATTATCTACTCTCCATATTAATTACGTCCTAGAACTTTCTAATAAACGAGATAAATAGCCGAGTCGCATCACTGATGTAATAAGTAGTGGGTGAGTATGTAATGAGACAAGCATTGCCTCAGATGGATGAGTCCCGACAGCGACGTCATTAGGTGGTCGGCTCAACCATTTCCACTCGCAATGCGATATTTATGAGACTATTTTGTTCTTACTTTTTGTTTTTGATAATATCTGCCTACAAGGTCATAATGGTCTGATATTTGTTTTTGTAACTTTAGTACGTAATTGTAAATGATGGCACAAAATGCATATACAGAAATACAAGATTTATCTAGATGTTCAAAACGATTAAAAATCATTCGCATACTGAAGTCGTAAAACAAAAGTAACGTGTAGGTTGAAATAGTTCTGTCAATTAGTTCTTAATGTAAAAACAACATTGTCGAAATTGCTTACAAATTACACAAATATTAGAGTAATTGTACGTTTTACACGTTCGTGTGGCATTTTACGAAGTAAATAATGAGACTAAATAATGAGAGTAAATAATGAGATTGACAATTTGGTGACAGAACAGTTACAAATGTATTTGCATGGCGTGGAAATACAAAGTATGAATATTATACGTTACCTTACTGCATCTGGGAGCTTTAAAGCGAAAATCTTACCTGAAAAGAGAATAAAGTAGATTAATACTTTTATAACTTTCTATCCTTTGCGAAAAATATAATTGCGATTAGACTTAAAGCATTTAACTAAATTAAAAATCGATAATTTGCAAATTACACCATACAATGAATTATTGTTTGGGTGGGAGGAATTTGACGCAACCGCAGGCAGGTTTTATTAAAAGCCAAACATAAAAAACACGAAGATATTTCATTTTAGATTTGTTACGGTATGCAAGCCCAGCTACTTGCATAATTTCGGGGTTATAAGAATCCCCAGCCCACAAATGCTCCTCTTCCCAGCACGCAAATTAAAATTAAATATAGACTCAAAAATCTTAATATATTCAACGACGCATAGTTATATAATATATTATATTATTATTTATAAATATTAGTGCTATCCACTTGTTCCTATCCGCAATCAAATATCAAGCAATCAGGCGCAACTAATGATGTAAAACGTGATATCATTTCCCTTAATTTCAGTAATTAATTAATTACAAATGATCTACTAGCACAGTTTTCGAATGGAGAGGCATTATAGTTTTTATCGGTATTGCAACACGGAGGCTGCAACATCCGGCCATCAGCACACGACACGTGTCGTCAGACTACACGTGCCATAATTGTACCTAGATTAAAGCTATGTATGTTATTTTAATTAATCGTATGTTTCCCTGTGTTGCACAATGATTGTGTGCAGATACCTATGTTATTTTTTTATTTGAACGCGTTTGGTTTTGATAGCTGTGTAAGGTTTTGCTTGTGTCGAAATGTATTTGAATAGTTTAATGTGTCTTTTTGTTCAATTTTGCATACTACTTGCAAAAAATGTGTAATATCTACTGACAAATTAAGTGTTAAGATTTTGTTAAATTACTAAATAATGTTATGATTAGGCATCTAACTTAGAAGTCAAGATTGTAATCACAAGAATTTATTTCTAGTTTTTTGCGTTTATAAACAACCTCAGAAGGAATGTCCTTCTAAGAATTGTCTAACACATCATTATTCATGTAGATACGTTGATAAAATATAGTTGCTCATGTTTGTTTGTTTATAAACAAAATGAAAAATGGAGTTGAGCTAGAACGATATGAAAGTTTTAAATGTTGAACAGATATTTATATCAACGGGACACAAGTCGTAACTCACGCGTTTTCGTAAGAAAAACATAAAAGTTTGGATCTACCAAGATTAGATGAGAAAGTGTAAACTATCGCGTGTTTGTTTACATTCTGCTAGATGTTACGTCACTGTTCATTCTTCTTTGGCTCTGCCACGTTTACGTAACCTATAAACGATTAAATACCTTAAAATAGTTATCCATAGACAAATATGAATGAATTTTGTTATATCTTTATCTTGGCGTCCATGGAATATTACAATTATATACCTTGATGGGGTCTAAGATCAAGGTATACACACATCATCTTAGACACATTTCTGTACATTGTTTTTCGTATCCGTAGTAAAGACCAATAAAATAGTGGCATATCTAAAGAATGAGAAGTGGAAACGCATCAACTTGGCTTTTTGTGGAGATATGTAGCTCTTAGTGAAATACCTACTTTCATATGGATTGTACATTAGTTTGTTATTTTCACACTATTTTAATCTACTTAAAGTGTATCTTCTGGATCTCTATGTGACTCAAACTGGAAAATTTTGTTATAGGTGCAAATGCATACCTATGAGTTTTGGGAGCAGAGAGAGAATATTTTTACTTATTAGCTTTTGATCATCAGAATAGCGTGTTAACAGTAGAAAGTATACCTACATATTATTCATTTATCAAATACTTTTAAACAAATAACAAACCATAACAGCGTATGCTATTGGAACAAAAAAAAAGATAAATTCTCAAATCATACACACATATATTTGGATATCGATTGCAAGTAAAACTAATAGGTATGAGTTTGATAACCCCTAAGAATAAATATTTTATGAAACATTCAGAATTGTGTTTATAATAATTTTCGTTTGTATTGAGAGGCACTCGCATTGGTGTTGGACATTTATAAATAAATTAGTTCACTGTTCACGCGTGTGAAGTGTTGCAAAATATTTATAAATGTAGGTATTTCATAATACTTCGCTGTGGGTGAACTTTATTTTTGTTTATGTTTATACTTAGCTACATCATTAGATTAGTAAGATTGTAACCAAGAAACGCAAAGGTTTAAAGAAACTACACTAGATAAATAAGATAAATAGGAAAAATTCCTACACGAAACAAATTTACTTTTATGTGAAATTTATTGATAAACCTATGTACTTACCTACACGTAGTTTGAGCTACATTTGTGAACAGGGGTGTGACCGCCTATCGACATTGCTATTGACGTTGTCATTGCTGTCAAATATACGAAATAATTTACCATTATCGCTTGTTTCTCACCTACGAAACCTTACCTTTTTACTGGTGGTAGAGCTCCAGTGACAGAGCTCGCGGGCGTAGGCACCACCGCATTACCTAATATACTTGCCGCTAAATGGTAGTGTTCAGCACTATCGTGTTCTGGTCAGGTGGTTATGTACGGCTCTGTAATTTCCGGCACAGAGGCATAACACCTAATGCCCCAGGAGTGGCAGCTCATCTGCATTTTGACCTCTGGTCATTGTGTAAGTGTCTATAAGCTGCAGACATCACTTAACATCAATGTGAACTGCACGCTTGTTTGCTACTTTTATTACATAAAAAAAAATACGAAAGCAATAAAAATGATCGGATTATCACTACTGCTTTTAAAGGAGCTAAAGGTCGATATGAAAATTTGACTGCAATGACAGCGACAATAGCAATGTCGATAGGCGGTCGCACCCCTGGTCTCATCGTCAAGTGATAGTATTTATAATAATAATCGTTCATTTAATTAAACATTCACATTATTATATGAACCAAAATTATGCAAGTAAGAAACTTAATAATAAATACGAGTAGGTAATTAAGTTCTGACCGCGTCGTCCTAAATAACTAGTGAATTTAGTGATAATAGTGTGACCTGTGTTAAGGGGATAACAGCCCTTAACAATTAAATCGTATCGACGCAAGATTAGTTGATAACTAATCAACTACATTTTCTTCTCATTTACCCTTTTTTATTGGCTCAACGATTCAATGATTATTGTAATGATTGGATATTTCTGAAACAAGAAAACTAGATTTGGGGAAAAAACATTAAATGGTCTCAATCATCCGAGTAACCAAACCATGCGTTACGGTTAACCTTAATGATAACGAGCATTAACTCTACGAGTAGGTATCTATTTCTTATAATTGTTGCCATTGATTAGATTTAGAACTACTTAACACATTTTCTTTATGTCATTAAATACAACCAGGTGCATTCAGTCCATCAGTCCGAAGCTTAGCTACCTACTATGGTACGAGAGCTAGCAACGTCGGGAAAACAAGAACTTTAGGTAGGCCAGTTTTTAAATATGCCATCTCTCTAACTCTCCCGGACGTCACACGGACGTCACACGGATGGTCTGGCAGCCGGTAGTGGTTGCGTTCACCAGTGCGCATCGTATCTGTACACGTAAAAATTTCAAAATTTAGTGAAAACACGAACAAAGTTGCAAACGTCTGTAAACAAGATTTTGTCGGTGTAGAGAAAATTGTATTCACAGCAAATCCGCTACAGATCTCAAATACGTTTTCCATTGTATGCTGATTTATGTCCAGCATTCAATCAGCCAGAGTTAGAACATTAAACAGGTTACCAACATTAAAGCTTATTACAGAACCATATTGGAACGTCACTCTCACTAAACTAGCGAAAGTTAAATACTTACATGAACACCCGTTGTTTAATGACTCCTATCAACATATAAATAAGTTTATAGCTTTAACGAAAACTTTATAAAATGTTCCTTAGGTCTTATTGAAAAAACCGGCCAAGTGCGAGTCGGACAAGGCCAGGGACAGGCGAGTCGGTGTGTGCAGGCTTCGGCACAATTGTGAGATTTGCTTTGTTACCTTAAGTGCCAGAGATTTCTACAGGTTTCCTGTAATCTATAGGCAAAGAACTATGTTTGATGTTTTTTAATCAAAATTTAGGACTTTTTGTTTTCCGGAATGTCAGAAGAGTATGGTCCATTATGTTTTTGTTATGTTATTGCATGTTTACTCTTGCGGAGAAATATAGCAGTGAAGTCGTGATTTTGAGAAGAAGTTTCAGGTATTTGGTAAAGATAATATTGGTAATTCAACTGTCTAATTGAGTATAAGATTACACAAACAAGAAAAGTGCAGTGACGAAGCGCGAAAAGAGAGCGAAAAATGAACTGAAATAACAAGTTAATCTCTCGGCACCGTTGACTTTGCAACAAAATTGCAACACCTACATTCGAAGGAAATTATTATTGCTTATTACAGGTTGTTAGCAACCAACAACATACAGCTAGCAATGCGTTATTACAGCTTATTGGTTCTACTTTCTAGCTTACGGGATAGTTACGTGTGTTGCACCAGATAAATCGCAGTATTGAAATGGCGAATGAGTCGGATCGATAACTAAAGAGAAGTGATCGTTTGGCCGTTTGACGTACAAACTGGACGCATCTAATGCAGTTTCTCTTCGGTAGCAGGGCCCGGTCAGTTACCGCGAGCTAAAGATAGAGAAATTAGCTGCGCAGGAGTGTGCGAGTGAATGCACTCGGTGCGTCCGCGCCGCGTCGCCGCCCCGCCCATACCATATACGAACGAACGTAAACTGCGAGATCGATTACCACTAATTACTGCCCTGCGCAAACCTCTACCTGAAATATTACTACCTACATAAATATAGTTATGTATTCTTTACATTCGATTAAACGCAATCTTGTATCGCTGAGATCATACAGGAAAACGGGCATCTAAGCTATACAGTAAAAATGAGTTTGTGAATAAAAGTGCTAACAGTTACTTTATACGTATTTTTATTTCACATTGATCTAAGTAAACAAAGAAAAGTTTAATTCGAGAATATGTGAACGTATTTTAGCTTAAAATGATTCTTATTTGGACTCACACTCAGAAATATACCTACTTCTACGATATCATCAAATCAGTATGAATATATCCGTTCTGTTCAACAACAAGCTAAATAATTTAATGAACAATTTTTAAGAACAAATATTAATTAAATTATTTATTCGCTTAAATTATTATTGTCAAAGATAAATCTACTCTAACGGCCAAATACTCAAATGTCACTTAAATCTAAGTGGTGACTTAAAAGTCTTCTGTCTTTAAAAAACACGTTCAAACGATAGAGATAGCGCACATTTGAGGGTTGTTTAAAATTGAGTGACGTTTGAGTATTCGGCCATAACTCTCAAAAAAGAATATAACCGTATGATTGCATATTATCATCAACATTACGAGTAATAGGTATCGATTCAAATATGAAAAGAAGAAAACTGAAAAATCATCATAATTTCAGCTGAAAGACGTTCACAGCTGGACAAAAAAGTTTCTGTCAAAGATTGCCATGAAAATAAGTGTTAGGACATCCTACTCCAGCGATTTCCCACGACCTGGAGAAATTAGCAGGTCGTCTGTCCACCTCGTCTTCCGGTACGCAGTCGCCACTCTTTTGGCGAAGCATCGAACCGAACAGAATAACTCAGTCGGTTCTACCGTCTATGTGCCCTGTTCATTGCCAGAAATTAGGATTATTATTCGGAGGGCTTTATCGGCTTCTTTGGCTCTCATACAAATGCGAGCATAATGTTATCATGTTCAAATGATTCCTTCACATTCTCGCATATTCGTGCTGTGCAACGTCAAACAAAAAGACAGCCAAATTTCCCATCCATAAAACGACGAAATTATTTTTTTATCCAAATAAACAAAACACTACTAAAAAGTTGCAGTACCGAGCGTTGAAAATCACGAACAATCCAGGTGGAATATGTGAGGGAAACAACTGTATAACAACAATCTTTCCACGGCTATCCAACAAACATACGCTCTGTGATAATTCCGAGACGAGAAAGTTGATTGATCAACGTTTTACACGCTAGTTATCCTTCACGCTAAACGTGATCTTCAGCTGTAACTCAGACGCTTTCTCGTGTATCTTATTGAAATACTAGCGATTCGCCTCGGCTTCGCACGGTTAGCATTTATTATAGTGTGGGGACGCGCCCGACTTCTTTGACAAAAATCGGAATTAAGAACGATATTGATAATTATTAGATATAAACCTTCCTCAGAAAACCCTGCAACCACCAACATTTTAAACAGGAACAAAACCCGTTCACAACTTGCCGAGTTTACCCCATACATACAGACAGAGAAAATAAGGGGACTTTATAATATGTGATAAGCATTGATCAATATGTACTAAAGTACTAGACTGGACATTCCCCTTGATAGCATGGTTCTAGTTTTTTTTGCATACAATTACCTGCACTTTCCCATAATAACTATGACATCTGACGTGAAAACGTCATAAAGCATAAATTTTAATGCAATAGCTGAGAAAAGGTATAATCAATCCCAAAATTGAGGAGCAAATGGACAACGTAACGTGGGAATCGGACTCGTGTTCACAGGGTTTCGTACAATTTATGAATTTCCTATGTTACCTTTCAGCAATACCATAGATTTCTATTACATAGATAGATAATAGTTTTCTTATAATCTAAAAGAAAAACTATATAATGATCTTTTTTTCAATATTTTTTTTTTATATTTTATTCTGCAAAACTATCTATGTTAAAATATTAGAATTTTTTTTTTGAGTTCCTTGTAATACAAGCCTGTTTCGCAATGTATCACGGTATCGCACAATTTATTTTTATTCTTATAGGGCCATTGATAGACGTTCATTTTTTGGTCACTCATTTACATGTGTATCAAATTTGAACTCCATTGGTCCAGTACTTTACGAGAAAGTTGGTTATAACAGACGGTCAGAGAGACGCAAGGTCTAAAAGAATAAAAGGTATAAAAGGTCTTTTTCCCTTTTTAAGTGCGACACCTTAAAAACTGAAAATTTACAAGCATTCAGATACTAAGTTAATTAATCTTAAATACACAAGATGATAATTTGATTGGACTAAAAGGCATCTTAAATGTGGATTGTAACTACAGAATCCTTACAGAGTTATCTAACTCGATACAATCAACAGTTAAGATTAGTTGAGACAAACGTTATTAATGGTTAAGCCTATTTTGCATGATGTAGTGAAATAAGTAACTTAATATGATTAAATAATGTTGTTAAAGAAATAAAACGTGTGTTAACTCTAACGATTCACAAGACAGATAACAGGGAAAGGCAGCAAATAAATTTGCCGTATTTGGTAAAGCTTAGAGACTTGATCAGATAACTGGCTTTAATCATTAAAATAGCAAAACTGGGCCCAGATTTGCTATCGTTTGAAAGTTTGTGGCACTGGCAAAAGAATTTATTATAGTGAAATCGTCCACGTGAATGTAAATATAAACATTTAATGCTATTATTTTACAAATGCATCAACAATTGTATCTGATTATTACAGAGTTGTCTATTTGTTGCAAGAAAGTGGAAGCATCGAAGCGAAGGTATAATTGACGCGGTGCATTTCCCGTTACATTAGCCGCATTCGCCAATGACAGTTTTCTACACGGTCCTAGAGACCGCCTAGTCATGACAGAAAGGCATTAATGAAATTGCAGACGCCGGTTATAGTGTTTCTTAGGCATAATTTAAGACAACGCATACAACCTTCGAATGTACTTACTGATGCAATTGAGTTGTGGAGAACAAACCGCAATATTGAGTAAGACATAATAATCAACAGAACAACATTTGAATAAACTCTCTAGGTACATAGGTAACAAAAAAAACTGAGTTTTTGTATCATAATGTTTTTCTCCAAGTAACAGAACTTAATATCTCGTAACGGGATACACAATTAAATATTTTCTTTACGTAAAGGTTAATTGAAACAATATCTATCCAGTTTTGGATGGACCGAGACATTCACCTGGTCGAAATTGAACACATGTCAATTTAAGTTCAAAATGTGTACCAATAATGAACACAAGGAGGCAAAAAGTAATGAATTAACGTGACATCTGCCTAGCATTTAGCTAGTCTTAAATTTTTATTTTCTTACGAAAGTTAAATGGCAATTTTCACATCTGCATCGAAGTGCGTGAGTAATACAGGAATCATTATAGACTAATTTCGAGGCGGATGAAGCGGCCGGCTAATGCCTTACAAAGTATTCCATTCATTCGTGAATCACAACATATCCATTGAGAGTAAATTTATAGCTCGCTGATTTGCAAAGCTTCCGTTGTGAACAATTTACCATTTGCGTGTTTGTGCGCTACGCAAAAGTATTGAACGGACAAAGAAGTGTTACTGTACGAGTATGTATTAGCATGACCGCATAACGGTGGAGGTTATTACTAATGCCGAGTGCCATGCCGCCAGTCCTAGGAAACATCTTATTCTAAGATACAGTATTAGAAATGTGTACCCTAATCTGTTATTTGATAATGATTAGACGTTATGTTAGATAACATGTAAATTGATAAATATTAAATTACAGGCTAATGCTTTGAAGTGGTTTTAATTTTTTTTAATGGTTTTCTTCAATTTGTTTTTGATGGGAGTCGAGCGTTAGTCGACAGAATTAAGAAATATATATACATATATATAAATAACTTCATTTTCTTATATACCCTTAATTGGGAGCACGGTTGTGCCCCCACCAAAACGAGCCAAGCGAAGCGCAAGAGCATTTCTTACTTGGCTTGCTTGGTTTTGAAAAAAATATTTTCTGCTAAATAATAATTCTTGTGGTAATGAGACGGCCCTTTTGACAGTGCGGTCCATATGGTCTCGTCTCGCATACGTTTTACGTGATTTTTTTTAGCAGGATTATTTTTAAGAAATTAAATGTTATTTTATTCAATATCAAGCCCTATTAGTTTCCCTTTCCAAAGTGTGTGGTGGTAGTTGGGATTTATTTATTTTTTATTTCATTTACGATGGACCTACCTGCATGTAATCTAACATATTAATACAATCTCAATAATCACCTAATAACAGTTGAGGGTATCTATTTCTAATGCTGTATCTTAGGCTATAAGAAACACCTGTGTCGCAGTGTTGCAGCGAAGATGCGCCTTTCACTTGAGCACATCGAAAGTGCAGTGTTGATGCAACCTGCGCGACCTCTGCTCTCCAGTACTGTGCAATCCATAGAGCAACTCGGCCCACCGGTCGCGGCGGACTGTAGGGGAGTAGCCATAGCGTTTATAACCGATGCATAACAGTCTGTCATTTTTTGCGGGGGGAAATACGTGTGACACACATTCACACTACAAAAATCGTCTATAACAACGAAACTCACACCTTGACTTTAACAAAATACATAAACAATTTCTCGCATACATTTAAATATCTAGGCGACAGGCTAAGAACCATTTGGTCTTGTACTTTGTCAGAGGTGAAAGCCTGCATATGACTACTCCCTTTCGGTCCGCCGCGGCCAGTGGCCCGTGTTGCTCTATGTGTGCAATCCTTATCTACATAGCGAACGTAACTTTGTTTAACAGCGATGAGGCGGAACTATAGATTATAAATCATTATACAATAGACTAAAGTAACGATTATTTAACTTTAACTACTAATGCCAATCTAAATGACAAAGAGATGAAGATACTACCGCGTTGCCGCTCTAAAGCGCTTCAGTTTCTTATTGTAAGGGTGTTCTGAAATTACAGCCAGATTTGATTTTACCTCTATAAACTATCGTATTCACTTACCATCAATAGGTATATATGGCAAGACCATTGGATACGTTTATTTAAGACTCGTACTTTCATCAGCGCTACTACAGATTTTATCTAAGTATACGCACTACGTTTTACTTGGGTGTCGGGACCTGAAGACCTCACTGCCCACTAGTTGAGGAGAATTCTTCCGCTAGTGAAATCAGTCAACAATGGCAGTAAAAACATTCGAATAGGGTAGTAAATACAAAAACACGGGATGAACAGCAGCGTCCCGCTTTAAAATTATTTTAAAATTTTTATTCGATTATGACACATTAGACCCCTAGTGATGTACAAGCACTGTTTTGGACATATTTGGGGAAAAAATTTTGTCCATTAGTGGACGTCTTTCGGCTGAAGTGATGATGTCTGTCGTTTTTTTACATTTGTCATAGTGGTCGATTTCACCGTCGTAATAAAACGTGATCAATTCACATAAACCGCGTTTCACGTTCTTAAAATTACACTATTTCACCGACGAAAATTTATCGTGATTATGCTGCAAATTGTATGCAAATTTTACACTCAGTTAATATAAAAACGCGTTTTATAAAACAAGGTTCTGAGAGCAAAATGTGAAATCCACCCTTAATATTTATAGACACTCGGATGTGAAATAAAGTAAAAGTAAAAATTATTTTTTGTACATCAGTAATATTTAAAAATAACAATATAAAATGCATATTCTTGTATTGGACATACTTAAACAGGATTGGACATCGAATCCAGTAGTTACTAGCGCCGATCGAGTCATCAGAAGTAAATAAACATGCTGAGTTTACCGATTAAACATACGAAGTTGTAATCCAAAACATTAATAAACTCACAGTAAAATACTATTATGTTTCAAAGCATTTTGATAGGGGAAAGATAACTCAGCGCACAACGGTCGGGATAAATCGAAGCTAAAATACGTTCTGCAAGAATCGGCATTGGTATTAATGGTTAACCGGGCTCCTTTGGTTAGTGGTGTTCGGTGAACCAGCTGTCAGGTGTTAACCATTCCGCTGGACAAATCGCGGCGGACCACCTACTGGGGGGACTCGTAAAGATGCAAATTCATAACTTACACAGAGATGCTTGCCAATGATAAAGTATCAGTAACTCTAACAAAAGCTAAGGTACAATAAAAAACTGGCTAAGCGCGAGTCGGACTCGCGTTCACAGGGCTCTGTAAGTTAAAGAGATTTTCCATATTATCACAAGTACCGCAAACTTCGTGTAGATATTCCTGCTATGTTTAGGAAAATATTTATAATATTATATATAATCTTTTTTAATGTTTGGCACAATAGTTTCGGAGGTAAGGGAGGGGAGAGGGAAGGATGATCAATTTTCGCATATTTTATAAGAAATTCCTCTAATTCGTTACTTGTCCATGTTTAAGTCATTCATTTACGTATATATACTCAATTTTAACCAGATTGGCTGCAGACAGACAGATACTCGTAGACGCATGAGTGATCGATATTATATGGATTTTTTTTATTTTTTAGGAACGGATCCCTAAAAACAATGATGTAACTCATAAAGAACTGCATGTACATGGTGGATGACATGATACATTCGCATTCGTAACTTATTAACAGTATCATATTTTTAATCTTGTTTTACATTTTGAAATGTTCCGGCTTCATGTCAATACAAGAGTCCGAATGAAGATACATGAATACGTTATACTTATACTACACTAAAAATATAAAAAAATCTGCCAATGTAGAAAAAAAAAAGATAGTGATGGTACACCACGTGGCACCTATATGCTGTACTTAGGTAATTGACGAGATAGCTCTATTTTTAAAAGACATTAATGATAATTTTATACGAGATAACAGATTCAAAATGTTGTTGTTTTTTTTTGTCCACAAAAGTTATGCATTCAGAGAGATATATCGGCTATTCTCAAGATTAGCGTTCTTCGCCTAATTACCATGCCATTTCCATGTTTTAGATAATTGGCAATATCAATACTAGTATTCCCCGACGGTTCCCACAACAGAGTTGTACTTCATTTTGGGGGGAAATTGCCATAATCACAATTAAAAAGTTGTGTTAAACTTAGTTCTACATGTCTTATTTAAAAAAAATCACAAAACACCCCACTCGCAATAAAAATAATAGTGTAAGCAGAGCTGGGAACGTTACACGTTTCCTTGACAAATAAACTTATTTGTTCAAATCCATGTAACTTACTCACAACTGGTGGAAGAGCTACAACGACGGAGCTCGCGGGCTTAGGCACCATGGCATTACCTAATATACTTGCCGCTTAATGGTAGTGTTCAGCACTATCGTGTTCTGGTCAGGTGGTAATGTACGGCTCTGTAATTCCGGCACAAAGGCATAACACCTTAGGCCTTAGAACTGGTAACGCATCTGCATTTTGACCTCTGGTCTTTGTGTGGGTATATAGGCTGCACTCATCACTTAACATCAATGTGAACTGCATGCTTGTTTACCACTTTCATTACATAAAAAAAACACTTAGTTATTTCAATTAAACTCACGAACAAGTGGGTGTTTACAGATAAAAAAATCCATCTTGATTTTCAACCACAAACTCGTTATCATAATTACCAGTAATATGGGGTTTACTGTGCTATAAATAATAAAAATGCCCGATTTGATGTGCAGATATGAATGTCTGCTGATGTAAATATTACCAGCAGGTTAATGATACTGACAGAATGTCGCCAACAAGTTGAATAAACAACTTTTATTTGCAATTTAAATATAATTAATTTAGCAATAAAAACATTTTAAGAACTTAACTGATGTTTTTAACTCAACAAAATGAAGCTGGATTGTACAAATAAATGTATTATTTGAGATGATAAGTCAGTACGTAGAAAAGATTACCCATATCTACAAGATTTAAATAGTTAGATAACATCTGTGTAGGTCACTTTTGCTAGGCCTCAGGACTTTGAAAGTAAAGTATATTTTGTGGGTTAGGCAGATCTGCGTGGATTAATGCACACATGTATAATCATGATTCGCTAATTACATTTTTGTTCCATGAAATAGGTAGCGGGCATATTCCAAGGGTGGAAAAACCGGCAATCGAACGCGGGACCTCAGCAGAACGAAATAGATAGCAAAATATGTCCGATAATTTTTACAACAAAATAACCTGATAACCGTTGGTGTACGGTTGATTGCAGGAATGTATGCAATAGTATGTATACAATAGTATATAAGTTTGCTCGACCTTATGAAGAAGTATGAGCGACGTTTGATACAAAAAGGAATGCAAGTCCCGTTGCCGCGGAAGAATCATCCTGCAATCTGCAGTCCGCAATCACTGGGATAGCCGGGATTATGACTCCTAATCCATCGTTACCGGTTAAGTAGGTACTCCGAATTAATTATACTATAGTTTACGATATTGTTACGATTACTGCGTTCATTGCATTAGAATGCAGAGGCGACTTGAGATTGTTCCATTAAAGTTTAATTCGAAATTGAATGAATTGTGATTAATCTTGCAATGGAGCGTAAGTTCTGTAATGCGGTTCTAAATCATTTTATTTACGATCTATATTATGCGAGGATCTGATATCCTCCCATCGCTTCGTAGTTAAGCATATGTAAGTGTCAGAACGATAAACAAAAGCAACAAAAGTGAGTTTTAATCTTATGATTACGTAAACCATGATTACCAAGATAACACAATTGTAAAACTTTAAAATTATTCCAAACATATGTTTCCTTGTAAGAGTTTAAATTAATCTTTAATGAAATGCTAGGTTTTCTGTTATATCTACAGTGACATCTTGTTGGCCAGTACTGGGTTACGCGAGATGTACACTGTACACTGTACACGTAATTCCAAAAAGATTAGCAGTTTTTTTTAGTAATTTCATTATAATTTAACTGTGTAATACCGTAACATGGGCTATTTGCGGTCCTTAAAAAACGCAAGTACTTAGATCTAGATCAACGTGAGATAATTTTTTACAACACTTTCACTGCGTAATTGACGTAAGTAAGCACTAATAAGGCGCAGTATGACAGCCATGTTAGCGTTCAAATAGCAAATAGTGCACATAAACCTGTCGATCGTTAGAAAGTACGAGGTGCGGCAGTGGAAAAACATCGTGTGGCGGTGGCGGGAAATACGAGAAAACTATGAATCGTGAGAGAAACACGCTTTTCACATGTATTTCAATACAATCACCGCGCACCTATATCACGATTGTATTCTGATTTGTCCAAGAAGAATAAAAGTAAATGAACTTCGATTAATGCTTATCATTTATGCAATGGGAAAATTAATCTTTGTATGCATGATATTCTTTGCAATTTTTTAACTTGTCGTATCTGTGTTGAATGGTTGTTTCTATCTGTTTTCTTTAATCAGAGGATAAATTGAAAACTATTACCGTGATAGGTGGTAATGAATATAGTAGACACATTAAATTTGCCCACGTCATTCTGAAGATACTATCTTGAAACGAATAACCACTGGCGCATTGTAGGTAATTACTTAGCTTAAATTTTTAAAAAGTAGCTAGAAAAGATGAATAAAAACAAAACGTTATTGTATTTAGGTACTATCTAGTTATTAAATAACAAATCTTGACTAAAGCTACAAAGAATAATGAACTATTAGGTAAGTATTGTTCTTTACGCCTTTATGTGTGATATTACAATATTACACAAGCATGATAGAAAGTTCAACAAAAATGACTTAAAAAATATGTACTTCCTTTATTTACGCTAGACACGTAAATTATAACTGTATATCGTTAGGTAGTTGCATTGTACATTAGCGTTTGATTGCAGGTGACGCTAAGTGGTTGAACATACGAGCGGGGTGGCTTGTGGCAGGCTTGGCAGCTGGCAGTACCATAGTAGGTAATGTGCTTGTAGGAGTAGCTGTTTACATAGTCCACTACCGCGTGTCGCAACTCGTCGCACGCGTCTCGCCCACGCCACGTGTCCGTCTGCTCACAATGGACGCACGTGATAAACAAAATGACTAACTTGTTGAAATGGTCATAGAATAATTTAAACAATCCAACAGATCCAATTAACTCATTGTAATCTCAACAAGTAACATTTAACGTCAATTACGACTTGAACATGACACTCAAAGAAACCCAATACGTCCTACCGAATAAGCTTATGTAACATAGTGTCGCGTTTTACGTTGACCAGTTGCGTAATTATAGAAATTAAAAATTAACTACCTTCAACAAAACGAACTGGAAAGATTTCCAATTCGCCGAATCGAAATGTTGTAAAATCGACATAATAAGAGACAAAATGGTAGTTCGATTCGAATGAGTCATGCTTTGTACGGAACACTGTAGGTATTTATAATAGGTATTGTAGTAATTTATACAGGGGTTCAGACATATTGGTTACTGAAATCTTAATTAAGTAATAACGAAGACCTTTCATCAATTTGCGAATTGTCAGGTACACGTTTAAATGATAACAATTGATTTGATAATTTATTGCAATTTAATAATTAACAAATGTAACCCAATGTACCTACAATATATCTTTTAAAATGTATTTGAAGTTATGCGTGGCACGTAAACGGACACCAGCTGTAGCTTGGAATTATACTGAAAATAGCGCATCCCTTGCTATTCAAAGATGATGTCATCGTTTAAAACGAGCAAATGTCTTGGAAGCTGTCTATGGTAGATGCTAAGGAATGGCACAAAAAGCAATAGATGTAATTGATCCATGCGATCGGTGCACCTGTCGAATAGCAGCTATAGTCTGGCGTGCGTCGCGACCTCGTCCCTCGACTAGTCGTTGCGTCATCCATTCACTCGCAAGTGCTCACGGTGTCACTGCACATCAATTACATCGAACAGTTATTATTTCGTAAAAATCAGAAGGTGGATTTTTTTTCTCACGTATAAGTTCGTGCGACTATTCAAATCGTCTCTTATGAAATATGAGCAGTGATTTTTAATATTAGGTATTTTTAATCATGCCGTTTTCTATGAGCGCAATTTGTTGTTGATGTTGGTAAGATTCTGAAGAGTAAACATTTACATAAAAATGAGGACGTTTATATCATTGCTTTCATAATTATTGATAGTTAAAATAGATACAGTAACAAGGAGTCAACTTGTTTGCTTGTGTTGCCGAAATTTAAGGCAAATGACTTAATAAAATACTTATTAAAGTCGAAGAGAATTGAATGTAAACGTTGATTTGAACTAATAAAGCCAAAATACCACTCTGGTTTTGAACCCAAATTGGATAAAATATATTATAACTAGTTGACCCGACAAACTTCGTATTGCCTCAGAATGAAATAATGTGTCAAAGCTTTGATAAATGCGGACTATTTGTATGGGAAAATGAAATTGTGTTTTTTACTATTCCCCTTCAATTTCTTCATATATTCTCACCGTTTAAACCTTCTCTGGACTTTCAAAAATCATTCAGAACCAAAATGAGCCAAACCGGTCCAGCCGTTCTCGAGTTTTAGCGAGACTAACGAACAGCGATACATTTTTATATGTATAGAATATTATAAAGTTTCAGTCAATTAGTGCTACTGACAGGGAATGAAAGATGAAAGATAGATCCATACATAATAAATATGCACTCCGTAAGAGCCGGCAGAAGTGAAAAATTTAAAACTAACGTTGTGCATTTCTAACCACTAATGCCATCAACACCACCACCACCATCACCACCATACCGGGACCGGATTTATGCAGTATGCTTAATGTTACTTACAGAGAAAAAATCGGTTAAGGGTTAAGTGCGAGTCGAACTCGTGCACGAAGGGTTCCGTACAAAAAAATGCCTAAAAATTACGTATGTTGTATGGGTTTAATATTTACTTCATTTTTATTTAATTTTTTATTAGGGAAGGTAATATAATATACAACATAAGACCTAAAAATAATCTGAAAATTTTAAGCGTCTACTTGCTACCGTTATTATTATCGAGCAAAACATATACGCAAAAAAAAACACGTTTATTGTATGCCCCCTTGGACCCCTTAACATTTTCATTTTCTTATTTTTAGTAATAAATTTTGTCTTTATAGCGGTATCAGAAATACATAATTTGTGAAAATGTTAGCTTTCTAGCTATCACTATTTATGAGATACAGGCTGGTGACAGACAGACGGACGAACGGACAGACAGACAGACAGCGGAGGATGAATAATAAGTAGGGTCCATTTTACCTTTTCTGTACGAACGAGAAAAAGATAGAACTAACATACAGAATAGCTTAAAAATATTCGATATGATTCTTTAAATTGACATAACTTCTTTTATTTCTGAACCGATTCACATAAAACAAACATTAAATGTTACGTTAAACTTACCACAATATATTAGTGAAAACCGCAAATCGAATAAGCCGTTTCTGATATTAGCGTGCACACACGTGTTAAACACACAGACAAACAGACATTTTTTCGAGATAAAAAGTGCCCAGTGTTGTGCGCCAAAGGTTAAAGTATAATCAAACCAAGTTTCATTGTAATCGGACCGGTAGTTTTTCTGTGATGCTTGAACAAACAGACAGACAGACAAAAATTTTTCTAATCACATATTTGGGTTCGGTATCGATCTAGTAACATCCCCTGGTATTTATTTTTTCAATTTTTTTAATGTACAGAATTTACACTTCTACAGTTTTATCATAAGTATAGATATAGATGACAATAATTTTGACAAACCCGAGCAATGGAACTATCCATCTAGTAGAAAGACAGAAATTATCGCAAAAGTGTGGCAATCTATCAACACGATGTAATTAACCAGCGAAAACCTAGACGAAGCTAGTTGCATTGCGCCACGAAATTAAACAACTGCCGTCTACAACTGGATTTTCAACTGCCATAAATTATTAGGCCTGGAATTGCAAGAACAGCCTCGCTAAATACACCTGTCTGCGCATGAATCTTCGGTATTTCAACAATTAAAAGACGTTGCGACAGTCGCTTGGTTTAATGTCCTTTTAGCGTGTGTTAGAAAGTGTCTTAACTGGTGTGTGAGGTGGTATTGTGATGTTATTGATGGCTGGGAACGTTGATGTGGATGTTGTTGGGAAAGCATTGATATTAGAGTTTTATTGGGGTAAAATTATAAGCATCTTTAAGACTGTATTATGGCAGGCAATAATGGAGTAAAGTACCTACTGAAAAAAAGTAAGAGTATTAAACTTTTTCATGGTGTCATTTATTTCCAAAAAGTTCTGTTTTCCTTCCATTTGATCTTTCATAATGTAGGAGACATTACACTTGATTATATACTTCCTTTTTTGACACACTTCAAAAAAGAAGGAGGTTCTATTTTCGACCGTATGTATCTATGTTTTTATGTTAGCATGTTCACTTAGTCAATGGAACCATGTGGAATCTATCATCCATCCAACTTTGAGGAAAAAACCGACTCGGGTCGCCAATAAAAAAACCTACGCGCTTTAAAGATCTTTGAGCCGACTTCTAAATATTCCAAAAGAGTAACGTGTATTGCTCTTTGGGTTTAAGTCTGTTTTCTTTTATTATTTGGGCTGCCTCCCTAGAAAGGAAGAAACTCGTGCCCAGCAGTGGGACGTATCAAGGGTTGCCATTATTATTAACTTTTTAGTGGTTTTTAGGTAAGTTGTTTTTTTTTTTCAAAAAGTTTTTTGTTCTTACAAGATACCTACATATTTTTATTCTGTATGTTTTTTTTAAAAAAGCTTCGTATCGTAAATCTTAGAATATGACTAGTCTACTTTCATTTTCCAAATTATGTCATGTTCTAATAACAATGATAAGTATAAGAGTTTTAAGTATGATTAAGGTAATCAAAATAGTTCAAACTCGTGCTGGAACATAGGCAATCTCTTGAACCACGGTATACACCCTAATACAATGAGGTGCGTAACGCGTAAGTATTTTAACATGCGCGCGCGTCAGAAAGATGGATTGCGGGTGCTGAGTGTAATAACCTCGGTATGCACATCGCGCGTGCGCGGTTAACAGGGACTTGGAGCGGGAAGGGGAGGGGAAGAGCCGGAGTGAGGAGTGCGAATTCCACGGCCCGCCAAGGAGGACGGGTGTCTTGGTATATTTAACCTTGTTTTATTTAAATTGTCAGTAATGAAAAATATTCGCCGAAGCCGCGACAGGTTTCATATCGGCCGGTCTTATTTTTCAAACATATCTTTTGTTATAAATAACGTAAGGGACAAAAAGATCAAACATTTTAAAAGGTACATTGAGAACTGTAATTGGCATCGATATTTTTTCTGTTAATCCATCTGGCTCATCTGAGTATTTTTAACCCGGTTCACCTTCGCGATCAAACACGAATAAAACTATTTCATGTTGATTGATACATAGTACCTACTATATACTAATTTCAATAAGTAATTTATATAGCGATCACAACAGTTCGTTAGTCTCGCTAATACTCGAGAATGGCTAGACCGATTTAACTAATTTTGATTTTGAATGATTATTGGAAGTCCAGGGAAGGTTTAAAAGGAGAGAAAATATGAAGAAATTGAAGATTTCATTTTCCCATACAAATAGTCCAAACCTTTGACACATTATTTCATTGTGAGGCAATACGAAGTTTGCCGGGGCAGCTAGTTGTAACATAAGATAATCTAGGTTCACTATGAAAATTATCCCAATATTCGAAATTCGATTATTGTACAAGTTTCAGATGAGAAATAGGTATCATTATCATTTTGAGTCTAAATGACAATGTATCGTAAACCTGCGAAATATTTAAACCTTCTTTTATGCACATCATAAATCATTATCATTACTTTATTTGTATGACCCCGTAATAACTATCACAGAGACATAACAACCATGGTCTCAGGGGTGATGGTTCAACCTATGGTTTTTGTGTAGAGGCTGCATTCATCATTTAACATCCATGTGAACTGCATGTTTATTTGGGTAAAAAAGAATATGTCATGAAGGGGCAAACAAAGCATATATCTACCTACCTAGCCTATAAAATTACCATAAAACCAGAGATTTCATTACAGTTGCTTTACCTTAGTTGTTTTACCTCTGTGCTGGTAATTAAAAGGCCCGGGAAAAAAAATCGCGGCCGTGTATCTAAAGATTTAAATAGGTAGGTACGTTAATACTATATTACAATTACTGTAAGTATTTTTTTTATGATAGAGAAGTGGCAAACAAGCATGTAGTTCACATTGACGTTAAGTGATGACTGCAGCCTATAGACACCCACACAAAGACCAAGGTCAAAATGCAGATGCGTTACCACTCTTGAGGCCTATGGTGTTATGCCTCTGTGCCGCAAATTACAGGGGCGTACATTACCACCTGACCGGAACACGATAGTGCTGAACACTACCATTTAGCGGCAAGTATATTAGGTAATGCGGTGGTGCCTACGCCCGCGAGCTCCGTCACTGGAGCTCAACCACCAGTATTTATTACTATTCCGATACGTCTGTCAATTTTACATCTGGATAACACCCTCAATAATAATTTTATTGATACAAATACAAACTAGTGTGAGACAACTTTTTACGAGCTATTAAATGTCAATCACCATATTTGCAGGTTTTAATGTTCATCAATGTACCTACGCTTGAAAATAGAACGCGTAAACAACAAAGTTGGAATATTACGGGTCAGGTATAAATATGAACCATTTGACCGTATTTTCATAGGTATATTTCATTAAGACATTATGATTCTTCGGTCAGGGCTACGCGCCACTTCTTGGCTTGTAAATTTGTAAACAACACCGGCTCAAAACAGACACATTTATGAAAAACGTCATCAAAGGAGATGTTGCGAGCTCGGCTCTGGTTCGTACATGTTCTCAAAAAAGGGTAAATTAAAGAAGAATCCGAAAAAAATACAATTAATTTATTCAAGAATATATTTTAGAGTTACAACCACATTTAATTCAAACGATTTTATCATTTTCAACCATGGCGGCGATACAACCGACGCTTGGGATAGTACCTATGTAGATAAAACAAAACTAATGCTATCTGCATCTTACTAGTGCATCACAAATTATAAAAAATAACGATGTATCGAATCGATCAATTTAAAGAAGTTCCCATGATTTTTTTAAATTGTCGTAGTCGATTATATAGTATTAAAACATAAAATCGATTTTGATAGTATTTAGAAAATATTACTTTTTTCTCCAAGTACTATAGGTAAAATCAAAAAAACGATTTAAAACTCCAAATATCAAAATGACATCGCCCGCCATATTCGCCATGTTGGTTTTGAGTTGCAGTTCTATCTGCAAATAATGTTTTGTAACTGCAAACAAAGCTAAACATGTGAAAATATGCAGTAAAAAAACGTTTTCATATTGATTTTGCCTGTTAATGATATTGTGTACAATACATGGCCGGAGGTCCAGACATGCAACATCTCCTTTATTACAAGAACATTATCCATCCAGCAAACCACACCAGGTTTCCGTTAACCACAAGGATAGATTATATAAGGTCTTATTAAATTGTTTAATATTGCAAAAATAGTAGGTAAGTACCTATTAAACCTAAACCATTATCTTTTAACTCAGTTAACTCGGTAAATAATATATAAATAATATAAATTTTAAAGTGTCCATTACAATAGATGAATTATTTGATGTTAGAGGATCGTTTAAGTATATCCTTAACATAAATGATGAAAAATTTGTAACAGAGGCTGGCACAAAGAAAGTTGCATTAAAACACAAAGGACTTATTAATTTAATATTTTATGAACTAGGCATATAAGTACATTCTATAGAAGTAGTTAATAATATAATATAACAAACATAACTAATTGTTGCTATGCTTGTTTCTACTAGACTAGAGAGACAAATGTCATCCTAGATTACAAACAACATCGTCATTAAACTTGACTTCTTTGCTTAGGTATTATACATTGTTATAAAACACAAAATGAATATATTCGACACCACCACCACAACATTTTGTGATATCACGTCATACATCAAAAAATATATGCGATATTTTTTGCACACACAGAAAAAATGATAAGAACAGATAATAGTAATAAGGAACATGATGATTACGTTTGGATTTTTGACGATATGGCCATCACAGATTTAGTACGAGTATAATAAATCTATGATGGCCATACACCGATGTAATCTCAAATGCAAATTTCTGTTTGTTAAGCACCCCGTCTCATTGCCAAATATCAAAAGTCAAATCAACCATTTTATCTGTAATGGCATTTATTCTCTAAGGTTAACGTAAGTAGGCCGGTGTGCTAAGTAATTAATTATTGACACATTATTAAAACAAGTTTCAAACTAAGAACTCAAGACACTGTCCGCCAAACAATTCTATCTGGCATCAATCAATGGTGTTAAAACAATCTAAAAGAATGAATATAAGTTATAGGCTAGGATCCCACTGCTGAATCCTTTCGTTCATTCAGATATGGTGCAAACCTATTTTTATGCATATTTATAATCTAGATAATATATATGCACTAGGTTGCCAATCTAAATTTGGCCGCAAGCAATTTTTTTTATATTTTTTTTGGGAAATAATTTTTTTTTACTTGTTTTTTTTTTAATAATATATTGTCTACTTCACAGCAATATGTATAAAGACTGAAAAATCATGGCTGCCGTTGCGAACTTGGCCGCCCCTACCTATTTTCGTTCCGCCTCGATATCTTTTTACGTCCATAACGTACCTACATGTAGGTATGTATTATTTATATATCAAATTAAAGCATTTTTTTTTTAATTATTATGATAAACTAGAGCCAAATTAAATCGGCCGCAAATAAGAGTTGCTGGCTGTTAAAGATAAAAAATAATAATTAAAAATACTTGCGGCCAAATTTTGATTGGCAACCTAGTGGATATACCTATATTCTCTAGATTATAAATATGCGTAAAACTTAGGTTTGCACCATATCTGGATGAACAAAATGATTCTGCAGTGAGATCCTAACCTATTAGTGCTGTGTTCTAACCGGTCGCATCGTGAATCAACCTTAAGCGATAGTTAACATTTTACAGTGTTTAAGTTTGTTTGGAATTTAACCGGTTTAAACGCAATTTATGCACTCAGTGCCGATTATAATCGAAATTTTTGCTCAATAACCGAATATTGGGTAGAAACTATGTAGGTATGTATATAATTTTTTGAATATAATGAAGGTGGCGAATAATCATGCAGTTGTACATTGATGTTAAGTGAATAATGAAGCCTATAGACACCACAAAGACCAGAGATCAAAATACAGCCACCCCTAAGAATTTAGTTGTTTTGTTTCTTGAGATAGTTATTACGGGGCCATACCTACATTATAAAAAAGAAACAGCAATAACTGTACGGCTTACCTAATGCATACGTTTTAGTCAATCTTTATAAGGATTGTTCAAAACGAGATCTGGTATTCTTGATACACTTTAAAATGTTATATATTTGGGCGACTTATTACTTATTAATTTGGTGTATGAAGCAGCTTTTTCTTTATAGTTGTAAGCTTGTAATTTATAGTTTCTTTTTTAATTTCGTCACTTGATGGTGGTCCGAAACTTTTGTCTATTGTTTTAAACGTTTTATTAACAGTTAATAGAGGTATGCTTAATAATTTTGTTTACTTATCAATTTTGTATGGGCTCGTTGATACGGTCTTAGTAATAGAAAGAGCCATCCATATATAAGAACCCGGATATTTGGCGCTCCACTCTCTCTGCCTACATCGTAAGGGACCTTGGCGTGAAGACATACACGCATACTATCCATCATCACATCAACATCACACATCATTAATTAATGTCCTTAATATTTACGCCAGGCTTTTAAACACTCTACAAAGTGTAAAAATTTTGAAAGAGTTCCCGTTTAACCTCTTGTATTCTTTCACTATAATACTTACTCTTTATTGAACAAAATGATCATGTCTTGTTTTACGTTTATTTATTTTTTTGCTAGCCGATACGAATCTTCTAGGAAAGTAGAGTTCTAGAGGCAGAACTTGGAAATAAAGGCAGCGTTGTACTTGTACGTTGTTGTATATGTACACTTACACAACGTACACAAATACAATGAATGTGTGCCTCAAATTATATTATTTTAATAAACCTTTTTCATTGAAATGGTTCTTTGAAATGGTTGGAATATACTGTAAATATATATATTTTTTAATTGCGTATATACGAGAGAGCGTTAAACGAAAAATATTTACTCAATAGCTTCAGAAAATTGTTACAGGCGCTCACTGCCAGTAAGACAAAGTACTAATTGGAATGCCGCGGTTTGCAACGGCATGCTACAGATTCCCGTGACATGCCTAAGAATGCTGCGAGACGTTGACTGCATAGTTTTTGTTGGAACTATTCGGTTTGTCCTTCTCAGGACTGAAGAATACCGGTAGGCTTTGCAAACCACATGCTTTGGCATCTCAAATCCTTGTACAGAAATTTGCACTAGGCTTGGGCTTTGGGGTGGGTAAATAAACTTTAGAAATTAGATTTAAAATGCGAATCCAAATCTTTTACCATGTTGTACTAGATATAGTAGTAGTAGTAGTAATACTATTTATTGTACACCAAAAGTAACAGTCAACAAAGACAATAGTATGGATATGCACAATAGGCGGTCTTATTGCTTAAAGCAATTAGAAATAATTATTAATTAATAAAAAATATTATTAGATATACTCGGGCGTCAGGACGTAACGACCCCACCGTCCACTAGCGGTAATTTTTTTTCTACTGGAAGAAAATTCTTCCGCTGTCAGAACCGAACAATGGCGGACAAACTATCCCAATAGAGCGGTAGTAAATAATAGGTTGGGGAAAAAGTCTTTTCGCATTATAGCATGTATGAACTTATAATAAAATCTCTTTGGCTGTAGTATTTGTATCTGGCTGGTTTTGGTACCATTGAAAGTTAACATTTTAAAGAACATAATTCCAAATTCAAATTAGGCAAATGTGTGATTTTCATTTGTTTTTCGTACTGTCAAGATGAGTGAATCTAATGAAGAAATTCGATACATTTTAAAATTTTACTACACTAAAAGGTAAAATGCAACGTGAGCCGCGAAAAAAATTTGCGATGTTTATGGACCTAGTGCAGTGTCTGTGAGAGTAGCACAAATTTGGTTTAAGCGTTTTCAATCCGGAAATTTTGATGTCAAAGATGCACCTCGCTCTGGTCGTTCGCTCTGCTCTCGTCGTCGATTACGGATAAAATGGATGCCATTTTTGAAAAAGTGGAGCAAGATCGACATATCAGTAGTTACGACGTAGCTGAAGAACTGAGAATTGATCACAAAATAGTTTTGGCGCATTTGAAAAAAGCTGGGTACAAAAAAAACCCGATATTTGGGTACCTCACGAGCTCTCTGAAAGAAACCTAATGAACCGTGTACTCATTTGTGATTCTTTATTACGACGTAATGAAACCGAATCATTTTTGAAGAAGCTGATAACTGGTGATGAAAATTGGATCACGTACGACAAGAACGTGCGAAAAAGGTCGTGGTCAAGGGCCGGTCAGGCTTCACAGACTGTGGCGAAACCCGGGTTAACTCGCAATAAGGTGATGTTGTGTGTGTGGTGGGATTGGAAGGGCATTATTCATTATGAGCTATTACCACCAGGCAGGACTATCGATTCTGAACTCTACTGCGAACAACTGATGAGATTAAAGCAAGAAGTTGAGAGAAAGCGGCCGGAATTGATCAACAGAAGGGGTGTGGTGTTTCATCATGATAACGCTAGACCTCACACATCTATAGTCACTCAGCAAAAATTAAGAGAGTTTGGCTGGGAGGTGTTAATGCATCCGCCGTATAGTCCTGACCTTGCACCTTCAGATTTCCACCTGTTTCGGTCTCTTCAGAATCCTTTATGCAATGTTAGGTTAACAACACGAGAGGACTGCCAAATCCACTTGTCGCGGTATTTTGATGGGAAGTCCCAAAATTTTTATAGCAATGGGATCATGTCCCTACCTACAAGATGGCAAAAGGTTATCGAACAAAATGGTACATACATACTTTAGTTAAATTTAAATAAACTGTATTAAAAAATGTTTTGAATTATCTTAAAAAATGCGAAGAAACTTTTTCCCCAATATGTAATTGTAATTGACGGCTCGGTTAGTCCAGCGGTGTGAGATGACCGTTTGATTCGAAGGGTGGCGGGTTCGATCTCCGCACCGGGACAAATATTTGTATGGCCTACATATTTGTTATTTGTTTCGGGTCTGGGTGTTCTCTAATATACGGAAACACCAAATTGGTGTTTCCGTATATTAGACCTTAAAAATACCTAATTCTGTTCTGTTTATTTATTAAAATACTATTTCACTGTAAACCACTCCTATTTCGAACCTTGGTTTGTAAAAATGGTCGGCTTGGTTATTACCACTACTGTTGACTTTCTGCATGTAGAGCGTTTATCATTGCCTGTAACTCTCTTGTATTTTCAGACAGCAGAACAATATCGTCCGCAAATCTTAAATGGCTAATGTACTGATTGTTAATATTTAAGCCCACTCCCTTCCAATTTAATTTGTCAATGACCCATTGTAACACTGCGATAAAAATTGTCGGAGAGACAGGATCTCCTTGTCTTACTCCTCTTCTAATTGGTATAGGTGGTCCAATAGTTTCCAATTTTATTTTACTGTTACAATTTTGGTATAGATATTGCAGTACTTGTATATAGGTGGTTTCTACACCTACTGGTGTATAGTAAGAAGGTTTATTTTATCTAGCTCAAAATAAATATTTATGCTCACAAAGTTAAATGGGTAAAATTTTTACCTATGCAGAAATCAGAAATGAATTTGAGTTTGTAAAATCTTATTAAATCGGAACTATTCCCCATAATATCGATTCGTCTTCATTTGCTTAAATCGTCTTCGTAGATCATGGCCAGTAATGCTAACAATTTTTTATCTGCACATATCTGATATTCCTATTTATATATTTTTATTTTAATATATATTTATACGTTTGAATTATAATATATACAAATATATATTATTTATCTACCATATTCAATATGTATCGTATTTATATATACTTTATATTAGTATTTATGTTTATTTTTAGTAGGTTTTGCTACTCTTATGAGTAATTTATTAATGTTTCTTCCCGCTTTTCAATTTATATTGATCATTTAATCATATTTCTGCACCCTTTCGTTGCCTGTCACTACTACCCAATTTTTGACTGGGAGATAAAGCCTAGAGGCATTTAGTCCGCCTTTTGTGCTTATTTTGTGCAATAAAGAATAAATAAATAAATAAATAATATATACAATTAAGAAAGGAACTAATGAGATCCATTTTACAACCGTTATGAAGTTGTAACTAATGCGTTTTCTAACTACGATTAGATTGTCCGTTGAGTTTTGCTTTTTTGTAATGTCTATTGATAAGTAAGTCGCACATAAATGGTTGTACGTTTTAGTCGAGCGAATGTCGTTCAAAGCTCAAAGCATTCTAGGCTATCGCCGTGGATCGCTTAATTGATCTTATGCTCGTTGACCAGTAGGTACCTCGGGTTCCGTTACTTCTGACTCAGGGAAATACAAATCAGTACCTGGAATTTAACTTGGCAATACGTGCAAAAAGTGCTGCTAACAGTATAAGAAGTGATGCTACAAAAAATACCGGCATTGGCGATTAACACTCAATTCTATTTACTCAATGGCTTGTGCCGAGTATTACACAAAAATAATGTAATTACGTGTCGTTAAACTATGATTATAGCGAATTATTTTAATCGTGTTAATAAAACATGTTACACAAGTTTTATTTGCTTTAATGATCATTAATAGACACTATTAAACACAAGAACAAAGAAACTTAAATATCACAATCAAACCAAATAATAGATCAGAACACTGACAAAGATACAGGCGTTATTTTCTGTTTAATTAATGAAATACCAATGTCTGTGAATAATAGCATAATTTTCTATTTACAATTTAAAAGAAATATAACAAGAAAAACCGTTAACGGTTAATATGCTACTATACGAGAATATATTATTTCTTTAAAATATCATCCTTTCATATGGTTGAACCTATTACAAAAAGTTGTTTCAATAAATGCAGAGTAGACGGATTAAAGAGTAGTTCACTTTATTCGATATTAGGGTACCACGCTAGTTGCCAAACGCTACTTAAATGAAAATTCTTACCCTTTTATTTCCTAGACCCTATTAAATAGGACTCAAAAATCCGTGGGCGTAGCCATCACCGCAATACTTTATCTAATTGCCACTAAATGGTAGTGTTCAGCACCATCGCGTTCCGGTCAGGTTGTAATGTACGGCCCTTACCATCAGTGTATGCTTGTTTGTATTGTAGTAATCGTTAGATACTAATAAACCTCCATCTCATTTACATTTCGATTTCAAATGACAAATATAAGACCTTATCAACTTGCCTTTACAATTCTAAAATAACAAAAGGTAGTGCTCAATCAATGGATCGAGGTACCCGTACAAATTTAATAAGAGCTTTTTATAAGAGCAGATGTTCCCATTCGGCGCAACGAACAAAAGGCGCTAACGCGATGAGATGCGCTTACAAAGCAGCAAACAGATGCGCGCGTCGACCGCGATGTGGCATTTGTCTGTAAATCACATGAGCAAATAGCACGCACACGGCCCTAGCCACGGGACAAGTGTGTGGGTGCGCGATAGGGTTGCCAACTCTGCCCACGTACCCATATTTTTGGAAGAGGTACATATTTGCATTAATGCATGCAGAAGTCGCTAGTTAGATATTTTAATCTCATGTAACAGGAATCTTTTGATATTAGGCATATTAACTAAATTCGAAGGTGCCAATGGGAATCCTCTTTTGAAGAATTTCAACTCTCTGACGCGAAGATTTAACCGGGACGTTTGTTTTGGTAAGCAAACGATATACTAATTGATTATACGTTTCTTTGTGCTCTATCTACTCAATGTAAATGAGTTGTAACTAATGAAGCCATAGCAGAGGCCTGATTTTTGCCGAAATTGGTGCGGTGTCTTGCCCTTAAGCAAGTTAAAAGCAAGACAGGAAATCGATTCAATTGGGATTCAATTACTTTGTGTTACAAGAATAAGGCCACTGGTCCACCTCGTCGAGAAATGACGTGTTCGTAGTAGTCCGTATATCACCTACAGTTCGTACCCACCCAACCAGGATACTATGTACGTTTAAGCGGCAGATTGATTGGGTGTCTATTATCTAAAGTACTTGGTCCTACACCCTCGAATAGTATCTGTTATTAATTAATAGTCAAAAGTTCTACCTCTTGAAAAGTATCTAGTATAAACTTTATGCTTTGCTGTGTGTCTAAATTATTAGGGTTGACAAAATAAACAAAATAAAACGTTCCTTAGTAAAACACAAGCAGAAGCAAAGTTGTAATGTGCTAATTCACGTAACACATGATAGGTAGGTGCATGAATTAGTGCTCTGGAAGTACAGGACGGTAAAAACATTAAGATACTATTACATACCTATATATTTAGATTTTTGTTATACTCATATGTAGATAAGTTACATTATTCACATATAACTATGTGTATGGAAATTGAATGGCTGAAACTAAATCCACAAAATGAACAAACAACATTTTCATTTTTTATTTACATATAGCACATATAAAACTTTTTTCGTAAGCTCACAAGCACAAGCATCACATACAAAAATCGGCAACAGTCGTATTTATAACATTTTAAATCTAAGTAGGTTACGACTCAAAAGTTGGTCACCCTAGCACGTTGTACCTGCAGTCAAGGTTGTATATATGCCTCTACCTGACTACGTCGCATTCTTTCGCTATCTGTGGAATATCGGAAGTTTCGCTATCCGCAGTATAACGGCGCATCACGAACTTCTGTAGCTCATCTTTCAATATATTTTCTGGTTGATAGCTCATTTTCTAAATGTAATTAGTTTTTAATTTTATCTTTCAGTTAATTAAATTATCAATCGATCTTATCAATTGCAAAAACATCAATAACTTTAAGTTTTATTAGGCTATACTAAAACTATTTTTACGGATTTCATTTTGTGTATCTATCGTAAATATTAAAAAATCATAATAAATAAATGATAAACAGTAGGCTGGTTGATTTTAAAGGACATTTAAGTGTAATATACGATAGATTAATCTGATATATGAGTTCAATTTGAATAAGTTTCAGCTTTATAATAATATAGGTATCTTGATTGGCAAAGTAATTTTCGCAACTAAGTAACCTAAATAATTTAATGTATTTCAGGCCATCCATCGAACATTGTAAGTACTTACCTATTCTTATATTTTATTTTGGACATGAATGCAATAGTATTTTATTTGGTAATTGTCTTTGTACCTGTGAAAGAATAACCCAAACGAAACCAAGATTTATTAAAATTTGTACTTTCATGTCTAATTAGCACCACAAATTTATTGGTATGGTGATACATTTAAGTCACTGAGAACTACATTTTATTAAAATATTTACCATTTTTAGCATTAGAGTGCATTCTGCTCTCATTTATAATACGTAATATGTAGGCTGTGGGCCACCGCATAGATTGATTTCGAGGAAATGAAGATCAAAATTAACATTGCAAATTTTGATAATTTCCGGTTTCTGTTGAAAACATTTGAGATGACGTCTTTGAATATTTTTAAATATTGACTTCAAATATCTTTAGAGACGATATTGAGATACTGACAGACCGCAATAAATGTACAGTGCCACCAACTTATCTCTGAAATGGCAAAAAAAGGAACTAAAGCCGCCATGTTGAAGTGTCATTGGATTGTCAGTGTCTTCTACTTTCGTGTGCTGTGTTTGTTTTATTGCTATATTTCTTGATTTTAACTGTTGAATATGCCGAAAGCTATGAAAAGTGATGCCCGGAATATTATTCTAAAGGTTTAATCCTTTTTTGAAGAAGAATCTCGCCAGCAGGCTCCCATAATTCCATTTAGTCAAATATACAATCGAATTGCGGCAGCTACAGGTCAGTGTTGCCAGTTGTAATCACACAAATTACCCAATTTTAATAAGTCAGTTAAATTGATACAATATCTACTTACCTAAATTTAATTTACGGAATATTCTTCATATTTTTAATTTATGATAGCAGCTTTGGCTTGATTTTTATTTGAACAACTTGAAATAATCTATATTTACGATTATGTTTTTAAATAAGTAATAATAATAGTTTCTTTTTCTACCCTATCTTTGGAGTGAGCCAGCTGACCTGCTACATGTATACTGAATTATTTTATTTTATTACAGGTGTAAGCTTAGGAACAATATCTAATATTGTCAGAGAGGGGCAAGAAGCAGAAAAATCCGATACTAAAATTCGCACACCAGGCAAGAAACGAACACGTTAAAGTGGATTTGTTTTTGTTGATGATTTTGACCAGGGAGTTATTAGACGGAAAGTTCATGAATTTTATTCTGCCAGGAAGGAAGTGCCTACGGTTAATAACCTTCTAGATGTCTTAAGGACTGAAATAAATTATACAGGACACAGAGAAACTCTTCGAAAACTGCTCCATAAATTGGGATTTCGTTTAAAAAAAACGCTGTCTAATCGTAAAGTATTCATGGAACGCAATGACATATCAGCTTGGAGAGCTAGATACTTGCATGAAATAGACAAAAATAGTAAGTCGTCTAATCCTAAGCCTTTAATTTTTTTAGATGAAACTTATATTCACTCGTCTTATACATCTAGCTCATGTTGGCAAGGAGAAGGCGTTGAAGGCGTACTAGAGCCTGTATCAAAAGGGCAAAGATATATAATCGTCCATGCTGGTGGGAATACTGGATTTGTTGAAAATGCACTTTTAGTGTTTAAGTCGAATTCAAAAAGTGGAGACTATCATGACGAAATGAATAGCACAAATTTCAAAAAGTGGTTAATAGAAAAACTAGTGCCTAATCTAAAAAAACCATCGATTATAGTAATGGACAATGCTCCCTATCATCGTATTTGCGTTAACAGAGTCCCAAACTCAAATTCATTAAAAAACGAAATCCAAGTATGGCTTACGCAAAATAAAATTGATTACGACGAAGGCTTAACAAAACCTCAACTCTTAGAAATAATCAAAAGAAACAGGCCAGAACCCATATATGACGTTGAAAAGATTTTAGCTGAAAATGGTCATAGATGCTTGTATTTACCCCCTTACCACTGTGATCTTAATCCGATCGAATTAATATGGAGCACAATGAAAAGAAACGCGGCTAAAGTAAATATTGATCACAAAAATAAGGAAATCCCTCGCCTTGTCAAAGAAGCATTTGATTCCATTTCAGTTCATGAACTAATTGTAAACATGTTCGTAAGTTGGAAGGGGAGTATTTGAAACAAGATTCGTATTTAGATGAACCTTTTATAATTAATGTGGCAAATGACAGTGAATGCGAAAGTGATTCGGATAGTGACAGTTGTGGAATTGACGGAGTATGTCCTCTTGACCAAGTTAATATTGCTTCACATTCATCAAAAATGACTGATCACAATTATTGTAAACCTGGTTTCCAATAAATTTTAAGAACAATCAATTTGTTTTTTTTAACGTACATTTACCATGATGTAGCCACTATCGCTATAATCTAGACAGGCTTTAGCATAATAACTTAAAGAAACACAGATTTTTTTACTCATTTAAAACTTACCCAACATTCCTTTCATCCCAATTTTAAGCAAAACAAAATTACTATTATTAGTGACGACATCCTTCATTTCAGAGATAAGTTGGTAGCACTATAATTGTACAACCTATTAAACGATACTTTGCCATTAAAAAAACATTTTGTTGCGGTGAATAAATAACCTATAACAATATTCTAAATACAGATATTAAACTAATGTAAGTAACAAGTACACTTTAGTAAACACACAGGATATGCAAATCAAGATGAAGAGATTATGTTAATTCAAGACTCAAATTAAGAGTGCCAAATTATAGAAGTAGGTCTGCAACCAATTTTCTATGAAATCGCAATTATGAATGTATGATTAGAACCTCAACCTAGTGTCTTACAAAACACAGCGTCAGTTGTCCGTATTTAAAATGAATAATTAAGTCAATGAAGCTGAACAGTGAAACTAGACTGGGTACGTCGAGGAAAAATATATTATATTTAAAAATATACTAGTATCTTTCAACAGTCCATTAGAAGATTTGTAAAATAAATCTCTATAGAAAGAGCTGCTACATATCAGCTTATAGCAGCCTGTTAAGGGAATAATAATATAATGGTGGCCTGTTATTATTCAGATATATAAACAAATCTAATAGACGTAGATACTGAACTCATGTTTCCTGTCAAAAATTATAGGTTGTAAGACATGGATATAATATTTTTTATATTTGTCTCTTTATTTTTTACTGCAATGCAGTAAGTATTATTTTTTTGTTTTTGTGTGTTAATTAAGTAGGTACCTACCTCAGTGTAGATAATTTATTTTATGAAATTATGAAACGAAAGAAAGCATTTAAGACGTAAATCTGATAGACTACCTTCTGCGATAGAAATTAAAGGCTTTCATAACATTACTTTCTTACCGGGATAAGGTAATCTAGTGGCAGATGAATTAGGTATTCCGGTGGTGCATAAGTTATCAAGCATTATGAAAACAAGGATGGTTTTTATTAATCACTAGCTGACCCGGCAAACTTCGTATTGCCTCAAAATGAAATAATGTGTCCAAGGCTTGATAGATACGGTAAACTGGTATGGGAAATTTAAATTGTGGTGTTTACTATTTTCCTTCAATTTCTTCATATTTTCTTACCTTTCAAACCTTCCCTGGACTTCCAAAAATCATTCAAAACCAAAATTAGCCAAATCGGTTCAGCCGCTCTCGAGTTTTAGCGAGACTAACGAACAGCAATTGATTTTTATATATATAGATAAATTAGAATCAAAATATCTTTAGGCGTAATGAAGCTATGTGTTGTCGCCAAAACGTGTTACAGCGTTGCATGTTACGCTCTAGATCCCATCCATTGAAAAAAGTCCTTAACCAAACGACAGAGGTTATCTAACACAGTTTGTGAAGCGTCGTCTCTGTCACTCTGAACGTAAGAGTGATAGAGATGGTGCTCTACAAAGCTGAAATAAGTTGACGTTTAATTTTTACGGTCCGGTACTGTGGTGTCCAATTTAAATTATTGTTGAGCTTCACAAATAATAGTTAAAACTATTATTTGAAAGCTTCTTTTACATCTTTGTTCATATTAAATTTTTTTGACTTCTAAATTAAATGGTGGCAGTAATCCAAATATCGTCAATCATTGCCCATTGTTTTTTTTTACGTAAAATCAGACTTAAAATAGGTAGTTGAAATATCATACTTCATTCTTAGAATATTTTTTTTGCTGCGTGTATGATGTTAAAACTTCTAAAGTATTCCTTTAGGTAATGAAATTAGGTGAACGGACAATTTTGATCTACATTAAATCGCCAACTAATATAGTTATTTGGATAAGGATCAATACTTTTTTCCCCTTTATTAATGTCAACGGAGCAACATAATACGCCCTCTGGTCCTAATTAAAAACGGTGTTTATTCATGCAAATATATTGTTGTATAAAGAAAACGGTATCACTCGATTCTCATCATCTCTTACTTTATTTATTTTGGGGTGTTACTGTATTTAATTATATGGTGCTGGCCATATATTTTATACATCATTTCAAATATCTGGACAATAAACCACCAGACTTTTATTCCTTCTTACCTGTTACATTGTTGAACTGTGCTTCCAATAAGCTTAGGGGTAAGGCGATTATTCTTTATCCATTTGGATCCTTCACATCAATGGAACTTTATCACATCACATATCTTTTACTTCACTAACCCACCCACCTCCACCAATCCGCATTGGAGTAGCGTGGTGGAGTAAGCTCCAGGCCTCCCCCCCAAAAAGGGGAGAGACTCGTGCCCAGCAGTGGGACGTATAATGGGTTGCCATTATTATTATTATATTCAACAAGGAATATTGCACATCGACCTTAGGAACGAGACTTTATTATCGCTCTACTATACGCTTATTTCGGGTCTGTAGAGCGTTATCTCTTTCGTACCTTACCTATGTGACATTTGTCGACCATTTTGATCAAGTTTTGACCAATACCGCACTATCAGTACTTGCGTAGGCAGTGTGCAGCAGAGATAATGCTCTACAAAGTCGAAACTAGCCGAAGGCTTTGGTAGGCTCGATGTGAACTGAAAGTAGGACTTAAAGCCTTTCGTCCTTATAAAACACGAGCAAACGACAGGGACAGCTTATATTTAAGGGTTGCTTAAAATTAAGTGCCGTTTAAGTATTCGCCCAACAGTCTTACTACAGTCAGTTGGCCCGGAAAATGCATTCGTGTGCATAAATGCTTACTTCAGGATTTCAGGGATTTAAAACACAGGCAATATTCCTCACAATATACCTACTCAGACCACCTCAGATTACCACATAATTCCAAAAATATGAGACGACGTTTCATATCATGTACAAGACTTTAATCTAACTGTTGCTGTTGCTTTAATAGGCTGAATGAAAGCGATAGCGATAGTCAGCTTGTCGCTATTGCCCTGATAATGGATACGAACGGACAAAACCATTAAAGACGTAAATCAGGACAATGGTCGAGCTGCTGCGCTGGGTCTATCAAGGGCAATACCACCATCTCTTATGGCAGACGAATTTCAATCTTACTTTGTTTTGACGTTTAACAGATGTAAAGGCAAATTTAGATTATTACTAGCTGTTTAGTTTACTGTTTACTAGTTATTTAGATTATTACTAGTAAAAGAAATGTCCAAAATTCGAAAAAAGCATTTGGTGAGAATCAAACTACAACCGATTCTCATACCTACAAAATATACACACAAAATTTCATAATGATCGGTCCAGCTGTTACAAATACTGTGACGCGAGAATTTTATATATTAAAATATACACACAGGTATACCTAATAGCAGAGTTGCACCTACCTTATGCATAGTCAAACGTTTCAGCAAGTCATTCTATTGCTCATACTACTCTGTACATGGGTAGGTACTATACGGGAATTTAAAAGAATTGTGTTGTATATAAGTAACTATTGAAGAGAGTTGATTCTGAATCTGATGTCGTTTGAACATATCTTAACTACCTATTATAGGTATGTTATTGAAGGGTTGTTAGTGATCACGTCTTGAAATAGGATTGTCATTATGATTTAGTCACGCCACCAAAAGAGCTCATAAAATGGTCAAGAATTGTTGACCAAACCGTTTGACCACTTGCCCAACAACGTTTAGCTGTATCATTGACGTAAGGTAGTAAGTGCTCACATGTAAAACAGCTCATAGATGATCAAACGAGTTTACATTCAAGTAGTCCGTACCATACAAATGGAGCAATAAGCACAGAGTTTAATAAACAATAAACTTATAGCAATAAGGTATTCTCGATAATATCGATTACACAAGATCAGACCATGAGATCGGTGGACTGCTGAGAGGGGCAGAATCCACTCAACAGGTGTGCGAGGCCGGTGCTTGCGCACGCGCATTGCAGCCACGTGAAGGCCTCAGTACGAGACATTCACTCCGATCAAGCGTAGGGTACACCACAGTCACATTGTCAACAACTCCGTCAAGGTAAATAACTTAAAATAGTACGACGACGAATATACGCTGTGAAATGGAATAGCGTCCATTATTTTTGTAACTAATTACGTTGGAGTCTTGCCATTTGCACTTATTCCAATGTGTATGAATATAATAATAAAACTCACCTCTTTGAGACCGTCGAGTCGGCCGAGGGACTTTGATTGGCGTAATGGTAGGAAAGCTTTGAATGCGTCAATGCGCGAGATGCGTTCCGGCTCGTTGGCGGCGGCGGTGAGGTCCGCGCAGGAGAGGCGCGCCTTGCGTCGCTTGTCCAGCAGGTGCTTGGCGGTGCGCGAGCGGCGCTGCACCGGTGCCTCCTCCTCCTCTGGCTCGCTGCAGACTTCGCGCGCCGCGTGCACCGTGTGCCGCCGCCGCGACACCGGGGGCGACGTCAGCCGCGACACCAACGATTCAAACATCGCACTAACGGCTGCTGGACTTCGAGAACCGATCCCTCGCGCCCGGCTCACCCTCACTTATACCCATATTGCGGCGCTTGCTCTACCTCGTATACCCGAACGCCTACAACCAAACGACACTTTCACGATTACATTGTCGATCCAATCAACGAGTGGTGAGCCTCCAAAACTCCGAATCTATTGTTGACTGCACGCGATCGACCCCGTCGGGACGATGACCGGTCGAAACTATTGTCACTGAACTGAAATTATCGTGAGCACACACGAAATGGTTTTGTGGGATTCATTCACTCCGCGTACGGACCGTGACGGGCAATATGCAATTCCGGAAATGGCAAAACGAGACCGAAACTGGAACTCATCTGAGCGGTTGCGTTTGACCGGATAATAAAATCATTACCGAAATAAAAGACAATACGTGTTGAAACGAAATTTGAGATGTTCTTTTTCACACGATTAGTGGATAATACACTATAGGTTCGTTAACCTGGTTACCGCGTTTTGAAATTAAGAAAGACTGGAGCGGATGAATCCTAGTCTCATAGCGAGGCGCAGCTCAACAGTCGGTGGAAAGTGTGCCGCTGTCACTGACTGCACCCAAAACATTACTGTGGCAGCGTGCCGCGCGCGACCGCCACTCAACTAAATGGACGAACACAAGGCCAATAGCAGATAGTGAAAATAGAAACAAAATTCTAACGCGATTCTGCCAATAGCAGATGTTGACCATCATGCTATCTAATAAAATAGCTGAACCGGCAACAATAAAACAGTGTAGAATGTCTTCACATAATGCGAATCTTGCGAAAAGAATAGTCTTCGAACACCAGAAACACGTTATATTGCCACTTTTAATGTCTTTCTCCTACTCGTCACGTAACCGTTTTAAATTTTGCACAGATCATAAGCTAATGCGTAAATAATATAGATTTATTACGCAGCATTGCGTGAATACGTAATATCTGCTTGTATCGTCGGCCACGTACTGTCCTACATTTTCAACTCCCCAAGTACCTAATTTAAACAATAACACATTGCCATGCATTGAGCTAATATTTGCCATGGGCGTTGCGATACTTACGAACTGATTACATTTCAAAAGAAAATGAGTCCACTACAAGGAGAGAGTTAGGAAACGTTTCTCTACATCGTTTAAGCTGTACAATAACGAATATCACATACTTATTTACCGTCAAAGTTTTGGCAAAGAATAAATATACCTTCACTAAATCATATTTCTCCACATATCGTGAGTGAAACCGATTTTACAAAAATCCACAATTTTAATTTTTTTTTAAATTTTATGCCAGAACCTACTAACACACTTCAGACTCGTTCTTAAGCATGCGAAGTGTTTGTCAACAATACTACACCGACTTGATGGTTAGAGATTCACGAAAACAAGTTTTAAAGTGGTTTATAGTTTATACGTTTTCACATTAACAAAGTAACCGCATTAATATTTCTCATGCACACTAAAACAATACCACTATAATACAATTAAAATGTTAATTTGTTTAGTATCGTACTTCACATCACGCGTCAGAATATTTATTCAAGTAATAATAGATATGCTGTTTTCAATCTTATAACTTTAGAATTTAAATTCTAATCTGCGAATTTTATTTAACAACACGTTGGTCCGTGTCAAAATGAAGCAGAACGAATACTATTCAACTTTATCTTCGCTACAATGTGGGTTAATATACCGCTGATAATAATGTTTAGAGATCCTATGTTTTAATCAATTTATTTGTCGGAACTCTGTGTAAAACAATCGCGAAATTAAAGCTACACCTGTGTCAAGTCAAGGCGATTGTTCTTTTCTGTAACGACTATCATAATATAAAGAATGCTGTGTAGGTACCTACAACAACTAAGCGGAGAAACCAGGTCAAACATGGAATCATACATATCGTTCAAAGCGTTACTTCGTCTCGGACGTAGCAAAGTTATAGTTGTTTTGGTTTCTCAGCACTAGTTCTTAGAATGTCGAGGACGTTTAAAATACACGAGCAGAATCGATAGATGATTGCACGTTAGACGAAGTGGTGTCGGTGGTGCGCGGCGCCTGAGGGCTGCTATGCCAGCTCTGGTCAGTGGCTATCGTTTGTGGAGCATAGCTAAGCTAATAAAACGGTTAGTCCTAAGCCAGCCGGCGACGTCGAAGCAAACCGGTATGCAGACCGGTCCGCGTCCTCCGCGCGTCTTACCTCACCGCGCGCCACTAAAACACACGCATCCACACATCACCTTATCAAGAGAGCCATTGCGGCTAAGCTTGTTGTCTGTCCGCTCTCCTATTTCACAGTCCGCTCGGTCTCGAGATAGCCAGTATCGGATTAATCGTTGGGAGCGCACTCCGGCAAAACTGGCAACATAATATCCCACCACTCAACTGTCTAACCGCAGTTTAGATTAAACGTGATCTCGTGAAGTACCCATGTCGTGTCACATTCGAAACGTGGTGCGTAGGGTGATATGATAACTCACTGTAATTACTAGCATGATGGCGGATCGCCTGTAGTAGGAATTTTATTAGTACATTGTCTGGAACATGTGCTCTCAAGATAGAGTTGTATAATAAACTAGATTATTTAACATAATATGTTTAGCCTTATTTATGTGTCATATAAGACTCGGCTTAAGTACCTATAATGCAATGATGTAACCGAAACTAACGCGGCAAACGTTTGGGCCGAGAAGAAATCCAATGTAGCGTGAAAACAATTGGCGAAAGTCTGGTATAACAAGTTAGCCAATAGGCCAGCGTAGTGACAAAGACGTAGATTAGAAAGTGTGTTGTGTTGTGTATCAGAAAGCCTGTGATACGCGCACACGCTCTGATTGGCGCCCTATCTATTAATCTGTCGCCGGCGCGTGGCTCGCCATGCGCCATCGCCGCGCCGTCCCCTGTACTACGCGTGACGTTGACGCCACAACTTAGTGCATGTATTAAATCTAGTACAGAGATTAATATATTATACTGTTAGCAAAAACTTCCTAAATTTTTAGAGTATTATGAAAATTTTGGCATTTTTGAAAAACAATTACATATTTGAATTAACTGAACATTTTATTCTCTGTCGCGGATGCAGGACAAGTCATTTCCCGTATTACGCGTGACGGGCTGCAATGCTTATTAACAAAAATAGACTGTTGACACTTTATTTTTTAAATTTGGGACTCTACATTTAAAAATAACTAATTAAAATAAAGCTGTTTTTGCGTCGCGAACGCACTGGCCATCGCCTGCACTACTCGTGATGTAGTGCAACAAATCAATGCTAATGCCAAGACCTACTACAGTAATTGATATATTTTTGTAGTTTTAGATAATTCTGTATTTTCCACTCATCATTTCTAAATTTAGCCCGGTTTTGCACCTACATCGTCGCTCTCTTCATAACCCAAAGGTTGACTGGGAGATAATGCTTAGTGGCATTAAGTCCGCCTTTATGTACCATCTTCGTGCATAAAAAGAATAAATAAAATTAAGAAAAATTATGACTACTGAATACCATTCTATCATTAATATTACCTATTCAAAATTTGTATGCCCATAACTTCCTATTAAAAATCAACATGAAAAATAAAACTATTTTTATATTACCACCACATTCATCTCACTACTCAACGTCACCGTAAGATGAACGCCACTCAAAATATTTTTTATATCCCACTCAACAGAATGTTCCCGTTAGATCTTGGAACAACAAATCTGAAGATTTGAATAGTTTAATGTTGATCTTATGTGATTGCATAATGCACCGTAGAAATGTAGAGATACGGAAATAGAAAGATTAGGAGGTCAGCCGGTGACCTTGGGTGGTAAGTGGGTCGGTCGTGAGATGGGCTATCGGATGGCAGACGTCACGCTCCAGCCCACCACGGCGCGCTCCGACTCGCTGATCACCGATCGGAATAGGGACGGGAAACTATCGATATACTTGTAAAAAATATCCACATTACGAAGTATCGACTGTCGACTATCGGTGTTTATTAACATTATTTTATTATTAACATTTTCAAAATAATCTATGTTCGGTCTCAGTTTTGTTTACTTTTATACCACTTAAAAGAAGTACAAAAGTAATAATTATTTAAATTTCGGAACTGTGAACATAAACGAAAATGGTTAGGATTAAGTACAACTAAATAAATCTAAAATAAAATGTATTTTTTTTAATGTCATGAAATGGAAACAACCGTAACAATTTATTTTACATTGATGGTAAGTGATATGTAGCATATAAGCATTGACATGAATCCAGAGATGTAGATGTTACGTTACCACTCCTGAGGCCTAAGGTATTACGTCTAATTTAGGTACCGGAAATTATCACCCGGCCGGTACACGATAGTGCTGAACACCACCATTTAGCGGCAAAAAGATCAATATTGAGAAATATCGATATATATATCGGAATTCTTTACTCAATGAACCTTACTCAAGCCTAAATCATCCACGATGCTCTATCAAATTATAACTTTGATAATATTAAACAATGTGGACTATAGCATGATAGCCACAGCCCATTTACCTGTCCACAGTTTATTACTCTAGTGGTTAGCTGGTGGATATTTTCGAATATTTTTTGGAGCGTGGTGAAATGGACGTTGAACTCCATTGAACTCTAGACTTTCTGTGTTTTAGAGTTCAAATATTTACAAATATAATAGATACGGAACTTATAAACCAGCATCTGTCTACTACATAGGGACGGATTATTATGCTGTTGTTAGTTGAAAAGGTCCCTATAAGATAATAATTTAAGTATGTAACTCGGTAAGTATTGATGTCGTTGAGGTTTATTAATATTAATTACAATATTTTCTCCTTTTTAATTAATACCAGCTATATTGCTCAATAAGAATATTGAGATTGGGGAATTATGGAATCTATAATAAATCCGTGTTATAATAATTGGTAACTTCACGTAACGTAAATTCACACCTGTTATTTCCCGAAGGGGTAGGCAGAGGTAAATGCATGCATTCAAGCAAATATCCTGGAATCATCGGTTACGTTTCGATATGTACCAGGTGGCCAGCCTGTTGTCACATTATCACACTTCGAGGTACTGGGACACGTCCAGATTTTTTTTATGTAACGGTGGTGGAAATCAATATTTTCACGTTATAGTGACGATTGCAGCCTATAGGCATATCTACACAATAACCAGAGGTCAAAGTGTAGATGCGTTGCCACCCCTGAGGACTTAGATTTTTTGCCTCTGTGGTAGTTATTACGGGGCAATACATTACTATCTAACCGGAACACAATAGTGCAGAATACTACCATTTGACGGTAGATAGATAAGGTAATGCGGTGGTGCCTATGCCTTCGAGGTTCAATGGCGTTCTTCCCCCCAGAAAGAAATGGAAAAATTGAGATTTTTCCATTTCTTTCTTTCAATAGAACCTTCTTTCTTTTAAAGGAAAACAGGTTACAGGGTATTGTAAAACAGGTTTTACATCGCTATCTGTGATAGACTCCCGACTCTGGAATCGAACCCAGGACCGCAGCATAGTAGTAGTGGCCTGCCACCACTAGACTACTGAGGCAGTTATAATTTGATTTTATATCACGTAAATAAAATCCCGTAAGGCAAGATGTGGGGAACCTCAGAACCATAAAAAACATGAGCATTGAAACCATTACATACAAGAGTTTGTTGTTTATATCATTGTTGAAATAATCGTTTTACATCAATTTAGAATGCATAACCGTTAGTTACTTCACTGACATAAACATAACAGTCTAAATGGCTTTGTTAATTTGCACTAGCGCGAAATTTTCCTAGGAATCTTTATGGCGTGTAAAATCTACACTTTCAAAGTTACATCCAAGATACATTAATGGGACTTCACAGTTTAAATAAATTTTATTTTAACCCGAATGAAGTAGAGTGTGTTTTATTGTATTTAACATGGTAACCCTAATACTAAAATTTCACGCGTGGATGGAGATGATTGTCCGGTTTTTATTCACCGAAACGTTCTACCGAATTAAATATATACCACTAGTCAACCACGGATCACGAAATCGTTTACACTGACATAAGTGAAAACCAAGGCTCCATCGTAAGTGATGATCCATGTATCTTATTTAACATTAAAATATTCCAGATAAACCTAATACTGCCTGCCCGAGGCACAATAATTCAATCCGCCCACGGCCCTAATACTCGCGTTGAACGTCACTTATTACCTACTGCACAGCGGCTAACCGGCTACATACGACCTATCGTATAAGATTTAGCATTATTACCAATTTGTTTTATTATTATCTATTCCCTACTGATAAATAAATACATGTACGCTTTCTCGGTGCGCTTCAAATTCCATAGATAGGTAATGCACTCAAGATCAATTTGAATAACTCAGTCGATACAAATTGTTTTGTGTGTAAGTTTATGTTACGGAACTTGGGTAGGGTGATAGAGCAACACGGGCCACCGGCCGCGGCGGACCGGAGGCACCGCAGTCACTTCACCAAATTTCGGTACAAACGCTTAATTTGGTCTCTATTGCACAGACATCAATCAGTGACGTGTATTTACACGTGCACCTGTGTGCGTAGCACGTAGAGAATACTTAACGTCGCCCATAAGAGGGCAGGAGGTTGTGTGAGGCGGGGAAATCGGGCGGGACGTCGAAGTATCCATTCTATACATATTCTATGACGGAGGGGAGTAGCCATAGCGTTTATCACCTATGCAAAACAGTCTGTAATTTTTGGAGGGGGAAATGCTTGTGATACACACACACTACAAAAATCGTCTACTAGGAAACTCACACCTTGACTTTAACAAAATACGTAAACAATTTCACGCACACATTTAAACATCTAGGCGGCAGGCATAGGTCCACTTGGGCTTGAACTTTGACAGAGGGGAAAGCCTGTATATGGCTACTCCCCTCCGGTCCGCCGCGGTCGGTGGCCCGTGTTGCTCTATGGGTTGGGTAAACAACTAGTCCATTTATGAAGTGTCAAATAATAATAAAATATGTTTTATGGAATGATTTCGAGGGCCGCGTGACCTGGCCGTATGGTATTCTCAATTCAAAGGGCGGAGACTGTTAGTTATCACTGGTGTTGGTTTATTGCCTATATATTAGACACATGACAGATTAAAAGCGTTATCCGTTTGCTGCACGCACGAAAATACATGCCACCTGCTACTCGTTATATTTAAATAGGTTATAGAGATTTATTTATGTACTTTTTATAGTTGAGACATTTCAATATATGTTATTTTCTATTATTTATATCAGATCCTCTTACTTAGTTAAATATGACACGTCAATATTTAAAGGTCGATTTCCACATAAACGCTGGTTACCCATACAACATTTTGACTACGCCAAATTTTTATTGAAATGTAGGTATAATATTGTGAAGAATTTTTTTACAATAACATGTCTCATAATTATGATATTTCCGTAGAACATAGAAATTTTAACAATAAAGTTTTGGCATCAAAATGAAACTAGGTATAATTTAAAGGTTTTATCATTCATTCTATAATGTTTGATTTGCAAATATACATAATAATATGTCGTTAATTCTTATAATTAATTTATATCACTAACATAAATAAGATTTCTGGTACTACAACGGTTAGCGTTAAATTTGCCAGCCTGATGTACTATTTGAATGACTAGAAATTCCAGGTTGAAAGCATGGGGTAAAGCCGAGTACAAGAATAGCTTCATAAGCTTAATGCACACTCGTGTAGGAACAGTAAGGAAGTGAACAAGTGCTTGTGAACTTAAGTGACCCGAGTTTCATATGTGTTAATCATTGGGTCAAAATGTTACACAATTTTAGTTCTCTATATATTCAACAGGCGTAAACTAACCATATTTGTTTATTTCATTGTCAATTTACGTCTCTAGCGTAGTCAAAGATTTATTTCAAAAGGGCTTCAAATCTTGACTACAAATATACTTGTTAAATTAACAAAAGTTGGTTGTTTTTTGAACAAGTAACGTGTCTAAATGTGGCCATAGCACATTTAGACACTTATCTTGAAATCGACAATTATTAAAATCTATTCCAGTAAGTATATATATTCCTGGCAGCTTTGTATACAATCTTTTTACTACTTAATTAAACAAGCTACGTCATTAAAATGTAGAGCAATTAACGAGTCGAGTATTGGTACAAAATCAAATAATTTCCAAAAGTTATTTATATTATAGTAGTCGTTAACTATTTTGTTTTTCTTCTCGAAAAGAATAAAATTTTATTACGCTTTCGGAGAGTCGTAAAAATTCTTTCCGTATGCTTTTAACTTCATGTCATGAGATGTTAATCCGTTTTTAGTCACTGAGGTATAATATTTGAATTTGAAACTGTTTCATGTTTAGTGTTCTTATTCTTACGTTTTATATTGGTTTCAAACAAGAGGTTGTAATACTATTCGGTTACGAAACAATGTGCGTCGTAAATGATAAAAATCAGGCTAACAATATTTATTATCAGATAAGTAGCAAGAGACGCGTAAAATTTGATAATTACTTAGAGCAATTATCTTATCTTGCACCATTAACTCCACCCACTTACACTGCCTAGAAAATTTGGGTCATTTTTTAAGTGTCTTGTTAAAGTTTGTTTTCAACTCCCACAACAAATAAATCCACATCGAATCAACTAATTGAAATGCAATTCAACATATAAATATTAATTTAACTCACTTAAAATGTTTCAATATACCTATATAATATATTTTTTGCTCTACACTTAGTTTTTATTAATCCGAGTCATTACAAAATAAAATTAAGATAAAGTTATTCAATTAATACCTATACAATTAATAGTAATAATAGGTACACTATTTGTGAAATATTATTGTTGCCTTATACTCTGAGCAAGTTCATTAGTAAAAGGGTGGTTTTTCTTTAGTATTCCAATATAATATTTTTAATATTTAAATTAGTTCTTTCAGTGGGTTCAATTCTGGAGCAATGCAAGAAAATGAAACTGTGTTCATTTCATTCTCTTCTAGTCCAACATACAGATTCTAATATGAATGACAAGTTGATGTTCTCTACCGGAGCGGTATTTCAATCTCTAAAGATCTCGTGATATTTTGACTATTTTTGTACCTATATGATGAATGAAAATAACATACGAGCAGGTATATAGTTCATATTGATGGTAAATAAGTTGAAAAGAAAAGACCAGAAATTTAAATGTAAATACCTTACCCCTTTCAAGGTCGAAGCTATTAAAGTCTCTGTGCCAAAAATAACGGTGCTTAATTTACCTGCTGCAATTAAATGGTCCTAAATATAATACGTAAATTAACATTACTTTATGAAAAATTGGAAGAAGCACCCGAAGGGAGAGTGAATAGCAACAATATTTTATGGCAAATAACGATGTCCTTAAGGGTTACTTTATAAGCGTAAATATAAACACCGAGCTAATTAGAGAAATCGCACTAGGTCAATGACAAACAATGAGTAAAAACGTTAGAATTCATTGAATCTTGACTGCATCGAAACAAAAACTGATGTTCAGATCAAATCTTAAACTCAATGCCTACGATTTGGAAACGGAGGCCTTATGTATTGTTTTTACCAGAAAATAGGATTTCACTTCATGTTGAACAAGTCGATAGTTACGGACCTTTATCATCGATTGTTACTGTCTTGTTACCGTAAATCAGTGAAAGTCAAAACATAATAGCGACTTGTCAATTCCTTTGATTGGAATACAATGATGAGAATTTAAGTAAGTAAATAACATGTTAATAAGTACAAGTAAACTAAGTACAATAAGCGTGATTAGTAAATATCTGATTGAAAATCTAATACAGAACTTTTCTAATCAAGAATTCAAAGAAAATGTCTTGACTAGACTAATCCAATAAATTAATATAAAAAACACGAAGAAAGATAAATACAAATGTGTCTAAGAATATTAAAGAACATATTATAAACTGTGCCCTATTTTCAGCTTAATTGAAGATATGACATAATATAAGAGTTGTATAAAACTGTACTACATCTGGCAATGAGCTGTTGGCAACAATCACGCGTGAGTGAACCTGACGAGTGCAGCAGACGTCAAGGCATCGGCACCCACACGTGTACAAGAGAAGCCTTATCTCACTAACCCTATTTACACCACATAGTACTAGATATTAGGCATGCCCTATTTAACTACTACTATTTACATTCTGAATGAATCACAAATCCTCTGTAATTATTCAAATTGTTCAATATTTATTTGATGACATTTGGATTGACATTTGGGTTTCGTCGTTAATAATCGTTTTCTTACATCTCGGTCTTCATTTTAGATTTCAGAGATTTATTCTCGGAATTTCTTTTCACTCTAAACGTACTCTCTCAAGTACTAATAGCAAATTGAAAGAATCAATTTGTATTAGGTATAATACGTTGCGCTTCGCCAAATATTCGATATTAATGAAAGCGAAACGAAGTAGGTATAGCCAGTGTCAAGACAGTAATGAGGTTATAATCAGTTCTTCCGGCGTTGGATCCGGCGATTGGTCCGGGCTAGAAAGCGTCAGCCGTCCAACAGGCTTCACCGGCCTCGCCGGATGTCTATATTCTCTATACTGAGAATGAAAATCACATGTATTTGTAATTTGCTATCAACTACGTTATTAATCGCTTGCCAAGTTACATGAGCTCCATCGCATTGCAAAAAATATATTAACTTATAATGTATGCATTAAAGATGCTATTAAGAGAGTAATCAATAATACTCCTGTATAAGAAATGCAACACGACGAAATATTTTTTATTGGTATGGGTAACCTTTTGCCTTTATGTTTATACCGGTTTCATCTCAAGCTTGTGATCGAATCATTTATTTCCGTTGAATTATTTTTATTATTTGGCAGTTGATCGTATAGAAACCAGTCTAAAATTCTATTATCAATTGTATTCCTGGTCTGGAGTCTCCTAGTTCGTGCTTACATTCCATGTAATATAAGTGTAGACCGTTATTATCCTTGTACTCCATTCTTGTCATTTATCTACTTTTTTCTCGCTTTTTTTTCTTCTTTGTCTTCAAGAAGATTTATTTTAGAATGATATTAATACTACATAAGTTGTCTCAACTATTCCTATTTCATTAGTATTGAGTACGTAAAGGACAATATTTGTATGTTCAAGAATTTCATGTTAGTGTTAAATCTTGATCGGAATTTTGTTGAAATTGAGTTTAGTACAGTCGTGTAAGTGTTAACGGATCCAACTATCGCTGTGCACGTGGTGGGCTTTGTGGTGATAGAGTTGAGTGATGTTTTGGATACCTACAAAACATTCAACTAAAGTTACGTCTGTGCTGGTTTTATTTTAACAAGTTTTATTTCATTAATCTTCTATACCTTATGGAATACTTTAAATCCCTCCAGACACGAGAAAAATATGACAATTGAAATTCAATTGTGTCTGGGCGCCGGTGGCCTTACGATCCTTGAAAGATTAAATTAGTTTTTAGATTAAGTATTTCACTAACGAAACCAAATCGATGTGCTCAGATGACTTCAAATAAAGAAATAATCTATTCATAAGCAGTCTTCAATCAAATTTAGAATATTATTAAAAAATTGTTAACGGAACATGCAAGACGAGGACAATCGAGGCCATGGAGTCTCACCACCCGCTGGGTAACCAAATATAGCCAATGCTTAATTATAACATTTCTAATTACCGTTGACCATTGAACATCGCCAAATTTTGCAGACTACAACTCCTTTTTGACACTTCGCATAAGATTATTCTGTCACTGATGAGAGATGAAATAGTCACACACGGCCACACGGCTTTACAGTTCGCCGCGAGCGTTGCACGCAATCCAAAACAAAAAATAACGCGGTTCCTGCACTGAGTCAACGTCGGGCTAATAATCCGAGTCCACTTCCGATGTCCCGCACAGCACACTTAAACCAGTCAATATTGAAAGAATTACTCGAAAGTTAAACCGTGAGTTATTTTCGACGCGGAAAAGTTTGTTGACAGATAGCTTAGGCAGGCAAACGGGCAAGACAAGACGTTCACGCCGCGCTCGCGCATACACTGGTGTGAAGTCGGCCGCGGAACGGGCGCGCTCGGAGGCATTCGTGCGGCGTCGGCACCATTCGTGTGGTATGTGCGGCACGCTAGTCCGGGCCCCGTCCGCAGCGGCGGTCTACGGGTTCGGCTGGTAAATACCGATCTGCCTATAGGGCGCCTGCCTCGCCTCGCATACTCAAAATATAATTAATTAAATTGCAACGATCGCCATATCAGCGCTATAATGTACACTTACCTAAGATCAGGTTCTCTCCAAAGTCGGTATTAAGTCAACGGGAAAGTACAGTTAGGTGCAAGCGCGGGAATGCGTGAGCGAGGTCACGGAACTAGTTGTAAATGACAAGTCTTCCAAAGAAGAACATATTTCTGCTCGAATTATAATCCATTTAGATCTTTTTGAGAATAACTTCACACGTTTAGTTAAATATAGATTAAATAGGTACGTTATTATTCGTAATAATCAAAGTAATATTGTGTATGCAAAGCCAGTAAAAAAAAAACTGAAGGTTTAAGCAGTTGTACGAAAGCTTGTGGTTGTGCTGAATGCGGATTCACAAGTTTTGCGGGTCAATGACGCATCTCCGCCCACTCAATTCCTGATCAAAAATGCCTTCCACCGGCCCAACACACCACTGAGTCTTTTGTTGGCAATGGATTACAATATAGGTAGGTAATATAGGTGTGTGCATGAATGCAACCTGTCCATACGTCCAGTTTTGAACGGGACAAACCCTTTTTCCCAAACTTTGTTCTAGTGTCCTTAAGGAAACAACCTCTTGTCTATTGGCCAAGGAAATGGTAATTAGTTATTTTCCAGCTGGCTGGAACAACAGGCTCATCATTATATCGATTGATGGAATTGCTAAATGGTCAATCAGAGTACATGGACAAAGATACCTTTATTTATATGGGTGTAAGACCACGTTCCCCGCGAATAAAGTATCTCACACCGCGATACATTTTTCGATAATTTTGAAAAAGTCCAGTTTAGTAGCAATAAAAATGGTCACATTTATAAAACAGCGATCACACAGTCCAATATTTCAAGCGCAATTTACGGTACACTCGCATCATTCCAACCATCTTGTACAAACAGCGGAGCGCCGAAAATATTTGACAACACGTGTGTCGGTCGTCCTTTACTTTGTGGGTATTGAAAAACTTTACTTTGAAGGTTCCGCTGTGTGTAACAAAATGTTATTGTTTGCCAAACCAAAGTTTTTATTGAAATATCTTCAGCAATCCGAAAATCCTTAGCACACACGAGTTACATATTTTTATTTGATTCTCGGGGATGACCTTAGTACGACCCAAAGACTGACTCATTATAATGATAATTAATTCGGAGCGTCATACGTATGCATCACAATAACATTGCTGTGGGATCAAACATATAATAGAGCGGATGTTGCGTGGACAGAACAACAACCATAATAAGGACAGATGAACTGCCGTTGCACAGTTATAAATTATGTTCTAGAATATTATTGTCTGAATAAGGACATATTTTCATCACTTACAGATAAAGATTTTATTATTGTATTAGATTTATTAAATAATATTCAAAAGCTTACATTTAACATCATAATATTATTATATAGTACTAACCTAATAGTCTGTAAATAAAGAAGTATTATTTTAAGTAAATATTTATTCCCTATATGAATTGGACATCAACGCGTTGAGGTCCCACATTTTTACATCTCTCATGTCAAGCAATTTTTGACCCAAGTATCTCTATATTTTTTTTATTGTCTTGTTATTGTTTTATTTTTGTTATGTTTTATGAAATTTTAGGTGCTTTTAATATGTGTGAATAAGTTAAATGCATAAAAAGATTATACATATAATTAATATTTTTATTGGCTGAAAAAAAAAGTAAAAAGTTACTTAGTTTAGCTAGACATTTTTAACACAATTTTAATAAGCGTTGAAACTAACTAACCTATAGTATAATATTTGATGCATGTCAAAAATATTAATCAAAGTGTCTGTACGTGACTAACACGACTCTACATTTCTGATTTGATTGCTTCGAAGTATTTTTTGTCATGATGACACGATTTAAGCAACTGGAAAATTAGATTTCATTTAATTATTTCAGACATTTCAAAATGAGCACAATAGTATACTTAGATATATTACGCACTGTTCAGAGAGAACTCTTAATTTTTATATGTATTGTGTATTATGTACATGTCTATCAATAAATCTAAATAAATGTATTGCTTTAGATACAGTTGTAAATTTGGTTTTTATTTGGCGTATAATATTAAATGTAGGTATGTCTTTTTTTTTCTGGTAGAGCAGGAAAAATTTTTTGACTATGCTGGAATACAAAATAGACATTTTTTGGTCTCTTTTTCAAATTTTACATTTCAAAATTCTGTTTCATTACCCAATGGTTGGCTGTTAGAGAATTTCTGGTGGCACTAAGTCGCCCCAGTTCATCAAAGCGTAAATAAATAAAGAAAGATCATTAAAAGGAAACGAATTATTAAATATTGAACGTGTACATACAAATATGTATTTAAAAAATATTGTGTATAAAAATACATGACTTCTCGCGCAGTTAACCTTGCAAAGGACAAAATGTTAGAGCGAGTGAACACACAGATAACTCAAGTGAATATAATGGCAATCTCGTAACGCTGCCAGTAACCTGTTCAAAGACCTTCAAACTTGTGCATTTATGATTCTATGGGAATGAGTTTAACCTCCACGTCGTGTTACAACACTTGACAGTTCTTATACTAGCATCGTAAACTATAATTTACGATTATTTGATATGAACTGATTCCAAAATGTTTTATTCATGTTTAATTTGATTATGAAAACTGTAAAATTTACAGATATAAATTAGAAGCTACTATAATAATATCAATAAAATACAAATATTTAGAGCGCCATGCTGCTTTGTCGTCTCTGTGGGACACAACAATTTGTAGAATTGACAATGTTTTTATGGTACTACTATTATTCGCAATTATGTTAAATGACTCCCAAACAGTGGATAGGTATACTTAGCAGCAACAAGTAGAGTTATCAGAAATGATGGCGCGCCAACTGTTTTATAACTTTTTTTTTAACAAATTTTATTATTGAAAGTTGTAGAGTATTTTTTTTCCCTATGTGTGATACCAATAGCTAAATTTTGCCAAAAATGGAGTTACCAGGTTAGCACTTTTGCCTGACTATATGTCTTCATATCTTCCCCATACGGAGTAGATTTTAAATTGTTGTTACTAAAACAGGGAAAGTAAAATCGTTCGCTATCCTACTACTGCGGTACTGCATTTGTTTTATGTTTATCAGATTTCACAATTATTGGACGATGATAAGAAATTCATATTTTCTCATTATCTTCACCTCTATTTTTTTATTGTAATGGAAGTGGCAAACAAGTCTGCACCAAGCACCAAGGTCAAAATGCAGCTGCGATACCACTCCTGCCTAAGGTGTTATGCCTCTGTGCCGGAAATTACAGGGCCGTACAACCACCTGACCGGAACATGATAGTGCTGAACACTACCATTCAGCGGCAAGTATATTAGTTAATGCGGTGGTGCCTAAGCCCGAGGGCTCCGTCACTGGAGCTCTACACCAGTTATTTTACGTGTATGGAAAATAGATAACCTACTCGCACTAACACTCTGAGTCAACGACGCATCTTAAGCATTAAACAAATCATTTCAAATGCTCTACAGTTTCTGTTAAATTATAATTTAATAACCAAAATTACTACTTCGTGTTGCCGTCTGTGTCATCACTTTTTTCTATTTAAACCCGGAATACAAAACTGGTTGAAGAGCAGATAGTCGGAGGTCTGATTCAACCGTGAGTCATCGTGTGCGCCCGCGCCGGCTAAGACTTGGACACGACATGTTGGCGCGCTAGTATGCCCAAACAACGTCATTGTATCATCATTTTAACTACTGAGTACTGTCGAATTAATATTTTATGTCACAAAAGAGGTGAACGAGCATGCAGTGATAGTGAAAATTGCATATGCACTGACACTCCTCGGTTGTTCTTATAAACATTCGTTGAACTAATTAACGTGCCCCTATTCATTTCTCACTTATTTGTGTTTAAATATGAAACACATAAAAGATACGAGTAAACCCACGAAAATGGGACTGGGGATATAATATTTTAATATGTTTGTGACAAATATTTGAGAAATAGAAAAGGCCACGGTAATTAGGCAAAAAAGCTAATCTGAAGAAAGACCGCCTAAACGGTTTAGCCTCTTCACCAGAAATCTCATCGTTTACATCATTTGCCATGTGACAAGAACACAGTAGCATTCAACTATCATTTAGCATTGATTTCGTATTGATACAGTAATGAACCATTTCTTATATCAACAATCCCTTATCAATCTGCCAAATTCCTTTGGCGCATCACAAAGACATTGCCATAATCGTTATCTGCCTTCCGTGTACACAAAAAGTTCCGTCGCCTACACGCAACGTTGTAACAGGTGCTAAAACGCCAGATATTCGTGAAAAATCGCGTGTGCGAGTACAAAAAGCGGCTCGGCGCCTGTCAGTGAAATCGCGCGTAGAAAGCAGAACTGGGAGGGGCGGCCGGTTGTACACCGTCGCACCGAACAAATGTACACGCACCGCTAAGGCTCGATACACACGGCATTGTTCTGCACGTTGGCGCGATGGCGTATTCGATTTTAACGAATACACGGGGAACTGTTTGCGACATAGTTACTTTACTTCATTAGTACATGATTTTTTGGTAAACATGATTTGAAACGAACAGACGCCTTTTGTCATAGTACATTCACCATAACACACACTTACTACTTTTATATTCGTATCTAAGATGCCATCCGTTTCGCTTGAAGATTCCGGTAAGTTATTGACGTATAAAACATGTTAAAATCACTGTATCGCGTATCGCGTTTGCACTGTCATGAAATATGTAAAAGCAAAACACATATCGCAGACAACAAATCTTGATATGTTTCACTAAAATCATTGGTTTGACAGCAGTGCGAACGCTAGCACCAACAATACATAACGCAATACATATTTTATGCGACGAGTTGCAAAACATCATCATGTTTAATGTTTTAGTGCAAACTAGGGGTAAGGATGTTTTTTGATGTACATTCGAATGGTTTGATGGTTTTTTTTTAAATGTAAAAAGGTGCATGAGGATATCGTGTGAACCAAGGCTATTGCAGCGGCAATAATTTAATAGCCTATGAGTGTCGCAGTGCAGGCCAAAGGCTCCTATAATTGCGGTTTTGTAGAGGCTTAAACTTGTTTTAAGTAGACTTGATGATCACGACCAGTTGGAAGTCAACTTGTTAAATTACAGTGTTTTAATTGAAGCTATATTATGGAGATATTGGATTGGTTACGCAAATCCGAGTGTTTTTAACAACTACTCGACTTTGGCTTTGAGTCGTAGTTTTGTTTATTTGAATCAATCAATATCGAAATAAAATGAAATATTTGAAAATGAAGAAATATCCTTATATCTAGCAAGTACGTCATACGAAACTCAAAAGCGACCAAAGTAGATACCTACTTCTAAAATTGTATGGACCACTCACTTCCACTTTCATAATACTTCCTTCTCTCGTAAATAAAATATGTAAATCTACACAGAATAGAGTTCAGAGAGCAAACGGCAGACGCATATTCTTTACATAACATGAAAGTTACTGTAGTTATGCCAAACATCTTCTAATTGCTCTAAACTATAAACAAACACGTGAATGACCTACTATCGATTCATAAAACAACTACAAGCGGTCTGTACAACTACAAACTATTAATTTATCTGGGTCATTCCTCTAAGAGTTTGCTCTGATTTTGTCTTCGATATTAACTAAGTTTCTTTAAATTAGATAGGTAATATAGATAGGATAATAAAATAACAAAAAAAACACCTATATACAACAAAAACAATAGAAAAAGTACCTTTAGTATCAATAAATTAATACATTATAAAAATAAACTGTTAACTAATTATTTTTTAGTACTGCAACATCATGTTTTTTTTAATTTGTAACTATACGATGTCGTTTTTTAGGATCCTTAATATGATAAAGTTAATCGTTTTTTCATAACACTTATTCAAGAGCAATTACATATACAAAACACAGAAATAAATATTCCAGAAACAAGAGATTATATCTAACAGAATTATGAAATAACATCTGTCATCTAAATAAGTTGATATTGCATCAATTCTGCAGACATAACCTTATGTAAACAAAATAAAATTTTATAATCATGACATTCATGACAGACGTTGGTGATAGACAACTCTGAAACATGATTCGATGGAGTCGAATTACCTGAATAAGGTCGCAAATTGATACTTGTATTTGTTATAACAAAGTCTTGACATTAACCCAGACTACCTATAGATGGGTATTATACAGTAAATACGCAAGTTGGCTGTTAACAAGGTAATGGTATAACGTCTTCCCAAAATCTATCAAAAATACAAAATAAAGAGACTTCCAGACTTCCAGAGTCACATTAACTATATTCTAGTTGAGACTGTTTTGATCTAAATTGCTTGGTATTTCCTTTCCGGAAGTGAGAACGGCGGCGAGGTGAATTTTGTAATGGTATTATTAATAGGTTACATTTGAAATATTGCATTCTTATCCTCCAAGGGATATAATAGATAAATGAGTCATATTTTATAATCCAAGTGAAGTGCTAATACAGTTTCTTACTGAAATCCGAATTGAAACCAAAAGTTTCAATATTTACAAACAATATACACTGTTATTACATTTTAAGAAATTTATTAATTACTTACTGTTATGTTTACAATAGTGTGGTGCTCCTACATTTGGCGGCAGATATATTTATATTATAAAACGCCTGCAGAATCTAAACTTTATGAATAATCTATACAAATAAATAAAATTGGAGTGACTGTTTGTAATATTAAAATAACCGCTTTTTAATAAATGCATATGCATATACACGGTACATATACCAAAACATTTTTTTTTTATATTGTAAACGGGACTTAATCGCGTACTATTATAATCGAAGTATTTACCTCGACACTCGACGTTGTTGCATTACGGCCGAAACGCCGAGTGTCGAGGTAAATACTTCAATTATAATAGTACGCGATTAAGTCCCGTTTACAATATAAAAATATGAATACAAATCGTGAAAGTTTTAAAACAATTAATTGTTTTTTACAATTTTTGTCTCTCTGTCTGTTTGGCGGGGCTAATCTTGGGAACGGCTGGACGGATTATGACGGGACTTTCACTGGCAGATAGCTGATGTAATAAGGAGTAACTTAGGCTACTTTTATACTAGCTGCGCCCACTGTAAACGGGACTTAATCGCGTACTATTATAATCGAAGTATTTACCTCGACACTCGACGTTGTCGTTGCATTACGGCCGAAACGTCGAGTGTCGAGGTAAATACTTCGATTATAATAGTACGCGATTAAGTCCCGTTTACAATATAAAAATATGAACACAAATCGTGAAAGTTTCAAAACAATTAATTGTTTTTTACAATTTTTGTTTGTCTGTCTGTTTGGCGGAGCTAATCTTGGGAACGGCTGGACGGATTATGACGGGACTTTCACTGGCAGATAGCTGATGTAATAAGGAGTAACTTAGGCTACTTTTATACTAGCTGCGCCCACGACTTCGTCGGGGTAGATACTGAACAATCATATATTCTCACGCGGGCGAAGTCGCGGGCACAGCTAGTATTTTAATAAGACTAATGACATACATATTATTATCCTACAATCCAAGCAAAGATTACGCCCTCTGGTTATGCCGTACTAGTAATTGTGGGAACCCATATCTGTTAGCTGTTGGGTATGATTTACAGGAACACATAGTTCTTGATATGAATACTATATAACAAAATAATATAGTCCGAAATTTATTTATTGTTTCACCTCTAAAAGCGGTCATGCAAAATAAGCGAATACAAAAATATACCTACCGATTTCGTTAAAAAAACGCTCTTTTTGAGTAATATTTAAGAAATAATAATATCGTCTTAATTTTTTGTAATGCATATTCTAATATATTGTAATCATACTGAATATGTACCTACCATATATCCTTTAAATCCGAAGAGTCAAGTAATTTACAATTACTTCTGATCAGATTAAAATCTCTTCATCCTGGTGTCCTGATTACAACGAATTTGCAAGAGGCTAGATGTTGTCCGCACTCGAATTAGCTGTTTAAGGCGAATGGTAGAATGTAGTCGTGACCGCGCACTCAGCAGACCATTTAACAATTCTAACCACGTGGGCCTCGATGTTAGTATTCACACTTCTACGTATTTCGATAACGCTAAGATCTGCTTACTTGTCAATAGAGTTAGCGAGACTGTGAGATTTTTTTGTTATACAATACAATAAAAGCAGCAGTCTTTGTTTCTATTTCAATAGCGACAGGTAGAGTACAAAATTATAGTAATAATGGTAATTTATTATCTGCTAGGTTTCAATTATGTCTTGCGTTAAATTGTCGCATTTTCCAACAGAAGAAGTTGTTGGATTTCACAAATGAGACCTACACTTGCTTGTGGTTCGACGTGATCATATGAAATTTACAGATTGTCAGTGTGCGTATCTTACGGATCAACCAGTCGCATGCTTGCTATTGCTTGTAGACATTGTATTACACTAATACAAAAAACTCATTTTAAGCTCATGATTTGCAAAGACTATAGCGGGTTAAAGTTTGAAAATCTGTTCTCGCTCCTTATCGTATGATATTTAAAGCAGCTCACATACTTCAGCTGAATCCAGTTCTCCACCTAAAAACAAATCGAGTGAAGGTCTGGATTGCACCGTAATTTTTTTCCAGTGAGATGAAGCATTTTGTGTTTTGAAGCAGGAAACCTTATTATATAATTTAATACACGCGTAGTAGCTATCTTCATTAGAATCCACCTTCAAACAAAATAACTGCTGAATCATAGGTGTGTATACGCACGTAAGTTCAAAGCTTAATTTATGAGCAAACTAGCATCTTAGGATAATCAACGTACCTTCATTATGGCTTCTGGCTTTTATGAAGATTTTATCCTTAATTTGCGGAAGATAATTAATAAGGTACCATCAACGTCGACTGCTTTGTACATTAACTTGGTACATTAGTCACACAATAACAACGTAGTTACAATACAATACCGACAAAAGATGGTGAAGAAAAAACGAAACTACTTCGTAAATGGAAACTTATTTCCCATTGCGATGAGATCACGGCCATAATATATGGATTTTAACGATCAAAATGTAATTTCCATGGAATAGTTATCAAGAAGCTATGAGATATAAGCCTCTCTTAACCAGGCAACCCTAAATCGAATCAGACGTGGTCAACGAACTCTGAATGTTTCATTATATTGTACGCTTATCTTCAAAACGGAGATGGTTCCAAAAGAGACTCAAACGAAACAAGTCTCGTAAGTCGTATGTTCGTCGACAACATTCTCTTGCTCAATGTGACTTATGGCCATACTCGTACTTTGAAAAAAAAATGCTTATTGCAGTTCCATGGATCTTTTTATAATATCATACAGTTTAACATTTCGCCAGAGGAGTAGAAAAAATAAAGAAAATATATTTATTTGCCAAAAACAGAATAACAGTACACAATAACTGTGGCCCTCACACTAGACTCAAGTCTGTGTTGTGAAGTGCCAGACAAAACATGTATTAACAATCATGGCAATTCGGTTGACACAAGATTTAAATTCTTAAAAGTATATACCTATTTCTTTCTTTTTGGTGAAAACACGGTGATACACATAATATTACAAGTAATTTGTTGTGATTATTGTAGATATAAAATATAATTATATAGGTATAATTAATGGTAAATTTTAAAAATGTATATGTAAATAAATAAATAAATATATATATATATATATATATATATATATATATATATATATATATTTAATAGTAATAGGTAAACATGATATACATAATACACACTTATTCAATACTAAGTTAACAGAAGTCTATTAATAAATAAGTGCATTTCGTCGGTAAGGTAAGTTTAAGATCTGTGCTCTTTAATATGGGTCAGTTTATTACTATTAAATATCATTTTGAGCAGAGATAAAGGGCTTTGGACTAGCTTAAAAAGTATTATTAGTATAACTGATGGTCTTTTTAACTTGTTGATGAATGAATTGTATGAAACTTATTTATAATTATAATTATGTGAATTATGTGAGTATTTTAGTCACAATTTTCACTGGTGGAGTTACAGTGTAGAAACTCGAAGGCGTAGGCACTTATTACACGTATTACCAAACCTATCTCCCGCGAAATGGTAGTATTCCATACTATCGTATTCCGGTTAGATCATAATGTAGTTATGCTCCGGTAATACGAGTAGCTATCACAGAGACATAACAGCTAATGTCTCAGGGGCGGCATCGCATCTGCATTTTGACCTCTGGTCTTTGTGTGGGTATCTATTGTCTGCAGTCATAATATTAATGTGAACTGCTAGTGTTAGAACATGCTAGTTTGCCACAGACTTACATTACATTAAAAAATAGATTTGCAAATAAGTAATAATAAAAAGTATGGAACATTCTTTTGATACCTATTTTTATCATTAAGTATTTTTGGACTATTATTTATTTTATTTTGTTTACTTTGACATATTAATCAACGTATCAGTTGTTATTCGCTTTAAATTTATATTTGTAATTTGACCTATCACAAGCAAATTCTATTATTTCCAAGTGATTAAATGAATTTTTGAGTTTGAGTTTGAAATGTAGAGATCCGTGTATGTTTATTTATAACACGAATAGACAGTGAAAATTATGAATGCGTTTAAATAATTTGTAATTAATATATTCGTAGGTAATTTAACTACTTAATGCTATATTTCATTTGAATGATAATCAGAATCAGTACAACTAGTCGCAGCGAGATTAGATAAGTCGACAACCTTAAAAAAATATTTGACATTTGGGAATATAGTCATAGGTGACAATGAGGTGTGTGGGACGTGGGTGATTCTGCAAATATGAATGTAGGCGGAGTCCTCATGTTCGTCAACTTTTTTTTTTAATTGCGTATGAGCCGTTTAGAATGTTAATTTTTAACCAATTTCAAAAAGGAGGAGGTTTTCAATTCGGTATGTTTTCTTATGTATGTTCACAGATTTCTGATCCGATTTACGTGTGTTGTTTTTATGTTCGATGCATGCCATTTGATCCGATAAAAAATTTAATTAGTTTGACCTAGTAGTTTTTATTTTAGTTATAATCACACTAAAATTTGAAAAATAAAAAATAAACTTTTTATATCTTTATTAGTTGGTGCAATTAGTGGTCCGACTTCTTAATGTTACATTTTATAATTTATTATTTCTCATTTATAAAAAACAGACGTTTCAGTGTAGATGTGCTACCACTTTTGAATAGTTATACCTCTGTGCTGGAAATTACAGAACCGCACATTGCCACCTATTCGGAAAACGTATAACCCTGAACCGTCGACGATACAACACAGCTTTTCTGCCTGAACACCACAAGCGCCGCAAGTAGATAAAAAATGCGATCAGGCCTTCGCCATCGAATTTGGTGTCTGGAGCTCTACCGCGATTAAAAATACGTATTAGGGAATAGAAGATTTGACAAAAGAACCTCAATGATATTTTAAATTAAAAATACCTTTATAAATAACGGTCAATCTTGGAACGGTATACGGCCGCTCCTAAGTTCTAATTGTGTTTGAACCGACTTTGTAAGTTAATGTATTCTAAAACTTGGATTATATAGCCAAGAATTGACGAGAACTCCATTCTGGGAAGCTTGTTGTGATGTAGGGCATCAACAAAATTAATCTAACACTAACCTAATATTATACGTTAAGATTAGCCTTAGTTTGTAAGCCACCATTCAAAAGTATTAATGTTTGGCTACTTTGAACCTTTGCAATTTTTTATGTCATATGGTGACAATAGACTTTGACACAAAACCAGAGAAGATGTAATAATACCTACTACGTATTGAATGGACACTTCGACGTCCCGCCCGATTTCTCCGCATCACCCAACCTCCTCCCCTCTTATGGGCGACGGTTGGTATTTTGTACGTGCTACGCACACAGGTGCACATGTAAATACACGTCACTGATGATGTCTGTGTAATAGAGACCAAATTAAGCGGTTGTATGGAATTTTGGCGGAATGTCCGCGGTATGACAAAACATAGGATTAAAATGCAGATGTACTACCATCTCTGAAGCATAAGTAGGTCGCCTCTGTGATAGTTATAATTATGAGGTCTATTTACTTATTACCATCATTTGAATACGATAGTGTTCAGCACTATCGTGTGCCAATTAGATGGTAATGTGACCCCGTAATAACTATCACAGAGACATCACACTCCCTTAGGTGAGAGGTAACGCATTTTGACCTCTGGATTTTGTGTAGATGTCTATAGGCTGCAGTCATCACTCAAAATCCATGTGAATGGCATGCTTATTTACCACCTTCGTAACTTAAAAAAATTACTTACGTTTTATTAATGTAATAATTTGAGCTGAATGTAATCTATTTTTTTTTTTATATTATAAAGCTGAAGAGTTTGTTTAATTGTTTGTTTGCTTGAACGCCCTAATCGCTAACGCTCAGGGACTACTGGTCCGATTTGAAAAATTATTTCATTGTTAAATAGCCCATTTATCGAGGAAGATTAGGCTATATAACATCACGCTTAGATGAATAAGAGAGGGTAGGTAACATTGCAACTGCGCGAAGTCGGGCGGGCCGCTATTATTACATATTATGTACGGCCCTGTAATTTCCGGCACAGAGGCATAACACCTTAGGCCTCAGGAGTGGTAACGCATCTGCATTTTGACCTTGGTCTTCATGTGGGTGTCTATAGGCTGCAGTCATCACTTAACATCAATATGAACTGCATGCTTGTTTGTCACGCCCATTACACAAAAAAAAAAAAAAAAAATATCAAAAAAAGAAGGCACACTTTGATGGAACCTTCGTTTCTTCTCTCGACACTTTTGTTACTACATGTATTAAATGAGGCGGTGTATTAAATTCTTGATTTGTTAAGTCATTGAAAAATTATGTAAGTAAGTAATACGCTTGGATAAAAGTTACATAAAAGTGACTGTATTGAGCTTAATCATCGGTTACGATGAAATCTAGTAGTGCCACTTATGTGGGATTTATTCATTCTTATTTGGAGGGTCGCTGACGACTCCCAATTTTGAGAAGTGAATAAAAAAACGCATAATTCGTGATGCGTGACTCTTTTTACGATTCCGTACCTCACAAGGAAAATCGGAATCCTTTTAGGATCACTCGTATATGAAATAATACTACGTATAGAATTGACACTACGACGTCCCGCCCCATTTCCCCGCATCACTCAACCCCTTCCCCACTTATGGGCGACGGTTGGTATTTGTATGTGCTACAAGAAAAATAGGAATCCATTTAGGATCACTCGTATTCCTGTGCGCTCGTCTGTCACCTATTTCGCTTTAAAGCTGCTGTGTCGATTGATTTGAAATTATGAACACGTATGTAAAAAAAAAATAAGAAAAAAACTTTTACGAAGTAGGTATATCGTGTGACATACTTATCGTTATTGTTGGAGACTTAAACATATTTTTGTATAAGTATGATAAAGAGAATTTTGAAGTTATTAAAGTGTTATGGTAAACTTTCGCCAGTTAACCATAAAACAAACTTACATTATTGTGGGATTTTATAGTGGTATAATCTATATACCTATATAAAACTCAATTGCTGTTCGTTAGTCTCGTTCAAACTCAAAAACAGCTGGACCGATTTGGTTAATTTTGGTTTCAAATGATTTTTGGAAGTCCAGGGCAGGTTTAAAAGGTAAGAAAATATGAAGAAATTGAAGGAAAACAGCAAAAACCACAATTTTATTTTTCCATACAAATAGTTCGTATCCATCAAACCTTTGATACATTATTTCATTGTGAGGCAATAAGAAATTTGCCGGGACAGCTAGAAGGGTATAAAGTAAGTAATAGTAAAAGACACTTCTATATCTATATTTCTGTGTGAATAAACTATAGTATCTAAACTATAGTTTAGAATCTAAACTAAAATTTAGAATCTAAACTATAGACTAAGCATACATATTGTGTTTGTTATTTATTTCCAATTGTTATTTAAAATAACAACACACAAATATTACTGTTAATCTTCGGTATCAAATTACCTTAGATCACGAAATCCTAAGATGTATTACTAGACGTGCACCGCGGCTCCACTTGGGTTTTAAAATTGTTGGTAATAGATGGCGCTACTGCTACCATAAAGCAATGCAATAGATGTGAAGGAAAGATTTGACAAATCGGGCAGGGCTTCAGTAGCTCAATTGGAAGAGCGGCTGGACTAGATTCCCAGTAGGTCGCGAGTTCGAGCCTCGCCTGAAGTCAAATTTTTCTTTCCATTTTTCTTTAAATATAAAATATATTTCACAAGCATGTGTTAATGCGAAATAATATAAAACAATTTAAAATTGTTTCTAGTAACTTCATTAACGTATCTATGGTCCCGTAATAACTAACAAAGAAACACTACTTAAACAAATTTAAAAAATTTGAGAGTCTGTTTGTAATATTTAAAAAACCGCTTTTTGCTAAATGCATATGTATGTATACACGGTAGATGTACCAAAAAAACATTTTTTATAATTTTTGTCTGTCTGTCTGTTTGGCGAGGCTAATCTTGGGAACGACTTTATCGATTTTGACGGGACTTTCACTGGCAGATAGCTTATATAACAATGATAAATTTTCGCACGAAGTCGCGGGCACAGCTAGACACAAATAAGGTCTCAGGCTAATAGTAGGGCGGTAGGCAGTAACTAATTCGGGGGCTTTAGTAGCTTAGTGGTAAAGCGACTGGGCTAGATATACAAACCCCGCAAGTACGAATCTCTTCCTTAATATTTTCAGAGATTAACAAAACATACAAAAATACAAACAATTTGATAGCTTATTGTTAGTATGGATATTACAAAGCTTGGATCATAATTGGATTTTGATTCCGTGTGGAAATTACTTTGTCATTGACAGTGATGCGTGTTCGTGTTAATTTTCGATGAATAATGGTAGATGAATCGTGATGCACCTCAAAACACTGATATACCTATTATCTAAAACTTGTATAATCATGTGTGTATTAAATAACAATTTGTTGTTTCAGAAAACAATAGCCGCATGTTTTTTTAATGTAATTAAGTGGCAAACAATCATGCAGTTCACATTGATGTTAAGTGATGACTGCAGCCTATAGACACCCACACAGAGACTACGGTCAAAATGCAGATAGATGCTTTTCCACTCCTGAGGCCTAAGGTGTTACGCCTCTGTACCGGAAATTACAGGGCCTTACATAATTCCCTGACCGGAACACGATAGTGCTTAACACTACCATGTAGCGGCAAGTATATTAGGTAATGCGGTGGTGCCTACGCCCGCGAGCTCCGTCACTGGAGCTCTACCACCGACGAGACCGACATGAACTTAAATTGAACTTAATAGGTACTTACTCAATATCAATTCACATAATATTTATATTTTTTATAGAACAAATTCAACAGAATGAAATAATGTGTCAAAGGTTTGATAGATACGGACTATTTGTATGGGAAAAAAAATTGTGGTTTTTACAATTTCCCTTCAATTTCTTCATATTTTTTTACCTTTAAAACCTCCCCTGGGCTTCTAGAAATCATTCAAAACCAAAATTAGTTAAATCGGTAAAGCCGTTCTCGAGCTTGTGCGAGACTGACGAACAGCAAGTGATTTTTATATATATAGATTTATGTACAAGCAACCTAAATTGTTAATACTTATCTACCTTTTATGGATTACAATTAAAATATTTCATTTATTTAAAGTCAAAATGTTTTCCGAATTCTTTACACCGGGAAGGTGACTGCACCGCCTATACAAGACAATGTACCAGACAAAGGCTTTTAGCGTTGCACAGGTAAATCGGTTTAGCACTGCGAGTGGCAAATCGGACCCTCACGCACTACAGAATACCTAGGGTTGGCACCACTGACATCGAAATAACAAGAGAATAGAAATGTTATGTTGCTAAAAATAATCAGGAAAACATACCCTTAGTTTGAATATTCACTAGATACCTACGTTATCTACGTATATCACTACTGATGCTTATACAAGTAATGAAAATAGTGTTAAGAAAAACTGACCCGGTGACTGTAAATGCGTTGGTGAAGGTATTCAAATATATTTTATTGTTTCCCTTACTGATATTAAATCTTTCTCTTTATATATCTATACAATTAAACAAAATTGGAGTGTCTGTTTGTAATATAAAAATAACCGCTGTCTAGACAGACACACAGACAAAAATTGTAAAATATGCTGTTTTGGTATATGTAACGTATATACTTAGATATACATTTAGTAAAAAGCAGTTATTTTTATATTGCAAACAGACGTTTGGCGGGGCTAATCTTGGAAACGGCTTTACAGATTTTGACGGGACTTTCACAGATAGTTGATGTAATAAGGAGTAACTTAGCCTACTTTTATACTAGCTGCGCCCACGACTTCGTCCGGGTAGATACTGAAGAATCATAAACTCTCACGCGGGCGAAGTTGCTGGCACAGCTAGTCTTAAATATAGTAGGTATAAACAATTATTTTTACTACAGAATAAACAGTTATGCATGTGATTGTGATAAATATGTACTATACATGATTAACTGAATACATACAATTTGTGAAAAACCGCTTAAAAACAAAGGAAAACGAGATATCCCTGTACACAAACATGCATAGAATGTTATTCTAACGTACCTACTATTCTATCATAGAGTACCTAGTTCTAGATAATCGTCGATAGAATCGAAATCACGATTGCACTTTACACGTTAACATTACAAAGGATTTGTAACATAAAAGCGTAATTCGTGATCCGTCTCATCTTCCTATCCAGAAATGTATAATGCTTGTCGTGAACTCCAATGTTCTTTTACCGACCCAACTATTTTTTGAGACAATTCGTGAGATTCTTGTTATTGAGAGTTAATTTCTCATGTATGAAAACCAATATTCTGGTATTGTGTATTTATATACTGTACTAGCGGCTCGCCCCGGCTTCGCACGGGTGCAATATTACCTACATTTTCATAATCGGTTCTGTATTTCCGAAGATTAGGCTCTACAAACAAACAAACAATCAAAGTTACAAACTTTACCTCTTTCTAATATTAAATTAGCGGGATAGATTTAGTGCAATCCCGAAAGAAGATGAAACTTGACCGAAATCCGACCAATGTAGTGGTTTTATTTCGTTGAAATAAAAAACAAGTCAAGTTGTGTGTCATCAAGTATCTATCATGAATCAAACTAAGCCTTTTTAGAAGATTTTTTTTATCCTTTGACGATCTATTTAGGTCTAGTTTAACCTTCTTTTTGTTTTGTACCGAGAACCGTCCTTCGTCATAATTTCTAGAAAAAGGTCAAGTAAAGTTTGGCCTTGCAGACTACAGTAATTTTATTATTATTAAATTATTGAACCTTTTCTAGGTAAAGTGTTGCTTATCAGTCTTTATCTTTCTTACATGATGTACCTACAATAAATACGTGAACAAAAAATGTAACGGTAATTGTGAATTCGTTTATAAGTATACTGGTTCCCCTGAGTAGATGTTTTGTTATGCAAAACACATGTCATCCTAAACGTAACTTCGTTGATAGAACTCCTGAAAACGTTGATCGAAACAATTAAATCACTTTGGCATAAAAGTTACAGTCAAATTTTAACATATAGGTAATGTGCAAATGCGCCATTGTAATTAGGAGAATAAGGTTTTTTGAAATTAATTTTACCTCTGCTAAAGTAAAAGGCCTAGTATAATTTTGTTTACATACTGGTTATAGATGCTAACTAACCGATAAAAATTTAAATAATTCCTTAACTTAATTGTATGGTTGACGAATTATACAGCCTGGACACAAAAAACGGATGTTCAGATAATGACCGGAATATGCTTTGTCTTCGTTAGTTTGTTTATCCGTAAATAGGGATACCTATATTTACGGATACCTTAACAGTCTGGTAAAGTTTTAAATTTCTACTGTAACCATTTTGTAACAGAATCTTGAAAAATGTTCTGTCTGTCATTAAACACGATAACTCTACGTTCCATTATCATAAATTAAATCTGACATTAAGTTTTCATAGTTGTGAATGTTGTGATAAATTGATCCTGATTGCTCCGCTCATTAAGCAGATGCTTAAAACAGCGACTAATTTATTATTTAATCTGTTTCAGTGAGTAGGTACGAAACCATAATACGAAACGAAACCCAATTCTTAACTATCTTATTTACATTCATCATACCTATTCAAAATAAACGAGCAATATTTACAATGACACAGTATTACAGTAACTACAAAAACACGTCATACATGAGACAATATTAGGAAATCAGTCGTCGGTAAGATTATTGCGATTACGCAAGAAGTCGTTAGAAACTATATAGCCACTAGATTTTCGAGTTACCTTTTGGAACCTGAAAAAGCCGTGAGGAGAAGTGAGGACATTGTCAGTAATCACGGCGAGAGAGAGTAACACGTGCACTCTTCCGGCCGATTAGCATTGAATAGGCGACGCGTGAGGATTGCGCATGCGCATGTCGCCCGTATCATTGTCGCCCCGCCGTCAATAGGCCGGCTTTCAATCCGAATCAATTCCGCTTCAAGCTCTCCATACTATTGTTCTCTCAATTAAACACAATGACCATATTAAGCGCATACATAAAACTTCAATGCTTTTAACCGAAGAAAACTTTAAACGTACAGTACTTACTTTACCTCTCTCCATGAATGCCAAATTAGTATCTAAGTAATATTTCTTTAAAAATACATGCAAACTTACCGGTAACTCGAGGTAGTCCGCAATCGTGTGTTTGGCAGCGCCCCGGCGGATGTCAGCAAGAGCAGTGAAGTGTTCATCACGGCGAGCTTTTCTCCGAAGAAGCTCACGCGCATATGGATAAGCTGACAAGTATTCGCCGTACGCATCCAATAATTCTCCCATGAACAGTTGCTTCAGCAAAATTGTACTTTCATTAACATCGCCTTCCATTGGTGGTGGTGGCAGCTCTCGACGCTTCAAAGACTCTGGAATATTCTTTGCAAGAAATGCACTGATCCCACTTGACGATTCACACGATGTGTATGCGCCCGTGGAATCGCTCGATCCACATTTCGAAAATGGAAACGCGGAGGAGGTACCGCTTTTTTCGCTACTGGCGGAACTCTGACGGGTAGTGCTCGATTTATCGTAGTAGTCAGGATATTGTGGTTCAGATTGACTTTCCGTCGAAGGTGAAGATTCTTCGGCCTGCTCACTGTTGTAAGCCGAGTTTTTTATGCAATCGTATAGATCTTCAATAGATTCATATGGTGTCATACTACCGCAGGAATCGACTTCGTCGTCTCTTAATCTCTCATAGATCTCTTCGTTACGTCGTTTTGCCACAGGAGTTATTGCTGAATCAGATCGACTTCTCTTGACATTCGGGACTTGATCGTATCCAAAATCTGTGGGATTGAGAAAATCCCATCGCACATTGGACCATACATTATCAGAAATATCGGCTGATATCCTATGATCGGCACAACATTGTCCGCTACTCCTGATTGTAACTGTAGTTACATTATCGCTATTTTCTGCTACAGAACTATCTATAACAGAATCACTACTGTCTTCTGGAATGTCCACTATTAACTTTCGAAGACCCGTGCAGATAGATGAGATACTCGAACAGTTGTCGTCTTCTATTTTTCGATTGAGAGGCTGTTGTTCACTGCACTCAGAATTTGTGATTTCTGAAGAAGTATCAACGTCTTGCTGTGTTATAATTCCTTCCTGAATTAGTTCTGTCAGTATACTTTTTGACTCTTGTTCGATAACCATTGGTTTCACATCAGACAACTCAACTTCGACTTTTTCATATTTGTTGCTTAACAAACCGGATTCTATATATTTTCTCATGCGTTCTGTGAGAGATTCACTTGCCTCAGAGACAGACTCCAGGTAATAGAAAAGTAAATGGTACTCTTCTTTGGTGATAACAGCTGCGCGAAGTAAAGGTTTGCCGTAGAGTTCTACCGCGGAGAACAACGTCGATGCTGAAAGAAATAAACATATTTAATTTAATAATGCTACCATTGAATTTAAATCTAAAGTAAATCCAAAAACTGTAAGATAGATATAACTTATGATATTAAGGAATTTTAATAACTAACATTTTGCTCACAAAATGTTGTGTAGGTGATAGAAAGGTCACATTGTAAATTATTCAGCGTGCATCAAGTTCATTTGTAAATCAGAAATTTTGTGACCCAGACCTTTTTATCGCCTTGAAACGTTCGTGTTTTAGATATTATTTTTAATCAGAGGTTTAAGAAATAACAAACACTCTTAATTCAAAACTGGTTAGAATCTAAAAATTATGAATAACTAATCAATAATAAACCGACATAACAAATTTATAAGTAGCAATTCTGCTTATATGTATAATACGAATTATTTTCATTTTGACCTTAAAGCCCACGACTGCGTTGGGAAATATTCGTCTTCCGTTAGTAGGTACATAGGTAGGCTTATCGTGGTTTGAGTTTTGAAATTTTCTCATTAACCCAGATGCTGTGACACTCTTGGGTATGTTGTATGTTTATCTTATCAGGTAGCGTCTTATTTACGAGTAAGTAGTGACATGAGCTAATCATAATGTTAATAACCTGCCATAAAATAATTATAATAAAACGTATTTTCAGTCCTATGTTCTATAAAAGGCTAGGCAGGCAAAGATGGCGTCATTATTACAACTGGAGACAGACTCGCCCTACTTTCCAGTAAGACGATAAGTTGCTATAAATTGGGCTATTTTAAAGGTTTCGTACCTTAAAAGGAAAAAACAGGACCCTTATAAGATCACTCGTGCGACTGTCTGGTACAGGGACAATTGACTTAAAATGTTGTACCTACACATACATAATAATATGTAAATCAGTGACACAAAAAAGTAATGAAAATAAATGAAATCTAATTGAGTCCACTTTTGGAGGATAAATGTAACCTTTAAAAAAAGTTTTTTAAAGTCACATTATATACTTTATAAGAATCTCAAATACATTTTTATATCAATAGCTAGGTGTTTTGAGTCTCATGTATTGGCTGGCTTTTCATGTTTCACCGGAATCCTATGGTACAAGTAAAATAATCCCCATTTGCTCTCCAACCCGGATCGAACCCCAGGCCCAGAACTAAGCTTTTCCATAAATAACATGCGATTTGGAATCCTAATACTCAGTATGGTGGGCACGATGTTAGTGTTAAGTTGGAATTTAAGTAGGAATACAATTTCTGGGAAAGATTACCGGACAATGGCGTGTGTACGCGACTTATTGCCAAACCGCTTTCTACAAACATCACTTGCTTGTCTACGGAATACTAAGTACTTCTTGAATGGTAACGTTTGAAAAGATGATAATTTTGAATAGATAGATTAAGTTGTGGATAACTTATTTTTAAAAAGTAAGATATTTAGAACATGACATTCATTTATTTATGCTTTTTCAATTGAATTTTTGCAAGATTCACTGATGATAAAACTCTAATGGCCGAATACTCAAACGTCACTCAATTTTAAGCAACCCTCAAATGTGCGCTATTTCTATCGTTTGAACGTGTTTTATAAAGACAGAAGACTTTAAAGCCCCACTTAGATTTAAGAGACGTTTGAGTAATTGGCCGTTTGTCATTGAAAATAGTTTTATTTTAATTAGTAGATAGGTCCATCTCGTGAAAACCGAAGAAGCTACACTAAAACACAGGGAGGTACTTCACTAGATATGGTATTCATAAAAATCTGTAATTGTTTCTCAAAACAAAAATATCAATTGACCATTTTTTTTACTTACAATAATATTTCTATTGAATAGCGATGAGTGATGACGTCCAAAAGATTGTGAATCATGCCTGGTAATGTCATTGTTTCGTAGATAAAGAGCATCGCAATAAAAAAGACCAAAGAACAAGACCAGTTTACAAAGGCTGGCCAACAGGATAATGAAGGGGGAATTAAAAGGAGTAGCTTGGTACTTGGAAATCCACAAGTCATCGTGATACGGGATGATTATTTAACAAAATTTGCAGCACGGTATGCTAGATATTTATCTTTAAACATCGCTATTATAGTGGTATTTTAATTGATTACGCTTATTAATTTCATTATCCTCTAAGAAATCAAAGTAATGTGAACCTGTCACACGGACTAGACTAGAGTTCGTGTGAAATTGCAAATCATTTGACTTTATTATTGCTCGAAAGTGGTCATAGAATTACGAAAACTCACCGTATATTTTTTCCCTGGCCAGAAATACTTCTAGGTCTTTTCCGTCCCATTGCGGCGGTTCGAATTCGACGACGAGCACCTCGCCCTCTAGTACCGAGGCGGGAGCTCGGGGTTCTACCGGAGCTTTAGAGCCTCCGAGGAACAGCAGGGCCGTGGGTGGAGCTGCGAGCATATCTGGCGGGGGAAGAGGTCCCAGGGAGCCCCCGAGCGGGAGGGCAAGTGGAGCAGATAGAGGCCCACTGGGGAGACCTGCGACGACTGCCCCGGCCTCTTGAAGCGGTTCACACACCACTTCTGCGACTGTACTGTTGCCCCATACCGTGACCTGGAACAATTTAAACGATTTTTTTAAATTAAGAAACCAATCAATCCTGTTTGCTTGAATGCATGCATTTTCCTCTACCTATCCCGTTTGGGAATACAGACATGTAGTTACATACGTTTTTTTACTTAAACAGGTATATGTATAATAATATGTATCTTCACGCCAGGTCCCTAACGGGGTAGACAGAGAGTGTAGAGCGCCAGATAATAAATAATAATATATTAAATAATAGTAGGTATTTAATGTTGGTTTGCATCTCATAAAAAAGAGAGGTTTAGCGAGAAGAAATAAAGATAACATTTCTACTTATTAGGTACTTACGCTCTCTACTGACTCCCTATACACAATCAGTTAAAAAAATATAGAAACAGTCAAAATCTTATTTAGTGAAGAGTAAAGTAGGTAGGTACCTACCAACGTTGTATCGACGTACTTGCGTGATTTCTACATTTTGCTTTTACGACAACAACGATACGATGCGTAGTAATTTACTATTGTGGTTATACCGTTATTAACAACTAACTATTCAAACTTAAAACGTAACGCTACGAAAAACAACTTGCGTTGAGACGCGTTTTATAACATTAAACTCGAAACTAATCTTTGTTAACATCTAAACATGAAGCGAAAGGAATAAAAGTCTGGCGACACGCGAATGAAGGTGTGATATCTGTAAATTTTTCTAAGAATTCATACCAAACCGTTAAATTGTTTACCAACTCAGCAAAATCGTCTTTAGAATATAACCTAAATAGCTGTTGGCTTATATAAGCTAAGCATAACCATAAAAAATGTTGAATGTTAAAGACTGGAAATTTCGAATCAAAAATGATCAGAGCCCAAAGCAACATGAAGAGTAAAAAATGCCATAATAATATACCAATCCCATCACTACAGTATCATGTAAATCAGGAGTCTCGAAGACCTTGACTGCACGGGTTCATGGAGTTTTTACCGAGTTCGTGACGTCATGCTCAAGTTATGCGCACGCGCACCGACCGCCCGTACCCCACCCCGCCGCGCCCAAAACCGAGCCTCCTGCAGGATAATGCGCCTGATACATCTTCAACGAGGAAAAAATCAAGTAAGAGTCCCCGTTGAAATCACGCATCAAGGGTTTCGCACAAAATATAACCACTAAATATTTTTCTGCAACGAAAAGTTAAGGATTCAAGAATTATGTTTATTTTTGATGAAGCTAACGACTAAAAATAGGTATGTAGGTACAGTTTGAGTGTTTTTTTTATGTAATGGAAGTGGCAAACAAGCATGCAGTTCACATTGATGTTAAGTGATGACTGCAGCCTATAGACACCCACATAAAGACCAAGGTCGAAGTGCAGATGCGTTACCACTCCTGAGGCCTAAGGTGTTATGCCTCTGTGCCGGAAATTACAGAGCCGTACATTACCACCTGACCGGAACACGATAGTGCTGAACACTACCATTTAGCGGCAAGTATCTTAGGTAATGCGGTGATGCCTACGCCCGCGAACTCCGTCACTCTCTCCGGAGCTCTACCACCAGTGAAAATTCTTTACATTTTTATATTTTCTTTATAATTTTATAATTCAGTCAGTCATGCAAAGTAGGTTGACCTTAGCCTACTTGCCCCCTAGATTTTGATTCTCTTTCACTTAGAAGCACGGATCCCTAACATTGTAACAAGATCCCAGTGAACAAGAAGCAGACAGTTTTACACAGCCGACGCGTTTTGAAATACATCGAAGATACATCTTGTTGTTTTGTACGGGTTTTAACCGTCGTCAAATTTTAATTCCCAAATTTTACGGTTGTTGATTACGATGCGTATCGGGTGGATTCGGTTGTATACTCCAATCTACATTTTTGCAAATAACATTTAGAGAGCAATAAAAACTAACTCTTCATTTAAATCAACTGTGAGTAGGTATGTCATGTATATTTAAAGGAATATTTTTATAGAGATTACGTTCGAATGCAAATATAATGCCAATATGCATTTTTGAATCTTTCAACATCTTTAACCTCTTGAGCTGCAGTAAATAATGACAATAGATTTCATATTGTTCGTGGACGAACTATAGTCCACGCGCAGCTCAACCTATTCAGTCATCTCATTCAAATGCGCTAGTAATACAGGTTACAGGTACAGGTTCCCTAGAACATTTTATTTTCTTTTATTATTAACAAGCTGATTTTTCGTGAGTAGTTTCATTTCGACTAGACGCCCAACTTTTTTTCTTACAATAATTTTGGCAAATGGTGGCTGATAGAAAGATGTTTATTTGACGAATAAAAAAAAATATTACTAACCGGATATTTCTTTGTTAATTCTCAAGATAATTATCTGAATAATCCGAGAAAATGTTTGTCCTCCAAAATTAAAGGTTTCATCAAGGGAGTCCCCCACATGTATTAAAAAAAGGTAATGAAAATTTATTACTAACGAGCTGATTTTTTTTGTATTGGTTAATTCATATTTATATAATTTAACAGCCACATTGTTCTACAAATTGCGTGCAGGACATCCTGGTCTTACGCCCAAAAGTTGTCAAGACCACAAGAACTTTTTTTAAATTAGTAACTGTAGGATATACCTATGTATCACGCGATAGGTTACCATGTTTAACGTCCAAATAAAACAATGTGCTATAAAAAAACAGGTACCTATGTTTTGCTAGTCCGACAAGAATTGTCGTTTTCACTTATTTATTATTTGCCAGGGATTGTATTGTTATATTATTACAATACTTGAAAATAAATATGCATCTAGGACTATGTTTAGTCATAATAAACTTTAAATCAATACAGGAAACTCATATTCTGACTTACTAATTTGTATGGACAACGTTTATAAGAAAATTCGTAAGTCGGAATATGAGTTTCCTGTAATGGTTTTAAACTTAAAAAAAATGTTGCCGGAAGGTACATAAATTGATAAAAATAACTGCAAGAAAACTATATAAGCACTAGAGTAGGTACTTATAATGACACCTACCGTGTATTAATATTGCATATAATGGCAAGTACAGAATAACGATGAATTAAACAAATAATGGAAAAGTATGAAATATTTCGTTTCGTTTTGTAGAGATGTAGAGTTCATGCCATTTTAACATTTGTGGTATCAGCGCCATCTAGTGTGTTATTGTTATATCTCTTACTTTACTCGCTTACCTAACCACCAAGCTAAGGTACGATGGTTCGGTGTATTGAAGTTGAGTTTTGTCATTGCTGTCGGTATATTCTGGTAGATGGCGCTGAACTACAAAATTTAGTGTAGTATATTGTTTCTGAGATAAAATTAGCTAGCCATGAATCCATATCGATGGTGGATATAATAGTTGTTGCAATACATCATCGTAATTAAAATGCGTAACGACTGACTCAATAAGAATTGCTGGTGTTATCTCCCATGATCACAGCCGTAGTTGTTAGACATGTAATCGGCTCATGATATCATCAATTTCACCATTTTGTAGCCTAGCCCCAGCAAGGTTTTTGTACCTAGTGTACATAAACCCTGCGCTATTAAAAATAAAGTCCCTTACAATTTATGGCACACAGAAAATCATACTCTACAAATCTACACAGTATCGAATTCTGGGGAGAGAGCTAGGGGACTCCAGCTCATGTTCTCCACAATTATTTAGATCCAAATAATATTGCTTGTTCGTTTGTTGAGTGTATATATAAGTTCGAGTAGGTACCTGCCTGACTCAAGCTCTACAGTATTTAAACAAGAGATGCTATGCGGTCAAAACGTGGAATGGACTCTTCATTGTGGGGATTCAAAAGCACACGTAGCACAACAACATTATCTTTTAAAGTATCAAGATATTTTTCATAAAAGAAAAAGCTCTGACAGAAAAAAAATAGTAGATCAATCTCTAAAACAAGAAAGTGCTTACACCAGATTGAAGATCGCAACCGGTCGGATACACTTTCCATCGCTGACGACACCTAATATCTACTAAGGTCATCATTTGAAAACTACTTTGTATGTTATGCTTTTTACCCACTTATGAATCAATGTGTCAAAGATGGTTTCTAAAAAAGATTTATAAAGACTCATGTATCATTAATGTTCAAAATTTTTAGCATGTTAAAAAATCACCAAAAGTAAGCTACAGTTTGCACATTATACTGCTCAACTCTACCTATGTAGAGTAGAGCAGAGCAGCATATTATTATTATTCTTATTATATGAAATCGTTATTTTCAGTACAGAGGCAAAAACATCTAAGATCCCAAAAGCTTACAGTACTAAAAAACCTACGAGACTCCAAGACCATAGATTTAAAGTAGACAATAAATCTATGCCCAATATACATTAGTAGTAACCACAGATTTATTATCTACTTCGTGTAGTAACTTAATCGAAAGCCGATAACCTTCAACAATAAATGCGAATTGTAAGTTGATCTCTTTATTTCTGAAGTATTCACGTAATGCATGTTGAATTGAATGACTCACATCATTTAAAATTGTTCGCTATATTCATTAAATTGTAAATGCCAAGTAGTTCAATCACCGGAAATATAGTCATATTATCCGGAAAAGACGATTTCATACGCTACGTCAATACGTTACTTAGGGGCAGTTGACTATAAATGAATTACCTATTGTTTTTGTATTTGTTCTGTTATTGACTGATGACTGGACACAACGCATATATTTTCAACAATAAGTAAAACAAACATTAGAATCTTTAACGAAATCGCAAAAGAACAGAAAGTATTTAAGTGTTTCAGGACATTCATGTATAAAATTATCTTGTGGCTGCGGTAGATGCATTTTCTTTCTGTCGTACCTACCAAATAGATAATACAACCGCCTCTTTTGTCCCGGCTTACAACGTCAGTTTTAAAGTAATTTTTTAATTTTATTTTTACAGGTGGTAGAGCTCCGGTGACGTAGCTCGCGGGCGTAGTCACCACCGCATTACCTAATATACTTGCCGCTAAATGGTAGTGTTCAGCACTATCGAGTTCCGGTCAGGTGGTAATGTTCGGCCCTGTCATTCCCGGCACAGAGGCATAACACTTTAGATCTCAGGAGTGGTAACGCATCTGCATTTTGACCTTGATCTTTGAGTGGGTGTGTATAGGCTGCAGTGATCACTTAACATCAATGTGAACTGCATGCTTGCTTGCCACTTCCATTACATAAAGAAAAATAAAAAATTGGCGGTCGAGTCGCGGGTATTTTGTTTGATTGATATGTATGTACAGTGAGCTTATAAATACGATAGTAACACATAATATTATCATTGTATATGTACATCAAATCTCAACAATATCAATTTTTCAAATTTAAGAGTGGCACTTCCATTATTCACTCATGTCTGGATGAAAAACCTTTCAGCAAATATGTAGACTAATCAGATGCATGCATTATGCAAACATCGATACAGATAAAATTGCTTATACCAGTTGCAGTGCAACAGTTACATGTTGCAAGATAAACAGTAGGTAACATGATATTCAGTTCGCAAAACACTGATTAAACTGTCTCTCAGCTTCCATTGTGTGATGATGTTTGAATATTGGTAATCCTAGATTGGTTTCGAAATATTTTAATCCATACGGTTGCCTATCTTAGCATGACTGACGACTGACTTTATGACGACATTACCATGTAAATATGTGTCACAATTCCAAAACGTCTTCTTTTTTTAACATCACACCTGCGAAAAGGTAAGGTACGAAAGAGATAACGCTCTACAGATGCGACACAGTCTATGATTAATGCAGTTGTCATCGTACTGTCAGTTTATAAGTATGTTTCTAACATGTTTCAAATAAATAAATTTCATTTCATTTATCGTCAAAAAGTTTAGGTAATAATACGGTAGCGCCTCACCACCAGCGATTGCGTATTGCGTGTACCTACTTTGATAGTGCAGTACGAGTAATTAATTTATTACTTAGTGAACACTTTTAGTCGGGTTGCAGATTTCCCGAACTCAAATCGCGCGTAAATTATTAATCCTTTTAATTATTAATCCTTTCTTACTTTTCTAATCGGTTTCATACTGTTTTAATTTTCTTTTTGTCTCAAAAATTATTGGCACTGGCCTACAGGCGCTTCGTGAATGTCTGGAATGGATCCACTGGGTACTAAATGTGAAAAATGCGACGTCTCATATAAAAAAAACATGTAGGTAGATACAATATTAAAATTTCTTTCTCAATAAGCCTCAAAACAAAACAATACCGTTCAGGGCTGGCGGTTGGCAGCTCTCCGGCCGATTTAAATGTCCATAGGTGACGCTAACCACTTTCTATCAGACAGCCGCTTTCAAGCCCCCCCCGGCTTGTCTGTCAACCTATTGACATAAAAAAACCGACGACGTTAGAGTCGAACTCGATCTCGAATGTTCCCGTACCACTTTGCGATACTAATATTGGCAAGATATAAGGTGACATTTAAAAGATAGAGACAGACGGATATGGATACCTTTTTTTCTAATGAACTGTAAAATAATCTCAACTTAAATGATAGATAACGATAGTTAGTTCGCTATTAGTCGAGCGAAACTTTGAAATCAGTGAATTGAGATTGAGAGTGATTGTAAAATATTTATTCTACAAAATCGATTGATACACCTAGGTTTATGCGCTTTCAGTTAGTAAGTAGGTAGCGTTTCCAAAGCGACTCTATATAATATAGAGTCATCATAATTTAGTATAAATTGAAATAAATCACTAGGTACATAGGAACTGACGGACTGTCTCAGTTCATTCTGAATAAGCAGCTGGTGATTGCGGAGTGAACAGAGGTCTTACAAGATGGAACGATGGCCTTGTGAAGGTCGTGGGAAACTGTCGATTGTTCGAAGCCCCAAACCGGTTGGTTTAGCGATAGTTGTAGTTGTCTAGTCTGTAAAACTTTGTGGCCAATCAAATTCGTGGATATGGAGGAAACTTTTTTCTATTTAACGAAAAAAATCTAAATAGAACCGTAGAAGAAAGAAAATTTGTTTAGTAAGCTTAATTTTTTGTACATTTAATGATTTTTCTACGACACTTGGATCCGTGAAGTGGCAAATAAACATACATGCACATTACATTTACTTTACATTAATGGTAAATAATACTCAAACCTATAAACATCTCAAACCTAGAAACCACCACATTGCCACTCCTGAGGTATTTGACCTCTGAGCCGGAAATTACAGGGCGATAAGTAATAACTAATCATGATAATAACTCGGTGGGGTACTATAAGCTATACTAAGACCAAATATCATCCATATAACAATTGTTTATAGAATGTACCTATATGTAATACAGAATACGATTTGAATAGGGGGTTCTAGGCCCCAGTCTATTTATGTATGACAAATATACCTATGTATATTTACATATACGTGTGTCATATCAACATCCCAAGTACCCCTGTCTAATAAAGCGAAGGAATCGATTTCCAGGACACTCCTTCGACACTGTTCAGTAAACACAATGGTCAATGGCGAGTTACTAGTCCACATCACTTTGTAGAAAAATCATTAAACTTACGTTAATTTGAAAAAACATAATGTTATTCATCGTTTAAGTCTTATTCAGTAAGTACCTACTGAATCATTAAAGGCCACTGCTTTAATTGTTGTAAAATGTTTTCTTGTTTAAGGTTATTTTTATAATGGAATTATGAGACAAATAAATGTTTTACTTACAGAGAATGTACGTTTTAAACATGTTTTTCATTAAATATTGATTTAAAAGTTCAAACACTGACTACTGCCTGCGACGTAAAGTAATGTAAAATGAAGTTTATCAAGATTTAGGGTGAGATTCACAGACCGCACAACGACTTTACTGTGACTTTACTTTGAGCAAAGTATGCTTAGAACAGTCACAACAGTATGGGTTTTGACAGTTCTAAGTCATACTTTGCTCAAAGTAACGTCGTAGAGCGGTCTGTGAATCTCACCATAGGACACTAGCAGAGAATATGACACTAGACAGCGCGTCAGTCAAGTTCACAAAAAGAGACACTGGCCATGGCCATGTGACTAACGTATAAATAACAAACCCTATGACTTGAAAAAAATTCTTAAAGATAAGCGTCTTTAGACTAGATGCGAAAATGTGCAAACGGCAGTTACGTAATAAAAGGTATCTATGTTGAAAATATGAATAAAATATTTAGATTTTTTTGTAGGTAAGGGAACAACAATGTGACATACTACAAGGGCTAACTCAATGCCTTTAAGTTTCTAATGAAGCTAGTGAACTTGCCAAATTGTACCACTTGTGATAGGCTAGAGGATGTGTACCACATTGTGGTGGAGTGTGAACGAAGCGCTACTTTAAAATCTTTAATATAAAAAGAGCACGGTGTAGATTTAAGGAATCTAGGTGAAATCCAAAGCATCTAGCTGACCCTTTGAGTGATGTTGGTAAAAAGCTTTGCAATGGTATATGTAATATTATAAATTCTTGATTAGGCAACATTAATTAGCTATCACGGTTCTGGCATAGTCGCACGACGACTCAAAGTCCCTAAAAAATTATAGACAAAAAAAGGGCAAACCGAAAGTAAAATGGAGTAGACTCTACAGTGCCACCAACACTAGCGATGGACCTAATCATTTGCAGTTCAATAACACACACAGAAAACAAGAGAGAGATAGGAACGTCATGACTCAGGTTATAAGTATAAAACCAATATATTACGTGGGAATAAATATTTTCGGGTATTTTGTATACAAGAGCTATTAGCAATACTTACATCTACGCACGAACGCAATCTTTATGGGTTTACGCATATAACATCCGGACTCAAATAAACAAGTGGTTCACATTCCTGTACAACATCTGGAATGAAAGTACGCGCAAGTTGCTTGTTTATATCGTTAACATTTTTTTTTTCCCACCCTTAAGAAAATCCAACATTATAGAAGCTTATCACAGAGAGTCACATTAACCTACATTTTAAATTATTCCAATAACTTTGAGATTATATAAAAAATATACTAAAGAATAATATAGTTTAGTTCATATGACATTATTGTGGAGTCCCGACAGATCTTTGTGGAGTCCCTGGGTTCTGCAGAGCACACTTGTAGCATAGCTAACCTAGATTATCTCTGCCTAGGTGAGTAATATAATTTATATTCAAATGGTATTATTATTATCACAGAAAATAAGAAATTGTATTGAAACCTATAGTTATTTTGATCTATAAGCTCCATGCACGTACTGCTAACTAAAACTAGTTCCAGAGATACATGGTAACATTAGTTTATAATAGTTTATAATTAGAGTATAAATAGTTTGGTCCAACTGTGGTAAAGATCTGAATTAGTTTAATTTTAAGGCAGATGTCATTGCACTAATCCTCAATCAATCTGTACGTCGAATGCTAGTAAATAATTCGATTTTTTTCATGTCGGTTACAATTACAAGGTGATAGCGGATAAAAACTAAACCAAACAATATTCCTTATTGCATTCCTCCATTTTACTTATGTTATATTGCTGCATCGACGCCAAGTATGGTTATGATTTATTATTTTATTGATATTTCTTCGTTGGATGACAGTTGCCTTTTGAATAGCAAATCCATCACAATTATTGATCAGTCGTGATTCATCCGCATATGGGTCGACTTCGGAAGATTGCGTAAGGCACTGAAAAGAGGGCGATAATTAGTGAAAAGCGGATGAACGGCCGTTTTTCACATTCGCCGCGAAACGCGGATAATATCGATACCTATTCATACGTACCGAACCAACACGAGCGCCGATATTGTTCGTACCTATATGTTACACAACATCATTATCCACCGGCAGCAATTACACATTTTCTCTTTCATGAATATGTAGGTAGTGCTAAACGGATGACTTACTAGCATCAGACAATTTACTTTGAAAAACTTTGATCATGAGGAATGGTGACTCGGAACATTGTTTTCAGATTTATTGTATTCACAACTTTATCTTATTACAAACACCCAAATACCAGTAACACTAAACGGATGATTTACAATGAGGTTAAGTACTGAAATGACCTACCTAATTAGTTGATTGATTGTTACATACCCACTCGGTACGGCCTACGAATTCAAGGTAGGTATTATGCTAGTATCATGGCTGTCCAAGTTGTCTTCCTAAAGAGTTTTACTGTATTCTGTTCATCAGTTTAGTCGTAAAAAAGTGACGGACATACACATTAAATTGCTTTTGCATTAATGTGGAATATTTTCGAACTCTATGATGAACATAAATGCCTAGTAGGTACCTATTAAATATCAGTGTATGAGTTTCAAAATCTCAACCTACAGTATTAAATTGAGGTCACACGAATTCAGTAAATAAAAAATGTAAACAATCTGATCGACAGTATATATGAATATATATATATATATATATATATATTGGGAAGATAAATAAATTAAATTAGACATGTATGTATAATGCTAATATATTCAAAAACGTCATAAGGTGACACGCTTTCATATAATAATTAATTTCTTTCACTTGCCGTCCAATCCAGTGGAAAAGTAGCGGCCTAAACGAATGTTGACAGGTCGCCGACTGACATACTTTCGTATATTTACGATGTTATAATTACATTTTATCGATGTATGAACACATGCCGCTGTAGATAGATACTCGGGTTAAAAACTGTCTTAAAAGTGCATAACGATTTTCAAAATTTATTCCTACATATTTTCGCTCACATTTCTCTTTTCTGTGATCGAAGATTTCTTCTCTTCGAAAATCAATTGATATTCTATTCAATGTAGGTAAGTATTTATTATTTCATAGGAATCTTTGCGTTAGAATCTATGCCAATGAATTTAGAAGATCTTAAACTTAAGGCGTCGTGTAATCGCTTTGTAATGGAGTCTGTCGTTATCGTCGTACTAAATGACAGTAGCATGTTACCTACGAAGCCATGCGTAATTATCCATATTATTCTTTTTCCTACCTATTTTTTCGTTAAGGATTTCTTGTAGACTACGGAACCCTATGTTTATGAAATGTTTTTAAAGGTCTCAGAGATAGGTACAGTACTCCACAATAAATTTTGCACATCGAGCCTCGAAGAAGAGACAATCGACTAGTTTCGACTTCGTAGAGCGTTATCTCTGCTGCACACTGCCTACGTAAGCACTGATAGTCCGGTATTGGCTAAAACTTGATCAAAATGGTCGACAAACGTCATATAGGTAAGGTGCGAAATCTCCTTCGTAAGGTCGATGTGAAATATTTCTTGTTGGGATTTTTTTAATGTAAAGAAGGTGGCAAACAATCATGCAGCTCACATTGATATTAAGTGATGACTGCAGCCTATAGACATCTAGGGTTAAATTGATTAAATTAAAAAAAAAGTTAGTTAAAAATCAAAGTTAAATTGATAACTGGTTTAAATGTTGTTGCGTGCTTGAAAGTTAACAATAGTCGTGTAGTCCATATCTTCACAACTGTGTCTCCCAAAAAAGATATGCAGAAGTATGTTCATATAAACTTGGTGGGTGTCGATAGCACCTAGTAAATATTTATGTGAACTGAACGTGTTTTACCTAATGGACAAAAGGATCAGGGCAAGATTTGTACAGAAAAAGGTACTAACAAGGTAAAACAGCTTTGGAAAAATAATATTATATAGGAACCACGAAGTGGACTTGGCACCTGGATAAACTGTCCGGAATAAAGTGTTTAAAATTGAATCTCTTTATGTCTCTTACCTACTCGTCTAATATTTTAGAGTAAGTATCAATAAAAAAACTGCGTAGTATGGTGCATGTGTGCATGTATACATTAATCTTGACATATACCTACGTGCAATACGTGCATACAGTAACATATAGGTATTACCCAACCCGCATTTAGTGACTCCAAGCACTTATGAATCAATTATGTTAGCGGGACATAGATTAACCCCCTCTCAATTATGAGTAGACAAGCCTACCTACATTTTATCTTTTTTTTTAAATTGTAAAATGGCTTATATAGAAAAGGAATCATTAGTGACTCTTATGCTGAAATACGTTTATGAATAAGGGTGTATGTAGACACCTAAGCGGAGATGCCTCTCTAAAGAGTTCAACTACGTGATACATGAGTGACAAGAAATCTATCAATAAAGTTTCAATATACCTACTACAAAACTCTATCTCAATATACCTACCTACTACAAAACTACTACCTGTTTACTGATCTATCAATATATTACATTTTTTTATGTAATAGAAGTGGCAAACAAGCATGCAGTTTACATTGATATTATGTGATGACTGCAGCCTATAGACACCTACACGAAGACCAAGGTCAAAATGAAGATGCGGTACCACTCCTGAGGCCTAAGGTGTTATTGCCTCTGTGCCAGAAATTACAGGGCCGAACATTACCACCTGACTGGAACACGATAGTGCTGAATACTACCATTTAGCGGCAAGTAAATTAGGTAAAGCGGTGGTGCCTACGCCCGTGAGCTCAGTCACTTGAACTCTACCACCAGTAACATCGATATCTATTGAGGTATATATGTACCTACCTCAGTTATTGTTCAACGAGCAGTAGAAATTAGAAATCGTCGATTGCGAAGTCGTCTCTCGAGTTTCGGTAAGCGAATCGTCAAGGATCGTTACTTGCTAGGCGCTGGAAAATTGCTTCCGACCTTTGTCAACTTTAGGTCACTTTCTACGCCTGGTGTACCTATTATTTCGCCGGTTTTTAGCAACGGATGCGTCTCGCTCCCATTACTTTCTTGGTAGTGAAATTCACCGGCCCTTTCATGTGGGATTTAGGGCTGACATACAATACGTAGGTAGGTACCTGCCTGTCATCATTTTTATGTGCTTTGTCGTAATACATTGTTGGCTTACAAAGAAGCGTTTCTACATTCCCTCTTTCCTAGTTTGTACTTTGAAAAATGCGTTATGTAAATAGCGTGCGTATTAAATATTCGCCCAAATTAGGTATATGGTGTTCTTGTTGGATAGTAATTTTAGCGCAAAATATCGTACTCTGTTCTTAATCTTCTATTTACCGAAGTTACGAAACGTTTTTAAGTGATAATACATTATACCTACTCTATGGAATATATATTTTTTATTTATTATATGGGAATGAATCGTTGAGTGATCAAAGATTGTTTATATAATGAAGCTAGCAAACAAGCATGCAGTTCACATTGATGTTAAGTTATACCTGCAGCCTATAGACACCTACACAATGGCCAGAGGTCAAAATGCAGATGCGTTGGCATCCCTGAGACCTTAGTTGATATGTCTCTGTGTAAGTTATTACGGGACCAATGACTTCTCATTGTACGGGCCCGTACAATACCATCAAACCTGAACACGATAGTGCTTAATACTACCATTTAGCGGTAGATTGATTAGGTACTGCGGTGGTGCGTACGCCCTCGAGTTAAAACACTGGAACTCCACCATCAGTAAAAAGATTGAAGGTAACGCCGTTAACATGAAGGTACATAAGGCCGCACTTAAGGGTGTACCTGCCTATATAATTCACATTTCACATACCTACATAGTGGTAAAAGCCTCGGTAGCCTAGTGGTAGCAGGCCACTACTACTACCCTGAGGACCTGGGTTCGATTCCTGGGTAGGGGGTTATCAGAGATAATGGTGAAAGTCCATTATCTCTGGTCTATTGGGATTTTTCCATTTTCTGGAAACTTCTCAGTAAGTCGAAGTTTGATAATGTGCTCGGAGATATAAACAGACTCGCCACCTGTTACATGGGCCAAAAACGAAACCGGCGAATGGTGGGTGTTTGCATGTATACTTGAATGCATGCATTTACCTCTGCCTACCCCTTCGGGGATTACAGGCGTAAAGTTACGTACGTTTTACATAGTGGTAGGAATGGGAATATAACTAAGTACGTATTTCATACATAATTGACATAATGCTTATGTATACTTATTATTTTATTATATTAAGAGGAAACATTTATGTTTTTGTATGTACCTACTTACTTATGTATTTTGTAACGTTTTCACACAAAAACTACTGAACTATTTTCAAAAATTCTTTCTCCATTAGACATCTGCAAAGCAAAAACAAACACATTTTTTTCTTTTTTATAATATTCAGTACAGATACGTACATAATTCAATTAATAAAATAGAGTTGAAATTATCTGTCAAAAATGTAAGTCAGTCATGTAACAAATAATAATTAATAATTACAATTCATTCCAATAATTGGCAAGGCAATTGAACTAATTACAACCGTATTTATTTTGTTATTTTGGCTACAATAGTTCCTTAGTACCTAAAGAGGACTTATAAGTCCAATGTGATAATAAGATACTCGTATAAGTAAAATTAAACAGATCTCAAAGTAAATAAAAAATATACTCATGAGATTAGTTTTTAACTAGCTCAAATGTGTTTTACTCTTTTATGAGAGTTCTTTTGTAGGTATATCTATATAGATCTAGCTTTTGCTGTGTGTAGAGCTCCAGGCACCACCGCATTACCTAATCTATATGCCGCGAAATGGTAGTTAGCGTTCAGCACTATTCTGTTCCGGACAGGGCTAATGTACGGCCCTGTAATTGCCGGTATAGAAGCTTAATTCCTAAGGTCTACAGAGTGGCAAGGCATATGTAGCTACTATTGCCGTAAGATTTGAATTTCTAACAACAACCGTTTAGTTGGCAGAGGGAGGACACTTAACTCTAACGAAAATTGGCACTTTAAAGCTTAATAAGTTACGAACGGTTAACTAAATCGAAAAATGATTTTAGCACACCCCTAACATTTTTGAAAGACCTATCCAACGATATTCCACACTATAGGGGGGTGTAGGGAAGGTACCCTAAATATTTTTTTTTCATGTTTTTATTCTACCACTTTGTCGGCATGATTAAGTTGTACACTTGTGCCAAATTTGAAGTCTCTAGTACCAATAGTTTTTGCACTAAACCGCGGACGGACAGACAGATAGACAGACAGACGGACATGGCGAAACTATAAAGGTTCCTTGTTGACTACGGAACCCTAAAAATGAGTGACGAATACTTTAAATCTAGTTAAGTAGGTATAAAGTACTAGGAACTGACAACTCGTCGAGGCTGATTCATTCAAACGGAACGGCTTTGTGGATGATTGCCTCATGGATGTTATTACAAATATATATTATAGCGTCTTTTGCCCCGACCATACTTCCTATAATTTATGCGATATCCATCTATAGATAACAATTGTAGCTAAAGCTTCCTTTGTTTTATTACTATACATTTGTTATTCGCGCAATGACGAGATTTTATCGGGGGAGATAACGAATAACGCCCTTATTCAGAGTAAAACATCGAAATCGAAAGGACATCGAAAAGTAGAGCCAAAAGAATCAAGTAAAGCTCCATACATTGCTATGTACAAAAAAAGGGTGCAAGGAAAAGCAGCTTTGAATTATTATGTAGAAAACCTTTCCTGATAAACCTATAAAATATTTTGAATATGGGTACCTATTATTTTTATTGTCATCTTGCTATGATCCTTAATATAGTTACCTCCTTGTTCATTAGTAGGTACATGTTTTAGCTATAATATTATTTTTTGTTTTACCCATATTTGTAAGGAGCATTGAAAATTGCGTTAGATAAAAAAAAAGAGGGATTAGCTAAACTTTAGCTAAATAGGTACGTTTAAGAATAAGGGGTAAGTGTTTAATAACGGTTATAAACATAACATATTTAGATTCATTAAAATATGTAGGTATAGGCAGAGAATATGTAATAATACGTTTATATTTACCATAAAAAAACGACAAATCTAAAATTTGATCTTATCTAGAAAGTCATCTGACCAATGACTAAAAAAAATTGTAACGATATACCTAGGTGTATAATCAAACTACAAATGTTTGTGTTGAATGATTCGTCGATATAGAAACGACGTCAGATCCAGTTGACCGGTTTTTGCCAAAGGAATTTCTAGATAATATGTCTCTATGTTATTATACCTACATGTTGGTTGCACAGATGAAATGCCATATAGATAAGCGTCCAACGACTTATTATAATAATAGAACGCAACTTCAACGTAGGTATAAACTGTTCAATTTGTAACCATTAAAGTAGAGATATTATCACTATGGAATACCGGAGTTGATTGGATGGTCCTCTTCTATATTTTTTATTGATTGACTGTAGACGATTTATCAAAATGAACTCTGGAGGCACATAGATTTTTTTTTGACTGTGAATAAATCTTTTGCCTATGTAGAGTAAAAAAGATTCTTTATCCTCAATCGGTCTCACTCTAGATGAAAGCCTTCCTAGCAGTGGAAGCTTGTTAAAAACGAGTTTAAACTTTGCTACAGGCAGTTAACTTTTCGGAAATAGATACGTTAAATATTATACCCAATGAGCTTAACAATAACATCATTGATTATACCTACCTTATTTTCGTCCTTTTTTTATTTACCCGTGAATTAGTGTAAATGTGTTTACATTTGAATAAATTCCAAAGTAACACTAAAAATGTGCAACATAATATACTATGTCGCATTGATGAATATGGACACAGGATAATATTAATATAATCATCGTTAAATTGTGAAATGGGTATCTACATTATTACACATTATCATTTTAACCATACTTACCTACATAGCACATAAATATGGTAGGTAGCTACTAACCAATTGCGTTTTTTTCGTAGTTTCTGTTATTTTAATTCTCAAATAGATAATGAGCCCAAATTATCAATATGTTCGATAATTTTTATAAAACGTATTAAAACATTTAAAACTGATCAAAAACATGCCAGTCAGTGTTTCTTTTAATATACTCATGATATTCAAGAATAATAATTCACTTTAAAAATTTCCAAATAAAAAACAGCCAAGTTTGACTTATAAAACAAATGTAATATAAAATACGTATATAACCTGTTCCGTAATAACAATAAAACGATTAGTAAACCAATTCGAATCGAATGTTGCTGATGATATAAATGTCTATATTACTAAAAAATGCTTAAACTATAGCTGGAGACATCCATTACACAAACAACCCACAGTAGTTTCAATCAGGAACGGTAGATCTCCAGCGACGGAGATCGTGGGTACCAAGAATAGAAATATAAATGATTGAAATTGAAATTGGAAATAATTTATTTGCACAGACTGAAGACACAGTACATACAGACAGATATTAATTGAATAAGGGTTACAGACACAAAATTAAAACATAGGAAAGAAAACAAAAAAAATAAAAAATAAACTGGACATACCAGAGATGCATGAGACTTAAATTAGACAACATTTCCGTTGCACCAACCCTAAGGCTAAGGCATTAACAGCCTTAACATGCCTCAGAGTGGTAATACCTAGTACCTATACATTTAGACCTCAAGTCTATAAGTCTACAAGACTATATTTTTACTGGTGATAGAGTTCCAATTTACTGGTGGTAGAGTTGCAAGTATAGGGACTCGAGGGTATAAGCACCACTGCATTGTCTAATCTATCTACCGCCATATGGTACCAAACGTAATAAGTATGTAGTAATGGCCAAACGGACGTATTGTTCACTAGCAGAGCCCGCGACTTCATCCGCTTGAGAATTTATCATTGTTCAGTCTCTACCCGGACGAAGTCGTGGGCGCAGCTAGCATAAAAGTAGCCTAAGTTACTTCCTTATTACATAAGCTTTCTGCCAGTGAAAGTCCCGTCAAAATCGGTCTAACCGTTCCTGAGATTAGTGGGGACATACAGATAGACTGGTGGTAGAGCTTCAGTGACGGAGCTCGCGGGCGTAGGCACCACCGCATTACCTAATATACTTGCCGCTAAATGGTAGTGTTCAGCACTATCGTGTTCCGGTCAGGTGGTAATGTACGGCCCTGTAATTTCCGGCACAGAGGCATAACACCTTAGGCCTCAGGAGTGGTAACGCATCCGCATTTTGACCTTTGACTTTGTGTGCTCAAGCTTGTTTGCCACCTTCGTTACACAAAAAAGTAAATGTTTATATGCTACAGTGTACCTACGCACCATTAATGTGAAATGTGTTCTTATTTACACTTTCATGCCATAAAAAAATGCGAAAACAACAAACCCCAGAACGTTAAATCTGACAGTAATTGTAAATAATTTTCCTGTATTTGGGTCCAGACCTTCTCTCTCGAAATATTGAGAAAGAGGTAGTTGCGTTTGATATTTGCGATACTATTAAACTCCTTCCTTCAATCAGATAACTTACTAAATTACAGTCTGTAAGTACTGTTCGCTTGCATCGAATGCAATCACTGATGTTTTTTATGAATTGAAAATAAATGACAAAAATATAAAAATAAAACACCGACTGAGCTTCATTAATTTGTTCCATAATAATCATTCGCATCAAATTTTATGTGTAAACTTTTACTCAATGACACTGTTGAGCTGTAGAGTTATTATTACCTTTATATTATAAAACTTATTGAATTTAAAAGTTTTTTAACAGATGACTTTATTTTATGCTCCTTGTTTTAAATTTACGTAACTTCACGCATGTAATCCCCGAAGGCAGAGGTAAATTCAATCATTCAATCATACATGCAAACACGCACGACTCGCCGGTTACGTTTTCGATCGTTTAATATGAGCCGCCGCGAGCCTATTGAAATCTAAAACCAAACTTCGAAGTACTGGGAAACTTCCAGAAAATGGAAAAATCCCGATAGAACCAGAGATAAAGGATTTTAGGACACCGTTAACTCTAATATCACTCGCCCCGGGAATCGAACCCAGGACCCCAGCGTAGTAGTAGTGGCCTGCTACCACTACGCTGCTGAGGCAGTTGTTTTAAAGTTCCTAGATTTGTTTATTGTTTCAATATTAACATCAACCATAATTTTACTTAGAATTTTAAAAAAACTTCCATTCAGTCATATTTTATTACGATTTGCACAAGCATAAAATTATAATTGCGATGCCAAACACAATTTCACGCCTGTATTTCCTTGAAGAGGCGACAAATTAAATTAATCTGAGAGCACATAATTCACCAGCTCATGTTTTTCAGCTCCTTCAAGAGCTCTCTACCATCAACAGAATCTATTTTTTATAAAAATGAACACAGGTAAAAAAAACGGTTAAATGCAGTACCACACCAGGATACGGCGAGCGAACACTATTGTATGAGAGATGGCCAAATCAAGCAAATGACAATAATGCTTATGCAATCCAATCGCCGGTAAAAGGCAAATCATTCCAATTGATTTCTATTGTGCCGTAAATGTAGTTGCGAGTCGTTTTTAGCGTCACAATGTTTCGGTGACATGATGCCGCTAATAAATATTCAAGGCGGACCTCACCTTGGGTGGAGTGGAAAAAGTTGAGTAACGATGTCTTGGACAACTGCATATAGGGAAAATACAAATGAATTGTCTTCCAAATCGATTTTATACAAAGGAATAAAGTGCATGTTGGTTTAATCTAGATTACCTACTTATATTCCTGACTTTGGAATTCTGCCAGCAGCCGATATTATCATAACGTGTGAAAAGGCAGCTAATTTCCAAATAGATACTTATTTGCTTCAGGCACCCCTTTTCTACTTACCAATACTTGGAAATTAGTTTCATAATTTTAAATAAATAAATAAGCTTTATAATCGAAAAAAATACCAGTTGCTTAAAATGCCATAACAAAGAAATAAAAAAAATCTGTTACGCAAAAAACTAAACACAACGGAGACGTATTCACATTAATATATCGCTCGTACCATAGCACCTTCTATACCCACGGATTTGATCAACAAACCATGCAATAGCTTTTGTGCTGACCAATCTAACCATTCATATTGAATCCATACAATTATCATTCGTTATGCTTAACATTTGCTTAGCATTGCGCGTTATGCATTGATTAGACATTTAAGTTGTTTTTTATTATTGTTCGAGAGTTCATTCCTTCATCCGTAATGTGGCTATTAGGGGTCTTTCAAATGCTCCAAGGCGTTATGTATTATCTACTTATCTTTATCAACCAATCGCTGATCACCGCTATGGACCGATTATGTACATATTGTACATGGTGATATGATATGATAGTATTATAGCCAACCAGCTAACGGTTGCCAGCACACGTAAATCTTACAAAAAATTGGACTTCAAAGCTAAATATTTCACGAATGGATTCTTTAACCGGAAAATGGCCTTCTTAACACGCAATATTTTTGATGACCCACGATGTCTACAAGATGCGATTCGCCCGAAAAAATTGCATTCCTACCTTTCATGTAGGGGTACCCTAGAATAATGAATAATAAAATAAATATATTTTTATATCATGACTTTCTCCGCATAGTTAAATATGCATATTCGTGCCAAATAACAGGTGTTTAGTACTAAGAGTCTCCTAGCATAGCTGCGGACGGACGGACAGACGTGATGATACTATAAGGGTTCCTTGTAAGCTACGGAACCCTAAAAAAGAACTACATATAATGCTCTAGTTCTAGTCTCTTGCGTTGTTAACATCAAGCGAGTGAGTAGCGATATTTTCTGCTATAAGAATATTCCATAGAATCTACCTAGGAAAAGTGATAAAAGAAGGAAAGTCTTTATTTATAGACTAAAATAACCTGACGTAGTTAGAATAGAAAGAGCATTAACTCGTTTGGTCTAAATCTACCAATAACATAGGTTTGTTTCGGGTGTGGGTGTTTGTTTGTGTAAGTGTAACAGTACCCAGTAGTTATGAAATATCTACTCATAAGGCGGTTTTAGAATTACCAGAACGTTTTATAATACCTACATAACTGATAAGTTTTGGAAATAAGTACGTTGATAAATGGCAAAATGGAGACCTAGCAATTTTATATTGTCCTACTGTTTAGTTATGGTTTAATAATACATAAATAAGTAATAATAAGTCATAAATATTAGGATTTACAGAAAACACTTTACTTTTCAGATGTCATTTTAGCGCTTATCATTTAAAGGTGATAGTGGCAGTGAAGCACAGATGGACGAACAGTAGGACAATATCAAATTCTTAGATCTCCATTTTGCAATTTATCAACGTATCCCCAAAACCTATCAGTTCAATATAAAATTATGTAATTTATTAGGTTATTATAGCACTGGCGTGCATTGGTGTTTGCTATTATGGATTTATCATCTGCGTGCATCTCTATTACACGGTAATCTACAATGACGGTGTGTCATAACAACAATTAAATGTTTATTTCACACAGAATGTAACTCGTCTGCTATAATAACAACCGGCATAGTAAAGATATCTGTCATTATTATGAGACTGTACCTATATTCTTTTTGCGTAAGAGTGTGCTCATGTGTAGGTAATATATTTTTTTCATCTAGATGTAATTTTTATTATTGTATCAACATAAACAAGCAGTACTTTACATAAAACAAAATATTTATGTACACATTAAGTTATGACAAAAGTTAATTATGATTAAATGGTATAAAGCAAAATGTTAGTGCTATTACAGATTATCCTATAAAAAACCTCCAAAAAAATCAGTCGAATGGCACCTGTCGATTGTTACGTGCATTCGAGCTCGATGTTTATAGTTAGATTATTGTTTCATGACCTTGGATTGCATGACTAGCACGAAGCCTACGTTAGTGTAAAATGATTATCTCTTGGCAGGGTCAGACGTAGAGTAATGCGGCCACTGAAATACAGTAAGTATCCATATTTGCTGCTATTTCTCCGTTGCAATTGTAGGTATATCGCTCTAAAGGTCTGACCAGACAGCCAGCGTGGCGTGCGGGACGGATTGATGTCAGTCTTCCATAATTTCAATTTGTAATGTACTTGAGTCCTAGATTACAATTGCTAAACGTCACGCCGCTGTTCCGTACCGCCACGCCGCCATGGCGGCTATTTGGTCAGGCCTAAATAAACATACTTCGGCCATCTGACATGTCCAGAGGTAGTTGTAGTCCCAGTTTGACTTCAACTTACTTGAGAGTGATAAACCTGGCTATCCAAACCGAAGTTTAATCCGTGTGTACCATTACTCTCTCTTTTCTACTCGAAATATTGCAATAGATTGACAGTGGAATTCGCATGGAACTTTCGGGATACATAATTGGTACATTAAGTATGTATACGCATGTACTCTGCGTCTCTGATGCAGTTTTCTCAAACGTTTCCGTATTTTGAAAGACACTTACTAGACAGATAATTCCAATAAGTATGATCGAATATGATCTGTTCCTCTCGTAATAATTTTGCAAAGGACCCTGACTCAGGGAATGTATTTTTGTTGATTACTATTTAAATACGTTAAATAACTACTGCATGTGATTTTTAAAAAACTCTACTAAAGATAGTTGGTTATTATACGCACACTATACAAAACTTTTTTCAATCAACACAAGTGTCCCATAAACATGTTTTACGTGGCTCATTGATCAGATACACTGTAACAGTTAGATATTACGGTAATTTACAAGTGATCGCGTGCACCGAATTGACTGGATCGTTCAGATACATCACGAACGACTTGAAAATTCAACGAGTATGACCGGACCCGTTAAGCTAGTGTTTCCTCATTGCGCAATTTGCTTTTGGTAACGTGAATTTATTCAAGTGTGACAAATACAATCAAAACTAGGATAGTTTGTACGCGATGGTTAGGCGAGATTCGAATGCTGGTTTGAAAGTACGTAGAAGCAAAAAGTAGTTTTTTATTCGTTAATGAATTAGGAATTGTTTGGAAACATTTACCCACTGTAGTACCTACTAGTGGTAATTAGTGTAAGTAGTGTAAGTAGTGTAAGCGTAAAATGGTAGGTAGTTCAAATCGGGAAATGATGACGTATTATTTTATTAATGTATCACAAATGTATTTTTTTATTTGTTGTGTTGAATGTACCTTTTAGGTAAGATATTAGAACTTATCTTTAAAACACGTCAACAGGTGACTTAGAAACACCAACCCAATAGATACGATATTTTACGAATTTGACATTTATGAGTTTAACTCATTTTTATGTCATGAAGTGGCAAACAAGCATACAATTCACATTGATGGTGAGTGAATACTACAGGTAGTCTATAAACCTCTACACAAAACAGAAATTTCAATGTAGAGTCGTTGAACTCCTAACATCCAAGTTGTTATATCTACCTCTGTGCCAGAAATTACGTGACTAACACAACACAACAGCGCTGAACACCATCATTTAGCGGCAAGTAGATTGTGAGTAGATAGAGGTGCGGTGATGCCTACGCCTGCGAGCTCATCCAATGCCGGTCATCCAAAAACATTACAAATTAGACTTTATCACTACACAAATAAGGCACCGACGTGACTGGCCGAACATTTCTTTCAATGGTACGTACGTACAATACTTTTTTAGAATGTGCTATAAGCACAGACACCATACAACACCACTGCCTTACTCCTTGATTTTGTAATAAATGTGTACCTACCTTCGTACAATAATGATCCTAAGGTAAATGTACATTGAACCATAATGTACTTACCCAGTAAATAATATAAGTCAATTATTTAATACAAAGTAACGGTAGAAGCGCGACGCATGCGCAGGCGGCGCGTGGGCAGAACGTGTAAACGCGTCGCGTCGTTATCATCATGATTCGCGATTGAAAACATTAAGAAAATCAAATGTTTATGAATAAAAAAATCTCACGACTCTCTCCTTTTACACATCCACATCACATTAAAGATGATTTTTAAAAAAATTGCTTTGACTGTTATAATTTTAACAGATTATACGCTTCTATTATGTTTTTTATCTTTTCGAAACTTAAGTAAAGTAAGTATTAAATAGTCGTCATCTTGAGTTTGTTAGTTTCAGCGCAGCAGATTTTCTCGAATAAAAATACTGTTAACAAATACAAATACGAACATATTTTTTATTAAGAATAGCTTAACAAAATTTAATATCTAGTCAATTATTTAATACAAGGTAACGATCTAACAGCAAAGTCGCGACGCACGCAAGCGCAGGCGGCGCGTGGGCTCAAAGTAGGTACCCACTATCATCATGATTCGCAATTGAAAACATTTTTCAGTATGCTTTGTTTGTGGCAAAATACTTATTTTCAAGGTAAACAACTATCCGATAGTAAAGTTGATAAGGAGTAACTTAGGCTACTTTTATACTAGCTGCGCCCACGACTTCGTCCGGGTAGATACTGAACAATCATAAATTCTCACGCGGACGAAGTCGCGGGCACAGCTAGTCAAGAATATAATCGCCACGCTTGGCGATCGTAGGGGCGATAACTTTATCGAGGGATGCTGGCGATTCTGCCCATCCCGCGCCGGTAAGCATTCCAACGGTTGGGCGGTATATAATGCAATGGTTATCTACTACCGCCCTTTTGGAATGGTTTGACCGACATTGTTTGGTTGACTGACTGCACTAGCGGAAGAATTCTCCTGTACTTGTGGGTGCTGGAGTCACCTCCCAACACAAGACGTTAAAAGATGTTTGGTATTGTATCGATCTTTCTTCTCTTTAAGTGCCGGCGTTTAGATAGGTATATTATATTTACAAAACTGTTAAGCTTTGCTTGGAAAAAATATTTTAGGCGCAGGAATATCTATATTTTTATTTTGTTGGGATACTTTATAAAAAAGTTTGACAACAATTTTATACAAAGCAGTGAGGTGCGCAAGCGCAGCAGGCGACTCGTGAGTAGGACGTGTAAGTGCGCCGCTATCATCATGATTCGCAATTGATTTACATTCGTCCAACACGCGTACAATGATCTCACTCACACAAAAATGTATACAATGTTGTTTTAAAACAACCATTGTTGAGTATACAACTCTGTTATGTATGTAATTAGCATGTTCAATTTTCTTTTGGTCACGTCTCCCCGTCATGCATGACAATACTTGCAATTTCAGGATATTAGATACTTACGTTAACTGAATTCTATATCAGTCAGTATTTATTACATTTTTTAGACACTCTTGTTTTAAATTTATTTTTTTGGTATTAATTGTGAAATTACTTATACAATATTTTCTGTGAATTACAAAATGCTGTTGAATGAGGATCTCGTAGGCAGATACAAATTAGTGTTTACGCTTATTTAATAATTTCTTTTCACTTTAAATAGGGCTCTTCTTCTTATTCTTTGTCGTATTTTTCATTACTGAAGGTCGTGCCCGTTTTGGTAATTATAGGTGGAGGAGCTGACGAGTTGCTTCCAGGCCGCTCTATCTTCAGCTTTTCTGAGAGCTGCAGTCACCGGCAGTCCAGTGATTTCTTTTATGGCGTCAGACCATCGGCTAGGTGATCGGCCTCTGGGTCTTATTCCGTCTACTTTACCCACTACAACCAGTTTGTCTGAGTTTTCTGGTTATCTTCGAACTATGTGGCCAAAGTAGGTGAGAATGCGCTGGTAACAGATTGTCGAGAGCCTAGTTCGGATTTTAAGCTGGTCGAGGATAGATTTGTTTGTTTTTTTTGCTGTCCACGGTATGTGCAACATCCTCCTCCAGCACCACATTTCCAATGCATCGAACTTCTTTGTATCCACAGCGCGGATCGTCCATGACTCAGACGCATATAAGAAAATAGAGAACACAAGAGTTCGTACTAGTCTCATTCTGGTAGCATTGGACACGTTTCTATTCTGCCAGATTTTTGAGAGCTTGCTCATTGCATTCTTAGCCATTTGGACTCGTCGTCGAATCTCTTTGGCACATCCTCCCTGGTCGCTTATCACAGATCCCAAGTACACAAAATCTTGACCGACTTCTAGGTGAGCCAGCAGTCCGGTCTGTGGTTAAATAGTCCGGTTAAATAGGGCTACAGTACCTTTATCATCTGAAAAGCGTACGCCTATGACACAAAGTCTATGATAAGCAATATTAGGTTATTACAATATCACCTCAATTCTGTCTAAAGATATAATAACTACAGAACCCATAGGTCGGAAGTAATTCGTACTAAACCGGTTCTTTAAAAAGTAAACTAGTATTGTAGATTCCTGCACTTATATAAACGGTAGAGTCACCTGAGCGTAACTCACGCTATAAAATAGGAAATTGTTATAAAGTGTATATTTACTTAGTTTTATAATTCGTATTTATAGGTACATGATGTATAAAACTAGTGATATCTAGAAGTACCAAAGACACAATTGGTAATTCCTGTTTTAAAAAATTAGGTACGCTTGAATATAAATAAATACCTACTTACCTCTTTTCCTACCATTGCATACAGGCGTAGGTACAGTAGTATTTTTAAGTATAACTATGTAGAAACTCAATATTCTTATCTGGACTATGTATTTACATAGGGAATAGGCCCTACTGGCCGCCAAAATTATTTTTGTCTGCTTGTCTATCTGTTTGCTCGTCTGTATGTTTGCCCCGACCTCTGCACACTCCGATGATGAGGTAGAAACTATGTATGAGGACATTTCCAAAGCCATAGTTTTAAGACCCACTACAACGTTGTCAACGGATCAGTCCTGATGGTGCGACTAAAACTGAGATAGACTTCATTATGTCCACGAGGCGGCATATATTCAGTGATGTCTCTGTGATCAATTCGGTAAAAACTGGGAGTGATCACCGATTGGTAAGAGGCACACTGAATATAAAGGTGAAGATCGAAAGATCCCGACTAATGAGGTCTACGCTCCGTCCAGCACCTGCCCAAATCCAAAACCCCGAGAGCTTTCAACTCGAGCTACAAAATCGCTTTGAATGCCTGAGTGAGTGCGTAGATGTGGACGATTACAATAACAGGTTCGTGGAAACTGTCCGCACGGCGGGGTCTAAGTTTTTCAAGACCGGCCCCACGAATAAAACCAAAAAGATCTCCAGCCCAACCCTCAAGCTCATGGAAGAGAGGCGCGATATGGTTCTGAAGACCTCTGAAGATGCTTTAGTGTACAGGCGGCTCAACAGACAGATCTCCAAGTCATTGACTCGCGACCTTCGGCACTTTAATACTGATAGTATTCAAGCAGCCATAAAGCGGCACAAGGGCTCTAAAGTGTTCGCTAAAGATCTGTCCTTAGGGCAAAGCCGTCTCACTAAGCTGAAGACAGAGGACAACAGAATCGTATTGTCGAAACCTGAACTTGCAGAAGAGATCGAACGGTTTTACGGACAGTTATACACGACAGTGCGACCACCTGTTAACAGTCCGGCGGCAGATCCTAGAGCCGGACTGACCCGACACTACACCGAAGATATCCCGGACGTCAGTCTAGACGAGATTAGTACGGCTCTCAAACAGCTCAAAAACAACAGGGCGCCGGGTGATGACGGAATCACTGCTGAACTCGTGAAAGCGGGCGGAAGGCCAGTATTAAAAGCTCTTCAGTTGATGTTTAATTCCGTCATATCCGAGGGCAAAACGCCACAGGCGTGGCACAGAAGTGTGGTGGTACTGTTCTTCAAAAAAGGTGACAATACCCTTCTTAAGAACTATAGGCCCATCGCACTTCTAAGTCACGTCTATAAGCTGTTTTCGAGAGTGATTACGAACCGTCTATCTCGCAGACTCGACGACTTCCAGCCTCCCGAACAAGCCGGGTTCCGTAAAGGTTTTAGTACTATAGACCACATACACGCTCTGCGGCAGGTTATACAGAAGACAGAAGAGTATAACCAGCCCCTATGTCTAGCGTTTGTGGACTATGAGAAAGCCTTCGATTCGGTCGAGATTTGGGCTGTGCTACAGTCACTCCAGAGGTGCCAAGTCGACTACCGATACATCGAGGTGCTAAGGAGCTTTTACGAAAACGCCACCATGTCGGTTCGCCTTCAGGACCAGAGATCGAAATCTATCCAACTGGAGCGAGGTGTGAGACAGGGAGATGTCATATCTCCGAAACTGTTCACCGCTGCATTGGATGCAGATGTCTTCAAGCTTCTGGACTGGAACAGTCTCGGCATCAACATTAACGGTGAGTACATCTCCCACCTCCGATTTGCGGATGATATCGTAGTCATGGCTGAGACCCTGGAAGACCTTGGCACAATGCTCAATGGCCTCAGTAGGGCCTCCCAACGAGTGGGCCTTAAAATGAACATGGACAAGACGAAGATCATGTCGAATGTCCTCGTTACGCCCACTCCTGTTATGGTCGAGGGTACTACACTTGAAGTTGTTGACGATTATGTTTACCTGGGACAAACGGTCCAGTTAGGTAGGTCCAACTTCGAGAAAGAGGTCAATCGCCGAATCCAACTCGGATGGGCAGCGTTCGGGAAGCTGCGTTATATCTTCTCGTCCAATTTACCGCAGTGTCTGAAGAAGAAAGTCTTTGACCAATGTGTGTTGACAGTGATAACATACGGAACTGAAACGTGGTCGCTCACTATGGGCCTCATAAGAAGGCTCAAGGTCACTCAGAGAGCAATGGAGAGGACTATGCTCAGAGTTTCTCTGCGAGATCGAAACGAGGAGATACGCATGAGAACCAAAGTAACCGACATAGCCCACCGAATAGCGAAACTCAAGTGGCAGTGGGCAGGGCACATAGCTCGCAGAACTGACGGCCGTTGGGGCAGAAGAGTTCTGGAGAGGCGACCGCGTACCGGAAGATGAAGCGTAGGCAGGCCCCCCACGAGGTGGACCGACGACCTGGTGAAGGTCGTGGGCAATCGTTGGATGTGGGCGGCCCAGGACCGTTCGTTGTGGCATTCTTTGGGGGAGGCCTTTGTTCAGCAGTGGACGTCTTTCGGCTGAAATGATGATAATGTTTGAACGTGCATCACAGAAAAACTACTGAAGCATTTTTCACATTTAATTGCTTAAGCTCTAAATTAAAAACCCGTACCCGTGCAAGTCCGGGGTCACTACTGTCTCTAGATTCTACCAGTGACATAGTTTGTATAGACGGTTTTGTGCCAAATTTCATAGAATTTTGCATGTTTAAGTATTATAATCCAATAAATGAAATTATGTTTTGGGCCAAAACATAATCAGATCAGAAGGTCTCGTTATTACTCGATAGCTATTTACCAAAATATAAAGACAATCTATTATGACTAAAACTTGAACGGTTTTAAAAGGCGTTTGACCAAAATCAATTAAACATTAAAGGATAAAATCTCCTAGTAAAAGTCGTTCCACTTACATTGTTTGTTGGCTCAACATAAAAGGTGGAGGACATTTGCATTTAGGTGACCAGCTTGAAAGGAGGTGTGTAGGTGTGAAAGATACCTACACGGCCAGTTTACATTGAAATATACACTGTTACTACTTGTTTGTCTATTAACGAGCAACCAGATACGGTAATGGAACCAGAATAAACTAACGGATCCACATAATGCATATTTTTTAAAAGTCTACTATTAGTCACAATTTTTTTAATTTTAATCAAATATTTAGAAAACTCACACACAGTTATTAAATAAGATTAATTTGAATATACGAGTAGCAACGTGTTAATGTATTAATTAGCAGTTACATTCACCGATACTATGTAATCGCAGAAACCGGTATTGACCCCGATTGGGGAAATATGGAGCATGACGAATGTACGAATTTATTATAAATTCAGTTACTTATCTTACCTTAGGTTTATTTATATTTACAACAAAATCTGAAGGTTTGTAATAAAAATATCTAGAACATCTCAAGACAATGTGTATGTTTGTTTCTATGTTTGTATGTATTGTCTCTAAATGATTGTACCTATTCAGTGCTATCATATTCCGGTCGGTAATGTAAGTAGTTTCCTGTACAGAGACAACAGCTTGGCAGATAAATATCTGGTTGTTATGGAGATGTTTAAAGGTTACAACTACAGTGTTGAAAATATATATATCTTTACGCTAAGTCCCTTTTGTCCGCAAAGAACGTGTGTGCTTATAAGTACTGGATCACTAGAGTGAAAAATATGGTTCGAACCCATATCCATAGTGTGTTTCCTGCATACGATATGCTACTAAAACCAAACAACAATTGATGGGCGAATTGCCAGGTTGTAGACTTACTCCAAGTAAACCTATTTTGAACTCTGGCGTTGATTATGCAGGTCCTATCAACATAATAATATGGGTTTCTAAGCCTGGGTTGCACCAAGATATTTGTAAAAGTTAAAGTTATTGTAACATAATATTGTGGCGCAACCCAGGCCTATGGTCGTGGGCAGCGATCATATAAGGGTTAATCAGTAAATTTAAGGCTGTGTTTGAGTGCTTGCTATCTTCTTATATTACTCAACTTTTTAATTAAGTAAATCACAAATATTAAATATACCTACCTTATTCAAATGAGTTTGCGAAAACAATGCGAGTCGTTCAATTAATTAAAATAAGTAAGACAATAAATTGAAGTTGGTATTATTCAAGTGACGCGGCTTTATACCTTGACATTTATTTTTACGGAGAACATGTCAGAATGCAATATCGGATACAGTGAGACCGGACAGATCGTTAATTTAAATACAATATATTCATATTATATAATCTATTAATTTGCTCCAAATTGTGAATGAAACGGTCGATCAATGTGACTCATTTTAGATTGCTCAATTGCCCTCACTTACTTCCTTAATAAATAATTTTATTTAACTTAAGTATGTCCAAAAATAAAAAATAAAAATTAATTAAAAATACCTGCGGCCACGTTTCGATAGGCAACCTAGCGGATATATTCTCTGGATGAACTGGATGAACGAAATGTTTCTCTTATGTGATCACTTGGAAATTAAATAGTCGTAAATAGAAGGTAGCTTTTTAATGTGACGAAGGTGACAAACAATGTTATGTCGCTGTGATAGTTATTACGGAGCCATACATTACCATCTAACCGGAACACGATAGTGCTGGACACTAACATTTGGCGGCAGATACATTAGGTAATGCAGTGGTCCCTACGCCCTCAAGCTCCTACACTTAGCTAGTTATTGTATTCCAACGATAGTAGGTACAGCTTTACATACTTGGATAAAAACACAATATTTTCGGAATAACTATATGCGAGACACGTTGCTATTATTGTAAATAATATAAAACATCTTTAACGTTCGGCGTCTAAATTATAAATAAAAAAAAGTTATCTGCTAACTCTGAATATAATAAAATAGTTACCTCTTAAATAAACGATTATTTATTAAAATCACCTACAGAGTCTACAGGCAGCAACAGATCAAGCGAAATAATTGGACACTTTTATAATCCTTATACAGACAGACTATAAAACTATCTAAAATATTGTATACATGCCTACTTTGATCAATTCATAATTTCGTAACTTAATTACGGACTAAAAAAACAAAAAAAACAATATAGTCACAAAATGTTAACAGAAATATCACAAGTAACCTACCAAGTAACTACCTACATTAGTATTACAGTAAAATAGTTCCTTAGTTCAGATATGTAATACAACAATACCATATTGTGACTAATATTTCTGTTCATAATGTTATCGGAATTCGTACAAGTGTGGTTCGCGCACTAGGTCAAGTAAATATGCAATTTGAATGAAATCGATCTATATTACAGTGTAAAGTAAAAATTACAGTTACTCTTAACTATAACAAACTTAAATAAAAATAAAGTGTTCGTTTGTTAAGATCGCAAATATTAATCTTTTGAAGCTTTATACCGATCATATTTTTATAGGTCATTAAGTAGTAACCTCTCATAGTAAGGTTGCTATGAGAGGTGTATTTAAAGTTTCGACAAGATGTTTTTGCCATTTTTAATTAAACAACGCCAGAGCATAGCTAGTAACGCCAGAGCATAAACAAGATATTGCATCAAAAAATTCAAAAAAAAAAATCAAATATTTATTTCAAATTGGTCTACAAGGACACTTTTGCATTGTCGGGTTATAAGCTACCTAGAGAGAATGACTTATAATAATAATTCAATAGGTATTAATAAATACCAATTCAATAATAATATTTATCCGATACGTGAATCATCAAATTTTTCAATTCCTTCATAGAAGAAAATGAAAAATCTGTTCGTCATAATCATAGTCATTCACTTAGCAGAGTTCCAAGTGCAGGCACTACTGAGAAGAACTCCGCTACCCAACAAACTCAGCGTGTTGCTCTTTTGTCAAAACCTTAGATTTAATACAAATATTATTAAATAAAATAAAGATAATGTGAACGTCCATGGCATTTAAATATTTGCATATAAACACATACGCAAATACCCATCAACAGCTTAATATCGTGATAGAAAATAACACCCGCAAATGACAACAGACCAGTCCCCACAATCAGCACCCGTTCACGAGTATGACGCATGTGGCAGCCATTGCTCTCCTCGACCATTTTGAAGGGAAGTGAGCAACCCGTCACACGACGCCGCCGAAGGCAAAGACATTAAAGTGAGCATGACTGTTATGATTACCAGTGCGTAGATAGCAATATAGATGAAAAGAAAATCTGTTTGTGGCCAGAGCATACACAATATCAATATCTATTAACATAAGTACAATTTTATGAAATAGCCTGACAGCGATCGCTACAATCCCAAGGTGTACTATCAGTGAGGTATTCACAAATTTTATAGTAATTACATTTGTATAAACGTTCTTTAATAATATATGATAAGCATAGAATGATAATAGGTACACGATAGCACTAGTAATAGCAACAGTAGTATAGTATAGTAATGCATATTACACATTCGGACACATACCTACCTACTGCATTGACACATGCTGGCCATGCTGTATTATTTAATATATACAGTGCCATAGAAACTTCGGAATGAACTGAAGAAAGTAAGACTGTCCTTCATACTTAGGCACAATTGCGAAGTCTACGTTTCACAAGAGAATCAACTACTTTTCGAATTTTACAGACGCAGCATACGGAAGCCGATTTTTTTTTACAGGCGATATTGGCTACTGTCCAAACTTCATTTGCGAGAACTTTTATCTAGATTATAATTTACTAGGTGATAATCATGGTGTTAATAGGTACGTATTTATATTTGTGTATTTTCGTAATTTCGTCGAAGTCATAAAGTATCTTTTCGTAAGTGAGTATCTACAGATCGTTGTCCTTTTTACATGCTTGTAGGTACACATTACAATAATAAACTATACGATAAATATTTCCTAGCTATATGAATGCCTCTGCTCTGGCTTTGCTAGCTAATGCTAAATTTACCAAAACCGTTTCGGTCGTAATATGCTTATGTACCTACCTTTTTATTAATGTTATGAAAGTGGCAAACAAGCATGCAGTTCACACTGAGTTAAGTGATGACTGCACCCTATAGATACCCACACAGACAAGAGGTCAAAATGCAGATGAACTACCACTCCTGAGGCCTAAGGTGTTATGCCTCTGTGCCGGAAATTACAGGGCCGTACATTACCACCTGACCGGAACACGATAGTGCTGAACACTACCATTACAATACATTGAACACTACAATTAAGCGGCAAGTATACCTATTAGGTAATGCGGTGGCGCCTACGCCCGCGAGCTCCGTCACTGGAGCTCTACCAGCAGTGAACCTAAATAATTAAATGAGCATTTATTTTTATCAGTTCAGTCAGAGCTATTGCTCATTTCACGTCATATATTATTATGTATTTTGAATTCGTTTAAATATTTATATTCGTTTAATTATTACTTTTAGTTACAATTCTAGAGGCGGAACTTGGGGGCGTAGACTTTATCGCATTGCCTTATGTATCTGAAGCTAAATTCGGAGGTATCATATTGCGATAATGTTTTTTTATTTATATTTATTTATGGTACCTACTTAATTAAATTGCCAAAAAACGGAGGACAAAAAAGGAGACAAGTAATTTTGGGCCCGCAAAATCGTTACTGGTTAACCCATCACACAGTACATTTTGTAATATAGTTAACAATTTGCAATCTAACCCAAGTTTTACTTTTTTATCATATATACCTCAACTACTGGCAATTCAAAAAATACCCGAATTTCAAATGATTTATGTTATAGTCATTTGAAAATCACATCATTTGCACAGTGTTAACCTAACCTGGGCCCAGAAATGTATCTTTAGGTTTGCACAAGCAGATAAAACGTGACGTGAGTGGCCACAATTTTTGCGAAAAACTCAATTAAAAACCGTCATTGTTAACTTGTGCAAACCAAAAAAACTTAAGTGGCCAACATAAGGCTGGATAGTAGGCCCAGGGCCTGAGATGCTTGCGGCTAATCCCGCAAACCAGATCATGGGGGGCCCGAGTCGACTAGGATCCGGCTGTCATCCTTATGCGAGGGTTCTTTTGGTCTTTTTCATATATATCTCCACCAAGAAAGAAAATTTGGTGGAAAAAACGCCACCTAGACTTAACCAGTCTGACGCTGAATATATGAGATGAGAGATACGTATAAAAGGGCACATAGATTACAGAATTAATTTACTACAAATTTGGGCTCTACACGTCTCTGCTACGTTAACTTGCAACATTTATATCTAATTATTTCTATACATTTTATAGCATAGAAAAACCATCACGTTAATCAGATAAATGCTTCTCGAGCGCACCAACGGACAGACAAAGATAGATCACGTAATAGCTTAGATGAGGAAACAAGCAATAAAACTGCATTACACACTGAGAAAATACACGCTTTGATTATTAATACGATGAATGAATGATTTTTATGACATCTCCATTAAATTTACATACTCAAATAGACCATTGACAAATATTCGGAACACGGAAGCGTAAAGCATTTAGCGGAAGATTGTTTACATGTTTACATAATGGGGTAGACCACTGCCCATCTCTAGTTCTTGCTATGGAGCTCTACCCGGTTATAAGTGTATAATTTATTGCTCTACTGGTAGTACGCCTCCTGTGGTCATGTATGCATGACCAACGTGACTATTCATCACGGTTTAGGCGAGATAGTCCCATCTGGTTCACTGTCGCACTGTGCCCAACGGAGGCTACAAATGTTAGAACTCGGGAACAGTAGGTACATTAATTATAGATAATTAAGATATGTAATTAGATATCTTTCGAATCAGAAACAGCCAATTCCTTTTTTACGAATCCGTATCCAAAGGGTAAAAACTAAAACCTATTTCTAAGACTCCGGTGTCCGTCTGTCTGTCATCAGGCTGTATCTCATGAACTGAGGTAGGTAGTCTAGACTGAATTTTCACAGATGTGTTTCTGTTGCTGCTATAAAAACAAACAAATACCAAAAACAGATTAAAATTAATATTTAATCGCAGATTCCATTTTACAGATGTGTTTTTTACCGTATTACCTATAGCCATTATAGGTACGAAATCTTTTATGCGCGGGTCCGACGCGTACTTGGCCAGTCTAATAACCGGCTAAGTACGCGTCGGACCCTGTGTGACTTAGGACTTCTGTGAGAATAATCACGTTAGCTCTACCAACAGCGAATATACCAAATGATATGACTCGATGACAAGAACTTTGTTCACATTGCAAACTCTGGTCTCGTACAAAACAAAAAAACTGAACAAACAATATCACGCGCCAAAACCGCAAATTTCCTCCATTTGTCTGTGTTATATACCTATCGATTCTTTTTGAATATTTTTATTGCGGAACTAGCGCGTGGCTTGCACCTGATCCGATAGACGTTGGCTCGACACGTTGCCTGATCAGAAACAGAGACAGCATACGACTACGATATGCAGTAAGGTTGGTTCCCTCTATAACCCCGAAACATGCGCGCATGACGTTTTCATTAAGTTTCGTTGGCCATTTCATGCGCGGCACATTACCACCGACAACTCTACTCGGGGCCGGTTGATCCCGAAGACCTAAGCAAGTCCTCCAGTAACAAATATTTGTTTGTATTTATCTGAAGAGGTAGACAGAGGTACACAAACATAATTAAGCAACTACCCCTGGTTCATCAACCCGATTCATCGGTTGACTATTCGACAATATTACTTCGAATTTCAATAAATTTGACTACAATCGTCGGTTTTCCAGAATCTAGAATATTTTAAGGATAGTATACAACAATAAATACAAAATAGTTAAAAGTATATCCTTGGAGGGTTCTTTAAGTTAAGGCTCCGGAGCGGGTACTCCAAGAAAAGATCGACCGATGGGTTTGATTGAACCATAAATCAAATGTAGGTACGATACAATATTAGGTATCTATGAGTTAAACATGGCTACTGGGATAATTAGTTGCCTAAAGAGTGTAAGGACACTCTTTAGGTAATCTAAATAGGTATAGGTATAAAAATCAATGCCACATTTCGTTATAATTTTATACCTCAAGAACGGGGTCACTTATCCAAACCAAATGTTTAGGTTTTGACTATTTAGTAGATGGTTTATGTAAAGTTTGCACAAAATCTGTAAAGCGGATCTTCATTTATCACATTTTTGTAACAAATTCATTCAATAAATGGCGGATCATTTTGTGGTCCAGCGAAAGAAACAGAAAAAGAATTAACTATTATAAAGTAAAAATAAATGTACCTAGATATATGTAACATTCATCCATACTTATCTATACTTATAATAAATCTGTAGAAGTGTTAATTCTGTACATTAAAAATATTGAAAATATAAATACCAGGGGATGTTATTAGATCGATACTGAACACAAATATGTGAATAGAAAATGTTGTGTCTGTCTGTCTGTCTGTCTGTTTGTTCAAGCATCACATAAAAACGAAAGGTCCGATTACAATGAAACTTGGAATGATTATACTTTAACCTTTGGCGCACAACACTGGGTACTTTTTATCCCGGAAAAATGTCTGTTTGTCTGTGTGTTTGTGCACGCTAATATCAGAAACGGCTTATTCGATTTGCTCGATTGCGGTTCATTAATATATTATGGTTAGTTTCACTTAACATTTAGTGTTTGTTTCATGTGAATCGGTTCAGAAATAAAAAAGTTATGTCGATTTAAAGAATCGTATCGAATATTTTTGAGCTATTCTGTATCTTAGTTCCATCTTTTAGGGTGTTTTGTACCTAAAAGGTAAAAACGGGTCCTACGGATTATTAATCCTCCGCTGTCTGTCTGTCTGCCCGTCTGTCCGTCTGTCTGTCACCAGGCTTTATCCCATAAATAGTGATAGCTAGAAAGACGTCGTCGACATTATAGCGGTAACAGAAATACATAATTTTTGAAAATGTTATTCAAAAATTATGTATTTCTGTTACCGCTATAATGTCGACGCTTAAAATTGGAGTGTCTGTTTGTAATATTAAAATAACCGCTTTTTACTAAACGCACATGTATACACGGTACATATAACAAAACAACATTTTTTACAATTTTTGTCTGTCTGTCTGTCTGTCTCTGTCTGTTTGGCGGGGCTAATCTTGGGAACGGCTTGACCGATTTTGACGGGACTTTCACTGGCAGATAGCTGATGTAGTAAGGAGTAACTTACGCTACTTTTATACAAGCTGATACTAAACAATCATATTTTTTCTCACGTAGACGAAGTCGCGGGCACAGCTAGTTAGTATAATAAATCTATGGTAAAATTAATTGTGTAAAGGTGTACGCACAGAAATCTAAAAAAGCGAAAGGACGCTCACTCGTCATAAAATCTTAGAAACTAAAATTGCTTGGAGTTTCAAATTATGTATAGGACATGGGTGCTCACTAAGACGGGATTTTGCGAAATTCGACCCCTAAGGGTGTATGTTTGGAGTTGATTAATATGTATGAAACAGATACAGCAGGGTCTTTTCGGTACGGCCCTGTAATTTCCGGCACAGAGGCATAACAATTGGTCTCAGGAGTGGCAACGCATCTGCATATTGACCTTGGTCTTTGTGTAGGTGTCTATAGGCTGCAGTCATCACTTAACATCAATGTGAACTGCATGCTTGTTTGTCACTTCCATAACATAAAAAAAGGGTCGATTTAAAGGAAAATAACCGCTTTCGCAACCATATAGATTCGTATCATATTATTCGTATTAGTGGTACTTAATAAGGTAAGCAAAGCAACATTGCACCCGTGCGAAGCCGGGGCGGGCCGCTAGTTAATTAAATAATATCATTTATAGACGTAAAACATAGATTGCATTCAATTCAATGCCAACGAATCAACGAATCAAGGTGGCGCCTCTGTAAGGCATAGTTGTTGAAACCCGATCTAAAACTTAACAAGTCCTTTTTAAGCATGAAAGTAGTTATTAATTTACATAAATATCATTAAACTTTCACCCGCATCTAGATTTGGGACACACTACGTATGGAGAAGAAACTAGCGAACCGGTGACATAAATGAATATCTATTCTTATACATTTATACAGTGTTAATCTATGATAATATTTTGAACATCTTTATAATATATTATTATGTAAGCTTTAGGAAGATGTGCTATGACACAATCTTCTCACACGAGCGCGACAATTCGAATGTTTCCTCTTTTTTAATATTTTAGCCTGGGTTGCATCATCTTACTTTATGAACTTTAACAAATTTGTTAAAATACCGAATGAGTAAAAAAAAATCGTTGCACCACTTGCAAATTGTTAAATGACGTCATAACTTTAACTGTTATCGTAACTGCGGGCCGAGTTACATCGGTTAACGTTAAAGTTAACCTTAATTTTCTTTCAGATAGTGAGGGAGGGGGTCAATACTGATAATTTTGACTTAGACGAAAATGCACTATACTAGTAGGTATAACGCAATTCGCAGTCACTGTTTAGATTAATGTAACTAAGTATTATTAAGTATTATTGTTAAATTTGACAAAAGCAACAAATATTTTGGTGCAACCGAACCTCACTAACCGAACTCAAGTAATAGGATAAACTAGGACCAAGGCGTACATTTTTATATTAATAATTTTAGCAATTATGTTTTTAATCCGTTGTTAACCTCATAAAGCAACAAACCTCTAAGCAACAATCAAAACTCTAAGCCCGAGTCCAACTATCGATTGGACAGTTTTTATCAGTTTGAAATGCAATAGGTATACATTTTTTTTCCACTTCAATCCACTCTCGATTATGAACCAAAACTAATCTATAACAAGTTTAGCAACTTGCCTTGCTTTTTTGTTAAATCCTTCGCAAACATGATAGAAAAGGAAAGTTTTATCATATCGCAATGCCATTCAAGGTAAAGCAAGTTGGCACCTATAACACCATTGTTCATATTCGGGCGAGCATGTAACGCCCGTAGTTATTGTCGTGTACAACTACGAAACTATATAAGAAACGAAACAATGCACCAATTTACTCATGCCGTAGTAGACGGTGAGAATTCTGTAAGCGGTGGTTGTAAAGATTTGCGGGTAAATGCATCCGCAAATATGCATTCATGGATGTAGCAACACTTTTTCTATAATTGAGTTATACGCTTTGTATTTGCACAAATTGTACAACATGAGTTTTGGTCTAGGATTATAGTTTATATATATAATTTTATGCTAATTTACTGGTGTTAGAGCGTAATAATAATCGCATTATGATAACGCCCGCGAGCCCATCTCTCTTACCACCAGCAAATTTCTGAATCTACGAGTATATACCTATAACCTTTCAGTTATACTCTTTAGTCAAGACAAGCGACAAGCTTGTATCTCAGACAGCAGTGCTCTTTCATCCGAAGGATAACAATTGCTTATAGCAAAAAAATGGAATCGCTTTGGTCGTTAAATAAAACCATAAAACTGTTTTATATAAAGAAAAAGTAGAAATAAAAACAAATGTGTAAAGTACCTACCTCTCTTTGTGTAGAATATGTTAGTGAGTATATGTGTTTGAGGAGATGTGTGCATATTGTTATGGTATAGTCAGATTCAGTATCAAAACATATCGATATTTAGTTTTTGAAATACTCGCTGTGAAACTTCAAAAACGTGAGTTTTCATATAGGTACCTACTACTAAGCGACTTGTATTAAATAATCAACTAAAAAGTGCTAGATATACAAGTTACGAAAAATAATACCAGTTTTCACTCAACTGTCAGTCCTCTCAACAAAAATTATTATTCATCATGATGATAATTATTATTATGTTTTAACCCCTTACCTGCCGAAATCAAAACCTTCTGATGCAGATCTACTAAAATATAATTGCTTTTAAAGTAGGCAGGTACCTATGTAGATTATGAGCAAACTTTTCAACTTTAAAAAAATATTACTTATTGTTGTTGGTTTACAACAACAATAGGTACATGTTTTGGCGTCAACCTTCTCCTAAAGAGGACTAACATATCCACAAGTCGCCAACTCACCATGCTTGGATTCGTATTGCTAATGCGAGGTATACCTAAGCAATCGCAATTCTGGGTATATAATTCTTTGTAAAGTTTTTACACAACCTCCATGAATAGAAATACCTTCCGTAGGCGGTTAATTGCAGCATCAAATTACGAACTGAGACTAATTTGTTAGAGACGTAAAAGTTAGTAAAGTAGCAAACAGATTCTGATACTTATACAATTCTTGTTGATGATACTTATTGATTTCTTTAATTTAGAGATGTTTATGAGAAGAACGTCGAAATACGTTGCTAGTGCAGATGTTACGACGCCATGCAGTTTAGTAGGTAGTTCCTCGTAGTAATTCTTCAACCCAATGATTCGAGGACCTTATTTATTACCACTGAGTTGTCGCGATAGTTAAAAGTGAGAGGAATTATTTTTCTACCTAAGGGGTTATAAAATCAAAAATATTATAAAATACTTCTTTTTTCCTATCATGTTATTTTTCTGCTATTTTCAGATATATTCTTTTAGAATTTACTCTGCGCACAAGCATTTCTGCGGTAATTCCAAATTTAGAATTATTTTACAATTTCAAACTGAGAATTACCATAGCATTCATCAACTTTAGTCCGTTTTAAAACTGACACATTAAATTACCAGGGCGAGAAAGGACGAAGGCTGGACGTTTTTAAATAGCATCTCATTAAAACCTTTTTGGTGCCTATAACCTCCAAAAATGGAAATAAATACGCAATGTTCAGATGGGATAAAAACACAATTACATAATGTGAAACCATTTTTGCTACTTGATCATAATATATCTTGACTCAAATCAAAACAATTTCGCTCGTCTAATGATGTTCTCACAGCAACATAGAAAGTAAAATTGAATGACTCGGCCATTTAATCATCATTGTATGTAAATTGGGTAATGTTCCTATACGTTTTTATCACGTTCATTGAATGCTGTAATATTATTTCGATGATCTTATTATTGATATGCTTCAAAATTTTACTAATTTAGGTCTGTGTGGTAAATATTAGTCAGGAAAAAGACCCGTGGTATATGTTGATGAAATGCAATCATTGCACTCTGTGGACATCTACAAAGAACTAAAGACTATGAGAATACAAATGTACTATCAGTAAATATGGAAACATAAATTACCAGTTAACCGACATTCTGTACAGTACCTGCACTACCCACTACCATTTAGCAGCAAGCAGATTAAACAATACATTGATGTTTTAGCCAACTCTACGCTTCTACTAATTAAAGAAACTAACTGAAGCCGATTCTATCAGTTTTCTTTGACTGGTCTAATTTGTATCCGCAACTGTTACCGAACCCAAAATAATATTGTTCATATTATTATGTCCGTATCAATATCCAGATCCGAAGTGTCATATCCGCTGTGCTGAGTCAAGTCTTCTTGTTGCCCTACCTAAGCAATCTAGGCCTGTGTGTTCCCCTGTTATCGCCGTGATAAGCAAATAAAAGCGAATTAGGTAAGTAGCCCCCATTTTTAGTGCCTATATTAATTGTCATTGATACAGAGATTGTCAAATGATACACATTTGTAAATGATGCATCCTTTTTTATGCTCTGCAAGAAGGGCACGTGCTGTCTTGCTGCTGTTTTTTTTTTGCCTCATTTGCCCCCCATGACGTGATGCCCTAAGCATTTCCTTAATCCTTGATATCCCTAAAAATAAGTGAACAACAAACAATACGTGTATTCATTTCATAACCTGCCACCGGCTTCGCTGTATTCGGGTGAATAAATTTGTGAGGCAGAGAGTTAACACATGTTAGTTATGCGATATTATACAGTGACTGTTACCGAAACTGCCACTTGGTACCCACGGTCTATTGTTCAGATACATTTTAAGTTCAATGTGCGAATAACATCCGGATACAAGTTTTTTTGTCAATCTAAATAAGTTAATTACGCCTTACCCATGTTAAATGTTTGAATATCACAATAGACAACTTAGGACTCATTTTGTAGGTATATGATATAAATCTGGGATTACCATTGTCATAGATACCTATATGAATTTGGAATAGATAAACCTAAATCCTTAAAACTTTAAAAAACACTCGCGTTTAACACTCATTACACTGGTTATAAGAATAAAGGTAAAAAAGTGTTTTTATAAGATGAATGATGAAATTCAGTATATTAGAAGTATTTTAGAGACATAAGAAACGGTTTTAGTGGGTTTATGTTTCACACGCGTTTTATACTTTATATATACTATACATATATCACCTTTTAGCGATATTAAAATTGCCTACGACCTATTCTTAGACCATCCAAATAGTTACTAGGTACCTACTCAAAACAACATTATAAATTGGTCAAGCCGTTTCGGATTCAAGAGGAGTTCGATTACAAAAACCATATGTGATACCAGATTTTTATATAGAAAACTTAATGGGATTTGCTATATATTTGCAGTTATAGACCACGAGCCGATTAGAAGCTTTCCTATGCAATTTAGAACATTGCGATGTGATTTTGTTTTTTCGTAATTTATTCAAGCCACTTCAATCAATGAACATTAAAACTGTATCGATATTGCGAGGCATTAAGTACCTATATTAATGGTATCTAACCGGAACAGCAGGCAGTGACTAACGTTTTCTGGTTAGTCGTAGATAAAAAATCCGTTAAGTTGCCAATTGAACATGACATGCAAATGATAAGGTTTTCATTTTAAATGAGTGTTTAATTTCAACGGTATGCCGTTCAATAATTAATAATCGACCTATATGAGGTCGATTTATTTCTATGTAATAAATTTCTACTTCGCTTTGAAGGTAATATTTGATAACATAATTAGGTACCTATAAGCTCAACGCCTACAATATTGCCTACCTATAAGATTTAAGATGAGCATAATGAGATTTAAAATTAAATTATGATTCATAATTTTAGTTTTCAACAGATAAATTACCTACATTTATTGACGAGGGATTTTAATAAAGGCATTTGAAGCAATCGAATTACCTGAATTTACAATATTGTTACTTATTCTTCTTCACATTTTATCAATTTAATATTCATTTAACTTGACATTATTTTCTATGTGTAAATTATATAAAATGATTTCTAATGAAATAAATTACATCCATTAACATAACTATCTTAAACCGTAGGAATATTATATATACAGATAACTGTAGATAGACTTTTGTGCGTTGTCTAACTTTTGCTCGCTTCTTCATTCGCACACTTTTCACTGGAACTCTACCACTATCTCTAATATCATTCGGAATAAGGAGTATAAAAGGTAACTAGGGCTTTTTTGTTGTGAAAGAAGTTTTTGAATTCCTAAGTCAAATTGTTTCACAAACTACTGACAAACAAACAGATCTCTTTATTATCTAAATATAGGTATAGCATAAACATAGGGATTTACGTAAGTGAGATAAAAAGTCGAGAGTTTTTGTGCATGTTTCACTTCTACATACCTTCCTACTCGTTAACGACTTAAATTATCTAGACGCTTTTTATATACAAGTTCTACACAATAATTCGAATCTATATTAAAGCAACCGCAAGTAATTAATTATTTTAAATAGCAAAATGTATTTGACATTATAATGATTAATTAACTCCACTGGTTTTTATTATAGTTACAATGAATTATGCGCACACTAAATGCTCTCTATTAGGCTTAATTAAAAAAAAACTGCCAAGTGCGTGTCGGGCCACGCGCAGTGTAGGGTTCCGTATTTAGTGTATTTTATGTTGGGACTGAGACGTCCATAATATTTTTGAAAGACCTATCCAACAATACCTTACACTATATGGAAATCGAAAATAAAAAAATATATTCGCGCGTTACATGTAGGGGAGGTTACCCTATATATATATTTTTAATGTTTTTATTCTACCACTTGATTAGTGATTAAGATGTATACTTGTGCCAAATTTCCAATCTCTAGTACCAATAGATTTTGTGCTAAACCGCGGACGAACAGACAGACAGACGAACATGGCGAAACTATAAGGGTTCCTTGTTTACTACGGAACCCTAAAAAGGAAAGAAAAATTTGGACTTCAGGCAAGGCAATTTTTTATTCCATTTTTCTCAAAAAAATATTGCACTAGCATGAGTTATTGCGAAAAAAAACTATTAGCTTAATTCTAAATAAACCGTATTAAAGTTTCCTTTGTAAATTTTAAAATATATTAATATGTTATAAACATGAGAAAGATTCTCGGGTTTAGTTTAATCTTTTAAATTCCTAGAAAGTAAGTTGAGGGCAAGAGCTACAAATACATTTAGCATTAGGTACGAGTAGTTCAATGTAATACACATGTAGATATCCCAGATAAAACACACCCTAGACAATTTGATGTGATTTTAATGTAAATGAATAATAAACATAACATAAGAATT